>JAUIMM010000334.1:2642000-3963000 GCA_031769625.1 Taudactylus pleione
ATTGCAGGCTCTGCGATCCATAACTTGAGTTTGCATGATGCGACCTCCCCACCGATAACACCGGAATACTGTAAAAAGAGTACGCATCAGTACAAGACCAAACATGACTTATTTAGCATGTATAATACCTTTGGTTATCAAATACCTTTATTTCTCAGCATTTAAACTAACTGAACCAACTTAAATCATACACTTTAAAGCTTATTGAACCTTATGTGTGAATATGTAATGTGTGGGTATTCAGGGTTTGATATAAGGACACTAGTTAACTTGGGGCAGATGCGTGCGCATAAAACTAATAAAACAGCGGTTTCATACAAAGTCCTATGCATTCGCTAATATGTGACTAGTTAACAGCGCAATTGTGCGTATTAATGTGTGTATGAGAAATGGTACAAAATGCAATCGCATGGGGCTAATAGTATCATCGCCACATGTACTAAAATGTGAGTTTATCTAAAATGGCGCTTAGGCGGCCATTCGCAAAATGGCATCTTGCGATCTCATTTTCAAGATGGCGTCTTGTGGCCAGTCGCAAGATGGCGTCGTCGCGATTAAATTTTAAACTGAACTTGTCTCAGCCAATTATTCAGCTTCGACAATTTATATTATATCAATACACACACATATACATGCACATACATACACAAATACACTTACATACGCATGCATACACACCTACACATATAAATACATATACAGACACATTCACATAGATAGGGTACACGGGTAAGGCATGCATACATACACATCGCAAACCACACACTAATACACCCAACTGTTACCATATATACCCACACCCTGGACCTCATTCAGAGTCGGTCGAAGCGGCCGCACGGTCGTATGGGAAAAGGGGCCGGATATTCAAATGATTCCCTCGCAAGTTGCGTCTCTAAGTTCGGATCGGTAGCTGGCCGACCAAGGGGAGGAAGCGGTCGGAATTCAAAAAAATACGCCCCCTTCTCGTACGCATTGCACGTCATCTCCGGGCATATAAGGATTAATCGAGACCATCGGGAACCATCGAAAGTGGTCGTGGAGCTTAAGGTTGACCATACCCTCTCTTAAGCTGTACGATCATGTCAGTGTAAAAACCTCCCATGTCACATGTGCCATGACGCTACTTTGTTAATTATGCACTCCCATAAACCGTATGCACTCCCATAAAACGCCTTTCGCATAATTAGGCACGTCTGCGTTCGGATCTCCACTCCCCCGTTTTCAAGCACCTTCCCCTGTTACCACCCACAAACGCCTCATTCTGTCACTCAAACTACCGACCTGGCTGTGTTCAAGGAGAGAGAAATTTCTGATCGTAGCGGCTAGTTTGTGCACGCGCATTGCGAACTTTACGCATGCACAGTATAGCGAACATCGGTGGCGTACGACCGTGCGGCCGCAACGACCGACTCTGAATGAGGTCCCCTATATCTACATTCATGCCCATGCACATACACATACAAATACCTAAAAATATGCATATAAAAACATACATAAACACACAAACCCACATACTACTGTTATGAACCTCCTGGGTGCAGTTGAGTAACCAGTCACAGAATATAGTAATATATTCAAAAATATGTTTATTGGGGAGGATATAGTGGGAAAGGAATGCAGATAATTTTGGAAATGCAGAATAACTTGGGAATGCAGATAAACTCCAAGGATGAGAATGGGAAGAAGGCAGGGGCAAATAAAGTCCTATATAACTGAACAAGGAACAGATGGAAGGTAACCTGATGAATGACAGAAGTTCCTTAGCTTGACGGGCACAATACACAGGAGCTCACAGGAACACCAGTCCAGAAACAAAGCAGAAACTTTAATGACCCAACAAAGAATTCTGGGATCAGGTAGATTTAAATAGTCAGGTGTCAAGTGTAATCCATGTTTGTGAATGAGTAGTCAATTACCTGACACCTGGCCGCAGAACAGAGTCAGAAAAGCAGAACCTTTTGGTGAGATCCATAACTTCAGAACTACTACCTAGTGCTTGGTGTTTCTATTGTCCCTCAGTGATCCTACAGTGTAATCTATACAGGAAACCTTCATATTAGCTAACATGTTACTATGCCTCCCATATGGGCGAAGATCATGACCTTGCCGCCTCCAATCCATTTTCACCCCAGCTCCACCATGGCTGATGGCTTCCTGCATAAGGGCAAGCATGTTCCCCACTATCCCTTCTTTGAATACTCTGTCTCCCCAACCTGATCTTGGCATGGACCCAGACTCTCTGCTTTGACAACGCAGTTTGGATAAGTAATGCATGCGTGATGCCTCCTGCTGCATTACCAAAATTGCAAGGACGGAACTGCAAAGCTGCTTGCGTGCAGCTTTGCAATTCTGTATGAAGCTGAATCAGGCCCATAGTTCCTACGATCCCCTATTTGTTGCCCAAGTGATGCCTATGCCAACTCCAGCATATTATGTCATCTTTGGTGTGAAAAAAGAAAGCCACCAAGATTGTGTATTCTCATATGACACTCCCTATGCAGAGGGGGTTTAACTTTGCCCCACCTTCAAAACTACCATGTAGCTTGTAAAAATAATAACTCAACATCTCAAACATCAACAATGTGTCCACCTCTGAATCAATACCAAGGTCTCTGTTTTTTAAAATGTGTCCCTATTTCTTTTCTCCTGCACTAATTCTGCTTTCAATAGAAAGATAAGGCCTGATTCAGGGGTGGATCCTATGGCGATGTTTAAGTAGTTGGGCAGGGGTGGCAAACCAGTCAGAGGCAAAGTACCCAAAATTATCTGTAGGTATGTCAAAGAGGCGAGATCATGCGCACACCGAAGGCGCACATGCAAAAAGGGGCATGGCCAGCTAGGCCAGGCCCCTGGTATGATGTTAGTAGGAGCATGTAAAACCACATGCATACAATCACCATTGAGGTAACTATTAAAGGGAAAGAAAAAGCCAGAAGAATATAAAAAACACTGAAAAAAACAGATCCATATAAAATACACTGAAAAAGCCACATACACAAATAATACACTGATAAAGCCACATCAACAAAAAATACATAAACAGAACCCAGATTCACATAATACAATACAATCCACCCTGATATAACTCCAGTCCCTCCATGTGGCACTCCAGCAGCCTCTCATGTGTCACTCCAGCAACCCCCATGTGTCACTCCAGCAACCCCCATGTGTCACTCTAGCAACCCCCCATGTGTCACTCTAGCAATCTCCCATGTGTCACTCTAGCAACCTCTATGTGTCACTCCAGCAGACCCTCGACGGGCCACTCCAGACCCCCCACATGTCACTCCAGATCCCCCACCACATGAAATAACAAATAAAAAAACCCACAGCTCTGTTGCGTCTAGGTAGGCTCCGGCGGCTGCAACCACATCCGCCTCATGGCTTCAGGTTCAGTCACAAGTTCAGTTCCGCCTCCTGTTTAAGGCGTGACATCACCAAGTCCCCCATACATGCATCCGGCGCGGAGCAGATTGTTGCAAGAAAGGATGAGCATCCTCTGAACAGCTGCACACCTATCAGAGGAGGCAGTCATTGTCAGTCAGTGCAGCCGGCAGGGGAGCCGCATCAGAACAACGGAAGAGCCACATGTTTGTCCACCGCTGCAGTAGGGCAATGTTTTTTGTACTGTATATATCTGAGTTGCACTGCACATTTGTTGCGATGGTTAACTGACCGGGCTCGTAGTGAGCTGTCAGTGTGTATTTATGGGAGATGACGGGGGTGGCTAGTCAAATGTGGGCGTTTTGTGAGCGTTTTGAGGCCACGTCGCAGCCAGCGACTGTCTTTTTATGCAGTTTCACTGACCCGGGCAGCCTACTTCCGATGGACATTCTGAGCAACCATTGCTCAGAAGTACGATGTGTGGCGAATGTGTGACTGATGATGCATCTTTGTATGCAAGTGGCAGATTAGAAACACAGCCAGTGAGCGTCTGTACAAATTACAGCAGCTGTGGCATTAGCATAAACTCTCAGTAGCATTGTGCCCACCTCTGAATCAGACCCATAGACACATGCTGTGAATGCTTACAGTAAAAGAGGGGCTCATCAGGGGCAAATGCGCAGCCATCGGTAGCCAATCAGGTGTACTGGTGAAGCGATTACCACAGGAGCAGCCCAGTAAACTAAGCACAGTGGCAGAAGAGGGAATTGCATCAGCAGACAGCAGTGGAACAGCCTTGAGGTTCGTGTATGTTCATGTGAATGTGCAGAACACTGTAGTGTAAATTAATTTGTAAATATAAAATTAACTATACTATACTGATAGTGACTGTTGCTGGCTTATTTTGGCAAGGTTTTTTAGTTTAAAAATTAAATATGTGCCCCTCTAGAAATCCTGAGGTTACCCCTGATGCCAGTGAGTATTCATTCTGATTTGCTGCCAAACTGCCTACTTGCCTACTTTCCTGGGATGGCTACCGAATCTCGGGTGGCACCCCCTCGCACAACCTGCTTTACAACATCAAATATTCCACACTGTGGCATGAACTGTGGAGCACTTAATCTCTGTATAGTAAGGCAGACACTAGAATGCTCTCTCTATTGTATAGTGGATATTCAGATGCTCTCTGATTTGAATATTGGTCACTATGATACTCCATATAGGAGTAACTATAATTGTCCAGTGTGTTTGGTCAGATTTTTCAATTTGCTCTGGAGAGTTACTTAGGTTGCAGTGTTAGCAAAAAACCTGCATATGCATATTCGGGGTTATAAAGGCTGCATTATATCTCATATAGAGGTACTAGGGCTGGAAAGTGCCTAAAACGAGTAAGAATAGTGCACTTTCTTTACTGAAGAGGACGACAGACTAAAAAAATCGGTTAGCTATTTTTATTAAGTGGCCTAACATTTCAGTATCAACTGTTGGAATGTTAGAATAGCATTTAAAATAAATTTCAAACTATCAAAATTCGAAAGCTTCTATGGTCCTAGGTGGTTCCAAGCCAATAAGAGTTCCACTCCACAAGAGTGTGTGCAGGGGCGTAGAGAGCGCCGCCGGGCCCCGGTAAAGAGGGTGTGTGGCCTAATAGCGGGAGGTGTGGCCACGCCCCCTTGAAAAAAAAAACTTTTGCAGCAGAAAGGGGGCGCTGTGAGCCCCTCAGCCCGACGCAAAGCCAGGGGAGTCGCGATCAGTGTGATCGTTCCCCCCCCTCAGACATAGGAGATTGTCGTGGCTGCTGCATAGCAGCCGCGAGCAATCTCTCACTGCATCCCAGCACACGCTGTGTGCTGGGATGCAGTGAGGGAGAGAGGAAGGGATGGGGGGCAACGCCGGGCCCCTCTGGAAGCCCGGGCCCGGGTAAATTGTACCCGCTCCCCCCCTCCTCTCGGCGCCCCTCAGTGTGTGTGTGTGTGTACTTTTTATTCATCACTGTTATATTGATGTTTTGTCTGGATCTCACGCTTACCTTTCCAGTGTGTGTTTACTTTATTATTTGCCCTGGGCGCATTTGATGTTGACATTAATGGACTAAAAATCATACTGAAAAAATCAGGGGTTAAAAAAGCATGACCTGGGAATAGAGATGAAGCTAGAAACCCTTTTACTGCATAACTATTGACATAGTGGCAAGCTGTCAAGGTAACACAAGTGCTGGCGCTGGTTTGCTCACTACTGTATAGTGGTCATTTGAATGCTCTCTATATTTTATACAATGTCACTAGTATGGTATCTATTTTGTATAAGGGTATCTAAAATTCTCTCTATATTGTATTGCAAACAATATAACACTCTACAGACAAGATAGAGTACAAACTGTCACATATTACCAAGTTTAGCTCATGGTAGAAAATGGCAGAACAGGATTTCTAGGTACAGCTTCTCTTCTTCCCCCAAGCATTGTTTTGGATGCTTAGAACTGCTTCCTGAATCCTGACAGCAGCCTAAAGTCCATCAATACATGCATCCTAGGATGATCAGGAGCTAATAATGGGCCACAAGGTTTACAAGGAAGTGACTTGTGCTGAGAACACATGGTACAGACAGAGACTACTGTAATTCTTTTATATCATGAAGAACTGTTGGCTACCTATAAATTCTTAAGACCAATTATTGAGTCTTTTGTCCTGAGAAGCATGATTGATGGGCACAAGTTAGAAGCTTATTGCATAGTTAAGGAAGTACAAATGGAGCAAAATTAAGATTCCAGAATTGGTTCAGGCTCATAAACATTTTTAATATCAGAAGTAGCAAAGGACCGGGAGGTGACATCAGCCTTCCCGTTGTTGGTTCCTGGATGAAAAGTGATGACCAGATTAAAGCAGGAGAGGAAGAGTGCCACTCCTCCAGGGCTAGTTTGACAGTCAAAAATGTTTAATCCCCAATTCCGGAATTCTTTGCTGCTGGGGAAAATTTATTTGAGACAAATCCACAAGGATGAAGTTTGCCATTTGTCTGATGCTAAAATAACACTGCCTCTACTGCGAAGGAAGAAACATACATCTCCTGAACATGGAGACGATCAGATGAAAGAAACTTGGAAAAGATCAGGATGTCATCCAAATAGACAACTCTGAATATTTAATTCATGAAGTTTTGGGACACAGCAGAAGCATAACTTAGACCAATCAGCATTACTTAGTACTTGTAATGGCCATGCCCCTTTACAGTACTGGAAAAATAAAGAGATAATCATAAATGACTCGATTGCAAGGGCTCCTTTATGGAAGAAGAAAAAGATGATCATGGCACCACAGAGATTTGAAACCAAAGAGTTGGTAGTGCCTGTAGTACCATGCTCCCACTACTAGAGGGCGCTAGCAGCACACAGACCCAGAAGGTGACAAGATGCCACATTCAGTCAGGAGCCACTGAGTTGTCAGTAGAGGGAAAGACCCAACTGATGCTCCCCACAGACCGGTCATAAGACAAGAGTATTGCGATGACGGAGGTCCCGCTGCAGCAAACAGTTATTCACAACATGACTCTGCATCATCAAAGGATGTCTGATGTGGACCACTTTCTTTAGGTCATGCCACAGCATTTCAATCGGGCTGAGGTCAGGACTCTGACTGGGCCATTCCAGAAGGCAAATTTTCCTCTGTTGAAGCCATTCGGTTGCTTATTTACATCTGTGTTTTGGGTCATTGTTCAATTGCATCACTCAATTTCTGTTGATCTTCAAATGGCGGACAGCAGGCCATACATGCTCCTGCCAAATGTCTTCATAAAAACTGAAATTAATTTTTCCATCAATGAGAGCTAGCGGTCCAGGCCCTGAGGTAGAAAAGCAGTCCCAAACCATTATTGTCCCTCCACCATACTTTACAGTTGAGATGATCTTTTGATGCTGGTGTGCTGTTGCTTTTTTTTCTTCACATATAGCTTTGTGTGTTCCTTCCACACAACTCAACTTTCAATTCAATTGTGCACAGAAAATTTTCCAGTAACTCTGTGGAACATCCATTATGCTCTTTTATGAGCTTCAGACGTGCTGCAGTATTTGTTTTTTCGGATAGCAGTAGCTTCTTCCATTGTGTCCTCCAATGTGCACCATTCTTGTTTTGTGTTTTAATATTGTAGACTTGTGAACATATATGTTTGCAAGTTGCAGAAATTTCTGTAAGACATTAGTTGACACTCTAGAACTATGCCTAACCTTTTGTTATGCTGGGTACACACATCAACTGACGAACAACATATAGCATTGTGCATCGAATGACGTATTTCACAGACATATTGCATTTAACCTTCATCACAGCTAGAGATGTGCGCCGGACCATTTTTGCTGGTTTTGGATCTATTTCATCAGACATTTTCGGTTTTGGTTTTTCCAAACCTCCGCGACTGGTTTTGATTTTATATTTTTTACAAAAATTGGCAAAAAAGCTACAATCACATCATTTGAGCCTTTTTTAGTTCCTATAGTTTTATTAACCTCAATAACATTAATTTCTAGTAATGTTCAGTCAATTTTGACCACCTCACAATATTGTTTTCATCCAGTTTAGGCCAAGAAGTTGCATCCAGCTATCTGACTGACGAAGCTAAGCAACAGCAGTGGGAGGCACAAACATGTGGTAGTTCGACTTCCAACATGGAACATCAGGAAATTAATCTTTTCATTAATCAAGAGGCCTGAAGGAGATGGAGTATGTATGTAGTTGAAGGCAGGGAAAGGAAGGAAGGAAAGATTAGTTTGTAAATTTAATAAAAATTTTTTATTCTGAAGCAAATTTATGAGGAAGGGGGGAAGTATGGGTAAACATGTCCCATGTTTGGCCATAATAATTTCTGGACATTTTCTGAATTCAGCAATTGCATTGAGGGCTGGTCGGCCTTAGCTAGTTGCAGCCTGAGGGCCAGAGGTGAGATATGCAGCCTTTGGGCTGTGGAAGCAGCCTTGAGGGCTGGTCGACCTTGGCTAGTTGCGGCCTGAGGGCCGAAGGTGAGATACAGCCTTTGGGCTGTGGAAGCAGCCTTGAGGGATGGTAAGTCTCTGATGGGATGAATACAAAGAGGTGACATGTCACTGGGTTGACACTGGTGCAGGCATGCTGAATTGCGCAACAAGGACACTGGAGTGTGGCCAATGTTGCCAGGTTGACACTGGTGTAACAATACTGGATTGAGCCCTTGGGATGCTAAAGTGCAGCCAATGTTGCCATGTTGACACTGGCATTGGTATACTGAATAACGTTCTGAGGATGCTGGAGTGCAGCCAATGTTGCCGGGTTGACACTGGCGAGGATGTGCAGAATAGCGCTTTGAGGATGCTAAAGTGCGGCTAATGTCGCCGGGTTGACACAAGCCGCCGGACGCTAACATGCACCTGGGGGTGCTCTCTGTACCACTAGGATGGCACACGCGGCTGAGCGCAGAGATGCACTCTGTGCTGCCTGGGTGACTCGAGCAGCACACAGCAGGTGGAATGAGGATCGTACCGCCTGGATGGAACACAGCGAACAAGGTAATTTATCACAACTGGAACAATGGAGAGGCTGGAACACTGGAACTCTACTGGTATACAGTAGACACAGTCACAAACCGGAACACGAAACTCTATCACCGGCATGGAGTGAAGGGCTGACTGGAATTGAACAGAAACAGGGCCCAACCACAGCAAGTCTCCCTAATGACAGACCAGTGAGCACCTGGGCTGTGCAGAGACAGGAGTATCAATCAGTGTGCACCTGATGCACACAGACAGGCAGTAATTAGTGCAGAGGCTCAGCAGAAACCAAGACTGGAACTGCAAACAATATGCTGCTAACCACAGGTCCAAACAGAAGGAAGGAGGAGACTTCAGTGAACACTTGTCCGGCGTTCGCCTCGCATGGTATTCACAGTGCGGCTTGTGACAAAATGCTGTCGTGTCATGTACCACTTGAGCTGTCAACTTGCTCACCAGGAGCACTTATAATCTGGATCAGTTGGAAAGAAAGACAAAATGTACGACTTAAACCTAGGATCAAGCACAGTGGCTACTTCGAAGGGTTTGAGCACTTACCACAAGACGGAAAGCATTCTCCACTGCACTGGACTAATGAACACTCCCCTTTCTCTCCCAATGTCATGGCTTGTTGTATTGCTGTGGATGGCTTTTTGCTGTTCATCCATCTGCTGAAGCAAGTAAAGGGTTGAATTCCACCTGGTTACCACCTCTTGCTTTAGTTGGTGGAAGGGAAAATTCAACTGCTCTTGCAGCTGCTGCAATCTCCTGCATGCTGTGGCTGAATAGCAAAAATGTCCTGACATTTTTCGGGCCACAGACATGGGACATGTTGAAATTCACCAAGCTCTAATGCTCTCACAATATCGGTGGTGTTGTCAGAAGTCACAAATCCTGAGGAGAGTCCAAGTGGGGTAAGCCATTTTGCTATAACATGCCTTCATTTTTCTAAAAGGTTATCAGCGGTATGCCTCTTAGTGAAGCTGGAGATACACAGAGTAGCCTGCCTCTGAATGAGCTGGCATTGTTTGTTAGATACTGCTGCTGAAAGTGAATCATCCACCCAGTGGACTGTCACAGTCATGTAATCTTTAGTTTGCCCACTACCACTTGTCCACATACTGTATATGTGGTTAAGAAGACAGTGGGTACATTGGTATTTTGTAGGCCAATAATTAGTTTGCTTTCTTAATGTCCTGGTACAGCCGAGGAAAGGCTTTCAGGTAAATTGGAACCGAGATGGAAATTGGTACCGGGACACAGGACCTCAATTAACTGTGTGAAACCCACTGTATTAATGGCAGATATTGGACACAGATCTAATACTAGCATAGCTGTGATGTGATCCGCTGTGCGACTGGGTGAGAGCTGTCATACTTGCTTCTACTTGCAAGGGATTGTTTTACAGTCAGTTATTTTTTAAGTAGTAGTCTTCTTAGTCCCATTCTGGGATGAAGATCAATCCCCAGCAGCAGCAGACCTGCTGCTGAAGGATTCTTCTGAGGAATCCTGGATAGGGGAGGAGTCACCTAGCATTAACAAATTGGATGCAAGACTACCTCTTATCATTACTGAGGATATTGAGGATGAGGGTGTTGGTGGTAGAAATTGCAGGTGCTGGGATCTAGTTGAGAGAAGGGAGCTAGCTGATGCTGGACTGCTTGTTTTTATTTTTTTAGCACCAGTTTCTGATGTTGTCAAAAACTTTTCATGAGCTCGCTGCAAATGACATAACAGGGAGGAGGCTCCTAGTTGGTTCACATCCCTACCTCTACTTACCATGGTTTTACAAATTCTACAGATGACTTGACAGTTGTCAGGATTTGGGTAAAAATATTCCACACATAAAAGGTGGATTTGTTGGTCCTATGCCCAGGCATGACTATGGCCTTCTACTTATCATGGCCAAGAGCTGATTCCACTAGTGTCTGAATTACACAAACAACATCCTCATCCCCAACATCCTCGTTGGCACCGGCGTCAGCTACACAAATATCCCCCTCATCCTCTTGCAGTTCCTCGATGGCATCCTCAATTTCTATGTCATCAGCTATTTTTGTGCTGCTCATCACATTTGCAGAGGGATCAGAAATGGGGAAGACAGCTTCTCTGCGAGTATACTGTAGTATCAGAAAAGGTCAGGCTCACACAAAACACTTGTGAACACACTTAGACTCTCCTCAGGGATTTGTAACATTTCTGAATGCACAGTTCTACTGCCTTAGTGGTTTTAATTTTTTTTGTACACCTCTTCTAGAGTCTGAGTGAAAAGGTCTTGCATCATCATGAAATTCAGAGGAAGATGCCTCACTGACACTTGCAGAACCACCACTCATAAATAAATGCCAAGGCCTCATTTTTTCCTTGCCAGTGTGTGTGGTGATTGGCATGTTGGAAATTTTTAGTTTTTCTGCACCACACTTTCCCTTTATTAGATGTGTTTTTTCTTTAGCACTATATATATTTTTTTATTTTAGATCCCTTGACTTAGACCCTCTATGCCCTTGAGCATTAGCTTTAGTAGATGATGTTGAAGGACTAGCATCATCATCATGACTGGTGGCAGCAGCTGCAGTGGTAGTATTTGCTTGCTGTTCCTGCTCTTCTCTCGACTAATCGTCGTGATCCATATTGAAGAACACACTCAATTTTTACCAAGACAACTACAGGTTAATTAATAGGATTTTTTATTACTTGAACTTTTTTAAAAAAATCTCCACTCACTGCGGAGTCACAGTACTTGTATGTTATGGATACACAGTGGGGTACGGCCTGCGGAGTTACAGTATTAGTACATTATAGATATACAGTAGGGTACAACCTGCAAAGTCACAGTACTAGTACTTGTACATTATGGATACACAGTGGAGTACAGCCTTCGGAGTCACAGTACTTGTACATTATAGATACACAGTGGGGTATAGCCTGCAGAGTTACAGTAATTGTACGTTATGGATACACAGTGGGGTATAGCCTGCAGAGTTACAGTAATTGTACGTTATAGATTCACAGTGGGGTACAGCCTGGGGAGTCACAGTACTTGTATATTATGGATACACGGAGGGGTACAGCCTGCAGAGTCACAGACTAGTACTTGTATGTACACAGAGGGGTATGGACTGCAGAGTCACAGTACTTGTACATTATGGATACACAGTGGGGTATGGCCTGCTGAGTCACAGAACTTGTATGGTATGGGTACACACTGGGGTACATCCTGTTGAGTCACAGACTAGTACTTGTACATTAGGGATACACAGTGGAGTACAGTGATGATATTAAAGAGAACCTCTGTATACCCCTGCCTGTACCTTCTAAAATCCTTCCTATAATCCTCTAAGGATGACGCTAATTTGCGTACGCAGTCATACAGTAAATAAAGACGTTGACCTGGAATCTGTGGTTCCAAAGCACAAGTGTTATTCAAGTAAAAGTTCAGACAGTTACACGCAATTGATCCAGACACAATTTAGGTGCAAAAGGAATTATACAGACCCAAGTACAGTATACATACACAGCGCTTCCGGTACCAGATGTTAGGCATCAGCAAGAAACCCCTTAGTCAGCATTCAGCAAGAAGACTAAAGACCCAGTGTTGGAGCACACATATTTATACCCCCCCAGAATAGACAGGACAATAGAGAAGTTTGCTGCTGACGTCATTGGTTCCCAGGGGAGAAGCATCTGTTACAAAGCATTTAACAGGCTGGTTCAAATAGACTCTCCCTGCCTCTAACAGCTGTTTGTCTTTCCCTTCTCACCCCCTGTAACATCCTAACAGTTGTTCATGAAATATACATTTTGTTGCTTGTAGCCTCTGCGATCCATAACTCGAGAATGCATGATGCGACCTCCCCACCGATAACACCGGAATACTGTAAAAAGAGTACGCATCAGTACAAAACCAAACACGACTTGTTTAGCATGTATAAAACCTTAGTTATCAAATATCTTTATTTCACAGCATTTATATTAACTGAATAAACTTAAATCTTATATCTTAAAGCTAATGGAACCTTGTAAGTGAATATGTAATGCGTGAGTGTACGGGGTTTGATATGAAGACGCTAGTTAACTGGGGACAGATGCGTGCGCATTTAGCTACTAAATGGTATTTTCATTCGGGGTCTTAAGCATAATGTCTGTATGTAAAATGGTGAAAGATGCAATCGCATGATGCTAATAATTGTGCATTCGCTACTGGGCTTCATGTTAGCAGCTCAATTGCGCGTAATGTGCGGTATTTATGCATGAGATTCCATCTATGATGGAATTAACATATTTATATATATATATATACATACACACACATATCATTCCTCACTCACAGTTTCAGACTGCAATGCAAATGTGACTTCCAGCTGTGAAACTAAACCATCCTGCCTGGGTATGAAACTAAAACCTGTTTGGTTTCAGACAAATCCAATTGTGTAGATCAATGCCTGGATTATATTACAATTGCCAACAGGGATTCCCAATTTGTATGTAAACCACTCACAGTTTCTGGTGCATTGTCTATTCTATTTAGATTATCAAAAACATTGCCATCTGTTCTTAGCTCGTGAGTTGTAGCTTAAAGTGATGCTGGTCGCAAAATGGCGTCTTGCAGATTCTTGTTTCTAAAATGGAGTCTAGCTGTCATTCGCAAGATGGCGTCGCCCACGCTTCAATTTTAAACTGATCTTATCCAGCTTTGACAGTCTACCCTTTGATAGCGAACAACATGCTATCACAATCTGCTATTAGAATTTAATTTAGGCTTACATTTACATATTATTTAGTGTTATTATGGGATGGAACAAGGTGGTTCTTAATCCATCAATAATGTGTCTCTGAGTGGGGACATAAAACTACTATTATACGCACACCGCGGATCTTGGAAGATCATGTGAAGGGTGTGGGCATGCACCAGTCTTATAAAAGCTGTCTTGAAGGGGATTTGAGACTTTACATTATCTGAGGTGTTCTTATAAATAACATTTCAATAATACATTCTATGCATGTCTAAATATAATACATTAAATAATGGTGTTTCCTAGCTCAGGGTTGTAATGCAGTTCTGTATTTACCTCGGTATTCATACTGGCCACCATCATAACTTCATTCTTTCGTTTTACTCTATTTTTAAATTTTCCACACTTCAACACAATAGGAACACACTGGATGCATATGCCAATTATTATGATGACAATCAGTATAAGGATCAAGAATTTGCCTATGCTGGCGATCACTTCCTGGACCCATTCCCCTAGACCTGAGAACCATTTCACTTGGTTCAGCCATGACACCCATCCTTCTATCTTTTCCCCTACTTCAGCCACTGAAGCATTATTGTTCTTACGAAATTCCCATTTTAGCTGCAGAATTTCATCCATCTTCCGGTCTATCACCTCCTTAGGGTTGCTGGTATCATTGGTGACATAGGTGCAACATTTTACTCCAAATTGGGTGGCCAATGTTACGCAATACCCTCCAGTAACAGCAGTTAAATAATTCAGCACTAGCCTGTGTTGCACCAGTTCTTTCTTGTACGCTTGCAATTCTCTCCCTGTATACCTGAATGTGTCATCGTACATCTCGGTGATATTATCTATCAATTTAGCAAGTTCCTGAATATATCTAAAATGTAATGTACCCTGAGCAATTCTGGTGGGCTCCAGTGCGACTAAAACTTGAAAGCCAGTTGTCTCACTAATTAACTGAGCGGCTTTATGCACATCACCAGGTATCATATTTTTCTTGCCTCTGTGTTCATATTGTGTGTGAAGATATGGTGTTGGTGTGTTTTTATGTATACCAAGCATTTCAACATGTGTGAGGGTCATAGCTTCTGGAAGTATTCTTTCCAAATAACATAACAATTACAATACTAAGACTGGTCAGACACTCCCCTGGTTTGGTATAGCACTCCTCCTCCTGACTCCACTCCATCAACTCAGCCATCAGCTCACATTTCCTTTATCGGTCCTCCATCACAGACACTGGGAATCCCCAAACAGATCATCATGACAGAACTCTGGAAAAACAGAACTAGGATGACCACAGCAGACCACTCCATTGCTGGAAGCACTGATCTACACATTTCTTTAGCTCAGATATCTCACCATCACCTTTTTAATCCTTCCGGCACAAGCTCGCAATCGACAGGTCCACGTTACCAGCCTTGTCTCCGCCTTGTATCTCCACCTGTTGGTTAACCTCCCTATAGTGAGTGGAATGGACCCACGTATCTTTCCTCGGCCACCCTTTGTGGATGTTGTATCATCAGATACGGACCTTTCCACCGATCAGTCAAACAACCTGAGCTAAAAATTTTTTCGATCATAACAAACTCTCCAGATTTGACATCATGACAGTTTGCATTAAATATGTTAGTTAATAACACTTTCAATTTCTGTTATTCGCATTCATCTTCGTGAGACCCTGTACAGTAACCTCATTATCATATTTTCACATGAGGCTGCCTGTTTGAACAGTATCTCAAAGGGGGGCAAATAATGGAAAAGACAGTCTGGGATAATCTTAGAGTTGTTACCCATCACCTTACACATGTTCTTGGAAACGTCACCTGTAAAAAAAGTCCCCCTATCATTTTTAATAATTCTAGGGATATAGTATCTGCATACAGGTTCCTGCAATAAAATTTTGTTATTAATAGCTACTGCTCTAAATAATGCCTGGGCCACTGGGTTGGATAATATTCCAAGTAGTCGACCTCAGCCTGGCATGGCTGCCGTTTATCCTTATCAGCCTTGTGTCCTGTGAGTGGGAGACAAAGCACAACAGTTTAATATCATTTAAACATGACCTAAACACAACAATAAATCATCCACATTCTACACTAGAACAGATCCATCGGCAGATTGAAAATATTGTAAACAGTCATATAAGGCCTGGGAGAAGATACTGGGGTTGCCTATGAACCCATGGGAAACTCATATTCCTGTGTGGTGTTCTTTACTTTCTCTACTTTTACTTTGCAGTACTTACTTGTGTGTCCCGCTTGGTTGCAGTTAAAACATGTTTTTGAATGGGTTGGATGAAAGGATTGTTGTGGGAGTTGAGCAAGAGAAAAAGGTGGTGGGTATGGGTAAGGATATGGAGGATAAGGGTATGGTGGGAGGTATGAAGTTTGTGGGTAGTATGAGGCCTGTGTATGATATGTGGGGTAAGGATGTGTTTGCTGTTGTGTGGGATTGGTGAGGACGTGTAACTGTTCAGGTGCAGGTGTGTGTGTGGGTGCAGGTGTGTCTGTTGGCTGTGATGTTATTGTCATTCCCTCCAGAGCTTGGATACTGACAGCCATTAGTTTTTCACTCTGGGTCTCTCTCTTCTTGGAGATGTTTTTATCATGTTCAGTGGCGGTTTCTATGAGGGTATCTATTGTGAGTCCCCGCCAGCCAGGCTGTGAGGTCTGAACCCGAGTTTTTAAACTCTCTTTCAGACCGTCCACAAGTACCGTGACTATCATTCCCTGGTGGTGAGTGCTATCTTTGATATCCTCTATCCCAGTGTACTGGGTGATAGCCTGCAGAGCCCGCGCAATAATCTTCTGCAGTTTCACTCTCCTTCTGCTTAATGGTGAAAATTTTGTTCCAGTTAACTACTACTGGAAAATATATACCCAATTGAGTTACAATGCGGGAAATGTTACCTTAAATAATAGATAAATGATAAATGTTGTCACGTCGGTATTGCGTGGCAGACAGGCCCTTAACACCACACGCCAATCTTTATTAGTGGGTTCATGTGAACTACCCAAATTTCTCAAAAATCTTTGACATTTGGCTAATTCCTTTCTTGGGATCGGGGAAATCATTTATGATGGAATTTAGTTCTGCTCTTGTCCGAGGACAATGCATTACTACTTCCCTCGTGGGCACTATACCGTTCGCATCTGCATTTCCATTTGGAACAGTTATTGTCCGAATGGGATGCAGACCGGTAGCGCTGCTACCTTTGACCTGATTACCTGGCTGGGGGTTTAGTCTGTTGCTGCTACGTATGGTATGAACAACTTCCTCTACGGGTGCAGAGGGCATTAACACTTCCCTTGCTGTTACCGATGGAGATGGCGGCACTCGTGATTGTGCTGATGCCGCATCTATCATTTGTACAGCATGGGAAATGGCAGACATTACAATAGGCTCATCATCCACATCATAAACATTTTCTTTATGGTTGCTTAAGATAGGGTATAAATTGCTTGTTTCATTTTTATGGGTATTTTTGGTAACTGTACTTGCACCTCCATCCACATAAGGTGGGGGAGGTGAGCGTGAACTGCTGGCAATACTCTCCACGACGCTACCTTGCCGCACGGGCGCGCCATTTTGCAGCTCGCCCACATTGCAATTCAGCGTCGCGGATGTATTTTCTGGCAATGTGCTCTCGACGCTAGTTTGCATCACTTGCACATTTTTAAGCCACGCATCCCCTTCATGCTGCCACAGTTTTAAACATTCAAAATATTTAACCTTATTCTCTCGGGAGCGCATCAAACTGATGTGATCCCGGACATTATCTAACACGTTTTTATCAAAACTACCAATTCTGGGAAACGGTCTAACACTCTTCCTCGTCATATTAAACCATAAATCACAATACCTTATTGCATAAGTACCGTACTTAGTATGCATAATACGACGGGCCGATCTGATCGGCGCCTTCATTAGCAGCACATCATTGTCTAACATCTCTACTGTTTGCATGGCTCCCATTCTGAGACAACTCCTACGCTTTTCAAAAAAGATTTAAACTGGTGAAAGACAATCACTTACCTGTGGATGATTTAAGTCGGCGGCGCCCACACACCTGGATAAGATTTGAAAAAGGCAACTTCCACACCCGGATAAGATTTAGTAAGGCAACTTCCAAACCTATGCGAGTTTATATGTCGGCTACTCCCACACACCTCTCTACAACAAAGACAACATGTACACCTGCTACTGTGTATAGAACGGTAAAGCTACTTACCGAGCGGCTAGACTAACCCTTGCACCTAGGGCCTGATTCAGAGCCGCTCGTAAGCGGCCGCTCGTTCATTCTGAGCGATGTTTGCCCAACTGCGCATGCGTACGGATCGTAATACGCATGCGTGAACTAGGGGTGTGCACCGGCCACTTTTCGTGTTTTGTGTTTTGGTTTTGGATCTGGATCTTTCTTCGTGTTTTGGATCTGGATTGGTTTTGCCAAAACCACCCTTCCGTGTTTTGGGTTCTGGGTTTTGTGTTTTGGATCTGTATTTTTTTGAAAAAAAGCATAAAAACAGCTAAAATCACAGAATTTGTAGGTTTTTCTGCTCCTATGCTATTATTAACCTCAATAACCTTAATTTCCACTCATTTCCAGTCTTTTCTGAACACCTCACAATAGTGTTTTTATGTCCAAAAGGTTGCACCGTGGTAGCTGGATGACTATGCTAAGCGACACGAGTGGGCGGCACAAACACGTGACCCATCTAGGCGTGATACTGCAGTGGCAGACAGGATGGCAGTTTGAAAAACTAGGCCCCAAACTGTACATAATGCAAAGAAAAAAAAGAGGTGCAAGATGGAATTGTCCTTGGGCCCTCCCACCCACCCTTATGTTGTATAAACAGGACATGCACACTTTAACAAACCAATCATTTCAGCGCCAGGGTCTGCCTCACAACTGTGGCTGAAATGATTGGTTCGTTTGGGCCCCCACAAAACAAGCTGGCAATTAATCTGTCCCTGCACAAACTGGCTCTACGGAGGCAAGATGTCATCCTCATCCTCCTCATCCACTGATTCCTCACCCTCTTCAGTGTGTACATCCTTATCCTCACAGAGTATTAACTCGTCCCCACTGGAATCCACCACCACAGGTCCCTCTGTACGTTCTGGAGGCTGGTCTCCCTGGAAGAGCTGATAATTCATTTTCATGAACATCATCTTCTCCACATTCTGTGGAAGCAACCTCCTATGCCTTTTGCTGACAAGGTTCCCGGCTGCACTAAACACTCTTTCGGAGTACACACTGGAGGGGGGGCAACTCAGGTAAAATAGAGCCAGTTTGTACAGGGGCCTCCAAATTGCCTCTTTTTCCTGCCAGTACATGTATGGACTGTCTGACATGCCTACTTGGATGCTGTCACCGATGTAATCCTCCACCATTCTGTCAATGGTGACAGTATCATATGCAGTGACAGTAGACATGTCAGAAATTGTTGCCAGGTCCTTCAGTCCGGACCAGATGTCCAAACTTGGTCCTGCCTGCCCTGCATCACCGCCAGCGGGTTGCTTAGGAAAGCTAAGTTTTTTCCTGGCAGCCCCAGTTGCGGGAGAAAATGAAGAAGGAGCTGTTGACGTGTCACGTTCCGCTTCAGCTGACAGTGTGTTCACCAGCAGGTCTTTGCACCTCTGCAGGCTTGTGTCGGCCGGAAAGAGAGACACCACATAGGCTTTAAACCTAGGATCGAGCACGGTGGCCAAAATGTTATGGTCTGATTTCAACAGATTGACCACCCTGGAATCCTGGCAAAGCGAATGAAGGGCTTCATCCACAAGTCCCACATGCCGAGCAGAATCGCTCCGTCTTAGCTCCTCCTTCACTTTCTCCAGCTGCAAAAGCCTTTCTTCTGCAAAAGCCTGATGAGGGGAATGACTTGACTCAAGCTGGCAGTGTCTGAACTGACTTCACGTGTGGCAAGTTCGAAGGGCTGGAGAACCTTGCACAACACGGAAATCATTCTCCACTGCGCTTGAGTCAGGTGCATACCCCCTCCTTTGCCTATGTCATAGGTGGATGTATAGGCTTGTATGGCCTTTTGCTGCTCCTCCATCCTCTGAAGCATATAGAGGGTTGAGTTCCACCGCGTCACAACCTCTTGCTTCAGGTGATGGCGGGGCAGGTTCAAGAGTGTTTGCTGGCGCTCCAGTCTTTGGCACGCAGTCGCTGAATGGCGAAAGTGGGCAGAAATTTTTCGGGCCACCCAAAGCGTCTCCTGCACGCCCCTGTCGCTTTTCAGAAAATTCTGCACCGCCAAGTTTATTGTGTGAGCAAAACATGGGACGTGCTGGAATTTGCCCAGATGTAATGCCCGCACAATATTGGTGGCGTTGTCAGATATCACAAATCCCCAGGAGAGTCTAAGTGGGGTAAGCCACTGGGCGATGATTTCCCTCAGTTTCTCTAAGAGGTTGTCGGCGGTGTGCCTCTTACTGAAACCGGTGATACACAGCGTAGCCTGCCTTGGAACGAGCTGGCGTTTCTGAGATGCTGCTACTGGTGACGCTGCTGCTGTTGCTGCGTAAGGTGATACATCTACCCAGTGGGCTGTCACAGTCATATAGTCCTTAGTCTGCCCTGTTCCACTTGTCCACATGTCCGTGGTTAAGTGGACATTGTGTACAACGGCATTTTTCAGGATACTGAGGACACTTTTTCTGACATTTCTGTACAGTCTCGGTATCGCCTGCCTAGTGAAGTGGAATCTAGACGGGATTTGGAACCGGGGACACATTACCTCCATCAATTGTCTAAATCCCACTGCACTAATGGCGGATACTGGACGCACGTCTAACACCAACATAGCAGTCAAGGCCTCAGTTATACGTTTTGCTTCAGGATGACTGCTGTCGTACTTCATCCTCCTCGCTAAGGACTGTTGGAGGGTCAATTGTTTAGTAAAAGTAGTGGTGTTCCTACTTCCTCTCTGGGATGATGAACGACTCCCAGCAGCAGCAACAGCAGCAGCGGCAGCAGTAGGCGTAGCAATGCAGGATCCTCCGGGGGAATCCCGGATAGGAGAGTCAGTCATGCCAGTGACATGGCCTGCAGGACTACTTCCGATCCTGACTAAGGAGGAAAATGACGAGGAGGGAGTTGACGGTGTGGTTTGCAGGCGCTTGGATACAACAGGACAACGGGATTTAGGTGTTCCTGGACTGCTTACGGTCTTAGCCAAAGTTTCTGAACTTGACAGTAACTTTTTATGAACGCGCTGCAGGTGCCGTATAAGGGAGGATGTTCCTAGTGGTTGACGTCCCTACCCCTACTTATTTCACCTTTACATATGGTACATATGGCAAGACAGTTGTTGTCTGGATTTGGATAGAAATATTGCCAGACCAAAGAGGTGGAATGTTTGGTCTTCTGCCCAGGCATGACCGTGATGGGCTTTTTCATCCCACGGAAAACAACTGTCTCCCCCGGAGCCTGATTTAAACAAACCACATCACCATCAGAATCCTCCTTGCCAACTTCCTCCTCAGCGCCAGCTACACCAGTATCCTCATCCTGTTGTACTTCAACAGTGACATCTTCAATTTGCATATCAGCAAGTGGACTGTGGGTGCTCCTTTCAGCACTCGCAGGGGGCGTGCAAATGGTGGAAAGAGCCACCTCTTCCCGTCCAGTGCTGGGAAGGTCAGGCATCGCAACCACCACCACACTTGGACTCTCCTTGGGGATTTGTGATATCTTCTTAGAAAGCACAGTTCTTCGCTGTGCTTTTGCCAGCTTAACTCTTTAGATTTTTTTAGTGGGAGGAGGGCTTCCATCGTCATGTGAAGCTGAATCACTAGTCATGAACATACTAGGGATCGACCTTAGCCGTTCCTTGCCACTCCGTGTCGTAAATGGCATATTGGCAAGTTTACATTTCTCTTCAGCTGATTTAAATGTATTTTTCAAGGTCATTTTCCTGAACTTTGTCATTTGGGATTGTATGTGCCCTCTACTATGACATTGGGCATCGGCCTTGGCAGACGACGTTGATGGCATGTTATCGTCTATGTCATGACTAGTGGCAGCAGCTTCAGCACTAGGAGGAAGTGGTTCTTGATCTTTCTCTATTTTATTTTTATCGGAGAAAGTTTGGTCCTCCATTTATGTTATATCGATTTGATATATACGTGCGGCTAAACACAGAAAATATTTTTTTATTTTTGCTGGAGAGTAGTGCACTTTGTGGGTTACACCACCCTTTAAGAAATGAGCCAGCTGGCTCTTTACTTATGGGACACAGGCGCACGCTTGGCGCTGCTCCTTTGTTGATGCACGTGCGGCTACTGCGCACACAATTCACAAACACAGAAAATATATATTTTTTTGGTTTGGAGTGTACTTTGGGGGTTACAGCACCCTTTAACGGTCAAGCCAGCCGGCCCTTTACTTATGACACAGGCGCACGCTTGGCACTCCTTTGTTGATGCACGTGCGGCTACTGCGCACACAATTCACAAACACCGAAAATAATTTTTTTTTTGGTTTGGACTGGAGTGTACTTTGGGGGTTACAGCACCCTTTATTGGTCAAGCCAGCCGGCCCTTTACTTATGACACAGGCGCACGCTTGGCACTACTTTGTTGATGCACGTGCGGCAACTGCGCACACAATTCACAAACACAGAAAATATATATTTTTTTGGTTTGGAGTGTACTTTGGGGGTTACAGCACCCTTTAACGGTCATGCCAGCTGGCCCTTTACTTATGACACAGGCGCACGCTTGGCACTACTTTGTTGATGCACGTGCGGCTACTGCGCACACAATTCACAAACACAGTAAATAATTTTTTTTTTGGTTTGGACTGGAGTGTACTTTGGGGGTTACAGCACCCTTTAACGGTCAAGCCAGCCGGCCCTTTACTTATGACACAGGCGCACGCTTGGCACTACTTTGTAGATGCACGTGCGGCTACTGTGCACACAATTCACAAACACAGAAAATATATATTTTTTTGGTTTGGAGTGTACTTTGGGGGTTACAGCACCTTTTAACGGTCAAGCCAGCCGGCCCTTTACTTATGACACAGGCGCACGCTTGGCACTACTTTGTTGATGCACGTGCGGCTACTGCGCACACAATTCACAAACACAGAAAATATTTTTTTTTTTGGTTTGGACTGGAATGTACTTTGGGGGTTACAGCACCCTTTAACGGTCAAGCCAGCCGGCCCTTTACTTATGACACAGGCGCACGCTTGGCACTACTTTGTTGATGCACGTGCGGCTACTGCGCACACAATTCACAAACATAGAAAAAATATTTTGTTATTTGATTTGGAGTGTACTTTGGGGGTTACAGCACCCTTTAACGGTCAAGCCAGCCGGCCCTTTATTTGTGACACAGGCGCACGCTTGGCACTACTTTGTTGATGCACGTGCGGCTACTGCGCACACAATTCACAAACACAGAAAATAATTTTTCTTTTGGTTTGAACTGGAGTGTACTTTGGGGGTTACAGCACCCTTTAACGGTCAAGCCAGCCGGCCCTTTACTTATGACACAGGCGCACGCTTGGCACTACTTTGTTGATGCACGTGCGGCTACTGCGCACACAATTCACAAACACAGAAAATATATATTTTTTTGGTTTGGAGTGTACTTTGGGGGTTACAGCACCCTTTAACGGTCAAGCCAGCCGGCCCTTTACTTATGACACAGGCGCACGCTTGGCACTACTTTGTTGATGCACGTGC
Source organism: Taudactylus pleione (assembly GCA_031769625.1). Classification (NCBI taxonomy): domain Eukaryota; kingdom Metazoa; phylum Chordata; class Amphibia; order Anura; family Myobatrachidae; genus Taudactylus; species Taudactylus pleione. The sequence continues at coordinate 2,665,346 of JAUIMM010000334.1, forward strand.
GGCTACTGCGCACACAATTCACAAACACAGAAAATAATTTTTTTTTTGGTTTGGACTGGAGTGTACTTTGGGGGTTACAGCACCCTTTACCGGTCAAGCCAGCCGGCCATTTACTTATGACACAGGCGCACGCTTGGCACTACTTTGTTGATGCACGTGCGGCTACTGCGCACACAATTCACAAACACAGAAAAAATATTATTTTTTTAGCACTTGGGGGGAGCACCCCTGATGGACAGAGCACCCCCCGGAAAACACTACAGCACCCCTTTAGGACTGGGACACTGCACAGGACTTTGGAGTGGACACAGCCCCTATGGAGAACTGACTGCACAACACAGTCCAGCCAGCCCCTATGGACTTTGAAGTAGTGGACACAGCCCCTATTAACAACAGCAGCACAGCACAACACAGCCAGCCCCTATGGACTTTGAAGTAGTGGACAACAGCAGCACAGTGCAGCACAGCACAGCACAACACTACTCTGCACTACACTACACTACACTACACAGCCCAGCCAGCCCTAACTCCCACTCTCCCTCTTCACTGTCCACAGCCGAGTGAGAAAATGGCACCGACGCGGGTACCTTATATAGGATCCAAAACCCGCGAGACCCGGAAGGCGGGATGATGACGTTTTGCCTCGATTTCAGATCCGAGTCAGGCAGGAAAAGTCGAGCCTGACTCGGATCTGCCTCGGATCGGGGGGGCTCGGGGAGGTTCGGATTTCAGAAATCCGAACCCGCTCACCCCTAGCGTGAACCAGTCAGTGCTGCCGAAAATCGTTTGTTCGCTAAATAGCGAATGCCTGCTAATATGAGTGACAGGAGGAGGCGTATGTGGGTGGTAACTGGGGAAGGTGCTTGAAAATGGGGAGTGGAGAACCGAACGCAGGCGTGCTTAAAGGTCAAAACGGGCATTTTATGGGTGTGCATAATTAATACAGCAGCGTCACTGACTACATCACTGGGTTATTTTATAGTCAGAACTGCTCGCAAATTTGTGGTAGGAAAAACCAACCACAAGAATAGCGAGCAGTTCATACGCTGGTTGATGTACTCGATTAATCTAACAAATAGCGGACATGACGTAGGATGCGAGCGACCAGGGGGCTTAGTTATCCAAAAAACGACCGCAAGTTTTGTTCGCTCGTTCAGACATAGAGGCGTGAACAGACCGCAAAGAGCGAATGGTTCATTTGAATAGCCATCCCTTTTTTCTGAACGAACGACCGCAAATAGCGTCCGGCTCTGAATCAGGCCCCTAGCCCTTAAGGATCATACGATACCCTTAACTTTGTTCAACAAATATTCACTGTTACACACTTTTTTCCTGCGCAGAAAAATAAACGTTAACCCAGATATTGGTAACAATTGAAAAAATGTAAACCTCAACAGCTTTGTTTAAACACCATGGCAGCACAACCAGAAGTACGTATACGCTATTGTGCGACCAGCCACATAAAAAATTATGCGACTACCACACAACCGTATAATGACTTTTTTAACTGCGTACGCAAAAGTGCGTCTTTTCTGTGCGCAAAACTGCGACAGCCGCATACTCAATACTGCGGCACCCCTTTAAACGCTAGGTTCTATCAACAAAGGAAAACAAACTTTTTCCTTTCTTATCCCTGGATTCTAGTCAGCTTCCTTTGCTCACACGAAAATGGATAGCGATTTTTCAGCACAAAGCGGTTGCAGGAAAACCCTGCATGTTGCCACTCCACCATTTGCTGAGATATCGATAGCTGTATGTGCCGTGTGAGTAGGTAAGTGACTTCACTCGACGAGCCCCCATCTGATGATATTAAAAAGAACCTCTATATACCCCTGCCTGTACCTTCTAAAATCCTTCCTATAAACCTCTAAGGATGACGCTAATTTGTGTACGCAGTCATACAGTAAATAAAGACGTCGACCTGGAATCTGTGGTTCCAAAGCACAAGTGTTATTCAAGTAAAAGTTCAGACAGTTACACGCAATTGATCCAGACACAATTTAGGTGCAAAAGGAATTATACAGGCCCAAGTACAGTATACATACACAGCGCTTCCGGTACCAGATGTTAGGCATCAGCAAGAAACCCCTTAGTCAGCATTCAGCAAGAAGACTAAAGACCCAGTGTTGGAGCACACATATTTATACCCCCCCAGAATAGACAGGACAATAGAGAAGTTTGCTGCTGACGTCATTGGTTCCCAGGGGAGAAGCATCTGTTACAAAGCATTTAACAGGCTGGTTCAAATAGACTCTCCCTGCCTCTAACAGCTGGGTGTCTTTCCCTTCTCGCCCCCTGTAACATCCTAACAGTTGTTCATGAAATATACATTTTGTTGCTTGTAGCCTCTGCGATCCATAACTCGAGAATGTATGATGCGACCTCCCCACCGATAACACCGGAATACTGTAAAAAGAGTACGCATCAGTACAAAACCAAACACGACTTGTTTAGCATGTATAAAACCTTAGTTATCAAATATCTTTATTTCACAGTGTTTATATTAACTGAATAAACTTAAATCTTATATCTTAAAGCTAATAGAACCTTATAAGTGAATATGTAATGTGTGAGTGTACGGGGTTTGATATGAAGACGCTAGTTAACTGGGGACAGATGCATGCACATTTAGCTACTAAACGGTATTTTCATTCGGGGTCTTAAGCATAATGTGTGTATGTAAAATGGTGAAAGATGCAATCGCATGATGCTAATAATTGTGCATTCGCTACTGGGCGTCATGTTAGCAGCTCAATTGTGCGTAATGTGCGGTGTTTATGCATGAGATTCCATCTATGATGGACTTAACATATTTATATATATATATATATATATATATACATATATACATACATACACACACATATCATTCCTCACTCACAGTTTCAGACTGCAATGCAAATGTGACTTTCAGCTGTGAAACTAAACCATCCTGTCTGGGTATGAAACTAAAACCTGTTTGGTTTCAGACAAATCTAATTGTGTAGATCAATGCCTGGATTATATTACAATTGCCAACAGGGATTCCCAATTTGTATGTAAACCACTCACAGTTTCTGGTGCATCGTCTATTCTATTTAGATTATCAAAAACATTGCCATCTGTTCTTAGCTCATGAGTTATAGCTTAAAGTGACGCTGGTCGCAAAATGGCGTCTTGCAGATTCTTGTTTCTAAAATGGAGTCTAACTGCCATTCGCAAGATAGCGTCGCGCACGCTTAAATTTTAAACTGATCTTGTCTCAGCCAATTATCCAGCTTTGACAACAGCCTGTGGAGTCACACAGTGGGGTACAGCCTGGGGAGTCAGAGTACTTGTACGTTATGGATACACAGTGGGGTACAGCTTGCAGAGTCACATACTAGTACTTGTATGTTATGGATACACAGTGGGGTACAGCCTGCGGATTCACAGTACTTGTATGTTATGGATACACAGTGGGGTACAGCCTTATGGAGTCACAGTACTTGTACATTATGGATACACAATGGGGTTCAGCCTGTGGAGTCACAGCCTAGTACTTGTACATTATGGATACACAGTGGTGTACAGCCTGCGGAGTCACAGCTTAGTACTTGTACATTATGGATATACAGTGGTGTACAGCCTGCTGAGTCGCAGACTAGTACTTGTACGTTATGGATACACAGTGGAATACAGCCTGCGGAGTCACAGTACCTGTACATTATGGATACATAGTGGGGTACAGAATGCGGAGTCACAGACTAGTACTTGTATGTTATGGATACACAGTGAGGTACAGCCTGCTTAGTCACAGTACTTATACGTTATGTATACATAGTGGGGTATGGCCTGCGGAGTCACAGTACTTGTACATAATGGATACACAGTGGGGTACAGTCTGCGGAGTTACAGACTAATACTTGTACATTATGTATACACTATGGGGTACAGCCTGCAGAGTCACAGTACTAGTACTTGTATGTTATGGATACACAGTGGGGTACAGCACCAAACAAATTAAACTTTTAAACTTTGTTTTTAACTTTCTTGACTTTAAATACTTTTTTTTACTTTTTTTTCAATAAATTTTTATTGATTTTTCAACAAGAAAAAACACGAATACAGTAGTAGTAAAATAAAGTAAAAACACATTACTTAAAATTATAATAGTTGCAAATAAATGACATAAAATAAGTAACATAACAATAAAATAAAACAAGGGGAGAAAATAAATAAAAAAACCGAAATGAAAAAGAGAAGGTACCACAGTTCACAAAATATACAGTACATATAAATTGTATCATATTCAAAATGCCTAAATCCCAGTAAAGACTAATACCCAAAATATTTTCATACAGAAGGCATATCTCTAAGCAGAAGGTCTGCACCTTCACCAACAGTTACAAATTCCTGCCATTTAAACCATAACCTGAATGGCGAAACAGCAGACGTGGAGTATGCAACGTCTACAGTTTCCATCAAAAATGCGAATTGTTCCTTATGCATAATTTTATGAATAGAAGGAAGAGTAGATGATTTCCATAATTGTGCTATTGCTGTCTTGGCTGCTATAAGAACATGACCCACTAAATAACAGTCAGTTTTGGGCATTCCTAAAGGGTAAACGTGTAGTAGCGCCAGAGAGGAGGATGGCTGGATATTCACTTTCAATACCTTGGAAATCAAATCAAATAAATCTTTCCAGAAAGCCTGGATATGAGAGCAACTCCAAAAAATATGACATATGTCTCCAACACTCATATTGCATCTCCAATAGTATTTTGATTGCGTTGGCCATATTACGTGTAATTTGGCTGGAGTGAAATATAGCCTATGGAGTATTTTATACTGTAATTGTAAATGGTTATAACATTTGGACAATTTGTGGGCAGTAGTGAAAATAGATTTCCATTGCTGGGGAGTATAGGCCTCCTGAAGATCAGACTCCCATTGCTCTTGGGACTTAGATTTAACTGGAGGGCAAGCCTCGAGACACATGGAGTACCAAAAACCAATAGTACCTTTAGAATGACCTCTTTTTAATTTAGCCAAGATATCAGCCGAAGGTAATTCCAAGGAACCACATACTTTTATTATATTAACCACCCAATGCTGAATTCGAAGATAGGAGAAAAGCTCTCCAGGAGGCAACTGAAATTGGGATTGAATTTGAGAAAACGGGATTAGAGAGGAAGAACTGAAAATGTTAGCGATGGTTTCAATCCCACATGAACACCAAATCGCCACCGGTAGATCCGGGATTAAGCGTGCTATAGCGGCTAAAGATAAGGATTTAGCCGGCAGTTTGATACATTTAGATTGAAGTATCATGTCGTCCCAGCTTTTAAGAGAGTCGATTAACGCCCTAGGGGTATTATTCGATAAAGGACGTATTTGTTTGGGTGTCCAAATTAAATCCACTAAGGGGTACTCTTTCATTAATGCCCTTTCTAAGTCAACCCAAGGTTTAGTGTTAGGGGGAAGAAACCAGTCACTAATTTGTGAAACTAAACACGCTGACTGATATAACTCTAGGTCTGGGATTTGTAACCCCCCCTGGATTTTAGGTTTAGTCAAACGCTGGTAAGCTATCCGTGGGTGTTTTACCTTTCCATATATAAGACACAATTAGTTTACGAGCCTTAATGAGAAAGTGTTTCGGGACCGAAAAGGGAATGGTGCGAAATAAATACATTAACTTTGGCAAAATCATCATTTTAAATGCCGCAAGGCGACCCAGCCAGGAAACCTCGAAACCCAACCAATTATGTAACAGTTTGGCTATATGTTTTATTGTTGGATCAAAATTTATCTTAGCGAAGTTATCTAGTCTGTTCGGAAGGTTAATACCAAGACAGGGAAGATAATCCGTTTTCCAATTATACCTGTATTGAGCTTGTAGACGTGACAAAACAAGATCAGGTATGTTAAAAGGTAGGGCCTCAGTCTTGGCAGTGTTAAGTTTGTATAGTGAAGCTGCACTAAATTTGTCTAGTATTCCATGGAGGGTTGGTAACGAAGCAACAGGGTTAGTTACAAACAAAAGAATATCGTCTGCGAACAAACATAATTTATGTGAAGTTGAACCGACTATCACTCCAGGAAATAAAGGGGAATTTCTAATTGCTGAAGCTAATGGTTCAATGGCTAAAACGTACATAAGTGGGGATAGAGGACACCCCTGTCTTGTACCGTTTCTAATGTTAAATCGGGATGAAAGAAAGCCATTACTGAACACTCTAGCTGTGGGATTACTGTAGAGTGCCTTGATAGACTTCAAAATAGCACCCCGAAAACCAAAATGACTTAGTTATTCGTAAAGGAACAGCCAATGAAGGTGATCAAACGCCTTCTCGGCATCAAGGGAAAGAAGAATGAACTCCTTACTTCGCCTCAATATCAGCTCTGCTAAATCAAAGACCCTGCGAGTGTTATCTGATGCTTGTCTGCCGCTGACGAAGCCCACCTGGTCCGGATGAATCAAAAGGGGAATAAAAGGGGCCATCCGACTAGCTACCATCTTGGCATAAATTTTGATGTCTGAATTGAGTAGGGCTATTGGGCGAAAATTCGGACAGGAGGAAGGAGGTTTGCGCAATTTATGAGCTAGGAACTTGCCTGCCTTATTCCCTGAATTATAGAACTTTTGCTGAAGTTTAATTAGAGATGATTTCATACGAGCCAAATATAATTTCTGAAGTTGATTTCGGATAGACACTAGTTCTCTCTTAAGAATATGAGAAGGACGGGCCCTATTTAGAGATTCAACCTGAGCTAAGCGTAATTCCAATTCAGATTGATTGAGTAAATATTGTCTCTTAAGTCGAGAACTTGTTTGAATGGCTACTCCTCTAAGGACAGCTTTGAGGGCGCACCAGTGTGTTGTGCTAGAAGTGTCTTGTGGGTCATTAGTTGCCAAATAGGATTCCAGGGCATCTGCTAATGGTTTAACACCTTCAGGGGTAGATAATAAGTGATCTGGTAAACGCCATGGTCTAGGGGGAAATCTTGTATTATGGCCATCCCAAGTCCACGTTACCGCAGCATGGTCAGACCAAACTATAGGTTTGAAAATGGATTGGCGAGTATGTTGGAGTAAATGTTTGTCTAAAAGAATCAGATCAATACGTGAATAAGTATTATGTACATGTGAGAAAAACGTGTAGTCTTTCACATTTGGCGAATTAACCCGCCACATGTCGTATAAATCAAATTCCGCCAAGAGCTTCCGCAGCAGAGCTGAGGTATCGGTAATGCCACTGTTCATTCCGGAAACATTAGCTGATGATTTATCTATTCGACTATCAGGGACTAAATTAAAATCACCCATTATAATCGTATGACCACGTCTAACCTGGTGGACTTCCTCAAACACTCGTCTGAGAAACAGGATTTGAAGCGTATTAGGGGCGTAGAGAGAAACTAGTGTAACCTCTTTACCGTTCAGCTGACCTACTAATATCAAATACCGGCCGTTCTTATCCTCTACCTTTTTAGATAAAGTGAAAGACACTGAATTATGGAACAGCATAGCTACACCATTCCTTTTGAGAGGACCGTTCGCATAATATGCAACATTATATCTCGCATTTCTCAAAATTGGTGGGGCCAAAGATGAAAAATGAGTCTCTCGTAGTGCTACAACTTTAGCTCTATGTCTATGGAAGGTGGACAAAGCAAGCCTGCGTTTGTTAGGGGAGTTCAGACCATGTACATTTAAAGAAAAAAATTGAACCATAATCTATAATCCATAAATAAGAGACGTTAGTTTGACATAAATACCCAAGGTTCTAGCGGAGATGAATAATATGGACTATGGTACCCAAAATACAAATTAATCCAGAAAAAAAAAAGACACATAAAAGAGTAACACATAGGGGAAACTGAGATAACCCAAAAAATTAGGGTTAAAATGTTTGCCGTATAGGAAAAAAAATGGCAAAACCAAGAACATGGAGGAACGTGGCCTGAGACAAAAGCCACCCATGCAGTTTATTGGTAACAAAATACAAAGACAAGTGGACAACATAGATATGGGAATATAGCAAAAATGATACACTCAACAAGACAAGGTGCGTAAGAACTATTCAAGTCTCTCTAGATGTCTGAAACGCACATTAGCTAATTCCAAGAACAAACTAACATAAACTCATCCACTTTGCGAACAATATAAACGTGGAGTCGCTAAACCCACAAAACATCAAAAATAATAGTAATACTATGAGAATTTTCAGAATCTGAATTACACAAGATAACAAAATCAATATGCATTAAACGTGTTTTTTTAACTATAGATGTACTAGAAAGGGGTCTCAAATTAAGACTTTTTGCAATGGTAAGAAGGAGGAAAACTCTTAAGGGTTCCCTCCCCTAATTTCTTATTGGTAAATAAGGCCCTTAAACTGACAGAAATACAAGTATACAGATTATTGCTATTCAAATTGGTGCAATCAGACAAGAAAACACATGGTAAAACATACATAAGAAATGACTATCTCATGTAAAATATGTAATCTAATATCTCTGGTGCTATCGAGGAAGCAGGACTGACAAGAATATAACATAATTAACACAGTAGCTGTATATATGTAGTATTCTCACATAGCTTTAGACCAGTCTTGAGTTACTTGAACACTGGGGCCAGAAGCTCGAGTAGACACTGGGATGTCCCACTCCACCAGAAGCTTAATTCCAGCTTCCACAGTAGAGATTACGTATGAGGAAGCCTCGTAGCTGACCAGAAGCTTTACGGGGAACCCCCATCGATAAGTGATGTTGTTATCTCTTAGAGCTGTAGTAATGGACTGGAAAGAGCAGAGTAGCAGCAGACAGATCAGGAAAGATTTGCAGACCCCCTAAGGTGTCCGTGCCTTCAGCTTGACATGCAGCACGCAAGATTTGCTCTTTGAAATGAAAGAAATGGACACGCATTAAAGTGTCTCGCGGGTAATTTCCAGATCCTGATCTCGGTTTGGGAAGACGATGTACCCGATCAATTAACAAGTCTTGTTGAGAAGCCGTAGGCACCAATTTAAGAAACAACTTTGAAACGTAATCTGGTAGCTCTGCGTTAGATACAGAATCTGGGATACCGCAAATCTTCAGATTGTTTCTTCGTGAGCGGTCTTCCATATCCGCCATTTTATCTCTCATAGATGAAACCTCGATTGGAGTTCTGCATGGGCTGAGAGGAGGTCATTATGAGATGAGACCAATTCCTGCATCTTCACCTCTAGATGGTCTGTACGATCTCCCAGCCCCAGAATATCAGCTCGGATAGATTGTATAGAAGCATCCACACCCTTTAACACGTCAGACCGAATCTCCGCAAAACCTGGAACATTGCCTGTGTGGTAAGCGGCGCATTAACATCCAGGTCTAGTCCCAGGTCAGCTGGTGAAATCGAATCACGTGAAGTGGACATAGATGACGCTCCAGATGTTGGGGAAGGCATCTGTCCAACTTTAGATATAGGGGCAGTAGGAAATCGGATTGGTGCTGGAAGTTTTTGTTGTCTTGTTTTCTTTGACGACATAGTCGGAGGAATGCGTAGAAATCCCAATTTGAAATGAACCAGAGGGATGTTTCGGGGAAAGCAACTCAGGAAATTACTGCATGGGTAGGTAAGGCATTACCCGGGAAGGGGCAACATTCTTTAGATAGGTATCTTCAGATCGTCGACACAGTTGACTCTGGTAAGTATCTATTAGAATATTATCTGCTTGCAAGGATGGTATAACACACAGGTACTGGGCACCGTCTTCTGCTGAACGGCCCCTATAGAGGAGGTGACCAAGCAAGTGAGGAGGGTCCCCTATGTGACCACCAGACTCCAGAAAAACAAGCTGGCTGGGTTGTTGTTACAGCCACGATCCGGTGCAGGCAAAGGGCATGTCAGGCTAGGAGACAAAGGGGCACAGGGACTCAACAATCCAGCCGCCCAGGCTCCAGAGATGGGATTTGTCAACAGGGGCTGTGATATCTCAAGTGGAGCAGGCCGCTAAGGATGTGGTATCTGTTCTGGCCACTCACCCATGGCCGCAGGCTTTAGGCGCTAGACCGGCCCCACGTGCAAAGGCGCCCCAGCGGGGTCCGTCTGTTTCCCCAAGGTACCCCCTCAGTGCAGGAGCCGCTGCATCAGCATGTGGGAGTGGCGGTAGGGGGAGAGGATCCACACCGCAGCAGCTGTCGCGTCCGCCGGTACCACCGATCCCCAACGGTTAGCCGCGTATGCCAGCAGGTACACAGGGTCTCCGGGGGGCCGAGGTGTTAGCGGAGACTGCGGGGCTAATGAAAGGGCTCACCCCGGGGCTCTGTGATGTAGTATCAGTCCCGGCGGGCAGCGGCCCCAAATCCAGGTCGCGGCTTCTGGCGCTGGTTAGGCCTCCAAGCTCCAGGCGTCAGGGAGGGGTCACCACCGTCTCTAAAGCCACCACACAAGGGTCCGTGGGGACTAGTAGTCAGCGACCTGTGGGTCCCGGTATAGCAGAGCCCCTCTCTTAAGGTGAAAGGGGCAGATTGAAGGGCTTTTCTGCAGGAGCTCTCTCAGTACACCACCATCCCGCTCTGCAGCCAGGCCACGCCCCCTTTTTAAAAAACTTTTTAAACTTTTTTTATTTTTTTAAACTTTTTTTTACATTGGAGCAGATGGGTACTGGACAGGTGTGTCATCAGCACTGGAGCAGATAGGTGCTTGACAGGTGCATCGGCAGCACTGGAGTGGATGGACACTGGACAGGTGCATCGGCAGCACTGGAGTGGATGGACACTGATCAGGTGCGACGGCAGCACTGGAGTGGATGAACACAGCACAGATACTTTAGATGGACACAGCACAGCCACTTGTACAGAGTCTGGACACAGCACAGCCACTTGTATGGACAAAGCACATACATTTGTCTGGGATCTGGACACAGCACAGCCACTTGTATGGCATCTGGACAATGCACAGCCACTTGTATGGACACAGCACAGCCACTTGTATGGAGTCTGGACACAGCACAGCCACTTGTATGGACACAGCACAGTCACTTGTATGGACACAGCACAGTCACTTGTATGGACACAGCACAGCCACTTGTATGGAGTCTGGAGTCTCCGGACACAGCACAGCCACTTGCAGAGTTCAGCGCAGCACACAGCAGCATGCCTGAAAACAGAGTGAAATGGCGCTGAGTCACTGCAGCGGGTCCCTTATATAGAATCCAAAACCCACGAGAATCCGACACCGGGAGAATGACATTTTGCCTTGATCTGAAATCCGAGTGTGGTGGGAACACCCAAGCCCTGTTTTCGGGTACCTGAGTTTGGGCGCATTTGGATTTTCTGGGATCCAAACTGCTTATCTCTAATCACAACCGATACCGGCTCCAGGCTTGTACACGGCTGTTCTGATGGACAAATCCAGCGCTCTCCTACATTTAGAGCTGGTGAGTTATACCCCATAATTATTATTGTGTATCATCTCTGCAGTCATTAGATTCACCCTGTATTTGGCTTTGACACCTGCTACTATTCAGAGACCATGCATCTGAATTAGTACTGTGACTGTGCACAAACAGAATCGGGATGCATGCACGATGCGACTTAGATACATGACCATCGAAAAACATTGCACCACTGTGCACAACATCAGCAGTGCATCCAAATAATCCCTATTACGTATGCCAATGGGGCCACTGTAAAAATGGATCCACACATTGATCTGCTGTACTGATGCACGTTTTATAACCATGTGGAAATATCAAAGTCTTTAATGCAGTAAGACATTTCACGGCACAAGCAATAGCTGAGAATGCATCTCATTGGCATCCCTGACAACATATGTTTACTTGAAAAGCATGGTATTTTCTTAGCTCACCATTACTAGAAAGGCATGCCCTAATTCTGTCTAATCCAACCCTCCCACACAGCACAGTGCATGTTCCAGCGATTAGAACCACAACAATATCCCATAGAGGAATAGGATGGAGGAGGCATTCCCAAAGTATAGGGAGGAGAAAGAATGTTAGTGCCCCTTTGTAGCTTGCATGGATCCACAGCTTCCTGGCAGGTGTAAAAAGGTGATAATAGTAAAGAAACAAGTTTTCAAGGTGTATTTCCTTTATTACTATGGCACAGCAAACTGTGAGCAGTTTAGCATACTGGATCCCATTATTCTCCATAGTGCCGTAATATTGATCACATCCATCAGCGTCAAGTCTTAAGCTGCAGACACACGTATCGATTTGCTAAATGAGTGATTTTAGTAAATGATTTTCGTTCATTTTTTCAAAGTAAAAAATTTACGAAAATCGTTTACTAAAATCGTTCATTTAGCAAATGTAATGAACGATTTTTACAAACTACAAATGAATTTAGATACTTACCTTAATGGAAATCGTTCAGTTGGACAGTCAGAATGGACGATGAACGATGAACTACAAACTACAAACGTGAACGCACATGAACGATTATCGTTCATCCTTGTACATCTGAAACTGAACGATTTTTTTAAACGATTGAGCGATAATGATTACATTATAGTTAAATCGTCAAAAAAATCGTTGTGTGTGTACACATGTTTAAAAATAACTACTGTTCTCAGTCTAACCACAAGTTCCAAAGCAGTAATTTGAGCAGATCAAATACTTTTGCTCATGATGGTTACATTCTATAGTAATTTAACAATTTTACATACAATTGGTGAATCTTGATTACAGTCACACCAATGTTTTAATAAATAATATTAAAATGTAGCAATTTAAGCTCAAATAGGCACATATGTAGTTGTTGTTTTAATATCTATATACAGTGAGTGAATGCAAACTATGAAGCAAGAACTTCCAAACGCGAAGACAGTCGTCAAACCAAAATCAATCTAGTTCAAAATCACGTTCATTATACGCTCAAAATCAACACATATTAATCGAATTTAATTTGCTATTTTCTATAACTAATTTAAGTTTATTTTTTCACCACAGGGTGAAAGATTAGTTCATTATAATTTGCAAATCACTGTATTGTCAGCTGGATGATAATGTGTTGAGTTCCATTTTCAGTACTATATATATAATAATTTCTTAAGGTCTGTCCCACCTCCTGATTGCTCTCCCACTGTAAGGGATATGGGACAGAACTAGAGCCACAGGACCTGATTGGTCACCAGGGATAAAGGAGGCGTGACAGAGCAGGGGAGGAGGGATGTGACGGAGCCCATCAGGTGGGTGGGTGGATGGTATAGAGCAGGGTGGGCATACCAGTAACATGGGGGGTGAGAGGGTGGAGCGGCAGAAAGAGGGGGTAGGACCAGACAGAGCCAGTGGGGGGAGGGCGACAGCTGATCTGGCATATTCCAGGTCCCTTTACTAGTCTCTAATAATCTTGGATGGTCTGTTCTACCTCAGTCATGCGCAGTGACGAGTCAAAACTACTAGTGCACAGATGAGTTCTTTCTTACTGTTGCTTCATTCACTCCAAATAGCCCCTCTCGTGTGCCAGGTCCTGTGCAACTAGGGTGCGCCGAACATCTTTTTCACTCAAAATGTACATCTTATTTGCATAAATAAACTGGGAGCGACAAAGCGACATTCCTAGTGTACACTGACCAGTGGGGTGTACAACATTTGTACATCTGTGTGTGACTGAGGGCCTGATTCAGCAAGGAACGCATGGATGAAGACGCACACACCTGTCCGCTACGAGTATATGCTAATAAATGCATACGCCCGCAGAATAAGCAGACGGCTAGCAATACACAATACCTCCCACTTCCCTTAACGTGCATTCTGTTATACCCCGCAAGACAGCGGAAACATCGATAACATTGAGAATCATCTAACACATTAGCAAATTAGTGGTTGACCTGACTCCACGCAGAATGTGTGCCACTTCCTGCGTGGCACTAGACCTCAATTATGCACGTCCCTAAAACGCTGTCCAAATGCACAGGCATGCCTGCGTTTGCCCGTCCACCCCACAAAACAGCACTTCCTGCCAATCACTTTTCTCTGGGTCTGCGTTGCCTCTGTACATGCAGAACTCACCACAATAGCTAGTTCGCGCTCGCGCACTGCGATGCATACACATGTGCAGAGCTACAACATTGGCCAAGTGCGTGCGTTCTCTCCTGTGCATTTCTTGCTGAATCAGGCCCTGAGTCTGAATCTGCGTAAAAAGGGCTCTGGTGCTAACGGCTGTGGCTTTTCCTTGTGCCGAGTTTCACTGTGCTTCATCTGTGTCCAGGTGTGTAGTGTGTAGCCATGGCGCCCAGAGCATGTGTGTGCTACCGTGCCCCCACCCCCCCAAGTGTACCAGGTAGGGGAAGTGTCCACCATGTAAGAGCAAATTAAAGGGAAATAAAAATAAACATTAGGGGCAGTATCAAATTGGGACATGGAGGGTTAGATATATTCCAACCCACTGATTACACCAATTAAAAATAAATCACACAGTAGTGCCCACAATTCACGTTATGCCATACAGTAGTGCCCCTTATTCACATTATGACATGCAGTAGTGTCTTTAATTCATGTTATACCACTGTAGTGCCCCTTATTCACATTATGTTACAAAATAATGGCCACAATGCATATTATGCCACACATTAGTGTCCATTAATTTGCGTTATGCCACAGTTATGTACATTTTTTCACATTATGCTAGACAGTAGTCCCCACAGTTCATATTATGTCACAGTAACGTCCATTGTTCACATTATGCCACAGTAGTGCTCCTTATTCATATTTTGCTGCCTAACAATAGTGCCCCTTATTTAAGTTATGCCACAGTAGTGTCCCTTTACACATTATGCCACATTAGTGCCCCTTATACACTTGCCATAGTAGTGCCCCTTATTGGCATTTGGTGTCAGAGCAGTCACCAGACTCACAGCTCAGGCTCCTCCCAGTTAAAGGTGCCACGACCCATGCTCTCAGCAGCAGCACCTGGCTCAGGCATCCCCTCAGCAGCAGGGACACAGCCATGTTCTCTCTTCCGTGCAAACCAGGCCGACTGATGTCACAGCCAGGGTGATAGGTAGGACCCACCTCAGAGCCGGGGGTGATGATAGGAGGAGACTGCCTCCTCCTCCCCCTTTGTTACTGCCTGTAACTCCACCCTTCCTCCGTTCTGTTCAGTCTCAGAGCTGGATTAAGATTCCACAGGGCCCTACGCAAAATACTGCTCCATATTAATGTATATATAAATACATACAGTGTATAAATTTCTCACAGCTCTCCCCACTTACACAGATCCTCCCCTTCTCACACATATCTCCTCACCTCAAACACACACAACGATCCCCCTTATTCAGACCCCGCTACAGCTCTCCCCCTTACACAGCTCACCTCCCCTTACACAGCTCTTCCCCCTCACACACACAGCACTCCCCCCTTACTCAGATCTTCTCCTCACTCAGATCCCCCCTTCACACACAGAGATATTCATTCTTAATCAGATCTCTTTCCCCCCTCCTTACTGTTGCAGGGCGCCAGAGATCACCCATTCGTCTGAGGGGGCGGGGAAGTCAACTGCTGTTGCGCTGAGCCTGAAGCACATAAAGATATCAGTGCTGTAAAGAGATCAGGGGTGAGAATGCTTTGGCCCTGGAGACCCGGTAATAGGGTCTCCAGGCTGTGGCATTACACCCCAGTTGTTTTGGGTCCAGTGCTGGTTTTAATTATAGGGGGACCCCTACGCATTTTTTTCCCCCTATAATTAAAACCAGGACTGGACCTGCAGCCTGGTGCTGGTACGTAAATTATGGTTAAACCCTACTCATTTTGTTCCCTGTAATTTTAGGAACCAGGACTGGCTGGCAAGTCCGGGGCTGTTTAGGCTTTTGGGGGGGGCCTATGTCATTTATTTTTAATAAAAACACTTTATATTAGGTATACAGGTAGAAACATACACAAATCACACTGATCTGTGTATGTGTCTGCCAAACTTGCAGCTCAGGAGGTGGCCTATTTGAAACTTCAATTTCACAGTGAGTTTGCTACAATCTCACATGAAATTGGAAACTCGATTCTTAGTAAATTTGCGAGTTGCATCTCTTTCATGTAAAGTACTTCCTAATCTGGCCGATGGTGAGTTTTTTCGAGTTTGCAATCTCACATGAGTTTTAACAGTGAAAAGAGAGAACTCACTTCCAAACTCACTCGAATTTGTCTTTAGTAAATTTGTGAGATGAAAACATGCCTAAACTCACGTGAGATTGCAAACTCACCCAAAATCAATTCTTAGTAAATTGACCCCCATGCCCCCTGTCTAGAGGTACTGATCTCTTTATGTGTTTCAGGTTCAGCTCAGCAGATACTCTGCCCTTCGCCGGATGGCTGATCTCCAGTGCCCTGGCCGGAGCAGGCGCCTAGAGTAGGTGCTCCACTGGAGCTATCTTCGCTTCACCCCTTGTCTGTGTCTTTGCATTTGTGTAAAACCAATTTTTTTGCCTTGTAAGTAGTAGTCTACTGTGAGTGGCTTATTGATGCATTTGTGATGCGACTAAGACACAAAATTGAAATAAAAATAGTCTTGGAGAATCTCAGTTGCGCCAGGTGTCTCGCTCCATATGGAGTAAGTGAGGAAACATCTGTACCTTATTATACATTTTCTTTTTAATGTATGAAATGTCATTCAGGCAGTTGAGCACAAGGGAAGTGAGATGAGTGTAAGTCTACGGCACATACGATATAAAATATAGACTATTGTTGTTGATCCTTATATCATGTTTGTGGGTGTAGCTAATTATGTTCACTTAAAAGACACCTACTGTAGCTTAAAAGCAGAAACTGTGCACATGTTGGCAATTAGGAGTTAAATGTACCTCTATGTACTTATGTCAGCTGTTATTATTATTGTCAAATATAAATTACACAGGTAAATATGTAAGGTCCTCATTACATTCGGTCAAATATTAGTCACGATAATGAGAGATGATCTAACCTGCTTAAGTTAAAGAACTCTGCAGAACTATTTGATCTGCAGCAAGGGAGCTCTGTAAGGAGCAGTTCATGGAGAAAATACTTTGCTTGAATGCTAGGAGGGACTGCCTGCCACAGTGTGGGAGGGGAGAGGTCTTATGAAAAGGTGACCTGCCTTCTTCTGGGACAGCTAGGGGTGACTGGCCATGTCTTAGCCCGAGCTGGAGCTGAATGTATGCACTGAACAGGGTAGTCATGGTAAACTAGGAGCCTGGACAGGTGGAACTGTGTCTCCATGACCATGAGCCTAGAAAGCTGCTGCTGCAAAGAGCTGGACAATGTAAGTGTCTAAAATAAAATAAATATAAATAAATATATATATATATATATATATATATATATATACTATAATGATAGTTATTTTTGTTCATTTATTGCATTTTTAGTTATTTAATTTCTGGTGGTAAAGTATGTGGCCATGTATGTATTGTATATACAGTGTATCTATGTGTATTTCTGCACAATCGGTGTAAATAGCTAGTGCCATTCCTGTTCTTCCACAAGGTACAGGCTATAATGGGAAATGTGCCAGCGCAAGCAGATAATGGATAATGTCAATACCATCCTATATGCCCATTCTATGTGAGTTAGCACTGTGTGTATACATTCCTAAGTGCCTCATGCTCTCTTGAGCAAACATTGCATACAGACTTGCTCTCCAGCCCAGCACAACTCCAAGCAAAGATAACTTTAGCTGTCTGTACTTCATACCGAACCCGTCTGTACTGTACATATTGGAATGGGATGGCCGTAATATTTGCTATTGCTGTTAATCAGAAACAGTATGTTTGAATATTTTTATCTATCTATATATTTTATATATAGTTGCATGTGTTTCCTTTTGAATTTGTATTTACTAATTTTACTCTACTTTTTAAGTTTTATTTTAATCTTTAATCACTATTTTTACATTATTATTATTATAATTATTATTATTATTATTATAATTATTATTGTTTGATTAATTTTTTATGATTCTCATTTAATACCGGGAAACTGTAAATAAACAATAGTAGCCAATTAGGTGCGAATTGCGAGTTTAGGCCCCCATACATCAGAGATGGATTGCAGCAATTGTGCAATTTGCAATCGATTGTGTATAAAAATCTGCAATGTATGGGCTTCACAGATCGCAGATTGCAACCAAAAAGTGATTGGAATTGTTTAATCAGATTGTCCAACATGGGGCTGTAGATTGCTAGTGTATGGACATGATCAGCAGATTTGCAGACCGTTTCTAGCAAAATGATGGGCCTTTCAAGATTGGCAGATCTGTGTTTGCTGCAATCGATCTGCAAATCACTGAAAAAGATCTGTAATATGGGCGCAGATTGCTCGATTGGGAAATCCTAAAATCGGGCAATAAATCTTCAAATTGTTCAATTGTGGTTTTCAGATTGCTGATGTATGGGGGCCTTAAGAGAAGTGCTTGAAAAAGTGGGGAGACCATCCTAGACCCCCCCAAAATTGACAATTACATAAGCAGGACCATATATAAGGCTGTTTGTGGGCATAAGGAAAGTACTGAAGGTTTTTAAATGGTGTCAAATGGCTAATTTGTGCTTTTTCAAAAAAAATACAAAAAAAATGATAAGCAAACTTTTTTTGCTTAATCACAATTGAATTGAACGAAAAATGCAAAAAAAGCATAAAAAAAGGTGATTTTTGGGGTACTTAGAGGGCACTTTAAAAATGTAAAAATAATATAAAAAAAATTGATTTAAAAAAAAAATTCAATTAAAAACAATACTATAATTAAATTTGGGGTGCCTAAACTAACAAAAAGTTTGGGGTAATTTGAAGCCATTTTTTAACCCCCCCAAAATGACATGTAATTATTGGACTAATTAAGCAAATTGGAAATTTCTAATTGCCTAATTAGTCATTAGGGGGTGTCCAAGGAAAAATGCAAGTTGACTGCTTCAGTGCGAGTTGCTAATTGGATTGCAATATTAATTCGCTATGCAAATTCACAGAGAAAACATCAACTCGCACCTATTTGAATTGACCCCTTTGTGTGTATGCAAATACCATACATATGTAGGGGTCAATCAAATTAGGTGCAAATTGTGAGGTGCAAGGTGTGTATTTTTCTTTTCATGCACTTCTCTCACATCGCATTTGACTGTCAATTTGCAAAACACTGCTGCAAGTTCCACAAACAGGCATTTTTCATTGGCTTGGAGAATTCTCGGGTGCGCTCATTCGTGCGAAGTCATTGAGTTTCATGAAGCAAACTCACTATTTGCAATTCGCATTTACTTGAATTAACCACGTAGTTATTGTTATTATTATTATTATTATTATTATTATGTTGTTTTTATTCTTATTCGTATTATTATTATTATTATTATTATTATTATTATTATTATTATTATTATTATTATTATTTGGACTGTGCCTAAAAGTATGACATATTTCATCCATAATGCTTCGATATGAGGTTTTCTTAATTAGGGTTTTCTAATTATAATTTGGAGCATTATGCCTAAAAGCATGATGTTCCAATTTCTTTTGTGTATTTCTCCTGAAATCTCTCTCCTCATTACCTTCTGTAGCAGTGCTGCTCGCTGTGACTAGGAGTAGACACTCATTTGGACCTCACTCTCTATGGTTCCCATTTATCATTAAATATTTGCAGCTTATTCCTTGAAAAAAAAAAAAACATTTTCGGGGAGGTAACTGTAATCCTCCTAATCTACAGGCACATCTACAGATGCTGCCTCCTCTCAATACTCCGCACTTTATTGGTGTACCACACTTATGTGAGTGGGTTCTTACTATAAGTTATTTTTGCATGCACCCCCCTAGAGTCTGTCTCTCTAGACTTCATGAAATTATGTTCAATTTAAAATGATGCTTTGTGTTAGAAACAAAGCACATTGTTGCAGTTGGGCGTCTCACGTACGGTACAACTCTACATAAGTCCTTATTTGCACATTTATTTTACTGAACTCCATAAGGATGGAGACGTAGGGCAACTATTGTTTCTTAAATTCCCTTTTTGCTTCATTATCTCTCTAAAGACATGAAGTAAAGCATGCATTTTCCACCCCTTACTATTAATTTGTATTGGCACAACGAGGAGATTCACATCAGCCTGATTAAATGAAGCAGGCTACATCCATACCTTCTTCCTTCAAGTACAGCCTACTGAACTTTTATTTTCCTTGGCTACTTTGTTCTTGTTTCTGCTGACGTCTTTGAAAGTCCTTCATTCACTTTGCCAGTGATGGGGTTAAGTGTTTTACATTCTCTAGACCAGCAGTGAACGTCATAAAATCTACCTCCAAGGAAGAACACTGGCATACTGAACTGCTTTGTAACTCTCTCCTGAAATGGTCCAGGGGATGTTCGACTCTTCTGTTTACTGTGAAATGACATGCAGACAGTCCGATTTCAAAATTATCATTCACTGGGGATTTAAGATGATGAGGAGATGCATTGTCATTTATCCAAGGTCCCCCATTTATTAATGATCGCAATTTCAATGCGATCTGGGCATTACATTACCGCCCATGTTCACATTGCAATATGCAATCATAGCGCCAGGATGTATCATCCTGCAGGGACACAGGCAGTCTCGCTGTCTGTACATGTACAGCCGCCATTACCGGGGACTGCACATGCACGGCCGCCATTGCCATTCCTCTGTCGGCTAATTATGCGCAATGTAGTCCATAGGCTACAGCGGCTAATGCCATCTTAAGATGGCGTTAGCTGTGGGGGCCAATTTGGCAGCATCGCATCCCCCATCAATGGAGGACGTGGCTGCCAGCGGGAATGGAGGGACCGCAGAAAGTATCGGAGATACCTGCTGCGGTCCCTCCTTCATACATTCGGGGGAAACTTATTATTTGTGGTTAACCCCAAAAACATGTGTTTTCGGGGTTGTAGCCGCAAATACAGAATGATAAATGGGCTCCCAAGCAACATATAACAGCATCAGAATTTAAGTTGGCAAAATCAAAGGCACATTTGTTCCTATAGCGAAGATGGAAGTTTTCCAAGCGGTCAAGTCTTGAATTAAGTGCTCATCATCACCACCGTATTGATTGTACATATTAATATATGAGCAGAATGACAAGAAAATAGTAGCTGAAATAAAAAAATGCATCTACATAACTAGTGCAATGTTTAACGTAACATTTTTTAAAAAGTGTTAACTCATTAAAAAATAATGATGAACAGTAAAGTTAAATTTTTTATTGTTTTTTGATATTGTATTATATATAGTCCACAATTAGAAACATTTTATGCAACCAAGTATATTTAAATATGCAGTTGAATGATCGTTATATACAGTATTGGACTGGCTCAGGGGACAGGGGAAATTTCCATTGGGCCCCATTGCCTGAGGGATCCTCCCCCGCTCTAAGGTTCGAGACTCTCCACCATATAAATACATTGTTGCTTTATTAGAGGGTCAGTTACTTGGTGGAGAAGGACCATGGACTGGTAGCTGGCCACACCTCTTAAGCATGGACCCCTACCACTACATACCCCTGGTGGTCCCTTCATGCCCCAGTCCAACACTGTATGTAGAGCACCATGCAGGGGCGTAATTAGATATTTGAAGGTCCCATAGCAACAGTTTGTAAGGGCCCCTATGTAACACCCAGTGATGAAAAATGGAAATAACACATGTAACTTTGACAAGAAGATGGGCCCCCTCAGTTCTGGGCCCCATAGCAGCTGCACCCCTTGCACCTATGGTAGTTATGCCCATGGCACCATGCCTAAAATACAATGAATGTATTTAAAGACATTTAAACAAATACTTTGTGTTTCACCACAATGCACATTCTTATTAAATGATTTGTGTCACAGATTGTGTGAGTGGACCCTAGCAGTATGGAGTCTAATGCTTATCTTACTTAGGAGTCACATTCACAGGTTCAGTATACGTATTAGGTCGACAGCCACCATGTCAATATTCATAATGTCAACATGAGACTGTCAACATGGTTAATAAGTCATCAGACAACATGTCGACATGCAACTTTTAAGGTAACCCTAACATTAACCATAATGTTACCTCTAACTCTAATGTAGACATTATCACTATGTCAACAAGTCATATGTCGACCTTTCAACCATGTTGACATCATAACATCCGACTTTCTAATATCGACATTACGAATGTCAACATCCTGACTGCATACCTACTTTCACAGGTACAACTGCAAGGAGGTAGTGGGACTCACTGCAAGTGACCCAGAGGTCGTGGCCACCATGCAAACCACATTAGGCAGTGGAACTCATTGGTGTATCTATAACGGTTACAGTGTTTGCGGTGCACACGGGCTCAGGGGGGCCCACTCCGCACAACCTGCACCCATATAATTGTACTTACCTCAGTCTGGAGTCCCGCATTGGTGCTGCAGCAGAAATCACCTGGAAAATGGCGCGATGGACATTTTTTACTAGAGTTTTGCGCTTGCACAGTAGAGAAAACACCGGTAACATGCCATGGGACAATGCCAAAGTCTACTGCACGCCAGAGAGGAGGATCCAGAACACTGACCAAGTTTTGCGCTTGCACAGTAGAGAAAACACCGGTAACATGCCATGGGACAATGCCAAAGTCTACTGCACGCCAGAGAGGAGGATCCAGAACACTGACCAAAACCCAATTTTTTTATTTTAATATTAAGCAGAATTGGCAGACCTGATAATGATGTCAATTCAGTCATGGGGGCTCTTGGTCATCAACAGAACGTGGATGAGCGGCACCTGTTCTTTGGCTCCTCAAAAGGTTTAAATCTGAGCTTTTCATACAGGTAATAAACTTCCTTCTGTACCTGTGGCACATGCTGCAAACATGAAATAGTCCCCCGACAACATGAAGTTGCTTTTAGAAAAGGTTCAGCATCAGAAATATAAGAGGAATATCTATGGAGATGTAAACGTCATTGCAAACTTGCTAGGGTTACCACTAGGTTATACCAAGGAGGCTACTGTTGTTTTTTTATATGTGTGGGAGATTAGAGGACAAGCAAAGCCACTACATTATGAAGGATTGGCCAAAATGTACCTCTCTTGTTCCAGGCAAGAAAAATGTTGAGGGAGGAGAGAATTCCTGAAAAAGTAGCAATAATTTGCTGTTTTCTTTCTGGTTTTCAGAACTTTCTGAATAACAGGTTTCTGAAAAAAAGATAATGGTACCCAGGACCGGATTTAGGGCCTCCTAATAATGATCAGGGGCCTATTGTGGGAAGCGGAGGAGGTGTGACTTGTGCTATGTGGGTGTGGCCAGTGCCATGTAGGCGTGTACATCCGTACACTATCAGCCCCAATGTCTCCCTAAATACATTATTTGTGATCAGGTGTGGCCAGCTGGGCATCTGGTCACCATCATCATCATGTTTTTGTGCATTGTGCTATAAAGCATTGGCGCAACGCACAACATTGGTGCCAGTGGATATGTAGCCTTACTCTGTGCACTTATCTTCCCTGGGATTTTGATCTTTCTGACTTGCAATTATTATTAAAAATTATTAGCTAGTACTAAAGAGGCAGACGCAGACAAAATACTGCCTCTGAGATTCTTCTGTCTTTGCTTATCTATATAAACTATATAAGAGAGAGAGAACGGAAGTGTACAATGTCCTCCAGATAAGCCATAAAATAATATATCATTATAGGTCAGAACTGTTAGTATGTTATTACATATGGTGTCAGCTAGCTTATTTACAAATGACTGATGAACTTGGCAGGAAGTTTACAGTACAACCTCAAAAACACACTGACTACAAAATAGACATATTTTGATGACAATGTTCAAGAGAATATTGCTCTAGAAAAGCAGTCTGAAATAATAATTATTAAAGATGGCTGTCTCTAATGTTCCTGGCAAAGTCTAACAGTAACACGTTTGCCACTAACACTAGCAGTGAAAGAGTACTCTGCTGGCAGTATTACAACCTTAGGTCACACATGCACATTGTGAGGGCTGGAAGAGGAAGCAAAGGGATAAAATGCAGAACATAGAATTTGTTTTGTACAATTGGTCATTACTGGAAAATAACAACTTTTTGGAATGAATCTGTAAAAACCCTAAACTATGGCCCTCATTCAGAGCCGTACGCTCTGAGCAGAGCGCACGCTCTGAGCAGAGCGCACGCTCTGAGCAGAGCGCACGCTCTGAATGAGGGCCGGCCTCCATGAAAATGGAGCGTCCTCCTGGACGCTCGTATAGCTGTGGGTCACCACCCACAGGCTATACGAGCGTGCAGTTTGAAGGCCGCGGTGGTCAAGACCATCGAAACTGCGAGCCGGAGCCTGCGGTTGAGGTTTTCAACCGCAAGCTCCGGAGTGATTTTGGCTCTATCAGAGCCAAAATCACTCCCACTGACATCACTAGTGATGTCAGTGGGCCGGCTTCTGACGGGAGGCGTTCCCGTGGGAACGCCCCCATCAGGGAGGCACGCCCCCGGCACGCCTACCAAAGGGGGCGTGCTATCAATCAACATCGACAGCACGCCCCCTTTGATCAGACACAACGAGCGAAGGACTTTCCTTCGCTCGTCACGTCTGGCGCATGCGCACGATGGAGCTCCCTCCATCGTGCGCATGCTCAGTCCAGAACATCGACCCACTTGCGAGCGGACAGCCGCTTACGAGTGGGTCTGAATCAGGCCCTATGTCCATAGACATTGGGGACAGTTGGCAGCTATGGTTATAATTTCATGCAATGATTGTCCTACATTTTCCTCACATTCCTCACAGACAGGTTACCATATGTAGGAAACAGCATTGTCTTCATGAAAATTAGTCTAAAGGGGCCTATACATTACACGACCTGAAAAACTGAACGTCTAGCGGTGCCCGCACTGAACGGCGTTCACTAAACATCATTCAGTGCAGGAGCCTGACCTCCCGATCTGCGAAAATGTGGAAACTGACTAGCGCTGTCAGGTTGACCAGCATGTTCAGCAGATAGTCGGGGGTGTATTTATTGGCCTTGGGTTAGAGGGTGCACTAGAGTCACTCACATGAGACCACAGGGCACTACTGCATGTACTGTACTTTGTCTGTGCTTTAGATCCCAGAGCCAGATTAACAATGGGGCGGATGGAGCTACAGCTGCAGGTCTCCACATAAAAATAGGCCATACATCATACATGCCTACCCTCCCGGTTTTCGCGGGAGGCTCCCAATTTTTCGGGTAACCCCCCGCACCCCCGGAAGGGTAGGCATTTCTCCCGCTTTCTGCCCACTTCCTAGCAAAGTGGGCAGAATGGGGAGAACTTCCGCGGCAATCGCGGGTCTCTGTGTAGGGGGCGGGGCTTAATTACGCGATTCTGCATGATTCGCGTCATTTAGCCCCGCCCCTTATGCAAATTTACGTCAATCGCGGCAATTTGCCACAAAGGGGCGGGGCCTAATGACGCAAGATGTCAGGCCCCGCCCCCATAACGACTCGATCTTTCTACTCTCCCCAAGTCTCCCGCAAAAGAGAAATACCATGTAGGCAAGTATGCCATACATGCCTACTTTGAAAAAGCATTTCATGGAGATTGTAAAAATAACACACATGAGTACGGCGGTAAAGTGGACGTGTACTGCTACATCTGAGAGGCGTATTTTAGCATTGACTTACATCCAAATGTAAATGAGCCCCAAAGCAGTTACTAAGATCTACATGTTGATGAAAACACACTGATACTTTTCAGGGCTTACTCTTGGGTATGCAGTCGGGAAGCCAGCGGACCTAATCCCGACAGCCGGCTTCCCGACTGCTTAATCTCGGCGAGGGTTAAATGACAGACGTCTAAATGTAGACGCCTGTCATTTTACCGACGCCGTGCGCCACTGCGGACAGTCGCGGAGGGTGGGTTAGGTTTAGGGCTCCCGGGGAGGAATTAGGGTCAGGCACCGCCCCCGGGAGGTTAGGGTCAGGGCAGGGTAGGGGAAGGGGGGGTTAGGCACCCCCGGGGGGGGACATAGGGTTAGGCAACCCCCCCGGGGGACTTAGGTTTAGGCGGCGGGGAAGGAGGACTTAGGTTTAGGCACCTAGAGGGGGGATTAGGGTTAGGCATTGGGGGGGGGGGAGGTTAGGGTTAGGCACCCTAAAGGAGGGTTATGGTTAGGGGGTTAGAAATAGGTTAGTATATACTTACCTTTGACGATCGAGATTTCCTCCTCTGCCGGCCTCCTGGTGTCGGGATTCCAACCGCCGGGCAGGGGTCCGGCGGTAAATCACACCGCTTCCTACTCATGTATTGTATTTTACATGTGATGCCATATAAGTGCCCACGAGAAACCTTATATGAAAATACATGTAGTTATAGGGATAATTGTGCCTTATAACCACTGCGGGGAAATGCCACTGATGATCCCATTTGAATGTATATATATCGCTGACTTTTTTTTTTTTCAAGTATATACTGTACCAGGTACATAATATGGGTAAGTTGCAGTCAGGGAGATGGCTGGACTCTTCATGGAGTCAGGGAGATTGCTACTATTTTAGGGAATCTCCCTGACTATCAGGGAGAGTTGGCAAGTATGAAATAGGCCCATCATCATGACAACATAAGAGCCGCCCAGCTGTCCACAAAGTCGGCCATAAATATTAAAGGTGCATAGTGCATACACACACAACGATTTTTTGAACGATTATCGTTAACGATATCGTTTATCGTTCAATTGTTGAAAAAAATCCTTCACTTCTGAGTTAAAACGATGAACGATTATCATTCATGCGCGTTCACGTTTGTAGTTTGTAGTTCAGTCAGACTGACTAACTCAACGATTTTCAGTAAGGGAATATGCAAAAATAATTTGTAGTTCAAAAAAATAGTTCATTACATTTAGTAAACGAACGATTTTAGTAAATAATTTTCGATAATTTTTCCCTTGGAAAAAATTAACAAAAATCGTTTACTAAAATTGTTAATTTACTAAATCGTTGTGTGTGTATGCACCTTTAGTATTTAAATAGTTTTTTCAAGTTTTTCCACAAAATTATGCAAACGAGTGATGTACAAGAATAAAGACAGGCACACATACACCCCTATGTTCATCTCTCCTTTAATCCTTTTTTGCCAGGTGAATGGAAGTGAAAGATATTTTAAGCTGGGTACACACTTGCTGATGTATGTATCCAGCAATGCGACGCCTAACTGCATGAGATATCAGGTGGGCGGTACTCACTGCATGATGCGGTGACCACCTGTCCAATATGTCAGGCACCGGCTTCATCCACTATGCTGGCATCGGCATCTGGGTCGTTCCATCGGCATGCAGGAGCACTTATGATTGCGCATAGTGGGTACACACTGGGCGATGTGGACAATATGTCGGCCCGATCTGCAGGTTTGGGCAACATATCGTCTACTGTGTGTGTACCCAGCTTTAGATTGCCACAAAGTCATTTTGCAGATTCACAAACCGTGATGAGATATACAATACTGTGCAAAAGTTTTAGGCAGGTGTGGAAAATATGCAGCATAGTAAGAATTCCTTAAAAAATAGAAGTATTAATAGTTTATTTTTATCAACACAGACAGTGTAATGGTTAGCATTACTGCCTCACAACAACTGAGGTTATGAGTTCGATTCCCACCTCAGCCCTAACTGTGTGGAGTTTGTATATTCTTCCTGTGCTTGCGTGGGGTTCCTCCAGGTTGTCACGACCAGGGTTTCTCGACATGCCGGCCAGCAGGTATTACCTGTGACGACACTATGGCGAGGGGCGTCTGGTGGTGGCGCTGGTATCTGGCGGGGTGCATTGGCTGCGCGTAGTCCTGTGCATGCATACTGTCACTCTGGTCTGGTTAGGCCTGGTGGTGCTTCCGTTCCGCTCTGGCATGGGTGCCGCCATCTTGCCTCCGGTCATGTGACCTAGTCGCCCTATCCTGGTGTGTCACATGCTCTCTCTGGCCTGTCACAGTGCAGCACTGGTTATTTAAGGGAGTGCCGAGCTTCTTCTCATTGCCAGTGCAATGTGTTTCTCAGCGAGAGTTCCTGTGCTCATTCACCTGTCTGTTGGGATCATTACCTAGCCTGCTTCACCCTGCCTGTTCCAGCCCCGCTGGCTCCTGCCTCCTCCTTTGCCTCTCCCTTGTCTGAGTACCTGTGTCAGCTGTTACCCTGCACCTTGCCTCCACTTGCAGTTTCTCTGGACATTATATCTCAGCCTGCAATTCATTTCATCCTGCCATTCACATCAGCTTGCCATTCACTTCAGTCTGCAACTCACTTCAGCCTGCAATTCACTTCAGTCTGCAATTCACTTCAGTCTGCAACTCATTTCAGCCTGCAGTGGCAAACACAGGATTTCTAGAAGGGGGTTTCCAAATGCCTGATTTTAGAGTGAGTGTGTCCAGTCCATGAAGAGGGCATAATTAGCACCAGCTTTAATGTGCATCATACAAAGTATATTGTGTGTCATAATTCCAGCATATAGAGAACCAGCAATCACTGTAACCCATTAAATGTGGCAGTAGGGCCATCCTGTCTGAGCTGAATGGTTTTATTTTAGATGTGTGCACCATTCCAGAGTATTAGAGCAAGTCCGGGAGTCTGGGAGAACAGCAGAGGAACCTAGCACTGCCCTGGACATACTGTATATGTACATATTGGGCTCTATAGCAGCACATCCTTAACAGTGAATGTTTTCCAGATCTCTTAGTTGGTGCACAGGTTATTTATTACTGGCAAATACATGTTAATAGATCCACAGGTGGTGCTAATTATTACATTTGTGATACTGAGAAGAACATGCAGCACTAGTAACATTCTATTATATTACTATTTGTATTGTGGTCATGGTGTGGGCTGGGGAGGGGGGTTTCCAGGCAGATGGAAACCCCCCCTGCATTTGCCTATGGCCTGCAATTCTTTTCAGCCTCACAAACCCTGGAATACTGGACTACCTTCTGTTATCACTACCTGGACTTTTTCCCTTTGCTTCACTACAGTTTCCCAAGTGCACTTTAGTGCTATACCCAGACATTCATGTCTGTTAAGCCACTTATTAAAAACTCCACGTTTATTTTTTAAATCAGCTTCAGTGTCTGCTCCTTTTACCACCCCAGGCCCACAACAAAACCAGAACCTCACATTTTGCACTGGCCCCATGGACCCGGCCATGGGACAGGAGTCTGGAGTGGATTTATTCCAATGTATTGCAGACCACTTGGAAAACCTGGAAGCTATGCAACATCAAATGGCTCAGTTTCTACAAGAAATGTCCAAACGACAGGATAATCTGAAAACCTCCTTGTCTACCTCTAATGTAACTATAGTTACCTCTACTACTCCACCTGATAATACCAGTTACAGGGCATCCCCTCGACTACACCTTCCTATGCCAAGTAAATTTGACAGCAACCCCAAGCTCTGCCGCCGATTCCTGAATCAGTGCGATATACATTTCACCCTACAGCCTGACAACTTTCCCACTGCTAGAACCAAAGTGGCCTACCTGGTGTCTCTATTGTCTGGTCCTGCCTTGGATTGGGCTTCTCCACTCTGGGAGC
Organism: Taudactylus pleione; assembly: GCA_031769625.1. Classification (NCBI taxonomy): domain Eukaryota; kingdom Metazoa; phylum Chordata; class Amphibia; order Anura; family Myobatrachidae; genus Taudactylus; species Taudactylus pleione. The sequence continues at coordinate 2,694,762 of JAUIMM010000334.1, forward strand.
ATTCAGATTCTCTACTGGACAACTATACAGACTTCGTATCATCACTCAGGAGGATTTTTGATGAAGCTGGGCAAACTGTATCAGCCTCATCTAGCATTATGTCACTGAAACAAGGAACCCGTCCCGTCAGCCAATATGTAGTACAGTTCCAGATTTTGGCATCAGAGCTCAAGTGGAATGAGGAAGCCCTCACCTCAGCTTTCTGGCATGAGCTTTCCGACCGTCTGAAGGATGACTGGTCACCCACGACCTTCCTACTAATCTCAATGATCTGATTTCTCTCTGTAGCAAGGTCGATCTCCGTTTTAGAGAACGTCAGGCCGAGAAACAAAGAACTGACCATACTAAGTCCGTCACTCTTCCTTCCTCTATCCATCCATCTCCTCCTCCTACAGATGAAGAGCCAATGCAGGTGAATCATACCCACCTCTCCAGAGAAGAACGCCAGAGAAGAATATCAAAAAACCTCTGCCTATACTGTGGAGAATCAGGTCAACTGGTGGCCTCCTGTACCCGCAAGTTGGAAAATGCCCATTCCTAACTGACCCTGGGGACATCAAGTTAGGAGTAATCTGTCTGTCCCCAACTTCCAAAAACTTTGTCCTGATCTTGGCCATAGATGTCAAGCCTAAACCTGCCTTTGTCACTGCTCTACTAAATTCTGGAGCAGCCAGAAACTTTATGACCTCTAGTCTTGTTGATAAATTACGAATTCCCTGTTCTACCCTGGATCATTCAATCTCTCTGACTGCTGTAGACGGACGTCCTCTGGCTAACGGAGTTGTCACCAAGGAGACTCAACCAGTGCTAGTCCACATTGGAGCACTCCATTTTGAGTATCTAAAATTTCTTGTGCTTCCTAAGGCTTCCCAAGAAGTCGTTCTAAGGTTACCCTGGTTGCGTCTGCACAATGCCAGGATAGACTGGTGCTCTATGCAAATTCTTTCATGGGGAGTTGAGTGTCAGAGATCCTGTCTTCCCAAGATAAGACCTATAAGACCTCCAGCTATTCCCAAAGAGTATCAACTGTTTGCTGATGTTTTTTCTGAACAACAAGCTAATATCTTACCTCCTCACAGGGAATGGGATTGCCCCATCGAATTGCTGCCTTATAAGATGCCTCCTCGAGGTCGTACCTATTCTCTATCCTTGCCAGAGACCAAAGCAATATTTGAGTACATCCAGAAGGCAGTGGGAGCCGTTCTATCTCAATGGTATGAGGATAACCGAGTTCACCCTTGTGACTTCTTCTCCAAGAAGTTTTCTCCTGCTGAAAAAAATTACGCTATTGGTGAACAAGAACTTTTGGCAGTTAAGCTGGCACTTAAAGAGTGGTGATACCTGTTGGAAGGAGCTAAATTCCCTTTTACTGTCTTCACCGACCATAGAAACCTCCTCTTCCTCAAAAATATCCAGTGTGTAAGCCCTCGTCTGGCCCGATGGGCAATATTTTTTTCTCGATTCCATTTTACTCTGACCTTTCGCTCTGGAGCCCTCAATCAGAAAGCAGATGCTCTGTCTAGATCATTTCCCTGTGACAACAATACTGAAACCTCACACAGTACCCCCGTGCTGGAATCAAGGGTGTTTGCTACCACACAGCTACAGCCTCCTACTAGGAAAACCTTTGTGGCCCCGGAGTTAAGGAAGCAGCTGCTCACATGGGCTCACTCCTAACGCTTTGCAGGTCATTCGGTACTTGGAAGACCCTGGAATTTTTTAAAAGGTCCTACTGGTGGCCCTCGATGAAGACTGACATATTGGAGTTTGTCTCTTCATGTACCCCATGTGCCCAGCACAAATCCTCCCGTCAAGCCCCAGCGGGTGATTGTTGCCTCTACCCATTCCATCACGTCCATGGACGCACCTCTCCATGGACTTTGTAACGGACTTACCAAGTTCAGAGGGCTACTCCACCATCTGGGTCATGGTGGATCTATTTTCGAAGATGGTCAATTACGTCCCTCTAAAGAAATTACCCACAGCTTCTTATTTGGCTCATTTGTTTGTCCAGCACATATTCCGCCTGCATGGACTCCCCGCGGAAATAGTCTCAGATCGTGGCGTTCAATTTCTGGCAGAGTTTTGGAGAGCCTTATATTCCATTCTGCAAGTAAAACTCAATTTTTCCACAGCCTACCACCCACCATGTAATGGATCCACAGAAAGAGTCAACCAGGACCTTGAGACTTTTCTAAGAATATTCATGTCATCATCCCAAGACAATTGGTCCGAGTTACTGCCCTGGGCCGAATTTGCGCCCAATGCCTCATATCATTCCTCTATGAATCAAACTCCATTCCAGGTGGTTTACGGTCTTCACGCTCAAGTACCTGAATTCCAGAGCCTGCAGAGTAGAGTAGAGGATACTGTACAGAGATTTGCATCCATATGGGCTCGAGTGCGCACTGATTTGGAGAAGACGTCCTCTCGCTACAAACTACAAGCAGACAGGAAGCGAAGGAAGGTACCTTGCATGAAAGTTGGAGACCAGGTTTGGTTGTCCACCTGGAACCTACGCCTCAGAGTCCCTTCCATGAAGTTTGCCCCACGTTACATCGGACCCTTCTCCATCACAGAAATCATCAATCCTGTGGCTTATCGCCTTCAGCTTCCCTCTTACTTAAGAATTCCAAACTCCTTCCACATTTCCTTACTTAAGCCATTAATCCTAAACAAGTTCCTCAAAGTTCTCCCTGTTCCCCCTCGTATCCAGACTGCTAGAGGTGTGGAGTTCGAGGTCTCCCAGGTTCTGGATTCTTGCGTCCGCAGGGGTCGATTACAGTACCTTCTGGATTGGAAGTGTTACGGCCCGGAAGAATGCTGTTGGACTGATGCCCGATATATCCATGCTCCCGCACTCGTCAGGAAATTCAATGCTGTCCATCTTGAAAAGCCTGGTGAGTGTCCTGAGGCCACCCATAAGGGGAGGTACTGTCACGACCAGGGTTTCTCGGCATGTCGGCCGGCAGGTTTTACCTGTGAGGACGCTAAAGCGAGGGGCGTCTGGCGGTCGTGCTGGTATCTGGTGGGGTGCATTGGCTGTGCGTAGTCCCGTGTGGACATACTGTCACCCTGGTCTGGTTATACCTGGTGGTGCTTCTGTTCCGCTCTGCAGTGTGAACAGACCCTACCTGGGTCATCCAACCCGGGATTCAGCAAACACCACCATTGGATGTTCCTGGGTCTCACTTTATGATGTCAGCAGCCAGACACACAGGCAGCACACTGCAGACAACAGCAGAGGCAGCATTCTAGCAGTCTGAAAGGGGTAAATACCACTACTGTCATTACAGTGATGGCTAATTGGAGTGATGAAGAAGTGAACTGTTCACTAAGCATGCCCATAAGCTGCATCATGCTCTCACTGGCTGAATCAAATAGCAGCACAAACACTCATGAACTCAGGGCTACACAATGGAAATCCATCAGTCATGATTCCTGCAATGCTGTGAGCTGTCCCCACCCCTCCCTTGTGTTCCCTTTTGTTATCTTTGTGAGCTTGAAAAAGTCAATTTTTAATTAAGTAAAGTTTTATATGGCTGACCCAGGTTCAGTGTGAGCAGGGCCAACCCGGGAATAACCCTGGTCGAAGGTGCAGTGTGAAAGGCGTCTGACCCGGGTCACAGCCGGGTTGGACCCAGGGGCGTATCTATAATGGGTTCAGGGTGTGCGGGGAACATGGACCCCGCACCGTACACCCTGCACCCATAATATTACTTATCTCTCCGGAGTCCCACGTCGGCGCGGGGGTCCGGCGCTGTCAAACGACTGGAAAATGGCCACGGCGGACATTTTCCCGTCGTTTACGCATTCACAGTGCAGGGAAAATGGCCAGAGTCTATAACTTCGGCACTGGCCGCGCACAGCTCGGTGCGCTGCCGGCACCGGGCGGAGAGGAGGGGCCCATGTCAGAGACTGCACACGGGCCCCCTCCTCTCTAGAAACGCCCCTGGTTGGACCCTTGTTCAAAATCCGAGACCAGAGCCGGGTTTGCGATGTGAAAGGGGTATAAGATGTCTCTTCTGTTCATTCACTTTGCATTTTGTTATTTGATAAAAAATAAACTATTAGCACTTCTATTTTTGAAAGCATTCTTACTTTGCAGCATTTTTTACATGAATTATTGGCAATGCAGAAGTAAGCACTGAAATGCCTTGGTCAAAATGTCAAGGTAAGCTTGGAGTTAACTGAGCATAAGTACTTGGGATAGTTAGTGTCATGATGTGTTACTACTAATTGCTGTAACTGAATTGTGCTGGCTGCTGAGAGCAAACTTGCATATGTTTACATTTTGCTTTGCCTTTGGCTTCAAGTGTGTAAAGCGTATCTGTATGTTGGTGTCACATAAGGTAAGCCCTAACCAAATATACAAGGTGGCGTTGTATTATCTGTTCTGTAACTAAGGCCACATATACACTGTGAAATGCAAGTTCGGCGCATGTGCAAGGAGACAAAAATACCAATAATTTTAACAAATGAGACAACAGTTTTGCGTTTTTACATGTGTTGAACGTACTTGTTCCATTTCATGGCATCTGACATACATCACCGCTGTTGAAAACGTACAACAGTCTCATCAGGAATGCATTGTAACACAAGGAGACACACTTTTGGAGTTCCTGGTGGACTTCCTGTTTAGTCAGATGTTCCCCAGTTCTCGGGGGCATGGGCACATGTGGGGTGGGGGGGGGGTGACTAAGCCCTGTTGTGGGTGGCCTTGGTTTTGCCTCCCATGCAATTCTGGACTTCTGTTCTTCACTGCATTCCTGGTCACAAACTCGCATACACATGTTTAGAATAAGGGCGCCATCGAAACGTTGAGTCGGTCTCGGCATTGCTATATGCATTGCATTGCAACCTCAATTTGTTAATCATTCAATGGTTAGGTGCAGTAGGCAAATAAATATTACACACATGCAAGAGTTAGGTAGAAAGAAAGAGAAATTAGAGCTCAAATTAGTAGGGTGAAGTGACTGTTAAAACATTTTATAGCTTTATTTCATTTCATTTATAACAAGTTCATATTTTCTCAGGGAATCCAAAAAGAATATGATGTGTATATATATATATATATATATATATAAAAAAAAAAAAAAAGTTATATAAAGAATGTGCAAACAGAAAATGTAATTAGATGATTTAAAAGTAGTAGAAAATACTGTAACCGCCGCTTGTTTTTTAACATTTTTTAGATAGCTACTAGGGGTGTGCACCGGCCACTTTTTGTGTTTTGGTTTTGGATCTGGATCTTTCTTCGTGTTTTGGATCTGGATTGGTTTTGCCAAAACCACCCTCCCATGTTTTGGGTTCTGGGTTTTGTGTTTTGGATCTGTATTTTTTTGACAAAAAGCATAAAAACAGCTAAAATCACAGAATTTGTGGGTTTTTATGCTCCTATTCAATTATTAACCTCAATAAATTTCATTTCCACTCATTTCCAGTCTATTTTGAACACCTCACACCTCACAATATTGTTTTTATGGCCAAAAGGTTGCACCGAGGTAGCTGGATGACTATGCTAAGCGACACGAGTGGGCGGCACAAACACGTGGCCCATCTAGGAGTGACACTGCAGTGGCAGACAGGATGGCAGTTTGAAAAACTAGGCCCCAAACAGTACATACTGCAAAGAAAAAAAAGAGGTGCAAGATGGAATGGTCCTTCGGCCCTCCCACCCACCCTTATGGTTGTATAAATAGGACATGCACACTTTAACAAACCAATGATTTCAGCGCCAGGGTCTGCCACATGACTGTGGGTGAAATGATTGGTTCGTTTGGGCCCCCACAAAACAAGCTGGCAATTAATGTGTCCCTGCACAAACTGGCTCTACGGAGGCAAGATGTCGTCCTCATCCTCCTCATCCACCGATTCCTTGGATAAAACAGGAAAAATGGATTTAGGTGTTCCTGGACTGCTTACGGTCTTAGCCAAAGTTTCTAAACTTGACAGTAACTTTTTATGAACGCGCTGCAGGTGCCGTATAAGGGAGGATGTTCCTAGGTGGTTAACGTCCCTAACCCTACTTATTTCACCTTTACATATGGTACATATGGCAAGACAGTTGTTGTCTGGATTTGGATAGAAATATTGCCAGACTAAAGAGGTGGAATGTTTGGTCTTCTGCCCAGGCATGACCGTGATGGGCTTTTTCATCCCACGGACAACAACTGTTTCCCCCGGAGCCTGATTTAAACAAACCACATCACCACCAGAATCCTCCTCGCCAACTTCCTCCTCAGCGCCAGCTACACCAGTATACTCATCCTGTTGTACTTCAACAGTGACATCTTCAATTTGCATATCAGCAAGTGGACTGTGGGTGCTCCTTTCAGCACTTGCAGGGTGCATGCAAATGGTGGAAAGAGCCACCTCTTCCCGTCCAGTGCTGGGAAGGTCAGGCATCGCAACCGCCACCACACTTGGACTCTCCTTGGGGATTTGTGATATCTTCTTAGAACGCACAGTTCTTCGCTGTGCTTTTGCCAGCTTAACTCGTTTGATTTTTTTAGCGGGAGGAGGGCTTCCATCGTCATGTGAAGCTGAACCACTAGTCATGAACATAGGGAAAGACCTTAGCCATTCCTTGCCACTCCGTGTCATAAATGGCATATTGGCAAGTTTATGTTTCTCTTTTAAATGTTTTTTTCAAGGTCATTTTCCTGAACTTTGTCATTTGGGATTGTATGTGCCCTCTACTATGACATTGGGCATCGGCCTTGGCAGACGACGTTGATGGCATGTTATTGTCTATGTCATGACTAGTGGCAGCAGCTTCAGCACTAGGAGGAAGTGGTTCTTGATCTTTCCCTATTTTATTTTTATCGGAGAAAGTTTGGTCCTCCATTTATGTTATATTGATTTGATCTATACGTGCGGCTAAGGCGCACACAAACACAGAAAATATTTTTTTATATTTGTTGGAGACTAGTGCACTTTGTGGGTTACACCACGCTTTAAGAAATGAGCCAGCCGGCCCTTTACTTATGGGACACAGGCGCATGCTTGGCGCTGCTCCTTTGTTGATGCACTTGCAGCCACAGTGCACACAATTCACAAACACAGAAAATATTTTTTTATTTTGTTTGGAGTGCCCTTTAGGGGTTACAGCACTCTTTAATGGTCAAGCCAGCCCTTTACTTATGACACAGGCGCACGCTTGGCACTACTTTGTTGATGCACGTGCGGCTACTGCGCACACAATTCACAAACACAGAAAAATATTTTTTTATTTTGTTTAGAGTGTACTTTGGGGGTTACAGCACCCTTTAACAGACAAGCCAGCCGGCCCTTTACTTTTATGGGACACAGGCGCACGCTTGGCGCTGCTCCTTTGTTGATGCACGTGCAGCCACAATGCACACAATTCACAAACACAGAAAATATATTTTTTTTTTTGCACTGGGGGGGAGCACCCCTGATGGACAGAGCACCCCCTGGACAACACTACAGCACCCCTTTAGGACTGGGACACTGCACAGGACTTTGGAGTGGACACAGCCCCTATGGACAACTGACTGCACAACACAGTCCAGCCAGCCCCTATGGACTTTGAAGTAGTGGACACAGCCCCTATTAACAACAGCAGCACAGCACAACACAGCCAGCCCCTATGGACTTTGAAGTAGTGGACAACAGCAGCACAGTGCAGCACAGCACAGCACAACACTACTCTGCACTACACTACACTACACAGCCCAGCCAGCCCTAACTCCCACCCTCCCTCTTCACTGTCCACAGACGAGTGAGAAAATGGCGCCGACGCGGGTACCTTATATAGGATCCAAAACCCGCGAGACCCGGAAGGCGGGATGATGACGTTTTGCCTCGGGGGGGCTCGGATTTCACAAATCCGAACCCGCTCACCCCTGATAGCTACTAATATTATATTTATAAATTTGTGTTTCTCCTCCTTATAGTTGTCTAAATATTTGTGTAATGAAATACGCAAAAGATCTCTGCCACAAACACAGTGGCGGATTCAGGAGTGGATGCACTGCCGATGTCGGATGCAGCGGAGCGATTTTTTGCAAATGCGCATGTGCAAAAAATTTCCGAAAATCCCTACGGTGCATGCATTACCCTGAGTGTGCATTACACAGGTACTGATGCGATTGGCTCAGACAGTATCAGAACTGGAGCGGCAAAGTGATTGGCGCCCCTGAGCAGTGACTGGGAGGTGGCCTGAAGTGATGGTATAAAAAGGCCATCTCGTGGGAGAGTTATGGAAGTGGCGCAGGGCTGTCAGAGAAAGTATCTGTGTACTCAGAGGCAGAGCCGTTTGCCCAGACACCATGTTCAGACATGAATGCCGACTTTCTGACTGCCCCTTCCGGGAGGGAGCAGCCAGATCGGCATGACGGGGACGTGACTGATGCAAGGTGGCAGCCAGATTGATGTCATTTGTGAGCAAAGCTGGGGCGGAGCCACATGATGGCATCATTTTGGCCCTGCCACACAATGCCGATATTACAGGCATTGAGAAGCAGGGGGCGGAGCCAAAATGATGCAATTCAGCGTGAATCACATCACTGGCCTCCCCCCGTTGTGGGGTTTCTGAGATAATCACGGGGTGGGGTCGGAAGGGTCGGCGGCCGACGGGAAACTTGCCTGCCTTTCCGGGGGGCTGGGAGCGGCACCCGATTTTTGGTAGGCTCCCGGCCGAATCGGGAGGGCAAGCAAGTATGTGTTGAGATAGAGAACTGCAACTTCCATAGGGCAGGTGCAAATGTCAATGTTGGTTGAATGTGATGGTGTGCCGATGGCGCTTGCCAAGAATCACTGGTGGTGTTGTAGCGTGCACAGACGCTGGAAGTGGGCGTCTCAGTGCTCGCACATTCAGGCACAGGCTAGTACACTAGGGGAAGGCTGTGACTAGCATTTGCATATTATAGCTCCTGCCATTCTGCCAACAGACGCAAGAGCGGACGCAGCAGCACCCACCACTGAATCAGGCCCATTGTGCGCTGTGACATCACCAAACATTGGGAAAAGTGCCATTGGAACAAACTCTTTGATGGTTGCATTTTATATGCATATAAAATACCTTTGAAGACATAGATCCATTTTTACATGCTTTTACAGTGCTATAAAAACGTTTATTATTGCAAATACCAGTGTGCACATAGCCTAAGGTTATTATGATATGTGCTCTTTTCTGTGTTTGGAGCCTCATTGGCTACAATATATTTAGTTACATTTGCAAATAACCAATAGTAAGAAATGTCCCTGTGTGGTATTATTAGTGACATCCCCCGTCTTCCCAGCAGTACAGCTAGCGACCCGCAGGAGCACGCATAGCATGGGTACACACTAGATGATATACCCGATATGTCGCTCCGATCTGCGTTATTGGATGACATATCGTCTAGTGTGTACCAATCTTAAGTCTCACAATGAGTCTCGCGCCACATGACTCCACATGATGCAGAAAGGATGGATATATGAGGACACATCTGTATTTCTGTTTTCTTTCTGATTTATTTCAAACTTTTTGGACAATGATTTTTCCTTGCCTGTACTGCATATAACAAAAATCCAGAAAAATATCCTGATCACCTAACGTAAAAATTCCTCAATGCCATAGCAGCGAAATGGTTTAGAAGTCACGAATATGGTGACTGCAGAGAACCATGTAAATTTAAAAATACCTCACCCCTTGTTCCTAATCTATACAGGGCATATACGTATATTTGGAAATATTACGAAACACTCTTTAGTACAAGGGTTTAAAGTTCTAATGAATTCACCTGTTTGTACTTGGTGGTTTAGATGAAAACACCTCCATGGAAACTTGCCAAGATCTCCGATCCCTTTCATCCAGTACCCTAGCTCTATAATTCATATGCCTGCAGAGTTACATAGTTATTGAAGTTTATTAATATCTCACTGAATATGCGGTCTCAGGATTAAACACAATCATCTAGGTTTGGTCTAGTTGGAAACTTGTAATATGAATTAACCACCTCTGCTACTCTACGCCCAAAATATCTACATGTATGCTGTGTTTTCATAGTTATAGCTGCTTAGTTTCTGTTTCTATACAAAGTAAAATAATATGAAGATACCATACTTGGAAAATTTCTAGATGTTTGCACGTACGTTAGAACACTTAGCACTGTGGTCATTAGACTCATCCAACTAACCCAATTAAAAGGACAACCTAGTCAATGAAGGCTCATTACTACTACTGCCGTTTCTGTCACAATTCCCTCAACTACACTATGGACCTGATTCAGACCTGGTCGCTAACTTGCGCTCGCCTGCTCTGAGCGATTTTCGCCAGTCTGCGCATGCGTATAATTCGCAATGCACATGTGCAAGCCTATATTTGCGATCTGATTTTGGTAGCTCGTAAGCCACTATCAGGTTGCTACTTTGAGTGACAGATAGTGCCGGTTGTGGGTGGTAACAAGGGAAGGTGCTTGTAAATGGGGGAGTGGTGTTGCGGATGCAGGCGTGTCAGGCTGCCAAAACGCTGTTTAAAGGGCGTGCATAATTACCAAAGTAGCGTCATTGTACATGTCACCTGCATGTATTTCAGCCCACACTGATTGCTGTGCTTGCGGCGGGTTAAGGCAACCTCAAGGGCTGCGAGCAGCTCCGATGGCTCTCGATGTTCTCGATTAAACCTACATTTCCCGGAGATGACATGTGTTGCGAGTGGCTAGGGGGCGTCTTTATACACTTGCGAGCACACTTTGCCGTAGCTCGCTAAAACATAGTGCAAGCACTTCATTTAAATGTCCGATTTTCGAAGGAGGGGCAGCAACTTGCAATCAGGTGTGATTGAGTTCCTATGTCTCTCTTTTCTTCTGCTCCACCCCTCACTCAGCAGCTACTGTACATAATTCTCTCCTCTACCACCAGTTCCCATCTCTTCCTCCCTCCATAGTCTCCTCCCCCTTCTACCTCTCCTCTGTCTCCCTTCATCCCATATAATACTCTCCACCGCATCTCCCATAACTCCATTATTATTTACTCATATTCCACCATGGTCCTGCTATACCACCACTAAGCCCTGCACCCTCCCTCTTCTCCAAGTTACCTCTCCTCCACCCACGCCACACTAAACCTCCACCTTGCCCACCACCTGCTGTCACCCTTCCTCATTCAGAAGCCCACCTCATACCCACACTCTTCTTATTCCCCTGCTCTAAATCAATCTCAACCCCACACTACAGCAACCCTAACAATCTCCTTCTTTTCTCTCCTCCTAACTCTGTCCCTCTCTCCTGTGTCCTCTCGATAGCCAGTTCTGTCCATAATCAACTTGTCCCCGTCCATGACAGCTTCATCTCCAACTCCTTGACTCTCCTAGCCAACACCAAATCCTGGATTTACCCATCTGACACCACTTCTCCTGCAGCTATCTTCTTTGGGGTCCTCAAATTCTTTCACACTACCTGGTCTCGAGGTTGCCATGGTGTTGGTGTTGGGGTACGTCTATCGTCTGGTCCTCCCACCAACTCTTACCTTCCCTTCTACACTCTCCATTTCATTCTTTCCATTCAATGTTCATGATATTCGCCTCTTCCAACTTCTTTGAGTAACTGCTTTTTTTCGTCCCTCTGGCCATAGCTCACAATTCCTTGATAACTTTGCTTCCTGGCTCTTAATCTTCAAATGGCCTCTAAAGACGCCTTTCTTCCTCAAAGCTTTCCAGCGCTCATTCTAACCAACTACTCCTTGTTCTTTCCTCACAATCCAGCCCATCTGTGTCATCCCACCCGTTTGTCTGCCCCTCCCCTTTAGAATGTAAGATCTCCTTCCCTTACTTATACTTTAATTTACAACAGCACCTAACACTTGGTTACTGACACCCTGCTGCTTATTTAAGTGTTATGCAGCAATGTTTATAAATCATGTATTTGTCCTGCATTGTTTGCACTGTTAATAACTTTTTTAATAACTGTTTTTCTTGTGTGGTCATTTGTTTCTGTACTTTTTAAGGTGCTGCGGAACCCTTGTGGCGCCATATAAATAAAGCATATTAATAATACCTCTAGATCAGGCCCACAATGTTGACACATATAATTAAAGTGGTAGGCACTATGGGGGGTGGCTTAGGGTTAGACACTAGGGGGGAGGTTGGGTTTAGGCACTAGGGGGGGAGTGTTTGGTTTAGGCAGCGGGGAGGTTAGGGAGTGGGGGAAGGTTAGGATACTGACCGACAAGTGTTGGTATCCTATCCCTTGGCCTGATTCAGCATGGATTGCAAGTGCGATCGCAGCTGCGTAATTGCACGCAATGAATCTGCGAAAATATGCTAATGTCTGCCACTGCTCAGCCAGCACAGAGACGCCCACTACTACCTCGCAGTCCTACGTATACATTGGTAACATCAGAGAACATCAGCGCATCACGCACAATTACAGCAGCTCTGACCTGTTACAGGTGCACTCATTAGTAATAGTAAATGAAAATCATAAAGCATGATAAAAAAACAAGAGAAATTAATATATGTATATTTAGACATAATACTTAACCTTTAATAAATCTAATTTAAAAAGAGAAAAAAAGTGTATTCCTAGATACACCTATAAACATCTGGAATCGCAAAAGACATGAGTAATAAAGAACTTTACACACAGAAATTATGCATGTATTAAACAATCCAGGCGAAAATATTAATACCCAATTCCTAATTGATTGAAGTTAAAAAGGATATATCATATATAAACTAGGGGTGTGCACCGGCCACTTTTCGTGTTTTGTGTTTTGGTTTTGGATCTGGATCTTTCTTCGTGTTTTGGATCTGGATTGGTTTTGCCAAAACCACCCTTCCGTGTTTTGGGTTCTGGGTTTTGTGTTTTGGATCTGTATTTTTTGAAAAAAAGCATAAAAACAGCTAAAATCACAGAATTTGTAGGTTTTTCTGCTCCTATGCTATTATTAACCTCAATAACCTTAATTTCCACTCATTTCCAGTCTATTCTGAATACCTCACACCTCACAATAGTGTTTTTATGTCCAAAAGGTTGCACCGAGGTAGCTGGATGACTATGCTAAGCGACACGAGTGGGCGGCACAAACACGTGACCCATCTAGGCGTGAAACTGCAGTGGCAGACAGGATGGCATTGAAAAACTAGGCCCCAAACTGTACATAATGCAAAGAAAAAAAAGAGGTGCAAGATGGAATTGTCCTTGGGCCCTCCCACCCACCCTTATGTTGTATAAACAGGACATGCACACTTTAACAAACCAATCATTTCAGCGCCAGGGTCTGCCACACAACTGTGGCTGAAATGATTGGTTCGTTTGGGCCTCCACAAAACAAGCTGGCAATTTATCTGTCCCTGCACAAACTGGCTCTACGGAGGCAAGATGTCATCCTCATCCTCCTCATCCACCGATTCCTCACCCTCTTCAGTGTGTACATCCTCATCCTCACAGAGTATTAATTCGTCCCTGCTGGAACCACAGGTCCCTCTGTACGTTCTGGAGGCTGGTCTCCCTGGAAGAGTTGATAATTCATTTTATGAACATCATCTTCTCCACATTTTGTGGAAGCAACCTCCTACGCCTTTCGCTGACAAGGTTCCCGGCTGCACTAAACACTCTTTCGGAGTACACACTGGAGGGGGGGCAACTCAGGTAAAATAGAGCCAGTTTGTACAGGGACCTCCAAATTGCTTCTTTTTCCTGCCAGTACAGGTACGGACTGTCTGACATGCCTACTTGGATGCTGTCACCGATGTAATCCTTTAACAGACAGACGCACGCTTGTCGCTGCTGCTTTGAGGATTCAAGTGCGGCTACAGCCCACACAATTCACAAAGACAGAAAAAAAAAAAGAATATTTTTATTGTTTGTGGAGCACACTTTGAGGGTTACACCACCCTTTAACAGACAGACGCACGCTTGTCGCTGCTGCTTTGAGGATGCAAGTGCGGCTACAGCCCACACAATTCACAAAGACAGAAAAAAGAAGAAGAATATTTTTATTGTTTGTGTAGCACACTTTGAGGGTGTCACCACCATTTAACAGACAGACGCACGCTTGTCGCTGCTGCTTTAAGGATGCAGGTGCGGCTACAGCCCACACATTTCACAAAGACCGAAAAAAAAAGAACAATATTTTAATTGTTTGTGTAGCACACTTTGAGGGTGTCACCACCCTTTAACAGACAGACGCACGCTTGTCGCTGCTGCTTTGAGGATGCAGGTGGAATCTAGACGGGATTTGGAACCGAGGACACACTACCTCCATCAATTGTCTAAATCCCACTGCACTAATGTCGGATACCGGACGCACGTCTAACACCAACATAGCAGTCAAGGCCTCAGTTATATGTTTTGCTTCAGGATGACTGCTGTCGTACTTCATCCTCATCGCTAGGGACTGTTGGAGGGTCAATTGTTTAGTAAAAGTAGTGATGTTCCTACTTCCTCTCTGGGATGATGAACAACTCCCAGCAGCAGCAACAGCACTAGGAGGAAGTGGTTCTTGATCTTTCCCTATTTTATTTTTATCGGAGAAAGTTTGGTCCTCCATTTATGTTATATTGATATATATACGTGCGGCTAAAGCGCACACAAACACAGAAAATATTTTTTTATTTTTGCTGGAGAGTAGTGCACTTTGTGGGTTACACCACCCTTTAAGAAATGAGCCAGCCGGCTCTTTACTTATGGGACACAGGCGCACGCTTGGCGCTGCTCCTTTGTTGATGCACGTGCAGCCACAGTGCACACAAGTCACAAACACAGAAAATATATATTTTTTTGGTTTGGAGTGTACTTTGGGGGTTACAGAACCCTTTAACGGTCAAGCCAGCCGGCCCTTTACTTATGACACAGGCGCACGCTTGGCACTACTTTGTTGATGCACGTGCGGCTACTGCGCACACAATTCACAAACACAGAAAATAAATTTTTTTTTGGTTTGGACTGGACTGTACTTTCGGGGGTTACAGCACCCTTTAACGGTCAAGCCAGCCGGCCCTTTACTTATGACACAGGCGCACACTTGGCACTACTTTGTTGATGCACGTGCGGCTACTGCGCACACAATTCACAAACACAGAAAATAATTTTTTTTTTGGTTTGGACTGGAGTGTACTTTGGGGGTTACAGCACCCTTTAACGGTCAAGCCAGCCGGCCCTTTACTTATGACACAGGCGCACGCTTGGCACTACTTTGTTGATGCACGTGCGGCTACTGCGCACACAATTCACAAACACAGAAAATATTTTTTTTTTTGGTTTGGACTGGAGTGTACTTTCGGGGGTTACAGCACCCTTTAACGGTCAAGCCAGCCGGCCTTTTACTTATGACACAGGCGCACGCTTGGCACTACTTTGTTGATGCACGTGCGGCTACTGCGCACACAATTCACAAACACAGAAAATAATTTTTTTTTTGGTTTGGACTGGAGTGTACTTTGGGGGTTACAGCACCCTTTAACGGTCAAGCCAGCCGGCCCTTTACTTATGACACAGGTGCACGCTTGGCACTACTTTGTTGATGCACATGCGGCTACTGCGCACACAATTCACAAACACAGAAAATAATTTTTTTTTTGGTTTGGACTGGAGTGTACTTTCGGGGGTTACAGTACCCTTAACGGTCAAGCAAGCCGGCCCTTTACTTATGACACAGGCGCACGCTTGGCACTACTTTGTTGATGCACGTGCGGCTACTGCGCACACAATTCACAAACACAGAAAATAATTTTTTTGGGGTTTGGACTGGAGTGTACTTTCGGGGGTTACAGCACACTTAACGGTCAAGCCAGCCGGCCCTTTACTTATGACACAGGCGCACACTTGGCACTACTTTGTTGATGCACGTGCGGCTACTGCGCACACAATTCACAAACACAGAAAATAATTTTTTTTTTGGTTTGGACTGGAGTGTACTTTGGGGGTTACAGCACCCTTTAACGGTCAAGCCAGCCGGCCCTTTACTTATGACACAGGCGCACGCTTGGCACTACTTTGTTGATGCACGTGCGGCTACTGCGCACACAATTCACAAACACAGAAAATAATTTTTTTTTGGGTTTGAACTGGAGTGTACTTTCGGGGGTTACAGCACCCTTTAACGGTCAAGCCAGCCGGCCTTTTACTTATGACACAGGCGCACGCTTGGCACTACTTTGTTGATGCACGTGCGGCTACTGCGCACACAATTCACAAACACAGAAAATAATTTTATTTTTGGTTTGGACTGGAGTGTACTTTGGGGGTTACAGCACCCTTTAACGGTCAAGCCAGCCGGCCCTTTACTTATGACACAGGTGCACGCTTGGCACTACTTTGTTGATGCACATGCGGCTACTGCGCACACAATTCACAAACACAGAAAATAATTTTATTTTTTGTTTGGACTGGAGTGTACTTTGGGGGTTACAGCACCCTTTAACGGTCAAGCCAGCCGGCCCTTTACTTATGACACAGGCGCACGCTTGGCACTACTTTGTTGATGCACATGCGGCTACTGCGCACACAATTCACAAACACAGAAAATAATTTTTTTTTTGGTTTGGACTGGAGTGTACTTTCGGGGGTTACAGCACCCTTAACGGTCAAGCCAGCCGGCCCTTTACTTATGACACAGGCGCACGCTTGGCACTACTTTGTTGATGCACGTGCGGCTACTGCGCACACAATTCACAAACACAGAAAATATATTATTTTTTTAGCACTTCGGGGGAGCACCCCTGATGGACAGAGCACCCCCTGGACAACACTACAGCACCCCTTTAGGACTGGGACACTGCACAGGACTTTGGAGTGGACACAGCCCCTATGGAGAACTGACTGCACAACACAGTCCAGCCAGCCCCTATGGACTTTGAAGTAGTGGACACAGCCCCTATTAACAACAGCAGCACAGCACAACACAGCCAGCCCCTATGGACTTTGAAATAGTGGACAACAGCAGCACTACACTACACTACACTACACTACACAGCCCTAACTCCCACCCTCCCTCTTCACTGTCCACAGCCGAGTGAGAAAATGGCGCCAACGCGGGTACCTTATATAGGATCCAAAACCCGCGAGACTCGGAAGGCGGGATGATGACGTTTTGCCTCGATTTCAGGTCCGAGTCAGGCGGGAAAAGTCGAGCCTGATTCGGATCGGACTCGGATCGGGGGGGCTCGGGGGGGTTCGGATTTCAGAAATCCGAACCCGCTCACCCCTAATATAAACTAGGAAATTGGGATTGAAAACCACCTGCTCGAGTTTTCAAAAATGTGTGAACAGTGTCATCACTACACCAAGTAGTAGTTTACACTCATTTGAGAAGATAGTGACCGCATATCCCGATAAATTATATAATCTTACATAAGAAACATCAAAAAAGTACAGTTCATAAAAAAACAGTGTTTATGCCTGATCAGTAAATTCGGGCTAGACAGACTGCAACGCTCACTAAACTGAAGTAATATAAGATAAACAATTATAATTAGGATCTATGTCAAATAATAGATATGAAAATTCATATATATACATCAATAGTCAGAGTGTATATCACATAGGGAACACATCCATAAGTCAAAATGCAAAAATGTTCACAATAGTCAGTATACAATTGTTAATGCATATGAACTGCAAAAAGTGAATTAAATCACAAAGAAATCAAAAATACATGCAGATTCCATGGTATCAAATAGCATTAATTGGTGTCTTCCTGATTCCTGTACATATATATATTAGATGAGCAATGCTAAGGTGACACTTATAAAGAGTTGACAGAAAAGCCTGGGGAGAAGAAGTGTTATATGACTTCTGCTTTCCCTTGTCAAAATAAATTTCAAACAAGGGATGAGAGAGAGGCAAACAGTGGGCCTGATTCAGAGCCGGACGCTATTTGCGCTCGCTCGTTCAGAAAAAGGGACCGACTATTTAAATTGAGCATCTTTGCGGTCTGTTGACGCCTCTATGTCTCAGCAAGCGAACGAAACATGCGCTCGCTATTTTGTAAAGACGCCCCCTGGCCGCTCGCATCCTACGTCATCTCCGCTATTTATTTGATTAATTGAGTACATCGCAAGGCGTCTGAACTGCTCGCAGTGCTTGTGGTTGGATTTTCCTACCGCAATCATGCGAACAGTTCAGGCTAAGAAACAACCAAGTGACGTGGTCGATGACGCTGCTTTGTTAATTATGCACACACTTATAACGCCCGTTTTGACCTTTTGGCACGCCTGCGTTCGGATCACCACTCCCCGTTTTCAAGCACCTTCTCCTGTTACCACCCACAAATGCCTCATCCTGTCACTCAAATTAGCAGGCATTCGCTATTTTGCGAGCACACAATTTCCGACCACAATGAATGGTTCGCGCATGCGTATTACAACCCATACGCATGCGCAGTTGTGCGAACATCGCTCGGAGCGAACGAGCGGCCGCTTACGAGTGGCTCTGAATCAGGCCCAGTGTCCCCAGAGAAACAACAGTTTGAGAGCGCTTCTGCTATCCCCGCTCCTGACAGTGTCTCCCCTCTGTTACTATAAAAGCATAGCAGAGGAGGAGTTTCAGTCTGGCTTGGATGAGAGAGTGCTATAGAGATAGAGAGGATAGACAAGTACCTCGTGGAGAGCTGATAGGCAGGGAATGCGGCTGCCGGTGGTAAATTAATAGGGCTATGCTGTACAGCCGTCCGCCGAATGTCATAGGCAGGAAATGCGACTGCCTGTAGTGAGTCAGCTGGGCTGTGCAGTACATATAGCCCGTCAGAAACAGTGTTTATGCCTGATCATTAAATTCAGGCTAGACAGACTGTAGCGCTCACTAAACTGAAGTAATATGAGATAAATAATTATAATTAGGATCTATGTCAAATAATAAATATGAAAATACATATATATACTTCAATAGTTAGAGTGTATATCACATAGGGAACACATCCATAAGTCAAAGTGCAGAAATGTTCACAATGGTCAGTATACAATTGTTAATGCATATAAACTGCAAAAAGTGAATTAAATCACAAAGAAATCAAAATACATGCAGATTCCATGGTATCAAATAGCATTAATTGGTGTCTTCCTGATTCCTGTCCATATATATATATATTAGATGAGCGTTACTGAGGTGACACTTATAAAGAGTTGACAGAAAAGCCTGGGGAGAAGAAGTGTTATACGACTTCTACTTTCCCTTGTAAAAATGAATTTCAAACAAGGGATGAGAGAGAGGCAAACAGTGGGCCTGATTCAGAGCCGCTCGTAAGCGGCCGCTCGTTCGCTCCAAGCGATGTTCGCACATCTGTACATGCGTATGGGTCTTAATGCGCATGCGTCAACCAGTTAGTGCGGTCGGAAACCGTTTGTTCGCAAAATAGCGAGTGCCTGCTAATTTGAGTGACAGGATGAGGCGTTTGTGGGTGGTAACAGGGGAAGGTGCTTGAAAACGGGGAGTGGAGATCTGAACGCAGGCATGCCAAACGGTCAAAACGGGCATTTTAAGGGTGTGCATAATTAACAAAGCAGCGTCATCGGCCACGTCACTTGGTTGTCTCTTAGCCTGAACTGTTCGCATGATTGCAGTAGAAAAATCCAACCACAATCACTGCGTGCAGTTCAGACGCCTTTCGATGTACTCGATTAATCTAATAAATAGCGGAGATGACGTATGATGCGAGCGGCCAGGGGGCGTCTTTACAAAATAGCGAGCGCATGTTTCGTTTGCTCACTCAGACATAGAGGCATCAACAGACTGCAAAGAGCGAGCGCTCAATTGAAATAGCCGGCCCCTTTTTGTGAACGAGCGAGCGCAAATAGCGTCCGGCTCTGAATCAGGCCCTGTGTCCCCAGGGAAACAACAGTTTGAGAGCGCTTCTGCTGTCCCCGCTCCTGATAGTATCTCCCCTCTGTTACTATAAAAGCATAGCAGAGGAGGAGTTTCAGTCCGGCTTGGATGAGAGAGCACTATATAGATAGATAGAATAGAGAAATACCTCGTGGAGAGCTGATAGGCAGAGAATGTGGCTGCCGGTGGTAAATCAATAGGGCTATGCTGTACAGACATCCGCCGAATGTCATAGGCAGGAAATGCGGCTGCCTGTAGTGAGTCAGCTGGGCTGTGCAGTACAAATAGCCCGTGAGGATGCGCCTCTGAAGGCTTGATCACCTGATCGTCGATTGGACTCCACTCATACCCCTGTTCTGTGTCCATCCAGGGGCTGCTGTGTCCATCCAGGACAGAGGCTGCCGGCCTTATCGCAGTGTAATATTCATACAAGTATTGTGACCCTGTAGGTCATACCGCAGTGTAATATTCAAACAAGTATTGTGATGCTGTAGATCCCAGTGTATTCACATAAGCGGTGTCATTTGTGAACAAAGTTTAAAATAAAGTAAAAAAATACATTTAGGTACAAATTGTGATGTGTGCTGTACCCCACTTCGTTCTTGTTTTTTGATATAGAGAACAATCAGTTGAGAGGAGAGCAAGAACCACATACTAGTGCTGGAGCTACTGCCACCAGTCATGACGATACTAGTCCATCGATGTCATCTACTAAAGCCGATGCCCAAGGGCATAGAGGGCTTAAGTCAGGGCATCTAAAATCAAAGAACCAATATTTTACAGTGGTAAAGAAAAAAACAGCAAAGGGAAAGTTACTTGCAGAAAAACATAAAATTGGCAATATGCCATTCACCACACAAATTGGCAAGGAAAGGCTAAGGCCTTGGCCTTTATTTATGACTGGTCGTTCTGCCTCTTATGATGATGTAAGTCCTGACAGCTGGCTTCCCCATTGCTTTATCCCTGCGAGGGTTAAATGACAGGCGTCTAAATCTAGACGCCTGTCCTTTTACCGGCACCGGGAGACCGGCACCTGGCATCCTGATTGAAGGGATGCTGGGCACCAGGTGCTGACAGCCTCAGGGGGGTGGGTTAGGTTTAGAGCTCCCGGGGGGGGACTTAGGGTTAGGCACTCCCCCGGGAGGTTAGGGTTAGGCTATGGGGAGGGAGGGTTAGGCACCCCCGGGGGGACTTAGGGTTAAGCGGCGGGGAAGGGGGGGTTAGGTTTAGGCACTTAGAGGGGGGATTAGGGTTGGGCACTTGGGGGGAGGTTAGGGTTAGGCACCCCAAAGGGACGGTTAGGGTTAGGGGGTTAGAATTAGGTTAGTGAATACTTACCTTCAATGATCGGGATTTCCTCCTCTGCCGGGATACCGCTGTCGGGATTCCAACCGCCAGGCAGGGGTGCAACGGTAAATCATACCAATTCCATTTATATATGTGCTGTTATTATGCAGCACATTAATATGTAATTATATGACCCAGAGTGGGTGCTACTATTAGGTAGCATAAATTATTTTGGGGTGAGCGTTTGGGCCTGGGGCCCCTGGAGTTGCTCTGGCTGGGCCTTTTTCAGGGCATCACCACTTAATTCACATACAGTCAGGTGCATAAATATTGGGACATTGACAGAATTTTCATATTTTCTCCTCTATTCACCACCACAATAACTTTGAAATGAAACAAACAAGATGCACTTTAACTGCAGGCTTTCAGATTTAATTTGAGGGTAATTAAATCCAAATAAGGTAAACGGTGTAGGAATTACAATGGTTTCTATATGTGCCTCCCACTTTTTAAGGGGCCAAAAGTAATGGGACTAGCAACTCAAAAGCTATTTCATGGGCAGGTGTGGGCTATTCCCTCGTTATTTCATTATCAATTAAGCAGGTAAAAGGCCTGGAGTTGATTCTAGGTGTGACATTTGCATTTGGAATCAGTTGCTGTCGACTCTCAATATGAGATCCAGAGCTGTCACCATCAGTGAAGCAAGCCATCATTAGGCTGAAAAATCAAAACAAACCCATCAGAGAGATAGCAAAAACATTAGGTGTGGCCAAATCAAATGTTTGGAACATTCTTAAAAAGAAAGAATTTCGTCGGAGAGCTCAGCAACACCAAAAGACCCGGAAGACCACGGAAAACATCTGTGGTGGATGACAGAAGAATTATTTCCCTGGTGAACAAAAAAACCCCTTCACAACAGTGGGCCAAATCAAGAACACTCTCCAGGAGGTAGGTGTATATGTGTCAAAGTCAACAATCAAGAGAAGACTTCACAAGAGTGAATATAGAGGGTTCACCACAAGATGTAAACAATTGGTGAGCCTCAAAAACAGGAAGACCAGATTAGAGTTTGCCAAACAACATCTAAAAAATCCATTACAGTTCTGGAACAACATCCTATGGACAGATGAGACAAAGATCAATTTGTATCAGAGTGATGGGAAGAGAAGAGTATGGAGAAGGAAATGAACTGCTCATGATCCAAAACATACCACCTCATCAGTGAAGCATGGTGGTGGTAGTATAATGGCGTGGGCATGTATGGCTGCCAATGGAACTGGTTCCCTTGTATTTATTGATGATGTGACTGCTGACAAAAGCAGCAGAATGAATTCTGAAGTGTTTCAGGCAATATTATATGCTCATATTCAGTCAAATGCTTCAGAACTCTTTGGACGGGCTTCACAGTGCAGATGGACAATGACCCGAAGCATACTGCAAAAGCAACCAAAGAGTTTTTTAAGGCTAAAAAGTGGAATGTTATGCAATGGCCAAGTCAGTCCCCTGACCTGAATCCGATTGAACATGCATTTCACTTGATGAAGACAAAACTGAAGGGAAAATGCCCCAAGAACAAGCAGGAACTGAAGACATTTGCAGTAGAGGCCTGGCAGAGCATCACCAGGGATGAAACCCAGCGTCTGGTGATGTCTATGCGCTCCAGACTTCAGGCTGTAATTGCCTGCAAAGGATTTGCAACAAAGTATTAAAAAGTGAAAATTAGATTTTGGATTGTTTAGTTTGTCCCATTACTTTTGGCCCCTTAAAAAGTGGGAGGCACATATAGAAACCATTGTAATTCCTACACCGTTCAGGCCATTGTGGTGGTGATGAATAGAGGCCAAAATATGAAAATTCTGTCAATGTCCCAATATTTATGCACCTGACTGTAGATACTTTTTCATCATTATTCTATTTGTTTATTCTTTATGTAATTTTAATTCTTTCTTATTGTATTAACAGTTATTGATTATCTTTACACATCTATACTTTACACTTCACTATCACCTTCTTTCCCTTTTTCGTGTGATGCCCTGGGGATGGTCCTTGCCTGCATTCTTTTGGGGTGCCCTGTGCCTCAGACGTAACGTGAACCCCTGAATGTTAGGGATGCCGTTATAGAGAAGCCTTGACGCTGGCCTGGCGCTTAATCATATATTTGCAAATGTATGCAACTAATACCTCTGAATTTCTATTATCATGTAGGGTTCAAGTATTTTTTGCTGATATTGTTGCAGTGTGCTGGAGGGAATACCCTCTTCTTCTGTGGTTTGTGTAAATCAGCCACCAATGGCAGCAGTTTTTGCTTGTGATAAAAAGAAAGCCATAGTCATGCCTGGGCATAAGACCAGAAAAGCCACGTTTGGGTATGGAATTATTTTAGCCCAAACCCTGACAATAGTTGTAAATGTTATCTCTACCATTTGTGAAGCCAAAGTTAGTAGAAGTCAGGATGTTAACCATCTAGGCACCTATTCCCTGATTCAGCAATTTATTTAACAAAATTACGAGCAGTCCAGTATCAGCTACTAGCAGTTTGGACCATCACATGCAATCTCCACCTCCTACAACCTCATCATCAACCTCCTCTTTAATAATTGGAGGCAGTCCTTAAAAAAAATTGTTTTGTGGGGGCCCAAACAAACCAATCACTTCAGCCACAAAAGTGTCAGTCCTTGTTGCTAAAGTGCTTGGATTGTTAAACTGTGCATGTCCTCTTTAATATACAACATAAGAGTGGATGGGAGAGCCCAAGGACAATTCCATCTTGCACCTCTTTTCTTTGCATTATACGCTATTTGAGGCATTGCTGACTGACATTTTTATAGTTTATTAAACTGCCATCCTGTCTGCCACTGCTGTGTGGTAACATTTCATAGATGTCCTATATTTTTTTAAACTGACGTGCGTTTGTACCGCAGCCTTTGGCCTATATTGGTGAAAAGTAGTGAAAACAAATCTGTGAGCTGTGACGTAGTTAAAATTGACTGGAAATGCCTGAAAATTATTGTTATTAAGGTTAATAATACTATAAGAACAAAAACAGGCCAAAATTATGTGATTTCAGCTGTTTTTATAATTTTTTGAAAAAAAAACAAAGATCCAAAACCAAAACATGCAAGTGCGGTTTTGCAAAACCAAATACCGATACAAAACACGAAGGAGATACAGATCCAAAACCAAAACCAGTAAAAATGGTCCAGTGCACATCTCTAATTCCAACCTTATAACAGTATATTCACAGAAATGTTCGTCAGTCTGGAATTAGCCTATCGTCAATCACTTTTCCCCTTTCAATTAATCAAAAGAATTTCAATGTAGCCATCCCAGAACTGACTTCATAATTTGGGGCATGGTAATAAATAACATCATACTTCCCAACTGTCCATATTTCAGCAGGACAGTCTTGTTTCTTAGGTGTTGTCCCACCCGCGGGTCACAGTATCCTGTGGGTGGGGGAGGTTGGGGAAACACTCTGACACAGCACGTCATCCACACAAACTGTGCCCGGCTCTGGGAGAGGCTGGGCAAGCCCCCAGCGTGACAAAAATGTTGGCGTGGCTCACTGGTATGGCATTTCCTTTGAGGCCATGCCCTCTTGCCCCTAATTTCAGCAGGCAAACTCCTGCACACAAATGTTGGGAGGTATGCACCATTTGCCAGAATACTAGAATTATAATGAGCTGCTGACCACAGACACGTATACAAATTGGACAACCAATATTACTGTGGACGGGATGCACTATGATCTATTATGTGATTAAATCCCCAAAAATGCAGTTTTCTGGGGTTTGTCCAAGTTTCTCATATGCGCCAAGGAGCCGGTGGGCAATGCCATCTTCAGATGACGTTGCCCAATAGAAGCCTATGGGCTTCTCTTCACAGAGATCACTGAGAGGGATCCAATCGGATCCCTCCAAGTGTCCCCCGGGGCACGCGAGTCCTTCCGCACATGCGCAGAAAGATGCCAGAGGGACTTCTGGGTCATAAACCCCGAAGTCCCTTTCTCGCAAAGGACAGCGCTTATCGGGAGAGCTGTCCTTTGCGATTTTACTCATGCATACCGGCGTTATTTACCCTGGCATGCCTGCAATGAGTGGCGGGATGCATATGCAATGCTTGATGCATCCCACCCAGTATGTAAAAATTATCTCTAAAATAAAGATAAAACAAAAAGAGAAGATTATACATGTGACATTAAAATCTACTTCAACATCTTGTTTCCTGTTTCCCATACTCTTGACGGCACCGAATGTTTGGTGTCTGTCCAAGTCATGCTTAGCTGCCACTGTTATTAAACATGTCATTTATGAGGAGTCTTGCACAGATCTGCAGATCTGTTATGGAAAAGAAGAATTGATCGTTTTCTGATTCAATATAGTAAATGTATTTGTCATTTGCTCACTCCAGCTTAGAACATGTATTGTACATGCCTTGCTGCAACCTTTGTATTTTATAATAGGACATTTTGGTCTTTATTGTCAGAGATCTACTCTAGCTGTCCTTGAGTTATTCTATTATAAACACAAAGCTTCACTAGGCCTAAAGTACAGTTTGTTATCAAAAAGACATGTTATAAATTTTAACATAACACATACTAAGGGGCCTATTCATTATCACTTAATTTCTACAAAAGTAGTGAAAATTAATATTCCATTCATCAAAAGGGTAAAGCAGGAGATATCACAGATATCTCCTGCTTACCGGAATAGCCTGCTGTCCCCATACACTAGTATGGGGACAGAATTCATCAAACTCCGAAAATACAATATTTTTGAAGCTTGATTACAGAAGCATTCGCCATCTTCAGAGGGCGAGTGCTCCCACTACATGGTCCTGGGTCGCGAAAAGTGAACTCCTTCCACCAGTCGACAGGACTCTTGTGCACATGCATGACCTGTAGGCCACACATGTGCACTAGTTTCACTGCTCCGAAAGGAGCAGTGAAAAAACTCAGGGAGACAAATGATTTTCAGATCAGCTGTCTCTGTGTGGGAGCAATGATGAATTGCTCAGGTGCTCACATTGAATAGGACAATTCATTATCGGGGTCTGTTCGGCCCCCAAGAATTAACGTTGAATAGAGCCCTAAAACTTAATACTCAACACATATATAACTTTTTACTTTTATCGGCAAACTGAGTGTAAGCAGCTCTGGGCCTGATCCAGCATCGTACGCTATACCGATGTTTTCGCAGTTGAGCGATTATCAGCCGCTTGCGCATGTGTTGATCTCATCAAAATTTACTTTCCACACAAACTTATTTTAAATATATTTTATTTTTTAGGATAGTGAATATCATTTTTACTTAAAAAGGGGAAAAAGATTCTCCCCCCTGTATATGCAACACAATCCAGGTCACAAGATATATATTGTATTCTTCAATTTTATACAATTTTAGGAATTTCATATATGTGTGTTTTATTAGTAGCTGGATCTATGTGCTTGGGTCATTATAAAGTAGAAGCATTTTTCTGTGAGTGTGTTTTTATATTTTACTTTATTAGAATTATTATTATTATTATTATTATTATTATTATTATTATTATTATCATTAGCAGTAGTAGCAGCAACAGCAGTAGTAGTAGCAGTAATAGCAGCAGTAGTAGTAGTAGTAGTAGTAGTAGCAGCAGTAATAACAGTAGTAGCAGCAACAGCAGTAATAGTAGTAGTAGCTACAGCAGTAGTATATTAGTAGCAACAGTAGTAGCAGCAGCAACAGCAGTACTAGTAGTAGTAGCAACAGCAGTAGTAGTAGCAGTAATAACAGTAATAACAGTAGTAGCGGCAGCAACAGCAGTAGTAGTAGCTGCAGCAACAGCAGTAGTAGTAGCAGTAGTAGCAACAACAGCAGTAGTAGTAGCAATAGCAACAGCAGTAGTAGTAGCAGCAACAGCAGTAGCAGTAGCAACAGCAGTAGTTGTAGCAGCAATAGCAGTCGTAGCAGTTATAGCAGTAGCAACAGCAGTAGCAACAGCAGTAGTAGCAGTAGCAGCAGTAGTAGTAGTAGTAGTAATAGTAATAGTAGTAGTAGTAGCAGCAGGAGCAACAGTCAGAGCCGTAGCTAGACTTTTTTAAAATAAGGACAGATAGTGCACCTGAAAAAGAGCCATGGCTTCTAGGGGAAGGGCCAGAGAATAGGGGTAATCCTGGGCAGCCAGGGGATGCTGGGGATAACAGAAGAGGAAGCTGCAAGTAAGAATGATAATAAACAGGAAAATTGACAGGCCCAAACAGAGCCCCCTGCCCTGAGGTCGCAATACCCTAGTTACAGCCCTGGCAACAGCAGTAGTAGTAGTAGTGTAATTGCTGCTGGAACTCTAATACAGGGTGATATTGCCCTATTGTGATGTATAGCACAATGATATTAGAAGTAAAGTTATTGTATTTATTGTTGTAACAGAGACTATGTTAATGACATTGGGGCAAGTTGTTCCTGGATGCTTTATTCTGCCCTGCAACCACAATGGAACTCCCTGCCAACTACAAGCCTGGGAGGCAGGGTGCTTTCTTCTTTCAGATCAGGAGCTACAAGCTAGTAAAAGGTGCTCATGTGCAGCAACCCCTTCCCCCCCCCCCTCCCAAGACCAAGCCCTAGACATAGGCACTCTAAGCAAATGCCTAGGGGCATTCCACGGCTCTGCATCTCCCCCCATGCCCTGCTGCCGCGATCGGAGCTCAGCTCAGATTGGTGATGATAGTCGCTGACATCCAGGTCTGAATAGACCCTTCAGGGCAGGGCTGTTGGAGATAAAAAAAAATTCCAGCCTGGCTGATGGCTGCCACTGGCCGCCCAATAGTCGCCCATTAAAACTCCCCGCTTTCCCGCCCCCCCGGCAGTTCACGCAGTCCGGGATTACTGGGGCCAGCCCCTAATAGCCAGTACTAAGCTTCAGTGGCTGGCCCCTCCCATGAGACCAGCCACCAACGAGCTGAGCTCCATTACAGATTGGCACCTCCTCACCTGGCTCTCACCCTCCTCCTCTCTCTATCCCACTCCTCTCTTCCCAGTGCCCATCTTGTGTGACCAGTCTTCTTCAAACTTCTCTACCCCTCATTTCTGTGGTCATGACTGCCCCCATAATCTCCAGAACCAGGTAAGTGGTGTGTGGGAGTGTGTGTATGTATGGGTAGGGAAGAGGTTCGGTTAAGGACCAACAACTTCTCCTGCAGTATTCCTTATAACATGTGCTTGTTTTCCTTACAGTAAATATGTGAGGTTTAATGTATAATGCGTGTGTATGTATGTATGTATGTGTGTGTATATATATATATATATATAATATTTATTTATTCTATCTCTCTCGTATAATGTATAACCTCAGTGTGCCCCGGGCCCAAACCCTGCTCTGACTGAAGAAGAAAATATAAATAAATCTATTATTTTATTACATATGTGTATACATATATATAATTACATATCTCCCAACATGACCCTCTCCAGGAGGGACACAATGCTCTGGTCCTGGACTTCCCTGGTAATTTATGATTGATGGAGGCTCCAGGGAGGGGGCTGCAGCACAGTCCAAAATTCAAATAGGGGAGTCACGCCAACTGCCAGTGAGTCCCAGCCAGTGATGTTTGGCAGCGTGTGAAATGACAGTTGGTGTGGCTCCCCTATTTGACTTTTGAGGGTCATGTTGGGAGGTGTGTCCCTGATGACGGGAAGGAATCCCAAAATGTAGGATTAAAGGACTTTTAACTTTGAAAACTTCAGTCTTGTGAGTGCCTCTGTTTGTGGAACTGTGTATTTTGGGCTACTCGCCCTGGAGGGCACCGGAGCAGTATACACATGGTGGTTGGAGTGCCGGGTCTATTTGGATATCTAATTTTATATATATATATATATATATACTGTATATAAATGTCCTTATGGCCTGTCTTTAAAAATATTATATATATCTATACTGTACATCTATAGATATAAATATATATATATATATATATATATACACTAGGAGCACCAGCCAAAATCTTGTCTAGGGCACCAAATTGGCTGGGCCTACTCTGCTCCCCCCCCCCCCACACTGGACTTGGTCTCTGCCATGCCTGAGGGGGGAAGGCAAGTGGCATGAGCTACAAGTTATAAATAGGGCTGCAGCAGTAACTGACGGTTCGTTAACTGACAGCAGCACAGAGCAGAGGTCCCTGAAGGCCGACTGAGGCTAGAAAAAGGCAGGGAAAGTTATCACAGGGCTTCTGGGAGAAGTCAGGAGGGCTTAGTCCGCCCATAGGACTGCTGATTTGGTGGATAGGCTGCCTGTCATCATCTCTCCCCACCCAGTGACAGAGGATCGGCCCTGCAGCAGGAGACAATGTAACGGTTCATCTGCCAGGTACTGAAACAGCTCTCTCAGCACAGCTGCTCCACACTGCACCTCTCAGCTCCTAGGGACCAATACTTATTTTGTACGACTCTTAGGGGTAAATTTACTAAGATTCGAGTCTGAACAAGTTTTTTTTTTTTTCAAACTCACAAATTTACTAAGAAGTGAGTTTAGCTGAGAGTGTGTTTTCCAATGGTGAAGCAGATCGAGATATCTCCCCCGAGTAGCAAGTTTAGATGAGATTACTCACCCGAGATTGCAGTGTTTTCTCTCTGCCAAACTCCCGAACAAGCAGCCTGCACATATCAGTGAGATACAGTCAGGTGCATAAATATTGGGACATTGACATAATTTTCATATTTTGGCCTCTATTCACCACCACAATGGCTTTGAAATGAAACAAACAAAATGTGCTTTAATTGCAGACTTTCAGATTTAATTTGAGGGTAATTACATCTAAATCAGGTGAACGGTGTAGGAATTACAACGGTTTCTATATGTGCCTCCCACTTTTTAAGGGGCCAAAAGTATTGGGACAAACTAAACAATCCTAAATCTAACTTTCACTTTTTAATACTTTGTTGCAAATCCTTTGCAGGCAATTACAGCCTGAAGTCTGGAATGCATAGACATCACCAGACGCTGGGTTTCATCCCTGGTGATGCTGTGCCAGGCCTCTACTGCAAATGTCTTCAGTTCCTGCTTGTTCTTGGGGCATTTTCCCTTCAGTTTTGTCTTCATCATGTGAAATGCATGCTCAATCAGATTCAGGTCAGGGGATTGACTTGGCCATTGCATAACATTCCACTTTTTAGCCTTAAAAAACTCTTTGGTTGCTTTTGCAGTATGCTTCGGGTCATTGTCCATCTGCACTGTGAAGCCCGTCCAAAGAGTTCTGAAGCATTTGACTGAATATGAGCATATAATATTGCCTGAAACACTTCAGAATTCATTCTGCTGCTTTTGTCAGCAGTCACATCATCAATAAATACAAGGGAACCAGTTCCATTGGCAGCCATACATGCCAACGCCATGACACTACCATCACCATGCTTCACTGACGAGGTGGTATGTTTTTGGATCATGAGCAGTTCCTTTCCTTCTCCATACTCTTCTCTTCCCATCACTCTGGTACAAGTTGATCTTTGTCGCATCTGTCCATAGGATGTTGTTCCAGAACTGTAATGGCTTTTTTAGATGTTGTTTGGCAAACTCTAATCTGGTCTTCCTGTTTTTGTGTCTCACCAATGGTTTACATCTTGTAGTGAACCCTCTATATTCACTCTTGTGAAGTCTTCTCTTGATTGTTGACTTTGACACATATACACCTACCTCCTGGAGAGTGTTCTTGATTTGGCCAACTGTTGTGAAGGGGTTTTTTTTGTTCACCAGGGAAATAATTCTTCTGTCATCCACCACAGATGTTTTCCGTGGTCTTCCTGGTCTTTTGGTGTTGCTGAGCTCTCCGGTGCATTCTTTCTTTTTAAGAATGTTCCAAACAGTTGATTTGGCCACACCTAATGTTTTTGCTATGTCTCTGATGGGTTTGTTTTGATTTTTCAGCCTAATGATGGCTTGCTTCACTGATAGTGACAGTTCTTTGGATCTCATATTGAGAGTCGACAGCAACTGATTCCAAATGCAAATGTCACACCTAGAATCAACTCCAGACCTTTTACCTGCTTAATTGATAATGAAATAACGAGGGAATAGCCCACGCCTGTCCATGAAATAGCTTTTGAGTTGATAGTCCCATTACTTTTGGCCCCTTAAAAAGTGGGAGGCACATATAGAAACCGCTGTAATTCCTACACCGTTCACCTGATTTGGATGTAATTACCCTCAAATTAAATCTGAAAGTCTGCAGTTAGAGCACATCTTGTTTGTTTCATTTCAAAGCCATTGTGGTGGTGAATAGAGGCCAAAATATGCACCTGACTGTATGTGAAGGCTGCTTGTGTTGTACCTCTAAAATAAGGGTTAAATGTTTAAAAAAAAATTACGTAGGGTCCCCCCCAAAAAAAATATAACCAGCCCCAGGCTGCCCAGCCAGTCCTGGCTCCTAAAAATATGGGGAAAAAATTAATAAGGTATTTTAGAAACCAGCACCTGGTTGCTGAGCCTGTCCTGGTTTTAGAAATAGGGGGAACAAAACTACATAGGGTTCCCCCTATACAGTATTTAAAACCAGCACCAGACTCAAATCTGGCTGGGGTGTAATGCCACAGCCAGGGGACCCTATCACCGGGTCACCCCAGCCAAAGCATTCGCACCCTAAGCCGGGAGTCTCAGGGGAGGTGGGGACCCCCCAATAAAGGGGTCCCACCTCTCCTGACACGCCAGGCTTAGTGTGAAGCCTGGGGCTCTTCCCCACACCACTGGGCTGTGGGTACGCGGGTAATAGTATTGTAAATAGTAATAAACTATTGTTTTTACCATGGAACTACAGGTGTCAGCATGCCTGGCCTTTGGCACTTGTGGAAATACAAGTGCCAGAAGGCAGCCGGCACCCGTACCCCCGCTGTAAAAAAAAAAACAGTTAAAAAACCACAACACACACCGTAGAAACTATAACTTTATTACATACACCTACCTCACTCACACATACTTACCTGCTGCTAGCTGTTCAGTCCCCTTTTCTTGTAGAATCCAATGGGAGTACCCAGAGCCGTAGCTAGACTTTTTGGTGCCCTGTGCCAGAAAGAGCATTGGCACCCCCCTCATTTTTCAAAGGGACATAATGCACCCAAAAAAGGACCATGGCTTCATGGGGAAGGGCCAGGGAAGAGATAGGGGAGGCCAGGAGATGCTGGGGATGAAATAAGAGGAAGCTACAAGCAAGAATGATAATAAACAGAAATTTGACAGACCCAAACAGCGCCCCCTGAACTGTGGTGCCCTGTGCGATGGCAACCGCCGCACTACCCTAGCTACGGCCCTGGGAGTACCTGAAAAGAAGATGTTATACTCCCCTCTATCCTTGAACTGGTCTACATAGAATCCCCAGACTTGGCAAAACAAAAAAGTGAGTAACACGATCCATGCCGAACAAGTATTGGTATGTGTGTTGTCAAACATACCAATACTTCGCGAATGACAGGATCATAAGGACTAGAAATAAACCTTTTAACTTTCCATCAGCTAGTAATAGAGCTGTTAACCAACAGTGGGCAGGCAGCTAGACATTATCCTCACAATAATCAAATGCAGGGAACCAGCCCACACAGTCAGCATTGAGACCTGAGGTACTGCAATAACCAAGCGCAAGGAACCTGCTCATATGTTCAGCATTGTTATTGGATGTACTGCAATAATTTTATTCACAGAATCAGTTCACATGTCCAGAGTGTTAACTGAGGTATTACAATAACTTTATCCTGGAAATCAGCCCTTACTCACAGTAAAGATCTATCAACTGTACTGCCGCAACAGGTAGCTGGTGAATTAAATCCCCTAAAATAAAGGGAATTATCACAGGGACAAAGGACAGATAATAGACTGTCATTTTTTGTGTGACCTGGGTCAATTAGTTTAAAGGTAATATACCTATAGTATTTCAGTAAATCTAAATGTTAAATTGTTAAATGTTCATGCATATAGTTATGTAATGTAATGTTGTAGTGTATCTGTTAGTAAAACATTGCAAAGAAAGAATTGGCCTATACTTGATTTGTTCTTCGAAGAGCAAAGTTACTGAAAGGGATATTGTTTATTTGAGGTGGGAAGTTCTGCCATGCAAAACTACTTGTGATAAGTTTAAAACTATTTTAAGTGTTTACAGAGGAGTGCAAATTTTTTCCCGTTCAAGAAGTATCCAGTAAAATAAACCTATTAGACTTTAAAGATTGTCGGTTATTGAGTTGGGAGATGGGTTTCTGAAAGACCTTGCCTCTCTGAGAATCAGAAAGTGAAAAGGGGAAATCCTTAAAAGAAAAGGCCCATACCTTCCATTTGGAAAGAGTAAGTCCTTGAAGTTGAATTTGTTAAATTACTTACCTGGGTATTACAGTAGAAGCAGTAGCAGCAGCAGTAGTAGCAGGGGTGTTATTTAGAGAGGAGGGGGCCTGGGTGCATTCCCAATCCGGGGCCCCCTCCTCACTTCCCAACAGCCGGCTGCCGACTGATGTGGCTGGCTGACCACCGGAGCATTAGTAGACTCTGGGTACTAGAGTGTGCCCGGAGTCTACTGCGCATGCGCAAAACACTGGAAAAATGGCCGCGGAGGCCATTTTTCTTGGTTTTTGTACAGCTGTGACACCCAGTGCGGGGCCTTGTAGAGGTAAGTTTTAAATAATATGGGTCCCAGGTGTGGCCCCCCCGGACCGGAGGCCCATGTGCACTACACACCCTGCACCCATTATAGATACGCCCCTGAGTAGTAGCACGAGTAGTAGTAGCAGCAGTAGTAGTAGTAGCATGAGTAGTAGTAGCAGTAGCAGTAGTAGTAGTGGTCGTAGTAGTAGCAGTAGTAATAGTAGCACTAGTAGCAGTAGCAGCAGTAGTAGTAGTGGTGGTAGTAGCAGCACTAGTAGTAGAAGCAGTAGCAGTAGTAGTGGTGGTAGTAGTAGCAGTAGTAGCAGTAGAAGCAGTAGTAGCACGAGTAGCAGTAGCAGTAGAAGTAAGAGTAGTAGTAGCAGTAGTAGTAGAAGCAGTAGTAGCATGAGTAGTAGTAGTAGCAGTAGTAGTAGTAGTAATAGTAGTAGTAGCAGCAGTAGTAGTATAGTAGTAGCAATAGTAGTAGTAGTAGCAGTAGTAGTAGAAGCAGTAGTAGCATGAATAGTAGTAGTAGTAGTAGTAGTAGTAGTAGCAGTAGTGGTAGAAGCAGTATTATCACGAGTAGTAGTAGTAGTAGCAGTAGTAGAAGCAGTAGAAGCATGAGTAGTAGTAGCAGTAGTAGTAGCAGCAGTAGTAGTAGTATAGTAGTAGCAATAGTAGCAGCAGCAGTAGTAGTGGTGGTAGCAGTAGCAATAGTAGTAGTAGCATCAGCAGTAGTAGTAGTGGTGGTAGTAGCAGTAGTAGTAGCAGCAGCAGTAGTGGTGGTGGTAGTAGTAGTAGCAGAATAGTAGTAGTGGTGGTAGTAGTAGCAGTAGTAGTAGTAGCAGCAGTAGTGGTGGTAGTAGTAGCAATAGTAGTAGTAGTAGTAGTAGTAGCAGTAGTAGTAGTATAGTAGTAGCAATAGTAGCAGCAGCAGTAGTAGTGGTGGTAGCAGTAGCAATAGTAGTAGTAGCATCAGCAGTAGTAGTAGTGGTGGTAGTAGCAGTAGTAGTAGCAGCAGCAGTAGTGGTGGTGGTAGTAGTAGTAGCAGAATAGTAGTAGTGGTGGTAGTAGTAGCAGTAGTAGTAGTAGCAGCAGCAGTAGTGGTGGTGGTAGTAGTAGCGGTAGTAGTAGTAGCAGCAGCAGCAGCAGTGGTGGTGGTAGTAGTAGCAATAGTAGTAGTAGCAGCAGTAGTGGTGGTAGTAGTAGCAATAGTAGTAGTAGTAGTAGTAGTAGTAGCAGCAGTAGCAGTAGTAGCACTGTACTGTCCCACACTAAGTGTCTGACAAATTTGGAGCAGCCAGCATAACCAATACTCTATCTTCCAATAATCCAGTCAGATGTGATCTGAAGATCTGAGTTTATTATTCTATAGAGGAACTTGCATGGAAATGATAAGTAATGAGATGAGATGATAAGTAATGTTGGTAAAACTGAAAACAAACAATGAAAAGCAATTACTATATGTACATGGGAATGCAAGGCAAACATATACATAACATGGGATATGCAAATGACATGAAACATACAGTATGCAAAGTACAGGCTGCAACGTCACATTGTACAGCTAACATGTATTACTGACTAAGCAGATCTGTGGCACAGTTGAAGCTTAGAACTCACCATCGGATGCTGTACCAGGTTGAGCATATGTAATGATGATTGTCTGGGATCATGTGAAAAGGAAAATGGCTGCTTACAGCTCCTTTAGCCCAGAATGCATTGCTAGACTGCTATGGAATGTTAAGAAGGACAAAATAGATCAGATTTAAACTGCTGCTGTCCTGACCACTAGGTGGGGCTGCTAATGTGAATTAGTGTAACATAACAAACCATATGCTGAAGGCATGACACTCCCCGTCTGGTATCGTTGATACCACAAATTTAAACTCTAAGTAGGTAACAGTAAAAACAGTTCAGACACTGGTCTGAGAAACAACTTATTCTCTCCTTGCTTACAGATCTTGAGCTCGACCTTACGAACCTTTCTGTCCTTGCTCGGGAACGTCTTGGTGACAATACTCAAAGGACACTCATTACGTTGTGACTGACAATCTCTGCCAAGCACAATGTCACCAGGTTTTAGGTTGGGTTTGGCAACTTGCCACTTGGTCCTTGGCTGCAGGGTAGAGATATATTGTCTTTTCCACCTGTCCCAAAGGGTGTTTGCTAGGCTTTGAACTTGCCTCCATTGTCGTTTGAATAAGTCTTTGTTGGTGAACTCTCCAGAAGGAGCATAGATAGTCCCGGTCTTCTGAGAAAGAAGAGTAGCAGGAGTAAGTAGAAGTGGATCTTCTGGGTTATTAGAAACTGAAGTCAAAGGTCTGGCATTGACGATAGCTGAGACTTCAGCCATGAAAGTTGTTAAAGTCTTGCAGTACCTACTTGTAGGAATATGGAATCAAGGATTCTGCGTATGATGCCAATCATCCTTTCCCATGTACCTCCCATATGAGAAGAATGAGGTGGGTTGAAAGTCCATGTACAACTTTGCTCACTGAGGTATCTCTCTACACCTTTAGTGTCAATGTTTGAGTGAATTTGTAGTTCTTTGGTTACATAAATATTTTGACAGTGATGCCAACCTATACATTCAGTCACTCTTAGAAATTTGACACGTTTAAATGAACGGGCTGTATGAGTTAGGCAGGTAATTGCTCTAAGAAGTGATTTCCAAGTAGAGAATCTTTGGAATCTGTGTGGCTCAAGTTGACAATGTGAGATCATGGTATGGATCGTTGTCACAGCTAGCACTGCAGCACAAAGTTCTAGCCTGGGTATGGTATGCTCTGGAAGTGGTGCTAACTTCGCTTTGCCCATGACAAACCCAATATGACACTGGCCTCTAATATCCACAATTTTAAGATATGCAACAGCGGCAATTGCTTGGATTGAAGCATCAGAAAATACACATAGTATCTGGTTTTGTACTTTTGTAGAAGGCACAGGAGCATATAAATGTGTAATATAAAGGTTGGTTAAGGTGGACAGAGAACTTTTCCGATTGTGAAAAAAAGAGTAGCAATCACATAACCTGCGCTTGACTGACAATCAACCTGGATATGTTTCTCAGGTGGTATCTCTTCACTGGACAATAATCTGTGTATCGTATATATCTCTAGGGAAATGTCCTCTCAGAGATCATAGTATACCCTAGAAGAGATAAAATAAATGCATATAGTGAAGTACGTTTTTTTAATAAACATGAATGACAATAAAAACAAAAATTAAAGCAATGAAGACAAGATGTATATCAAACAAAGGCAGGAATATGCAGCATATATTCCTATGGAGGTATCCCACATGGACAATAAAGTGCAATTACCGGATGGTCCAATAAATAAAACGTGTAGTAATGTCTCAGTGGAAGTCCCGGGTTCTCCGCTGGGCACTGCTCACTTTATCATCCAGTTCAGCTCTGCATGGCATAAGTCCAAGGAGATAATCCATAAAACACCAACGGGTTTCGATCCCTTGTACTGGGGTCTTTTTCAAGGTGAATTGTAGTTTGTGCTGCACTGTCTTTAAATACCGACCCTATCCAATCACTGTGCCGCCGCAGCTGTTCCCTAAGTAGAGACCGACTACAATGTCCATGATCCTTTGCAGCAGCAGACACGTGTTTCCTCTAAATATTACATCATTTCTGGCATCCCCGATACACGGATAGGACCCTTTGATAGGTATAGAGGGGGGCAGACTCCTATTTCCTCTGGCTGTTGTATCATTTCCGGCATCCCCAACATGCGGATTGATTCCTTTGTTAAATGCAGGGAAGGACGGACTTCTGTTTTGTTATGTCCTATCCGTTACTGTTGTTTATCGTCGTCATGGTAACAAAGACTAACGATCGTACCTTCATCTCATCGATGGTACAGACGCCCACTTAGTATATCAATCCTAAGGGACACGGTCCTCAATAAATACAAAGAAAATATAATAGATTACTTATACACAAAAAATATATAAAACATATTTTATAAAAAATATAAAGTATACAATAAAAATATAAAGATATAAAGTGCAATAGTGAAGATAAAGTATGTGCTCATAGTGCCACAACACAATAATATTAAAAGATATTCCATAAATCTGAACTTTTCCACTCCTCCAACAAATCTCTTTTCTGAGGAGACAGTGGTGCGTCCCAGTCAGATGACTCGCAGATTAGGTCTCTGAGCAAGGCTTTACCTTGGATAGTGACAGGAGCAGCAAATCCTAAGGGGTCATACAAGCTGTTTATAACAGACAAGACACCTCTATGGGTGTAGGGTCTTTCCTCACTATTCACTTGGAAGGTAAAGGAGTCAGATTTTAAGTCCCATAAGAGTCCAAGGCTACTTTGAGCTGGTGGAGAATCAGTTCCTAAATCTACATCCCTTAAATCACTGGTACGATCTTGACAAGGGAAGGCTTCCATCACTCTTTTGCTGTTGGAAGCTATTTTGTGAAGCCTGAGATTAGAGCAGGCAAGCATTTCCTGAGCTCTCTTGAGGAGGCTGATTGCTGTCTCATCTGTTGGCATAGACTTTAAACAGTCATCTACATAGAAATCTTTTTCCACAAGTTGTCTAACATCAGAACCATACTCTAGCTCACCCTTTTGAGCTGAACGTCTGAGTCCATAGATGGTAACTGCAGGGGAAGGGCTGTTACCAAAGATGTGTACCTTCATGCGGTACTCTGCAATATCTTTAGAGTGGTCGTTATCTCTGAACAATAGGAATCTTAGGAAATTCCTGTCACTTTCTCTCACGAGGAAGCAATGAAACATTTGTTGAATGTCAGCTGTGAAGGCAATAGAGTCCTTGCGGAAACGTAAGAGTACTCCAAGGAGTTTGTTGTTAAGGTCTGGTCCTGTCAGGAGAACATCATTTAAGGTGATGCCTTTGAACTTGGCACTGGAATCAAACACGACTCTGATCTGACCTGGTTTCTTTGGGTGGTATACTCCAAACATTGGTAAGTACCAGCATTCATCTGTGTCTTTATGAATGGGAGCTCTCAGCATGATCATTCTCAAATATTTTGTTCATGAAAGAGAAGAAGTGATCTTTCATTTCTGGTTTCCTGTGAAAGCTGCGTTTTAATGAAGAGAAGCGTTTAAGTACTTGTTCTCTGTTGTTAGGTAGGCGCCATCTGTGTGTTTTAAAGGGTAGAGGTGCAACCCAGCTGTTGGCATCATCTTTGCCTAGTCCTTTTTCATTATTTCCAGGAATAGATTGTCCTCTATGGACATTGCGACTTGGTTATCCCTTTTTGTTCTTTGAAAGACTGTGTACCCCAAATGTTCTTGGTAGCTGTCACAGATGTGGTTGTCACTAGGAGAGTCTATGACAGTGCAGTGTTGTAGTTCCTTTATGAGGAAGTGATTGTGACATGGTTGAAATAGAGAAGGGCGTCTGTTTTCTAAAGTACAGGTAAGCATACCGTTGACAGTAACTGGTTTATGCACTTTTCCAAGACATACTTCTCCTATTATGACCCATCCTAGGTCTAATCTTTGAGCATAAGGAGCATTGTGTGGACCATTAATCTGACTTTTGGCTTTGTGGACTCGTAAGTTATCTCTAGTAATGAGTAGAATTATCTGGGCTAGTGGGTCCAGTTCTGGTATCAGATGTGCTATACGTTTCAAATGTGCATGATAGATAGCTGCGTCTGGTGTAGGGATTTCAGAGCTATTATCAGGGATCTCATTGCATTCTGTGATAGTGGGTAAGGGAAGGCATGTCTTTCCATCTATGGACTCGACTTGATTGCCGATTGCTCTTCTCCCCATTGTCTCGAAACTCCCTGCACAAGTCCTTAAGGAGTATGGAGCGCTGGATCCTTTGATATTAAAGGTCTCAAAGAAGGTTGATCTGGCTAGAGACTTATTACTTTGATCATCTAGGATTGCATAAAGTTTGACGGCTTTCTCTGGTTGGCTGTTAGGATAGACTGACTAAACAGATTTTGGAGCAAGATTTGCCACTAATAGTGTCTTTGCAGACTTCAGTACATTGTGAAGTTATCTCTGGTATGACTGCAGTAGTGTCTCTTTGCTCCACACTGAGCTCCCCGCCATGCTCTGTGTCACCATAACTGTGTTGTAAAGTCAATGGGAAAGGTCCAGGGTGTAGAGCTGTGTTGTGTTCTGTGCTGTGACATTCTATGCAGTTAACACTAACCTTACAATCCTTGGCAAAGTGGATTGTAGAAGAGCAGCACTTGTAGCAAATGCTGTTTTCTCTTAGGAATGCTTTGCGGTTCTCCAGGGACTTTTCTCTGAAGGCTCTGCATTTCAGGAGAAGATGCAGTTTGTTATGCAGGGGACACTGCTTGCCAGGATCTTTATCTTTATTCTCTTGATGAGTAGAATAGGTAGACCTGTGGGAAGAATCTGTATAATGCACATTAGTCTTGTGAACTGTGACTAACATTTTGCGGGGTTTAGGTAGAATAGGGGTTGAGCTAGTCATGGTAAAGGCAAAACTAGGATCATTCCTGGTCTTAGCTTGTTGGTGCACGAAGTCCACAAAAACAGAGTATGGTGGAAATGGTACGTTGTGCCGCTGCTTATATTTGGAACCATGGATGAGCCATTGCTCCTGCAGATAGTAAGGTAGCTTTTGCACTATAGGGCTAATGCCTCTGGCTGTGTCGAGGAAGGCAAGTCCTGGTAAGTATCCCTCACACTTGGCTACTTGAAGCTCCATTAGTAGGTCACTTAATTCTCTCAGTCTCTGATAGCTTTTGTTAGGTAACCTAGGGAAATCATCAATTCTTTTGAATAGTGCACTCTCTATTATCTCTGGTGAGCTGTAGCACTCATTTAATCTATCCCAGATCATTTTAAGGCCATTCTCAGGCTGATTGATATCGATCACTCTTAACCTTCTAGCATGTTCAGCGGATTCAGGTCCTCATTCAGAGGCGGTCGTAGGATGCAAGCGGTCGCTCAGAAACAGGGTGGCCGCTTGCATCCTGAACGGCCGCCTCCAAGTCGGTCGTTAGGCTGTAGGTTAACACCCACAGCTCTAAAGACCGCTAAGGGAGATGGTCATGATAGTCAAGACCATCGCGACCATCGGGGCTTACGACGAGACCCTAGGGTAGGGTCTCGTCAACCTTAAGCCCCAGGAAGCTTCCTGCTCTGTTTGAGCAGGAAGCTCCCCACTGACATCACTGATGATGTCAGTGGGGACTCCCACAAAACAGCAAGCTTTCTGAAAGGAACGCCTTCGTTTGGCCGGGCACGCCCCTTGCCCACCCAGCAAACGGAGCGAGCTGTCAATCCACATTGACAGCACGCTCCGTCTGCTTCAAGCCCGCTAACGACGGGTGATCTGTTGTTAGCGGGGGCTCGCGCATGCGCATGACGGAGCAGTCTCCGTCGTGCGCATGCCCTGTGGACCAACATCGAGTCGGTTGCGAGCACTCAGCGCTCGCGATGACTCTGAATAAGTTCCTCATTCCCAAGCCATTTAATTAAAAGGTCTATCTCTTCACTATGTGAAAGGCCTAACCCTCTGATTACATTTTGGAAAGAGGATTGCCAGGCTCTGAAGCTCTCAGGGCGATCATTGAATTTTGAGAGTCCGTTTGTGACCAGCTCTTGGCGAGCAAGAAACTTGGCAAAGTCTAATGTGTCTTGATTGGCTCTAGGAGATGCTGTTGTGCATTAACATGATGAGTAAATAGTGCATGGTCATACCTGTTAGGATTGTATGGTTCCTGTTGGCTTGTATCATGCCACTTTTGTGTGTGGGTAGTTATGCCTTTGTTGTAGTTTGCAGATTCAGACACCTGGTGTGGGGGAAGGTTGTCCCTCATGGGTTCCCTGTGTCTAGAATTCTCTTGTTTGCAAGTTTGCAGTTCACTGTTGACTAGTGGGGGCGCTGATAGTGTGTTTGGCTTGTTTCACTGACAAAATCTGAATGCATGCTTTGTACTGATTGAGGTTTGCTACTCATTTTGGATGCTTGATTGACATATTCTGATGTGCATTGCAATGAATTCTGCGATCCAAGCTCTGCGTCAAGCACATTGATCTTCCTTATATTAATAAGTTCTACAGATTCTAAGAATGCTGCTTCAGCGATAGCAGCTGCTGCCTCCTTCTCTGCAGTGAGCTTCTCACTAATTGCTTCTAGGCGTTGTTTCTCCATAACTCTTTCTGCATCCAGACGTGACCTCTCCATATCGTTTTCTGCATCCAGACATGATCTTTCTGCATCCAGACATGATCTTTCTGCTTCCAGACGTGACCTCTCCATGTCTCTTTCTGCATCCAGACGTGATCTTTCTGCTTCCAGATGTGATCTCCCTATTCCTTTCTCTGCTTCTAAACATGATTTTTCTGCATCCAGACGTGACCTCTCTATTTTCAATTGCATCTCTTGTTCAGCAAAGGTGGCCCGCACTTTTGCAGCTTCCGCTTTTGCGCGTGCCATTATGGCTGCATTGCTGATAAAGATTTGGAGGAACTAGAGACTTGGGACCTTGTTTTGTATGAAGATGTCGTTTTCTGTGACATGATGATGGAATGGAAATGCTTGACTGTGTAGAGGCTGCTGTATTGTAATGTGCAGATAACTGAACTGACACTGTAGCAGGTCTCTGAGTAGTCAGGGTCTTGGGACTGTTGTTAGGCTGTTTGACTGTGCAGGGACTGTTGTCTTGCCATATGCAGGTGGCTATACTGACAGTGTGAAATTCCTGTGTAGTCAATGGCGGTACTCCTATTGCTGAGCTGCCATGGTTAGACTGTATAGAAACTCTTGTACTGTCATATGCAGATAGCTCTGGCTGGCAGTGTAACAGATCTGTGAGTCTGTATGTGTCCCACTTGCTGACAGAAAGTTACTGACAATGGCCCTCATTCAGAGCCAGACGCAATTAGTGCTTGCTCGTCCTGAAAATAGGGGTGGCTATTCAAATGAACCGTTCGCTGTTTGCGGTCTGTTCACGCCTCTAGGTCTGAACAAGCGAACAAAACTTGCGGTCGTTTTTTGGGAAACTACGCCCCCTGGCCGCTCGCATCCTACATCATGTCCGCTATTTATTAGATTAATCGAGTACATCGACCAGGGTATGAGCTGCTCGCTATTCTTGTGGTTGGTTTTTGCTACCACAATTTTGCGAGCAGTTCTGGCTATAAAATAACCCAGTGACGTGGTTACTGACGCTGCTGTTTTAATTATGCACACCCATAAAACGCCCGTTTTGACCTTTAAGCACGCCTGCGTTCTGATTTCCACTCCCCGTTTTCAAGCACCTTCCCCTGTTACCACCCACATACGCCTCATTCTGTCACTCAAATTATCAGGCATTCGCTATTTTGCGAGCACATGAATTTCGACTGCACTGACTGGTTCGCGCATGCGTATAACGATCCGTACGCATGCGCAGTTGGCCAAACATCGCTTGGAGCGAACGAGCTGCCGCTTACGAGTGGCTCTGGATCAGGCCCAAAGTCAGATATATGCATCACACGCTGGGAGCCCGATGTTTTACTGTACTGCCCCGCACTAAGTGTCTGACAAATTTGGAGCAGCCAGCATAACCAATACTCTATCTTCCAATAATCCAGTCAGATGTGATCTGAAGAACTGAGTTTATTATTCGATAGAGGAACTTGCGTGGAAATGATAAGTAATGAGATGAGATGATAAGTAATGTTGGTAAAACTGAAAACAAACAATGAAAAGCAATTACTATATGTACATGGGAATGCAAGGCAAACATATACATAACATGGGATATGCAAATGACATGAAACATACAGTATGCAAAGTACAGGCTGCAACGTCACATAGTA
Source organism: Taudactylus pleione (assembly GCA_031769625.1). NCBI lineage: Eukaryota > Metazoa > Chordata > Amphibia > Anura > Myobatrachidae > Taudactylus > Taudactylus pleione. Next base: position 2,738,208 of record JAUIMM010000334.1, read on the forward strand.
CAGCTAACATGTATTACTGACTAAGCAGATCTATGGCACAGTTGAAGCTTAGAACTCACCATTGGATGCTGTACCAGGTTGTTAAGCATATGTAATGATGACTGTCTGGGACCATGTGAAAAGGAAAATGGCTGCTTACAGCTCCTTTAGCCCAGAATGCATTGCTAGACTGCTATGGAATGTTAAGAAGGACAAAATAGATCAGATTTAAACTGCTGCTGTCCTGACCACTAGGTGGGGCTGCTAATGTGAATTAGTGTAACATAACAGACCCTATGCTGAAGGCATGACAAGCACAAGTAGTAGTAGCAGTAGCAGCAGTAGTAGTAGTGGTAGTAGTAGCAATAGTAGTAGTAGTAGCAGCAGAAGTAGTAGTAGTGGTGGTGGCAGTAGTAGTAGTACCAGTAGTAGCAGCTAGTGGCATCACAAAGGGGTGCGGGCCGCACCCAGGTGTCACCCACACCTCCGGCATCCCAGTGATAACCACGGGCCAGGGTTTAGGCCGCGAGGCTACACCACCTGTCAGTAAGGCCATGCCCCTATCCACGAGACCATGCCCCCTTTCAGCTGCATCCCTCCCAGCACCGGTTACCACCATGGGGAGGGATGCCACTGGTAGCAGCAGTACTAGTAGTAGTAGCAGCAGCAGTAGTATTAGTGGTTGTAGTAACACTAGTAGTAGTAGCAGCAGCAGTAGCAATAGTAGCAATAGCACTAGTAGTAGTAGTAGCAGCAGTAGCACGAGTAGTAGTAGCAGCAGTAGTAGTAGTAGTACCAGTAGTAGCAGCAACAGGTGTATTAGTGGTTGTAGAAGCAGTAGTAGCAGCAGTAGTAACACTAGTAGTAGCAGTAGTTGCAGCAGCAATAGTAGCACTAGTAGTAGTAGCAGTAGTAGTAGCAGCAGTAGCATCCATAGTAGTAGTAGTAGCAGCAGCAGCAGGTGTATTAGTGGTTGTAGAAACAGTAGTAGCAGCAGTAGTAACACTAGCAGTAGCAGCAGCACCAGCAGCAATAGTAGCACTAGTAGTAGCAGCAGTAGCAGCCATAGTAGTAGTAGTAGCAGTAGTAGAAGTAGTGGTAGTACAGTAGCATTAGTAGTAGCCCAGGGCCGGCTCCAGGGTTAACAGCACCCTGTGCCGGCCGAGTGCACTGCACACATGCGTGACCGAAATTGGAGGTGTGATCTACTTAACATAGGCCACTCCCCCTTATGCGACGTTATTTGTGAAATTGGCTGGCTGCTGGCACTGGCAGGCAGGCTGTATGTGGTGGAGTGTGGCACACACACTTGACACACAGCCTGCCTGTCGGTGCCAGCCCATGACACTGTGTCCAAAGCGAAAGCACAACAGCGGGGTGGGTGTGCAGCTCGGCATGACAGCACACAGCCAGACAGTGACAGGGCCGGGACGGCCATGGAAAATGGCGGCAGAAAATCATCGCCCACTGTAGGTTGCGCCCTTGTGTGGCCGCTCAAGTGGAACATGCATAGAGCCGGCCCTGTAGCAACAGTAGTAGTAATAGTAGCAGTGTATTAGTAGTCGCAGCAGCAGTAGTGGTAGTAGCAGTAGCAGCAGAAATACAGTGGCATTAGTAGTAGTAGCAGCAGTAATAGTAGTGGTCCCCCTCCCCCCCCATTTTTTCTAAATAGGGACATGAGGTAGTACACCTGAAATACGGCCATGGCTTCATGGGGAAGGGCCAGGGAAGAGATAGGGGAGGCCAGGAGATGCTGGGGATGAAAAAAGAGGAAGCTACAAGTGAGAATGATGATAAACAGGAAGGTTGACAGGCCCAAACAGCGTCCCCTGCCCTGCGGTGCCCTGTGCCATGGCACTGGTTGCACTACCCTAGTTACGGCCCTGGTAGTGGTAGTAGCAGTAGTGGTAGTAGCAGTAGTAGAAGTAGTGGTAGTAGCAGTAGTACAGTAGCATTAGTACTAGTAGTAGCAGTAGTAGTAATAGTAGCAGCGAGCTGCGCATTAGTAGTTGTAGCAGTAGTGGTAGTAGTAGTAGTAGTGCTGTAGCAGCAGTAGGAGTGGTAGTAGCAGTAGCACTAGTAGTAGTAGTAGCAGTAGTATTAGTGGTAGTCGCAGTAGTAGCAGTAGCACTATTAGTACAGCCATGGCCAAAAGTTTTGAGAATGACACAAGTATTGGTTTTCACAAAGTCTGCTGCTTCAGTTTTTATGATGGCAAATTGCATATACTCCAGAATGTTATGAAGAGTGATCAGATTAATTGCAATGAATTGCAAAGTCCCTGTTTGCCATGACAATGAACTTAGGAGCTGATTGAGAACCGATCGCTAGATGCAATCGCTCAAACGATGTGTATGCAAATTGCATAGGCAGTGCAATCACACAGCAAGGCATTAGCACAGACGGTGTAATGGTTAGCGTTACTGCCTCACAGCAATGACGTCATGGGTTCAATTCCCACCATGGCCCTAACTGTGTGGAGTTTGTATATTCTCCCTGTGCTTGCGTGGGTTTCTTCCGGGTACTCCGGTTTCCTCCCACACTCAAAAAATATACTGGTAGGTTAATTGGTTCCCCACAAAAATGAACCTGTGTGTGTAGGTGTGTGTGCATGTGATAGGGAATATAGATTGTAAGCTCCACTGGGGCAGGGACTGATGTGAATGGCCAAATATTCTCTCTGTAAAGCACTGCAGAAAATGTGTGCGCTATATAAATAACTGTTAAAAAATAAATAAATAATAAATAATTAGCACGCCCAGTATTTCTTAGAGAGCGATCACATAGTGTAGTAGTTGTAGTAGAAATTGTAGTGATAGTAGTAGTAGTAGTAGTAGTAGCAGTAGTAGTAGAAATAGTAGTAGTAGAAATAGTAGTAGTAGTAGAAATAGTAGTGGTAGTAGTAGAAATAGTAGTAGAAATTGTAGTGGTAGTAGTAGTAGAAAAAGTAGTAGTAGTAGTAGAAAAAGTAGTTGTAGTAGTAGAAATAGTAGTAGTAGTAGAAATAGTAGTGGTAGTAGTAGTAGTAGAAATAGTAGTAGTAGTAGAAATAGTAGTGGTAGTAGTAGTAGTAGAAGTAGTAGTAGTAGTAGTAGTAGTAGTAGTAGAAATAGTAGTAGTAGTAGCAGTAGAAATAGTAGTAGTATTAGAAAAAGTAGTAGTAGAAATAGTAGTAGTAGAAATTGTAGTGGTAGTAGTAGTAGTAGAAATAGTAGTAGTAGTAGTTGTAGTAGAAATTGTAGTGATAGTAGTAGTACTAGTATAAATAGTAGTAGTAGTAGCAGTAGTAGTAGTAGAAATAGTAGTAGTAGAAATAGTAGTAGTAGTAGAAATAGTAGTGGTAGTAGTAGAAATTGTAGTGGTAGTAGTAGTAGAAATAGTAGTAGTAGTAGTTGTAGTAGAAATTGTAGTGATATTAGTAGTACTAGTAGAAATAGTAGTGGTAGTAGTAGAAATTGTAGTGGTAGTAGTAGAAATAGTAGTAGTAGTTGAAAAAGTAGTAGTAGTAGTAGTAGTAGTAGATGTAGTAGAAATTGTAGTGATAGTAGTAGTAATAGTAGAAATAGTAGTAGTAGCAGTAGTAGTAGTAGAAATAGTAGAAGTAGAAATAGTAGTAGTAGTAGTAGAAATAGTAGTGGTAGTAGTAGAAACAGTGTTAGTAGTAAAAATTGTAGTGGTAGTAGTATTAGAAATAGTAGAAATAGTAGTAGTAGTAGTAGCAGTGGTAGTAGTAGTAGAAATAGTAGTAGTAGTAGTAGAAATAGTAGTGGTAGTAGTAGAAATAGTAGTAGAAATTGTAGTGGTAGTAGTAGTAGAAAAAGTAGTAGTAGTAGTAGAAAAAGTAGTTGTAGTAGTAGAAATAGTAGTAGTAGTAGAAATAGTAGTGGTAGTAGTAGTAGTAGAAATAGTAGTAGTAGTAGAAATAGTAGTGGTAGTAGTAGTAGTAGAAGTAGTAGTAGTAGTAGTAGTAGTAGAAATAGTAGTAGTAGTAGCAGTAGAAATAGTAGTAGTATTAGAAAAAGTAGTAGTAGAAATAGTAGTAGTAGTAGTAGTAGTAGTTGTAGTAGAAATTGTAGTGATAGTAGTAGTACTAGTATAAATAGTAGTAGTAGTAGAAATAGTAGTAGTAGTAGAAATAGTAGTGGTAGTAGTAGAAATAGTAGTAGAAATTGTAGTGGTAGTAGTAGTAGAAATAGTAGTAGTAGTAGTTGTAGTAGAAATTGTAGTGATATTAGTAGTACTAGTAGAAATAGTAGTGGTAGTAGTAGAAATTGTAGTGGTAGTAGTAGAAATAGTAGTAGTAGTTGAAAAAGTAGTAGTAGTAGTAGTAGTAGATGTAGTAGAAATTGTAGTGATAGTAGTAGTAATAGTAGAAATAGTAGTAGTAGCAGTAGTAGTAGTAGAAATAGTAGAAGTAGAAATAGTAGTAGTAGTAGTAGAAATAGTAGTGGTAGTAGTAGAAACAGTGTTAGTAGTAAAAATTGTAATGGTAGTAGTATTAGAAATAGTAGAAATAGTAGTAGTAGTAGTAGCAGTGGTAGTAGTAGAAATAGTAGTAGTAGTAGAAATAGTGTTAGTAGTAGAAATTGTAGTAGTAGTAGTAGAAATAGTAGTAGTAGTAGGAGTCTTAATAGTAGATATAGTAGCAGTAGTAGAAATAGTAGTGGTAGTAGTAGTAGAAATAGTAGTAGTAGTAGTAGAAATAGTAGTAGTAGTAGAAATAGTAGTAGTAGTAGAAAAAGTAGTAGTAGAAATAGTAGTAGTAGAAATTGTAGTGATAGTAGTAGTACTAGTAGAAATAGTAGTAGTAGTAGTAGTAGTAGTAGTAGTAGAAATAGTAGTAGTAGTAGTAGTAGTAGTAGTAGAAATAGTAGTGGTAGTAGTAGAAATAGTAGTAGTAGAAATAGTGTTAGTAGTAGAAAAAGTAGTAGTAGAAATAGTAGTAGTAGAAATTGTAGTGGTAGTAGTAGTAGAAATAGTAGTAGTAGTAGTTGTAGTAGAAATTGTAGTGATAGTAGTAGTACTAGTAGAAATAGTAGTAGTAGTAGTAGTAGTAGTAGTAGTAGAAATAGTAGTAGTAGAAATTGTAGTAGTAGTAGAAATAGTAGTGGTAGTAGTAGAAATAGCAGTAGAAATTGTAGTGGTAGTAGTAGTAGAAATAGTAGTAGTAGTAGCAGTAGAAATAGTAGTAGTATTAGAAAAAGTAGTAGTAGAAATAGTAGTAGTAGAAATTGTAGTGGTAGTAGTAGTAGTAGAAATAGTAGTAGTAGTAGTAGTAGTTGTAGTAGAAATTGTAGTGATAGTAGTAGTACTAGTATAAATAGTAGTAGTAGTAGCAGTAGTAGTAGTAGAAATAGTAGTAATAGAAATAGTAGTAGTAGTAGAAATAGTAGTGGTAGTAGTAGTGGTAGTAGTAGTAGAAATAGTAGTAGTAGTAGCAGTAGAAATAGTAGTAGTAGTAGAAATAGTAGTAGTAGTAGTAGCAGTAGTAGTAGTAGAAATAGTAGTAGTAGTAGTAGTAGTAGAAATAGTAGTGGTAGTAGTAGAAATATTAGTAGAAATTGTAGTGGTAGTAGTAGTAGAAATAGTAGTAGTAGTAGTAGTAGAAATAGTAGTAGTAGTAGTAGTAGAAATAGTAGTAGTAGTAGTAGCAGTAGAAATAGTAGTAGTAGTAGAAAAAGTAGTAGTAGAAATAGTAGTAGTAGAAATTGTAGTGGTAGTAGTAGTAGAAATAGTAGTAGTAGTAGTTGTAGTAGAAATTGTAGTGATAGTAGTAGTACTAGTAGAAATAGTAGTAGTAGAAGTAGTAGCAGTAGTAGTAGTAGAAATAGTAGTAGAAATTGTAGTGGTAGTAGTAGAAATAGTGGTAGTAGTAGTAGTAGAAATAGTAGTAGTAGTAGTTGTAGTAGAAATTGTAGTGATAGTAGTAGTAGATATAGTAGCAGTAGTAGAAATAGTAGTGGTAGTAGTAGTAGAAATAGTAGTAGTAGTAGCAGTAGAAATAGTAGTAGTAGTAGTAGAAATAGTAGTAGTAGTAGCAGTAGAAATAGTAGTAGTAGAAAAAGTAGTAGTAGAAATTGTAGTGGTAGTAGTAGTAGTAGAAATAGTAGTGGTAGTAGTAGTAGAAATAGTAGTAGTAGTAGTTGTAGTAGAAATTGTAGTGATAGTAGTAGTAGTAGTAGAAATAGTAGTAGTAGTAGTAGCAGTAGTAGTAGAAATAGTAGTAGTAGAAATAGTAGTAGTAGTAGAAATAGTAGTGGTAGTAGTAGAAATAGTAGTAGAAATTGTAGTAGTAGTAGAAATAGTGGTAGTAGTAGTAGAAATAGTAGTAGTAGTAGTAGTAGTTGTAGTAGAAATTGTAGTGATAGTAGTAGTAGAAATAGCAGTAGTAGTAGTAGAAATAGTAGTAGTAGAAATAGTAGTGGTAGTAGTAGAAATAGTAGTAGTAGTAGAAATAGTGTTAGTAGTAGAAATTGTAGTAGTAGTAGTAGAAATAGTAGTAGTAGTAGGAGTCTTAATAGTAGATATAGTAGCAGTAGTAGAAATAGTAGTGGTAGTAGTAGTAGTAGAAATAGTAGTAGTAGTAGTAGAAATAGTAGTAGTAGCAGTAGAAATAGTAGTAGTAGTAGTAGAAATAGTAGTAGTAGTAGTAGAAATAGTAGTAGTAGCAGTAGAAATAGTAGTAGTAGTTGTAGAAAAAGTAGTAGTAGAAATAGTAGTAGTAGAAATTGTAGTGGTAGTAGTAGTAGAAATAGTAGTAGTAGTAGTAGTAGAAGTAGTAGTAGTAGTAGAAATAGTAGTAGTAGTAGTAGCAGTAGTAGTAGTAGAAATAGTAGTAGTAGAAATAGTAGTTGTAGTAGAAATAGTAGTGGTAGTAGTAGAAATAGTAGTAGAAATTGTAGTAGTAGTAGAAATAGTGGTAGTAGTAGTAGAAATAGTAGTGGTAGTAGTATGGTAGTATGGTAGTAGTAGTAGTAGAAATAGTAGTAGTAGTAGTAGAAATAGTAGTAGTAGTAGTAGAAATAGTAGTAGTAGCAGTAGAAATAGTAGTAGTAGTAGTAGAAATAGTAGTAGTAGTAGTAGTAGAAATAGTAGTAGTAGCAGTAGAAATAGTAGTAGTAGTTGTAGAAAAAGTAGTAGTAGAAATAGTAGTAGTAGAAATTGTAGTGGTAGTAGTAGTAGAAATAGTAGTAGTAGTAGTAGCAGTAGTAGTAGTAGAAATAGTAGTAGTAGAAATAGTAGTTGTAGTAGAAATAGTAGTGGTAGTAGTAGAAATAGTAGTAGAAATTGTAGTAGTAGTAGAAATAGTGGTAGTAGTAGTAGAAATAGTAGTAGTAGTAGTAGTTGTAGTAGAAATTGTAGTGATAGTAGTAGTAGAAATAGCAGTAGTAGTAGTAGAAATAGTAGTAGTAGAAATAGTAGTAGTAGTAGTAGAAATAGTAGTGGTAGTAGTAGAAATAGTAGTAGTAGTAGAAATAGTGTTAGTAGTAGAAATTGTAGTAGTAGTAGTAGAAATAGTAGTAGTAGTAGGAGTCTTAATAGTAGATATAGTAGCAGTAGTAGAAATAGTAGTGGTAGTAGTAGTAGTAGAAATAGTAGTAGTAGTAGTAGTAGTAGTAGTAGTAGAAATAGTAGTAGTAGTAGCAGTAGAAATAGTAGTAGTAGTAGGAGTCTTAATAGTAGATATAGTAGCAGTAGTAGAAATAGTAGTGGTAGTAATAGTAGTAGTAGAAATAGTAGTAGTAGTAGTAGTAGAAATAGTAGTAGTAGCAGTAGAAATAGTAGTAGTAGAAATAGTAGTAGTAGTAGTAGAAATAGTAGTAGTAGCAGTAGAAATAGTAGTAGTAGTTGTAGAAAAAGTAGTAGTAGAAATAGTAGTAGTAGAAATTGTAGTGGTAGTAGTAGTAGAAATAGTAGTAGTAGTAGTAGCAGTAGTAGTAGTAGAAATAGTAGTAGTAGAAATAGTAGTTGTAGTAGAAATAGTAGTGGTAGTAGTAGAAATAGTAGTAGAAATTGTAGTAGTAGTAGTAGTAGAAATAGTAGTAGTAGTAGTAGAAAAAGTAGTTGTAGTAGTAGAAATAGTTGTAGTAGTAGAAATAGTAGTGGTAGTAGTAGTAGAAATAGTAGTAGTAGAAATAGTAGTGGTAGTAGTAGAAATAGTAGTAGTAGTAGTAGTAGAAATAGTAGTAGCAGTAGAAATTGTAGTAGTATTAGAAAAAGTAGTAGTAGAAATAGTAGTAGTAGAAATTGTAGTGTTAGTAGTAGTAGTAGAAATAGTAGTAGTAGTTGTAGTAGAAATTGTAGTGATAGTGGTAGTAGTAGTAGCAGTAGAAATAGTAGTAGTAGTAGAAAAAGTAGTAGTAGAAATAGTAGTAGTAGAAATTGTAGTGGTAGTAGTAGTAGTAGAAATAGTAGTAGTAGTAGTTGTAGTAGAAATTGTAGTGATAGTAGTAGTACTAGTATAAATAGTAGTAGTACTAGCAGTAGTAGTAGTATAAATAGTAGTAGTAGAAATAGTGGTAGTAGTAGAAATAGTAGTGGTAGTAGTAGAAATAGTAGTAGAAATTGTAGTGGTAGTAGTAGTAGAAATAGTAGTAGTAGTAGTAGATAAAGTAGTAGTAGTAGTAGAAATAGTAGTAGTAGAAATTGTAGTGGTAGTAGTAGTAGAAATAGTAGTAGTAGTAGTAGTTGTAGTAGAAATTGTAGTGATATTAGTAGTACTAGTAGAAATAGTAGTAGTAGTAGTATAGTTGTAGTAATAGTAGTAGTAGAAATAGTAGTAGCAGTAGTAGTAGAAATAATAGTAGTAGTAGTAGAAATTGTAGTGGTAGTAGTAGAAATAGTAGTAGTAGAAATAGTAGAAATTGTAGTAGTAGTTGTAGTAGAAATTGTAGTGATAGTAGTAGTAGTAGTAGCAGTAGAAATAGTAGTAGTATTAGAAAAAGTAGTAGTAGAAATAGTAGTAGTAGAAATTGTAGTGGTAGTAGTAGTAGTAGAAATTGTAGTAGTAGTAGTTGTAGTAGAAATTGTAGTGATAGTAGTAGTACTAGTATAAATAGTAGTAGTACTAGCAGTAGTAGTAGTAGAAATAGTAATAGTAGAAATAGTAGTAGTAGTAGAAATAGTAGTGGTAGTAGTAGAAATAGTAGTAGAAATTGTAGTGGTAGTAGTAGTAGAAATAGTAGTAGTAGTAGTAGTAGATAAAGTAGTAGTAGTAGTAGAAATAGTAGTAGTAGAAATTGTAGTGGTAGTAGTAGTAGTTGTAGTAGAAATTGTAGTGATATTAGTAGTACTAGTAGAAATAGTAGTAGTAGTAGTATAGTAGTAGTATAGTTGTAGTAATAGTAGTAGTAGAAATAATAGTAGCAGTAGTAGTAGAAATAATAGTAGTAGTAGTAGAAATTGTAGTAGTAGAAAAAGCAGTAGTAGTAGTAGAAATAGTAGTGGTAGTAGTAGAAATTGTAGTGGTAGTAGTAGAAATAGTAGTAGTAGTTGAAAAAGTAGTAGTAGTAGTAGTAGTTGTAGTAGAAATTGTAGTGATAGTAGTAGTAATAGTAGAAATAGTAGTAGTAGTAGTAGTAGCAGTAGTAGTAGTAGAAATAGTAGTAGTAGAAATAGTAGTAGTAGTAGTAGTAGTAGAAATAGTAGTGGTAGTAGTAGAAATAGTAGTAGTAGTAGAAACAGTGTTAGTAGTAGAAATTGTAGTGGTAGTAGTAGTAGAAATAGTAGTAGTAGTAGAAATAGTGGTAGTAGTAGAAATTGTAGTGGTAGTAGTAGTAGAAATAGTAGTAGTAGTAGTAGTAGAAAAAGTAGTTGTAGTAGTAGAAATAGTAGTAGTAGTAGAAATAGTAGTAGAAATAATAGTAGCAGTAGTAGTAGTAGAAATAGTAGTAGTAGTAGTAGTAGTATTAGTAGTAGTAGTGGTAGTAGTAGTAGTAGTAAAAATAGTAGTGGTAGTAGTAGAAATTGTAGTGGTAGTAGTAGTAGATAGAAGTACAGTCTGTCTTCCTGCTCAGGAAATAATCCTCACTAACCATGATAAGCAGCATGGTCTGAGAGCACAGAAGAGCGGTAACTCTCTGGAGACAAGACTGCTAGAAGTGCCCCAAGATATGCACCCCTATGACAATAGTGATTTGAAGACAGCAGTGGTACTTGTTCTGCCACTGTCCTGGTTAAGTTGCCAATATATATCCCCGGACATGGCTACCACAGTCAACCAGAGATACTCGTTGACGGCCATCACCAGTGGTAGTCTTTGATAAACTGTAAAAAGCTCTTTCTCAGGGGAAAACAGACATTTTGTCAGAGAGAGATCAGGCTTTCCGAGGTTTAGTAAATAGCCTCTGAAATCACTTCTGTAACCCATCCCTTTACAGCTGTTAACTATGAGTCACCAAACAATGATTTGAATTGAAGTGGTTCTTTTAGTAAGTAACAATGGAGCTTGTGTTATGCCCCTTGTTATCATAACCGTTCACGCAAAAGTTTTTTCACTGCTATCGGTCCCGCAGGGTGATCAGACACCCAAGTGGGGGGTAGGCAAGGTGTATTCAAATCCAGTCCTTTACCTATATAAGATATAAGGAATGTTATCATCATTTACCTGAGTTTTTTTTATGTATTTCTGTCCCCTTCTATAGAGTATGTACCTCGTAGGCTTTTTAGAATTTGTTATTAATATTTTTTATACATTTTTATACTTACATGTTTTACTAAATATTTTTATGTATTTATTGAATAGAGCATTGTTCAGCACTTTAAATGGTTAGATGTGCAATATAATATATACCATTAAAACTTGTTAAGGACGATAATGGAGGTGCAAGTATACCTCCAATCTATGTTACAGGTTGTTTTACAGGTCGGGACTTTTGTTTAATACTTCAATAATATATACCACTAAAATTGACAATGCCGATAATGGAAGTACTAATATACCCCCAAGATATGTCACCAGAACTTTTTTAATATTGTACTTCTAGCCCGAATAGTGAGCATGCACAAGAGTCAACCATTCCTACTAAACAGCTGATCGAGTCAGCTGTTAGTCATCCCGGCAGTAGTGGTGTGCGCTCCAGTAGGTGGAACGCACAGCCTCGACTACCAGAGAAGGAGCCACACTTCTGGAGGAAGTGACGTGCATTCCAATAGATGGTACACACAGACATAATCATCAAGTTTTCAAGATATGTCTTTTTAGTTTAACTCCCTACAATCGAGCAATGAACTATACCAGTGGTTCTCATACTCGGTCCTCCGGAACCCACACAGGTCACGTTTTCCAGATCACCCAGCAGGTGCACAGGTATAGTCATTACTCACTGACACATTTTAAAAGAGTCACAGGTGGAGCTAATTACTTCACTTGTGATCCTGTGAGGAGAACTAGAAAACATGCACTGTTTAGAGTCCTGAGGACCGAGTTGGAGAACCTGTGAACTATACTATCGAGGGGCTACCCTTTCTGAGAAAATAGCTTTATTTAAGTGTAATATAACATACTTATATCCCAGACCACACCCTTAATACAGGAGAGGGGCAGGATCATCTAAACATCCCTATATATAATGAGTATTGGTGAACACAGGTACACCTTGATAAAGGCTGTTAAGCCAAAACGCGTTGGTGATCTGTGGGAGCTACCAGTATTTAGAAACTTGAAAGGAACCTGTCATTCTGCAGGGAAGGTGAATTCCCTTGGAGTAGCATTATCACCCCTATTGCTTATCACTGTGCCTTCCTGAAAAGGTTTTTTCTGGTACGCTGCCATCTTGTTTTTACTTGTGATAATTTTATGTGATGTTCATTATTTGCTTAAAGGAGAAATAACTTTGACAGTAATTCACAATGGGAGATCCATTACTGTGATTCTTTGAGGTGCTGTCTGACACTGAAGGGGTGCATTGAAATGTGGTGAAATACGGAATATCGTATATATCCTGAAGGAAATTCTGAGAGACTGTTTCATCGGAAGAGGTCTAGAATTTTGGTTGGGAAGACTGGACTATTTTTAAAAGTACCTATTATATGTACCTCAGAGAAGGAGCGGTCAATTTTTCTATATATCTATCCCAGTTTGCCGTGTGAGGCTCTGGCTGGCACACAAACAAGGACTTAACAGCTGAAGATCCCCAGACTGCCTTCCTCTGCCGTAAATCACTTACCAATACCGTTCATATGTTTTACTAGTAAGTGAAGCCTATATGCACCCTCTCTTAGGGGACCTTTGCAAAAGTGACCTTATTTTGGAAGAATCAAGAAATCAGTTTCTTTACATTAGCTTAATTTGCTTTATAGAAAGTAGTGGGATTGCCTTTTATTGCATTGATAATGATCGTCAACTGTATTCTTGTATACAAATAAGTCTGTGATTTCCATAATTTAATGTTTGAACACATTATATATTTACAGTATACTCCAGTTATTTATCTTCAAAATTAATCATCTGGGAATTCCCACTGGTACCTGTTGTTCCTGCGGTCACATCTGGCATAACTTCCAGCTAATTAGAGCAGTGTAATAATTATGTACTGAAGTAGATACACAAGTCAGCGCCATACAGGAATGATGTGTATCATATTCTACGTGTTCATAGACTGCTTGCAGAAACTCTGTTCCGTCATATTTATGTGTGTTTGTGGAGATGCAGTTGCCCAGCTCTGCCTGTTAGCATTTACAGCAGAGGTTTCCAAACTCAGGCCCTGATTCAGAGCCAGACGCTCTGACAGAGCGCTCGCTCTGAATCAAGGCCAGTCTTTTTTAGAACGGCCTCCTGGCCGCTGTGACCACCCACAGCTATAGTGAGCGGCCAGGAAGATGGTCACGATGGTCAAGACCATCGCGACCATCGAGCTTGCGACGAGACCCTTGTGGTAGGGTCTCATTACCGCAAGCCCCAGAGAGATTTTGTCTCAAACAGAGCAGAAATCTCTCCCACTGACATCACTTTGGATGTCAGTGGGGCCACCCCCAAACAGAGGCGTTCACATGGGAACGCCTCCGTTTGGGCAGCCACTCCCCCGGCCCGCCCACCAAAGGGGGTGTGCTGTCACTCAACATTGACAGCACGCCCCCTTTGGTACGAGACCCGGAGCAACAGATTGCCCGTCGCTATCCGGGTCTCGCGCATGCGCACGACGGAGCCGGCTCTGTCGTGCGCATGCGCTCTGGGCCACCATCGACCCGGTTGCGAGTGCTCAGCGCTTGCGACCGGGTCTGAATCAGGCCCTCAGTTCTCAAGGCACCCTAACAGTCCAGGTTTTAAGGATATCCATGCTTGAACACAGGTGAAATAATTAGCACCTCATTAAATTGATTTAACCACCTGTGCTCAACCATGGATATCTCTAAAACCTGAACTGTTGGGGTGCCTTGAGGACCGTGTTTGGGAACCTCTGACTTACAGTGTCACCAAAACACAGCCAGACTTTTCAGAGGGGTGGAGGCACAAACTCATTAAACACAAATAGCAATCAGAAAGACTCAGGTATGCTGCAAAAATATGCTAATGACTGCAATCGCAAAACTAGTATAGAGGCGCCCAAAGCCAGCAAAGAGATGCCCACTGCCACTTTCGCACACTACCACTTTCACACATCCGTAATACCTTGCAATACTGCATATACATTGGTACCATCGAGTAACATCGGACCCTCATGCACAATTACAACAGGTCTGACCTTACTCAGAAATTGCTAACCTCGTCGCACGCAGTGATTACACAAGATGCGTATGCCATCGCAGTGGCTAATTTATGCACACCCAAGTAACAGCGTTCAAATGGACAGACATGCCTGCGTTTCTCCGACCACTCCCCCGTCACCACCCCCAAACACTGACCTGACATCACTCACTCTGCGATGGTTTTGTAACTGCGTAGGTGATCGCAGAGCGATCGCAATGCTAACTCACGCACACGCACTGCGGTGCATACGCTTGCACAGTATACACCATCGACCGATCTGCGCACGTGGTTGCAATTGCGTTCCGTAATGAATCAGGCCCAGTATGTACAACACTTTTTTATTTTCTGCAATATGACTACTAGTACACCAAGTGCATAACAAGGTGAATATGCAAATGCTTCGCGAGTTTGTGTCATTAAATGAGCTTAGTAACAATAGTAAAATATCACTGCAAAGACTTGCTTAATACAGTATCACATAAGCAGCTTTTAATTCATTTAAATTTTGACGTTTGAGCCTAATTGCGGCTCTTGTAGAGTTAGCTGCATAAATGTGTATTTTCTTACTGTATAAGCGTTAAAAAACATCCTTATGCCCCCTGATTCTCTCTACTCGCTAGGATGGGGAGATGGGGACTAACATGTTCATCCTTTTTTTGTATATCTACCCCCGACTAGGTATTGGCTGATATTGATGCGAAAAGTCCATTGATATCCAATTCCACATCTGGATCATCTTTTAAAATTCTTTCCTGGAATGTGGGCGGCCTTAATTCTTCTGTTAAGCATAAGAGGGTGATAATGCACTTAAAACGTTTCCGCCCTCAAATAATATTTCTTAAAGAAACACACTGGGTGGCGGGACAGGGTTCCTCCCTTAGAGCCCCTTGGTTAGACCAATGTGTCTCAGCTGACTTTCATAGAAAGGCTAGAGGGGTAGCGATATTGTTCGACAAAGCATTCATTATACTCTCCTGAACTCAGTAGTAGATCCTAATTGCCGTTATTTAATCCTTGATGTGGAGTTGTGCTATTCCAAATACACATTGGTTAATGTTTATGCCCCCAACATGGCTACTCCTGAATTTTTACAAGTCTTAACAAATCTTTTACGACAACGTACTAATTTTCCACTTATTTTGGGGGGGGTTTAAATTCAGTGGATGACCCCATTTTGGACAAAAGGCCTCCACCATGACATGCTGGTTCTACCGAATGGAAACAAATCCAAACAATGAGATCTGCTCTCCAGCTCACAGATATCTGGCGACTCCTGAATCCTACTGATAGGTCTTTTACATTTTATTCTGGAGTTCACAAATCCTGGCAACTAACACTGTTATTCGTGGTCAAATAATAGAGTATATTGCTAGACTGAAAAGAAAATCGGCTGCAACATACTGCTCTTTACATGATTCTTTAACCAGCGCTCTCCAAATGCACTTGACCTCTCCTAGCGAGGAATCCTTGCAAGCATATATCGAAGCTAAGCAATTGTTGAATAATTATTTGTTATCACAAGCCAAAAGAGATTTCATTTTCTCCAGATTTAAGTATTATAGATGGGGAAATAAGGCAGGCCGCCTTTTGGCAAATATGTCTAGAAAACGAACAGCTCGTCGTTATATTACAGCCATTAAACATCGTCATACTGGACAACTTATCACTGATTCTTCTGCCATGTTAAAATATTTTGAATCATATTACACAGAAATATATTCTAATCTTCCGTTTAATGAGGCAGCCCATGCTCAAATATTGAGGGACGCTAATTTGCCTCCTATCACTCAGTCTCAGTCTGAATCTTTAACTAGTGTCATAACTCTTGAGGAAATTAATACGGCCATGTCAAAACTCCATATAAATAAATCCCCGGGTCCGGATGGTTATTCTAATGAATTTTATAAAATTCTTCAGTCACATATTGCTCCCACCTTATTAGAACTCTTCAATGACATCATACAACAACATACCCCTTTTCAGCACTTTAACACCTCTCACACAATTTTAGGGGGTCATTCAGACCCATTCGCGAGCAAAGGACACTCGCAAACGGGTCGATGTTGCCCCACTGCGCATGCGCACGACGGAGGGAGCTCCGTCGTGCACATGTGCGAGACCCGGATAGCGACGGGCTCTCCGTCGCTCCGGGTCTCGCACCAAAGGGGGCGTGCTGTCGATGTTGATTGACAGCACGCCACCTTTGGTGGGCGTGCCGGGGGCGTGACTGCCAGATGGAGGCGTTCCCATGGGAACGCCTACCGTCTGAGTCCGGCCCCACTGACATCAGTAATGATATCAGTGGGAGTGATTTTGGCTCTGATAGAGCCAAAATCACTCCAGGGCTTGCGGAAGCAAGATCCTACCACAGGGTCTCGTCGCAAGCCCGATGGTCGCGATGGTCTTTGACCATCGCGACCATCTTTTTGGCCGCTCGCATAAGCTGTGGGTGGTCACCCACAGCTATGCGAGCGGCCAGGAGGCCGCTCCAAATTTAGCTGGGACGGCCCTGATTCAGAGCGAGCGCTCTGGCCAAGCGTTCAGCTCTGAAACAGGCCCTTAATCCCTAAACTCAACCAGGATTCTCAGTTGGTAGGCTCATATAGGCCTATTACTTTATTAAACACAGACATTAAATTACTAGCAAAAATTCTTGCTGATAGGCTTCAGGCCTTTCTGCCCCATGTTCTGTCAGGTCACCAACTTGGATTTGTCCGGTCATTGCATCTTCCCATTTACGTAATTCCCAAAATATATAATTAAGTGTTGACACTACCACAGCGTTTGATGCTGTGCTTTGGCCGCACTTATTTTCAGTATTGCATCATAGAAATTTCCATCCGGACTTTGCTAAAATTATTCAATATTTGTATTTGTCTCCTTCCACCTCCCTGTTACTTAATGGATATTGCAGCGAAGCCATTGTAATGCACCGAGGAACACGCCAGGGATGCCCTCTTTCCCCACTTTTATATAATTTTGCTATTGACCCCCTTTTGCGTTTATTACAGGATGACTCCCAATTTCAAGGGATTAAGATTGGACGTAGAGAAATAAAATTGACAGCTTTCGCTGATGATATTTTATTATATGTATCAAAACCTGCTGACTCTTTACCTCATATTGTTCAACTTTTGACGTCTTTTGGCGCTGTTTCGGGCTTTTGTGTTAATTGGTCCAAATCAGAGGTTCTTCGACTGGGTACGGGTAATTTTCTTATGGGAGGTATTGGTACTATACCATTGACTTGGAAATGTGACCATATTACATATTTGGGTATACGGATTCCTAAAAAGCCTGGACTTTTATATAATCTTAATTTACTACTATTATTCAGAAAATTGCTGTGGAGCTGGAGAGCTGGAAATCTCTCTATCATATCTGGGGAGGGCCAGTTTGGTCAAGATGGTGTTGTTCCCTCGTCTTATATATTTTATTGAGGTCTTGCCAATGATGCTTTCACCTAAAGATATCCAATATGTAAATTTTCTTTTTAGAAAATTTATATGGCAGGGAAAAAAAATGAGCATAAGCTTGCTTAAGTTACAGCAACCAATATATAACGGTGGTCTTAATTTTCCTGATCTCTTGGCGTATTCTCAAGCAGCTCAACTGAGATACCTCAAGGATTGGATACATAACTAAGAAAACTATGCTAATACTGATCTTGAGAGGGAATTCTTACAAGGTGAGGATTTAATTCTTTTTTTGCATCTTCACTATCAGGAGGTCCCTTCCCTGGTTAAGGAAAATCCATTATTGTGGAGTATTAAGAAGTTATGGGTCTGGATGAGACATAAACAGGGTGTTAATACACACAAATCATTATTCCTTCCTTTCTTAACTAATCCAGATTTTCAAGAGGGGATGGCGCATCATCCTTTTAATATTTGGAGGCTGAATGGGTTTAATATAGGTAATCTAACGGCTGACCATACACAGAGGCTGCTCACGTTCCAGGAGGCTACTGATAAATATCCTGTCTTGGCGGCGTATCCTGTGGCATTTCTTCTTGCACAACACTACACCAGCTTAGTATTAAGATATTTCTCCCCTGTGGATTGGCAGAATCCAGTAGACGAGATGCTTAGGCAACCAACATCTGTTGTGAAGGCACCTCTTTGGCATATAAACATTTTCAAACTATTTTGGATCATTCCACTAGTCAACAGGGCCTATCAAATTGGTGACAACACCTACCTGATCTCCAGTTGGATGATCTATTGCAGGCTCATACTAGATCTTGCCAAATGTTATCCTCTTCCATGTATAAAGAGATGTTCCTAAACGTGCTTCATAGAACATACCTTTCCCCTCATAGACGATTTTTAATAAGAGTATCTGACACTCATAATTGTTTTAAGTGTGGTGAGTCATATGCAGACCTATATCACTGCCTTTGGTTTTGCCCATTAGTTCGTAGGTTTTGGGTACAAGTGCGTAACTTCTCAACTGAATATTTAGTTAATTACCTACCTTTAACCGCTGAATGGGCACTTTTTGGTATGTCTCCAAGAGGTCAAAATATCTCCAGAGGTGGGAAAAAATTGCTACTTGCAATTAGTGCGGCAGCCCGTAAGTCTATCTTACAAATTTGGATTAACCCTGAGTCACCATCTTTGTCACTGTTTAAGGCCAAACTCTTTTATCTATTCCAGATGGAATGGGTGGGAGTGATGATGGAAAGTGACAGGAAGGTGGAACAATTTTTTAGTGTTTGGGAGAGTTATATTACAACACTATCTAGTGCTGTTAGAACACAACTTCACGGTTCATTCTCTAATACGGTTAGGTATATGACACGGATGGCAGAAGGTGATCCACCTATTGTCCTCTAATTTTTCAGCCATTGATATGGGGTGGGGGGGGGGGCGAGCATAAATTTCTTTTTTGTTTTTGTTTGTATTATTTGATTAATTATTGAGATGATGGTGTTATTTATTTGTTATATCTATTATATACATCCTTTGCAATAAGATTACTTTTAGCCATATGGCTAACTTGATTTTCAATATTCATATTATACAGTAATGTGATATGGATAACAACTCTATTGTAATATCTGGATGTTCTTGAATTATGTGTATCAATGTCGTTATATGTATTTTGATATTATGATTGTTATATTTTGTTGTATCATTTATTGCTTTAAAAAATAAAGATAAAAAAAAAATCCTTATTACTGAAGAGGCAAACAGGGAAGGGGCAAATAAGCACAACAAGGGAATGTTCACGTATTCGCGGGTGAAGTAGACCTGTATGACGCCACAGGTCACCTGTCATGGAGTGCTTCCCTTACAGGGGTTCTGCAGGGATGCTACAACGAAACGCAGTGATGAGGAATATCAGAAGGATTGTCTAGCCATTTCTGATTGGATGATAGCAGATTGACTCTCTAGCTGATAATACTAAACCATTAGACTATGTTATATGAAGTCATGCAAAACTAGTTGGAAAACTTAATTGACATTTCTATTTTGACTGTGGCTGGATAGAAACTCCTGCCCTCAGATACCACCAACAGGACATGGTTTGTGGAATTCTTTAATCATGCACAGGTGAGTTAGTCGATGTTGATCCCACAGACAGAAATTCCCAAAACATGACCTGTTGGGAAAACTTGAGGGTTTAGCATCTCTGGGATAGAGGATTCCCATTTTAAAAGGAGATGTTTGAATTTAGTTGAAGTAATATATATTTGTTTTTGCATTTAATAACAATTTGTATGGTAAATGCAACTTCCTCATTATTTAACACTGGGCCTGATTCACTACCGTATGCAACTATGAATATGCACGCAAGCGGGTGTTTGTAGCATACTGCGTATGCATTGCAGAGTGCGTGCGCGAACCAGCTATTGCGATCGGGACTCCGATCGCAGAGGCTACGCAGACCCGTGACGAGGAGGTGGTGTGCCAGTGCGTTCACACGCTGTTGCAGGGGCGTGCATAAATTATCCACTGCGATGCCATACACAGTCTGAGGTCTCATAGCATGTGTGGTTGTTAGCAATTTCTGAGTAAGGTCAGGGCTTGTGCAAGTGTGCGTGAGGCTGTGATGGTTCTCTATTGTACCGATGGTTTCGCTATTTTGCCAAGTATTATGTGTGTGCAAGGTAAAATGGGCTTCCTTATGTAGTGCTGAGTTTGCATTGCGATCGCAATGGGTTAGCATGCTATCGCTGTTCAACTGCGTGCGTATGCAATATTACGATGCGTAGTGAATAAGGCCTCCTGTTCTAAAAATCACTACCCCCTGGTTCTATATGGGAACAGCAGCCTTCTCCAATTAGACAATTTTTTTGTCTCCAATAGTGAACTCCATCCTCAGACAGTGCTAGTCACACTTTCCAAATCTTTTTGCCAGCATTCACTGACCTAACATTGTGCATGTGCAGTAACATGGGTTGGGTACGGGATGCCGGCGGTCAGAATACCGACAGTGGCATCCCAACAGTCGGAATCCCGACAGGACGGGGTAAGTATCCCAACCCTAACCAACATTTCCCGTTGCCTAGCACTATCCCTCCCCTCCCGCAGCCTATCGCTAAACGTCCCCCCCAGCCGCAGTCTAACCCTAACCCTCCCCATAGTGCCTAACCCTAAACCTAACCCTCCCCATAATACTTACCATCAGGATGTCAGCGTACAGGATTCAAGAGCCAGGATTCTGACTGTTGTCGGCATTCCGGTTAGTATTTGTCTGCTGCCATCCCGACCGCCAGGATGCCAAATACATCCCCAATAACACAGCTAGGGCAGGACCCTGTAAGCTTTCACCACTACTTTGAGGAGATACTGTAGATGCTGGGCAGAAGTGCATGGCAGATGAGCATGCAGAAAGCTAAGTCTCTCCGTCACCCCCCACCCCGATCCCCTCGGCACTGCAGCAATCTCAGATAACTAGCACTATGCACGCAGAGCATAACCCAGGGGCAGATCTATGCTGTTCTTTTAGGGGATCTATTATGACTCCTTCTCTTTCCTGTATTGGCACCTCCCCTTTCTGGCCCCAGCGCCTCTCCTTTACAGGCTTTTGTGTGTGGCTACATTGACTATTACAATGTATATGTTTATGTATTCACTATGTGTGAATACACAGTTTTAGTACCAGCAGCCATCTCCCTGCAACCCCCTTCCTGTCCGAGAGCAAAAGCCATCCTCCCCTTTGTGCAGGGGCAGAAGCAGCCATCTCCCTGCTCCCCCCTCCCCCAGCCATCTCCCTGCTCCCCCATTCCTCTGAGCAGGGGCAGCAGAAGCCATGCCCCCCCCCCCCGTGCAGGGGCAGAAGCTCCCTCCTTCCCCAGCCATCGTCCTGTCTCCCCTCTTCCCCTGCCCGAGGGCAGCAGGAGTGATCCCCCTCTCCCCTCTGTGCAGGGTCAGTGGCAGCGGTGTAGGACGGAGGTTGTCTCCCTGCACAGTGTCAGTAGCGCACAGACAGCGCCACTGTGCAGGGTCGGGGGAGCCGGCATTGCTCTCTCCCTCCTCGGCTCCCCGATGACAGCCTGTCACTGACACCCCCCGGAACGGGAGCGCATTACACAGGCTCTGATCACAGCACAGGCTGAGCACAGCCTGCTCAGCTCAGTTCATGATGCAGACTGTGCTAGGGGGGCGATCGCTCCATTCGTCTCCCCCAGATCCGCCACTGGTATAACCTTATAGGTATGAATACATCAGGGGATTTCAGATTGCCAAAGTTAATAGTTTTGGATTCACAGAATTGTTTGAGCACATTATAAATAAATTCTTAGAAATCAATAAGATGTATCAGTAAATAAAATAACATAAACAAAGTACTGGGGCTTTTGGTTCTCCGGCATAGCAGGGTAGATGAGAATTAAACTTCTGTTTGTTAAGCTTATCACAAAAATTTTAATAACAGAAAACTGCCTTAATATTGGATTGCAAGGGTCCACAACGTCTGAGAATCCTAATGTCTTAACGCAGTCTGCAGGTGATTTCTACCTGATGGTGACTCATGAGAACTAGCAATGGGCCCCAATCTCATGTAGTTTATCCAATCACATTTTAGCCATATTGTTAGTGGCAGTGGAATGACTGGCCCATGCCTGGTCAGCTTTACTGCTTACAGCATATTCATATCATTTGTGTATCTCTTTATAATAGAGCTGTAAGTGTAGGATTCAGGTATGAAACTTGCTATTTTCCAGTTGTTTAACTAACTATAGTCATTTATTTGGAAGCTTGCGCTTGGAATAGTTTTGCAAGTGAACTACAAGTCCCAGCGGGCATACCACAGTAGCTGGAGAGCTGCAGGTTATCCTACCCATACTTGCCAACTCTCCCTGATTGTCAGGGAGACTCCCTGAAATAGTAGCAATCTCTTGACTCCTTGAAGAGTTCAGCAATATCCCTGATTGCACCTTACCCAGGTTTGCCTACATTTAGCTCCCACCTTCCGGGAGGGAGCTGTTGGGCTTCCACGCGGGGGGCGTATCGCGGCAATAAGGGGCGTAGCCTGGCATATGATGCGTCATTAGGGCGGGGCATGATGCGTGACAGCGCGTTCGCAATGTCAAGATTAATGGCATTGTGAAGCAGGGGGCGGGGCCACAACAATGACGCGATTCAGCGTGAATTGCGTCACCGGTCTCCCCACTGCCGGGGTTTTACAGACAGGACGCCAGGGGCCGGGAAGCTTGCCTGCCTTTCCAGGGGAGCCAGGAGTGGCACACGATTTTCGGGAGGCTCCCAGCTGAATCTGAAGGGCAGACAAGTATGACCTTACCCCCATTTTGTAGCTGTTATATACTTGGAAAAAAAAGAAATCATATATACAGTATATATACATTCAAATGGTATAATCAGTGCCATTTTCCTGCATTGGTTATATAAGGCACAATGATCCCTATGGCTACATGCATTTTCATATAAGGTTTCTCTTGGCACTTATATGGAACCACTTATAAAACACATTCTGCCTTGTTTCTGTATATTTTTTGTTAATATTCTGTGAAATTTGGGAGCAGGGGGTTAATTATACTTAAATAAATATTTTCCAAGAATCAGTTATAATAAGTTCTTCTATAAACCTGAATATATTGTAAATAACAAATAAACCTTCTTTATATGCTATATAAAAAGCTGCACTGAAAGCAGTAGGGTAACTCCATTTATTCACATTTTCTTCTATTTCCTATTTCTTATTTTTGTATTGTGCACAGTTCGATTATGCAGCAATTAAACTACTTGTGACTTTGTACAGACAACTTTCTGTACAGACTGTACTCACTGACTTGTATTTTCAGCTGCCGGAAATTCATTGTGTCACAAACTGTATGTACTACTACTAATAGAGATAACCTGGTGTTATTAACATGAATCACAAATATCACATCAACAGGTACAAAACTGTACAGTATTTTAGAAAATGCACGTTTCTTCTTTATATATTAAGCAAGGAGCAAGTAAAACATTGTCACTGCTCTCTTGTTTTGGATTATGGACACGTGTAAGGATCACTTCTGGTTCATGTATTTAGTACAAACCTGCCTGATAATTAAAACTATAGGTTTTCATACGACCATTGTTGCTGAGTCGCACGCTGCTGTGACTACTGAAGAGTCATTTGCCACAGTCGCGCCTGCGACTTTATTCTAATGCTAGTAAAAGCCCTTCCTATGGGGTACAAGCGTGCGTCTGAATGCACAAGGGCTGGGATGGCCATTTTGAGTAGCTGCAGTCAGACCCATCGGATGCACCATTGGGACTTGTGCCAGCAAAAAGCTAGGGGGCAGATTCAATTAGCCGTGGGCTTTACCGCACTGCCTTATCTCCCGGATTAAGGCCTTGATTCAGACCCGCTCGCAGTCGCTGGCCGCTCACTGGGTCTGTGGGCATTTTTTTTTTTGTCTTCAGGCCGCTCGCAAAGCTGTGGGTGTCCACCCACAGCTTATGCGAGCGTGCTGGAGACCGTCGCGAGTATCGCGACCATCGGGCTTGCGGCGAGACCCTGGGGTAGGGTCTAGTTTCCACAAGCACGAGTGGACTTCCTGCTCTAATACAGCAGGAAGTCCACTACTGACATCGCTAATACAGCAGGAAGTCCACTACTGACATTAGCCCCAGTTCGGCCAATCTGGCAACTGGCTCTTCTAGCATTTGCAGTCCGTCCCTGGTCCCATTTCTAAGTCCACAGAAATGGGATTAATAATGCATTTAAACATACGTCGTCATTCATCGTGTCGACAAAACATTCCTGGTGGTCTAGTGGTGACTCACCTGGGGGGAGATGTATCATACCTTGCTTGGATAAATCTCCCCCCTGGTTCAGTGGCTCCAACCAGGGGCATATCCATAATGGGTGCAGGTTGTGCGGTGCGCACGGCCCCCTGGGTCCAGGGGGGCCCACAACGAACACCCTGCACCCATTAACTCTTTATACTTACCTGTCTCTAGTAGTGCTGCTCTGCAGCCCTGGACCGGTTCTGCAGAGCAGCAAAAGTCACTGGGAAAATGGCGGCAGTATGTACAGTCCTGATGAAAAGACCTTAGGGTCTTCAAACGTCGATATCATCTGTACCCATGCATTTTTTTATTTAAACACGCTTTGATTTGTTTTCCAATTGGGAGTGCCGACTCTCTTTTTTATTATTATTGTGGTGCTGCAGGGCATCACGATAGGAAAAATCGGCTATATATATATATACAGTATATATATATATATATATATATATATATATATACATATACAGTATATGTATATAGTCTCCCTAATCTTAAATGTTTAGGATGCCCTCTTATCCTTATTAATATTGTGTAGTCATAGCATTAAGGTATAGGCGTGCACTCTATACCAAATTTACAGTGTAAATAAAAACAATGATAAAAGGGGTTACACTGTGGGGGGAGGTGCTCAGTTTTGTACAACAATAAATTTAGCCAGAGGCATTACATATATTACAACATTTGCTTAAATTTTACTTTGTCTTTTTATTCAGGGTTTTCAAAACACCACATTAGAGTTCAATTATCTACACTTGCAGTTGTTGTCTTATAATAAATCTGTGTACTGTCACTTTCATCTCGGCAGTATAAATATTGAGGGTTATAAGACAATGGTTTAATTTAACCAAAACCGGATGTCTCTCATGCAAATAATAGGAGATTATTTCAAATTGAGTGATTGTATGGTATTTTAATTAGAAAACATAAATTGTGGATTATTTCCCTGATACACAACTATCACTTCCTCTGACAGCAATCACAATAGGTGTGAGTGTAGTTTACGGAAATTAATTCACTGTGCCCATGTAAAATTTTAAATGTGTTTAGTAGCCATTCAGTGCTCTGGTTTGCCACTTAGAAATCTCTAACATACTATTCACATCTACAGATTTCTTAATTTTAGTATATCATATAATGCTATACACTCTAAGGGGTAAATTTTCTTCAGTGAAAGTTTTTAGAAGTGGAGATGTTTCCCATAGCAACCGATCAGAATCTAGCTATTATCTTGTAGAAGGTGCTAGTTAAATGCTAAGTAGAATCTGATTGGATGCTATGGGCAGCATCTCCACTTCTAAAACCTCTCACTTTAGTAAATATACCCTTAAGGGTGGGTACACATCAAAACAATGGACGATGGTCAGGACAAATTATCTTCGTCCCGGACCATCCGTGATTGCCCGTACACGTTTTCAATTTAATGAGCGACGGAATGATAACTTGTTCCATCCTTCATTAAACTGCATTACCTCGTACAAGATCTGGTTGGCCGTGCAGCACGTGATAGCTTGTACGACCAGTGAGCGCGCGCAATTGTGTAAACACACTGCACGATATGCACGATTTGTCATTCCAATTAGCCTGGAAAGGACAAATCATGCAGTTATGGTTCTAGTGTGTACCCAGCCCTAACAGCAAGCAAGATCTGTTATGATCTTCTCATTATGATAAATCCATATACAGTGCTTTGAGATCAGATTGAGATTTAGGGGCCTATTCATCAACACTAAAATAACGTTTTTAAGGACATTTTCCTTAAATAACGTTATTTTGGTATTCATGAACAGACTTAACACAGGAGATATCACAGATATCTCCTTGCTAAGTTCCCCTGCGTTAATTTCCACACTCCCCATACATTAGTATGGGGATGTGGAAATTGTGGTATTCATCAAATTCCGAAAATTATCAATTTTCGGAATTTGATGCAGTTACTATTCGCCACTGTGAGGTGGCGAATAGCAGAATCCACTTACCTGTATCAGCGTGTGCAGGTCCCCCGACGAGTCGCTCCGGCGCTCTGCTCCGTCCTCAGGCTCCGGAGGCTGGTCTGTCATGTGTGCTCCCCAGCAGAGCACAAGAAAGTTTAGAAAAAGAAAAAAAAAAAAATTTTTTTCTAATCTGTCATGTGGTCTGCTGGGAAACCACATGACAGACCAGCAGGACGGAGCCGGAGGCTGCTGCGCAGACAGGTAAGTTGGGGGGGGGGGAAGGTGAGTGGAGGGGGGATCGGGGGGGTACGAAACTTAACGCATCTGTAGGCAGTGCTGCGCATGCGCTGGTTTTACAGATGTAACAGCGCATGCGCAGCACTGTTTCCAGATGCGATAAGGTAGTGTAGGCAGGGAAAAGTATCTATTTCCCGAAAAGCTGTCATCGCAAAAATGCGAGGTGGAATGATTAATTACACCTATAATTAGCTAGAACTCCATGAGAGTTCTAAAGCTAATTATCTCCAGAGAATTTTAATGTTTAATGAATAGGCCCCTTAGTAGCTACATACTCCTTCCCTGGTATATTAGTGAAAAAGATTTTTAAAATGTATATGTCAAAGCCATTTCAAAATAAGGCAAATGACAATGCAATCAAAGATTTTATAATTAATCAGCTTTTATAAAACCTATCTTTTAGCAGACTACTCATTTCCTGCAGCTGATCATCTGTAGTGCTTGCTACAGAATCGGTGTGAAATACCGATAGGCTGCAGGCTGCAGGGTGAGGTTAGAGTTAGGTTGTGGGAGGGGGGGGTGTTTTAGGGGGAAGTTTAGATTTAGGCACTAGTTGGAGAGCTAGGGTTAGAGATTAATGTTAAGATTGGACAGATTTACTTACTGGAACGGGGGGGGGGGGGCAGATGTTCTAAGCTCAGGAAAGTGATACATTTGAGAGGAGTGATAAAGTACCAACCAATCAGCTCCTAACTGTCATTTTCCAAACTCAGCCTGTAAGATGACAGTTAGGAGCCAAGTGGTTGGTAGTTTATCACTTTCTAATTTATCACTTTCTAGAGCTTAGTACATCTCCCCCAAGATCACTCCACCAGAATTGACAGTCACATGACCACCGGGACCCAGAAGGAGATGCTGCAGCCGCCGGGACCAGCTAAGTAATCGCTGGGCCACCAGGCATGTTTATTGTCAACATTTTATCTTGCGAATATGTCATTCATGTAGACATGATGAATGTAGACATGGTCAGTGTCGACATGCTAATCATGTTGATATGATGCACGTTAACAATGTCAACATTCTTATGTTGACCTGGTGTTTGTCAACATAAATGTCGACCTAACATACCACACCCAGCAGGCGATATCTATGGGGACAACTATTTAACAAGCTAAAGATTAGCTTATATGAACTGGACTGGAGGAATGGACAAGAAAATGGCAAAATGCAAAATTATACACTTGGGTCTCAAATACCCAAAGGCTAAGTATAGTATTAATGGACACTACTGAGCAGAAAAGGGATCTTGGGGGTCTAGTTACTAAGCAGTGTTAGGAGACAGAGTGAAAAGTGATAAGGTCCCAGCCAATCAGCTCCTAACTGCCATCTCACAGGCTGAGTTTGAAAAATGGCAGTTAGGAGCTGATTGGCTGGCACCTTATCACTTTTCACTCTGTCTCCTAACACTGCTTAGTAAATAGACCCCTCAGACTTAAAGGCAGGGAAGCAATGTAGCAAAGCAATGAGAAAGGCAAGTCAGATGTTTGGTTGCATAGGGAAAGGAATCAGTACAAGGAAAAAAGAAGTAATGATGCCACTGTATAAGTCATTGGTAGGGCCGGATTAAGGGGGGGGGACAGGAGTGGTCGTCCCTTGGCCTTCACACACGGAGGGGCCTCCACACAGGGTCAGTGTAACCCTGCCGAGAACAGGTGACCAATGACACCTGTTCCCGGATTGAGGCTCACTGCCGCGTCTCCCGTGTCCTCTCATCGGCGTCACGTGACACCTTATGTCTGTGACGCTGATGAGAGGACTAGGAAGCAGCTCTGCTGGGAGGTCCCGCCCGCACGCTGTCACTGAGGTAAGTCAGCGGCGCCGGCGGAGCAATAGGCTCTCTGTGGTTTGGGGGTGGGAGGCTCAGGGTGGCTAGGGGTAGGGAGAAGGGGGGCCTTAATCCGGCCCTGGTCATTGGTATGGCCTCATCTAGAATACTCTGTTCAGTTTTGGAGGCCACATCTCCAGAAGGATATGAACACATTAGAGACTGTACAAAGAAGGGCAACTAAAATGGCTCATGGCCTACATCACAAAACTTACCAGGAAAGACTAAAAGATCTTAATATATATAGTTTGGAGCAGAGAAGGGAAATAGGAGATATGATAGAAACTTTCAAATATATCAGAGGATTTAACAAGGTACAGGAGAGAAATATTCTTCAAAGGAAGAGAAGTATTGGAAGACGAGGACATGCACTGAGACTGGAGGGAAGTAGGTTCAGAGAAATTCTGAGGAAAAATGACTTCACAGAAAGAGTAGTGGATAAGAGGAATAGCCTCCCATCAGAGTTGGTAAAGGCTAATACAGAAGAGCAATTTAAACATGCTAGGGATAGACATAAGGATATCCTTACAAAGAACTAAGGGGTCTATGTACTAAGAAAGAGATAAAGTGGACGGAGATAAAGGGCCTGATTCAGAGCCAGACGCAATTAGCGCTCGCTCGTCCAGAAAATAGGGGTGGCTATTCAAATGAACCGTTCGCTGTTTGCGGTCTGTTCACGCCTCTAGGTCTGAACGACCGAACAAAACTTGCGGTCGTTTTTTGGGAAACTACGCCCCCTGGCCGCTCGCATCCTACGTCATGTCCGCTATTTACTAGATTAATCGAGTACATCGACCAGGGTATGAGCTGCTCGCTATTCTTGTGGTTGGTTTTTGCTACCACAATTTTGCGAGCAGTTCTGGCTATAAAATAACCCAGTGACATGGTCAATGACGCTGCTGTTTTAATTATGCACACCCATAAAACGCCCGTTTTGACCTTTAAGCACGCCTGCGATCGGATCTCCACTCCCCGTTTTCAAGCACCTTCCCCTGTTACCACCCACATACGCCTCTTTCTGTCACTCAAATTATCAGGCATTCGCTATTTTGTGAGCACATGAATTTCGACCGCACTGACTGGTTCGTGCATGCGTATAACGATCCGTACGCATGCGCAGTTGGGCAAACATCGCTCGGAGCGAACGAGCGACCGCTTACGAGCGGCTCTGAATCAGGCGCAAAGTACCAACCAATTAGTTCCTGACTGTCACATTACAGCAGGGTTGGGCAATAAGCGTCCCTCCAGCTGCTGTTGAACTACACATCCCAGCATGCCCTGCAGCAGTTTTAGCATGGCCAAATGGTAAAACTGTAGCAGAGAATGCTGGGATGTGTAGTTCTACAACATCTGGGGGGCCGCTTATTGCCCACCCCTGCTTTACAGACTGTGGCCCGTATTCAATTAGATGCGAAAAGCCGAGATCCGCAAAAAAGTATCGCTGATTGTGACTTTTCGCCTGTAGGAAAAGTATGCAATGAATAGGTAGAGAAAAAAAGTGCTAAATCGCTATTTTGGGGTGCAAAGGTGGGGAAACCACTCTGCACCCTTGGGACAGCCCCCCAAAGGATAACTGCTTAAAAAAAAAGTGAGGAACACCCCAAAAAAACACTTTGAAAAAGGGGGCAAAAAAGTGCAAAGTGGGGGTGCAAACCTAAAAAGTAGCGAAATAGACTTTTGGGGGGTCTGCAAGTATGGGCGAGGTGTTTTTTGGATTGCAGGTGCTTGCTTCAGGTGCGTTTTTTAAAATTTTTAAAACTTTACTTTAGCAATTTTAAACCATGCTTGCACCCATTTTCAAGTAGCCTAAATTTGCCAGGACTACTTATTTTAACAAAAAAATACTGCTTAATGCTATTCTTCACCACTTGTGCAAAGACGCTAATTAGAAGAAATTGACACAACTTAAGTACCCCAAATAGCTTTATTAGGGCTATAGGGGCATGTACATTGATCCCCAATGTTACTGCATCTTTTAGGGGGTGTCAGGTTGATTTCCCCAATTCAGACCGAATTTTCGCCTGGTTTGCATTCACCGGGTTGTGTCTTCGCGGGTTTTGCAAATGAATACGGCGAATAGTGGGGGCGCGCATGATAAGTTTCCGTGGCTAAAATATGTGATATAGGCGAAAAAGTCCGGCATGCGCAAAAGTATCGTGGGTGCGAAACTAATTGAATACGGGCCTGTGTTTGAAAAGTGACAATTAGGAGCTGATTGGTTGGTATATCTCCATCCACTTTATCTCTCTCCAAGGCTTAGTACATAGACCCCTAAGGATCAAATAGGTTTTGAGGTTACCATAAGGTTAAAAAAGGGGAAGACTAGATGGGCCAAGTAGTTCTTATCTGCTGTCAAATATTATGTTTATTTCACGAGTAAATTAATTTTAACTAAACAAAATTCACACACTTCCAACCACCGTACTAAACAAACCCTTATTAACAAAAAAAACTTCTGGTGTTCTCTTTTCAGTCTGCCATAGTCTAGCATGGACTGCGATTTTAGCTCATAATCCCAAGAAATGTGGAAAAAAGATGACCAAGCAGCGTAATATAGAATAGAGACAAACAGTTACCATAAAGCTATCGTGGTCCTACAAGTTTCAGTATGCTCAGCATTGTAGTTCCACATTAGCTAGAAATACACAGGTTGCCTTGTTTGGTTTAGTAAAACATGGCTGTGTAAGAGGTGTGAGTTTATTTTTCTTTTAATATGCTTCATCCACATAAGATGCATTGAAAAAGCCAGGTCCACTTAATACACTCCAGGCCTTCATGTGTCACTCCTGTCCCCCCATGTATCACTCCAGCACCCCATGTCACTCCAGCCCCCTCATGGGTTACTCCAACCCCCATGTGTCACTCCAGCCCTCTCATGTGTCACACCAACCCATGTGTCACTCCAGCCCCCTATATGTTACTCTAGCTCCCATGTGTCTCTCTGGCCACCCATGTGTCTCTCTAGCCACCCATGTGTCACTCCAGCCCCTCATGTGTCACTCAAGCCCCCCAAACTGTCACTCCATCCTCAGCCTTTCTTGGGCTTCTGCCTGCTGCTCCTCTTTTCAACAATCCCCCACAGTGGCTGAAGGGTGGAACGCTGAATCTCCAAACTCCTCTCTGTTTGCGCGAAACCACCACTCATAAATCTGTGGTGGCTGGCCTCTTAAGTAGCCAACCTACATCACACATCATGGCGTAGGCTCTCTGCGTCCATGCAAGTGCCGTATCACCGCCAACATAGGCAGTGTGATCACACTCACAGCTTGCCGCCGTGCATGGCGGCAAACTGTGAGTGTGATCACACTGCCTATGTTGGCTATTACACCGGACATCAGCACTTAAAGCTATTACCGCTTTGGACACTGTGCGAGGACAAACCCCCGTGTATCAGAGGAGATAGTCCCGACCTTCAAAACATGAGTGCACCACGTATTTGTAGCAGTAACTTACTGCTGATCGGATCCATTCCTCGGTCTTAATACAATTAGGAGGAGTTTATACATTGGAGCTTATTTTTTCATTGGAATTGCTTACATTGGCATGCTTTATGTCAATTGACATTCTGTTAAGCTGGCCACACACTAGACCAACTTACATCCAACCAGCCAACTTGTTGATTGGTTGGAATGAAAATCTGGTAAGGTATAGGAGTAAATGATGATCAGCAATTTGCTCCTAAATGCCAGAAAACAGATGAAAATAGTCGTTCAGACAAGTTTTTTAAATGTTTGATCTAAACTATTTGTTCAAACAACAGTTTTGGTCCATTTTCCAGTGTTTGGGAGCAAATTGCTGATTGTATACCTTACCAGATTCTTATTCCAACCAATCAACTAGTTGGCTGGTTGGATGTAAGTTGGTCTAGTGTGTGGCCAGCTTTAGACTATTCAGTCTGCTACACAAAGAGACCTTGAAATGCTGGCAGTATAAAATCAAAAATATTGCAGGTCCTGAATAATCCTGGGACACTAATGTTTTAAAATCGGATATATCCTGACCATTGAATGTGTTAATATGCTTGTTTTCCTTTCCTGTGTTAGATATTTTTTTCTTGTGTCATTGTGTTTCATTTTTTATTCAACAGCGATGGTTATCAGTTAGTAGGATTTAATTCTTTATCATATTGACACTATCTCATTAGCATACTTAGGTTTTAGATTGTTTTTTTGGGCATCAATATATGTCATCTTTATCTCTGGTAGTATATATATATATATTTACAAGTTTTAGTTTATTTTTTCATTAAATAATGATTTATTTTAGATATTAAGACAGCGTTTCATTATTCTCTCTCTTTTGTTTTGTATATTGATAGGTAAGGTAAAACCTATCCTGAAATTGAAGCGGCAGTCTTACTGAATTGAAAACAGCTGTGTGATTTATTGATTATTTCCTGCGCTAGATTGTGTGTTTCTCTACAGTCATAGTCACCCCCCTTTTATCTTTGTGGGTGGTGGGTGCGGGAAGCTGATATTTTTAAATGCTAACACTACATTCACCGGTGGCAGAGCAGGTTGCAGATTGGCCCCTTGGGTGCCCCTGTGCCCTAGGTGGCTGCCTGCACTACCTTGTTGGTAATCCGGCTTTGCTGGCAGTCATTTTGGGCCCCAAAGCATGCTGGTATCTGTAGTGTACCAAAGACAACACTACACAAGGGAAAATACTTAGTTCTATTAGCACTTGGGCTGGTATCTCCTGGACCATGGGCACACTCCCCCTATGGCTGCTGGTCTATTTTCTGTGTTTTCACCAGCCCGGGCTGGCAAACCTAGTGCTGGTAATCCTAAAATCTTTGGAGACCCCATGTCAGTTTTTTGGGTTAACCAGCGCTAGGATTAAAGTGTTAAGCTAAGTACATACTATACAATTATTGGTCCGATTTGCCTTTTTTATTGTGTACCGTAGTACATAGGCATGAGCGTTTCAGCCAAACGCAGATAGAATGGTCCAATGTTGTCCAGAAATGCTAGTTTTGATTATCAGATTGGTCACACTAGCCAAAAGATATTGCCCAAAAAGTCCCAATATCGAACAACGCTTGGACATTCTTGATAATCAGACCAGATTTTTATGTTTGCCTCATCATTCTTGTGGGCAAACATACCGTATACAAATTATCGATCCATGAGCCAAAAAATCAGCAGATTTCTCATTTAATTTGAATAGTGTTTGCTGCTGATATCGAAACCTCCCACTGGCAGAAATATTGTGCCCATTGTCAGTTCAACCGAAAACTCACATAGGGCCTGATTCAGAGCCGGACGCTCTGACCAGAGCGCTCGCTCTGAATCAGGGCCTCCTACATGAAAATGGAGCGGCCTTATGGACGCTCGCATAGCTGTGGGTTACCCACAGCTATAGCGAGCGTCCATGATGATGGTCACGATGGTCAAGACCAACGCGACCATCGGGCTTGCGACGGAGACCCTGCGGTAGGGTCTCGCTGCCGCAAGCCCTGGAGTGATTTTGGCTCTATCAGAGCCAAAATCACTCCCACTGACATCACTACTGATGTCAGTGGGGCTGGCTTCAGATGGTAGGCGTTCCCATGGAAACGCCTCCGTCTGGCAGCCACGCCCCTGGCACGGCCACCAAAGGGGGCGTGCTGTCACTCAACATCGACAGCACGCCCCCTTTGGTGCGAGACCCGGAGCGTCGGAGAGCCCGTCACTCGCCTGGTCTCGCGCATGCGCACGACGGAGCTCCCTCCATCGTGCGCATGCGCAGTAGGGCAACATCGACCCGCTTGCGAGCGTCCTGCGCTCGCGAGCGGGTCTGAATGACCCCCATAGTGTGTAGCTAGTTTTAGTGCAGGTTGCTATTTGGGGTAGATCTCCATACATTTATATATTTATTTATTTTTTACAACCCTATATTATATGTAGTTATACATTTACATATAGTATATCCTTATACATAAGTTTCATCATTTGTTTAATCATCTTAAACCATCATGAAGTACAGTACCATAGCCTTGCATGATTTCAAAGATTTTGCTGAAAGTTTGTTTAGAAAATTAAAACAAATGATAGTTTTTTGTCGTTATTCAGGGTTTGGCAGATTATTGTTCACGTCCATAGACTCCATACATACACTGACAGATGATAGTTCAGGGCGGTCACTTGATTGGCTGTTGTGCCCGATTCTGTCAGTGTATGTTCAGCTTCAGAATACTTTTCTTTGCTTAAGCAGTGCTATTAGTCAGTTTCAAAACTACAGGGTAATACTTCATTTTTATCAGCTGTTTTTCTGTTTCCCATAGAAGCTCCATCATAGATATTATCTAGAGTAAACACCAGGGGATTTTAGCCCAATTGTTTTAGAGCATGCCCTGCACAGTTCCCACCCGGGAACTACAGAGAAAATGTGGGTGGAGAAATAAACAGCCATAACCAGCTTTCATGTATAAATATCTATATCACACTCAACTAATGTTAATACCTGTTCGCTGATAGATGTGAATATTTTATTATATTATTGTTTTACCATATCTTTAGATTGTATTTTTGATGTATTTATTTATATAGTTAATATTATTGTTACTTTTTGAATATTCAATTTATATATGTAGCAAAATTCAACTGTTTAGAGGGTTGTCTTTATGGGCGCACAAGCTGCTACTTAAACCATCAATCTTCCAAAAAAGGATTACACCATAATCCAAATAAATACCAATTCACAGAAAATACAGGAAGAGACAATTAATAGCGCTAATAAACAAAATACATATAGGATACAATACTTAATACATCCCTTCATGGTATGGTGTCCAATTGGGAGAAATGTGGAAGTCGATTCAGTTCTTTCGTATTTAGAGTTCACTCGACATGAAAGAGAATATCGAAAGGACACTGGCCCTCATTCAGGGGCGGTCGCTAGGGCGCGATCGATCGTATCATAAAAGAGCGAGAAAATGCAAATCAAGCGCAAAATCGCAGCGCACATCGTAGGCGAGGAAACTCCCATCACAATGAAAACACACCTCCTGAGTCTCGTAAAGGGGTGAGCGAGGACTACAGTCGCAGAAATTTGTCGGTCGCTGGCGCCAAGCTATGTGACCATCGTGGTTTTTTGGCGGAGTCAAGTTTTCACATCTGCACTTTTGATGGTTCTTTTGCCTATTTCGATGCGGATGCAAGCAGCGTGCAATCGCTTAGTTTTTTTTGTCTATTCTTCTAATGTAAATTTTGCATGTGTTTTTTGATGTTTGGTTTAAGAAATCTGGCTATGGGTTTATTATAAACAAAACAAAACAAAGCATGCTGGGATGTGCAGTACCACAAACCTAAAAAAATATAAAAAACGTCTACAAAAACATGTATTTAACATTTGAACCAAAAAAAGGCAATGATGATTATTAAATGTATTTTAAATGGTTTTGCAAACAAATGTAATAAAAATATCACATACCGAGACCAACCAAATGTAATGTCCTCTTAAAAAGAAAAAAAAGCCAATTAACGCAACCACTTTGCTAATATACATTGCAATGACAAACACCTGTTACTTTGTTAATTGACTCCAGACATCGGCAGAGGCAGAAACCATGGCCTGCAGTCGCAGTGCTTGAGGTAGACCCTGGGCTCACTCAAGCACTACGAGAAGTAGCATCTTAAAGGCGGCGGTATGACGTGTGCGATGACCCGCTCAGTAATTTATGCACGCCTTTAAATCTCTCTTTTTACGACAGACACGCCTGCGTTCGCAGCGCCACGCCCCCTGTCAATCAGAGCTACGACCAAGTAGTGACTGACGACAGACTCCATATAGCGCAAGAACTGGCTTGTGCACTCGCAATGCCGACTACACGCATGCGCACATGACAAAAAATCGCTCGTTGCGATCGATCGTGCCCTAGCGACCGCCTCTGAATGAGGTCCACAATGTGTAGTGATGTCTTATTAAATACATAACATAATTCTTGTATTTCAGCTGTATAAAATATCGTACCCCACTCACAATTGAATAGGGGTAGATCTTTATATCAAGGTATCTTTCAAATAGATTTGTAATGAAACACTTGTGGTGAGCGTACCACCAACTCACAGTGTCTAAATAATATATGTTCTCATCAAGGTATCTTTAATAATAATAGCTCTATCCAGCGTACCCCGACTCACACTAAGCATTGAGATAACATGTTCATAAAGGTATCTTTTTAAAGCACCAAATGACAGCGGCGTACCCGCACTCACGTAAGATGTTAAAGCAAATCACATCAAAAGGTATCTTTATTGCAGTTAGAACAAGATGGCGTACCCCAACTCACTCCGTGTCAGATGTTTAGACTCCCGTAAAGGTTTCTTTTATATCCCAGGTTTCAATCTGGATCTCTCCACAAGACAACAAAACCATTTTCTTTTTCTCCATAAACAAGGATATGTTTAATATAGGGTCACATGGGGTATAAAACTGGGGGAGTCCCCAACACAAACTACTGGGGATAGACACCAGATATCTGCATGTAAAGTGTCTATCCCCAGTAGTTTGTGTTGGGGACTCCCCCAGTTTTATACCCCATGTGACCCTATATTAAACATATCCTTGTATTTGGAGAAAAAGAAAACAGTTTTGTTGTCAGCTTAACGACAAAATGACCATCATGGGTGATGGTCGCGATGGTCAAGACCATCATGACCATCGGAGCTTACGACCAGACCCTAGGGTAGGGTCTGGGCACTCGTAAGCCCCAGGGAGCTTCCTGCTCTGTTTGAGCAGGAAGTTCCCCACTGACATCAGCAATGATGTCAGTGGGGCCGCCATCAAACGGCAAGCGTTCCGACTTGAACGCCTCCGTTTGGCCGGGCACGCCTCCAGCCCGTCCAGCAAACGGGGCGAGCTGTCACTCAACATCGACAGCTCGCCCCGTCTGCTACGAGACCACCTAACAACGGAGCGCCTGTCGTTAGCCAGGTCTCGCGCATGCGCACGACAGAGCCGGCTCTGTCGTGCGCATGCGCTGTGCGGCAACATCGAGTCGGTTGTGAGCACTGAGCGCTCACGACCGACTCTGAATGAGCTCCAGTGTCCTTTCGATATTCTCTTTCACGTCGAGTGAACTCTAAATATGAAAGAACTGAATCAACTTCAACATTTCTCTCATTTGGACACCATACCATTAAGGGATGTATTAAGTATTGTATCCTATATGTATTTTGTTTATTAGCGCTATTAATTGTCTCTTCCTATATTTTCTGTGAATTGATATATGTAGCAAAAGTTTAATGATTTAAAACATATTTTAAAAGTTTAGACATCAGCATGTCATCTGAAAATGTACATATTTTTATCAGCTGTTTTTCTGTTTCCCATAGAAGCTCCATCATAGATATTATCTAGAGTAAACACCAGGGGATTTTAGCCCAATTGTTTTAGAGCATGCCCTGCACAGTTCCCACCTGGGAACTACAGAGAAAATGTGGGTGGAGAAATAAACAGCCATAACCAGCTTTCATGTGTAAATATCTATATCACACTCAGCTAATGTTAATACCTGTTCGCTGATAGATGTGAATATTTTATTATATTATTGTTTTACCATATCTTTAGATTGTATTTTTGATGTATTTATTTATATAGTTAATATTATTGTTACTTTTTGAATATTCAATTTATACATGTAGCAAAAGTTTAATGATTTAAAACATCTTTTTAAAAGTTTAGATATCAGAATGTCATCTGAAAATGTATATATTTTTATGTTCCAATACTTTAATTTGGACTCTAAGGGGATTATTTATCATTGGTGGCATAGGGGTCCCAAAAAATATAATTACTGCTGCATATCGCAAAAAATTATATTTCTGCTATAGTTATCTAAAAACTCGTACAGCAACAGCGGCTCTGACAAGACCCAGTCCCAGCAAAGAGTCTGCAGTAAAGTGATAGCAATCGCTGGAGGGGAGATGTACGAAACCTTCCAGGGAGGGATCAAAAGACCCCTCTCTGGCAATGCTGTCCCCATGGGCATTGAACAGCCAATGTCATCTCTTTAGATTGCATTAGTTATTTCGGAGCTTGGTAAATTTGTCCAGACTGCAGAATAATGTAGAATGTGGGGCTTGTGTAATAGGGGGCGAGCTGGCGCCGCTGTGGGAATTCACTGACAGCAAAGAGATCAACAAAATTTTATTGACATTAGTGCTTTGTAGGTCCACCACGTGTAGTTATTACTGCAGACACCCTTCTTGGCTAACTGTCCAGAAGTTCCTGGACAACAGCAGACAGTAAGTTTTGCCATTCCGCCATAAGTACTTTGACCAACTGTGACACTGAAGAAGGTCAAGTTGGCCTAGAACGCACCAGTCGCTCCATTTTGGCCCAGAGGTTCTCAGTGGGGTCAAGGTCCGGACTGTGAGCTGGCCAGTCCATCCAGGTTACCGAATTTTCTGTATACCAGTCCAGCATCACCCTGGAAACATGACAGGTTGCATAAAATCATTTAAAAACATTTGTTGTTTCCATAGAACTGCAAGTGCATGTGCCTCCCTACCAAGTGTTCTTGTCGAAACCACCACATTAGTGGCCATTTTGGAACTCCTGTGCAATGTTATGCATTTTGCTTGCGCGTAGGTGTCCAATCACTTTTCTCTACAAAGTGTATTATATTATTATTCAACCCAATGCAAATATTTAAATATTTAGATTGTCATTTGTGATAGTATATTACATCCTATTATTTAATTCTTGTCATTATTGTTATTCTACACTTCGCCATAATTTGCTGTGCACCACTTTAGCGCTGCTATGCTTATTCAAATTACCCTTACTCAGGGGCGCCGAGGGGGGGGGCGGGTACAAATTACCCAGGCCCGGGCTTCCAGAGGGGCCTGGTGGGGGCCCGAGTCTGATGCCGCCTCCCCCTCCCTCACAGCAGCCCAGCAAACAGCGTGTGCTGAGCTGCAGTGGGTGACTGCTCATGGCTGTTGAGCAGCAGCCACAGCAGTCTCCTATGCCTGTGTGGGGGAGTGATCACGTGATGGCATCCCCCTTGGCTTTGCGCCAGGCTGAGGGGGCTCAGAGTGCTCACCTCGCCAGCACACAGCGCCGTGAATCGCGCTTAAAATGTTTGTTTTTTTCCGAAGGGGGCGTGGCCACGCCTCCCCCGATTAGGCCACGCCCCCTGTTACCCGGGCCTGCCGCCACTCTTGGCAGGCCTGCCCTTACTACCCACCACCATCCAACAGAGTATTAGTGTTTTTGTGCAGTGCTGTAACAGGGCTTTATGCCTACCTGTGCTGCCCCCTAATCACGTGACATCATGATGCTATGCTTAGGGGCGGAGCCATCAGCTACGCCGCCGGTTCCAGTAAGCAGAGCATTGCTCGGAGCGTTCCAAGCACCATGCATGCCATATGAGGTGCCATGGGGCCAAACGGAGCTGCCCACAGGGCCCCGCACTCTGTGCTGAAGCACTACCCGCACACTCCATTACGACCGTTACTGTGCATTTACGTTACCAGGCCTCTGGGACTCAAAAATGTGTGAGTTTAAAGCAGATATAGGCAGTCTGATACACTACAGGACCTCACTGGGCTGCCCTCTAACCAGGAGAGGCCAGGAGATGCTGGGGATGAAATAAGAGGAAGCTACAAGTGAGATTGAT
This sequence comes from Taudactylus pleione, assembly GCA_031769625.1. Lineage (NCBI taxonomy): Eukaryota > Metazoa > Chordata > Amphibia > Anura > Myobatrachidae > Taudactylus > Taudactylus pleione. The sequence goes on from JAUIMM010000334.1 coordinate 2,777,785, forward strand.
AATAAACAGAAATTTGACAGGCCCAAACAGCGCCCCCTGCCCTGTGGTTCCCTGTGCGATGGCACCGGCCGCACTACCCTAGCTACGGCCCTGCCTCTAACCTTCAAAAGGGTCTCTTACCATTAATATCAGTAAAAAGTTAAATCGATACATTTAATCAAAGAAAAACACACCTACTGTATCTGAAAACAACATGTCAGCCATCTTTTTAAACAAGCCTTACAAATTATATAGATAACTTAAAGATATATTAGGCAGCAAGTGAACACTCAGTTCTTGAAGTTTATGTGTTGGAAGCAGGTAAAATGGACAAGGGTAAGGATCTGAGCGACTTTAACAAGGGTCAAATTATGATTGGTAGATGACTGGGACAGAGCATTTCCAAAACGGCAGGTCTTGAGGGGTGTTCCAGGTATGCAACGGATCAGTGGCAGAGCTAGAGAGTGGTGGGCGCAGGTGCAAGAAAATTCTTTGGGCCCCCCTATGCAGTGCCCCCAGTAGTGGTCCCCCTATGCAGTGCCCTCAGTAGTGTCCCATATACAATGCCCCCAGTATTGGTCCCCCTATGCAGTGCCCCTTATACACTGCCCCCAGATGTGGTCCCCCCTACGCAGTGCCCACAGTGGTAGTCTCCACTATGCATTGCCCCCAGTAGTAGACCCCCTATGCAGTACCCCCTATGCAGTGCCCCTAGTAGCAGTCCCCCTATACAGTGCCCCCAGTAGTAGTCCCCCCTATGCAGTGCCCCCAGCAGTAGTAGTCCCTCCTATGCAGTGCCCCAGTAGTAGTCCCCCCTATGCATTGCCCCCAGTAGTAGTACCCACTATGCTGTGCCCCCAGTAGTAGTCCCCCCTATACATTGCCCCCAGTAGTAGTCCCCCCTATGCAGTGCCCCCAGTAGTAGTCCCTCCTATGCAGTGCCCCAGTAGTAGTCCTCCCTATGCATTGCCCCCAGTAGTAACACCCCCTATGCCGTGCCCCCAGTAGTAGTCCCCCCTATGCATTGCCCCCAGTAGTGTACCCCCTATGCAGTGCCCCCAGTAGTAGTCCCTCTTATGCATTGCCCCCAGTAGTAGTGACATGACTGCATCATGTGGACAACCAGGTGCGTGTGTGTGTGTCATTTGTCTGGGAGATAGCACCGGAATGAACTGAAGGCAGTGCTCTGGGGAATGTTTTGCTGGCAAACCTTTTAGTTCTGGCATTTAAGTGGATGTTACTTGACTTGTACCAGCTACCTAAACATTGCTGCAGTCCAAGTACACCCATGCATGGCAACGATATTACCTGATGGCAGTGGCCTATTTCAGCAGGATAATGCGCTCTGCCACACTGCAAAAATTGTTGAGGAATGATTTGAGGAACAAGGTGTTGACTTGGACTCCAAATTTCCCAGATCTCAATCCAATCGAGCAGCTGTGGGATATGCTGGAAAACAAGCACAAGCAATGGAGGCCCCACCTCACAACTTACAGTACTTAAAGGTTCTGCTGCTAACGTCTTGGTGACAGACACTACAGGACACACTCTTAGAGATCTTGTGGAGTTCATGTCTTGATGGGTCAGAGCTGTTTTAATACAGTCAATGTTCAGCTAGAACACAATCCTGGGCTGCTTCCCCCACGGATGGTCATTTGTTGGCACAGGGCCTAGTTGAATATTGGAAAAAAGGTGTTTCCAAGGAGGCTTTAATGTTGTAAATGGTTAATGTCCAATGACAATGTTCACCATATATATGATGTAGATGAAGACCTTTATAAGAAGTATGGACCTCTCCATGCCTTTAAATGTTCTCTCTAAAGCAGACCCGAGGGATGATGGACTAGTACTTTGATCTGCTTCCAAATTCTATATGAAATCCTTACACCAAAACACACCCGCAATGGCAATCAGCCTCTCAGGGCCTGATTCAGCAAGGAACGCACGGATGCAGACGCACGCACCCGTCCGCAGAGAGTATATGCTAATAAATGCATACGCACGCAGAATAAGCAGACGCCTAGCAAAACACAATACATCCCACTTCCCTTAACGTGCATTCCGTTATACCCCGCAAGACAGCGGAAACATCGGTAGGATCGAGAACCATTGAACACATTAGCATATTAGTGGTTGACCTGACTCCATGCAGGATGTGTGCCACTTCCTGCATGCAACTAGACCTCAGGCTACAGATGTCGCCGCAAGGGCTTAATAATGCACGCCCCTAAAATGCCGTCCAAACGCACAGGCACGCCTGCGTTTGCCCGCCCACCCCCACAAAACGTCACTTCCTGTCAATCACTTTTCTCTGGGTTTGTGTTGCCTCTGTACACGCAGTACCATTCGCAATAGCTAGTTTGCGGCATGTGCACTGTGATGCATACGCATGCGCAGAGCTACAATATCGGCCGAGTGCGTGCGTGCGTACGTTCCTTGCTGAATCAGGCCCTCAGTCTGTAAATTCTAATTGATGTTTATGAAAACATTATAATACGATTAAAAAGTAGTTAATTTTCTTACATGATACATAGAATGTGCGAATATGACCTCACTCTGGGGTAGAAGTTATCCCCTTGCTGTCCACTAGTGCTATTTGCACTCAGGGGCTGATTCAGACCCGTTCGCTATGATGCAAATGCTCGTAGCTGTCCGATAGTCGCTAACTTTGCATGCGTACGCATCGCAATGCTCGTGCGCAAAATGCGAGAGATCGGGATGCATTCACTTGCTGCGTATAGACTGCCCAGTGGAGTGATTGGCAGGAGAGGCCATTTGTGGGTGGTGACAGGGGCTGACCACTAGAAACGGGGGAGTGGAGGTGCGAACGCAGGTGTGCCTGAGTGCCTCAACGCCGTTTCAGAGGCGTACGTAATTAAAAGGCAGCGTCATAGTACACGTCACTTCCCCTTCTGCTCCACGGGAGGTTTCTGTCCTCCCTGAGCTCGCCTTTCACTCTGAAGTGATCGCTGTGCTTGCAGCAGGGTAAAGGCAACCTTAAGCGCTGTGATTGCGCCGATGGTGCTCGATGTACCAATGGTTACAAGCACTTCCAGGAGATGAGATGCGCAAGTAGGCGTCGTATGAATGGCTGGTGGGCGTCTACATACACAAAGCGATCGCACGCCAAGACATAGGGCCTCATTCAGAGGCGGTCGGAGAATGCAAGTGGTTGCTCAGAAACTGGGCGGCCGCTTGCAACCTGACCGCCCGCCTCTGTTGCGGTCGTTAGGCTGTGGGTTAACACCCACAGCTCTAACGACCGCTCAGGTGATGGTCACGATGGTCAGAGACCATCGCGACCACCGGGGCTTACGACGAGACCCTAGAGTAGGGTCCCACTTGTCGTAAGCCCCGGAGAGCTTCTGGCTCTGTCTGAGCCGGAAGCTCTCCACTGACATCACTAGTGATGTCAGTGGGACCTCCCCCAAACGGTAGGCGTTCCCACGGGAACGCCTCCGTTTGGGCTGCCACCCCCCCGGCCCTCCTTCCAAACGGGGCGAGCTGTCAATCAACATCGACAGCTCGCCCCCTTTGGATCGAGACGCCGTCGTGCGCATGCTCTGTGGGGGGCCATCGACCCGGTCTGAGCGTATTGGCGCTAACGACCGGGTCTGAATGACCCCCATAGTGCCTTGCCGTGCAATCGCCTGCTATGCCATCACTTAGCCGAATTTACATACGCTGGGAGCGAGCGTACGCATCTAGCGAGTGGGTCTGAATGAGCTCCTCAGTTCAGCACTCTTCACCCAACGCATTTCATTAAATACTGACTTCTTCTGGTGTGTGTAGAGTTTCCAATTGTCTGCTCCTGATAAGTGTCCTGGTTCTCTCTCAAGTAGTGAAACTACTCACTACTTGCTGTATATGCGTCTGGATCCTCTTGCATTGAATGTGGATGTGATTTGAGCCAGTGTCGCTTGTCTGCTACCATGGATAATTCTGGCCAGACGCTGCTGGCCATGAACATTAAGCACCCATGTTCGGCCACTGCACTGTCCACAGTGGGTGTAATGCCGTCCATTAGATATTCCCAGTACATACATGACACTGTATATTGAGGAATGTTGAATGTCTGCACAACTTTGAAAATAGAATGTCCTATCTGTCAGGCACCCACTACAATGGCCAGTTCCAACTCCGATAACACAGGTCTGCGATGAAAAAACTTTTTAATGAATTTATGTGATACTGTACTTTTTGGCTTCTGAACACGAAAATGGCTCCCGATTTTGCATATCACATCACGTTTTTCTGCAAAACGTGTATTTATGAATAAGTAATTTTTTTTATATTCTTTAAAGTAATAAATGTATTCTGCCTACATTTAAGGTGCATACACAGGGAACGATCTGTACCTCCAACGACTTGAAAGACATCTATCAAAAGATATCTTTCAAATATATCTTTCATAGATATCGTTCATAGATCGTTCAAAGATCTTTCAAAGATAACTTTCAGTGAGTCATCCTGCCACATCTCTGACCAGGCAAAGTTGACGATATAGTCCAGATTGGCCTGCATGTACAGACGATCATAGATATCGTTATTGTTCATACGGGAACGCGCATCGTTGGTTGTTCACTGAATAAAAAATTAACGATATTAACGATATATCGTTGAACGATATCATTCATATTGTAACGATATATCGGTCCGTGTGTACGCACCTTTATTATACAACATTGGGCCTGATTCAGACCCACTCGCGAGCGGCTGTCCGCTCGCAAGTGGGTCGATGTTATGGACTGAGCATGCGCACGACGGAGGGAGCTCCGTCGTGCGCATGCGCCAGACGCGACGAGCGAAGGAAAGTCCTTCGCTCGTTGTGTCCGATCAAAGGGGGCGTGCTGTCAATGTTGATTGACAGCACGCCCCCTTTGGTGGGCGTGCCGGGGGCGTGCCTCCCTGACGGGGGCGTTCCCACGGGAACGCCTCCCGTCAGAAGCCGGCCCACTGACATCACTAGTGATGTCAGTGGGAGTGATTTTGGCTCTGTTAGAGCCAAAATCACTCCGGAGCTTGCGGTTGAAAACCTCAACCGCAGGCTCCGGCTCGCAATTTCGATGGTCGCGATGGTCTCGACCATTGCGACCATCACAATGCACGCTCGTATAGCCTGTGGGTGGTGACCCACAGCTATACGAGCGTCCAGGAGGACGCTCCATGAAAATGGAGCCCGGCCCTCATTCAGAGCGTGCGCTCTGCTCAGAGCGTACGGCTCTGAATGAGGGCCATTGTCTTATATGAATTCAGTCGGTAGTATAGAACGTTGCAATTCAGTTTTCGTCATAAAACTTCCCCCCGCCCAGTGACAGATTAAGGTCCACATGGGCCTGGAGCTGAAATTTACAATGAGCCTAAACCCCATATTGTCTAAAGCAGGGGTCTTCGAACTTGGCCCTCCAGCTGCTGTGGAACTACACATCCCAGCATGCACTGCCACCTTTTTGATATAACAGCATGCTAAAACTATGTGCAGTGCATGCTGGGATGTGTAGTTCCACAGCATCTGGAGGGGCAAGTTTGAAGACCCCTGGTCTAAAGGAACATTGCACAAACACTACAACTACAAGATGAGCTGGCAAAGGTGGAACCAAATACAACAGATGCAACACAATTTTGCCCTGTGCTGGCTCATTTTAACCCCTGCCTACTACCACATACACACACACAGTACACACTACACACACAGTACATATACAGTACACACCACTCATACAGTACAAGTGATTTTAACATTTTTAGGCAATGTCAAGGATCCAAACTACAAAGAAAATGTCAGGGAAATGCTTAATAGTTACAGAAACCTTGGCTGCAATATGAGTTTAAAGGTTTATTTTTTGAATTCCCATATTGAGCATTTCCCGAATAATCTCGGAGACTACAGTGAAGAATAGGGTGAACCAAGATGTTAACGATGTAGAAAGAAAATACCAGGGTCGTTGGGACGTCAGCATGATGGCTGACTACTGCTGGATGATACACAGAGACAACACAGAAAAAGCTTATAAGCGAAAAGCTACAAAACAAAGTTTGGAGACAAAAACAACAAGATATTAACAATTTTTATCAATAATTATGGTTTTGTTTCTATTATTGTTTGATTGTATTGTTATTTTATTATGTAATTAAGACAAAAACACAGTGATATCATCTACACTTCTTCGTATTTCATAATAAATATGTCAAAAACAATTAAACTTCTTGTTTTTCTTAAAAAAGTATGTACCCCTTATAGATAAATGTGATGTGGCAATTTTTTTTTATATACCAATATACTATTTCTTGATGTACACAGGAGTATAATGAAGAATATAAAAGTATTATTAAAAAAGCTTTCAATACCTTAAATTTCACATACCTGTGTAATTGATAAAGAACATTTTTTGGGTGATACCGCACTGACAATATTATTTTGTATAAAATTTTTATCCTTATCAGAGAATTATTTGTTGATCCTCATTTATTCACTATGATGCTCCTCTTTATTTTCAACCCCTAAAAAGGTAATTTTATATATATATATATATATATATATATGTGTGTATAAATGGAGGTGCCACCAGACCATCTTACTTAAATGTAGCAATGTATTATTTTCAAGAGAAAAGAAAGGATAAAAAACAGGGGGCCTGATTCAGAGCCGCTCGTAAGCGGCCGCTCGTTCGCTCCGAGTGATGGTCGCACAACTGCGCATGCGTATGGGTTGTAATACGCATGCGCGAACCAGTCATTGCGGTCGGAAATTGTGTGCTCGCAAAATAGCGAATGCCTGCTATTTTGAGTGACAGGAGGAGGCATTTGTGGGTGGTAACAGGAGAAGGAGCTTGAAAACGGGGAGTGGAGATCCGAACGCAGGCATGCCAAAAGGTCAAAATGGGCGTTTAAGGGTGTGCATAATTAACAAAGCAGCTTCATCGGCCACGTCACTTGGTTGTTTCTTAGCCTGAACTGTTCGCATGATTATGGTAGGAAAATCCAACCACAAGCACTGCAAGCAATTTAGACTCCTTTCGATGAACTCGATTAATCTAATAAATAGCGGAGATGACGTAGGATGCAAGCGGCAAGGGGGTGTCTTTACAAAATAGCGAGCGCATATTTCGTTCCCTCGCTCAGACATAGAGGCGTCAACAGACCGCAAAGAGCGAGCGCTCAATTTAAATAGCCGGCCCCTTTTTCTGAATGAGCGAGCGCAAATAGCGTCCGGCTCTGAATCAGGCCCAGTGTCCGATGCACATTGATAGGTCTACCATTTTGATGTTATATTCTCTGAACAAATTAATAAAATATAACCTTTATTAGTCTCTTTAAAATATGGTGTACAGTAATTCTGGCGAAATATAAAAAAAAGTTTTATAGAAAAAAGATGTGAAAGAAATATCTGAAATAAGTGATTTAAAACAATTCCTGTTGCTGACGGTCAGTGGGATTAATAGTATATAATCAATTAGTCAGGTTGTTTGCAGTCCTTATTGTAATACATGGATGTCTCCGATCTCTATGAGTTACCCTCTCTTCCATATATTTATTATATATATATAGAGCAGAGTCTCTGTAATAGATAATCCCCTGTCTTTCAGGTTGCTACAGTTTCAATATTTATCCATAACAACTGCGTGTATCATATGTTAATAGTAATTATGTTCCCTTAACCAGGGAAATCACACATATCCAGGGAAACCAGTATAGCACTCGAACATGTTTGTTTAAATTAATACTGTATATATAAGAGTGTTTTCTCAAATTTACTATGAATGGTTACTGGCTACAATAACTACTGGTCATGAACGAAATCACTTCTTGCAGACAACATAATTACTATTAACATATGATACAAGCAGTTATTATGGATAAATATTGAAACTGTAGCAACCTGAAAGACAGGGGATTATCTGTCACAGAGACTCTGCGCTATATTTATATATATAATAAATATATTGAAGAGAGGTTTACTCATAGATATCAGAGACAGCCATGTATTAATTTACATTAAGGACTGCAAACAACCTGACTAATTGATTATCTACTATTAATCCCACTGACCGGCAGCAACAGGAATAGTTTTTAATCACTTATTTCAGATATTTCTTTCACATCTTTTTGCTACAAAACTTTTTTTAAATACATCGCCAGAATTCCTGTACACCATATTTTAAAGAGACTAATAAAGGTTATATTTTATTAATTTGTTCAGAGAATATAACATCAAGATGGTAGATCTATGAATGTTCACCGGACCCTGTTTCTTATCTATTTTTTCTCTTGAAAATGATACATTGCTGTGTAATTGATGTTGCCTTGCCATGCGCAGCCTAGCCGGTGTTCAAACTGACTCACAACATGTCAGATTACAACTGATGCAGGTCTAGGCATTTCCAAGATGTCACAGTACAGTGACGCCACCGACCAAAACCTTTACACACTGCTGTCCTATGACTTTTGGCACTTAAGTAAATATAGATAGATATTGAATGGTTATAAAACTTTGCTCCTGGGCCTAATTCAGAGATGTACATACACCTGATGTTTACATACATCTCTGATGTTTTTAGATCTGCGTATGTCCAGATCCGGGGTTGCGATGTCATTTGTAGTGCCCCAAACACTGCAGCAGGCAACATTACAGAAAAGGTGTATAGGCCCAGTTTTCTGGTTCCTGCTGAAGCCAGTGGCTGCGTCCTTGGACTTGAGGGTTACTCAGATGACTGATGTTCACACAGCAGCGGATCAGAGAACCGGCGGGAGGCGTTTATTTACACAAGACGCCTCCTGCGGCATTACCATATTATCGCACAACTGCGGAGTACAAAGACGCAGAGGCTGTGTGATCTGCACCCATTTCTGGATCATGACCCCTGTTCACAGCAAAACATTTCTTGGGTGGATTTATTGAGTGAGACTTGACTTGCATATCCCTATTATACCCCATCATCAGCTCTAACTAAACTGCTCTGGTTTGCACACTGTAAATGCCTTTACATGCTCATACTACAGGGGACAACGGGTCATTAATAATAATATCTATTGCTGACAATTATTCACCCCCACACACAATCTCCATAGCAGCCAGAGTCGCCTTCAGGAGGTAGAAAATTGGGCCGTTGCAACCCACTGGGATAAAAGAGGTGAAAACGGTGTGTAAATGGGACAACGCCTTGTTGCTTCCCAGGCAAGAGGAGGAGGCAGGAGCAGCAGTAGCAGTGACGGACTGACGGCTGGGAGGGCTTACAGTAGGCAGCAGCAGCAGCACTAGGGCTGTGCATGGAGACATCTGCAGTACCGGGGAAGGGAACCATCGCTATCACTCAGCTTGGATTCATATGGTGCTAGTGTAAGAAGGGGAATATTTCATGACCCTGGCTCACTCAGAATCCCTTGCATGCAGTAGGTTACCTGCAATCAGATACTCTGCGTCCCAGAGGCAGTACCTAGTGATCTGTTACAGGTAATTGATGGAGGGGATATCACTCAGAATAGTGTTTTTTTATTTATTTTTTCATTGAAGGCTGGTCTCATTTGGTGGCTGGTGCTTGTCAGGGAATGAGATGTATCTGACCGGCAGGATACATGGGAAAATACTCACTAATGCATGCCTTACCCACGTACCTAGTGTAGGATTATGTGATGTCAAAGCATTGCAGGGACAGAGAGCCTCTGGGCACAGCTGCTGGATGCTGAACATAATACAATAGATCTTAGAAGACGGTGCCCGGCAGAGGTTATCACCCTGCCAGGGAGTACCCCCGTTTGATCTCATTCATTTCCCTCTCTCAATTATCATTGTTCAACTGGTGGGAGTTGGTACTAGCAGTGTGAGAGTCACCTGGGTACTTGCTGGGTGCATACAGGCCACCATGCTCCATAGCCCTGTACTATTAGCGCATTTTGGGGGGGTTGAGATGCAGAATTGCTGGAGATAGGGCACTGAAGGCTTGGTGCAAGTGGTAGCAGATGGCACCATGATCTCCAAACACTGGCACAAGAGCCAGCTGGCCCACATCCCAGACGCTTTCTAGGAAGTCAAGATAAAGTTCTATGACTGGTTATTAGTGGTAAGTTGGGTTTGTAAAGTGTCACATGGTCTCTTCATTAAAGTAGGGGTAGTTACTCTGCCTGGTGATTCATTGCAGATACTCATCTTAGAGGTGGCCATGGCTGATGTGGTGCTGTATGTAGACCCTCTGCTGGCATAAATCATGCCTTTGGCTTATTTGTGTGCTGTAGGTCTATCATTATTAGATGTGTTGCACAGCACTGGATATAGTAGCTTCACTATGGCGTTTATTCTGCTGCTCCGCTGTGGTACCCTGTAGGCTGGGCCACTGCATCAGTACCAGGCTACGGCATCCCTAGAGGGTGCTCCGTGTCAGCCCACCGCCTCCCTGGCACAGGTATGGGCTGCGCTCCCAGCATCCACGTCTCTCAGAGCGGGGTGATTTACTGCAGGGACTCAGACGAATCCAACTCTCCGCATCAGACCACCACCCTCTCCCAGGGCACCGCCGCCACCCTGCACGGGCTCTTCATCAAGACCGACGCGGCTGACTCCATCCCCGCCGTGCTCGCCTACCAGAGCCGCTACCCGCCTGCTGCACGCTCCGGCTCCCGCAGGGAACGCAGAGACCCCGGCCAATACAGCTGCACAGAGGCCGAGACCCAGACCAGCAACACCAGCGTCAAGGTAATTGTGCATGCAGGGTTTTTCCCTAAACTTTGGGGTAAATTTACTAAGATGGGAGTTATATTAAGATGTGATGTTGCCCATAGCAACCAATTAGATTCCAGGTATTATCTTCAAGAAGGTGCTAGATAAATGAGAAGTAGAATCTGATTGGTTGCTATGGGCAACATCACTTCTTAAATAGAATTCCCATCTTAGTAAATTTACCCCTTACACTCAGGGTAATGTTGCACTGCAAGGGGTGCAATTACATTTATTATGTTATATACAGGGTAAATACTGGCTGTTGCATGTATCCCACAAATGCAGGACAGCCTTATTTTTACACTCAAATTTAGATGTGAGTCTCAAATCTACTGTAAATCTCTCTGGGGATTATAAATATGTCTCACCTGCAGTGCAGCTTGGTCTTTCCAAGGTTCACAGTTACTTGACTTTTCTTTTTGCTGGGCTCCCAACTTTGAATCAACCCCACTGTGTGCTCTAAAACTTAATACAAATGTAGCTTTTCAGTTGGTAATGAACTACAAGCCCCAGCAGACCAGTTAGATGTCAGGGCATTTAAAAACTTTTAGGGGCCCATTTATCAATAATCACATACTCAATGCGATCTGGGGGCAATAATAGTGCCCAAAATCACATTGTAGTATGTAATTATACCGCCCAAATGTACCAAATAGCACATGTAGTGACAGGGAGGCCGTTCCTGCCATGTGCTCGGAGTATAGTGATCGCAACAGCGTTCTCTTCACTCCTCTAACGGGACTCCTGCGTCTGCGTGGTCTACTGACCATACATGTGCAGTGGCCATTGCTGGGGAGGGTTCCAGGTGAATCCTCTCCAGGTAAAATTTGCAAAGTGTAGCCTATAGGCTACAGCAGTTAAGGCCATTTTCAGATGGCGTTCGCTGTGGGGACCAAACTCTAGAATGCTTCACATTCCGGACCTTGTTAAATCTGACAGCTTTGCATCCCCCGTATAGAACCCGATGGTGGTTGCGGCTGCTGCCGAAAATGGAGGAACCGCAGCAGATATACATCTCAATGTATGCAGGGCACTGGGTGGCAGCATCTATAAGAATTGGAGCATTGTACAATAATTGTGGCCTTAGAGAGCTCCCAGGTCCCTCAGGTTGTGTGTGTGGAACCAGGAAGATCACATTTCATGTTTGTGTTGTCAGACAAGCTGCTTGTAATGAGGGACATAACATGCATTGTTGTAGGTCTAATTCCTGAGTACTGTTTTATTGATGTAATTAGCCAGAAAAGAGAACGGGCCAGATAACATTATTATGTTGCAATTCTACGCATCATAGATTCCCGTGGCTGCATGTCTGAGTTTTGTACAGTATGTTTTTTAGTGGGATGTTTTTGCATGATGTGCCAATATAATGTACAGTATTTATTTATTACCAGTTATTTATATAGCGCACACATATTCCGCAGTACTTTACAGAGAATATTTGTCCATTCACATCAGTCCCTGCCCCAGTGGACCTTACAATCTATATTCCCTATCACAAGCGCACACACATACACACTAGGGCTAATTTGTGTTCGGAGTCAATTAACCTGGGCTAACACACTAGGGATAATTTGTGTTTGGAGCCACAACCTTTGGAGTGTGGGAGGAAATCCACGCAAGCACAGGGAGAATATACAAACTCCGCACAGATAGGGCCGTGGCGGGAATTGAACCCATTCCCTCAAAGGGATTTTACCCATTTTCTGGATTTAAGCAACCAGCAGTTCTCCAGCTGACATGGAACTACAAGTCCCAGAGTGCTCTCTCAATTGTTGATATACAACAGCTGGATAAATACTGTATAAATGACATTCGATACTGTATATACATTATTTCATCAATTTCCAAAAAGAAACTCTTCTTACATTTGTATCAACTCTAGTTAAAGGCATTCTATTTTTTGTATGTTTAACTTTCCCTCTATATTTGTAGTTTGTCTAAAGGCGCACATCCACATGCCGATATTACTGAGCGATTGCATGATTACGACATCGCAATCGTGCAATCGCTCGGTAATTGAGCACAAATCGTGCACTTTTTTGTGAGAAACGACCAGCGATGCGCACTCCTGCTGGTCCTTTCCGATATCAATCATCAGGCGAACATACCGGTCGATCTGTTGATAACGACAGAGTGGGCATTTTCACAGATGATGGAGGGTGCCTACACTGAATGATCAATCGTTCAGTATAGGCACAGCACAGACTGTGAAACGACTGCACGATTACAATGTCGGAATTGTGCAGTGGTGACGGTATCTGCTAGTGGATACGCGGCATTAGATATCTAGTAAAAGTTTCATGTATCAAAGATGTTGCTGGACTTTAGCCTCTATAAAGATGTTAGAAGATATGTTCGCAGCCCATAGTATTTACTAGAAAGTTATGTTTTCCACCTTTCGTCCATTATCTCCTAAGGGTGATGTATTAAACATTCTAAAGAGGACAAGTGGAGAACCTGCCCATGGAACTAATCAGATTCTAAGATGTAAGTTTACTAAAGTGAGAGTTTTTAGAAGTGGAGATGTTGCCCATAGCAACCAATCAGATTCTAGCTATTATCGTCTAGAAGGTGCTAGTTAAATGTTAAGTAGAATCTGATTGGTTGCTATGGGCAACATCTCCACTTCTAAAAACTCTCACTTTAGTAAATTTACCCCTTAGAATCATTTGATCAAATGTACTAGATCAGAGAATCTTAACTCCAACTCTCAAGTGCCCCCAACAGGTCATGTTTTGCGGATTGCTGTCTGTGGAAGCGGGTGGCATAATACTGACCCAGGATAATAGATTAACTCACCTGTGCACGATTACAAAAATCTGCAAAACATGAGCTGTTGCAGATACTTAACTACTTGGGGTATATTTACTAAAGTGACAGTTTTTAGAAGTGCAGATGTTGCCCATAGCAACCAATCAGATTCTACTTAACATTTAACTGGCACTTCCTAGAACAGGGGTTCCCAATCACAGTCGTCAAGGCACACTAACAGTCCAGGTTTTAAGGATAGCTATACTTGAGCACAGGTGTCTTAATTAGTACTGCAGTTATGATGATTTAACCATCTTTGCTCAAGCATGGATATCACTAAAACCTGGACTGTAGAAGTGGAGATTTTGCACATAGCAACTAATCAGAATTTAGCTATTATCTTGTAGAAGGTGCCAGTTAATTGTTAAGTAGAATCTGATTGGTTGCTATGGGCAACATCCCCACTTCTAAAAACCTGCACTTTAGTAAATTTACCCCTTAGAGGTGAGAACCACTGTACTAGATATAGGATACATAGGGGTATATTTACTAAAGTGTAGGATTTTAGAACTGGAGATGTTGCCCATAGCAACAAATCAGATTCTACTTAACATTTATCAAGCACCTTTTAGAAGATAATAGCTAGAATCTGATTGATTGCTATGGGCAACATCTCCACTTCAAAAACCCGCACTTTAGTAAATATACCCCCAACAATCTGATAGGTTGCTATCGGCAAAATTTCAAGTCATCGGGGTCTATTCATGAAGCAAAGAAGACCCCTGTTTAGCTGAAATCAGGGCTCTTTTCTGCTTTGTGCAATTCATTGAGCAAGTTACTGTGAAGAAGCGTATTACTCCTCCAGTGGTGCACTCACTCCATGCCAGCATCACATCACTATACTTCTGTATGGTGAGTGCGATTCATGAACGGTCGGAAAGCTCAGCTTTCCGGTTTATTTTGCTTTGCATTTACTGTATGTGCCCTGTGCCTGTTCAGTTGATGTGCACCTCTTTGAAAAGTTAAATGAAGGTGGGGCAGCAGGAGGGTCGAGCGGCATCGCTGGGACCTCTCCCAAGTTTTGCTTTACAGCATAAGATGTGCCCCAGACAAAGAACTAGTAAAATGGAGTCAGTAACAAACCCCTAAATTTGGCCAGAGCCTTAAGGGGCCTATTTATCATTGAGGAAAACCAATTCGGATTCGGTTTAAATGGTTGTCGTGCGGGCTGCTGCTGCTGACTATTGGATGCTGTATTTTTCATATGTGACCTTCACATTAAATCTACCAAACGTGAGTGCTGGGTCATTGGTGCTTTTTTTTTCCCAAAAAAAGTGAGTGCATATATTTATTTTGTATGGACCAGGCACCGCATCTTTAAATAACTTCTTTCAGGAGTGCTGTCTTATCCAAAGTGTGTATATATGTGTACATATATATATATATATATATATAAAATCTTTATTAACTAAGTATGTGTTCCTAAATAGTGACAGTAATGTGTGAGACATGACAAGACCATGATAATCCTATTATGTGAGTGAAGACAATCTCTCTTTGGTGAATGCTCGATTATTAAATCGGAAACAATTTTGGTTTTGGACAAATATTTTTATACAAGATATTTAACTCATTGCTTAACCTTTATTGAGAGAAGACACCTACATTGAACACTCTTTCATCATCACTGCAGTCGCCCGCACAAAGGGTCATCCTGACACTCCAGTGCCAAATGATGGGCTCAGTGTCCAATTATTAGAAGTCTGGCTATTGTATGCTTTATTCTGATATGCAGGAATGTGTGTGTTGTTAGTGCCGCTCTATATATTCCAAGTGAGAACAGATCACCACTTTCATTGAGGATTACATTTTGCCAGTTGCTTATTTTTGGTAATTCTATGCTCCGCTAATGCTCCCAGACTAGAGTCTTCTCCATCATGGCTTTATGTTGAATATACAGTAATTATTCAGGTGTTTGTCTACTGATAATGGAAACATTACATGCGGGGTAGGGAGGGTTAGTATAAGGGTGCAGGAAAGGAGGGTTAGGGTAAATAGGACAGGGGAACATTAGTTACCGTTCCCCTGTCGGGATTTCGACCATTGGGATGCCGCTGTCAGTGTACTGACAGCCGGCATCCCGTCCATCAGTATTCATACCGATTCCCTTTGTATCTTTAATGCAAGGCCACAGCCTTGTGCACTATATTATTATTCATCGGCTGCAGCCCCTAGAAGCACATTACGGCTGGCAGGGGTCCTCGCAGATGAGCAGCCCACCCCCCATTATCCCCCCTTGGTTTCTAGGGACTGCATCTAGGGGCTGCTTCTAGGGGCTGCTTCTAGGGGCTGCTTCTAGGGATTGCTTCTAGGGACTGCATCTAAGGGCTGCTTCTAGGGACTGCACCTAGGAACTGCTAGAGACTGCATCTAGGGACTGCTTCTAGGGACTGCTTGAGACTGCATCTAGGGACTGCTTCTAGGGACTGCATCTAGGGGCTGCTTGTATGGACTGCATCTAGGGGCTGCTTCTATGGACTGCATCTAGGGGCTGCTTCTATGGACTGCATCTAGGGGCTGCATCTAGGGGCTGCTTCTATGGACTGCATCTAGGGGTTGCAGCATTAGAGCATTAGAGCTGGCAGAAAGGCAGAGGAGTGACTTCCCATTGGAAGCACTATCTACCAATTGCAGTCCAGACTGTCTTCCAGCATGTAATTAGTGTTTCTAATTGGAAGCCACTAAAATCACTGGGGCTAACTGGTGATGGCGGATTTTTACCAGGGGGGCTGCAGCCCTGGATCCCCTAGGTAAAATCTGCCACTGTCAGACTTACTTATAGAAATGGTGGAGATGGCTCGCCATCACATTGCACTATGAAATGTTACTATAGTGTGACACAATCAACAGTATGATTAAAGTGACTAGAGTGAGCTATATATCTCCCCAACCTTCAATACTTGTATGCTTATTTGGAAACAAAGGATTTTACACCAAGCTTTGTGGATTCAAGTTGGTTTTAGAACATAAGTGGTGGCAGGTTTGCCTGTAGATGTTGGCTATAAAACATAAAATAAATATTGGCACCCCCAACAAGTGAATGGCATCATTCGGCAACTGGCAGCTCAGAGCTGTATAATTAGTTCATCTCCAGGGGGAGCAGATTGTATTCTTGAAGCTTCTCCAAACAGCTTTGCCATCACAGATTATTTTCCTGTAGTTCACCCAAAACAGCATTGCCATCATAGATTGTATTCTTGTAGTTCCTCCGAAACAACTTTGCCATCACAGATTATCTTCCTGTAGTTCGCCCAAAACGGCATTGCCATCATAGATTGTATGCATGTAGTTCCTCCGAAACAATTTTGCCATCACTGAACAGTGCACGTCACAAATCAGCCATCAACGGTTAATGGACTGAGGCTCGGTACAAAGTAGTTACATATCACATTCATTAGTAAATGGGCACTGTAATGCTCTATTAATAGATTATGCACTAGAAATATAACACCAGACATGTATGGCAAATGTATTGTTTTTCACAGTTACAGATTAATATTACTGTTAAGCACCAATGCATGAAGATTTCTGGGATCTTCTCACTACACATAGCCAAGATAAATGTACACTCCTTTCAGACCAGAGATAAGGAGACATTTGATACATGAGAATGAGAGTAACATTGTTACAGACAGTGCTGTGCCTATATTATATTAATTACATCACTGCCTCCTTACAGTACTTTGTGGTTTAGAAAGTAGTCCTCAGGGACTACTGCACTGCAGATAATAAAATGAAGATGATTTTTGTATGGTTAGTTAGTCTGAGAACACAATGGTTTATAATATTAGGTTACTCTTTTAGAATTGATTATGTATTAAAAATATATATACTACAAAACCTGTGGAGCAATTAGAAGTGAACATGCAGAAACTTTGTAAATATTGATCCCCAAAGAACAGAAGATGTTTTATTATGTAAGGGGTCAATGCTGGGTACACACCTGAGTGACCGTCCTAGCGGCCGGCCAACCATTCCGCCTACTGAGCGACTACACACTTATCAATCAGCTGCCCGATAAGTCTGATCAGACATCACAACTGGGAGGGCATTTAAATTTGGCTGCCCAGTTGCGATGTCAGTGTCAGCGGTTCCTGCGGCCAGTGTACGGGTTAGTTGGCTGATATGCCTGTGAATGACATTGGACCTGATTCAGCAACATATGCAATTGCAATTACGTACGCAGATCGAGCAATTGTTAACCACTGCGCATGCGTACGTACCGCACTCCATGTGTGCTACGATCGCACTGCCATTATGGATGCACTGAGGAATCCATGGCATGGTGAGTGACGGGCTGTGAGCGTTTGGGGGCGGTGACGGGGAAGTGGTTGGAAGAATGCAGGCGTGTCTGTCCGTTTGAATGCCGTTTCCTGGGCGGGCATAAATTAACCACTGCGATTGCGGTGCGACAAGACTTGCAGGTTCTGCGGCTGGTCAGACCTGCTGTAAATGTGCGTGACGGGCTGATGTGCATCGATGGTACCGATGTATACGCAGGAGAGCAGGGTAGTACGGTTGTGAGAAAGTAGCAGTGGGCGTCGCTCTATGCTGGCTGAGCTATGGCAGGCATTAGCATACTTTCGCAGCTGCATTCCGTGCAAATTTGCAGCTGCGTACGCAATAGCCATCCATACTGAATCAGGCCCATTGTTCTCAGACATGTCGTCTGTACACACAGTCAGATGAACTATGTGATATATCGTTCATTGGTGGTACAAACGATATGTCTCATAGTGTGTACCCAGCTTTAGTCGTACAAACTTCCGTCATATCCCCTCTTGCAAGCGAGTGGGTGTAACAAGGCAGCAATGTGGCCTTGGCATGAAGGATGTTTGCATTGGGAATTACAGGCTCTTCAGAGCTAAGCATATGCAGAGATCTGTACAACTTTGTCTAATTTTCTTGCACCACGGCCAGGGCTGATGATGACAGCTAATTTCACCGAGGGATGGATGGAGACGGTGCGGTCACATAGATTCGGCCTTCTCTGAATACAGGAGGAAATCCGTGTTTATTTCCAAACACATGGAAATTGATAAGATGCTGTTTCATTAATAAAGTCAACCAAATGGAGACCTCCGTGTATGTAAATAACAACAATTGACGGATATGAGTAGAAACAGCGCTGTGGATTGCGGGCTCTCCAGAACTAGCGTCATAGCTAATACTCGGGCAGATTTGGGAGTCTCCCGTAAGTTCTGGGAGAGTAGACAAGTACAGTATGTTTAAAAGGCATTAACATCTCTGCCCCTGTATCACTTCTTCACAGGCATGCAAAATACATGTTGACTGTTCGCTGTGGGGCTGACCGAACAAATACTGCAAAAGTGCACAGCTTTGCGGCAACACAGAAGTGGAAATGTTTTTTATGCATGGCTGATCAAAAGGACGAAGATCTGTTTTTGATGAAAAATTCCCTTTAAACGAGAATCCTCTTCTGAGATCTGTAGTGCAATATCTTTCCTCCTTGCTGCGCCTTGCTCACGACTCTCTGGTCTCCTGGGAGTTTGCCTATTCCCTGCTGTTCACATTTTATTTTGTTTTACTGATGCTCAGTGCTTGTGGGTAAATAGGGACGTGCAGCTAGACAAGTTTATCCCCTGGAGGTGCTGTTGTGACCGGCGGAAGGAAGAACATGTGTCTTTTGTTACTTTTATAGACCCATTCTCATGCAGTATTCCAAGTTTTTTTTTTTTTTTTTCTATCTTTGTAAACAAATAAATTATTATTATTTGCCTTTACAGAAAATGCTTAGACAGAATGATTAATATAATGGCCTGATATTACACCCAACAAAATCAAAATCACAGGTGGTTATTTAACTGTGAATTTCCATGGCGGAGAATCTGTAAGTTTATTTCCATTAAAAATTTACGAGTGATTTTACCATAGTGGAAATAGCTGCTCTAAACATTGTACTTTTACCTGGTGTTTTTGAGGTTTGAAAAGCTACAAATCGCCTGCCATCAGCAGTGAGAATACACTGTATAGGCAGGGACGTAGAGAGCTGTGTGGGGCCCTGCTACTTTTGAGGGCGTGGCCTAATGTAAGGAGGCGTGGCTACACTTTCTTACAAAAATAAATTATATTTGCTGCCTGCTCGCTTCACAGGGGGGTGCATTCATTGTGATCACAGCCCCTCCCCGCTGCACAGCCAGAGGAGACTACTGCTGATCAGTGGCAGCCTGGTCCCCCAACAGCCCAGCTCACAGCAACATGTGCTGGGGAGACACTGCCACTTACACGGAAGGGAGGGGGCTGGCACCGGCCCCCGGCCCTGCTGGGTCCCTCTATAAAACCTGGGCCCGGGTAACAAGTACTCTACTCTCAGCGCCCCTGTGTATAGGCAGATGATAAATACCATTAAATTCAGTAGAGCATCATTTAGGGGGAGAGTTGTAAAACATTCTACAGTGGACAATTGGGGAAGTTGCCCATAGCAACCTCATTCTAGCCAGGAGCTGGCTGGCAACTTTTAGCCTGGGGGGCAAATGCATGCAGGCAGCCCTGGCAGAGGAGTAGCATGTAGCCAGGGTGCCCGAAGAACGTGCGTGCTATGGCGTCCCCCCTTCCAGGGAGGAGGCGGGTCCATATGGGATTAATGTAAAGTAAAAATAAATATATGGGGCAGCCCCGTTGTGGTGCCCATATGCAGTGCCCCCCTGTGCCCCAGGAGAGGACTCCCTTATGCAGGCCTTCAGTAGTGCCTCCAGTAGTGATCCCCCCTATGCAGTGCCCCTTATAAAGTGCCCCCAGTAGTGGTCCTCCCTGTGTAGTGCCCCTTGTGCCCCCAGTAGTAAGCCCCTTATATAGTGCCCCCAGTAGTGGTACCCCCTATGCAGTGCCCCTTATATAGTGCCCCCAGTAGCAGTCCACCCCCCATGCAGTGCCCCCAATAGTGGTAACCCTCATGCAGTGCCCCTTAAATAGTGGCCCCAGTTGTATTCTCCCCCCTATGCAGTACCCCCAGTATTTCCCTTTTTATAGAGCCCCCAGCAGTGGTCCCTCGATGCAGTGCCCCCAGTGGTAGTCCCCTCCCCCCTATGTAGTGCCCCTAGTAGTAGTCTCCTCCCCCTATGCAGTGCCCCTAGTAGTTGTCTCCTCCCCTTGTAGTGCCCCTGGTAGCAGTAGTCCCCCCTTGTAGTGCCCCTAGTAGTAGTAGTCCCCCCCTTGTAGTGCCCCTAGTAGTAGTCCCCCCTTGTAGTAGTCCCCCCCTTGTAGTTCCCCCAGTATTAATGCCCCCAGTTGTAGTCCCCCCCTTGAAGTGCCCCCAGTAATAATCCCCAGTAGTGGTCTCCACCTTGTAGTGCCCCCCTGTAGTCATCCCCCCTTGTGCCCCCAGTAGTGATCTCCCCCTTGTAGTACCCCCAGTAGTAGTCCCTCCCTCTAGTAGTGCCCCCAATACTGGTTCCCCCTTTGTAGTGCCTCCAGTAGTAGTAGTCCCCCCCTTGTAGTGTCCCCAGTAGTAGTAGTCCCCCCCTTGTATTGCCCCCAGTAGTAGTAGACCCCCCCTTGTATTGCCCACAGTAGTAGTCCCCCCCTTGTATTGCCCCCAGTAGTAGTAGTCCCCCCCTGTAGTGCCCGCCCCTCCCCCAGTAGACACACTTAATAAAAAAAAAAAACTAAAAACATTTACCTCAATCCCCGCTCCCGCCGTCGCCACCCGCTCCTCCGTCTGTCCTTCATGACGCCTCTCCCATTGCCCACTGTGGGAGCCGGAAGCTGGAGCGGCTCCTGCAGTGGGCCCAGCAGTAGCTAATGAGAGTCTGACAGACTCTCATTGGCTGCTGATCAAAACAAATACACAGCTCCCGGAGCCGGCGGCTGTGTGTTTGTCACTTGTGTAGCACTGACCCAACTCCGTCCGGTCAGCGCTACACACGCGGTGCTGTCTGTGTCACAGTGGCAAATTAAGATTTTTCATTAAGGAACCTTTATTTTTGTAGTGCAGGCTGTAAAAATTAATAAATAATAATTAATAAATTTTTGATGAAATAAAGAGGTTATCACTGCTAACTCTTATTTAAGAAGAGGGATACTGGAGAGAAATGACTGATTTACTTTGTCTTCCCTCTGTTTCCATTGGTTACCATGTCCCCATAGTCTGCTACGGAGATACCAGTGTGGATGTTATAATGTATGGGGGCACTATAATGTGGCGTAATCTGAATTTGGGCACTGTAATATGGCATATTATGAACTGGTAGCATTACAATGTGGCATAATATGAACTGACGACACTGTGTGGCATCAGTGGCAAACACAGGATTTCCAGAAGGGGGTTTCCAAATGCTTAGTTTTAGAGCCAGTGTGGCGAGTCAATGAAGAGGGCATAATTAGTACTTAACCAGCTTTAATAAGCGTCATACAAAGTGCAGTGTGTAATAATTCCAGCATATACAGGACCAGCAATCACAGTAAGCCATTAGATGCGGCAGTAGGGCCATCCTGCCTGAGCTGAATGTTTTTATTTTAGATGTGGGCACCAATCCAGACTATTGGAGCAAGTCCGGGAGCCTGGAGGAGCAGCAGAAAAACCTAGCACTGCCCTGGACATACTGTATATGTACATATTGGGCCCTATAGCAGTGCATCTCTAACAGTGCATGCTTTCCAGATCTTCTAGTTGGTGCACAGGTTATTTATTACTGGTTGATACATGTTAAAAGATCCACGGGTGGTGCTAATTATTTCATTTGTGATACTGAGAAGAACATGCAGCACTAGTAACAATCTATTATATTACAATTTCTATTGTGGTCATGGTGTGGGCTGGGGAGGGGGGTTTCCAGGCAGACGGAAACCCCCCCTCCATTTGCCTATGGGCATGGTCTATTTACTAAGTTTTGGATGGAAATAAAGTGAATGGAGATAAAGTACCAGCCAACCAGCTCCTAACTGCCATTTTTCAAACACAGCCTGTGACATGGCAGTTAGGAGCTGATTGGTTGGTTCTTTATCTCCGTTCACTTTATCTCCATCCAAGGCTTAGTAAATAGACCCCATAATGTCTACTGGCAGTACTACAATGTGACATAGTGGGAACTGCAATTTTCCATAAGATGAACTGGGGCCAGTGTGTGGCATAACGTGAATTACAGCTCTACTATAGGGCACAACAAGAGCTAGGGCACTACTGTGGGGCATAAAATGAGCAACTGCTGTGGAGAGATGTATCCCTCTAGAAGTATTAGTGTAGGGTCAGTTAAAAATGTTGCTATGGGGCCCACAAAGTTCTAGCTACGCCCTTGAGCATTCATATAATTATTATTCATGAGGAGAGAGGTTACACATTATTGTAGATAAAATATGATAAAATATTAAAAGTGAATTTCCAATTTATTGCAGAAGTATAGGTAAAATATAGTATAGGTGCAGAAGTATAGGTAAAGAAATAATGTTTATTACTAAAAAAATCTTCAAACTAAAATGAACATACTGTATGGCTCCTAAATCAATCAGTCATTATGTGAAATGAAGGACACTCCTCCCCGTTTGTCCATAATAAGATCAGCGAGCAGCGCTAATTAGCTGTATCTAAACACACAGGGAACGATGAAACCATCACTGTAAATATGGAAAAATCAATGTCTGTATAATTGCTATTGTCTGTAACAGAACAATAGTGATTACAGTAGAATATAATATTTAAATGGACAAAAGATCTTGTCCTACCATAGATCTCATACTAGTTTCATGTATTCACAATTACAAAATTCTGATAGCTTAATGCTTATTTATAGAATTAGTTTTCTTAAGTAGAGCGGTTACACATTATAGTGATGTTTTCTGTTTCTGATGTAGCCTAGTACTTGAAACATAGTAATTATCTACTTTAATATAAGCATCATTTTGTGCTATTAATTACCTCACTGTACCAATTGGACAGTTACCACTTACATCCCTCACTGTGGGGGATATTTATTAAACTAATTTGCCGAAAATCCCCTGAAATCCTACATTTTTGGGGGATGTCCGCAAAATGAAAGCATCCCCAGAATATATACGGGGATTTGCAGCTGTAGATTCTCCATTTCCGATCGCAATAGCAGCCCCCAGAGGTCTCATTGGGGGCTGTAATATTGTGAGATTTACCAAGCTCCAGAATGCAAATCACTGATGCAATAAGTGGCGATGATAAAATATAATTATCGGGTCTAAAATCCGAAAATGAATAAATAGACCCTAGATTTGGTCTTACTATGCTCAGTTTCCAGGGCAGTTTGTATGGTTTTAGTCACTGGTCATATAATTGGCAGATTGACAGTCCCAGAATTATTATTCATTTTGGGTAAAGGCTTCCACTGATAAAACTGTAGGGTTAATTGTAAGCTTTAAATCATTTTATAGAAACATCTCAGAAAATGTTGTAAAGTTTTTAGCAAAAAAATATAAAGTTGGTAGATTCCTAATTATTAAGATTTGATTTTAATTGATTTTGATCGATTTTTAAATAGGAAAATCGATTAAAATTGACCTTTAGTAAATATTAGCTGTTTAATATTTTTTAAATATGTTTATGTTCTTGTTTTGCTTACATTTCTTAATTAAGATATTTCACAATGTAATGACATGTTTGAATGTGTTTTGTCACTTTTGATTGTGTCTAGAATAAAGTACATTGCATAAATGCTTAACATAAAGGGGTCTATTTACTAATGCTGGGCATACACTACCAGATAAAATGCCTGTCAGACCGACAGACATTTTATCTGGCAGCCTGCCAGCCGCAGAAGTCGCCGGCATACACTGTGAGAGAAATCTCACAGTGTATAGCCCGACATCCACGCTCCGCCCCCGGGGGCGGAGACATTTCCCTGTTCCTTACGTAGGAAGGAACACAGGAAATGTCTGTCTGTCGGCTGCGCTGGGCATACACTGCCCAATGCGGCTGACAGTTTACCCGCTAAATATCGCATCGGACGGGCATGCTGGACAATCCAGCATGCCCGACCGAGCAATATTTAACCCTCGGTCGCCCCCCCACATGCTACAATTATCGCGGCGATCCGCCGATATCGGGCGGATCGTCCCGATAATTGTAGCGTGTATGGCCAGCATAAGCAGTGTTAGGAGACAGAGTGAAAAATGATAAGGTGCCAGCCAATCAGCTCCCAACTGTCATTTTTCAAACACAGCCTGTGAGATGACAGTTGGGAGCTGATTGGCTGGCACCTTATCACTTTTCACTCTGTCTCCTAACACTGCTTAGTGAATAGACCCCTTCAAGTGCATTGCTGATCTCTCAGGGGTCTGTTTACTAAGCCTTGGATGGAGATACAGTGAACAGAGATAAAGTACCAGCCAATCAGCTCCTAGCTGCCATGTCATTGAAAAATGACAGTTAGGAGCTGGTTGGCTGGTACTTTGTCTCCATCAACTTTATATCCATCCAGGGCTTAGTAAATAGACCCCCAGTCCGAGCATTGTTATTTACAAGGAAGAAAGAGAAAATTATACTATTATGAATATGTCTTAAAAAGACAAACTTAAATATTAATATGTATTGCATTCGCGTTAGGCTGGTGGCTCTATCTCCCATACCCAAGGACAGGACCGACCATAAGAATTATGGTTACCCTGGATAATCTTGATCCTGTTCCCCTTCACTGATGCCCCTGTGTCCATAGCTCTCCACTGCATACTTGCATACTTATAATTTTTCCTCCCGGTAGAAGCCTGGGGAGGAGAAGCAGGCGGGTGACAATGGGGGTGGGGCCTGAAGGTTTGCACCATTAAACCCTGCACCTGATAGTAAATTGCCACAAACAGCGCATATTTAAATAGGGGGGAGCCAAATTACGAGATTCTTATAGAATCAAGTCATTAAGCCCCGTCCCCTACTCGGTGACCCCCGATCTCTGTGAAAATTCTCCCCATTCTGCCCACTTCACTAGGAAGTGGGCAGGAATGCGGGAGAAGTGCCTACTCTATCTGGCGTGCGGGGGGTTACCCAAAAAATCGTGATTCTCCCGCGACTTTTGGGAAAGTAGGAATGTATGCTCCACTGTAACATTACTCTTCTACCCTGTGTGCTTGTATGTCCCCATTTTAGCATTGAAGTGGGGACATATAAGCACTGATCATCAGTCCCCTTGCTGCACTTGCAGAGATCACTGTGAATTAGTGCTCAGAGGGGAATTTAAGTTCCCCTATTTGTACCGTTGTATTTGCTACAGATTGCTGATAGCGCAACATTCTCGGATGCAAAATGGGCATGTGATGTCTGCAGTTACAGTCTGCCACAGCCCTGGGGTGATGCAGCAAGTGGAAACTAGTTCTGCACATGTGCAGAACGGATTCTAGCTTAAAATGATGTGGGACAGAGGAGGACGGCAGAGCTGCATGGGATATGTCAATAAAAGCCTATCTGGCTGTGGTTACATCCCATTCAACCATGCCAGGGAATTGGTTAAAAAACAGGTAGCACTTGCAAGGCATACCAGATGGCCATGTTGACTTGCTGGTTCTTCTTGCATGGATGGCCCTTCCCATGGACCCTGAGAGGGAGGTTCCAGCGTGTACAAGACTGCCAAACAGTTATAGTCACACCCCCGCATGTTGTGTCCAAGCCCCCTTTATACTAGGCAGGGATGTATCTAGGGGTCCAAACACCCCTGGCAAAGTAAGAGACTGGCACCCCCCCCCCATATTTTCGGAATAATTGCACGCTGTTCTTACAGCTGAAAAAATAGGGGTGGGCACACTGACCGATGTCAGTAGCTGCCCTGCCCCAGGGTGCCCCTGTCTGCAAGCCACCCCCCAGTTGTCACAAGTTGCACACTGAGCTGCCCAGTCTGTCTCACTGTGTGTGTCACTCAAAGTTGTGATCCTGGTGGATAGCGTCAGAGACTGTAACAGCTTTTGCCGGGATCACTGCTGTTCGATGTGCGCAACTTTTGAGTAATACACACTGAGGGCTCCCGATCCCATACTGTGCTCTCCTTCTCCCCTCCACATCCCATACTGTGCTCTCCTTCTCCCCTCCACATCCCATACTGTGCTCTCCTTCTCCCCTCCACATCCCATACTGTGCTCTCCTTCTCCCCTCCACATCCCATACTGTGCTCTCCTTCTCCCCTCCACATCCCATACTGTGCTCTCCTTCTCCCCACATCCCATACTGTGCTCTCCTTCTCCCCTCCACATCCCATACTGTGCTCTCCTTCTCCCCTCCACATCCCATACTGTGCTTTTCTTCCTCCATTCTCATCCCACACTGTGCTCCCCTTCCCCCATTCCTACACTGTGCTTACCTCCACATGCCAGTCTGTGCTCCCCTTCCCACACTGCGCACCCCTTCTCCATCAAGCCCCCACACTGTGCTCCCCTTCCCCCTCCACATCCCACACTATGCTCCCCTTCCCCCTCCACATCCCACACTGTGCTCCCCTTCCCCCCTCCATATCACACAAACTGCGGCTCCCCTATTTCATCCTGCCCGCACTCTGCTCCCCCTCCACATCTCACACTATGTTCCCCTCCTCCATCCAGCCCCCACTCTATGCTCCTCTTCTCCCTCCATATTCCAAATACTGTGCTCCCCTTCTCCATCAAGCCCCCACTCTGTGCTCCCCTTCCCCCTCCCACACTGTTATCCCCTTTTCCATCCAGCCACCACACTGAGCTCCCCTTCCCCTATCCCACTGTGTGTGCTCCCTTGTTTCCCTTCCCACACTATATTCTGTGTTCCCCCTCCACATTGATACCACATTTTCTGTTTAATAGAACCAGATACCTCCCGAGCAGTAGTTACTTTAAGTAACTTACTGATAATGCTGGTAAGGTGCTCCCTGCTCTCTTCTTATAGGAGTGCTGCTCGCTGGCTCCTCTGTCTCTGTTAGTGACAGGCCAGCCCACTGACAGACATCGCGTGGCAGCGGTAGATGCTGCAGTGCAGGGAGCCGGGAATCCAGAAGGTATCGCAGTACACAGCAGAGGGCGGCTGCCGGCTGTGTTGAAGCTGCTGTTCCTTTTTCCAGTTGGCGGGCCTGGATAAGTAGGGGCTGGGCTGTCTGACTCCTTAGTCAGGTGGTCTGTCACACACAGACAGTGTTGGCGGTCCGGGGCTCTGTACTGCAACCAGCGTCTCCACCATCACTACATAAGTCCCTAGCCGCCGGTAAGCGTTAGCGGCTGCTCGGGCCCAGACCACACACCAGTCATGATCGGAGGCCCTGATTTCTAGCCCTTGGCCATGTGTGGCACCACCGGGTAGCGCCCCTCCTCGGACAGCGCCCCTGGCGAGTGCCATCCTGGCCAATGGTTAGATACGCCCCTGGTACTAGGGCCCAGAATTTCTCATGCACCCTGCCCTTACCACATCCTAAGCCTATTTCTGGATGCATGGATTTTTTTACATTTTAATCTATTCTTATAGTGTGCTATATTTATAACAGTTCATTTATTATTGAAGGTGTCGTAAACTTTTCTCCAGGTACTTGTCATGTTCTGTACTTACTTAATTAGATAGCTAATCACATCCCGTTTATTTTAGGATATCTTCCCCACATTTTGTGGAAAATGCTTATAACCTTATACCCCAGTATAAAAGCGAGTCACAATTCTTGGAATTAAACTTTCTATCTATACCCTGTGCATCTTCTACAGTATATGGTTAAACGTATATATAAATCACTATTTTAAGGGAGAAGAAAACATGTATATTTACAAGCTGTATTTTTCCATCACACACTAAGCTCCGGTGCATGTTTATGCAGCTGTCTGCCACCTCTGTTACGCCAAATGAAATCAACAAGACTGTAAGTCCAATAGCTGCATTAATGTGTAAGCAGGAGCTTGAAAGTCATTTTTCAGGGCCATATGTCCACATGCAACAGGAAATAATGTATAGTATGATTTGAAACATGGATGCTTTATATTTTCTGTGGCCTCCTGACTGTATAACGGCAAATTGGATGATTCTTTAAACATTCCTTGCACTAAAATAAGCAGCAAATGGAATATAGAGAAAGTGTATGTAACACTAACATTTTATTCATGCATTTCATTCCTGTTACTGAACTCCGCTTGGAAGTGCTGGGATGGAGGTAGAGCTGTAATGACAGGCTTGTACTAGTAGCAGGCAATAGAGCACACATGCCGTCTATGTGCCCTGAGCCCTAAAAGTTTACAGCTGCCCCTTTTGTGGAATCGGCAGTACCCAATGTACAGTATACGGGATGTTGGTAAGATACCGACAGCCGGCATGCCGGCTGACGAAATCCCAGTGCTGGAATGCCACTACCCGGCCAGAAGGCCGGTGCCGGAATACCGACAGTAATGGACAGAGCCGTAACTAGAGTTTTTGGTGCCCTGTGCCAGGGCCATGGCTTCATGGGGAAGGGCCAGGGAAGAGATAGGAGAGGCTAGGAGATGCTGGGGATGAAATAAGAGGAAGCTACAAGCAAGAATCATAATAAACAGAAATTGGACAGGCTCAAACAGCGCCCCCTAACCTGTGGTGCTGTGTGCAATTGCACCGGCCGCACTACCCTAGCTACGGCCCTGGTAATGGACATCCCGATGCCCCCCCGCGTGGGGGAGGGAGGGTAAGGTTTAGACATTTTGGAGGATGGGGGGTGTAAGGGTTAGGATAGGAGAGGGGGAGGTTAGGGTTGGGTACCCGCGGGGGTGGGTCAGGGTTAGGCACCACTGGGAGGGGTGGGGGTTATGGATACGGTCGTGGGTGGGGAGGGTTAGTGTTAGGATACAGAAAAGGAGGGTTAGGGTTGGGGGGAGAAGGGGGAGGGTTAGAATACCGAACCCTTGAGCATCGGGATGCCACTGTCGATATATTGACAGCAGGCATCCAGAGTGCTGGGATTTTATACAGATTCCCAGGATACACCACCGTTATTTATACCAATACATGCTGTCAAGACTATGTGATAATACTGTAAACCTGAAGGTGAAGAAAAAAGGTAATTTTATGGCACAAAATAGCCTCTACAGTCCACTTCTGTGGTATGGTTACATTTTACTATATTTTTCCATCTTTACCTGCATTATATTAAAGGCTGTTTTGTTTTCAAAAAATAAAGAATAGTCCCTTTCATAGGCATCCAGATTTTCCAAGGGATAGAAACACCCAGACTTACATTGTTTAATGTTAAATTCATAGCTATGTTCTATTACTGATTACTAGAGGGTGGAATTCCAGTGGTGAGGTATAAGTGTTTCCTTACGTCCCCTTCCAGGTTCTTCTGCTGTAATTGTTGGAAAATACCTCAATGAAACGAAACCACAATTATAGACTGTCACATATGAATCCCTCTGACAGGTTCTTATTCACAGAATACTTTGTGTGCAACATGTAATGTGTTCGGTGTGGTTGACATTTTTTGACCACTTTGGCTAAACGTTGTACATTGTGTGATACATCCTAAATTATGAAAAACAGATTTAATCTAGCTGGAGGAAAAATGACATCCAATGGCTGAACTCTACCATTGTGTGTGTGAGGTTACTGGCTCATCCGGCAGTGATGGGAAGGGTCCGTGGCCAGTTTTCCACTGTAACCCTGTTGCTTATCTTGGCATCTGAATTGCAAAATCCAAATGATTTGGAGCTCCCCAATGTGCAGAACAATTACTCACAGATTTATTTTTTATTTGTGCCAAACTACTAAAATATTGCCAATTAATCAGGGGAGCTCATATTTCCGTGTGTCAGGCACATGAAACATCTCAATTGTTACTTATAACATTTGGTCCCTGATAGTGTTAGCTTGGCGCTGTCTCTCTTCCTCATAGCCACCAAGCATTAGGACCCAGGGCAGCAACGGGAGGCGTGACCTCCAAACTGTCAACTGCTCTGTCCTCTATAACAGACGTGCCCCTTATTGTTCCCACTAACGGGAGGCCATACAGAGACCCCAAACTACATTGCCACCACTGTATAAGTGCATACAGTGAGAATTCAACCGTAGACACACCACAACATCCAGCATGCCCTTATACGCTCCTGGCTGCAACTGGATATCTTTGCATCCTGTACCTTCTGTATTACTGTTAACACTGTATTATCCTGCTAACTGCTTCTACCATAAACATAACCAGGGAACGGTTTATTATATCTGCCATCTGGACTGACCTCCATCACACACCGCTGCTACCTACTCACCACTGTAGGATATGCCAATAAATAGAACATTTAAAGTTGCATTTTTGGGGGTTTAGAAAATAAGATGTTGAGGTTAATTTCTTGTTGGCGTTTTGTTTTCACCCATATTTGCCAAAGGCTGCAGCAAGCAGACTGGCTAAATTAAGCAACAGAGCAGTGTCAGACAGGCAGACAGGATAGAAGTTTAATATTAACCATATGATGCATTTCTCAAGAACTAAATCTCAGGCCTAAGGCCAGGACAAGAATATAGAGTTGGAGTATTTAGTGGCTGCCAGGTAAAGCATTGATTGATTGATTAATTACAGTGTTATTATAACTATAAAAACAATCAGAGAAATGGAAATCTATTAAGAAAGCATCCAATATGGATGGCATTGCAAGATACAACACAACATGAATGCCCCAGTAAAGTACAGTAATATACACTGTCTGTCAAACACACACAATCTTGTCAAAGCCCATAATGAAAAGTGGTGCATGATGAAATTGTCCTTGGCCCTCCCACTCAACCATATGTTGTATATTAAAACTAAAATGCATAGTTTAACAAACCAAGCACTTCAGCGACAGGGACTGCCACTTTTGTGGCTGAAGTGATTTGTTTGTTTGGGTCCCCACAAAACAAGCTACCAATAGGCTTAAGGTGGCTAACAGTATTGTTAATCATCTTTACAGCTCAAAGATATCATTATTATCCTCACTCTCATTAGTATTGTTAACATCATCACACAATAATAGCTCATCCCCACTGTAATCCACTATTACAGAAGTCTTTGTACTTTGTTGCATTTGGCGGCAAAGTTCTTCCTCCATATAATTTGTAGTTCACATTTATAACCATCAGTTTTTTCACATTTTTAGTAGGTCGCTCAGAAGGTTCTCGGCTGTGCTAAACACTCTTTCCGAGTACGCACTGGAGGGTGGGCAGCTTAAGTAAAGCAAAGCGAGTTTGTACAAGGGACTCCAAAGTCCCTTTTTTTCCTCCTGGTATTTAAAGAGACTGAGTGATATGCTAATTTCTACTTTAAAATAATCCTCCACAAATCCATTGATGCTTAGTGTAAAAAATTTAGTCACAGTAAAGGTGTCAATAATTTGGGGCAATTATTCTAAGCCTGACCAGATGTCACAATGTTGTTTCTCTCTGGTGAGCTGAGTTGACTCATCCTCGTCTCTTTGAAAAGGTCAGTTTTTTCCTGGCAGCAGCATTTACAGGAGAAACTGAAGCAGGAGACATGGTCCTGTCATCTACCACTTGAACTGACAACTTTCTCACAAGGAGCTCTTTGTATCGCTTAAGACCTGTGTCAGTTGGAAAGAAAGACATTATGTAGGACTTAAACCTAGGATCAAGCAAGGTTGCCAAAATGTAGTGATCCAATTGCAAGTTGTTGCAAACCCTTTGGAATAAAGAACTTGAATCGACATAATTAGTGGAATCGTTTTGTTTCAGCTCCTCCTATTTAGACTACAAGCCTTTCACAAGGGCTGGCTTCCGGCTCTGCTCTGCCTGTGAATTGAAGGGATTGGAGTAGTTTTTCACAAACACTACTCCAATTGCCCTTTAATAAATGTATGTGATACTAAAATAATGTGAAATGGGTGTGAATGTTTTCACATTATTTTAGTAAAAATAATGTTAAGAAATATGCCCCTATGTATTTGCCCCACTGCTATGTCGCTGAATTTAGCCAGTCAGCTCGCTGCAGCCTTTGACCAATGTGGGTGAAAACAATATTGTAAGCTGTGAAGTGGTCAAAATTTACTCTAAATTAATGTTATTGAGGTTAATAATACTGTAGTACAAAAATATACACAAATTACAGGATTTAATCAATTTAAAAAAGAAAAATTCCAGATCCATTACCAGAACCAAAACACTTGAGGGTGCTTTTGGCAAAACCAAAACATGACGATGAATTAGAAACAAAACCAAAACATGGGTCCGCGCACATCTCTAGTCTAAAGGCAACATATTAAATGACCCTGGTGACTTAAATCCATAAATAATCTGTACTGCTAGTAGAAAACTGAACTGCTGCAAAAGCTTAACCCCTTTGACCTGTTTACAGTATATACATCACATTTTTGTACTGCTATTTCTAAACAATTTCCTTTGCTTTCTCGGCATACACAGCTCAATGCTGCCCATAACATGACAGTCGCAGCACCCAGAGTAAGGAAAGCAAAAATTGTTACACTGTGGCAAGTCATACATTGCTAAACTAGCGGTTTCTTATGCAGGAGTAGATGCCTCTTACATGACGTTTTAAAGTAATAACAAGAAAGATTTCTTATCAGCGGCTGGAATTATATTGGTGGGTTATTGTACTGTGAGAAATGAAGTTGGGAAACCATGAGGCAAGATACTTGGGGTAAAAAAGAGTTCATGTTTGTGAATAAACTTGTGCAGTTTGTGCTATTTTTGTAGAGAGCCTCTCAATGTGATTGGGTTTATTTATAGAATATTTTACTAGGAAAAACGACACTGCAGCAATTGATCAAACTGCTTTGAGGGGCTTTGCAAGGCCTCTCCTGCAGTAATTCCCACTGACTTGAAAGAGACTTATGGCTGAAAGGATCACATTAGAGCTGGAGGGAATTGATAAATAGTTTCTTGTAATAGAAAACTTGTAAATATCTATCAGGGCTTGTTGGTGCTTGTGGTTCTGAACACCTAGAGATCCGTAGGTTACTCGGGAAATATATAGCATGGGACTATATACAGTATATATAGTGGAGTGCTATTTTGCAGAGTAACTTCAACTTAACATTTAACTAGCACCTTCTAGAAGATAATAGCTGGAATCTGATTGGTTGCTATGGGCAACATCTCTTCTAAAACTCACTTCTAAAAACTCTCACCTTAGTAAATTTACCTCTAATACCCCTTTCAGACATACCGAGAATCCCGGGAATTTGGCCTGCCTCAGCCTGGTAGCCGACCCTTCAATCGACCAGGAAATTACCCTGCTTATGTCTGAATGCTGCTACCCGGGAATTTACTACTCCCGGGCTGCACCAAGCAGCTTTTACATTGATTCGGGAGTGCAGAGGGACCTATAGGATGCTCAGCGCTGCTGCTCACCACCCCCAGCGCTGGACGCCGGGGACACCTGCCGGTGGGTCTCTGCCACAGTGGGCTGTCCGCACTCCCGCTGGACCACCAGGGCACATTTAAATAATTTAATAATAATAAAATAAAATGTCTGTAGTGATTGGTCGGCTGCCTGCTGCATGATGATGACATCATCAGCGGCAGCCAGAGAGGGGATAGGCTAGGAAGGGCAGAGGAGAGGCAGGTAATATTAAAAACTAAAAAACCCTGCTTATGCCTGAAAGGGGTCTACCTGGGAATTTCCCGGGTAGACGCTGTAGTGTGAAATGTGGGTCTCGACCAAATACCCGGGAATTTGCACAGGAGAAATTCTCGGGACTGAGCAGGAAATTTCCCAGGTCGTATTTCTGAAAGGGGTATAAGGCTAATTTTTAAAAGTTTTCATGAGAAGGACCACTGCATATTAGGTCATTCTTGCCTAGTCTCCAGGAACAGGTGGGAGGCTCCTGACCATCCACCTACCCCCTGATCCCTCCGCACACACATCCGCGGCGGGTGGGTGGATTACGCGATTTGCGCTGAACCCGTCATCATGGCCCAGCCCCCTGATTCACAATGCCAGTAATCTCATGATCGCACAGTCACGCACAGGGCCGGCTCTAGGGGTGTTCGACCAGTGCGGTCGCGCAAGGGCGCCACCCCTAGAGGGCGGCACCCTTCCCCAGCATCCCGATTTCAGCGGGACAGTACTGGACCCCCGGAGTGTGAATGGATGCCGCGCACATGCGTTCGGCATCCATTCACTGATGGAAGAGGGCTGGGGGAAGCCCAGCCAGTGACGGATTGCTGGGCTTTACCCCCAGCCTGACGTTATTTGGAGGCGTGCCATGCGGGCACGCCTCCAAATAACGTCACATAGGTGGTGTGGCCTATAGTAATTAGGCCACGCCCCCAAATTCGGGCGCCATAACATGGGCCGGCACAGGGTGCTCTGACCCCTGGAGACGGCCCTGGTCACGCACCCTCTCTGCTCTCTAATGCAGGTAATGTCTGTGACCACGCCCCCCACTATTGCGGCTTAGCTGTTCCCTCACGGAGGGGCAGCCTCGATGTTAGCAACCCTATATTAGGTACATAGGTATCACAAGATCTGTTTTTTATTTTCTGTCCTAAATACTTACATTTTAGTTTATGCTGTTTATGCTTAGTTACTTTATTCTTTATTGTTTTTAAAAAGTAAATATTTTCCCATAGGATAAAATGCCTGGTGAACTATTCCAGGACCACTGTGAAATTGTATTTATTGAGTAGTGATTCCCATTGTCAGAGAACAGAAACTTTAGCAACATAGCTCAGAAAGGAGCTGGTTTATAGTGAGTGCAACATCTGACCAGACAGGCGTCTCAAAGTAGTTACACCCACCGCACACAATAGCATATAGTGAATATAATATGGAAAGCCTTTGGCCCTCTCACATTGAAAGTCCTGCTTTCTGAAAATATGAAAGACTGCCCAATACAGATTATCATTGAGAAGCAACAGGGGCTAACTAGAAATCCCTAGGGTCCCCAAAACTTCTAGAGAGACGCCTTACTGTGCAGTGCACCACCAAAGTGGGCATGCCTAGATCTGCCATGGGGGTGTGTTTACTGTGATCTATCAT
This sequence comes from Taudactylus pleione, assembly GCA_031769625.1. NCBI lineage: Eukaryota > Metazoa > Chordata > Amphibia > Anura > Myobatrachidae > Taudactylus > Taudactylus pleione. Next base: position 2,813,137 of record JAUIMM010000334.1, read on the forward strand.
TATAATGCATTGACTTCCTCAAGTTACTTCATCATCTTGCCCTAGTTCATTTTATTTGTGTAGTGCCCTAGTTCTTTGCATGTCCCATATTAGTGACCTGGTTAGTTTTTTTGGGAATGGCACCCTGTATCACTGCGGCATTTCCGTTGGAAGAGTCCTTTGTACACTATAGACGGCCCTGGCCTCTATGCGCAACCTCATGACATCATGTGCAAAGGGGGCGGGGGCAGTACAGCATGCTGTTAAACCCTGTTACGGCCTTGGTGAAGATAAAAAGAGAAGTATACAGTATAACAAGTAGCAAAGAAAGTGTTTCTGGCCAGCATAATGTATATGGAATATAAAATGCATGTGTAGATTAGGAAAGGATTCATGGAACAGCATGAGAGAAGTATTGAGGAGGTAACCGTAATAATTGGGGCTGCGTGTAAAGTAGTCATGTACATGAGAGAGGTTAGAGACTGTCCTCTTGAGTATAAAAGAGGATGATCACATCTGTTATATCTATGTCTCTAAACAGACCACCGTGGAGACATCCGATCCACCACTAATCCATAGAGAATCATTAATTGTGAAGACACTCAGACAACAATGTGCTTATAATGGATGTCACAAATAGAAGGTACTTAACTGCAGCTTGTCCCTTTATTAACAAAATATCCAAATAGTACACAGTTGACAACAATTTAAAATAATTTCTAAGGACAATATGCTGGTGAACAGGCACATTATAGCACAATTTCCGTACCGTATAGGTGGACCTTGATACACTACCAATAATCATCAGGAGGTGTTTATTAAGCTTGGTTTAAGTGATGTTTTAATATCAAAATAAAGAGAGACAGAAATTAATCTATATGCAAAATAATAGGTAATTCGGCCTGGCATTTGGGAGCTGATTCAGGGCCGCTCGCAAGCGGCCCAATGTTTGCGCACTGCGCATGCGCCGGGTCTGGCGTGCACTTGCGCGAGCCCTGCTGAGCGACTAAAGTCCAGTCGCTATGGGGCTCGCTACAGGGCGGCTGTCGAAGGTGAGTGACAGCTCGCCCCGTTTTGTGGGTGGGTAGGGGGGGTGGCTGTGTGCTGGGCTGCTGTGACAAAAGGTGGGGGGGGCGGCCCGGGCCCCTCAGGAAGTCCGGGCCTGGGTAATCTGTACCCGCTCCCCCCCCTCTCGGCGCCTCTGCGTGTCACAAGCCCGATGGTCGCGATAATCGCGATGGTCTCCTGGCCGCTTTCACAAGCTGTGGGCGGTCTCCCACAGCTTTGCAAGCGGCCGGAGAAAAAAAAGAAAAATAAAGAAAAACGTCCACATTCAGAGCGAGCACCCGCCAGCAGCGAGCGGCTCTGAATCAGGCCTTAGAACCTAGGACTGTCCTTAGAATTTAACAGTTGGCAACTACAGTAGTTCAAAAGTATTATAGCAAGATCAGATTCTATCTGTTTCTGGGGAAGGAGGACACACTCTGTTTGGGTGTGGATTAAAATATCTACACTATTTAGATAGTCAAAAGATTGACACCAACTGGTAGACAGGCAATAGGTTGACAGGTACAAAAGGTTGACATAGTCAAAAGGTCGACACACAAAAGGTCAACATGGATGATGATCGACAGGTACAAAATGTCAACCTGGTCAAAAGGTCAACATTGGAATGGTCGACACAATAATGGTTGACACATTTTTTTTTAACCCGAATTTTCACCCTAACCCTTCCCTTGGTGCCTAACCCTAACCGTTAAGTGCCTAACAATAACCATTGGGGTAAGTGCCTAACCCTCCGGTAAGTGCCTAACCCTAAAAAACTAAACAAAACTAACATTTATGATGACTATTCCAATGTTGACCTTTTGACCATGTCGACCTTTTGTACCTGTCGACCTATTACCTGTCTACCAGTTGGTGTATATCTAGGCATTGTTGACTTTTTCAACATCCTTCTGTTCTGTTACCTGTGCTAGAAAAGAAATACAAGGTAAAGGCACACATCCACTAGATGATTAAATTGAGCGATTGAACGATAACAATATCGTTCAATCGTTCATTACTCATTCACAAATCGTTTGCAAATCGTTTAGAAAAATTTCTAAAACGACCAGCAATGCACGCTCCCGCTGGTCGTTTAGACATCTATCATTGGGTAAACATTGCTGTACAACCTGACGATATCGTCAGGTTCAGCATGTTAGGAGATGATTGATGTGCCTACACTGAACGACTGCTCAATACAATGTCGTAATCGTCCTGTGGTTTTGATGTCTTTTAGCGGATGTGTGACTTAAGACTGATATACTATCAAGGCCCTGAAAGGTGGAGGTCTGGTTCAATGTACCGGCCTGTGTTTCCCCTGAGAGCCTTGATTAGGTGGGGAATGGATGGGGCTACTGTAGGTAATGGATTGTACTACTGGGTGCACAGCGTGGGCCAGTACCATAAAAAGCAGCTGCAATCGAACACTCTTAGTGGCCCTGCTCACAGACTGAAATACTGTGGTCCATATATTTATTTAAGAACCTCAAACTTTATTCACTTTTAAATGTCTGGATTCTTTCCGGCATCTGGTATCTACTAGTATTATTGTTGGTTTGTGTGGTGTTATTTATACTCTTTTGTGCCTGTAAGTGTGCAGTGTCACAGTTCACATTAAGTCATACATGCATGGAATGACTTTGCCATGAGGCACAATGCACCAGTATGTGAGCATGAAAGAGAAAGATAACAAAAAAGCATACAAAGCAGCTACTATACAACTACATGGTGCGACAGCTGTGCAATTAACGTCTGATATATGTATTTCTTAGCGAAGCTCTACTGTAATCTGTTTTGTGTGTGTTTGTGTGTGTGTGTTTGTGTGTGTGTTTGTGTGTGTGTGTGTTTGTGTGTGTGTGTGTTGTTTCTAAAACATCTTTTAAAATTGGTTTGGAAAACATTGCTGACCTCAAAGGATCAAAAGGAATGTATCCCAGCTGTCAGCATGCCAACAGTAAGTATTGGGGTTAGGGTTCAACACTAGGGTTAGGGTTAGGCATTGGGGGGAGGGTTAGGCACTAGGGAGGGAAGGTTAGGTTTAGGCTGTGGGGGGGGAGGTTAGGTTTAGGCTGCGGGGGGGAGGTTAGGTTTAGGCTGTGGGGAGGAGGTTAGGTTTAGGCTGCGGGGGGGAGGTTAGGTTTAGGCTGTGGGGGGGGAGGTTAGGTTTAGGCTGCGGGGAGGGAGGGGTAGGGGAAGGATAATATACTTACCTTCATCTATCGGCATTGTGACCCATTTGGGGTGCCACCATCGGAATTCTGACCGCCGGGATCCCGTACCCAATCCGATCAGAATGATAGAAACGCTTGTTGATTCACACTGGGCCCATTCAGTGAAAGGTTCGGCTGCCAGCGTCAGATAATGATAGGTACACCTGTATTCGCTACTTGACTGCACTTTTAAGCATTTCAAAAGAATCATTTTAATGTTGCCCAAACATCCCCTCTCCATTGAATGTATAGATTAGTATTTATTTTACAAAGTGTACCTTTCTCAACAGCTTACACTATTTATTACAAACTTAAGTAAGTAGCAAGGTGTCACTCCCCTCATTCATCCAAAGGCCAGCAGATGGAGCATACGGTATTGCGCTAAATGGCGTTGAGCACCTATTACCAGCTTGCATCCTATTCTGTATATTTTGCATAAGTTTATATAGCTATAAGCAGAGTCGGCAACAGAAATCTTGGGGCCCGGTACACTGAAGTCTTGGGCCCCCCACTCTTCATGTTTGCAGGAGAGTTGCCTAGTTGTGTGGTTATTAGTGTTTGTAATGTGTGAAAATTAATAGGAGACCAACCTACTTACCTGTATTAAACCAGCGGTGTCTATTTACTGTACTAAGCCTTGGATGGAGATTAAGTGAACGGAGATAAAGTACCAGTCAATCAGCTCCTAACTGTCATGTCACAGGCTGTGTTTGAAAAATGACAGTTAGGAGCTGGTTGGTTAGTACTTTATCTCCTTCCACTTTATCTCAATCCAAGGCTTAGCAAATAGGCCCCATTGTGTCCAATTCTGTAGGGTACATACTGGTAATACTAATGGGTGTGTTTGTTAAGGTGCATACACACACAACGATTTTTTTGAACGATTATCGATATTGTTTATCGTTCAATCGTTGAAAAAATTGTTCACTTTCTGAGTTAAAACGATGAACGATTATTGTTCATGCGCGTTCACGTTTGTAGTTTGTAGTTTGCAGTTCAGTCAGACTGACCAACTCAACGATTTTCAGTAAGGGAATATGCAAAAATCGTTTGTAGTTAAAAAAAAAATCGTTCAGTACATTTAGTAAATGAACGATTTTAGTGAACGATTTTCTTTCATATTTCTCTTGAAAAAATTAACGAAAATCGTTTACTAAAATCGTTCATTTATTAAATCGTTGTGTGTGTATGCACTTTTAGGGAATTGGTATGAAATACCGTCGGCCGCATGCCAGCGGTTCGATTCCCGTCAGCGGCAGCCCGACAGAAGCAGAGTGCGACGCAGCGGAAGCCCGACAGCGCTGGAAATCCCGATCGTGGATAGGTAAGTATCCACTAACCTAACCCCCCTAACCCTAACCCTCCTTAGGGGTGCCTAACCCTAACTTCCCCCCCAAGTGCCTAACCCTAATCCCCCCTCTAAGTGCCTAACCCTAACCACCCCCTTCCCCGCTGCCTAAACCTAAGTCCCCCGGGGGGGTGCCTAGCCCTAAGTCCCCACCGGGGGTGCCTAACCCTAACCCTTCCTCCCCCTAGCCTAACCCTAACCCTCCCGGGGGGGTGCCTAACCCTAAGTCCCCCCCGGGAGCCCTAAACCTAACCCTCCCCCCCGCGGCTGTCCGCTCGCGGCGCCTGGCATCACTACGATCATGATGCCGGGCGCCGGTCTCCCGGCATCGGGGAAATGCGGGCGTCTACATCTAGACGCCTGGCATTTCACCCTTGTCGGGATAAGACAGTCGGGAAGCCGGCTGCCGGTATTTAGGCAGTCGGCTTCCCGATTGCCTCCCACTTTTAGAGGTTGATTTGGTGTCACCAGTTACATAATGAGGATGTTGGGTGTTGTAGCCAAGTAAGTAGTGTATCAACTATTTATCAATATGAGTAATTTAAATGTACTTAATGGAAAAATGCTGATTAATAAAAAAATAACAACAATATTGTACTGTGGATGTTACCAATATCAACTGGAGAGCAAAGAATAAATAGCAGTTCCAAAAATATGTGTGTACCTGGTTAGCATATTAAAAATGAGGAGAAATGTTGAAGATAAATAAAGTAATAATATGTTTCTACAGCAGAGGTTCCCAAACACAGGGTCTCATTCAGACTCGGTCGCAAGCGCTGAGTGCTCGCAACCAGGTCGAGTGCAAGCCCCTGAGCGAGAGAGAAACTCTCTCGCTCCGGAGCTCACTACAAAAGGACCAGCTGTCGATGTTGATCGACAGCTCAGCCCGTTTTGTAGGTGGGGCTGGGGGGGTGTTATCACAAACGGAGGCGTTCCTTAAGAAACACCTGCCGTTTTGTGGGCGCCGCACTGACATCACCAGTGATGTCAGTGGGGAGCTTCCTGCTCGATCAGAGCAGGAAGCTCCCTGGGGCTTGCAGCTGCCGAGACCCAACCGATGGTCGCGATGGACTTGACCATCGCGACCATCAACCTGGTCGGTCGCTAAAGCTGTGGGTGGTAACCCACAGCTTAGCTAGCGACCAGGATGCCGCACTTCACACCACAAGCGGCCGCCCTTATTTAGAGCGACCGCTTACATCTAACAATCGACTCTGAATGAGGGCCACAGTCCTCAATGCTCCCCAACAGTTCAGGTTTTAAAGATATCCATGGTTGAGAACAGGTGGTTAAATCAAATTGACTGAGGTACTAATTAAGCCACCTATGTTCAACCATGGCTATCCCTAAAACCTAAAACCTGAACTGTTGGGGAGCCTCTTAAACTCTTAATACTAGCAGGATTGGCTGACGGTGTACTAGACATGCAGTGGCCACATATCATTAGAACAGATACAGAACATTAGGTCCCATGAGAGTAACAGTATAGAACGTTGATCAAATAGAGCAGTGGTTCTCAAACTCGGTCCTCAGGACCCCAAACAGTTCACGTTTTCCAGGTCACCAAGCAGGTGCACAGGTGTAGTCATTACTCACTGACACATTTTAAAAGATCCACAAGTGGAGATAATTATTTCACTTGTGATTCTGTAAGCAGACCTGGAAAATATGCACTGTTTGGGGTCCTGAGGACCGAGTTTAAGAACCTGTGAAATAGAGGAACCATATAAATAAAGGGATGTAGAAAGAAAGGGTATGTGGGAATAACTAACCTTGCAAATTCTGATTAACTAAATGCACAGCAACTCAGCTGGGCATTTCCGATGGGGGTGAACTACTTACCCCTAGGTGGTCCATGGGAAGAGCTTCCCGTCATGGAGTCGCATGATCGAGTCTCACACATGCGCACTGCTGTAGGTTTAATTATCTACACTATGGGGGGGTAACCAGGGGCAGCTAGTTAGGTTTATCTTTGTTTTTATTGCTACATTGGCACGTTTCTTATTTAAATATTCCTATAGTTTACGTCAGCGGGCAACGGCATCTGAGTGTTTCGGGCCCCTCGGTATCTCAGGGCCCCCCAGAGTCTCATGGCCTGTACGAGTGTCCCCCTTGTACCCCCTGTCGCCAGGCCTGGTTATAAGAATGATGTGATGAGCTGTAATAACATAGTGATATTCCTGATTTACATTATAACGTCTTGTGGCTAAAGTATATTTTTTTATATTTAAATATAATGTTTTGTAGTTTACTTAGGACACTATGTGTACAGTGGGCCTGATTCAGGGATGGACGCTAATGGGACTGCAGCTGCGATTTCACAGGAAACGCAGCTGCGGAAATATGCTAAGAGTTCCAAAGCTCCCCATAAAGACACCCACCGCTGCCTTCTCATATGCATACGACGCCGGTTACCTGCATAAATCTCGGTAAGATCGTCGCACAGCAAGCAGCCATCTTGCCCTTGCGACAGATCTGACCAGCCGCAAACACTGCAGCTCTCCTCGCACGCTGAGAGCTCTCATGCTGAGAATGCAATTTATGCACGCCGTGAAACAGCATTCAAACAGACGCGCCTGCGTTTTTCTGACCACCGTTACCGCGCCCAAAGTTTAACAGCTTATAGCACTAATATATTTTAGTATTATACCAAAAAGCATACATCATTACGATGGAAAATTACTTTAGAACACAATACAACATAATACAATGAACTTTATAACAAAATTTTACATGTTGAAAATAGTCATTCGTACTGAACTGTGGGAAAGTACATTTCTTAGTTTTGCAAAATATCCATTTGTACTTAGGGCCTGATTCAGAGCTACTCGCGAGCGCATAGCGCTCGCAAGCGGATCGATGTTTGGCCACTGCGCATGCGCCGCGTCCGGCGTGCACATGCGCGAGCCCCACCGAGCAACTGCAATTCAGGCGCTACGGGGCTCGATACAAGACGGGGCGGCTGTCGATGGTGAGTGACAGCTCGCCCCGTTTTGTAGGCGGGTAGGGGGGGTGGCTGCACAAATGCAGGCGTTCCCTTAGGAACGCCTGGCGTTTGTGGGAGGACCTACTGACATCATTGCTGATGTCAGTAGTGAACTTCCTGCTCTATTAGAGCAGGAAGTCACCTCGGCCTTGCGACAGCCTAGACCCTACCACGGGGTCTTGTCGCAAGGCCGATGGTCGCAATAATCGCAACGGTCTCCAGGCCGCTCGCACAAGGTGTGGGAGGTCTCCCACAGCTTTGCGAGCGGCAGAAAAAAGTAAAAACACGCCCACGGACCCAGCGAGGTGCCTGCGGGTCTGAATCAGGGCCTTAGTTTGGAAGCCTTTTGTTGCAGTGACATACCTCCCAACATTGGTGGCCAGCAGGTCGGGACCCTTGGCGTGTCTAAGGTGCGCCCCATGCCAGGAAAGGGGGTGGAGCCTAGGGAAAAGGGGCCCGCGGGTGGAACAGCGAGACAGTACTGTCCCGCTGAAATCGGGATGCTGGGGAGGGGTGCGCCCTCTACCGGTGGAACAGCGAGACAGTACTGTACCGCTGAAATCGGGATGCTGGGGAGGGGTGCGCCCTCTACGGGTGGCGCCCCTATGCGACCGCACTGGTCGAACACCCCTAGAGCCGGCCGTGCTTGATGGATCTGATTCGTACCCTAGCAACCACCCTAACAAAGCGCCGCTGTTACTATTATGCTAGACAAAAACACAGTACATATTTACTTGAGCCCATAAGGGTACAATTAGCAAAATATCTCCCCACATTAACATGTTAAAACTTATATAAACACATAGCCACTTCGTCAGTAGTTTACTAGAACAATCAATCTCAAATAGACAAATATAACGTAATAATGCTGCTACAGCTCATTTGGGGCTCTATTTATTAACATTATTTTTACTAAAATAAAGTGAAAAAGGGTGTTTTCACATTATTTTAGTATCACCTATAGTTATTACAGGGCAATTGGAGTAGAATTCGTAAAATTCTACTCCAACCCCTAAGTATCACTTATTGTTAGTAAGTAGATCGCATTTCCCATAACTGTAATGGAAAATGTGATCCGACCAAAGTTACTAAAAATAAATTGTAAAAAAATACCGGGGAAAGCCCTTTGACAATAACGCCACCTGGAGGTGGCGTTATCCAGGGTCTCCCCCAGTTACCGGACTCCTACTCTGCTCTAAAAGGCAGAGCAGAGCCTGGAGCCGGCCCCAGTAATCAGCTGTGTGGTCTAAACAGACAGCAAGCTGATACACTGCAAATAAAAACAAAAATAAATAGTCAAAAAAAAAAATTCACTTATCTGACTCCAGGGATCGGTGGTCGGGGCTCCAGTGATGACTCCCATCCGGTCAGCTAGTCTCCATTGCTGCACTGTGGCCCGGTCATCAGGTGATCGGGTCCCAGTGCAGTATGGGATATCAGCTGACCAGAGGCATGAAAGACATCACCGGAGCATCGATGACTGCAGCTAAGTGCTATTAAGGGAGGGGGGGTCCACGATTGCGGGGGTGGAGCTTAGTGCCGGGGGCGGGTAGCAGCGGTGGCCGGTCGGCGCGTGCGTGGGGCACTAGTCACGGTATTTTTTTGCGAAAATATCGTGACTAGAGTGCGGAGGGGATTCGCAGGGACAGAGCTTTATCGCAAGCTCTTTCCCTGCAAGGGATTTGTAGTAAATCCCTGTGATATTGCCTTAATTTGCAATGCGAATTCAGTCGATAATATCACACTACAATCTGCATTACAAATGCGGATTGTAGTAAATAGAGCCCTTGGTGTGATCATAATTTTTTGCTAATCAGGATCGGCATATATTTTATAATAATCTTTAATTCACTTCCCTAGGGGCCGAAATTATTATTAAGGTGGATTCTCTCATTAGTGCCTTTCTGTATTCATACTAACCTACCAGTAAATACTATCATATATTACAGAAAGCACTGCAACCCCAATGTTTCATTCAACCCCTTGGGTGCAAGGGTGTTCATGGTACTGTATACATGTATTGAACACTCTTGTACCCAAGGGGCTTAAATGAAACATTGGGACTGTCCCTGGAAAGTAACTAGTATACTAGTATTGCTAGTATGGAAGTGAGTTTAATAGAAAACATATCAGGACATCTCTAGGCATAGCAGTCACATTAACTGAATGCCATGCCTAGAAATTATCCATAATGCTTATCTTGCGAATGAGTAACTCATGTGATATGCTTCATGTATCTTGTAGTAGAGGGAAAGTGGTCTGTGAAGCAAAACCATGGTGTGCGTTACATTTACAATACATTATAACACGATTACAGGATTAATTATGTATGTAATTCCAGGATTCTTTCATTAAGGTTTTCAAGAATGGTACTGGGTCAAAGGGAGAATTCCACTAAACATGGATAAGTTAATCATATTTATTAAGATAGAAGCAAATGAAGGTCATATGTTATTCAATTTGGCATTCATATCTGGTTATTATTATTATTATTATTATTAAATTTTACATATATAGCACTAACTTCATGCAGCACTGTACAAAGTAAGGATAGGAACATGACCTACATAGTTACAGACAAAAGAAATTAGACTAAAGGCATCCACTAGACCAGTGGTTCCCAAACTGTGTGCCGTGGCACCCTGGGGTGCCTCGGGGCACTTGCAGGGGAGCCTCAGGTTGGTGGTCAGTACTAAATAAAATGATTTTTAGTCAGTGTGATAAGCAATACCAGTGCAAATGGCTGCCAATCAAAAAAATACGTGGACAAAAAGAAGCACAGCCCTGTCAACCACCACATAACTGAACCTAAGGGTGACATATAAGCACAATTTACTTAATAAAATTTTTGCTGAATTTCTCAATAAGTAAATTTTGGCCCAGGGGTGCCATGCAAAAAATGCTGATACTCTAGGGCGCCGTGTTTCGAAAAAGTTTGGGAACCACTGCACTAGACGATAAATTGGACAATTCGAACGATAACGATATCATTATCGTTCATCGTCCACAATATCGTTCAGTGGGTATGCCATGAACGACCAGCGATGCGCGTTCCCGCTGGTTATTGACGATATCTTTCATCGCCCTTACTTGCAGGGCAACCTGGCAATATCGTCATGTTCTGCAAGTACGGAGATGAGGGAGGGTGCCGGCACTGAACGATATCTTTAATGATATCGTTCAGTGTGGATGCTCAATGTCGTTAACGACATTGAGCCCGGCACTGCAGGGCAAACACTAGACGATATCACTCATGGAGCATATCATCTAATGGATACTCATCTTTAGGGGGTAATTCAATTAGGTGCGAGTTTTGCACACTTCGCCTTCATTTGAGAACTGCCGAGATACGCACAATTCAATTAGAAATGCCAATTTGCACTACTCGCAGCGTGTGTGAATTTTGTCCAAAAAGCAAATAGGGAAAATAGCATTGAAAAAAATGGGGAGAACTTCCTGGATCCTAAAAAAGTCAAAACTTCATTAGCTGACTCATATAATAGACATTTAGTGGCAATAAGAAAGCACTGTAAGCTTTTAAAAGGTGTCAAATGGCTGAATTGTGCATTTTTTAAAAAAAAGTAAAATAATTTAAAAGCTGTAGAATTTTGTTTACTTACAAAGAAATTAAATGAAAAATGCAAAAATAAAGTAGAAAAAAATATGCTTTTGGGGTAATTGGAGATGACTTTAAAAAATGAAAAAAAAAATGATAATGGTAAAAATCAATTACTTTTCATTGAAATAAATACTTTCATTAAATTTTGGGTGCATTATTTAGCTAAATAACTTATTTTTGGGTAATTTGAGGCCATTTTTTTTTTCACTCCAAAAATGACATTGACCCAATTAAGCTAACTGAAAAATTCCAAATGCCTAAATAGACATTGGGGGGGGGGGGGTGTCCAATGAGTTCTGAGGCAAGTCCTGATCTTTTTACCTTGAAATAAAGATTTTCCCTACCTTTTCACCTGCTCAGAGGATGAGAACAAAAACAGGCAATTTACTCTGAAGAAAAATGTGAATTTGGAATTGTATTGTAAATGTAATCCGCAATGTAAATTTGCCGTAAATTCGCCTCGCAGGACCAAACTCGCATCTAAATGGATTTCACCCTAAACACTAAATATTGAACAAAATTTCCATAAGAGAAGAGTTATGCCAAGATGGCAGAATTTTCATGGCCAATTGGAGAAGTTGGGCAGATATTCTTTGCTATTAATTAGATGCATGAGAATACCTTTATTGCAATCATGTGCACAAATTAGATATTGTATTGTAATGTTCCTGGAGGCTAAAAGTATACTTTCGTAATAGTATAACCTGTGTTTAGATTTTAGGTGTGATCTTTTGCTGAATTTCTCAATAAGTACATTTTGGCCCAGGGGTGCCATGCAAAAAATGCTGATACTCTAGGGCGCCGTGTTTCGAAAAAGTTTGGGAACCACTGCACTAGACGATAAATTGGACAATTTGAACGATAACGATATCATTATCGTTCATCGTCCACAATATCGTTCAGTGGGCATGCCATGAACGACCAGCGATGCGTGTTCCCGCTGGTTATTGACGATATCTTTCATCGCCCTTACTTGCTGGGCAACCTGGCAATATCGTCATGTTCTGCAAGTACGGAGATGAGGGAGGGTGCCGGCACTGAACGATATCTTTAATGATATCGTTCAGTGTGGATGCTCAATGTCGTTAACGACATTGAGCCCGGCACTGCAGGGCAAACACTAGACGATATCGCTCATGGAGCATATCATCTAATGGATACTCATCTTTAGGGGGTAATTCAATTAGGTGCGAGTTTTGCACACTTCGCCTTCATTTGAGAACTGCCGAGATACGCACAATTCAATTAGAAATGCCAATTTGCACTACTCGCAGCGTGTGTGAATTTTGTCCAAAAAGCAAATAGGGAAAATAGCATTGAAAAAAATGGGGAGAACTTCCTGGATCCTAAAAAAGTCAAAACTTCATTAGCTGACTCATATAATAGACATTTAGTGGCAATAAGAAAGCACTGTAAGCTTTTAAAAGGTGTCAAATGGCTGAATTGTGCATTTTTTAAAAAAAGTTAAATAATTTAAAAGCTGTAGAATTTTGTTTACTTACAAAGAAATTAAATGAAAAATGCAAAAATAAAGTAGAAAAAAATATGCTTTTGGGGTAATTGGAGATGACTTTAAAAAATGAAAAAAAAAATGATAATGGTAAAAATCAAATACTTTTCATTGAAATAAATACTTTCATTAAATTTTGGGTGCATTATTTAGCTAAATAACTTATTTTTGGGTAATTTGAGGACATTTTTTTTCACTCCAAAAATGACATTGACCCAATTAAGCTAACTGAAAAATTCCAAATGCCTAAATAGACATTGGGGGGGGGGGGGTGTCCAATGAGTTCTGAGGCAAGTCCTGATCTTTTTACCTTGAAATAAAGATTTTCCCTACCTTTTCACCTGCTCAGAGGATGAGAACAAAAACAGGCAATTTACTCTGAAAAAAAATGTGAATTTGGAATTGTATTGTAAATGTAATCCGCAATGTAAATTTGCCGTAAATTCGCCTCGCAGGACCAAACTCGCATCTAAATGGGATTTCACCCTAAACACTAAATATTGAACAAAATTTCCATAAGAGAAGAGTTATGCCAAGATGGCAGAATTTTCCTGACCAATTGGAGAAGTTGGGCAGATATTCTTTGCTATTAATTAGATGCATGAGAATGCCTTTATTGCAATCGTGCACAAATTAGATATTGTATTGTAATGTTCCTGGAGGCTAAAAGTATACTTTCGTAATAGTATAACCTGTGTAGTGTAGTGCAGTGTAGTGTTGTGCTGTGCTGTGCTGCGCTGCTGTTGTCCATAGGGGCTGTGACCACTCCTCCAAAGTCCATAGGGGCTGGCTGTGTTGTGCTGTGCTGCTGTTGTCCATAGGGGCTGTGTCCACTCCTCCAAAGTCCATAGGGGCTGGCTGGACTGTGTTGTGCAGTCAGTTGTCCATAGGGGCTGTGTCCACTCCAAAGTCTTGTGCAGTTTCCCAGTCCTAAAGGGGTGCTGTAAAAAAAAATAAAAGGTTAAAAAAGAAAATAATAAGCTAACACCTGCACACTGCTGCAACCAGGGATCAGTGTCCGGCTCCCGTGACCCCAATCAGCTGATGCTGTGAAACTCCCAGCTGGCATCTCAGTGTACAGCACTTATCAGCTGACTGTGATCACAGAAGGAGCCAGGAACCAATCCCTGCCCTGGCTGCAACACCATGCAAGTAAGTGATAGCTTAGCATGAGAGAGGAGGGGATCGCGTGGGGGACGGGATCACGAGGGGGGGGTATTAATTTCTGTAGTGTTTGCATTGGTTCACATAATAAAAATCCTGTCAGTGTAATCTCTCAAATATAAATAGGCTTAACATTGCTGCAAGATTTTCTTGTCATCTGAAAACAATCCTACAATTGCTGATTAAACTGGGAAAGGAGAGCCTGGCTATGGGCCTTATTCATCATACTTGCCTACGTTTGAAAACTAGTTTGAGGGAGATTAAAAATGGTAGCAGAAAGTGGTGTGTGTAGTGACGGTGAGGGGGCGTGACCAGCTCCGCCCAAAGGGCGTGGTTAGCTTAACCTATTAGCATATCTATGGCCACACGGGTGTGTCCTGCAGTGAAAGGTGAATACTGTAGTACTATTTTATTACCAGTTATTTATATAGCATGCAGGTTGAAGCAAAAAACTCCATTTCAAAATCTACCTTATAATGACTTTTATTCTATAAAGTTTATGTAATAGGTTGGATTTATGTATTTATAATTTATATGTTTTAAGGTTACAATGTGTAACTACTGCTGGTCACAATTTGTATGTTGTGGGTCCTGCTGGGCATAGTGCATATGTGAGAATGTCTAGGGGCTGAACATCCTGGGAACAATATAGTCACTGCTGAGCACATTGCAGTGGACACAATAAGCATGAAACTATTGTTGGGCACAGGCTGCACGTACACTATAATAAAATGGTAATATATATAAAATAGGCAGGCTATCACAGAAAAATCCTCTAAGGGCCCATCTGCTGCAAGAAGGTGGAAAGAGAGGGTCTGTGACAAGGTCATAGTGGCAAACGCAGGATTTCTAGAGGGGGGTTTCCAATGCTTAATTTTAGAGTGAGTGTGGCCAGACCATGAAGACGGAATAGTTATCACTTAATCATCTTTATTATGCGTCATACACAGTGTATTGGGTGTCATGATTCCAGCATATACAGGACCAGCAATCACAGTAGGGTCATCCTGCCTGAGCTGAATGTTTTTATTTCAGATGTGGGCACCATTCCAGAGCATTGGAGCAAGTCCGGGCAGAAGAACCTAGCACTGCCCTGGATATATATGTACATATTGGTCTCATCATGCACTGGATAGTGTATTATTATATGGTATTAATAATTAACCCTATTGATGGTCTATAGCAGTGCACCCCTAAAGCTGGCCACACACTAGACCAATTTACATCCAACCAACCAACCAACTAGTTGATTGGTTGGAATGAAAATCTGGTAAGGAATGAAAGCAAATGACAATCATCAATTTTCTGCCAAACGCCGGAAAATGGACAAAAACTGTTGTTTGAACAAACATTTAACAAACTTGTCTGACGGCCATTTTCATCTGTTTTCTGGCATTTTGGAGCAAATTGCTGATCATCATTTACTCCCATTCCTAACCAGATTTTCACTCCAACCAATCAACTAGTTGGATGGTTGGATGAAAGGTGGACTAGTGTATGGCCAGCTTAAGAGTGCATGTTTTTACAGATCTCCTAATTGGTGCACAGATGTATTTATTACTATCTGACACAAAAGATCCACAGGTGGTGCTAATTATTTCATTTGTTATACTGAGAATAACATGCAGCAGTAATAAAATTCTATATTACTATTTCTATAGTGAACATGGTGTGGCCTGGGGAGAGGGGGTTTCCAGGCAACCAGAAACCCCCCTTTGCGTTTGCCTTTGTAATGGAATACATTATGACCTTGTCACAGACCCTCTCTTTTCCACCTTCTTGCAGCAGATGAGTCATTGCTGAACTGATTGTTGTTAGAGAGTAATAACACTTACAATTAACAATACAGCAGGAGTTTCTTGTGTTGTAATTGGCTATTTTAACACCACATAAATAAGACTATATGGTAAACTGAGGGAAGAGCCACCCAGTAGAGAACAGCGGTAACTAGCCAGCCCTATTTATTTTTTGCTAGGGCTAGTACTTGGGCTGGCCACCGTGGCAGGAGACGCCGTTGCTGCTGCTGGCACCGGGATCCGGCGGGGAGGTAACTGCGTGCTGGGCTAGGTGGCCGGCCTATTAGTATTCAGTGTAATAATGTCACGTGGCTTGACGTACCTAAGCTGGGCCCCGGCCCCGTCACATTCAGACTCGCGCATGCAGAGTCTGGATTTTCTACCGGGCAGAAGGGAAACCAGGGGATTCTGTTTGCTTGGCAGGGTAGCGGGAGCTCCTACGTTAATTCAGGAGGCTCCCGTGTATAAGCCGCACTGTGCACATGCAGCGATTGTTTTGTGATTACACCCGCACAGAGGATCCATTAGCAAAGTGAGTGACAGGTAGTCAGCATTTGGGGGAGGTAACCGGGGGTGGCTAGGTAAACACAGGTGTGTCTGTCCGTTTAAACGTTGTTACATGTGCGTGCATAGATTAGCCATTGCAATCTCCTTCGCAGCATGAGAGCTCTGTGTGTCAGGAGAGACGCTGTATTTGCAGCTGGTCCTACTTGCCACATATGCTGCATGGCTGCCCGATCTGCATCAATGTTACCGATGTTTACGCTGTTGAATGTCTTCGTACGGATATGAGAAGAAAGCCGTGGCCAGCTCTATGCTCGTGGAAGCTTTGAAAACATTAGCATATTTTTGCATTTGCGTTCCGTGCAAAATCATAGATGCACCTGCATTAGTGTACATCTCTGTATCAGGCCCAATATCTGAAGGAGTTCCAGTGTAGAAACTGCAGGAGTTTGGTGATTCTCAGTCACTTTGCTGTCCTTTCTCCTGCTGTCTTTTCCAGCTGAGCCACTTCAGCACTGGACAGCACTTCAGTCCGGACTTTGGGCCTGATATAGAGATGGACGGTAATGCGATCACAGCTGCGATTTTGTACACAACGCATCTGCGAAAATATGCTAATGTTAGCAAAGATCACCTGCTGCCTTCTTACTGCATGCAACAAAGCATACCATTGTGAATATCGGTAACATCGACACACATCGGCAGCAATCTTGCCCCTTGCCCCTCCTCCCATTACGATGTTCAAACGGAGAGGCACGCCTGCATTTATATGACCACTCCCCGTTACCATCCCCAAACGCTGACAACCTGCACTCACTCTGCGATGGATTCCTATGTGCGTCCATAATGACAGTGCGATCGCTCGATCTGGGTACGTAATTGCCATTGCGTCCGTCTCTGAATCAGGCACTTTGTACAATTTGTAAATGATACTAAAGGTTAAAGATACAGGTATGAGAGCAAGGAACGCAGTTGCAAATATGCACTCAATCGGCCGATTATTGCATACTGCGCATGCATATGGATCGCAGTGCGCATGCGCGAACCTGCCACTGCGATTAGGACTGCGATCGCAGGAACTACACAGACCTAGCGCTGAGTGATTGACAGGAAGTGCCATTTGTGTGTGGTGATGGGGGAGTGGTCGGTCAAATGCAGGCGTGCCAGTGCGTTCGCACGCTGTTGCAGGGGCGTGCCTTACACAGCCTGAGGTCTGATAGCGTGCGATGAAGTTAACAATTTCTGAGTAAGGTCAGGGCTTGTGTGTGTAAGGCTGCGATTGTACCGATGGTTTTGCAGTCCTGCTAAACATTACGGATGGGTGTAAGGTAAAGTGGGCGTCCTTATGTAGTGCAGAGACGGCATAGCGATCACAATTAATTAGCATACTATGGCAGTTGAACTGCATGTGTAATCGCTATTACATTCGCAGTTGCGTTCCGTAGTGAATCAGGCCCTCAGTTGGGTCCTCAATTCATTGAGAAATAGGCAGCAAACTTATTTAACGATACATAACCCCTTCAGAACTCGCTAAAGGGGTTATGTAATACTTTCAATATTCAATATTTAACAAACAGCGGTAATCTAAGATTACAGCTATTTGTCACTGCATCGCTCTCGCCATCTTTAAACATCTACAGACGCCTCCTGCTGCATTTGCAGTTGGACAGTACTGCACAGTCGCTTCCTTGCGGCTGTGCAATACTGTCCACATCTAAACTAGGCCCTCTAGTAGACTGTATGTATATTCCTGTTCAGACACTCTAATCTAAACAGGAATATACATACACACTGAACAACCATCATCTGCTATCTGGCTGTGGGTCCCAAAGGCATTGCGCCCACCTCCCCACGCCCTGCATCAAGTGTATGGGCGGTCGACTGACCGCCCGTACACACAGCACGATGTGCAGATATATCTGCCATCGACTGTGCCAGCACAGCCCAGTGTCATCACCCCTCACCTGACCCAGTACCCCTATCCCAGCACAGCACCTCCCCCATCACCAACACTCCAGCCCTCACCCAGCCCAGCACCCCTCTCCCAGCACAGCACAGATCACAGCACCCATCACCCTTCCCCAGCACAGCACTCAGCACCCCGTGCCTCAATCAGTACAGCACTCCCCTCTCCCAGCACAGCACTGTGGCACCCCTCATCTGACCCAGCACCCCTATCCCAGCCCAGCACCCCCCCCTCATCCAGCACCATGGCCCTCAACCAGCACAGCCCCCCCCAACTGTCAGCACCCACCCTCACCCAGGGTGTCAGCACCCACCCTCACCCAACACCCCTATCCCAGCAGAGCACCCCTCTCCCAGTAGTAAGCATCACAGCACCACAGCCCTCTCCCAGTTCCAGACTTTATTTGAGCGCAGCCTGCAGAGCCACCCTAATCGAGGTACAGCAAGCCACAGGCGGTGAATCCGCTTTTCCTGACTTTATCTGGCAGGTGGCAGCTGTGGGTGATGATTGCTGGATGCTAAACCCGGAGCCGCGAGGTGTGACTAACTACTCCGAGCTCCACAAAGGCTCATGGGAGAGCTGCTGAGGCAGTCCTTCCGCATCCATTTACTTATAGTACTGAAGGAGCCATTGCCCATGCGCAGAAGCTCATTCTAATCGCAGTAGTGGCCGCCATCCTGGTGCATGCCACCCCAGAGCAGGCTCAGCGCTAACCACTAGCTGCCATCCATGTGTCATGCCCCTGCAAACCGCCGCTGCCCGCTCACTGTTGCTGCTGCCAGGCCTGATTGGAACTGTCAGCTGAGCTCCAATTATTTATGCTGTGCAGCTGCAGTAGTAGATGCCAGAGTCTGCCTAGCTGGCAGCAGGTGTCCCGGCAGGTGCCCCTAGGCCATACCTGCCTACCCTCCCGAAATGGTCGTGAGCCTCCTGAAAAATCGGGTGTCGCTCCCGACCCCCCGTAAGAGGGGGCAAGTCTCCCGGCCGGCGCAGCCCGCCTGCACCCCCCGCTTGCATTGCTCCCCCCCGCCGGCGTCACCACTTACCTGGTCAAAGTGGCTTGGTCGGGGGAGCTGATGACGCGATTCGTGCTAAATCGCGTCATCGTGGCCCCGCTCCCGGCTACACAACGCCGATAATATATGCTTTGTGAAGCGGGGGCAGGGCCGCGATGACACAAAGATGTGGCCGTGCCCCCTGTTCCGCCCCCAAAAGGGTCACGCCCCCTTACCCCCCCCCCCCCACTGCAGTGCCGAGCCAGTTTGTCGGCAAGTATGCCCTACGCATTCCAAATGCCCTAGGTATTTGCTTAGTTGGCCTATGCCTTGGGCTGGCCATGCAGTCATCATTATTAGTTTTGATTGGGATTTTCACCCACTCTGAGCTTGGTGTGATAGATCTATTAGAAACAGGCTTCCCGTCTCCGTCCGCACTTTCACTCTTTTTGAAAGAGCAGGGTAATTGGCCTACACGACACGACCACGACACTCCCTTGACATCCCAAGAGACAGATCTGTTCTTAGCGTCCACATGGTAAATGCCCAACTGCTGCCAATTTCACACAAATAGAGATCAGTTGCACTTTCAATCTCTGTCTGCGTGCGTATCCATGGTACATAGCATGCGCAGTCTGCAATGGCTTTCTGCACATACAGGGCCTGATTCACTAAGGAAAGGGCAGTTGCTAATTCACACGCAATTGGTCGATTAATTTGCATTGCGTATGCATCGCAGTGCGCGAACTAGCAACTGCGATGTGAACTGCAGAGGCTATGCAGACCCAGAGCGGAGTGATTGACAGGAAGTGCCGTTTGTGGGTGGTGACGGGGGGTGGTCAGGCGGACGCAGGCGTGCCAGTGCATTTCAACGCCGTTGCATGGGCGTGCATAAATTAGCCACTGCGATACCAGATGCCTCCTTAGGTCTCATAGCGTGCGCTGAAGTTAGCAATTCCTGAGTGAGGTCTGACCTGCCTTAACTGTGCATATGAGTCCGATGTTACTCGATTTTACCAATTGTTTCTCTATGTTGCCCAAGTATACGGATGTGTGTAAGAGGAAGTGGGCGTCCTTATGTTAGGCTGTGATCGCAATGCAAATGCAAACATTTGCATTTCACCGCTGATATTAGCAACTGAGTAGCGTGCGTATTAGCAGAATAGCGATCCTTGCTGAATCAGGCCGACAGTTTGCAGATATCCGTGGGACGTGTCTTCATTTGGACATGCGTCCGGGGCCTCTTTTGTGTACTAAACTGAATAACCCATTGAGTAGATCATAATAAAATAAATACATTACAATATTTGCATAATTGCTCAATTAGACGTATCTCTCTCATGAAAATGCCACAAGCAGATCTATTACATCTATTTCAGGGGCTTTTGATGCAACAACATCTATAACAGATGATAGAAAGAAACAAAACCGTCTTTTTATATTCAGTCACTCAAGTATATGTCATATGATTGTATTTGTTTCTGCAACACCCGTGTGCAGAGATTCATGCTAAAATTTGTTTATTTATACAGTAAAAGTAAAGAACTAATTTTTTTTTTCAATTTGACACACACACCATACTGGATCATTCAGAGGAGTGTTTTGTCAGAATTTGCTAATACAGGTACAGTACCTGAGCAAACCTGACAATTGTCCAGGGATATCAGCCATTGATCCCATTGCGTGCCCTGAACCTCATAGCTGAACGGAAATAGAACAAACAATGGGGTCTATTTACTACGCCATGGAGAGATCAAAGTGGAGAGAGATGAAGAGGTCTATGTACTAAGCCTTGGAGAGAGATAAAGTACCAACCAATCAACTCCTAACTGTCACTTTACAGGCTGCGTTTGAAAAATGGAGCTGATTGGTTGGTACTTTTCCCCCCTTTATCTCTCTCCAAGGCTTAGTACATATACCTGAAAGTAGCAAACAATCAGCTCCTGTCATTTTCAAACACAGCTTGTAAACACACAGTTAGGAGCTGATTGGTTGGTACTTTATTCTCCATTTTATCTCTCTCCAAGGCTTAGTGAATAGACCCCAGTATGTCCCCAACATACTTGCCTACTTTATTTAACTGCTCTCTGCGAGGAGCCTGGAAAGGAGATGCAGATAACAGCTTCGGGGGCGGGGCCGAACTCTCCACTTTATTAGGCCCCGTCTCCAGCAAAGCAAAATACCACGATTCGTGATTCTGGCTTGCGCCGATAGAAGTTGTGCTTGCGCAGCAGTGGCGGTGAGGGGGCAAAGCAGGAAGTACTGTAATGTTATTGCATTGCTATCATATTACTTCTCACTGATTTCCGGGACGTGCTCCTATCCCGGCGACTCAGAATTGATACATCCTGGTGAATAAGGATTCCTTATTGCCGCAAATTGCGGTGATAGGGAATCCTTATTATCGGGGGCAGACTGCAAATTATATTAAATATGTCCCTAAATTTAATAGTGTAAAACCTTCAAACAAACAACCAAATAGCTTCTAACTGTCATGTTACAGGCTGTGTAAGAAAAAAGACAGTTAGGAGCTGTTTGGTTGGTAATTTATCTCTCTCCACTTTATCTCTCTCCAAGATTTGGAACATCTCATTATGTTGTTTGGCGTAGTGTGTACTAAAGGATAACTTTAAAATCTGATCTTGTATCTTCATTCCCTTTGATGTCAATAATGTTTCTCATGAAATTGCCACAAGCAAGTCCTTTGCGTCTATTTTTGATGTACATTGTGTACAACAGCAGCCAGAAAGGAACAAAACAGCTTGTTTGTGTTCACTCAAGTATTTGTCATGTGATTGAGGTTGTATCTCCAACATGTGTGTGCACAGAATCATGACTACTAAAATATAGTTAAACAAAATATTTTTTTCTCTTCAACATATAAATGATGATATTAAATATCCCTGCTGTCATGTCAGCAGAATTTACAGTACAGTGCTGGGCACATGACACAAGGGTAAAGGGCTTGTTCTCTAATATTGGCAGTGCTTTAACTACTTCTTTCTGTGTACTCTATGAGTTTTTTATTATTATTATTATTACCAAACCATTATGAATGCTCATGTCAAGCTGCAGACTCAGCACAAGGTGAACAAACCTCTCCTAAAATTGTGCAGTAAAGTTGTGGGACTCTCGTCCGGGAGATCCAGGAGGCAGGGTCTCGGGGGCAACTAAGAGGGAAGGAATGGCCTTCGACCATCGATTGTTAACAAGCATTGATGATTTATCACCGATGGTTGATGTTTTTGCAACCAATGGAGGCGAACCATCATCGATGTTTATCAGCAGTGGCTTTGCTTTTTTCTCCCGGATACAGGGGGCCCAGGGCCTAGCCCCATCCCTGCATCACTAAGCCCCACCTCATGTCACATCACTAAGCTCACAGCAGGGATAACCATCGATGCATTCAAATCATTGATGGTTCACCAGTGGCACCATCAATGGTGACCATTGATGGTAAGTCCACCAATGGCCTTCCCTACTACGGGCCTCGTGGTGGCATGAATGATAGCATCACATACCAGCACGGGCTTGCAGCAAGATGCTGGCATTTGCAGCATTTTGCAGCATGAGGTGGGGCCACGATAATGCGGACCACAACGAAATGTGTCATCACGGCCTAACCTGGCCCTCTGCATGGCTGATGTGGATGAGATGCGAGATGGTTGGTATGTATGTTGTGCAAGCATATGGGTTGTTAATACCAGTGTCTAGATCAGTGATTTTCAAACTTTTTCAATTCGCGACACACCACACAAGATTTTAAAATTGCTAAGGCACACCATCAGTCCCTCACGGGAAGAAAGCACACACATTGGCCCCCATGGGAAAAAAACACAAAAAAATTGGCCCCCACAGGAAAAATAAAACAGACATTGTCTCCCACAGAAAAGAAAAGAAAACACAATGGCCCCCATAGTACAAAAACAAACACATTGGGTCCCACAGAAAAAAAAACAGCTCCACAGAAAAAATATAAAACAAAACGCTCCCCACAGAAACAAACACACACATTGGCCCCCACAGAAAAAAATAATCACATCTGCTGGCCCCCACAGTAAAAAAAAAAAACAATCACATTTCTCTCCACAGAAAAGAAAACAAACAAAAAATCACATTGGCCACCAAAGAAAAAATAATATAACTAGCTGGGAAGACTCACTGTTGTCTCTGTCCTGTCCCTCATCAGCTGGGGCCCACACAATGCAGAGCTGGTAGCAGTGGGCAGACAGGCGTGCAACCCTGCATGCGTGACCTATGTCACACCGCCGAGTCTCCAAAGGTCACAACCTAGGCACGCCTCTGGGCCTCCCTGAAGAGCCCAACACTGCCTGGGCCAGCAGTACAAGTAGAGTCAGCTCTGGCTGCACTGACCTCGTGGCACACTTGAAAACTGCTCGCGGTACAATACTGTGCCACGGCACAGTGGTTGAAAAATGCTGGTCTAGCTGTTTGAATCATAACGCGCAGGTTGAGTGTGTTGTGACCCTTTAAGAAATTGTGAGTGACAGGTGTGTAGGTGTTACAGTGATCACCAGTCACATTTCATCACCAGTAACAAGCTATTTTTTTTATTAATTTGGTAAGATGGGAAGGGTACAGTATCTTAGTGACCCCCTATTGGGGTGTGAAATTTGTCTAATAACCATGAATCCATAGTCAGGAAGAGCCCCAGAGTGCTTGTCTCTGAGTGGGGCTTGGTAACCTCCGGGATGGTGGGCATGCTGTTTATTTTACCCCAGTCTCCTGTAATTAAAATATAGACTTCAAAGCATTTTGCTTAGGAGAGCATAACATAACCATGTTATTGGAATATGTGATATTATCATTCAAAACACAGTGTGAGCTGTTTAATCTCCAAGTTTACAGAGTTCATGTGAAAAGAACAATTGTGAGCAGGTCACCAAGAAGCTAACTTTGTCATGGCAATAATGAAAGTTAAGTACATTGTAGATTGCCTCGTCAGAGCTTTTTTACTTTATATCCTAACTAAATAGAAAAATATTTTATCACTATAATATGCAGATATATATATGGAGTTCTCACCTTGCCTACAGCCAAGATGCATTTCCCTTGCTTTGCAGTGTGTTAATGTGCATTTACAGTACACTGTGCTCAGTGTGTCCCTAACGCTTCACTCAGCATTCTGCACAAAGAGCTTGGAAATAAATCCATAAAAAGCACTTATATCCTTTCTAATCAAATACCTACTTCTTCCAAAATACAGGATATAGTATTGTGGGTATCAGGGATTGTTTTGTTGGATAAATGTGGAGAAATTGCTCTGTTTCTGCTTATTCCAAGATAAATGTATCCACTATGAAGAGTCTTGTGCTACTATTGGTTGTTCTGAAAGTGATGGTGGATACAGTGGGAGAAATGGCAGCGGTACTAGGGTTATATGTGTATATGTGATATACAGTAGAGGCCAATTTATCATACGCAACAAGTTTTAAAACTCGCTGCATATGATAATGGTGCTCAAGCCAATCAGCTCCTAACTGTCACCTGTATGAAAACCTAGGAGAGAGATAAAATAGAGAGCGATAAAGTACCAACCAATTAGCTCCTAACTGTCATTTTACTGTCTGTGTTTTAAAAATGACAATTAGGAGCTGATTGGTTGATACTTTATCTCTCTCCACTTTATCTCTCTCCAAGGTTTTAGACATTTCCCCCTTAGTTTTAATGATACAATATTGAATATTGTTATATTGATCTGCTAAACAGGTGATACTTAAATATACTAAAGTCCATAGTTACATTCTAACAAGTATATTTAATATTTAGTCTAACAGTTAATAAAATATTTATTCTAAAACCTTTCATCGGTGGTACAGCACTTGAACCCAAATCAGATCATTTATGCTTTATATGCTGGCAATTAATACTCAATGGTTTGTTACATTTATAGCATTCCACCAATTTGGGCAAACCACAGCAGGGTGGATGGAATTGATATCTGTTCTTTAGTGAAGAAAGTAGGTACTAGCCTGATTTTAAGCATTTCTGCACCTTTAAAGATAACTGACAAAATTGATTTTAATAAGTGATTTTAAAGAGTGTGCAATTTGTATTTATCATAAACGTAATCTTATAAGATTATGATTAACATACAGTATGTATATATATATATATATATATATATATATGCAACCAATTTTTCTTTTATAAATAATTTCTCTTTTTTTATTTTTGTCTGAACTGCATCTTCATATCCTTTTCCCAATATTAAATCTGGATGCTCTTTACCTACTATATGATGAATTGGGTTAGTGCATCAGCATTTCCCCAGAACTCTACATCAGATAAACTGTTCCAATCTAACCTTTAGGTATAGAGTTCTTAAAGGGCCAGTAATGACCTCTCCAATGAAGATATCCATTTAATCTACCTGCTTATGGTATGTCTTACCGAGGAGATATCAAAAAAAGGTTATGTGAGTAGTGTGAAAGGTACTTGTGAATCTCAGATTAAAAGTGTTAGAATTTAAGAGGCATATTCAATTGGCTGTGAGGGTTTTCCCAGAAAAATTACCATGTATGGGTATTGCGATTACATTCCACTTGTGAGTCACACACAATCCAATCGAAAATAAATTGGTTGCAGTATTTTTTCCCATAAAAACCAGGGGGAAATTTTAAAAAAATGTGCAAATCAGCCTGTACCTAAAAAAAAAAAAGTAAAAAGTTAAATATTTTTAGATAATGTGATTTTGGGGTAATTTGAGTCCAACTTAAAAAAAAAATAAAAACAATAAATAGCAATTGTTTCTCATTAAAATAAATACTGTAATTAAATTTGGGGAGCATTAACTTACACAAAAGTTTTTTGGGCGGTAATTTGGGTAAAAATTATTTTTAACACCCAATGATGACATGTAATTATTGGACTAATTATGCTAATTGGAAACTTCCAATTGCCTAATTATGGGGCATCCACAGGGTTCTGAAGCAAGTCCTGACAATTTTATCTTAAAATAGGGATTTTAATAAACTTTGCACCTGTTCTGAAGCTGTGGGGGAAAAAACTTGCACTGCGGTGCAAAAACAAACCTGTACCCAATTGAATACCAGAAACCTTGTGCCTGCAGGAAAAACCTTGTGGCATGAGGTTTTTGAAGAAATTGTGGCCAATTGAATATGACTCTAAGAGTTGTAAATAAAGAAATAGACTATGTCCCACTTCTATAAAATAAATAAATAATCTATATACCTACAGTATCACAAAGCACCAGTTTTGCTGTGAATGGACTATCCCAAATGTAACTGTTGCATTAGCTCATGTAAGGATTTGCAACACTTGAGGTGAATCTGGTACCCATGGCAGCGCCCAACACACAAGTTAAAAATGTAATAAAAGACAAAATAATTATGTGATAACATTATTCAAATAGATTTAAAATCAACCTTTTTTTTTACTGTCTCTTCTAATGTTGCATTTTTGAGGAGAAAAGTCCTGCTCAGGAATATCAGTATAAAATGACTCCACATCGGATGTTAACATATTATAATCAGTTTCCCCTATAATGGTATTGACCAAAGTGAGAAACTTAGTAGTATCAAAGGTGTAAGGATTGATGAACAACACTCTGAGTTTTAGAGATCTCTGTACACAGACACAAATGTTGAGATTTTGCATACAGCATAAGGTACAGATCCAAATTTATATATTTTTTACATATCTCTGTCCCATTCTGAGTTGGACAGATCTCCATCAGATCTGTTTTTCTTTGAAATTGGGTGTTTGAGAGGCAACTGGGTGGCAACAGTGCAAGCATATGGGACTGTCCTGACTTGTGGGAGTGTCATGGTAGTACATCAAATGCTCTGTGTGAGTCATGAATACGACAAAGAGAAGCCTGTGTCTTATGGATCTCTTGCTCCTCTCATGGGGCTGGTGCAAGTGCTTATACTAGTGATGTTGGTTGTAGCTACTGGTGTGAACTCAGTGGGTGGCATGAGTTTCCACTTGCAATTGCTACAGTTTTTTGCATTACCATACGATAGTAAGAAAGTGCTTTCATCTTTACTGATTGTCAGAGCCTGATGTAAAACCTATTTTATATATTTTTCATTTTGTCCAACTGGATAAACTTTCAGTCTACAATAAAAAGTAGAATATTCCAATTTTCTAGGCCTCATTTAAATATGTTACTGTATCAAATATTCATGGATCTCGACTCATCAGTTAACAAGTTGTGTTTTGTTTTATTTAACTCTGTCCCAGACCATAATAATATAATTTCATCCAAAATCATCTTATAAAATCTCCCAATGGGAGAATGTTTGTTTTGAAAAGGATGGAAGTTGGGTAAATACAGAAAATGTATATATAATGTGTCCTTTATAACTCTAACCTCTCTGAGATTTAATGTTAATAGTACATCTCTTAAGTTATAACTAAAGTATAATTCCTGCAAATAAAAGATAATTTAAGAGACAGGACAGGATGGTTAAGGGAGGGGTATGGTCCAATATGACCCAAGTACAGTAAGGCGGTGTTGGCAAAATTGTGAACACAGGAGGAAGCGAATAGGGAGGTATATACACCTGTCAGTAGCTGTATCAGTGATGGCACCCACAGCTGATATGCAAATACACACTGGTGGTGTCCAGCACTAGCTAGCATTGCAATTGGATGATTGTGGATTCTTTTTTTTTGCTTTGCTCATGCACATATTGTATGATGTGTGTGTACTTATGCAGTGTTTGCAAAATAATACTGATGGTTGGGCTGCATACTTTCTATTTGTGGATTAGTCATGGTTCTGGCACTCACTGGTTTCCCAGAATTTAGCAAGTACATGGTTACTTATAAAAGCTTGGACACTGTGTAATAGTTCATACTATTACAATGTTACCAAACAACTGCTCCTCAGCTAAAGATGCCAAAATCTGACTTTCAAAGGACTCACTATATGGCCAGGGGGTCATCTGTTCTGAGATAAGATGTTGGACATAAGTAAATTGTGATATTTACCTGTAGTTACCCCTTTTCCTATTGAAAATAAATATCAAATCCCCCTGAAACTTTGTTCTAATTTACAACATTATTAATATGAAACTTTCATTATCAGAGCATCCTCTGTGCTCTTCTTTTTGATCTTGTGCAAGTAATAGACAAGTTTCAGAACCTGCAATGATGAAGGCGCTGCCCGCATCACTTTAAACTGACCAGATATTATATATCACCTTCTCCAAAGAGGTTCTTCAGCTACATGGAGGCAGCACCTGGCTCTTGGGTACGTCCCTTTGAAGTATGGTGAGACTGCACCCAATTTTTTTAAATGCTTTTAATTACAGACTGTAATAACTCATTATGACATCACCGGATGGTTTCTACCTGTCTCTGACCAGATGGGCCTTTCAATAATGTGATACTGGAAGAGACAGATTATTTCTAGCATTCTGGAGGGCTGAGTAATGACAGAGTAAATTTAAATAACATACGCATAATGTTTACAATACAAAGCCATATTTCTTAAACATATTTGTGATTACAAATATAAATTAGATTGGCTCTTTTAATGAAATTAAAGCTCATCGATGTCATCCAGCAGTCAAATGAGAAGCACCAGAATCAAAGTTCAGAATCCCGGATTATTCTGAAGGAGTTACATATTTTTTCAATAATTTTTTTTTAAGTGTTATGCTCATGTAAGAAATGTTTTACCTGTATCCCTGTTCCTGTAAGGTTGTAGAACATTGATTATTTAATAACAAAACTGTTCCGGATGTTATTATACATGGAATGTTCAACTGTGTCATAGGTTAACTTACATACAGAAATACAGTTGACTTTTGTAAACAAAGTACATCCTGGTTGTGTGATAAAAATATTGGACATGCTGTGTATAGTCTGTCAAGCTTGTTTATGTGACATCGGAATTTGTCAATTGCTATTGCTTAATACGTACAGCATGTTTTAAGGAAAAGGTTTTTTGGCAGGTTTAAGCCAGTAATATTTATTCTGTCCACGCCCACCATATTTTGTCTTGCCCTAGCACCCAATAGGAATCAGCTGGCGGGTCATGACCCTGGCAGGGAGCCTGCCACGGGTTCTACTGCTGCCCTGTGTGCAGGTGAATTTTTGCTGTTAAAGAGGGGGAACTGAAAGATTTCCCCTGAAAGGGGAATAGAGGAGATATGACAGGACTTCAAGTAGTCCCGGCATTGGTGGAGAAGGGAAAGGAGAGGAAAGAAGAAGGTGAGCAGTGTCATTATTGACCTGGAAGGGGCATACATGTAAAAGGCACACTTACCTACTCCTTCCAGCAGAACATGTGGTGGCACCTCAACCATCCCAACCAGTTAGGAGACTGGAGGTCGAGGGAGAATGTTTAAACTGTAATATGATCTGTGTAATCTCTTATATTTTTCTTATATAATGTATTTGTAACTTGGACATCTATTTATTAGACAAGCATCCATACATTAACTCGCTATGCTTTCTGTGGCTGCAGTATGTGTCACAGTCACTCCCGTGTTTTTTTAAGCCAATGGTTTATGTCGTATTAAGGAAAGAAGAATGTAGGTAAGTAATTACTGATACTACTACACTATAGAATATTTTAGGGAAAACAGGTGGAAGAAAAATGTTAATAATAATTTAAGTCAATAAAAGGGGGCACTATTAGTATTAATAATAGAAATAAAGGGGTCACTCTTATTTATTACAATCAATGAAGTAAACACAATTTGTTCAACAACATCTAGGGGACCACTATTACTATCTTTCTCTGGTCCAACAGGTTAGGGGGTCAGTGCCTTATCAACCATTAGGCTGCAGCCTAGGGGGCCAGGACTGAAGGGGGCACTATGCAGTTGGCAGCCTGGAATAAAATGAAGACTTAATTAATTCCATGTCGCCAGCTGCTGCTTAGCTTAATTAAAGAAGCTTTTTAGTTATCCAGCCATCCAAAAGGCAGTGTTGAGGGAAGTTCATAAAGAAGCTACTTTCTATGGCGATTGGACCATGACTGTGGCGATTGGACCATGTAACTTGCTAAAACCTTGGAAACCTGAAGAGCTGCATGCAATTATCTTCAGTCTTCCTCGCCTTCCCCAGAAGCCAAGGTGCCTCCTTTATGCTGAACAAACATCATTAGGTGCCAAGATGAAAACATGTCAGTTGTGTAACCGTCATTAACTGCACATGTGCAGAATGGCTGGTGACGTCCTGAGCATACATATGAATTGGATAGGAACCACTGCTAAGTAACACAGCCTGTTAGTGAAGGGGATGCTAAGTAACACAGCCTGTTAGTGAAGGGGATGCTAAGTAACACAGCCTGTTAGTGAATGGGATGCTAAGTAACACAGCCTGTTAGTGAATGGGATGCTAAGTAACACAGCCTGTTAGTGAATGGGATGCTAAGTAACACAGCCTGTTAGTGAAGGGGATGCTAAGTAACACAGCCTGTTAGTGAAGGGGATGCTAAGTAACACAGCCTGTTAGTGAAGGGGATGCTAAGTAACACAGCCTGTTAGTAAAGGGGATGCTAAGTAACACAGCCTGTTAGTGAAGGGGATACTAAGTAACACAGCCTGTTAGTGAAGGGGATGCTAAGTAACACAGCCTGTTAGTGAAGGGGATGCTAAGTAACACAGCCTGTTAGTGAATGGGATGCTAAGTAACACAGCCTGTTAGTGAAGGGGATGCTAAGTAACACAGCCTGTTAGTGAAAGGGATGCTAAGTAACAGAGCCTGTTAGTGAAGGGGATGCTAAGTAACACAGCCTGTTAGTGAATGGGATGCTAAGTAACAGAGCCTGTTAGTGAAGGGGATGCTAAGTAACACAGCCTCTTAGTGAATGGGATGCTAAGTAACACAGCCTGTTAGTGAATGGGATGCTAAGTAACACAGCCTGTTAGTGAAGGGGATGCTAAGTAACACAGCCTGTTAGTGAAGGGGATGCTAAGTAACACAGGGGCCTATTCATTAAACGTAAAAATTCAATGGAGATAATTAGCTTTAGAACTCTCATGGAGTTCTAGCTAATTATAGGTGAAATTCATCATTCCACCTCTCCATAAGTATCTATTCCGAAAAGCTGTCATTTTTGCGATGACAGCTTTTCGGGAAATAGATACTTTTCCCTGCCTACACTACCTTATCGCATCTGGAAA
The DNA here is from genome assembly GCA_031769625.1 of Taudactylus pleione. Classification (NCBI taxonomy): domain Eukaryota; kingdom Metazoa; phylum Chordata; class Amphibia; order Anura; family Myobatrachidae; genus Taudactylus; species Taudactylus pleione. Next base: position 2,844,392 of record JAUIMM010000334.1, read on the forward strand.
CAGTGCTGCGCATGCGCTGTTACATCTGTAAAACCAGCGCATGCGCAGCACTGCCTACAGGTGCGTTAAGTTTCATACCCCCCCCCCCCGACCCCCCCCCACCCCCTCCGCTCACCTTCCCCCCCCCCCCCGACTTACCTGTCCGCGCAGAGCCTCCGGCTCCGTCCTGCTGGTCTGTCATGTGGTTTCCCAGCAGACCACATGACAGATTCGAAAAAAAAAATTTTTTTTTCTTTTTCTAAACTTTCTTGTGCGCTGCTGGGGAGCACACATGACAGACCAGCCTCCGGAGCCTGAGGACGGAGCAGAGCGCCGGAGGGACTCGTCGGGGGACCTGCACACGCTGATACAGGTAAGTGGATTCTGCTATTCGCCACCTCACAGTGGCGAATAGTAACTGCATCAAATTCCGAAAATTGATAATTTTCGGAATTTGATGAATACCACAATTTCAACATCCCCATACTAATGTAATGGGGAGTGTGGAAATGAACGCAGGGGAACTTAGCAAGGAGATATCTGTGATATCTCCTGTGTTAAGTCTGTTCATGAATACCAAAATAACGTTATTTAAGAAAAATGGCCTTAAAAACGTTATTTTAGTGTTGATGAATAGGCCCCACAGCCTGTTAGTGAAGGGGATGCTAAGTAACACAGCCTGTTAGTGAAGGGGATGCTAAGTAACACAGCCTGTTAGTGAAGGGGATGCTAAGTAACACAGCCTGTTAGTGAACGGGATGCTAAGTAACAGAGCCTGTTAGTGAAGGGGATGCTAAGTAACACAGCCTGTTAGTGAACGGGATGCTAAGTAACACAGCCTGTTAGTGAAGGGGATGCTAAGTAACACAGCCTGTTAGTGAAGGGGATAGATGGTTTCTCTTCTGTTTTGTTTCACTCAGGCATTTTTTATTTCAGTGTGTTTTCCTTCTTTTTATTAAGAGGCAGGTTAATGTATCAAGCCCTTTAAATTATGTACAGTACAAGTATTATGTGGCAGCTTACAGTGCGTTCGGTTAGAAAATTGCGGATTTGAAGCACATTTTTGGTGATTTGGTTTAATATATCTGGCACTTTGTAACCAACCAAAAAAAACAACAAAAAGTATATATTTACAAAATCGCCAATTGGTAAAAATGTACCCGTAGGTCCTTCCATTGGGTTATACCTATTTCTGTGAAGTTTTGAATACGTTCAGCCTGCTATCATCTATAGGGTCACAGTAGAACATACTGCAATGTGTAGCGTCACTTCCATATTATGTAGTACAATGGATACCACATCAGTAACCAAAACCTCTTCAGCGAAAGGATAAATAAACTGATTTTCATATAGCAAAACAATCATCTGACAAAAGCAAAAGCCACTAACATCAAGTAATCAATTAGCAATGAATTAATGGCTGGCAGAGTATGGAAAACAGACAGGAGTCTTCACCACTTTATTTTAATGATGCTTTTACCAGCTCCCTACTGGTTAGTCTAACACAAGGCCCAAATCACAGCACCAGGATAGTAAAACAAGTCTGCTATGATGCCCGTTTCCCTGATAGCTCAAATAAAAAAATTGAAGCCGTAATCTGCCCAGCTTCATATTATTTATTAATATCAGTACAGTAACCTTCAATAACAGTGATAACAACCCTCACCCCAGAGTAGAGATGTGCGCAGACCCCGCATGTTTTGGTTTTGATTCTAAGTCATCATTATGTTGTGGTTTTGGCAAACCACCTCTAATGTTTTGCTTTTGGTATATGGATTTCTTTAAAAACTGATAAATCATTTCATGTAACTTGGGCCTGTTTTTGTTCCTAAAGTCAGGGGCGTATTAAGAGAGGAGGAGACCTGTGCGCGGTCTCCGTCTGGGAGCCAAACTATTGACTGTCTAACATCTGGTGTCTATCTAGACATTGCCGATCTGTTTACTGTCTATCTACAGTACGGAACCCAATTTTCCCAGCAATTTTTTTCCTACTGCACATGCACAAAACCCTTGGAAAATGGCCACCCTGGTGATGCACTGCCGCTGCGGGACTACGGAGAGTTAAGTATTGAAGAAATTGGTGCAGGGTGTGCGATGTAAGCCCGCCTGGACCCAGGGGCCCATGTGCACCGTGCACTCATTATGGATACACTACTGCTACAGTATTATTAACATCAATAGAATTAATTTCCAGTCAGTTTTGACCACTTCTCAGCTCACAATATTGTTTTCACCAATATTGGCCAAAGGCTGCAGCGAGCGAACTGGCTAAACTAAGCAACAGAGCAGCGGCACGAACACATGGAAGTTGAAAAGAATATAGCACATCTATGAACAGGGCCGGTGCTAGGGTGTTTGGTACCCCCCTGCAAACTATAAATATATGCCCACCTACAAATATGTCCTCATGACATGTCTCATATTTACCCCTTATACACATTATGCCACACAGTAGACCCCATTATTCACCTTATGCCACACAGTAATGCCCCTTATACCAATTATGCTACACAGTATCACTGGATTGCCTGGCTCATATATCAGCTCTGAACAAACTGATGAAGTGTAAGCATATTCTGGGACTTGTGGACACTCTATAGGCACTTGACACGTGTATATACAGTGTTGTTTATTAATAAGGGCTATTAACTAATTGATATGGAGAAAAGAAGGAAAACAAGAGGACACCTGGATAAAATTGTCATTGCACATTCCAAAGTATCTTTATTTGGCATTATTCAGTCTGCGCTATATGTTAATTAGAATTTTTATTATATTAGCATAATTAAGCAGGTTGCAGGGTTATTACTAAATGATAGTAGTTGAGCCTGTGAAATATTTGTGTTGCATTTAGAGTGGTCACTGAAAAATATATAATTCTTATTCCGCTGTAGCGGATAAGTTCTAGAAGACCAATGGGAGACTGAGATGTTGCAAACAAGTAAGCTATTATTCCAGATTTGAAAAGGCAGAGCCAGTGTAATGGCTTTTTACACAAGGCAAACAACAGCTCAGGAACAACAATTCAGCTTACATGAGACAGCAGTTCAAACAAGTAGAGTATTCACAGCAAAGTCAGGATTCAGGTTGTCCAGCATAGAGAGGGCTTCCAACGGAGCAACCTCTCCCTCACATTTCCCCTGACTAACTCATCTAACCAGGTTTTTATACCTTAGCTGATCTTAATTGAGTTGAGGGTTTGGTTCCTCCCTGGCTACAGGAGATTATCCCTTTCCTCAGAATGTGGGAGAGACTCACTCTGCCACATATCTCCCCATGAAAGGGCAAACCTAAATGGCTTGCGGCGGAAGCCCAACACAGCAGTCCTGTTCGGGACAAAAAATATTCATTCATATATAAACATTCCGGTCTATGCTGGACTTAAAAAGAAAAAATGATCAGTGACCACGGTACACCTGGCCCACAAAGATAAGACTCAAGAACCCATTTTATAGCTAGGCATTCTTTTTCTATTACGGAATACCTAGTCTCTCGTGGGAACGACTTTCTACTAAGAATAGGGTGTTCAATATGTTACAAATAAGGAGCGCTTGTTCATAAATGTGTATATATAAAACGTAATACCTGTGGGAAAAAAAGGGTTAATAGTAATGTTTAAAGCCCTTTTTAATATTTAGGGAAGTCCGTAGAAAACACAAGGGTTACAATTAAATGCCATGCGGTGCGGTTAATCGTGGAGTCAGACGTAAATAGCTAACTGTCTCTCCCTATTGCTGCCTACCTTTGGCGGCTTCCGCTCCGTCCGGCTGGTTCCCTGGTGTTCAATGCCATCAAACTCCTTACACAAAATTGACCCCAAGCCCACATCTGAGGCGTCTGTACAACAAATTGGTAGGTAAAATCTGGGGACTTTAAAACCGGGCCTTTACACAAAAGGTATTTCATCTTTGAGAATGCAGACTGACAGTCCCTAGACCACTCAAGTTTATTTGGGGCAGACTTTTTCAAATGATCTGTTAAGCAAACCGCTTAGAAAATTGTAGAAAAGGTAGAAAATTGAGGCAAAAACATCCTGTAATAGCTGAAGGACCATAAATCTTTTGGTAGTTGGAACTGGGGCATCGGCTAGTGCCTGTACTTTACTCACAAGAGGCTTCAGACACCCACTGCCCACCACATACCCTGAGTACTTGGTTTCACTTTTATCTAGAACACATTTCTTCAAATTAGCAGTTAAACCTGCCTCTCGCAAAGACTGAAGACCAGCCCTAAGCCTATTACCAAGGGCATTCCAATGCTGACTATATATGGCAATGTCATCCAAGTATGCTGCAGCATAATTCTGATGAGGACGAAGCACCCAGTCCATTAACCTCTGAAAAGAGTGCAAACCAAAAGGTATTGTTTTCCACTGATAGAGTAGAAAAAACAAGCTTCCTCTGTCAACTCAATTTGCCAAGATCAAGAGTAGAAATATATTTGTCCAAACCTAACCTATCAAGCAGGTCATTGACCCTTGGCATTGGGTAGGCATCAAATTTGAAGACTGCATTAACTTTGCAAAAGTCTATGCAGAATCTTGTAGAACCATTTGGTTTCAGGATCAAGACAATGGGGCTACACCAGTCGCTAGACAACACCTCAATTACCCCTAATTTAAACATATATTGTACTTCCTTGATTACTGGCACTTGGTTTCCCCTTGGAAGCCTATAGGGTCTTTGTCGAACTACTACCCCTGGTGGAGTTACAATGTCATGTAAGACTATATTGGCCCTCCTTGGTTTATCATAAAAAACATCTGAGAACTCTTTAGCAAGGTTCCCCAAGGAGAGGCTTCAACTTGCCTGAATCCAAAGCTTCAAGGGGGAGAGACCCCACCAGACTGGGGAATCTGTGAACCAAGGTCACTATGTCCATTAACAAGGTCTACAAAAAAAAACCTCTTGATCCTTTCATGCTATTGACAAGTTAACATGGTAGATCTGCCTACCTCTAAAAAAAAAAGCGTTGTCCTGTTTGGCGCACTAATTAATAAAACATAACCATTATTGAGTACAATTAAAATATGTAAGCTAAATCGGCAAAATATTAAATAACAACAGTAAGTGTATAAAAAGGTGAATAAAGTGATTTAAAAACAGATCGACCCACTGTGTGTTTATCTGTTGTACATTAGCAGCATCTGTTTTATATTAGGTGTTGATTGATTCAATGCTGATAATCCAGTTCAATAATAATATGTTACTATATTACACCCAATAAAGATTGTTATTCATAAGAGGGCTGGCTATATTACACATTGCATACTACTGTAGCAGATTCTCCTCCAGCAATATTCTCAATGTAGTGTCATAGGTGTAAACACCTGGCTATATTATACATTAATAATATACTATAATTACACATACTATTGTGGCAGATTTTCCTCCAGCAACATGCTCAATATAGTATCATATGTGTTAACGGTTTGGGTATGAATACCGGTGGCTGAAGACCCCAGAAGCCCGACTTTTGAAAATGCTGATAAGTACGCTATCCCTCCTCTTTCCCCCCCTAACCCTCCCTTGGTAGTGCCTAACACTAACCTACCTTTCTTAAATATCATGATGGTAGCCCTAAGGGGTTACAAGCATTTGGCATGAAAACATAAATTTGAGCATTAGGGGAGGTAATCTGGATCAACAACTCCTCAAATGGGAAACCAAAATTATTTTTCTGATGGACACAATGGTCACCAAGCGTCTCAATGAGGGCAATAGTTGTCTGCCCTTTTTGTAAAATTTCCCCCAACCAGTTCTATTTTAAATTCTGGTTTTCTTCCATGTGTCATCTAGGGCTTGGTATTTAGAGTATATTCTATGTGCTCTCACTCTTCCACCTTACATCAAGTAAGGGTGCATTCCTCTGATATGATCTTCGATATTTACAATGATATTGGGGGGGGGATCTGTTAGAAATATACCACCATACTCCCTTACAATAGGGATGTTTGGATGATGACTGCATGGATTACAATTATCAATTGGATCCCTCTATATCAGGGGTGGGGAACCTTTTTTCTGCCGAGGGCCATTATGATATATATAACATTATTCGCGGGCCCAGTGCAGGCCATGCCCCCTCCATGTGATGTCACATGGGGTGGGGCCACAATCGCTAGTGATTACAGCAGTCCCCAGGACATCCTGAAGATGCTCTGGGGAGCTGTAAGGGCTTCCTAACTACGCTCCAGGAGGCACTGCTGCATATATTCTGGCTGCAGGGTGCATTCTAAGCACCCTGTAAGCCAGATGAGGCTAGCAGAAAAAAGCTCAGAGGGCTAGACAAAATGATTCCGGGGGCCTTATACGGCCCCCGGGCCTGAGGTTCCCCATCCCTGCTCTATATTAACATACTCCTTATTGACTGATATGGTTGATAACACTATGGACCTGATTCAGACCCGCTCGCTAAGTTGCGCTCGCTCGATGTGAGCGATTTTCTCCCATCTGCGCATCCGTAAAATTCGCAGTATGTGGGCGCAAGCCAGTATTTGCGATCTGATTTTGGTTGCTCGCAAGCCACTATCAGGTCGCTACTTTGAGTGACAGATAGTGCCGTTTGTGGGTGGTAACAGGGGAAGGTGCTTGTGAACGGGTGAGTGGATGTGCAAACGCAGGCACGTTAGGCCACCAAAATGCCATTTAAAGGGCGTACATAATTAGCAAAGTAGCGTCATTGTACACGTCACCTGCATGTATTTCAGCCCACACTGATCGCAGTGCTTGCGGCGGGGAAAGGCAACCTCAAGGGCTGCGAGCATCTCCAATGGCTCTCGATGTTACCAATTAATCCTACAATTCCTGGAGATGACGTGTGTTGCCAATGGCAAGGGGGCGTCTTTATACACTAGCGAGCGCTCATTGCCGTAGCTCGCTAAGACATAGAGGGCGTTCTTATGCAACGCAGTGCGATCGCTTGTTTTAAATATCCGGCCCCTTTTTGAAAGTGAGCAATCGCATCTGGCGAGCGGGTCTGAATGAGCTCCTATATGTGCATGCATGTATATAGCTATAAGTGATGCAAATGTATAAATTGATGAGTTCATGCTAAAACAGATGACTCTATGCTAATTTATTAATGTCTACATTATATTTGGTCAACTAGAAATATGGACATTAATTATGACCAACACCACAATAGAGTAGTTCATTTATTTGTAGTTTATTTGTTATCTTATCAAGATGTATTTAATACACATATGTATTTAATATCTAGTTATTTGGTAGGGAATAATACACTTAACATATAATTCATGTATGATATATATTATAGAATTAAATATTGTATCCAATATAATATTTATATTTATTTTCACTAGATTTCACCTCACAGATAGTATGACACTAAAAATGTATTTTTATTTTTCATTCACTACTAGTTGCAGCTAATATTTATATATTATTATTTTTTATTAAATTTTTTTGTATGAATAGGTATAATGAAGAGGATCACCAATAACACAGTTTGTTTGGCACTTTACTTTCACCCCTATATCACAATAATTTATTTCACTACTTTGTTTGATCACAGACACAGTGATCTAATTGTATAATTAATATTCATAACACTTTTACACTTCAATCACTATATTTAATATGGATGCATTTTTATAATTAAGGATGATTAGACAATTGTAGAAATCTATTACATTATTCAATAAATATCCTTATACTATATTATCATTTGTGTAGTAAGGATTCATTTCTCTACATTGATATTAATAATTTGCTATGCTTATTTAAGAGAAGGAACATACTTAAGGTGCATACACACGTAATGATTTTTTGAACGATTTAAGTATAACGATGTCATTATCGTTCAATTGTTCAAAAAATCGTTCAGTTTCTGAGTTGTAACGATGAACGATAATTGTTCATGCGCTTTCCCGTTTGTAGTTCATCGTCCATTTCTGACTGACCAACTTAACGATTTTCATTAAGGGAAGGAACATTTTTCGTTCATCGTTGAAAAAAATCATTAAAAAAATTGTTCATTACATTTCCAAAAATCGTTCACTTTTTCAAGGGAAAAACTGAACGAAAATCGTTAATGAAAAATGTTCATTAACAAAATCATTACGTGTGTATGCAGCTTTACATTGCTGTTGTTTACCTGTCATGTCTAATTAAGTGACTGTTAAATGTAGCTGTACCAAGGACATTATAACAATAATAACATTGGTTATCAAAGGTTCATTTATTAATGTTAATTGTAATGGGGGATCATATGGGATACACTTTTTGGTAATCTATGTATTAGGTTATGTTAGGGATTCATTGAACACTGCTTGGAATTTTGATTGATGTCTGTGCAGAGCCAGGGTTACAAGCAGTGCCCCGTGATAGGCTGGGATAGTCACGTGACCAGGCAGCTTGCTGACCATGAGGGCTGATGATGTAATGGATTAGTAAGGAATGTTGATTGGTTCAGACGTTCATGTGATTTATACTGAAAAAATTGATTGGCCAGATAAATTAATATACGGCCTTTGGAGGTTGCAATCTGGTTTGCCCTGAGAAAGTTAATTTTGTGAAACATGTGTTGGTAATGTGGTCATGCTGTGTATTAATTACTATGTGTCAATTCATCCAAATTGTATCATACTAATGAGGGTAGCTGTTACACTGTGACAGTATAACATGTATATGTCATGAGAACTGATCACAGACTGCTCATACAAACACCATTGAATGCAAACACACCGGTAATGCTTTGTAACTAGCTGTATTTAAAAGCAGGTGCAGTCCACAAACTACATAGAGGGATATCTATACAATATCTCTGAATAATGGTGTGTACACACGGTCAGATATATAAAAGGACGATAAGAACGAAACAATATAGATCATATCATTATCGTTCATATCGTCCTATTTTTGGTCACTTTCAACACCCAAACGATGGTCAATGCGCGGGCAGGGATGGTCGATATCGACCATCGCCCGTGCATGCAGACCAACCTGGTCGATATCACGGGTTGTTATAGTTGTTTGGGGGTTGGTGCATGTGCTGGATGTTCAATATCGAACATCCAGCACATGTAGGACGATCAGACAACGATATCTGATCGTTGCCTGATCGCTCCGTGTGTACGGAGTTTAAGATTAACAAACAAGTGTGATTGCTAACCTGCCCACAAGAGCTCAATGATTGCAATGTAAGGAAACAATAACACTATTTTGTGTCAGTAATCAAATGCTGATTTAGCATAAAGAATTTGGTAGATTACAAATACTTTTAAAACACAGTATAGTGATTTATAATATACTGTAGATTGTTCTTCTGTGCTCAGATAACCATCTTAATATGCATAAGGTGTTTACACATATGACACTACACTGAGAATATTGCTGGAGGAGAATCTGCTACAGTAGTATGCAATGTGGAATATAGCCAGCCCTCGTATGAATAACAATCTTAATTGGGTGTAATATATTAACATATTATTATTGAACTGGATTACCAGCATTTAATCAATCAACACCTAATATAACACAGACACTGCCAATGTACAACAGCAAATAAACACACAGAGGGTCAATCTGTTTTTTAATCACTGTATTCACCTTTTTATACATTTATCATTGTTTTTTAATATGTCACTGATTTAGCTTACATATTTTAATTGTACTCAATAGAGGTTACATTTTATTAATTAGTGCGCCAAACAGGACAACGCTTTTTTTTCTTCTTTGGCATTTTAGATCTTACGGTTATCAAAAGGCTGCACCCCCTTTAAATATACACAAAAATTTGTGGTGAACGCTAAGGAGCCAAATCTCATTTCAATAATACAATATATAAATAACCCAGGCGCTGTAGAGTTAAATCAATCCTAACAGTAACAGTATAGTTGAAAGAGGAGGTCACCCCCATAAATAGCAAATGCAAATAAATAAAAGAATGGGCAACCATAAAGTCTGGGGTAAAATAGGTAACGTACTCAAATCAGATATTTCAATGGCAACAAATACATTTATTAAAAAACCATTTCAACGTATCGCATCAACAAATAGATGTATACATTATAATTACTCAATACATAAAAAAAACATAAAAATAGGATATATGGTCCTAATATTAAGACAGTGGTCCCACAAGAAAACACAGGTGAATATAAGGATAATCAAAAATAAATTCACCTTGACAAAGACGCCTTTAGGACGTTGAAACCACTACTAAAATAAATGTGTAGTCTTTAGAAGATGTTTCAGTCGGACTTAGTAAATCAACCCCTATTTTTTCAAAGGGGACCCATACAATTGGGAGAGGGATCAGCGGGGCAGGAGATGGTTGGTTCACCGCTGTCTTTTGACACTCTGAGCAAGCGGAACAAAACCCAGAGTCCTCAGCATAAACACCTGGCCAATAGAACCGGGAGGTTATTCTCTCCACTGTCTTTTCTTGTCCCAAATGACTACCCCAAGGAACTGCATGGGCTAAAAGCAGAACCTGCTTTTTGAAAGGGCCCGGGACCAACAACTGTCACATCACCTTCCCCATTTGTTTTGCTTGTCTAGACCAGTGGTTCTCAAACTCTGCCCTCAGGACCCCACACAGTTTACGTTTTCCAGGTCACCCATCAGGTGCTCAGGTGTGTTCATTACTTACTGACACATTTTAAAGATCCACAGGTGGAGCTAATTATTTAACTTGTGATTCTGTGAGGAGACCTGGAAAACATGCACTGTGTGGGGTCCTGAGGACCGAGTTTGAGAACCTGTGGTCTAGATGATATAAAACCTCTCTAAGCAACACAATATGGGAATACTTTGCCTCTGTTGCATGTGACAATAGGACACCATCCTCTGAAAGAACCTGTTCAAAGTAGGGGTGTGCACCGGCCACTTTTCGTGTTTTGTGTTTTGGTTTTGGATCTGGATCTTTCTTCGTGTTTTGGATCTGGATTGGTTTTGCCAAAACCACCCTTCCGTGTTTTGGGTTCTGGGTTTTGTGTTTTGGATCTGTATTTTTTTGAAAAAAAGCATAAAAACAGCTAAAATCACAGAATTTGTAGGTTTTTCTGCTCCTATGCTATTATTAACCTCAATAACCTTAATTTCCACTCATTTCCAGTCTATTCTGAACACCTCACACCTCACAATAGTGTTTTTATGTCCAAAAGGTTGCACCGAGGTAGCTGGATGACTATGCTAAGCGACACGAGTGGGCGGCACAAACACGTGACCCATCTAGGAGTGACACTGCAGTGGCAGGCAGGATGGCAGTTAGAAAAACTAGGCCCCAAACTGTACATAATGCAAAGAAAAAAAGAGGTGCAAGATGGAATTGTCCTTGGGCCCTCCCACCCACCCTTATGTTGTATAAACAGGACATGCACACTTTAACAAATCAATCATTTCAGCGCCAGGGTCTGCCACACAACTGTGGCTGAAATGATTGGTTCGTTTGGGCCCCCACAAAACAAGCTGGCAATTAATGTGTCCCTGCACAAACTGGCTCTACGGAGGCAAGATGTCATCCTCATCCTCCTCATCCACCGATTCCTCACCCTCTTCAGTGTGTACATCCTCATCCTCACAAAGTATTAACTCGTCCCCACTTGAATCCACCACCACAGGTCCCTCTGTACCTTCTGGAGGCTGGTCTCCCTGGAAGAGCTGATAATTCATTTTGATGAACATCATCTTCTCCACATTCTGTGGAAGCAACCTCCTACGCCTTTCGCTGACAAGGTTCCCGGCTGCACTAAACACTCTTTCGGAGTACACACTGGAGGGGGGGCAACTCAGGTAAAATAGAGCCAGTTTGTACAGGGGCCTCCAAATTGCCTCTTTTTCCTGCCAGTACAGGTATGGACTGTCTGACATGCCTACTTGGATGCTGTCACCGATGTAATCCTCCACCATTCTGTCAATGGTGACAGTATCATATGCAGTGACAGTAGACATGTCAGAAATTGTTGCCAGGTCCTTCAGTCCGGACCAGATGTCCAAACTTGGTCCTGCCTGCCCTGCATCACCGCCAGCGGGTTGCTTAGGATACCTAAGTTTTTTCCTGGCAGCCCCAGTTGCGGGAGAAAATGAAGAAGGAGCCGTTGACGTGTCACGTTCCGCTTCAGCTGACAGTGTGTTCACCAGCAGGTCTTTGCACCTCTGCAGGCTTGTGTCGGCCGGAAAGAGAGACACCACATAGGCTTTAAACCTAGGATCGAGCACGGTGGCCAAAATGTAGTGGTCTGATTTCAACAGATTGACCACCCTGGAATCCTGGCAAAGCGAATGAAGGGCTTCATCCACAAGTCCCACATGCCGAGCGGAATCGCTCCGTCTTAGCTCCTCCTTCACTTTCTCCAGCTGCTTCTGCAAAAGCCTGATGAGGGGAATGACCTGACTCAAGCTGGCAGTGTCTGAACTGACTTCACGTGTGGCAAGTTCGAAGGGCTGAAGAACCTTGCACAACACGGAAATCATTCTCCACTGCACTTGAGTCAGGTGCATACCCCCTCCTTTGCCTATGTCATAGGTGGATGTATAGGCTTGTATGGCCTTTTGCTGCTCCTCCATCCTCTGAAGCATATAGAGGGTTGAGTTCCACCGCGTCACAACCTCTTGCTTCAGGTGATGGCGGGGCAGGTTCAAGAGTGTTTGCTGGCGCTCCAGTCTTCGGCACGCAGTCGCTGAATGGCGAAAGTGGCCAGAAATTTTTCGGGCCACCCAAAGCGTCTCCTGCACGCCCCTGTCGCTTTTCAGAAAATTCTGCACCACCAAGTTTATTGTGTGAGCAAAACATGGGACGTGCTGGAATTTGCCCAGATGTAATGCCCGCACAATATTGGTGGCGTTGTCAGATATCACAAATCCCCAGGAGAGTCTAAGTGGGGTAAGCCACTGGGCGATGATTTCCCTCAGTTTCTCTAAGAGGTTGTCGGCGGTGTGCCTCTTACTGAAACCGGTGATACACAGCGTAGCCTGCCTTGTAACGAGCTGGCGTTTCTGAGATGCTGATACTGGTGACGCTGCTGCTGTTGCTGCGTAAGGTGATACATCTACCCAGTGGGCTGTCACAGTCATATAGTCCTTAGTCTGCCCTGTTCCACTTGTCCACATGTCCGTGGTTAAGTGGACATTGTGTACAACGGCATTTTTCAGGACACTGAGGACACTTTTTCTGACGTTTCTGTACAGTCTCGGTATCGCCTGCCTAGTGAAGTGGAATCTAGACGGGATTTGGAACCGGGGACACACTACCTCCATCAATTGTCTAAATCCCACTGCACTAATGGCGGATACCGGACGCACGTCTAACACCAACATAGCAGTCAAGGCCTCAGTTATACGTTTTGCTTCAGGATGACTGCTGTCGTACTTCATCCTCCTCGCTAAGGACTGTTGGAGGGTCAATTGTTTAGTAAAAGTAGTGGTGTTCCTACTTCCTCTCTGGGATGATGAACGACTCCCAGCAGCAGCAGCAACAGCAGCAGCGGCAGCAGTAGGCGTAGCAATGCAGGATCCTCCGGAGGAATCCCGGATAGGAGAGTCAGTCATGCCAGTGATATGGCCTGCAGGACTACTTCCGATCCTGACTAAGGAGGAAATTGACGAGGAGGGAGTTGACGGTGTGGTTTGCAGGCGCTTGGATACAACAGGACAACGGGATTTAGGTGTCCCTGGACTGCTTACGGTCTGAGCCAAAGTTTCTGAACTTGACAGTAACTTTTTATGAACGCGCTGCAGGTGCCGTATAAGGGAGGATGTTCCTAGGTGGTTGACGTCCCTACCCCTACTTATTTCACCTTTACATATGGTACATATGGCAAGACAGTTGTTGTCCGGATTTGGATAGAAATATTGCCAGACCAAAGAGGTGGAATGTTTGGTCTTCTGCCCAGGCATGACCGTGATGGGCTTTTTCATCCCACGGACAACAACTGTCTCCCCCGGAGCCTGATTTAAACAAACCACATCACCATCAGAATCCTCCTCGCCAACTTCCTCCTCAGCGCCAGCTACACCAGTATCCTCATCCTGTTGTACTTCAACAGTGACATCTTCAATTTGCATATCAGCAAGTGGACTGTGGGTGCTCCTTTCAGCACTTGCAGGGGGCGTGCAAATGGTGGAAAGAGCCACCTCTTCCCGTCCAGTGCTGGGAAGGTCAGGCATCGCAACCACCACCACACTTGGACTCTCTTTGGGGATTTGTGATATCTTCTTAGAAAGCACAGTTCTTCGCTGTGCTTTTGCCAGCTTAACTCTTTTGATTTTTGTGGGGGGAGGAGTGCTTCCATCGTCATGTGAAGCTGAACCACTAGTCATGAACATACTAGGGATCGACCTTAGCCGTTCCTTGCCACTCCGTGTCGTAAATGGCATATTGGCAAGTTTACGTTTCTCTTCAGCTGATTTAAATGTCTTTTTCAAGGTCATTTTCCTGAACTTTGCCATTTGGGATTGTATGTGCCCTCTACTATGACATTGGGCATCGGCCTTGGCAGACGACGTTGATGGCATGTTATCGTCTATGTCATGACTAGTGGCAGCAGCTTCAGCACTAGGAGGAAGTGGTTCTTGATCTTTCTCTATTTTATTTTTATCGGAGAAAGTTTGGTCCTCCATTTATGTTATATCGATTTGATATATACGTGCGGCTAAACACAGAAAATAAATTTTTTTTTGGTTCGGACTGGAGTGTACTTTGTGGGTTACAGCACCCTTTAACGGTCAAGCCAGCCGGCCCTTTACTTATGACACAGGCGCACTCTTGGCACTACTTTGTTGATGCACGTGCGGCTACTGCGCACACAATTCACAAACACAGAAAATAATTTTTTTTTTGGTTTGGACTGGAGTGTACTTTCGGGGGTTACAGCACCCTTAACGGTCAAGCCAGCCGGCCCTTTACTTATGACACAGGCGCACGCTTGACACTACTTTGTTGATGCACGTGCGGCTACTGCGCACACAATTCACAAACACAGAAAATAATTTTTTTTTGGTTTGGACTGGAGTGTACTTTCAGGGGTTACAGCACCCTTTAACGGTCAAGCCAGCCGGCCCTTTACTTATGACACAGGCGCACGCTTGGCACTACTTTGTTGATGCACGTGCGGCTACTGCGCACACAATTCACAAACACAGAAAATAATTTTTTTTTGGTTTGGACTGGAGTGTACTTTCGGGGGTTACAGCACCCTTTAACGGTCAAGCCAGCCGGCCCTTTACTTATGACACAGGCGCACTCTTGGCACTACTTTGTTGATGCACGTGCGGCTACTGCGCACACAATTCACAAACACAGAAAATAATTTTTTTTTAGGTTTGGACTGGAGTGTACTTTCGGGGGTTACAGCACCCTTAACGGTCAAGCCAGCCGGCCCTTTACTTATGACACAGGCGCACGCTTGGCACTACTTTGTTGATGCACGTGCGGCTACTGCGCACACAATTCACAAACACAGAAAATAATTTTTTTTTGGTTTGGACTGGAGTGTACTTTCGGGGGTTACAGCACCCTTTAACGGTCAAGCCAGCCGGCCCTTTACTTATGACACAGGCGCACGCTTGGCACTACTTTGTTGATGCACGTGCGGCTACTGCGCACACAATTCACAAACACAGAAAATAATTTTTTTTTAGGTTTGGACTGGAGTGTACTTTCGGGGGTTACAGCACCCTTAACGGTCAAGCCAGCCGGCCCTTTACTTATGACACAGGCGCACGCTTGGCACTACTTTGTTGATGCACGTGCGGCTACTGCGCACACAATTCACAAACACAGAAAATAATTTTTTTTTTGGTTTGGACTGGAGTGTACTTTCGGGGGTTACAGCACCCTTAACGGTCAAGCCAGCCGGCCCTTTACTTATGACACAGGCGCACGCTTGGCACTACTTTGTTGATGCACGTGCGGCTACTGCGCACACAATTCACAAACACAGAAAATATATTATTTTTTTAGCACTTGGGGGGAGCACCCCTGATGGACAGAGCACCCCCTGGACAACACTACAGCACCCCTTTAGGACTGGGACACTGCACAGGACTTTGGAGTGGACACAGCCCCTATGGAGAACTGACTGCACAACACAGTCCAGCCAGCCCCTATGGACTTTGAAGTAGTGGACACAGCCCCTATTAACAACAGCAGCACAGCACAACACAGCCAGCCCCTATGGACTTTGAAGTAGTGGACAACAGCAGCACTACACTACACTACACTACACAGCACTAACTCCCACCCTCCCTCTTCACTGTCCACAGCCGAGTGAGAAAATGGCGCCGACGCGGGTACCTTATATAGGATCCAAAACCCGCGAGACTCGGAAGGCGGGATGATGACGTTTTGCCTCGATGTCAGATCCGAGTCAGGCGGGAAAAGTCGAGCCTGACTCGGATCGGACTCGGATCGGGGGGGCTCGGGGGGGTTCGGATTTCAGAAATCCGAACCCGCTCACCCCTAGTTCAAAGGGCCTTTTTAAAGCAGGATCTTCCTTAAATTAGGCTTAGGCGCAAGGGGAAGTGTTAAGGCCTCTTCATTAATACTACTTTAGTGAACCTCAGAATTATTCTCTGTGCCACAAGGATTAGGCTGGCCTCTAGACACGTCAGTGTTCCCAAACCTCTCAGCATTACCATGGACATCAGTATGCACAGGCACATTAGTGACAGGTTTATCGGGATTATCAGACACATTGATATGAGCAGGAACATTAGCATTTACAGGCAGCATTTATAGCCATATTATAAGCAGTAGTGTTATGTGAAAAAAACATTTTGTTCCAGCTATACATCGTGAGCAAGCCAGTCTCTGTGATCCCTTCTCTTTTGTTTCTTAGATTTAGAAGCATTATTTACCTTAGACAGAAACAAATCAGGGGAGAAGGGAATGTCTCTTCTGCAGGCACCTGTTCCTCCAGCAAAACAAGAGCACGGAAGTGAGGCCAGTCACAACTTATTAGCACAGGGGCTGGTAACCATGGACACGCACCCACACGTTGTTGGTAGCCTTTCCCCTGATTATTAAAGGGACCATGGTGACAGGAAAGGCCCAACATCTCCATGTACAGATGCAGACTAGTTTGTCGAGCAACAACAACTCTGGGGACAACAAATCCCTTTGCATCAGCATAATTGCAGAGTCCACCAAGCCCTCAACCAGTCTCTTCCCGACTTGCACACATATCTGTATTCTAGGAAGAAAAGGGCTGGTCTCTATAGCTGTAAAGACATCGGAAAAAGAGCAATCCATCTGTGGACACGCCCATTTTTGTAGCCCACCTTTGCCATATGAGGATCACAATTTAGCTGGAGATATTGAGGTAGTCACCAACTCTGGACCTCCAACTTCTGGAAAACAGACGGCCATCACCTTCCGACTTTTAGGCCGAAAACCCTCTTTACGTAAAGTGAAGGGCGGAGCTGTGGGACTCAATTTCTCTGGAGCCATCATCTGCAAGGGGTACTAGTGCTTATCCGAATCCATACGTGGGGACACATTGTCCTGAAACACAGCCCCCTGCAGAGACAAACGGGAGGACTCCGATGTAATTAAAAAATAAAGGTTTTCCATACCTTCCTGTACCAGCAAGGAATTTTCCACTAGCCAGACAGCGGAATCCAAATTCTCAACTCGATGCAGCTGGACCCAGCAAACAACTTTGGCAGGAAGAAATGCAATAAACTGTTCCAGAGTGACCAACTCTACCAGTCAGGCAGAACTATGTAGATCCAGCTGTGGCCATTTAACTGTGAGGTTGGCCAGTTTCTGTGCCAGGACGCAAGGCCTTACCTCAGGGTCATAGGACACATACCTGAATTTCTGCCTTTATGATTCTGGATAGACGCCAAACTGATCCACTATGGCAGCCTTCGTCGGTCATATATTTTTGCATCTTCCAGGGAGAGGGTGGCCTCCCCCGTTAGTAGGGGACAATCCGTACACCCCAGGAATCTTTGAACCATGCTTGCAATGTAGCAACCATTTTAAAAGTGCTTAGAAAGGACTCCACATCATCTGAGGCCTGCAGTTTGGGGAGTCCTGCTGCTGTTTAAAGAAGTCCAACATCTGTTGCAAAATTGCTTCCATGGTGGTCTGTTTAGGATCCCTGGCACAGGTCCCACTTTATCCCACTTCTGATACCACAATGTAGCTGGTAAATTCCAGACGATCTATGAAAGACTGAGATGTTGCAAACAAGTAAGCTTACATGAGACAGCAGTTCAAACAAGCAGAGTATTCACAGCAAAGTCAGGGTTCAGGCTGTAAAGCATACAGAGGGCTGCCAAAGCTGCAACCTCTCTCTCACATTCCTCCTGACTAACTCATCTAACCAGGTTTTTATACCTTAGCTGGTCTTAATTGAGGTAAGAGCGTGGTTCCTCCATGACTACAGGAGGTTAACCCTTTCCTCAGAATGTGGGAGAGAGCCACACTGCCACAGCCGCATACACACCTAAAGATTTATCTGTCCACTCTGTCTGGTGGGATGGAAAATCTGGTATGTATGGGAGCAAATAACAATAGAAATTTGCTCCCAAATACTGGAAAATGGACCAGATTTTCCTTCCCACCAGACAGATTGGACAAATATTTCTTTAGGTGTGTTCGCAGCCTTACTCTGCCACTGCCAATCTTCCACTGATTTTAAATCCGTCCTAGCAGTAAAAAAAATAAATAAAAAAACACATTACCTGCACCCAACATGTTCGGGTACCCCATTCATGTTGATGAGTGTGCCTTTGCCTTCATGAAGAGGTTCTACCCTCCCAATGTCCTTTGTATCTCTTATTTGGGGGAAGGGGTGGCTTTAAAAAATGAATAATATAAACTTTTAAACTTAACTTTGATTAACTACCAGCAAACACTAACATCAGTGGCGTCACTAGTGGGATGTAGGTGGCACCGGGTGACACCAAAAAAGCAGAGCCGCTCTGCTATTTTGGTGCCACCCTCTCGGTTAGTGTCACCAAGCAGCTCCTGGAGAGCTGGGCAAGCCCTCAACGTGACAAGAATGGGGGGCGTGACTTGTAGTCACACCCCCGAAATATCACAAATCACGGGGCATGGCCATTGTACTGTTCTAGGTTGAGTTGCCCAATCATGTCCTTTTTCACATAGAAAAGCAGCTGTGTTTACACAGAGATATTTAGATTTTGCTCCCTACATACTACTGAATTCATACTAAAATCCAAGATTCATCGTAAGTCACTGATGTGTACGAATAAATAAACAAACTGTCCTCAGAACTGTAATTACATTTTGTGTACTTTTAATATTTTTATGTCATAATTAAAATAAATAGATGAACAGAACATTATCATTATTGTCAATTTGTCTGCCGTTGTCAGAACAAGCAGAGCACAGAAACATAAAGAGATCATTATGGAAGACCCAAGCCAGCGAAGAATTATATTTATTATTTAAGACCGGATTTCATTTAGTTTACATTATCCATCCACTTCACAGAGAGGGATTCAACTTTTATAGAGTTTTGCTAAATGTGTTTATTTTTTGTATTTATGGATAAACCTTACGTATTCCAGAGACATACCACAGCATAACATGTATATCCCTCTATGACGGCTTGGCGGTTAGTTGTGCTACCTAGAAATATGCTGGTTTCATGGACTATAATTAATGTACACAGTATGCAAAGTGCTGCTCTGTGTGTAATACATTGGGATCTGCCACTTATTTACAATGCAGTCCTGCATATCTGATTGCCAACAGTCCTGGGTTATTCTCTGGATGACTTGGGATTGACAAACCAGAAGCGGTATGGCTTGGGTGGATTGAAGGTAGATTGAGTAAATAAGAAATGTGGTCTAATTTGTCTAGTCTTTCCAATCAGGATTAGGGCAGGTATAGTCCTGAATCACCTTAGTGGAAGTCCAGGGACAAACAGCGCGCTTCTGCATCCATTCTCCATCCATTCTCCAAGCCCTATCATCCCTATCATTTGGTTTTTATAATTTTCCCACAGACTTATTGGAGTCTTCTGTGACTTTTTAAAGGTTCTTCTAGTTATAAACTAAGGAAAATAAATAGTAAAAAAGTGCCTGTTTCTGGCCACGTAGGGGGCATGTTTATTAAAACGCTTTTGCTGACAATTTCTGCATTGGTATCACAGTCTGTATACTGAATACACAGCCCCAATAAATCATATTTTGTTGGCGAGAATTTTAATTATCGGAGCAAAAATGTGAGATGTGATTAGTAGGCCCCTAGCTGCGGCGAGCCTTGCGTGCTGAGCACCTACACCTGCGGACATCCACAGTAGCTGACTGCATGCAAACAAGTAAGAAAATAGGTGTTTTTATCTACTTACCAGCATAATAAAAATGCAGTCCTATTTGTCATACAGTAACAGAAATATCTGTAACATAGATGTT
This sequence comes from Taudactylus pleione, assembly GCA_031769625.1. NCBI lineage: Eukaryota > Metazoa > Chordata > Amphibia > Anura > Myobatrachidae > Taudactylus > Taudactylus pleione. Next base: position 2,864,731 of record JAUIMM010000334.1, read on the forward strand.
ACAGACTGAGAATTTATCATTTTTCCTGGTGAAATCAGCATATTTCAAAATTGTGATTGAAGTGCAAACCACCTCTGGAAACAAAGGATTAATGACGGGATGTACTAATGCGGTACATGCCCCCTGTCTTCAGGTACATGCCGCGGTTCATTACCACGGTATGTACCAAGAATATCACAAAGGACAGCTTTCCCGATAAGAGGTGTCCTTTACGATGGCTCCGGACAGAGAGACTTCCCAGGGGGAACGTCCCGATAAGAAGCCCATAGGCTTCTATTGGGTAATGCCACCTAAAGGGACTTTGAATTCGGTTCTTAGTACATTTGGGAAATGAGGTAAAACCCCATTTTCAGGGTTTTACCGCATTTTCGCCTTTAGTACATCCCGCCCTAAGTGTTTTTGAGGTAATGTGCAATGTGACCTTGCTGAAATATATTTTCCCCTTTGTACATCTGCCTTTATTATATGTAGGGGGCTATTTATATAAAAATATGAATAGTACACAGTACTGATTACCTCCACCTTCCTTATGTGTAAGGGAGCAGTGAGCAGCTCCATTCATTAAGTGGAGGTAATGTGTACAGCTTTTCATTATTGAGCAGACGGGCCCAGTTTTCATTTACTAATCATAGAGACTGTGGGGCCAATTCATCATCACTTATGTTTCACAAAAGCATGTGAAAAATTTACATTTTCACATACTTTTGTAAAAAATAAGTGTCGGGGGCAATTCATCAAGTTCTGAAAAAGCTATTTTTTGGGAATTTGATGTTGTAACTGAACGTCACTTTCAGATGGCGTTCAGCCCCCAATAACCTTCAGAGGCTGCTGTTTAGACGGCAGCCTGTGAAGATTTACAAGGCAGTCACAGCAGAGGGATCTATTCAGATCCTCCCTGTTGTGTCTGCAATGTGGTGCTTCGGACTCAAGAGAGGAGACAGGTGAGCCCGGGTGGGGAGCAGATGTGGCGGTGGGGGGATTGTTGAGGAATGGACAACCGCGGGGGGTTATCGAACACCCACAGGGGGAGGGGTGGGGATCATCGGACACCCACGGGGGAGGGGGAGCTTTGGTTTTGACTGGACACCCATGGGTGGAGGGGGGGCCGCACCGGACACCAGCGGGTGAGGCCGGATCGAACACCAGAGGGGACAGGGGGTGTTAGTCAGTGGGGAACAGAAAGTGAGGGAGGGGGGGAGAGACACGTAGCAGTGAAGAAATCCTTGTGGATCCCTCAGCTGCAGGGGAAACATATCACTTTTCTGAAAAACTGACTCCGCAAAAAGAGCAGTTTTTCGGAATGATGCTTTTGTGAGGGAGGCATGATGAATGCCTCCAAAACATCTTTTGAACTCGCAGCGAGTTTAAAAAATAATTTTCACTAATGATAATTATGTCATGATGAATAGGACCCTGGGGCACCAGCAGGGGTGAGAGGGGTACAAACTACCTGAGCAGGCCAATGAGGTGTAATCACGCCCCCAAGATGGCACAGCCACACACCTCCTTCGCTTTACCTCTGCCTAGGCCATACCCCCACACCTGCCACTTTCCATTATACAGTAGCCCTACCAATCTCCTGGAAGCCCTGCGGAGGAGTTGGGTACGGGATGCCAGCAGTCAGAATACCGACAGAATTACATAAGTATCCTAACCTAACCCCTAACCTAACCTTCCCGCAACCTAAACCTAACCCTCCCCTCCCAGAACCTAACACCAGTGGTGTAGCTAGGGTATTTGGAGCCCAGGGCAAATGTGAAAATGTAACCCCCCTTCTACTATGTGCGTGCGCGGCGAAAAATGGGCATGGTCATTTAAATATGGGGCATGTCAACTTGACACACCGCTTTATCGTCACTCTGAACATTCCTTTCCATATGCACCTTAACCCCAGTAGTGCCCCTTATACAATACCCCCAGTATGCAATGTCCCCAGTTGTGGTCCCTCTTATGCATGCCCATAGTAGTGCCCCTTATACAGTACCACCAGTAGTGGTCCCCCTTAAGCAGCCCCCATTAGATCCCCTTATACAGTACCCCAAGTATGCAATGCCCCCAGTAGTGGTCCCCCTTATGCAACCCCTCATTAGTTCCCCTTATTCAGTGCCCCCAGTAGTGGTCCCCCTTATGCAGGCACCCAGCAGTGATCCCCCCTATCCAGTGCCCCCTATACAGGGCCTCCTTTAGTGGTCCTCCCTATTTAGTGCCCCCAGTAGTGGTCCCCTAGTAGTAAGCCCCTTATATAGTGCCCCAGTAGTAGTCCCCAGTAGAGGTTCCCCCTCCCGATGCAATGCCCCCAGTAGTAGCCCCCCCAGTAATGGTGCCCGCAATAGTAGTAGCTCCCCCCCAGTAATGGTGTCCCCAGTAGTAGTAGCTCCCCCCCAGTAATGGTGTCCCCAGTAGTAGTAGCTCCCCCCCAGTAATGGTACCCCCAGTATTAGTAGCTCCCCCCCAGTAATGGTGTCCCCAGCAGTAGTAGCTCCCCTACAGTAATGGTGCCCCCAGTAGTAGTAGCTCGCCCCCCAGTAATGGTGCCCCCAGCAGTAGTAGCTCCCCCCCAGTAATAGTGCCCCCAGTAGTAGTAGCTCCCCCCCAGTAATGGTGTCCCCAGTAGTAGTAGCTCCCCCCCAGTAATGGTACCCCCAGTATTAGTAGCTCCCCCCCAGTAATGGTGTCCCCAGCAGTAGTAGCTCCCCTACAGTAATGGTGCCCCCAGTAGTAGTAGCTCGCCCCCCAGTAATGGTGCCCCCAGCAGTAGTAGCTCCCCCCCAGTAATAGTGCCCCCAGTAGTAGTAGCTCCCCCCAGTAATGGTGTCCCCAGTAGTAGTAGCCCCCCCCCCCCGTAGTGCAGACATAGAAGTTACAAAAAAAAAATACACTTACCTGAATCCACGCTTCGGCTTTGGTCACTGCTCCCACCGCACGTCACTCCTCCCGGGCTGGCGCGCTCAGCATTATGGGAGAGACGTCATTACCCAATGCATGAGCCGGAAGGTGGAGCTCCTGATTGAGCTCCAGCCCGGCTCTTGCAGTGGGCACTGTCAATGTGAGTCTGTCTGACTCTCATTGGCTGCTGATTCACACACACATCGCTGCCGCTCAGCGGTGATGTGTGTGCAATAGCAGCAGCAGCCAATGAGAGTCGTCTGATTCTCGTTGGCTGCTGGTCAACACACACATCGCTGCTACGCTGGTGGCGATGTGTGTGTTAGCACAGCCTGAGCCCGCCTCCCACCCTCCTCCTGGCGCTGTTGGGTAAGAGCTCAAGGGGAGGGAAGGGGCTCGGCTGTGCAGCACAGGACCGAGCAGGGTAGCCTAGCGCCGGTCCTGTGGTCGGCGCTACACTGCCTAACTAGGGCGGGCTGGACCGTGGCCGGCGGCGCCCCCCCCATGCCACCAGTCCTGCGTCGCCCAGGGCACAAACCCTGCTCGACCCCCCTTAGTTACGCCACTGCCTAACACTAACCTGCCCCCCCCCCCCTGCAGCCTAACCCTCCTCCTAGTGCCTAACTCTAACTCCTAACCGTAATACTTACCGGCGGGAGGCCAGTGGTCAGGATTCTGGAGACGGGATGCCAACTGCTGTCGGGATTCCGGCTCCGGTATTCTGACCACCAGCATCCTGACCGCCGGGTTGGCTGACTACATCCCCTGTGGAGAGACACACAGGCTTATTTGCAAACTGCAGAAAATGCAGACCCGCAATGCTTCTCATCTGCACCTGTTTTTCCTGCCAATGTAAAAATTTAACTCTGTGGGAAGACTGGAACATCACTAGTGCACAGTACAAGCTGTGAATACCATAAACATTTCAGGTTTTTTTGGCTAAAATTATGCTCTGTTTGGCTTCATTTATGACTAAATTTTAATCATGAGTGTGAGGGAACATTGAAACTGGTGCATGGTTGCCTACCCTGCCGATTTTTAGTGAAGCCTCCCGCTCTCCCGCAAAGTGTGCATTAACTCCCGGTTTCTTCAAAACACCGGACTGCGCATGTGCGAGTCCAGAATGCCGTGGGCGGGGTCTGCGGGGGGAGTCACGTCGTGTGATGCCATGTTATTGAAGCCGGCCACCGCGGGGTAGTGGGTAGTGGTAGCCAGCTGTCAGCAGTGCACACATGGGACCTCATTCAGAGTCGGTCGAAGCGGCCGCACGGTCGTACGGGAAAAGGGGACGGATATGCAAATGATTCCTTCGCAAGTTGCGTCCCTAAGTTCGGATCGGTAGCTGGCCGACCAAGGGGAGGAAGCGGCCGGAATTCATAAAAATACGCCCCCTTCTCGTACGCATTGTATGTCATTTCCGGGCATATAAGGATTAATCGAGACCATCGGGAAGGTTGACCATACCCTCTCTTAAGCTCTACGATCAAGTCAGTGTAAAAACCTCCAATGTCACATGTGCCATGACGCTACTTTGTTAATTATGCACTCCCATAAACCGTATGAACTCCCATAAAACGCTGTTCGCATAATTAGGCACGCCTGCGTTCGGATCTCCACTCCCCCGTTTTCAAGCACCTTCCCCTGTTGCCACCCACAAACGCCTCAATCTGTCACTCAAACTACCGACCTGGCTGTGTTCAAGGAGAGAGAAATTTCTGATGGTAGCGGCTAGTTTGCGCACGCGCATTGCGAACTTTACGCATGCGCTGTATAGCGAACATCGGTGGCGTACGACCGTGCGACCGCTTCGACTGACTCTGAATGAGGTCCATAGTGTGTTTGTCCGCGGCTTCATCGGCAGCCCGGAGGTAACAGCAGTGCTGCAGTGATCGGGTGTCGGGCAGCGGTCAGTGGTGTGTGGTGACCTTTACTCCCCCCACGGTGGCCGGCTCCAAAGTAAGGCAACTGCGTCATGTATATAATATATAGTCCATGGTGGCCGGGTGCTGAGTGTCACAGGCATACAGAACTGCACTCTAGAAGTACATTCACTGACAGCCAATAAATGGATGGCTGTCACTGAGTGCCCTTTCAGAGTGCAGTTCTGTATGCCTGTGACCGGACGTGTGTGTGTCAACATCAACAACTAAATCTAGAAACCTCTATCTTACAATATAAATCACTGTTGCATTGTGCCAGGTTAAGTCCAGTAATGTTTTAATATAACATTCCCACTAACTTTCACTAAGAATTTACATGCATGTAGTTTGTGGAGCATGCAGTGAGTGCACTTTCAGGGGCCTATTCATCACCAAATGTAAGGAAACTGCTTTATATATATATATATATATATATATATATATATATAGATTAGGGGTGAGCGGGTTCGGATTTCTGAAATCCGAACCCCCCCGAGACCCCCCGATCCGAGTCTGATCCGAATCAGGCTCGACTTTTCCCGCCTGACTCGGATCTGAAATCGAGGCAAAACGTCATCATCCCGCCTTCCGAGTCTCGCGGGTTTTGGATCCTATATAAGGTACCCGCGTCGGCGCCATTTTCTCACTCGGCTGTGGACAGTGAAGAGGGAGGGTGGGAGTTAGGGCTGTGTAGTGTAGTGTAGTGTAGTGCTGCTGTTGTCCACTACTTCAAAGTCCATAGGGGCTGGCTGTGTTGTGCTGTGCTGCTGTTGTTAATAGGGGCTGTGTCCACTACTTCAAAGTCCATAGTGGCTGGCTGGACTGTGTTGTGCAGTCAGTTCTCCATAGGGGCTGTGTCCACTCCAAAGTCCTGTGCAGTGTCCCAGTCCTAAAGGGGTGCTGTAGTGTTGTCCAGGGGGTGCTCTGTCCATCAGGGGTGCTCCCCCCAAGTGCTAAAAAAATTATATATTTTCTGCGTTTATGAATTGTGTGCGCAGTAGCCGCACGTGCATCAACAAAGTAGTGCCAAGCGTGCGCCTGTGTCATAAGTAAAGGGCCGGCTGGCTTGACCGTTAAAGGGTGCTGTAACCCCCGAAAATACACTCCAGTCCAAACCAAAAAAAAAATTATTTTCTGTGTTTGTGAATTGTGTGCGCAGTAGCCGCACGTGCATCAACAAAGTAGTGCCAAGCGTGCGCCTGTGTCATAAGTAAAGGGCCGGCTGGCTTGACCGTTAAGGGTGCTGTAACCCCCGAAAGTACACTCCAGTCCAAACCAAAAAAAAAATTATTTTCTGTGTTTGTGAATTGTGTGCGCAGTAGCTGCACGTGCATCAACAAAGTAGTGCCAAGCGTGCGCCTGTGTCATAAGTAAAGGACCGGCTGGCTTGACCGTTAAGGGTGCTGTAACCCCCGAAAGTACACTCCAGTCCAAACCAAAAAAAAAATAATTTTCTGTGTTTGTGAATTGTGTGCGCAGTAGCCGCACGTGCATCAACAAAGTAGTGCCAAGCGTGCGCCTGTGTCATAAGTAAAGGGCCGGATGGCTTGACCGTTAAGGGTGCTGTAACCCCCGAAAGTACACTCCAGTCCAAACCAAAAAAAAAATTATTTTCTGTGTTTGTGAATTGTGTGCGCAGTAGCCGCACGTGCATCAACAAAGTAGTGCCAAGCGTGCGCCTGTGTCATAAGTAAAGGGCCAGCTGGCTTGACCGTTAAATGGTGCTGTAACCCCCGAAAGTACACTCCAGTCCAAACCAAAAAAAAATTATTTTCTGTTTGTGAATTGTGTGCGCAGTAGCCGCACGTGCATCAACAAAGTAGTGCCAAGCGTGCGCCTGTGTCATAAGTAAAGGGCCGGCTGGCTTGACCGTTAAAGGGTGCTGTAACCCCCGAAAGTACACTCCAGTCCAAACCAAAAAAAAATTATTTTCTGTGTTTGTGAATTGTGTGCGCAGTAGCCGCACGTGCATCAACAAAGTAGTGCCAAGCGTGCGCCTGTGTCATAAGTAAAGGGCCGGCTGGCTTGACCGTTAAAGGGTGCTGTAACCCCCAAAGTACACTCCAGTCCAAACCAAAAAAAAAATATTTTCTGTGTTTGTAAATTGTGTGCGCAGTAGCCGCACGTGCATCAACAAAGTAGTGCCAAGCGTGCGCCTGTGTCATAAGTAAAGGGCCGGCTGGCTTGAGCGTTAAAGGGTGCTGTAACCCCCGAAAGTACACTCCAATCCAAACCAAAAAAAAATTATTTTCTGTGTTTGTGAATTGTGTGCGCAGTAGCCGCACGTGCATCAACAAAGTAGTGCCAAGCGTGCGCCTGTGTCATAAGTAAAGGGCCGGCTGGCTTGACCGTTAAGGGTGCTGTAACCCCCGAAAGTACACTCCAGTCCAAACCAAAAAAAAATATATTTTCTGTGTTTGTGAATTGTGTGCGCAGTAGCCGCACGTGCATCAACAAAGTAGTGCCAAGCGTGCGCCTGTGTCATAAGTAAAGGGCCGGCTGGCTTGACCGTTAAGGGTGCTGTAACCCCCGAAAGTACACTCCAGTCCAAACCAAAAAAAAAATTATTTTCTGTGTTTGTGAATTGTGTGCGCAGAAGCCGCACAAGCATCAACAAAGTAGTGCCAAGCGTGCGCCTGTGTCATAAGTAAAGGGCCGGCTGGCTTGACCGTTAAAGGGTGCTGTAACCCCCAAAGTACACTCCAAACCAAAAAAAAAAATATTTTCTGTGTTTGTGAATTGTGTGCGCAGTAGCCGCACGTGCATCAACAAAGTAGTGCCAAGCGTGCGCCTGTGTCATAAGTAAAGGGCCGGCTGGCTTGACCATTAAAGGGTGCTGTAACCCCCAAAGTACACTCCAAACCAAAAAAAATATATTTTCTGTGTTTGTGAATTGTGTGCGCAGTAGCCGCACGTGCATCAACAAAGTAGTGCCAAGCGTGCGCCTGTGTCATAAGTAAAGGGCCGGCTGGCTTGACCGTTAAAGGGTGCTGTAACCCCCAAAGTACACTCCAGTCCAAACCAAAAAAAAATTATTTTCTGTGTTTGTGAATTGTGTGCGCAGTAGCCGCACGTGCATCAACAAAGTAGTGCCAAGCGTGCGCCTGTGTCATAAGTAAAGGGCCGGCTGGCTTGACCGTTAAAGGGTGCTGTAACCCCCAAAGTACACTCCAGTCCAAACCAAAAAAAAATTATTTTCTGTGTTTGTGAATTGTGTGCGCAGTAGCCGCACGTGCATCAACAAAGTAGTACCAAGCGTGCGCCTGTGTCATAAGTAAAGGGCCGGCTGGCTTGACCGTTAAAGGGTGCTGTAAGCCCCAAAGTACACTCCAAACCAAAAAAAAAAATATTTTCTGTGTTTGTAACTTGTGTGCACTGTGGCTGCACGTGCATCAACAAAGGAGCAGCGCCAAGCGTGCGCCTGTGTCCCATAAGTAAAGAGCCGGCTGGCTCATTTCTTAAAGGGTGGTGTAACCCACAAAGTGCACTACTCTCCAGCAAAAATAAAAAAATATTTTCTGTGTTTGTGTGCGCTTTAGCCGCACGTATATATCGATATAACATAAATGGAGGACCAAACTTTCTCGGATAAAAATAAAATAGGGAAAGATCAAGAACCACTTCCTCCTAGTGCTATTGCTGCTGCTGGGAGTTGTTCATCATCCCAGAGAGGAAGTAGGAACATCACTACTTTTACTAAACAATTGACCCTCCAACAGTCCCTAGCGATGAGGAAGTACGACGGCAGTCATCCTGAAGCAAAACGTATAACTGAGGCCTTGACTGCTATGTTGGTGTTAGACGTGCGTCCGGTATCCGCCATTAGTGCAGTGGGATTTAGACAATTGATGGAGGTAGTGTGTCCCCGGTTCCAAATCCCGTCTAGATTCCACCTGCATCCTCAAAGCAGCAGCGACAAGCGTGCATCTGTCTGTTAAAGGGTGGTGACACCCTCAAAGTGTGCTACACAAACAATAAAAATATTGTTCTTTTTTTTTCGGTCTTTGTGAAATGTGTGGGCTGTAGCCGCACCTGCATCCTTAAAGCAGCAGCGACAAGCGTGCATCTGTCTGTTAAAGGGTGGTGACACCCTCAAAGTGTGCTACACAAACAATAAAAATATTGTTCTTTTTTTTTCTGTCTTTGTGAAATGTGTGGGCTGTAGCCGCACCTGCATTCTTAAAGCAGCAGCGACAAGTGTGCGTCTGTCTGTTAAAGGGTGGTGACACCCTCAAAGTGTGCTACACAAACAATTAAAATATTGTTCTTTTTTTTTCGGTCTTTGTGAAATGTGTGGGCTGTAGCCGCACCTGCATCCTTAAAGCAGCAGCGACAAGCGTGCGTCTGTCTGTTAAAGGGTGGTGACACCCTCAAAGTGTGCTACACAAACAATAAAAATATTCTTCTTTTTTCTGTCTTTGTGAATTGTGTGGGCTGTAGCCGCACTTGCATCCTCAAAGCAGCAGCGACAAGTGTGCGTCTGTCTGTTAAAGGGTGGTGTAACCCTCAAAGTGCTCCAAAAAATAAAAAACTATATTTTTTATGTGTTTGTGACTTGTGTGCGATGTAGCCGCACGTGCATCAACATAGTAGCAGCGCCAAGCGTGCGCCTGTGTCATAAGTCAAGGACTGGTTTGGACATCTGGTCCGGACTGAAGGACGTGCCAACAATTTCTGACAAGTCTACTGTCACTGCATATGATACTGTCCTCAAAGCAGCAACGACAAGCATGCGTCTGTCTGTTAAAGGGTGGTGACACCCTCAAAGTGTGCTACACAAACAATAAAAATATTCTTCTTTTTTTTTCTGTCTTTGTGAATTGTGTGGGCTGTAGCCGCACTTGCATCCTCAAAGCAGCAGCGACAAGCGTGCGTCTGTCTGTTAAAGGGTGGTGTAACTCTCAAAGTGCTCCAAAAAATAAAAAACTATTTTTTTAATGTGTTTGTGACTTGTGTGCGATGCAGCCGCACTTGCATCCTCAAAGCAGCAGCGACAAGCGTGCGTCTGTCTGTTAAAGGGTGGTGACACCCTCAAAGTGTGCTACACAAACAATAAAAATATTCTTCTTTTTTCTGTCTTTGTGAATTGTGTGGGCTGTAGCTGCACTTGCATCCTCAAAGCAGCAGCGACAAGCGTGCGTCTGTCTGTTAAAGGGTGGTGACACCCTCAAAGTGTGCTACACAAACAATAAAAATATTCTTCTTTTTTTTTCTGTCTTTGTGAATTGTGTAGGCTGTAGCTGCACTTGCATCCTCAAAGCAGCAGCGACAAGCGTGCATCTGTCTGTTAAAGGGTGGTGACACCCTCAAAGTGTGCTACACAAACAATAAAAAATATTGTTCTTTTTTTTTCTGTCTTTGTGAATTGTGTGGGCTGTAGCCGCACTTGCATCCTCAAAGCAGCAACAACAAGCTTGCGTCTGTCTGTTAAAGGATTACATCGGTGACAGCATCCAAGTAGGCATGTCAGACAGTCCGTACCTGTACTGGCAGGAAAAAGAAGCAATTTGGAGGTCCCTGTACAAACTGGCTCTATTTTACCTGAGTTGCCCCCCCTCCAGTGTGTACTCCGAAAGAGTGTTTAGTGCAGCCGGGAACCTTGTCAGCGAAAGGCGTAGGAGGTTGCTTCCACAAAATGTGGAGAAGATGATGTTCATAAAATGAATTATCAGCTCTTCCAGGGAGACCAGCCTCCAGAACGTACAGAGGGACCTGTGATTCCAGCGGGGACGAATTAATACTCTGTGAGGATGAGGATGTACACACTGAAGAGGGTGAGGAATCGGTGGATGAGGAGGATGAGGATGACATCTTGCCTCCGTAGAGCCAGTTTGTGCAGGGACAGATTAATTGCCAGCTTGTTTTGTGGGGGCCCAAGCGAACCAATCATTTCAGCCACAGTTGTGTGGCAGACCCTGGCGCTGAAATGATTGGTTTGTTAAAGTGTGCATGTCCTGTTTATACAACATAAGGGTGGGTGGGAGGGCCCAAGGACAATTCCATCTTGCACCTCTTTTTTTTCTTTGCATTATGTACAGTTTGGGGCCTAGTTTTTCAAACTGCCATCCTGTCTGCCACTGCAGTTTCACGCCTAGATGGGTCACGTGTTTGTGCCGCCCACTCGTGTCGCTTAGCATAGTCATCCAGCTACCTCGGTGCAACCTTTTGGACATAAAAATACTATTGTGAGGTGTGAGGTGTTCAGAATAGACTGGAAATGAGTGGAAATTAAGGTTATTGAGGTTAATAATTGCATAGGAGCAGAAAAACCTACAAATTCTGTGATTTTAGCTGTTTTTATGCTTTTTTAAAAAAAAATACAGATCCAAAACACAAAACCCAGAACCCAAAACACGGAAGGGTGGTTTTGGCAAAACCAATCCAGATCCAAAACACGAAGAAAGATCCAGATCCAAAACCAAAACACAAAACACGAAAAGTGGCCGGTGCACACCCCTAATATAGATATATATATATATATATATATATATATATATATATATATATATACCATTGGCAGGCATAGCATTCCATTTTGCAAAAAATGGATTGCAATATTAAATAAGTGCTCCATGGATTTAATCCTGCTAGTTGTGGAGGAGTCTTCCCGGGAATTAAAGTTAGTACAAGATAAAATAAAAGTTTTTGAGGACACTCATTTGCCATCTTTTATTTGAGATTCTAGTGGCAATTGGTTGAATAAAATGAAACAAAAGGTTGAACGTTATCATCATGATTTGCTACAATACAAAAAACAAAAACATGACAAGGTACAACAAGATTACAATCAGTACAATGTCTATGGCTGGCTTAACAGTGGTAGCAAACCTAGTTTTACTTCTTACTCAAAGAGAAGGAGACCCATTACTGCTCAAATGCTCAATTCCAGCACATCTCCTAGTGACAACGATAGCTGGAGTGCACCGTCAACATCAAGGGGTGGTAAATACATCCCTTTAGGAGTGGATACCAGAGCATGGCCAGCAGGTACCAGACCAAAGTGACAAGACAAGGAGGGCAGACCAAGAGGCAGAACAAATGACAAACCCCCAAGGGGCAAGAAAATTTAATTTTCAATTTATCCTCAGTCCCTCTTAATGATTCTGAAATTTCAGTTCTTAATAAGGGACTTTCATTTGTTCACATTAACAAACATGACGGGTTTCAGTGGAAGATTGATTCATTTAAACTTCAACGTACACTCAAGCTAAAATAATTTTTTGGCAAACAGGATTCTTCTGCGGTGCCACACAGTCACCAGTCTATTCCAAGACAATTACGCCAAATTATGCCGCGTTCTCACTTTGAACCCCAATACTCTAATCCTTCCATTAGAACATTTTCAAGACTTTTGGAACAAAGTATCAGTGATGGGTCACATCACACCTACTCTAACCTGACTAAACAAGAACATTGTGCTTTGAAATCTTTAAGCAAACAAAATGACATTGTCATTCGTGGAGCGGACAAGGGTGGCTCTATTGTCGTTATGGACCTGCAGTTGTATAAAGATGAATTTATTAGATTGTTGGCTGATAGCTCTACTTATGGTCCTTTATCTACAGACCCAACCTTTGTCTTTAAAAAGCAGTTAGATTTGTTATTTTCTGAGGCTCTGTCTTCATTAAGTCTGTCAGAGGAGATTGTGCGGTCATTGTGCGTTGAGTTTCTGGTGGTACCGGTATTCTATTCCATCCCCAAAATGTACAAGAATGCACAGAGGACCTTATTCAGAGTCGGTCGCAAGCGCCGATGCGCTCGTAACCGACTCGAAGGATAGTCCTGCGCACGCGCAGCGGCCGCACTGCACATGCGCAAGCCCCGGAGCGACAGATAAACTCTTTTGCTCCGGAGCTCGCTACCAAAGTGGCGGCTGTCGATGTTGATCGACAGCTCGTCCCATTTAGTAGGCGGGCCGGGGGGGGTGGTTACCGTTTTTGGGGCGGCCGCACTGACATCATCAGTGATGTCAGTGGGGAGCTTCCTGCTCCATCAGAGCAAAAAGCTCCCTGGGGCTTACGAGTGCCCAGACCCAACATTAGGGTCTGGTCGTAAGCCCCGATGAACACCATCGCGACCATCAACCTGGTCGGTCATTAAGATGTGGGTGGTAATCCACAGCTTAACGATCGACAAGGAGGCAGCCGTTCAGGATGCAAGCGGCCGCCCTGATTCAGTGCGACCACTTGCAACTAACGACCGCCTCTGAATGAGGTCCAGAGTCCCCCGGGCAGACCCATTATCTCTGCCCGTGGGTCTCTGTGCCAACCTTTAGCGATTTTATCTGGATGCTATGATCCAGCCATGCATACAGAATCTTCATACTTATCAGATATCTCCTTGCTAAGTTCCCCTGCGTCAATTTCCACACTCCCCATACATTAGTATGGGGATGTGGAAATTGTGGTATTCATCAAATTCCGAAAATTATCAATTTTCGGAATTTAATGCAGTTACTATTCGCCACTGTGAGGTGGCGAATAGCAGAATCGACTTACCTGTATCCGCGTGTGCAGGTCCCCCGACGAGTCCCTCCGGCGCTCTGCTCCGTCCTCAGGCTCCGGAGGCTGGTCGGACATGTGTGCTCCCCAGCAGAGCACAAGAAAGTTTTGAAAAAAAAAAAAGTTTTTTTTTTTTCTAATCTGTCATGTGGTCTGCTGGGAAACCACATGACAGACCAGCAGGACGGAGCCGGAGGCTGCTGCGCGGACAGGTAAGTCGGGGGGGGGAGGTGAATGGAGGGGGGTGGGGGGGTACACAAACTTAACGCATCTGTAGGCAGTGCTGCGCATGCGCTGGTTTTACAGATGTAACAGCGCATGCGCAGCACTGTTTCCAGATGCGATAAGGTAGTGTAGGCAGGGAAAAGTATCTATTTCCCGAAAAGCTGTCATCGCAAAAATGACAGCTTTTCGGAATAGATACTTATGGAGAGGTGGAATGATGAATTCCACCTATAATTAGCTAGAACTCCATGCGAGTTCTAAACCTAATTATCTCTAGAGAATTTTTAGGTTTAATGAATAGGCCCCATTGTCTTTTATGCAGCATTGATGTAACAAGTCTCTACACTTGCATCCCACATGGTGAAGGATTGCGTGCTGTTAGAGACTTAATTACTGATAATGATTTGTATGTAGGAGCCAACATTAATCTTTTTATTATATTGCTAGAATTCACATTAACGCATAATAATTTTTCGTCCTGTGTGGCCCCATCGTACGCAAATGCCTTTATGTATGCAGTAGAGAAGTTATTATTTTTTACCCATCCAGAGATCAGTCAACACATTTTGTTTTATTTATGTTATATAGATGACATCCTGATATTTTGGACGGGTACAGAGAAGTTGTTGTGTGACACTATTGCATCACACAACTCTTCTGATTCCCCTGCTAAACTCACTTACACCATCAGTACCAATGAGATTACATTTCTTGACGTGAGGATTACATCTGTGTTGGGTAAACTTGAAACATCGCTTTACAGTATGTCAAGCCGACTGACCGCAAAACTTTGCTTAGATATAACAGCTTCCATCCAGCCTCTAGAATTAAGAAAAGGTTGTTCTGGGTAAACAGTTCAAAATACTACTATTGAAGTATAAAAACATTCACATATAAAAACCTAGTAGTTTTTGTGGACAAAAAGCTGTTGACACCCTTTTAAAAACATAATACAATTTATTACAATAAAAAACATTTTGTACAGTACCAATACAATTTTAGACGGTGCTGATTTAGGTTTACAGTGTTCCACATTTGAACATGGACGATTCACCCTTAGGTTTAAAGCATGTATTCGTAGTGGTGTAGTCACCGAATTAGGGAGGAGCTCCCACTTTGAATCTATAAGGAAAGAAGGTGAATGTGCTGCTCTGCTTACCTAGGTGCAAAATCTGCCATCTTTTACTGAGAACCAAGTGTTACCTAAGAATATCCATCGTTCCAGTATATTTAAGTGCAATTGTATTCCTTTATGTGAAGGCACAGAGATTAACCCCTGAAGAAGTCTCCAAGGAGACGAAATGCGTAAGGTAACTGTGTTTTTTATCCTAATTCGGTAACTACACCACTACGAATACATGCTTTAAACCTAAGGGTGAATCGTCCATGTTCAAACAAGAAGAATCAAAACACATCCAATTACAAGTACTTCTACAAATCAGATGTTGTGGAAAATTCATACACTTCTTGTTTGGTGACAAAGGCAGTGTGCCGTCTGGCAAAGAACTAAATTGCCTTCAATACCCAAAAAGTCCCACAAAAGTAAAGCTCGTTTACACAGGTGTGGGCAAAAACTTGTTTACACAGGTGTGGGCAAAAATTGGCGTAGTCACGCAAAGCACAGAGGCCTCCACTGATGGCCCAGTAGTGGTGATAAAAGGGACACATGGCTTCAGTCCCCTTCATCCATTCACAGCTCATCTGAGACAGATTGTGGGTAGGTGGGACGGCCCACAATGTTATCTTCCGCTTAGTCCACGTGGTCACAGCCATTCACTGGTTTTTGAACACAGCACCAGCTATTTGCACTATTATTAATGAGCCTTATAGTCTTAATAAATTAAATAAAGGTATATATAATAATGCATATTCTTATCAATGAAATATCATTTTGAGACATATTAGCTTCTGCGTCAGTAGAAATTACTATCTAACTTCCCTACCATTAGCAAACAAATACAAGTCAAGTTAAAAAAACTATTAATCTACAATCAAGTCTTTGGTCTGTTGGAAGAAAATAAGAGCACTTCCCATGTGGAAACAGGGAGAACATACAAACCCTAAGCAAATAGCACCAGAATCTACAATTGAACCCAAGTCCCAGCACTGTGTAGCAGCATCATATTTCTTAAATTGTATACAACTATCTATTGATTTTTTATTCAACGTTAACATCATGTAGCATTAATCAATGGCATTACATTAAAATTGTACACACATTATACATAGAGGAGCTTGAAAAATTTAAATTGTGGCATGTTTCTGTAGTCTATCGATCCATCATTTAGTAGAAAGTGAGATTTGTTCTTTACTGGGCTGCAAGTTCCTGGAAGTCTTTAGGACATGCTACGTACGGTATAACTGGTGAGATTACTATTTATGTCTCCGGGTAGGACCGGCCCTGGGATTTCTGCCATCTGGCATCGATATTCTGAAATCATACTTTTTAAAAAACACTAGTTATGTATAAAATATAAGGACTTACTGTACAATATACTAGTTCTATTTTTTTTTACAGGGTTAGTACAGTATGTGCTTTTTATTAAACATACAAAACCCCTTTCTCCAGCCTTTTGGCTCTAGAAATCAACAAATAAGGCTTCTCATCATTTATCAACTATTCTCCGCTGTACTTTTTTCTTTTTGCATCCGTGGTCCACCCCCAGAGCGCACAATGGGGGCCGCATACTTCATCAATATATGAAACAGCATGACTTTTGTTGAAAACGCCTCTCAGGATGGCGTTATGCTGACCTGCAGGAAATACGGTGTCCATACGCTCCTTTAGATGTCCTACACATGCTTGCTTCCTGGGTCCCATACACAGCACTGGGCATACACAGAGATGGAAAACGGTATCACTTCTTGAGCGGCATTGCCGGCTTGTGCATACACAGTATGAAATCATCCAAAACAATTGTGCACATAGGCATATAAATCATACTAGCCTACCTTTAATAATCTCTTCCTGGGAGAAGCCTGGGTAAGAGAAGCAGCAGGGGGCTGACGGGGGCAGAGCCTAACGATTCGCGTAATTAAGCCCCGCCCCCTCATGGTAAAATTGCAGCGATTGGGTAGAAACTTACATACGGGCAGGACCAAATGTTGTGATTCATGCAGAATCACATCTTAAGCCCCGCCCCCTTCACGTAGACCCGCGATCGCCGCAGGAATTCTCATTCTGCCCACTTCACTAGGAAGTGGGCAGAATGCAGGAGATATGCCTACCCTTCCATGGGGTGCGGGGGGTTACCCGAAAATCGTGAGCCTCCCGCGAAAACCGGGAGGGTAGGCATGTATGATATAAATACACACTTCGCTTTATAATAAATAGAACCCTTAATATTATATGGACTTACTCTATTCTTCTTAAATTGGGATCCGGTCAGAATGGACTTTAGGTTGACAACCAATATGTCGACATTCTAAAGTGGTTAAAATGTCAACATGTTCATATTGTCAATATACATTTTTGTTCTTATTTTTAAGTTTATTGAAGTTCATTGATAGATTTACGTTTAGGGGTTAGCAAGAAATGGTATGTCGACATTCTGGTGTTGACATGTTAAATGTTACCACACACATGTCGACATTCTACAATCAGCATGTTAAATGTCACCGTGAACATGTAGGCATTTTAACTATGTCGACATTTTTGAATGTCAACATATTGGTCGTTGACCTAAAGTCCATGTCGACATTCTGACTGTTGACATTCTGAACCTGTCTGTTGTCAGTAAGTGAGTACTTTAAAAGGATTGGAGCACTCTAGATCAGTGTTTCCCAACTCCAGTCCTTAGGGAACACTAATGTTAGGTACACATTAGAAGATGTGCATACCCAGCGACGGCTGATGCAATGACATGATATATTGAGCAATGCATGATCTGGTGTATGACCGTTTGATATATTGTTCTCCTGCCGCGTACAGAACCATGTTGTCAGCCGGATCTTCAGATTGCC
This sequence comes from Taudactylus pleione, assembly GCA_031769625.1. NCBI lineage: Eukaryota > Metazoa > Chordata > Amphibia > Anura > Myobatrachidae > Taudactylus > Taudactylus pleione. The sequence goes on from JAUIMM010000334.1 coordinate 2,882,225, forward strand.
ATGCACTGCAGGCAGATCTGTAGATACAACAAATGACGCACGGGGGAGCGTAATAGTGGGTACACACTGGACGATGTAAACGATTTTCCATTCCAATTCGCCACAAAAAGACAAATCGTCCAATTTATCATCTAATATATACACAGTTTAACAGTGTGTATTTTCTATACTCCATGCTTCAGCACAGGTGTATTCATTACTGACTTATACATTTTATAAGATCCACAGGTGGCAATAATTACTTCCCTTATGATTCTACGAGCAGGCCAGGAAACCATGCACTGTTAGAGATGCTTGAGGGCTGGAGTTTGGAAACACTGCTCTAGAACCATCACAACATTTACTGCAATGAGACTGTACAGTAGCTGGATGTTCCCAGACGAAAAGGTCTTTCCAGTGTAGGATATAAGCTGATCACATGGTCAGTTTCCTATTCCTTTTAAATTGATAGTTAATACCGTAAGTTATGGTCTTATACAGAGAGTGACCTTAGTAAAGTGTTTTTACTGTTTCTCCCAGTGCGACTTCTGCCCAATTTTTCTCAATACATTTAAAGAACTAAGGAGATGTAAGACCTTATTTACACATTCTTGTATAACACAGTTATTATCAATATTATAATTTGAGTAGCACTGCTTTAGATTGTAAGCTCCACTGAGCATATATCTTTTTAGTAATTCTGTATTTATATGTGCCGCCACCGTATAAATACAGCACTCTGAAGACGGTGGAAAGATATATGTAGACTACATATGGGTGCAGGGAGTTTGGTGTGGTACACCCTGCACCCATTATAAATACGCCCCTGAGTGGTGTGGTATATTATATTAATATTATGACTACAGTAAGCAGATAGTTACCATACATCATTTGTGGCATGCCCACTGACAGTCACATAGTTTAGTGAGGGAAGAGGGGTTTTTAAATATGACCTTTCAGGAGAAAGTTACTCTTAATTCAAAAATCAGTGCATCCCAAATCCAGTCCTCAAGGTGCCTTAGCAGTGTATGTTTTCCATATCTCCTTGCTAAAGCACAGGTGTATGTATTACTGACTGACACATTTGGGACATAAAGCCCCGCTTTTACAGACTGTATTCATGCTGAAAATCATGATCAAGTGAGCTTTTGCCCTCCTGCTCCATTCAATTCGCAAGCGGTGAAAATGATTTCACTTGTGAGTCTGCAAGGAGACCTGGAAAACATGTACTGTCAGGGTTACGTAAGGTCTGGATGTGAGATACACTGTGAAACAAAAAATTAAATGTAAGCATAGTGTACTGTCACATTTCATATGGGTGCCTTAGACATGGTATATTTTTAAAGTGTGTTGTCTACGTTGAAATTACTTTTAATTTATTAGATTGTACATAGGCTCCTACAGCGTTCACTGAATTCACAGTCCTACATATACATGTCTGGAAACCAGAAAGGTATCAGCGGAGTTATTTATTGCAGGTACCATGGCAGTTTCCTTGTACATAATGTCACTGTTTCCTTTTATCCCTTATGCAGCTAGAGTACTGTATGTAGTAAATGGACACCAGAGGATAACAGGTATTCTTTTCTTTTAGCAGGTATCATCAACAGAACTGTGGCTGGGACCTATGAGACTAACACAGAGTCCTGTTCAGGTAATAACCTCTTCACTGTTTAACAGGCTTGATTATATGGAAATCATGTGGCAGACAGTGCATGCGCAGTGGTTACATACCCTCCAACATGACCCCTTCCACCAGATACAATCGGGAAGATATATGAACCACCGAAGCGGTATCAGCGCACGTTGTGTGCGCTGAGACCGCTTCTCCCCCATGTATTAAATGACAGAGGCGTTGCTATCTAGAAGATAGCAGCGCTGATAAGCTGGTTAATGAACGGTCAGTTCACCTGACCGTTACGTCAGCTGCAGCTATCGATAACGATAGCTGCAGCTGGTGCTGTCGTACCACTATAGCAGAGACAGCACTGTCCCTGGCTGCGGTGGCTGACGGATTTGGGGACTGCATGTGGGTTCTCGCGCTGCTTGTGAGATCCCGCACATGTCCAGTCCAGCTGGGAGTGAGACACAGCGCATCCGCCATAGGCTGATGCACTGTGTGCTCAGCCGGGGATTACCGGAGGGGAGTGTTTTCACTCCCCTACTCCGGCAGATGAGATGCTTATACATCTCATCGTCAGTGCTTCCTCCTTCGCCTCAGTAAAGAGGCCCCAGTCCATGACTGTTCTGAGGGACAGGAAGAATGCTCCCCCTTCAGTACTAAGCTTACCTCTACAGTTAGCCATGCTCCTAATACAGTTCGTGCAGGTAGAACCATCTATATATGATGCATGCCACTGCGCCTCCTTTTGCAATCAGTGATTCAGGAAAATAATGACAAGCTCCGTAAGAGGTACTAGGATGGAAAGCGCTCCTGTGGTAGTGGGAGTTAGGTGTTTGCAACTATGGCCCTAGTAGGCATAACAGATACATATATATATATATATATATATATATATATATATATTGGCAGCAAAAGGGCTCTAAAAAATATAATTTCTTATTGCAGCATATTTTTGAGGGTATTTAACAAAAAAAAACTCTTTCCGGGCACTACGGCATTAATAAGAGACTGCCCTGGCCGAGAGGTTTGCAGTAGGGGTGTGCACCGGCCACTTTTCGTGTTTTGTGTTTTGGTTTTGGATCTGGATCTTTCTTCGTGTTTTGGATCTGGATTGGTTTTGCCAAAACCACCCTTCCGTGTTTTGGGTTCTGGGTTTTGTGTTTTGGATCTGTATTTTTTTGAAAAAAAGCATAAAAACAGCTAAAATCACAGAATTTGTAGGTTTTTCTGCTCCTATGCTATTATTAACCTCAATAACCTTAATTTCCACTCATTTCCAGTCTATTCTGAACACCTCACACCTCACAATAGTGTTTTTATGTCCAAAAGGTTGCACCGAGGTAGCTGGATGACTATGCTAAGCGACACGAGTGGGCGGCACAAACACGTGACCCATCTAGGAGTGACACTGCAGTGGCAGGCAGGATGGCAGTTAGAAAAACTAGGCCCCAAACTGTACATAATGCAAAGAAAAAAAGAGGTGCAAGATGGAATTGTCCTTGGGCCCTCCCACCCACCCTTATGTTGTATAAACAGGACATGCACACTTTAACAAATCAATCATTTCAGCGCCAGGGTCTGCCACACAACTGTGGCTGAAATGATTGGTTCGTTTGGGCCCCCACAAAACAAGCTGGCAATTAATGTGTCCCTGCACAAACTGGCTCTACGGAGGCAAGATGTCATCCTCATCCTCCTCATCCACCGATTCCTCACCCTCTTCAGTGTGTACATCCTCATCCTCACAAAGTATTAACTCGTCCCCACTTGAATCCACCACCACAGGTCCCTCTGTACCTTCTGGAGGCTGGTCTCCCTGGAAGAGCTGATAATTCATTTTGATGAACATCATCTTCTCCACATTCTGTGGAAGCAACCTCCTACGCCTTTCGCTGACAAGGTTCCCGGCTGCACTAAACACTCTTTCGGAGTACACACTGGAGGGGGGGCAACTCAGGTAAAATAGAGCCAGTTTGTACAGGGGCCTCCAAATTGCCTCTTTTTCCTGCCAGTACAGGTATGGACTGTCTGACATGCCTACTTGGATGCTGTCACCGATGTAATCCTCCACCATTCTGTCAATGGTGACAGTATCATATGCAGTGACAGTAGACATGTCAGAAATTGTTGCCAGGTCCTTCAATCCGGACCAGATGTCCAAACTTGGTCCTGCCTGCCCTGCATCACCGCCAGCGGGTTGCTTAGGATACCTACGTTTTTTCCTGGCAGCCCCAGTTGCGGGAGAAAATGAAGAAGGAGCCGTTGACGTGTCACGTTCCGCTTCAGCTGACAGTGTGTTCACCAGCAGGTCTTTGCACCTCTGCAGGCTTGTGTCGGCCGGAAAGAGAGACACCACATAGGCTTTAAACCTAGGATCGAGCACGGTGGCCAAAATGTAGTGGTCTGATTTCAACAGATTGACCACCCTGGAATCCTGGCAAAGCGAATGAAGGGCTTCATCCACAAGTCCCACATGCCGAGCGGAATCGCTCCGTCTTAGCTCCTCCTTCACTTTCTCCAGCTGCTTCTGCAAAAGCCTGATGAGGGGAATGACCTGACTCAAGCTGGCAGTGTCTGAACTGACTTCACGTGTGGCAAGTTCGAAGGGCTGAAGAACCTTGCACAACACGGAAATCATTCTCCACTGCGCTTGAGTCAGGTGCATACCCCCTCCTTTGCCTATGTCATAGGTGGATGTATAGGCTTGTATGGCCTTTTGCTGCTCCTCTATCCTCTGAAGCATATAGAGGGTTGAGTTCCACCGCGTCACAACCTCTTGCTTCAGGTGATGGCGGGGCAGGTTCAAGAGTGTTTGCTGGCGCTCCAGTCTTCGGCACGCAGTCGCTGAATGGCGAAAGTGGCCAGAAATTTTTCGGGCCACCCAAAGCGTCTCCTGCACGCCCCTGTCGCTTTTCAGAAAATTCTGCACCACCAAGTTTATTGTGTGAGCAAAACATGGGACGTGCTGGAATTTGCCCAGATGTAATGCCCGCACAATATTGGTGGCGTTGTCAGATATCACAAATCCCCAGGAGAGTCTAAGTGGGGTAAGCCACTGGGCGATGATTTCCCTCAGTTTCTCTAAGAGGTTGTCGGCGGTGTGCCTCTTACTGAAACCGGTGATACACAGCGTAGCCTGCCTTGTAACGAGCTGGCGTTTCTGAGATGCTGCTACTGGTGACGCTGCTGCTGTTGCTGCGTAAGGTGATACATCTACCCAGTGGGCTGTCACAGTCATATAGTCCTTAGTCTGCCCTGTTCCACTTGTCCACATGTCCGTGGTTAAGTGGACATTGTGTACAACGGCATTTTTCAGGACACTGAGGACACTTTTTCTGACGTTTCTGTACAGTCTCGGTATCGCCTGCCTAGTGAAGTGGAATCTAGACGGGATTTGGAACCGGGGACACACTACCTCCATCAATTGTCTAAATCCCACTGCACTAATGGCGGATACCGGACGCACGTCTAACACCAACATAGCAGTCAAGGCCTCAGTTATACGTTTTGCTTCAGGATGACTGCTGTCGTACTTCATCCTCCTCGCTAAGGACTGTTGGAGGGTCAATTGTTTAGTAAAAGTAGTGGTGTTCCTACTTCCTCTCTGGGATGATGAACGACTCCCAGCAGCAGCAGCAACAGCAGCAGCGGCAGCAGTAGGCGTAGCAATGCAGGATCCTCCGGAGGAATCCCGGATAGGAGAGTCAGTCATGCCAGTGATATGGCCTGCAGGACTACTTCCGATCCTGACTAAGGAGGAAATTGACGAGGAGGGAGTTGACGGTGTGGTTTGCAGGCGCTTGGATACAACAGGACAACGGGATTTAGGTGTCCCTGGACTGCTTACGGTCTGAGCCAAAGTTTCTGAACTTGACAGTAACTTTTTATGAACGCGCTGCAGGTGCCGTATAAGGGAGGATGTTCCTAGGTGGTTGACGTCCCTACCCCTACTTATTTCACCTTTACATATGGTACATATGGCAAGACAGTTGTTGTCCGGATTTGGATAGAAATATTGCCAGACCAAAGAGGTGGAATGTTTGGTCTTCTGCCCAGGCATGACCGTGATGGGCTTTTTCATCCCACGGACAACAACTGTCTCCCCCGGAGCCTGATTTAAACAAACCACATCACCATCAGAATCCTCCTCGCCAACTTCCTCCTCAGCGCCAGCTACACCAGTATCCTCATCCTGTTGTACTTCAACAGTGACATCTTCAATTTGCATATCAGCAAGTGGACTGTGGGTGCTCCTTTCAGCACTTGCAGGGGGCGTGCAAATGGTGGAAAGAGCCACCTCTTCCCGTCCAGTGCTGGGAAGGTCAGGCATCGCAACCACCACCACACTTGGACTCTCTTTGGGGATTTGTGATATCTTCTTAGAAAGCACAGTTCTTCGCTGTGCTTTTGCCAGCTTAACTCTTTTGATTTTTTTAGTGGGAGGAGTGCTTCCATCGTCATGTGAAGCTGAACCACTAGTCATGAACATACTAGGGATCGACCTTAGCCGTTCCTTGCCACTCCGTGTCGTAAATGGCATATTGGCAAGTTTACGTTTCTCTTCAGCTGATTTAAATGTCTTTTTCAAGGTCATTTTCCTGAACTTTGCCATTTGGGATTGTATGTGCCCTCTACTATGACATTGGGCATCGGCCTTGGCAGACGACGTTGATGGCATGTTATCGTCTATGTCATGACTAGTGGCAGCAGCTTCAGCACTAGGAGGAAGTGGTTCTTGATCTTTCTCTATTTTATTTTTATCGGAGAAAGTTTGGTCCTCCATTTATGTTATATCGATTTGATATATACGTGCGGCTAAACACAGAAAATAAATTTTTTTTTGGTTCGGACTGGAGTGTACTTTGTGGGTTACAGCACCCTTTAACGGTCAAGCCAGCCGGCCCTTTACTTATGACACAGGCGCACTCTTGGCACTACTTTGTTGATGCACGTGCGGCTACTGCGCACACAATTCACAAACACAGAAAATAATTTTTTTTTGGTTTGGACTGGAGTGTACTTTGGGGGTTACAGCACCCTTTAACGGTCAAGCCAGCCGGCCCTTTACTTATGACACAGGCGCACGCTTGGCACTACTTTGTTGATGCACGTGCGGCTACTGCGCACACAATTCACAAACACAGAAAATAATTTTTTTTTGGTTTGGACTGGAGTGTACTTTCGGGGGTTACAGCACCCTTTAACGGTCAAGCCAGCCGGCCCTTTACTTATGACACAGGCGCACGCTTGGCACTACTTTGTTGATGCACGTGCGGCTACTGCGCACACAATTCACAAACACAGAAAATAATTTTTTTTTAGGTTTGGACTGGAGTGTACTTTCGGGGGTTACAGCACCCTTAACGGTCAAGCCAGCCGGCCCTTTACTTATGACACAGGCGCACGCTTGGCACTACTTTGTTGATGCACGTGCGGCTACTGCGCACACAATTCACAAACACAGAAAATAATTTTTTTTTTGGTTTGGACTGGAGTGTACTTTCGGGGGTTACAGCACTCTTAACGGTCAAGCCAGCCGGCCCTTTACTTATGACACAGGCGCACGCTTGGCACTACTTTGTTGATGCACGTGCGGCTACTGCGCACACAATTCACAAACACAGAAAATAATTTTTTTTTTGGTTTGGACTGGAGTGTACTTTCGGGAGTTACAGCACCCTTAACGGTCAAGCCAGCCGGCCCTTTACTTATGACACAGGCGCACGCTTGGCACTACTTTGTTGATGCACGTGCGGCTACTGCGCACACAATTCACAAACACAGAAAATAATTTTTTTTTGGTTTGGACTGGAGTGTACTTTCAGGGGTTACAGCACCCTTTAACGGTCAAGCCAGCCGGCCCTTTACTTATGACACAGGCGCACGCTTGGCACTACTTTGTTGATGCACGTGCGGCTACTGCGCACACAATTCACAAACACAGAAAATAATTTTTTTTTGGTTTGGACTGGAGTGTACTTTCGGGGGTTACAGCACCCTTTAACGGTCAAGCCAGCCGGCCCTTTACTTATGACACAGGCGCACTCTTGGCACTACTTTGTTGATGCACGTGCGGCTACTGCGCACACAATTCACAAACACAGAAAATAATTTTTTTTTAGGTTTGGACTGGAGTGTACTTTCGGGGGTTACAGCACCCTTAACGGTCAAGCCAGCCGGCCCTTTACTTATGACACAGGCGCACGCTTGGCACTACTTTGTTGATGCACGTGCGGCTACTGCGCACACAATTCACAAACACAGAAAATAATTTTTTTTTTGGTTTGGACTGGAGTGTACTTTCGGGGGTTACAGCACCCTTAACGGTCAAGCCAGCCGGCCCTTTACTTATGACACAGGCGAACGCTTGACACTACTTTGTTGATGCACGTGCGGCTACTGCGCACACAATTCACAAACACAGAAAATAATTTTTTTTTGGTTTGGACTGGAGTGTACTTTCAGGGGTTACAGCACCCTTTAACGGTCAAGCCAGCCGGCCCTTTACTTATGACACAGGCGCACGCTTGGCACTACTTTGTTGATGCACGTGCGGCTACTGCGCACACAATTCACAAACACAGAAAATAATTTTTTTTTGGTTTGGACTGGAGTGTACTTTCGGGGGTTACAGCACCCTTTAACGGTCAAGCCAGCCGGCCCTTTACTTATGACACAGGGGCACTCTTGGCACTACTTTGTTGATGCACGTGCGGCTACTGCGCACACAATTCACAAACACAGAAAATAATTTTTTTTTAGGTTTGGACTGGAGTGTACTTTCGGGGGTTACAGCACCCTTAACGGTCAAGCCAGCCGGCCCTTTACTTATGACACAGGCGCACGCTTGGCACTACTTTGTTGATGCACGTGCGGCTACTGCGCACACAATTCACAAACACAGAAAATAATTTTTTTTTGGTTTGGACTGGAGTGTACTTTCGGGGGTTACAGCACCCTTTAACGGTCAAGCCAGCCGGCCCTTTACTTATGACACAGGCGCACGCTTGGCACTACTTTGTTGATGCACGTGCGGCTACTGCGCACACAATTCACAAACACAGAAAATAATTTTTTTTTAGGTTTGGACTGGAGTGTACTTTCGGGGGTTACAGCACCCTTAACGGTCAAGCCAGCCGGCCCTTTACTTATGACACAGGCGCACGCTTGGCACTACTTTGTTGATGCACGTGCGGCTACTGCGCACACAATTCACAAACACAGAAAATAATTTTTTTTTTGGTTTGGACTGGAGTGTACTTTCGGGGGTTACAGCACCCTTAACGGTCAAGCCAGCCGGCCCTTTACTTATGACACAGGCGCACGCTTGGCACTACTTTGTTGATGCACGTGCGGCTACTGCGCACACAATTCACAAACACAGAAAATATATTATTTTTTTAGCACTTGGGGGGAGCACCCCTGATGGACAGAGCACCCCCTGGACAACACTACAGCACCCCTTTAGGACTGGGACACTGCACAGGACTTTGGAACTGACTGCACAACACAGTCCAGCCAGCCCCTATGGACTTTGAAGTAGTGGACACAGCCCCTATTAACAACAGCAGCACAGCACAACACAGCCAGCCCCTATGGACTTTGAAGTAGTGGACAACAGCAGCACTACACTACACTACACTACACAGCACTAACTCCCACCCTCCCTCTTCACTGTCCACAGCCGAGTGAGAAAATGGCGCCGACGCGGGTACCTTATATAGGATCCAAAACCCGCGAGACTCGGAAGGCGGGATGATGACGTTTTGCCTCGATGTCAGATCCGAGTCAGGCGGGAAAAGTCGAGCCTGACTCGGATCGGACTCGGATCGGGGGGGCTCGGGGGGGTTCGGATTTCAGAAATCCGAACCCGCTCACCCCTAGTTTGCAGTAAAGTAATAGCTATCATCTGGAATTTTCCATCACTGCCTTGCTGATAGGGGCAGGGACCAATGTAGTAAATAAATTCAGTATAGGGCTGGTCATCGGTAACTGAGGGTTCGTATCCATCAATGTTTTCAGCCCGATGACAATTATATGTCAATTTGGTTGTGTAGGATGAAGCTGGCAACTATCACCTGCTACATTCCGATGGTTGTTTTCCGATGTTTGGTGATGTTTCTCCTGCTGTGTACAGGAGAAACTCTTGAATATGTCTCAGAACCCCTCTGCTCATGCACAAACTCTATCTGTCCATTGTGCATGTGCATAAGTATACCATCAATGGCTCAAACCATCGAATGGTTTACAAGTGATGGTTACATGTTGCTATAGCAGCAAGACGGGAACAATTCCATCCCACCGTTGCAATGGACATCCCTAATATAATATCGCCAGAATCTCTGAACAGAAGTTTGCACTTACTGGGATAACAGAAGAACAAACATTAGGAATAAAAACCTATTTTGAAGCCAATCAAAGGTTAAACAAATCAGTCTAAATTATACAGCAAAAAAATGTAGGGTCCAAGATACATATCTTGTTCCAGTTTATTCATATAATCTCAATGCAAGAAAAAAATGGGCATGTTTACAGTAAACTTGTGTGCGGTTTAAGGATCAGCGTTAGAAAACATATGCCACTGTGCAGACAGCTCCAGCAGAGAAGTCTGAATGCAGGTCACCAAGTCCAATGGCTCCTCTCAGACTCAGTGGAATTTATTGATTGTGCCACAGAACAGCGGTTGTCTTGGAAACAAACTTCAACAAAGCAGGGTCAGGAGAACAGCGCAGTATTCACAGCTGCCTGAATGGCTGCTTTATATCATAGACATACTATGTAGCTTTTCCTCAGGCAGAGTCCGGCATACCTTTATACACCTCAACACAATGCACAGGTTAAACATTTCTGATTTTATCAATACAGATATAACACTGAGCAGGTCATCACCTATCATATAATAAATAATATAAACACACCTTGAGGTAAAGCAGAAATTATACAGTATATAATGTACAGTATTGCAAACACTGGGCCTGATTCAGACCCGGAGGCTATGCTGCGCTCGCTCGCATTGAGCGATTTTCCGCAATCTGCGCATGCGTATGATTCACAATGCGCTTGCGCGAACCAGTCATTGCGATGGTAAAGTGCTCGCCCGTAGCCCGCAGTCGGCCCGCTATTTTGAGTGACAGATAGTACCGTTGTGGGTGGTAAAAGGGGAAGGTGCTTGTAAACAGGGGTATAGATGCGTGAACGCAGGCATTCCCGACCGTCAGAACGGCGTTTAATGGGTGTGCATAATTAGCAAAGTAGCGTCATTACACACATGACAGGGTTGTATTTTAGCCTGAACTGCTCGCAATGTTGTTGTGGGAAAAGGCTACCACAAGCGCTGCGAGCAGCTCCGATGGCTCTTGATGTTCCCGATTAATCCTACAACTGCCGGAGATGACGTGTGTTGCGAGTGGCAAAGGGGTGTCTTTATACAGGTGCGAGCGCATAGTGCGGCTGCTCGCTATTACTTAGTGGGCGGCTTTACATGACGCAGTGCAAGCACATAATTTAAATAGCCGGTCCCTTTTAGCCAGCGAGCGGCCGCAAATAGCGTCCGGGTCTGAATAAAGCCCTCTGTTTTGATCCCAGTGAAAACGCTTGAACTGAGGGCCTGATTCAGACCCGGTCGCGAGCGCTGAGCGCTCGCAACCGGGTCGATGTTTGCCCACTGGGCATGTGCACGATGGAGCCGGCTCCGTCGTGCGCATGCACGAGACCCGGCTAGCGACGGGTGCTCCGTCGCTCCGGGTCTCGCTCCAAAGGGAGCGAGCTGTCGATGGTGATTGACAGCTCGCCCCGTTTGGTAGGCGGGCAGGGGGGGTAGCTGGCCAAACGGAGGCGTTCCTGAAATCAGCCTGAACCCCCCAAAAAAGATGCAGAAACATTGGGGATAAATGTAGTAGTACCCGAATAGTCCTAATAAAGCTATTTGGGGTACTTAAGTTCGCACAATTGCCTTTAATTAGCGTCTTTGCACAAGTGGTGAAGAATGGCATAAAGCAGTATTTTTTGGAGAAAATAAGTAGTCCTGGCAAATTTGGGTTACCTGAGAATGGCTGCAAGTATATTATATAATGTCTCTAAAGTGTAGTTTTAATAAAAGTGAAATTCCTCCCTCATAAAAGCATCTACAAACCCAAAAACACTTGACCCCTTCTTAGAGCACCCCCAGAATCTCATTTCGCTAGTCTGCGAGCTTATCCTCCCACTTTGTGCTTTTATGTCCCAAAATTTTAAGTACTTTTTTGGGGTGTTAAGTTTTTTCCTGGAATTTTTTTACGCAGTTATCCTTTGGGGGGCTGTCCCAAGGGTGCTGAGAGGTTTCCCCACCTTTGCACCCCAAAATAAAAATTTTGCACTTCTTTTCTCCTGCTATTCAGAGACAAATCTTTTTCGCCTATTACAATGCATTGACTTTCCGCGAACGCGAAAAGTGGATGGAATTGAATACGGAGATAAGTTTCCCACAGGCAAAAAGTCGCAATTGGCGATACTTTTTCGTGGATCTCGGCTTTCGCTCCTATTTGAATATGGCCCCATGGCTCAATCAGACCCATTGAATGATGTATGGGAGAGATACAGTTCAGTTCTCTATATGGAATCAGCAGAACGATGGTCGGGATGATTGAACATGTTTGATAACCAAGTCAAATGATCCAGACTGGTTTTCTGTCATTTTCAAGTGTTGAGCGATTATCATTCATGTATGTACTGTACACTGGCCAGGTCTGAACAACTATCATTCAATGTATGCTGCCTATTTATCCCATTCAGTCTTCTGCAGGATGAGCTACACGTTCGCAGTTGTACTAAAGGGCTCATTAGCTTAAAATTGGTAATTACGGTGTGCTTATCTGTGGTGACGTTGGTTCTACTCTCCTATATGGAGCATGCATTTAGGAACTGTTGGGGAAAGAAATAGATTTCTCCTCTTTTTTTTTTCCCCCAGGCATTGGACAGTGGTCACTGTATAATAAGGTCTACAGGTGACTTTTAGTTTAACTCATTAGAGCAGTTAAAAGGGCAGTTGTCATTTATTTGAAAAAAAAGTTAAAAAATGTAAAAAAAAATTCTTGCAGAATAATGTAAACTTATATACTTCACTAAACATTTTATTTACAAATGTTTTCTTTACGATGTATTTAAAGATATGCAATAGAAATGATTCTTATATGCCCCAGTGTTTCACTTTCAGGTGCTGTTAGTGTTTGCAAAAGAAGACAGTCAGAGCGATGGGTTCTGGTGGGCCTGTGATCGGGCTGGGTACAAGTGCAATATTGCACGGACACAAGAAACAGCACTCGAGTGCTTCCTTGATAAACACCATGAAATCATCGTCATAGACCATAGGCACCCAAGATACCTTGATGCCGATGCTGTTTGCAGGTACAGTAGGTGTGGTTCATTGACTGGTGTCCAGTAATGTTACAGATGTATCCAAATATATCTTACGTCCTTGCGCGTTAAACAGCCCTTCTAGTTGGTCCATGCCGTGGCGTGACTTGGTAGCGTTGAGCGTCTTTTCATGCAACTTTTTACCTTCATGCATGTTGTTCACAAAGCAATGTGAATAGGACATACAAGCAATAGATAAGGGGCCATTGTATGTCACGTGCAGGACATAAAGGAAACCTCTACTTCATAATTCAGCTCAACTCTATGGGGATATTCAATTAGGTGTGAGAATAGCAAAAATCCTACACCCGCTAGTTTTTTCCTGCAGGTGCGGGATTTTTGCTATTCAGTTAGGTAGTTTTTAATTTTTTGAGCACCGGGAGATATTTTTTTTGCGCACCTCCACAGCACGACCAATTTTTTCAAAAATCCATATTTTTAGGAAAAATGGTCGGGAATTGCTCTGGGACTCCTGAAGAACCCCTCCTAATGACTAATTAAGCGATTGGAAATTTCCAATGAGCTTAATTAGTCAGTAAATACTCACCTTCCGAAGCTGTGTCTTCTTCCACCAGTGTCAGGACCTGACCTTCTGCAGCAGCTGTGTGTAAGTAAGTGTGAGTGTGTGTAAGTATGTGTAAGTAAGTTTGTGTGAGTGTGTGTAAGTATGTGTAAGTAAGTTTGTGTGAGTGATTGTGTGTAATTTTCTGTGTGACCCCCGTGTGTGTGTGTGAGCCCCCCCGGAGGCAGCAGCAGGGAGAACATCTCCCAGCAGCCACCTCCCCTCCCATAAGCCCCCTGGCCTCCCACCAGTCCCCTCCCCAGTGCAAAGATGGAGGGGAGATAACCAGGAGCCGTGGAGACCACCAGAGTGGTAAGTAGGTTTTTTTCTTACACCACGGGTGAACACCGTGGGTATCAGGAGCGCGTATACCCGCGGTATTCCACATTTGGGTGCAAGGCCCGTGGTTTTCTTTGCGGAGAAAACCTTGCTCCAAATGGAATACCCCGCTTTGTAGTAAGAGCCTGTGTTATTTTTTTTAAAGAAAACCTATGAGAAAGACCTATATATTAACTTGTCAACCTACAGTATGTTCCAAACTCAAAAAAATACACAGCTACAGATTTTTTGTACAGTGTTACGTCTGAGACATTTCAATCCAAAACTATAAAGTGAGAGAAGTAGTGAGAGCAGTAGGATAAAAAAGTTAGTGGCAGCTGGCAACACCAATACACCGACCAAACTTATAGGTAATTTGAACGGTTTAGGCATATTGGTATTGTTTATTATCTGTAACTAAATAAATAAAAAATTAGCTTTTTTACTTACTACTTTAAAATATTGAGGCCTAGATTTCAGGCTGGAACTTACATATTGGTCCTATCTGGTAAATCTTCAGAACCACCCATGTACCACTTCAAACTGTTCTGCTTGCCGCATCTGGTTGCAGACCTCTGAATTAGACAAATTGTACTGTAAATCATTTTGCAATATAACAACACAATTTGCAAAATAGGATGCTCAACAAAATGGATGTGAAACAAAGTCACAATTGAGATCTGGTTTTCTAGTTGCATTTCCTGTTACACACAAACCTAATACAGATACAAATGACAGAAATTATCCATTTTTATCACTCTCACTCTTTCACAGATCAATACGAGCAACAAAACCATCAGAGCACACTACAATCCTTGCTGTTGTTCCACGCGTGTAAGTTATTTGTGGCTGGTTTTAACTTACCATTTGTACTCAACATTTTGTTTCATGAATTGTCTTCGGAATTCCATTTTGAATTATGGGTAACATGTAAATGGACTATCAATAGCTCGCAGCTTTGAGCCCATTAGGGCTGATGCTGAGCAGGCGGAATTCGCCCCGCCCTTGATCATATGATGTCATGATGTCACGACAAGGAGGGGGTTGGAAAAAGCTGAGTATCGGGGCAGCTCTGCGGTGGGCGACTGAAGTGTCCTAAGGCATTCCAGGCACCTTACAATCCAAATGCTGATGCCATGGGGAGCAACAGTGTGGCCCACTAGACCGTGCATCTCTGAGTCTCTGTGTGGGTCTTCTTCTGTTCAGAACACGCCCTTACTGCACTTGGCCAACGTTAGACCACTCCGTCCTGCCTCTCCAACACAACCGGAGGAAAGTGGCATAGGCATGTGGCCTGTTTTGTGGGCAAGACCAAATTGTAAGTCCAACTCAGCATCCGCCCCACTATATGCAGTTCTAGAAAAATAAGCCTCTGCCTGGTATAAAGACACTACCAAAGGCACAAAATTAAGCTTAAACTAATATTTCCTAAAGGTGTAAAACCCCTGGAGGCTTATGTAAGAGGGTGCGACTTATGGGAACTTCTGTAAATCTTCCCATATTTTTAAAGAGGCAATAATTTTAAAGGCTGCAAGTCGCACCCTATTACATAAACCCCCTGGAGTTGTTGCTGTTTGCAAATAACCTTCTTTATTAGTGTTTTGACCACCAGCATAAAACGTATGAAGAAACTGTATTAAAAAAAACAGAATGTTTTACAAATAGGAATCTTTCTGTATTTCTGCAGAGGGCCTGATCAGGAAGAATTGTCAGTCCTTCCTCTACTCCATGCTGGATTCAATAGGGTAGGTGAGATTCACCTGTTTGTGGCTGTGACTAACTGCTCCAGGTACGTTAGATTCATGCTTTGCCGCTTGTTTCCATGGAGAGCTGGGTGGAGTGTGTGTGTCACATGGATTGGGATTTACTTAGTTGAGCAAGGTGGTGAGTCAAAAAACTTTTTTCAGAGTTGTTTAAAGAATCGTGATTGTGCAGATATATAATACATTTATATAGTCAAATACAGATAAATGTATACGCACAATATACAATATATGTAATAAGTTAATAACTATAGTAAATAGATGGTGCTAATCATTATTGGATAGTAGAGATGAGTGTGTTGAGTGTAAAGAATGGAGTATACAATAAAAGTGTGGAAGATGGTATTTGTGTGTGTGTGTGTGTGTGTGAATTATGAATACATATAAATATAAGAATAAATTAAACAAATATAGTAAAAATACTAACAAAATGATAGTCAAATAAAATAGTAACATAGTAATAGTGCATAAGTGAGCCCCTAGTATCTACTTTGCAATTTTAAACCCACTACTATTTGTAATAATTTGCTAGATACTCTCGCTAGTACGGTGTATCTAGCACTTACCTCTCCCATTCATCTTTTGTGGGTTGGGTATAGGTGATCCGCAGTCTACACCAGCCCCCAACTGAGTCATCAGCAACCCAACATCAGTGAGTTTGAACTGAGTAGCGTGACAAGCTTTTTGCCTTAGTCCATTGGTTAGAGACTGATGACCAGATAAGAGGGGAGGGGGGGGGGCTTGGCAGGGGACTGTATACCCCAAACAAACCAAAGATGTAATCACGTCAGATAAGGTAAGTGTTAGACACTTTGTACACTATGATATACTGAATGAAAAATAATTATATTGCAATGCTACAGTATGTAACTATAGCATTGTTATGAAAGCCGTGCACATGAACGTAGCAATGGAAATAAACGGGAATATATTTTACAGAGATTTACGGAGAATAACAGTATGATTGCCTGTTACAATGAGCTGATCCAGATAGAACACGGGGAGGTGCGTTCTCAGTACAAGCTGCGGTAGGTATTGTACAAATACATTTTTTTTCCATATCACTGTTTAACTAGGCTAATAAGTACTGGTGTCTCACACGGGGAATAATCAGAGTAAATGCACAAGACTCAGAAGGCCTAAGTTGGAAATGTTTTACCTATTTGAATGGACTGGACGTCTCTTTGTGTATGGGCTCCAAACAACCAACAATCCTGACCAGGTTCGTGCATCCAGTATCTAGAGAAATTCCTCTGTCTCCTTTCATAAAGTTTGGAGCTCTTGGTCTCACTTTAACAAAGTTTCCATTCTTTAATTTTGATCCAGGATTGTTTCATTGTGTTGCCTAAGAGGTTTCTTCCTGTCCCTCCTCCTTCCTCTATCTTCCCTCTTTTCTTCTAATTTGCTCTTTATTCTATTCCCTACATTCTCTTAAGGCGGGTACCCACTTATAAATATACAAACGAGAGCACGATTGCGACATTGCAGTCGTGCTGCCGTTTGTATATCTACTGATGTGCCTAGACTGAACGTTCACTCGTTCAGTCCAGGCACATCCCTCATCCCCGCACATGCTGAACCTGATGAGATCGTCAGGTTGACCAGCATGTACGGGCGATGTCGGATGTCGGAAGCGACCAGCGGGCACATGCATCGCTGGTCGTTTCCGACCAAAACATGCCCGAAGCTTGCGCGATTTGCAAGCGATTGCACGATAACGACGTCGTTATCGTGCAATCGCTTGGTTAAATCGCTAAGTGGATAACCCCCTTTACTCTTTGCAACTAAAACCTTGTATCTGACGTATTTCCTGCATTTTATGCCTTGTAGCTCTAGGTCCCTCTTTTTTTGTTTGTTACTGTGCGGAGCATACTGTACTTAGTATGGGATCATTTTTATTTAGTTGTAAAATTCAATTTACCTAATAAAAGATTGCAGTATAGTATTAAAATAGTGGTGTGCAGAGGTAAGATGTCTAAATGGATGTACATCAAACTAGCGACTAAGGGCCTGATTCAGAGCCGTTCGCTATTTGCGGTCGTTCGTTCAAAAACAAGGGGTGGCTATTCAAATGATCCGTTCGCAAATTGCAGTCTGTTCACACCTCTAAGTCTGAACGAGCGAGCAAAACATACGCTCGTTTATTTGTTAAAAACGCCCCCTGGCCGCTCGCACCATACGTCATGTCCGCTATTTATTAGATTAATCGAGTACATCGACCAGCGTATGAACTGCTCGCTATTCTTGTGGTTGGTTTTTGCTACCACAATCTTGCGAGCAGTTCTGGCTATAAAATAACCCAGTGACGTGGTCAATGACGCTGCTGTATTAATTATGCACACCCATAAAACGCCCGTTTTGACCTTTAAGCACGCCTGCGTTCTGATCTCCACTCCCCGTTTTCAAGCACCTTCCCCTGTTACCACCCACATACGCCTCATTCTGTCACTCAAAATAGCAGGCATTCGCTATATTGCGAGCACATGAATTTCGGCCGCACTGACTGGTTCGCGCATGCGTATAACGATCCGTACGCATGCGCAGATGTGCGAACATCGCTCGGAACGAGCGTACTGCCGCTAGCGAGTGGCTCTGAATGAGGGCCTAAGTTTCTACCAGGTACCTACTTTTTTTTTTAATCTGGTTCAGTTGGACATTTGGCCGCACAGATACTGGCCAAACAAGACACGGAACCCTCAGGGTCACATGACACATGGACAGATAACAGCGATCTGCGGTCATCTTCCTAACTCATTTACCAGTATGCCAGATAATAGTGCGCTGGTCGTTTCCGACATTATAGTGCACGATTTGTGCACAATTAATGAGCAATTTCACGATTACGATGTCGTAATTGTGCAATCGCTCATTAATATCGCCTAGTGGATGTGCGCCTTCAGACTCCTGCCTAGTATGTATAAAGTAAAGATGGCTCAACCACAGCAGATTAAGGGCCTGATTTAGAGATTGATGGTATTGCACAGCCACAAGGAAGCATCTGTGCAGTACTGTCCAACAAAATGTAAATGCAGCAGGAGGTGTCTATAGGAAATAGACATCTCCTGCTAGGTTTGATTAAGGCTATAGGGGCCCCGGTGCACTTCAGACAGGAGGGCCCGTATTATAGAGGTAGGCAGATGATATTTGTGTATGGGTGCATGTTACAGCCCTTTACTGCTGAATCCATCTGCTCCAATCCACCGATCTCCCCATTTGGACAGTCCAAGCCTCCATATCTGCAGAGGTGTAAAGGTGTGAATCCTAGCACTATGTCAAGTGGGGCTAATATAATTAACAAGCACACTGAGCGTGTGTCATCATGACGTTGCGTAGAAGGGAGCAGGGGCCGGCAGCTGCGGTAAGTGCATTTGGAGCAGCGATCCTGGCTGCAGGGTACCGTTCCAGGCAACCTGCTAGCCAGGTGCAAGGGCCTCTCCGCTATTTATTAGATTAATCGAGTACATCGAAAGGCATCTGAACTGCTCGCAGTGCTTGTGGTTGGATTTTCCTACCGCAATCATGCGAACAGTTCAGGCTAAGAAACAACCAAGTGATGTGGTCAATGACGCTGCTTTGTTAATTATGCACACCCTTAAAATGCCAGTTTTGACCGTTTGGCACGCCTGCGTTCAGATCTCCACTCCCCGTTTTCAAGCACCTTCCCCTGTTACCACCCACAAACACCTCATCCTGTCACTCAAACTAGCAGGCCAGGCACTCGCTATTTTGCGAACACACGTTTTCCGACTGCACTGACTGTTTGGCGCATGCGTATTATGACCCATACGCATGCGCAGATGTGCGAACATCGCTCGGAGCGAATGAGCGGCCGCTTACGAGCGGCTCTGAATCAGGCCCTCTGTGCGATGGCACCGGTCACCCATAGCTGGTTACGGCCCTGTATATATATATATATATATATATATATTAGGGGTGAGCGGGTTCGGATTTCTGAAATCCGAACCCCCCCGAGCCCCCCCGATCCGAGTCCGATCCGAGTCAGGCTCGACTTTTCCCGCCTGACTCGGATCTGAAATCGAGGCAAAACGTCATCATCCCGCCTTCCGAGTCTCGCGGGTTTTGGATCCTATATAAGGTACCCGCGTCGGCGCCATTTTCTCACTCGGCTGTGGACAGTGAAGAGGGAGGGTGGGAGTTAGGGCTGTGTAGTGTAGTGTAGTGTAGTGGTAGTGCTGCTGTTGTCCACTACTTCAAAGTCCATAGGGGCTGGCTGTGTTGTGCTGTGCTGCTGTTGTTAATAGGGGCTGTGTCCACTACTTCAAAGTCCATAGGGGCTGGCTGGACTGTGTTGTGCAGTCAGTTCTCCATAGGGGCTGTGTCCACTCCAAAGTCCTGTGCAGTGTCCCAGTCCTAAAGGAGTGCTGTAGTGTTGTCCAGGGGGTGCTCTGTCCATCAGGGGTGCTCCCCCCAAGTGCTAAAAAAATAATATATTTTCTGTGTTTGTGAATTGTGTGCGCAGTAGCCGCACGTGCATCAACAAAGTAGTGCCAAGCGTGCGCCTGTGTCATAAGTAAAGGGCCGGCTGGCTTGACCGTTAAAGGGTGCTGTAACCCCCGAAAGTACACTCCAGTCCAAACCAAAAAAAAATTATTTTCTGTGTTTGTGAATTGTGTGCGCAGTAGCCGCACGTGCATCAACAAAGTAGTGCCAAGCGTGCGCCTGTGTCATAAGTAAAGGGCCGGCTGGCTTGACCGTTAAGGGTGCTGTAACCCCCGAAAGTACACTCCAGTCCAAACCAAAAAAAAAATTATTTTCTGTGTTTGTGAATTGTGTGCGCAGTAGCCGCACGTGCATCAACAAAGTAGTGCCAAGCGTGCGCCTGTGTCATAAGTAAAGGGCCGGCTGGCTTGACCGTTAAGGGTGCTGTAACCCCCGAAAGTACACTCCAGTCCAAACCAAAAAAAAAATTATTTTCTGTGTTTGTGAATTGTGTGCGCAGTAGCCGCACGTGCATCAACAAAGTAGTGCCAAGCGTGCACCTGTGTCATAAGTAAAGGGCCGGCTGGCTTGACCGTTAAGGGTGCTGTAACCCCCGAAAGTACACTCCAGTCCAAACCAAAAAAAAAATTATTTTCTGTGTTTGTGAATTGTCTGCGCAGTAGCCGCACGTGCATCAACAAAGTAGTGCCAAGCGTGCGCCTGTGTCATAAGTAAAGGGCCGGCTGGCTTGACCGTTAAAGGGTGCTGTAACCCCCAAAGTACACTCCAGTCCAAACCAAAAAAAAAATTATTTTCTGTGTTTGTGAATTGTGTGCGCAGTAGCCGCACGTGCATCAACAAAGTAGTGCCAAGCGTGCGCCTGTGTCATAAGTAAAGGGCCGGCTGGCTTGACCGTTAAAGGGTGCTGTAACCCCCGAAAGTACACTCCAGTCCAAACCAAAAAAAAATTATTTTCTGTGTTTGTGAATTGTGTGCGCAGTAGCCGCACGTGCATCAACAAAGTAGTGCCAAGCGTGCGCCTGTGTCATAAGTAAAGGGCCGGCTGGCTTGACCGTTAAAGGGTGCTGTAACCCCCAAAGTACACTCCAGTCCAAACCAAAAAAAAAATTATTTTCTGTGTTTGTGAATTGTGTGCGCAGTAGCCGCACGTGCATCAACAAAGTAGTGCCAAGCGTGCGCCTGTGTCATAAGTAAAGGGCCGGCTGGCTTGACCGTTAAAGGGTGCTGTAACCCCCAAAGTACACTCCAGTCCAAACCAAAAAAAAAATTATTTTCTGTGTTTGTGAATTGTGTGCGCAGTAGCCGCACGTGCATCAACAAAGTAGTGCCAAGCGTGCGCCTGTGTCATAAGTAAAGGGCCGGCTGGCTTGACCGTTAAAGGGTGCTGTAACCCCCAAAGTACACTCCAGTCCAAACCAAAAAAAAAATTATTTTCTGTGTTTGTGAATTGTGTGCGCAGTACCCGCACGTGCATCAACAAAGTAGTGCCAAGCGTGCGCCTGTGTCATAAGTAAAGGGCCGGCTGGCTTGACCATTAAAGGGTGCTGTAACCCCCAAAGTACACTCCAGTCCAAACCAAAAAAAAAAATATTTTCTGTGTTTGTGAATTGTGTGCGCAGTAGCCGCACGTGCATCAACAAAGTAGTGCCAAGCGTGCGCCTGTGTCATAAGTAAAGGGCCGGCTGGCTTGACCGTTAAAGGGTGCTGTAACCCCCGAAAGTACACTCCAGTCCAAACCAAAAAAAATTATTTTCTGTGTTTGTGAATTGTGTGCGCAGTAGCCGCACGTGCATCAACAAAGTAGTGCCAAGCGTGCGCCTGTGTCATAAGTAAAGGGCCGGCTGGCTTGACCGTTAAAGGGTGCTGTAACCCCCAAAGTACACTCCAGTCCAAACCAAAAAAAAAATAATTTTCTGTGTTTGTGAATTGTGTGCGCAGTAGCCGCACGTGCATCAACAAAGTAGTGCCAAGCGTGCGCCTGTGTCATAAGTAAAGGGCCGGCTGGCTTGACCGTTAAAGGGTGCTGTAACCCCCGAAAGTACACTCCAGTCCAAACCAAAAAAAAATTATTTTCTGTGTTTGTGAATTGTGTGCGCAGTAGCCGCACGTGCATCAACAAAGTAGTGCCAAGCGTGCGCCTGTGTCATAAGTAAAGGGCCGGCTGGCTTGACCGTTAAAGGGTGCTGTAACCCCCAAAGTACACTCCAGTCCAAACCAAAAAAAAAATTATTTTCTGTGTTTGTGAATTGTGTGCGCAGTAGCCGCACGTGCATCAACAAAGTAGTGCCAAGCGTGCGCCTGTGTCATAAGTAAAGGGCCGGCTGGCTTGACCGTTAAAGGGTGCTGTAACCCCCGAAAGTACACTCCAGTCCAAACCAAAAAAAAATTATTTTCTGTGTTTGTGAATTGTGTGCGCAGTAGCCGCACTTGCATCAACAAAGTAGTGCCAAGCGTGCGCCTGTGTCATAAGTAAAGGGCCGGCTGGCTTGACCATTAAGGGTGCTGTAACCCCCGAAAGTACACTCCAGTCCAAACCAAAAAAAAATTATTTTCTGTGTTTGTGAATTGTGTGCGCAGTAGCCGCACGTGCATCAACAAAGTAGTGCCAAGAGTGCGCCTGTGTCATAAGTAAAGGGCCGGCTGGCTTGACCGTTA
This sequence comes from Taudactylus pleione, assembly GCA_031769625.1. Lineage (NCBI taxonomy): Eukaryota > Metazoa > Chordata > Amphibia > Anura > Myobatrachidae > Taudactylus > Taudactylus pleione. The sequence continues at coordinate 2,904,978 of JAUIMM010000334.1, forward strand.
AAGGGTGCTGTAACCCACAAAGTACACTCCAGTCCAAACCAAAAAAAAAATTATTTTCTGTGTTTAGCCGCACGTATATATCAAATCGATATAACATAAATGGAGGACCAAACTTTCTCCGATAAAAATAAAATAGAGAAAGATCAAGAACCACTTCCTCCTAGTGCTGAAGCTGCTGCCACTAGTCATGACATAGACGATAACATGCCATCAACGTCGTCTGCCAAGGCCGATGCCCAATGTCATAGTAGAGGGCACATACAATCCCAAATGGCAAAGTTCAGGAAAATGACCTTGAAAAAGACATTTAAATCAGCTGAAGAGAAACGTAAACTTGCCAATATGCCATTTACGACACGGAGTGGCAAGGAACGGCTAAGGTCGATCCCTAGTATGTTCATGACTAGTGGTTCAGCTTCACATGACGATGGAAGCCCTCTTCCCACTAAAAAAATCAAAAGAGTTAAGCTGGCAAAAGCACAGCGAAGAACTGTGCTTTCTAAGAAGATATCACAAATCCCCAAGGAGAGTCCAAGTGTGGTGGTGGTTGCGATGCCTGACCTTCCCAGCACTGGACGGGAAGAGGTGGCTCTTTCCACCATTTGCACGCCCCCTGCGAGTGCTGAAAGGAGCACCCACAGTCCACTTGCTGATATGCAAATTGAAGATGTCACTGTTGAAGTACAACAGGATGAGGATACTGGTGTAGCTGGCGCTGAGGAGGAAGTTGGCGAGGAGGATTCTGATGGTGATGTGGTTTGTTTAAATCAGGCTCCGGGGGAGACAGTTGTTGTCCGTGGGATGAAAAAGCCCATCACGGTCATGCCTGGGCAGAAGACCAAACATTCCACCTCTTTGGTCTGGCAATAGTTCTATCCAAATCCGGACAACAACTGTCTTGCCATATGTACCATATGTAAAGGTGAAATAAGTAGGGGTAGGGACGTCAACCACCTAGGAACATCCTCCCTTATACGGCACCTGCAGCGCGTTCATAAAAAGTTACTGTCAAGTTCAGAAACTTTGGCTAAGACCGTAAGCAGTCCAGGGACACCTAAATCCCGTTGTCCTGTTGTATCCAAGCGCCTGCAAACCACACCGTCAACTCCCTCCTCGTCAATTTCCTCCTTAGTCAGGATCGGAAGTAGTCCTGCAGGCCATGTCACTGGCATGACTGACTCTCCTATCCGGGATTCCTCTGGAGGATCCTGCATTGCTACGCCTACTGCTGCCGCTGCTGCTGTTGCTGCTGCTGGGAGTCGTTCATCATCCCAGAGAGGAAGTAGGAACACCACTACTTTTACTAAACAATTGACCCTCCAACAGTCCTTAGCGAGGAGGATGAAGTACGACAGCAGTCATCCTGAAGCAAAACGTATAACTGAGGCCTTGACTGCTATGTTGGTGTTAGATGTGCGTCCGGTATCCGCCATTAGTGCAGTGGGATTTAGACAATTGATGGAGGTAGTGTGTCCCCGGTTCCAAATCCCATCTAGATTCCACTTCACTAGGCAGGCGATACCGAGACTGTACAGAAACGTCAGAAAAAGTGTCCTCAGTGTCCTGAAAAATGCCGTTGTACACAATGTCCACTTAACCACGGACATGTGGACAAGTGGAACAGGGCAGACTAAGGACTATATGACTGTGACAGCCCACTGGGTAGATGTATCACCTTACGCAGCAACAGCAGCAGCGTCACCAGTAGCAGCATCTCAGAAACGCCAGCTCGTTACAAGGCAGGCTACGCTGTGTATCACCGGTTTCAGTAAGAGGCACACCGCCGACAACCTCTTAGAGAAACTGAGGGAAATCATCGCCCAGTGGCTTACCCCACTTAGACTCTCCTGGGGATTTGTGATATCTGACAACGCCACCAATATTGTGCGGGCATTACATCTGGGCAAATTCCAGCACGTCCCATGTTTTGCTCACACAATAAACTTGGTGGTGCAGAATTTTCTGAAAAGCGACAGGGGCGTGCAGGAGACGCTTTGGGTGGCCCGAAAAATTTCTGGCCACTTTCGCCATTCAGCGACTGCGTGCCGAAGACTGGAGCGCCAGCAAACACTCTTGAACCTGCCCCGCCATCACCTGAAGCAAGAGGTTGTGACGCGGTGGAACTCAACCCTCTATATGCTTCAGAGGATGGAGGAGCAGCAAAAGGCCATACAAGCCTATACATCCACCTATGACATAGGCAAAGGAGGGGGTATGCACCTGACTCAAGCGCAGTGGAGAATGATTTCCGTGTTGTGCAAGGTTCTCCAGCCCTTCGAACTTGCCACACGTGAAGTCAGTTCAGACACAGCCAGCTTGAGTCAGGTCATTCCCCTCATCAGGCTTTTGCAGAAGCAGCTGGAGAAAGTGAAGGAGGAGCTAAGACGGAGCGATTCCGCTCGGCATGTGGGACTTGTGGATGAAGCCCTTCATTCGCTTTGCCAGGATTCCAGGGTGGTCAATCTGTTGAAATCAGACCACTACATTTTGGCCACCGTGCTTGATCCTAGGTTTAAAGCCTATGTGGTGTCTCTCTTTCCGGCCGACACAAGCCTGCAGAGGTGCAAAGACCTGCTGGTGAACACACTGTCAGCTGAAGCGGAACGTGACACGTCAACGGCTCCTTCTTCATTTTCTCCCGCAACTGGGGCTGCCAGGAAAAAACTTAGGTATCCTAAGCAACCCGCTGGCGGTGATGCAGGGCAGGCAGGACCAAGTTTGGACATCTGGTCCGGACTGAAGGACCTGGCAACAATTTCTGACATGTCTACTGTCACTGCATATGATACTATCACCATTGACAGAATGGTGGAGGATTACATCGGTGACAGCATCCAAGTAGGCATGTCAGACAGTCCATACCTGTACTGGCAGGAAAAAGAGGCAATTTGGAGGCCCCTGTACAAGCTGGCTCTATTTTACCTGAGTTGCCCCCCCTCCAGTGTGTACTCCGAAAGAGTGTTTAGTGCAGCCGGGAACCTTGTCAGCGAAAGGCGTAGGAGGTTGCTTCCACAGAATGTGGAGAAGATGATGTTCATCAAAATGAATTATCAGCTCTTCCAGGGAGACCAGCCTCCAGAAGGTACAGAGGGACCTGTGGTGGTGGATTCAAGTGGGGACGAGTTAATACTTTGTGAGGATGAGGATGCACACACTGAAGAGGGTGAGGAATCGGTGGATGAGGAGGATGAGGATGACATCTTGCCTCCGTAGAGCCAGTTTGTGCAGGGACACATTAATTGCCAGCTTGTTTTGTGGGGGCCCAAACGAACCAATCATTTCAGCCACAGTTGTGTGGCAGACCCTGGCTCTGAAATGATTGATTTGTTAAAGTGTGCATGTCCTGTTTATACAACATAAGGGTGGGTGGGAGGGCCCAAGGACAATTCCATCTTGCACTTCTTTTATTTCTTTGCATTATGTACAGTTTGGGGCCTAGTTTTTCTAACTGCCATCCTGTCTGCCACTGCAGTGTCACTCCTAGATGGATCACGTGTTTGTGCCGCCCACTCGTGTCGCTTAGCATAGTCATCCAGCTACCTCGGTGCAACCTTTTGGACATGAAAACACTATTGTGAGGTGTGAGGTGTTCAGAATAGACTGGAAATGAGTGGAAATTAAGGTTATTGAGGTTAATAATAGCATAGGAGCAGAGAAACCAACAAATTCTGTGATTTTAGCTGTTTTTATGCTTTTTTAAAAAAAAATACAGATCCAAAACACAAAACCCAGAACCCAAAACACGGAAGGGTGGTTTTGGCAAAACCAATCCAGATCCAAAACACGAAGAAAGATCCAGATCCAAAACCAAAACACGAAAAGTGGCCGGTGCACACCCCTAATATATATATATATATATATATATATAATTTATACGCACAACATTATTACTCTCTTTATCTGCTCCCATAGTGAGCTTGATTAAGAAGTGGATGCTAGTAAAACATTAGATGCACTGCTCATGCGTCCCAATGGTTACTGCCGGGGGGCACATAATGGCATTGCATTCGATCCATGCAATTTTGACAGGCATTCTTGGTCGGTGACTGGAGAGAAGTGGATAACGGCGGCTGGCGTGTTCATGTCTGGGACTGCTTTGGAAGACGCAGTTTCACTGACACCAGCAGCCATGAACCGACGGACATTATGAGCAACCACAGGGTTGCTCTAATGTCCGATGGTGCAGCCGATGTTCGATTGATGGTTTGTCTTTGTGCACACATCCACAGATTTGTATCGTGGGTTTCTCAATAGGATGCCTACCGACCACGGCATTAGCATAAAGACACAGTAGTGGCTCTGACGTTGTCAAAGCTGCTACTGCAGATCCATCCACCACTGAATCAGGCCCATTATTACTACACCCCACCGCCCAGATAGCAGTAATATACCCCCATAATATTTATACACATTAACATTACCCCCACAGATAATATTAATACACCCCACCCCCAGTCTGTATTAATATGCCCCCTACACCTTCCCATATACTGTAATTACATCAGCAGGAAGTTGGTTTCCTGGTTGCAGCAGACTGCGGTGCTCCGAAGGAGGGGAGAGACATGCTGACACAGAAAGGGTAAGGAGAGGAGAGGAAGGGGTGGAGTCTTGTGAAGGAGAAGTCCTGACATAGGGTAGAGAAGTGAAAGAGGCGGAGCAGCTTCACGGAGTAGAAGGGGTGGGGTCTCGGCTGGGATGGGAGAGAGTAGAGGCATCCTCACCGCAGCCCATTGGTGTGGCACAGAGACAGTGTGAAGAACAGTTTAGCACACACAGCAGCAGTGCCGGTCCCTATGATGGCAGCAATGCTGCTGAATGACCTGGGGGCCAACAGAATGTTTCCTATGGGTACAGGGGGGGGCCCCTTCTGAGAGGGTGGCCCGGGGTTACTTGCCCCTTTAATCCGGCTCTGCCTCCTACATTGCATTTGCAATTCCAGTGCTGCGTCCGCAGACACTGCCTCGGATTACAATCACGATGGTCGCGATAGCTGCTCCTTTGTCCAGGCTTCATAAGCTGATACAGGTTCCTGGCAGCTTGTGAGGCCAGGAAATCTGCATTCACTTTCACACCCTTGCTTCGTCACTCCAGGAAAACGGGGGGAAACACGGCACTGTTTCTTGGAAACGCTGGCCTGGAGCTCTCTGACCCCCAAACGCTGTAGCCTGTCAATCAGGCTGCAGCATGGAGACACTGCAAACGAACTCGCAGTCCTCCCACCATCAGAGATGTACGCTTACCATTGAGTTAGCATACATCTCTGAATCAGGCCCTAAGTCAGAAGCCCTGATTACTACGCAGCCCATTACCCCATCTATAATGCTCCAGAGCAGTTATGAAAACATTATTTGTCTGCAATATAACTGTGAGTATCCGATGATGGTGACTCCACTAAATCAATACATGGTTTATGGACCCTAAATAGCAGAGGTTGTCCAAAGCTGAACTATCAATTTAATTATCTTTAGTTATGATAAGTTTGTGAAACATTTATACATATTTACGTTTTTTTTTTTGTATTATTATTATTTTAGTAGTAGCTCTAACTGTATATGTTTTACGCCCCCATTTATTAATTATCAGTATTATACACATTCATTCTTATAACGCTATTTATTTCTACATTGCGCTACCAATATCCTGGTGAGTACAGTGCTATGATTAATGATTACGTTATATAACTTTATATAACTAGACGATAGCAATTGCCACAAATTAAATTCAATTGCCTGTATTTGTGGCTGGAGGTTTAAATGCTGTAGGCATATTGATCTTAGGACGTTAAGTAGCTTTGATGGAGTGCAGTTGTCCGGCAACAGTCTTATATTAACAGCATTTTAAAAGTGACAGCATTTTATGTTTTGTTTTAAACTGATGATTGAATGCACATTTGTTGCAGGTCCTGTAATTCAATATTTACAGCCTTGGATCATTGTCAAGAAGCAATAGAGATTACAAGTGAAGAACATGTTGTACAGGTACAGATAATAAATCGATGGGCCTCATTCACCATGGATCGCAACTGCAACAGCGCACGCAGATCGATGGTGCGTACTGTGCATGCGTATACAGCACAGTGCGCGTGCGTGAGTTAGCATTGCGATCGCTTAGAGATCACTCAAACAGAATAAAAGCCGTCGAGCGTTTGGGGGTGGTGACGGGGGAGTGGTCGGAGAAATGCAAACTTGTCTGTCTGTTGAACGCCAATGCAAGGTTGTGCATAAATTAGCATAAATTAGCCACTGAGGATCACATAGGGTTGAAGTTACCAAAAGGTAAAGGGCAGACTAGATGGGCCAAGAGGTTCTTATCTGCCGTCACAATCTGTTTCTATGTTACTCACTGCGTGCATCAAGACTTGCAGTTTCTGCGGCAGGTCAGGCCTTCTGTAAATGTGCGTGAGGGGCCGATGTTACTGCAAGGTATTACGGATGTGAGATAGCGGTAGTGGGCGTCTCTATGCTGGCTGTGCAACGGCTTTGCGATTGCATTTATTAGCATAGTTTCACAGCAGACCTCTGTGCATAATTGCAGCTGCGATCTCAATAGTAATTCATGCTGAATCAGGACCCATGTCCAGTTATTAATCTTTTTGTAGAATAATTGTGTTTAGTGTTATATGTCTCTAGTTTAGGATTGCACCTAGAGATGAGCACAGGAGTGGCAAAATTCAGGGGAACATGTCATTTCACGGAGGTGCTAACTTCTGGTGATAACGTCTTGTTTCGACTTTTTATAGGATGCCCAATTTATGCTGTCGATGTAAATTTTCATTTAGCTGAATTTGTAGTTTATGTTTAGATTTGGACAGTGATAGATAATTCCTCTTCCTATGTAAGGTTTTAGGATTAGGGCAGGGAGCTGAAGCTTAAATCCACTGGTGAAACATGAACAATTTCACTGCCAAACTCAAGATGCAGCAAATATCGCTCATCTGTAATTGCAACCTTTTAGACAGATATTGCATTTTCATTTTGTTTCGTTTAGCTCTGTAGAATGGATAAAAACAGCTAAAATCATGTAATTTGGACCTGTTTACATGCAATCCAAAACCAAGATTCCTTTTTTAAATCTGAATTCCCCATTTACAGCAGACCCGAACCGGCACTCTGTTCTATTCGGAACTCCAAAAGTGACCTGAGCCGGGACTCAATTCAACTGGGAACCCCTGAGTTCGGGTGTGTTCATTTCCCAGGAAAACCGAACCGCACATTTCTAATATAGCTATATGGGGTGTTGTATGTTAGGTTTACAGTTCTCATGTCGATGTCCATAAGTTCGACATGGGATTGTTGACATGCTTAGCATTATGTCTAAACAGATGACATGTTGACATGATAGAATGTTGGCCTAATGTTCCTGGTGACCCATCGGTCACTTACTTGGTCCCCCTATCCCTAAACCTAACCCTTCCCCCAGTGCCTAACCCTAGCCACCCCTCCACCTGCAGCCTAACCCTATCTCCACTAGTGCCTAAACCTAACCCTTCCCCTAGTGCCTAACCCTAACCACCCCTCCACCTGCAGCCTAACCCTATCCCCACTAGTGCCTAACTCTAACCACCCCTCCACCTGCAGCCTAACTCTATCCGCACTACTGCCTAAACCTAAACCTTCCCTTAGTGCCTAAAGGTGCATACACACTGGGCGATTAACGTGGACGACTGAATGATAACAATATCGTTATCGTTCAGTCGTCCACTTTATTGTCCATTTTTAACACAAAAACGATGAACGATAACGACGACGCGCGTTCCCACGGGTCGTTCGTCATTATCGTTCATTGGGTTAACATGCAGGCCAACCTGAAGATGTTGTCAGGTTGCTGCATGTTATGGAATGGGGGAAAGAACCCGGCGCTGAAAGATATCGTTAATGATATCGTTCAGCGGGTGTGCTCAATGTCATGAATGACATTGAGCACAGCCTGCCAGGGACAAACTAGATGATATTGCTCAGGGAGTATATCATCTAGTGTGTACACTCCTTAACCCTAACCACCCCTCCACCTGCAGCCTAACCCTATCTCCACTAGTGCCTAAACCTAACCCTTCCCCTAGTGCCTAACCCTAACCACCCCGCCTCCTGCCGCCTAACCCTATCCCCACTAGTGCCTAAGCGTGACCCTACCAGAGGCGAATAACCTTAACCGTCGGCATTCTGAAAATGTCGACATTTCACATGGCATTTCACATATCAGTTTTTGACATTGTGAACATGTCGACATTCTGAGGCTGTTGACATGGTTCCTGTTGACATGTTGAACAATGTCGATGTTGTGGTGTCGGCATTATGAATGTCGACATGGTAACTGTCAACTATGTGACCGGATACCAAATTTATGAACCTATTTGTCTGCTGTGTAAATCAGCAAACCTGTACCAAATAATGTGTAAGTTTCCTGTCCGAGCGTTGTGCCCTGTCCTCTGCCCTTTGACTCCAGCAGCAGAGTTATGTACTTTCTAACAAAACAAATTAGTACTATCAATTTTAAAAATCGCAAAATCGTAATGTTTAAATTGCAAAGATATTGATTAAATGAAAATGCAGAACAGACTTATAACAATACATTGTATTCAGTTATTCAGTGTATTAGCAATTGGGGTTATATACTTAAAAATATGGTATGCCGTCAGAATGTCGACACTCATAATTTTGACTTTGTGAATGTCGACAGTTGCTTTTAGGGTTAAGGTTAGATTAGGGTTAGGCTACAATTAGGGTTAAGTTTAGGCTGTGGTTAGGGTTAAGTTCAGGGTTAGATAAAAAAAATTGCATAAAAAAACGTATTGTTGACATGATGACTGTTGACATTCACAATATCGACATTACATCATTGTTGACATTTCACATATTGATATACAGGCCATGTCAACATCCTTAATGTCATCTTATTATACAACACCCAACAAATGTGGGTGCAGTTATTTATTAACAGTCAATAATTGGGGCTGAGTTGGACTATAATGACTTGCATAGGATCTCCACACAATACATATGAATGATATAATATCGAGACACTGTGCTCACTTACTGCAATGATTTGTAATACACTGTGCTAATAATATATTCTGCAAAATGTATACTTGAACAGCTCTGTACACAGATTTTAGTATTGCAGACTTGCCTGTTAGTATGTTCTAAGGGTTATACTTTAGTGTTTGGCAATCTGGGAATAACGTCACAGTTCTAAATACTTGTAACTTGTTAGTATATTAATCCAGCTTTTGAGCGGATGATGGGCTATCACAAGGAAGAACTCCTGGGGAAGGAGCTCATGGAATTGCCAAAAAGTGACAAAAACCGTGCGGATCTGTTAGATACTATCAACACGTGTATCAAAAAGGGAAAGGTAAGGACCACTACGGCTCTATCCCAGTTACATTACGTGTACAGGCATATAAATTGTAATGGACAGATAAAGTATGTGACTTAGAGTGGCCGGTGGCATCATATAACTCCATCAACCAGGAGAGACTGACATTTTCTACCCGCATTTTTCTTTTGATAATATGAAGATTTGCTAATTATAATGTTTGACTGCTTAAAGCTGATTTCACATAAGTAGGTTATGTGCTTCTATATGACATCATAATATAGGAAACTGTAATAATTACTAGTCGGTAGTGTTTAACAGCTGATTCGCTTAATGCTTGAAGCCCCCTTCCCCAATAATGTGTAGCTGTGTTATTCATATTTGTTGCCATGTTTTTCATTGTCAGTGAGGTCAGTCTTACGCTGGGTACACACTGGCCGATATATCGTTTGTACAGCCGACCGCCAATATCATCCAAGCCATCAACCAGTGTGTACACCCGATATACCTGTGAACAACATTGTTCACAACTATATCATGTCGGCCGTACAGCACAGCAGATGCAATGTATCTTATAGATATATCGTACACATCTGCATGTGTGCACAGACGACCAACTGACCCATATGCCGGCTGAAGTAACAACTGACGTCACTACTGGTTGCTATGGCCAGACATATCGGTCGGTAAATGTGTATGCACACCTCCATAGCTGGTGTAGCTGGCATTGGGATGGTTACCGACTGATGTTTGGAAAACACCAGGAATAACACATGTGGCCGTGGCCCCTGTGCATTCACTTGCAAAGTATTAGTGTTCCACAGCTCTCCAGCACCACAAATGCTCCCAACCATAGGTACAAGTGCAAGTGGCTATGGCCTCCATGAAACTACCCAAATAGAGCTGCACAAAATTAAAAAAGACTAAGAGGGGTATTCAATATGAAACGTAAACTTCGCTGTCGAAGTTTACGTTTCATATCGGAGCTTTTACCTGCGTTAAAGTATCGGGCGCGCGCCCGCGTATCCCCATATTCAATATGAAACTAACCAAAACGGGAGCCTGCGAAGTGGGATTTGCGTAAAGTTACGAAATTTTCCTTAAACAAATTGTAGGACCCCCCTAAAGTTTTAAAACATGGGGGATCACTATGGGTACCCCCGTTTTAGCCTTTAAATGAAAGTCGGGGATTTAAATAACCGCAGCAGGTGTTTTTTCCCGACATTGAAGAAGTGTTGCAGAAGAGCAACATGTTTTTTTAAGTGGTCCCATCAAATTTGGGGTACATGAAAATGGGTACTAGCATATTTTCATGTCCCTAAAGTAAGTTTTTAAAAATTCTGCATTTGTGCACCTGCCGCTATAAATCTATTCTAGAATACACCTGCCGCATACATGCAGAATAGCCCTGAACCTATTTCCCTATTGATAAACAATTTTTTCCCATTTTTTTTTTTTCACCCCAATTTTTTAAATTATTTTTTGGGGTGTCCCTATTTTTTTTTTTTACTTTTTTTGACACAGTTATCTTTTAAATGTCATTCCCAGGGGTGCGGGCTATTTTTTTTAAGCCTGCACCCCTAAACCCCAATTCTGCACTTTTTTCGCCACCTATTCAATGGTGAAAAGTTATCCCTGCTTTTTTTCAAAGACTTTTCGAACCTGCGAAAAGTCTTTGAAATTGAATACGGTGTAAAACTAAAACCTGCGATAATGACTTCATAGGTGCGATATTAACGCAAAAACAATGTTTTCGCTCCCATATTGAATACCCCTATATATTGCAAAATATGGATATTAAAATACTCTGCCAGATTGCTCTACTTAACCGTAGGTGATATATTGTCTTACTCTATTTTATAAAGGAATGGCAAGGAATTTACTATGCACGACGGAAATCAGGAGACAGCATCCAGCAACATGTAAAAGTCACTCCAGTCATTGGGCAAGGCGGGTGAGTACAAGACAGCTTGTTCTAAGTTTGCTTAAATGCTCTTTAACAAAACACAGTACACTTCGGGTGCCACTAGAGGTAGCTGTTCATTGTAATGCAACATATCTCCTAAAACAGTCCCAATTTTTTCATTGTCCTGATTTTCCTATAGAAATTGCTGGGAATATGTAACAAACATGGAAAGGTGCAGATTTCTTAGGATTTGGGTATATTATTATGCTTCTACAATATCAAACTAACTAATATGGGCTGGTAGAATGGCATTTACCAGGTATTATACAAACCCATAATCATTGCAAGGCTATGGAAAATACACAACATATCATATTTGGTCTGTGGCTCCTTTGTGTTATTTAATTTCTGATGGCTGACCAAAGTAATTGCATATTAGATCTTAGTATTGCAGCTAGGAGACTTTAATACATAACACTCACTTTTTGGTGATGTTGTATGGTACAGTATGCAGCTTCTGTGCACAAAATATATGGGTTTTATTTTGTGTACTTCACTAATTATTAATACTAATAAAATCAGATATAACGCCACATCTAAAAGTACATAAAGTAGAAATATAAAATAGTAAAAGTACTTTGCATTTGGAGTTGGATATATGTGAAAACATTCTCCATTAGAATTCATGCACAATAAGAGGGCTTACATTCTATAGGGGGGGAGACAGACAGGGGTGACACAGATAGGGTAGACAGTGAGGAAGAAGTGTGTAAGCAGCAGGTTAGGATGAGAGCTGGAAGGATTTGAAGAGTCTTGAGACCCCGTTTGAAGATTTGTAGAGAGGTGGAGAGTCTGATAGGGAGAGGGAGAGAGTTTATTTACGCTTTTCTTTTTTATTATTTAGATAACATTTTGTAATGACCTGTCATCATTCCTTCCACAAAAGGCATCTTGATAAGGAAATTTTATTTTTTAACTTATATTGTAAGCAGCCTGTCAATTCACTAGTGAAGCTTGTATTAGCAAACCTAGGCATGTGCTTAGGGTAAGTGGTTAGAGGGGGCATTTAAGCGCTGAATCAGTACAAAATGTCACTCATCCTGTGTTTCTAATGCCTCTACAACACCCCACATGGAACACTGCATGCGCATAACACTGGCTTCTGGGGATTGCATTGTCTGCAGCCTCGTGAAGCCGTGTAGGACTGCCCGAAAGGAAGAGCAGCGGCTTCCACTGGACTGGCAGTCCCACGGGGAGGATGCAGCATGGCCCCTGCCGTCGCTTCATCGCTGCCAGCATCGGCAAGTGTGTATGCACTTGCTGATGCCGGCATCCTGCTGGGTCCCATCGCTTCCGAGGTCGGCATACACTAGACATCGTCTACTGCGTACCGGCCTTAACAGAGAGATAAGATGATGAAAATGAGTAAATATACTTAGATGTTTATAAAAACAATAATTAGCATTATGTACTATTGACACAGAAAGTGTTACTTTAAAGGGTATGCAGTCGGGAAGCCGGCGGACCTAATCCCGACAACTGGCTTCCCGACTGCTTAATCCCGGCGAGGGCTAAATGATAGGCGTCTAAATCTATCGATCGAAGGACACCGGGCACCGAGCGCGGATAGCCGCGGGGTGGGGCGAGGGTTAGGTTTAGGGATCCCGGGGGGACTTAGGTTTAGGCACCCCCCCGGGAAGTTAGGTTTAGGTTAGGGGAAGGGGGTTTAGGGTTAGGCACCCCCGGGGGGGACTTAGGGTTAGGCAGCGGGGAAGGGGGGGTTAGGTTTAGGCACTTAGAGGGGGGGATTAGGGTTAGGCACTGGGGGGAAGGTTAGGGTTAGGGGGTAGAATTAGGTTTAGAGAATACTTACCTTGGATGATCGGGATTTCCTCCACTGCCGGGATGCCACTGTTGGGATTCCAAATGCCGGTCATGGGTCCGGTGGTAAATCATACCGATTCCCTTTAAAGGGGGTGATCAGCTGACTGAAGGCCCCATTTAACAATGAGCCTAAATACCAGCGGCATATTTCATTTAGTATTGCAAATGAATATGACACTGGTATTCATCATTACTTACCTCGCCGGCGAGGTCCAGCGTCATCCTCCTCATTGGCGGGGTCCTCCTCTCAGCTGCTGGCAGCCTATCGCTGCCAGCGAAGGGCTACACTGTCATGAGCATGCGGGACGGTCAGTCTGCATATGCACATGACTGTTTAGCCCGGTGGGGACCCGGCAGTGCCTAGAATGCTTTGCTGAAGCCGGATAGGCTGCTGCCCGGTCCCCATTGCCAGCAATAGGGGCCGCATCATTCTCGTCATCTAAAGACGGTGAGAGCGATGCGTGATAATCTTAGATTACTGCTGTTTGTTGAATACTGAAATTATTATTATTATTATTATTCCATTTTATTTATAGGGCGCCACAAGTGGTCCGCAGCGCCGTACATACAGTAAAGGGTACACAGAACATTACATTACAATACAGTAACCAAAATATAAACAGAGCACAAGTAACAATTAGCAACACAATTCTCCATACACAGTACAGCTGGGAAGGTGAAGGCTGTCATAGAAGTGCTAGAGAAGAAGGCTGTGAGACAGTGGGGAGGATGACCCTGCTCCTAGGAGCTTACAATCTAGGGGAAATGATGACATAAGTCCTTTAGCAAGTGCTAAAGGGGTTGTGCATCGTTGTTGAATGGGGCCCTGAATTACATTTGCACCGGCACACTTCTTATACTCCAGAAGTTGCTCTATGACCTACAAAAAACAAATAAAGAGAAAAAAACTGGAATATGCTGTTTGCATAAGTATTGAATCTCAGTACTCCCTTTATTGTTTTGTGGAACCACCCGTTATTATTATTTTGTGGAGCCACCCGTTATTATTTTGTGGAGCCACCCTTTATTATTTTGTGGAGCCACCCGTTATTATTTTGTGGAGCCACCCTTTATTATTTTGTGGAGCCACCCTTTATTATTTTGTGGAGCCACCCATTATTATTTTGTGGAGCCACCCTTTATTATTTTGTGGAGCCACCCTTTATTATTTTGTGGAGCCACCCGTTATTATTTTGTGGAGCCACCCTTTATTATTTTGTGGAGCCACCCATTATTATTTTGTGGAGCCACCCTTTATTATTTTGTGGAGCCACCCATTATTATTTTGTGGAGCCACCCTTTATTATTTTGTGGAGCCACCCGTTATTATTTTGTGAGCCACCCTTTATTATTTTGTGGAGCCACCCATTATTATTTTGTGGAGCACCCGTTATTATTTTGTGGAGCCACCCTTTATTATTTTGTGGAGCCACCCGTTATTATTTTGTGGAGCCACCCGTTATTATTTTGTGGAGCCACCCTTTATTATTTTGTGGAGCCACCCTTTATTATTTTGTGGAGCCACCCTTTATTATTTTGTGGAGCCACCCATTATTATTTTGTGGAGCCACTCTTTATTATTTTGTGGAGCCACCCTTTATTATTTTGTGGAGCCACCCATTATTATTTTGTGGAGCCACCCGTTATTATTTTGTGGAGCCACCCTTTATTATTTTGTGGAGCCACCCTTTATTATTTTGTGGAGCCACCCGTTATTATTTTGTGAGCCACCCTTTATTATTTTGTGGAGCCACCCATTATTATTTTGTGGAGCACCTGTTATTATTTTGTGGAGCCACCCTTTATTATTTTGTGGAGCCACCCATTATTATTTTGTGGAGCCACCCGTTATTATTTTGTGGAGCCACCCTTTGTACACGGCTTGGGAGTGATTTCTGGCCTTTTCTTCCAGGCAGATTGCTTAAGGAAGACGTTTTTGAACCTCAAACTGAAAATTTGCCAGCGCTGTTGTAGGACATTCACCGTTTGGTTTTTGAGCCACAATGTTAATATGAATTTGTGATCAGGCTCATTGTCCTGTCGAAAAAAATTGACTTTATTTTTACCATCCATTCTTGCTGCTATTTTATCAAGATGCCCAGCAGAGCCGTAAGTAGACTTTTTGGTGCCCTGTGCCAGAAAGAGCATTGGCACCCCCTCATTTTACAAAGGGTCATAATGCACCCAAAAAAGGGCCATGGCTTCATGGGGAAGGGCCAGGAAAGAGATAGGAGAGGCCAGGATATGCTGTGGATGAAATAAGAGAAATCTACAAGCAAGAATGATAATAAACAGAAATTTGACAGGCCCAAACAGCGCCCCCTGACGTGTGGTGCCCTGTGCGATGGCACAGGCCGCACTACCCTAGCTACAGCCCTGATGCCCAGTACTTGCTGATGAAAAGCAGCTGCACAGCATGGGTGTGGTACACAAGATCGACAATGTAAAGGTCAACAATCAATGGAATGACACCAGATGGTCAACATGCGAAAGGTCAACAGGGACAAAAGGTCGACTGACAATAGATTGACAGTGCAGTAAGTAGGATGACAAGGACAAGAGGTTGACACAAAAATAGTCGACAAATATTTTATTTTTGACATTTATCCCTAATCCCAACCCTAACATTACACATGTTGAAAAACCATAAAATAAAGTGTTCACTATTTTTGTGTCGACCATTTAAACCTGTCGACCGTTTAACCATTTCAACCTACTGCACCGTCGACCTTTTGTACATGTTGACATAATGCATGTCGACCATCTGGCGTCAACCCATTGACTGTCGACCTTTATATTGTCCATTTTCTATCAGGATACCCCACAGCATAATGCTGCCAGCATCATATATCACTGAGCAGTATGAGTTTTGCTCCACACATATTACTTTGAACTTTGATCAAAGACAGATTTCTTGGTGTGTCCAGAAAACTTTTTCCTGAATGGGTCACTCTTGAGCTGCAGACCTACTTTTACATGGTTCATTTGACCAATGTTATTCAGAGCTCTTGATAGGGAAACTGCAGGGCCATAGCAGCTAGCTGGAAGCCTCGTGCCCGATGCCTCTCTGTTCCAGGCACCCACAAGCTGGCGAAGGGAGCCACTAGGGCAGTGACGTGCCACTCCCACGTTCTCGCACCTTTGGCAGCAGCACAAGTCGCACATCCCACCTTACGTCCCTCTGTGCCTACAGCACCTTTACTACAGTCTCAGCTTCAGATGTCTGTAGGGTCTCCAAAGTGGTTGTGGACTTTAGCTTCTCTAACAAGTTTCCTTGTTTGCACAAAGAGTTTTAAGGGTCGACCTGTCTAGGCAACACCTGGGTGGTTTGATGTCACTCTACCTCCTGAAAACTGAAGCAACAGTCCCCCACTGGGACATTCATACACTTAGATATTGTTTTGCACCCCTTTCCTAATTTATGCAATTGTATTACTTTTTGGCATGTTTTTTTGTTGTCATCTTCACAGCTGCCGTAACTGTGGGGTATTAAAAAATATATTAAAAAAATATAACAAAATATATATATATATATATATATATATATATATAAAGTTTCATATAGTAGTGCTGTATTGTACATCAAGTGTTTTGGCAACTAGTTGGCAGCAGGTGGCTAATTATTGAATATTTATGTTACTAGGAAAATTAGACATTTTGTGTCTATCAAGAAGCTGTGCAGTGCCAGTGACAACAATAAACAGGTACATTTATTATTATTCTTATTAATATTTATCCATATAGCGCCAGCATACACCAAAGGGATTTACAATTGGGAACAAATACAGCAAAAAAACAAGACTGGGCAATAACAAAGAAATAAAGAGGTAAGAGGGTACATTGGTTGTTATTTTATATACTTTATAAAAACAAGACATACGTGGGACTAAGCCATGCTGGGTACAGATAGGTATCATTCATTGGTTGCCATCGGAAAGCCACAGGTTGTGCCTTATTGTCCTACTGAACAATAACACAAAGGATTGTCACCTATGTCAGAGTGGATTAGTCTATAGTGTCATATTTAAATCTCCTATGGCCCTTCAGCTGGGGACCCCCGGCCGGGATGCGGCCCACCAATGCACTTTGAGCCCTGCCTTCCCTGACAACCTCAATAGACACTATTGCATTACATAATTGTTATAACAGTATATGGCCCAGGTGTAACATAAATGCAGTAATGTTCATGTACATACTTGGGCAGCACTGTTCTATGGTTTGGGATAATTATTTAATTGAATATGAAAGTAATGCTCATAACTGGAACACCTAGAAGAAAGCTTTAATTCTCGTGCCCATGTCAACCAATCGGATTCCTGCTACCGTCAGTCAAACTTACACCATATGGTATATAGGGATCTCTTCATCATATCATTTTCTACATAATGACTTCTCCATCATTTGCGAAGGGAAGTATGAAACTGCGAGAGTGAACTAAGGCACACAGTATTGAGAAATAAAAGACTGTAAAAAGACCGTTGAGCCTTCAAAATAAGGCAAAACAGAATTGTAGGGTGTAAACCAGACAAAGCGTACAGATTATGTCGGACATGGTAAAGTAAGAGAAATTTGTCATTAGCGCCAGCTAAATGGTCAACTTTTCTCTTTTCAACCCAACTAATTGCCCACGTTAATGAGCTTTAAAGTTAAACCTGCAATGGACCATTTGAATACATAAACAGCAGCACTGAGAAACTTGAGTGATATTTCAAAGTCTTCTAGCTGCAAATGTGGCATATTACCAATTAAAATGTTTTATTCAACATCATATATAATTAAACATTTCAGTTAGATGGACAATTCCCTCAAATCCATATAATGTTACAAGATACCAGCTAAAATATTGTAAAAGGAGATATTATATTATTATTACTAGTAACTATTAATTATTATATTACAGTCATATCTCAGGAGATCATATAATACCAAATGTTGACATTTCATAGTGTTGAAAATCAATTCTGTGCATCATTGTCCAGGTTTTAGAACTTTATTTGGGGCTTAATTTATAATACAGGTTGAGTCTCCCATATCCAAAATGCTTGGGACGAGGGGTATTTTGGATATCGTAATATTCCGTGTTTTGGAATATGTGCATACCATAATGATATCTTGGGAATGGGACCCAAATCTACGCACAGAATGCATTTATGTTTTATATACACCTTATACACACTCATTTTATACAATATTTTCAATAATTTTGTCTCTCAAACAAAGTTTGTGTACATACATGAAATTCATTTGTTTCATATATATCTTATATACAGAGCCTGAGGGTAATTTTATACTTTATTTTTAATAAATGTGTGCATTAAAAAAAGTTTGTGTACATTGAAACATCAAAAAGCAAAGGTTTCACTATCTCAGGTATGCTAAAAAAAATTCTGTATTTCAGAATATTCCGTATTTCTAAATATTTGGATATGGGAGACTCAACCTGTACACTGCAATGTGAATATTGATCACTCCTTTTGTTCTTGAGACATAAAATGTGGAGGTTATTGTGTGCAAATTAAATATTTTATTATTATCATTATTATTATCGTTTATTTATATGGCACCACAAGTGTTCCGCAGCGCCTTAGTACATAAACAAATAAGTGACCAGTGACTTACAATACAATACAGTGCAGAACAAGGACATGGATAATATACATTGCTACATTAGCGACCATAACACCCAAATAGCAACAGTATAAGCAGCCAAGTGTTAGGTGTCCTAGTGGTGAGTAAGGAGTAGATGAAAATAAAGTGAAGAGAAGTACAAAAAGGTAGAGTGCCCTGCTCGTAAGAGCTTACACTCTAAAGGGGAGGGGCAGACACACAGGTGTGACACAGATGGGGTAGACAGGGAGGAAGGAGAATGTAGTAGCAAGTAAAGATGAGAGCTGGAAGGCTTTGATGAAGTCATTGGTCTTGAAAGCCCAATTGAAGGATTGTAGAGAAGTGGAGAGTCTGATGGGGAGAGTAATAGAGTTCCAAAGGTGGGGAGCAGCACGGGCAAAATCTTGGAGGCAGGAGTCAGTAATCAGTTGGCATGAAAGGCGGCGTGCATTTGTTGAACGAAGAGGGTGGCCAGGAGAGTGAAGGGAGATGAAGTCAGAGATGTAAATCAGAGAGGAATGGATGAGGGCTTTGTAAGCGAGTGTAAGAACCTTGAATTGGGTTCTAAAGGGGAAGGGTAGCCATTGGGAGAGGGGAGGGGATGTAGAACATTTGGAGAGGAAGATGAGCCAAGCAGCAGCATTGAGGACAGACTGGAGAGGAGAGAGATGGGAGTTGGGGAGGCCAGATAGGAGGAGGTTACAGTAGTCCAATCTGGAGATGATCAGTGAGTGTATGAGGGTTTTAGTATCACCCTGGGTGACAAAGAGTCTGATCTTGGAAATATTTTTGAGATGGAAATGACAGGACTGTGAGAGGTTCTGGATATGTGGTTTGAAGGAGAGGAAGGAGTCCAGGATAACTCCAAGACAGCGCACTTTGGGGCTAGAGGAGATAGTTGTGCCATCAATTGATAATGAAATAGTGGGAAGTGAGGTTATGTGGGAGGGTGGGAAGATGATTAGTTCAGTCTTAGACATATTAAGTTTAAGAAATCGCTGGGACATCCAGGAAGAGATAACAGAGAGACAGTTGGAGATACGAGTTAGGAGAGAGGGGGGAGGTCAGGAGAGGAAAGGTAGATCTGAGTATCATCAGCATAGAGATGATATTGGAGGTCAAAAGAGCTGATGAGTTCACCTAGAGAGGGTGTATAGAGGGAGAATAGTAGAGGTCCAAGAACAGAACCTTGGAGAACACCTACTGTAAGAGGATGTGGGTGGAAGAGGAGTCATGAAAGGAGACAGAAGAGAAGGATTGGTCAGAGAGGAAGGGGGACAGCCATGAGAGGGCAGTGTCATGTAGACCAAGGGAGTGAAGGATTTGCAGCAGGAGAGGTCGAGAAGCAGCAGAGAGGTCGAGGAGTATGAGCAGAGAGGAGTGGCCCTTGGATTTTGCAGCAAGCAGGTCATTGCTGACTTTTGTGAGGGCAGTTTCAGTGGAGTGAAGAGAATGGAAGCCAGACTGAAAAGGGTCAAGGAGGGAGTGGGAGAAAAGAAAGGCAGTAAGGCAGTTGCAAACAATACGCTCAAGGAGTTTGAAATCCAAAGGGAGGAGAGAGATGGGTCGGTAGTTGGAGAGAGTGTTAGGATCAAGGGTAGGTTTTTTAAGAATGGGGGAGACAAGGGCATGTTTGATAGCCGAAGGGTCAGTGCCAGATGAGAGGGAGAGATTGTGGAGGTGGGCAAGATGGAAACAGGCACGAGTTAGCGGAGGAGACAGGAAGGGATAGGGTCAAGGGGGGAGGTGGAAAAGGGGGGGGACAGGATGAGGGCCATGACTTTCTCTCCAGATACAGGGGAGAAGAATGTCTGAGTTGGTAAAATGGATGGGGAGGGGTGATCTGGGAAAGGAGGGGGTGTAGTGCTGGGGGACTGGTGGGATATGATATCCTGACATATGGAATATATTTTAGATGCAAACTAGGT
Source organism: Taudactylus pleione (assembly GCA_031769625.1). Classification (NCBI taxonomy): domain Eukaryota; kingdom Metazoa; phylum Chordata; class Amphibia; order Anura; family Myobatrachidae; genus Taudactylus; species Taudactylus pleione. The sequence goes on from JAUIMM010000334.1 coordinate 2,925,618, forward strand.
AGCAAAGTCCAGGGCAGAAAGCGAGGAGGGAAGACAAGGAGGTGGTGGGCAGAGGAGGGAATTGACGGTGGCAAACAGACGCTGGGGGTTTGAGGACTGGGAGGAGATGAGGTTTTTGAAATATGACTGTTTCGAGAGATAAAGGGAAGCACTGTAGGATGAGAGCATAAATTTGAAATGGAGGAAGCCTGCCTTAGAGCGTGATCTTCTCCACTGTCGCTCGGCGGTTCGTGAACACTTTTCCAGGTATCTGATGCATTTAGATATCCAGGGTTGTGGTGTGGCTCTGTGTGGATGAGTAGTGATCGCTGAAGCAACAGAGTCAAGAGCAGAAGTAAGGGAGGCATTGCATAGGGTAATGGCTTGTGTCGATAGCCTCAATGTTATGCAGAGTGATGATGGCCATATGAGGTAGAGGAGGGGAAGGAGATTGATCAAGAGCCATAGATGAAGTAGGCAGTACTGGCAACAGACTCTAAAATGTATTACAATGTTCCTAGTTTTATGGGGGACTTGAGTCATAGTGACTAGAATTCCACATCCTTTGCAATTAGCCTCGTTCAACTGGTGTTTTAAGAATTTAGTTTTAATAAAGACCTTGACATCTGCTGGTACGGTTATGGGAACCAAAACTGCTGTGACCAATAGATATCACAAGTAAATTCAGCAATGCTTCATAGTAATAATAAGTATTTTAATTTTATTTTTTCTCTTATTATACTTACAGATTTACAAGATAAATCGAGATGACAAATACTCAGGAGACAATGCGTTAACAGGTTGTTTACGATTTCTATAAGACAAGTTTCTATTGTGATAATAGTATCTTCTCAATAAATGATGTAACATAACTTTGGGCCTGATTTAGACCTGCTCGGAAGCGCACAGCGCTGGCAAGCCGATCGATGTTTGCCCCCTGCGCAAGCGCCACGTCCGGTGTGCACATGCGCGAGCCCCAGCGAGCGACTGAAGTTCAGTTGCTCCGGGGCTCGCTACAAGATGGGGCAGCTGTCGATGTTGATTTTCAGCTCGCCCCGTTTTGTAGGCGGGCAGGGGGGGTGGTTGAGCAAATGCAGGCGTTCCCAAAGTATGTCAGTAGTGGACTTCCTGCTCTATTATAGCAGGGAGTCCACTCGGGCTTGCGAGAGCTGAGACCCTACCACGGGGTCTCCTCCCAAGCCCGATGGTCACGGTAATCGTGACCATCTCCAGGCCGCTCGCAAAAGCTGTGGGTGGTCACCCACAGCTTAGCGAGCGGCTTGAAGAAAAATAAATAAATAAAAATTCCCGCCCTGATTCAGAGCGAGCGCTCGACAACAGCGAGCAGCTCTGAATCAGGCCCTTTGTACACTAATGTACTTTTCCCCATTACCCTTCAGATTCTCACTCTCACTCATTCAGACATAAGAATATAAGAAAAGAGTCAGCTGATGTAAGATCTATCACATCGCGGAGCAGTGATGGTAAGGAAAATAATACATTGCAAAGGTAGCAAACCATAAAAAGCCAACAGCACTGTCCAGCAAGATAATAATAATAGTAATATAAATATTTTCACTTACAAAGCCTTGAAAGAAATTCTGCTGAGAGAGGACTGGTATGGGCTGGGCTCCAGCCAAGCGAGAGACAATACTTGTTTGTGTAGCCCCTTAATTGTAAACTAACAAAATATTATTATACTATAATTATATTTTTTATATTTTACCTATTTTTTCTATATTATTCTTTTCTTAAAATCAATGTAACCTTATTTTGCGTTGAATTACATAGGTAGCTATTATCTGAACAAGTAACTGAATTATTATGTATGTGTAATCTCTATGATGTCATGTCTTTTATAATCCTGACCCCTTGTCTTACTTCTCACTTTACATTAGCAAGTTTGCAGAATCACAGATATTCCTCAATGGCGCGGATTCATACCATGACCATAGAGGCTCCCATAACAAAGGTTTATTTATTTTCTATTTATCTATTTTTTTTTTGTAAAATAATCTCTCTGTTTTGTTTGCTAATATCTCTGTTTATTTCTGCGTTACCATTGAAGGTCATTAACATAATAAATGCAGCTCAGGAGAACAGTCCTGTGACCGTGGCGGAGGCGCTGGACAGAGTTTTGGAAATACTGAGAACTACAGAGCTCTATTCTCCCCAGCTGGGAACCAAAGATGAGGACCCTCACACCAATGACCTTGTAGGGGGTCTGATGACTGTATGTTAAGTTTTTATTCATAAAATATTATAATTCTCCTTCAACCTCTGTCATATACAGTATTTACTAACAACTTATGCTACTCCCTAATAATGTTCTCCAGTATGTGAGGCAGATGTACTAAGCTCTGGAAAGTTATAAATTGGAGAGTGATAAACTACCAACCAATCAGCTCCTAATTGTCATTTTTTAAACACAGCCTGTAACATGACAGTTAGGAGCTGAGTGGCTGGTAGTTTATCACTCTACAATTTATCACTTCCGAGAGCTTAGTACATCCATGGGTAACATTTGTGAACCCTTTAGGTTAATGTATATTCCCATGTAACACAGTACTTCCCATAAAAATATATGAAAGGTTATGTACTACCAAGCTTATTATTAATAATAATAATAGCAATGATGTAAGTATTCACATATAGCTAAATATATCCATTATGTTCTCTCTTAGCTCTTTGCAGAATGACATCACATGAGACAGCAGACTATAAGTGACAGATCATGCAAGGACAGTGATGTACAGTAACAGGAGCGTAAATTACAGAAATTAAAATTTTCTTGTTTCAGATCCCACTAGGCCACCGTCCTATTGATATGTCATTTATTATTGGGCTTCATATATGAAAATGTACATTCTGAAATTGAATACAACTAAATAACACAACAAAATGGATGCTCAAACCAGATATTGATGTTCTCCATGCTGTTACACCTGGATAATGCAGGTCTCTCGCGCCTCTATGATGATACTAGTTGGGGTAGGAGTATTTCGAGAAACAAACACACAACTCTGCTATCATTTTGTTATCACAGTGACTGGACATAAAACTCTAGATAGAGGGGACTGTCATACATATTTCCATTCCTACACAATGATTGTTGGATAACTGTGGTCAGTGTTCGACCAGTGCGGTCATCCCATAGAGGGTGCACCGCTCCCCACATCCCGAGTTTCAGCGGGACAGCACTGTCCTGCTGTTCCATCCGTGGGCCAAAGTGTCCCATGGGTGGTCTGGTCGGGAGGTTGGGCACCCCCACCGCCGCAGCTGTGCGTCGTTTCCAGACCCCGGAGTAGCTGAATGGATGCTGCGCGCATGCGAGCGTCATCCACTTAGTGCCGGGAGAGGACTGGGGGAAGCCCACCTAGTGACGAAGTGCTGGGCTCACCCCCAGCTTGACGTTACACGGGAGGCATGCCGTGCGGGCACGCCCCTAAATAACGTCATTTAGGGGGCGTGGTCTATGGTAATTAGACTAGAGGGCGACAACTACCCAGGCGGCACAGGGCGCGGCTACTGCATGGAAAAGTACTTGCTTTTGTGAGTTACTTAATAAGCAGCATCAGGATTAGAACATGGATAAAAACCAAATCACATTTTAGGTCAGAAAGCAGATCATTCTAAAGGGTTCACAAATGTACTCACTCCATAGTAAGAGGATGTGCAGGGCACTGCCCATTATAAGGTTGAAAAACAGCAATATGACCCAAGCACCTATTTATCAAGGTGATCGGGTTTGTTATACAGTAATTTCCACATCTTTTATGCTACGGAACCCGTTGCCCATTGCAGTCCTGATGTGGCTGCTGTCCATGCTTAAGCTCTGAAAACTGAATGAATTGATAACCTCTTCTGCTGGCAATAGCACGCTGAGCCCGGCTTCTTCATCTAGCAAGGAGATCTGGAGATCCAAGAGGAATCCTTTCAGATCTGGTACTTTGGTGACCACAGCTGCAACTCGCAGCAAGTTGGAAACATAATTTATGTGGGGCCATTGGGTGGTAACAATAATTAGGTCTCAGTATACAGTATAAACTAAATATACATTTTCTTGCAGCTAAAGTCTGAATTGGTAGTTTGAGTGATGTAGCGATACTTGTCTTGTGTACATTATTTATATAAACTCACTTTGAATGATTCGGCAGGAAAGGGACCTTTCAGTTTCCAGCCAAGCAGCAGAATAACTACACCCCCTGAGTATGAAATAGCTTACTAAGGTACATGGACAGCATCTGACCAACACAGCGTGTTTGTAACTTTGTTCTTTGCAGGATGGTTTACGAAGACTTTCAGGAAATGAATATGTTTTCTCAAAAAGTAAGTTTCCTATCATGCAATATCGATAAATGATAATATTTAAGCTTTAATCGTATTGTGTGACATGCCAAAACACTGAGCGTCAAAAGGCAAAGACTTTAGTAATTGATGAAAAACATTTGGAATATAAGACACGTGTATTACATGTAATATATGTTGTTACAGACATGCATCACAGCCATAGTCACCTTTCAGTGCCAATAACCGTTAATGACGTTCCACCTCGTATTGCACAGTTACTGGACAATGAGGATTCCTGGGACTTTAACATATTTGAATTAGAAGCTGTTACACATAAAAGGTAAGTGGTTGGAATATATCTAATATGACACCTAAAAATGAACTGAACATTATTTTAGAGCTGGTGATCAGTCTGGACAAGAATCAAACCCCAGACTACAAGTTTAGCAAATTCTCAAATATGTAAACCAAAATTATTAGGAAAAACTACTTGATGCATGCTGTACGGGTTTTGCAACAGCAACAAAGATAACATTTACATATATACATGTATGAAACATGTCATGGGGTGAACCTGCACAAAAAGTCACTGTGAGTAGAAATGTGTAGTATAGGTAAGCCTGCAGGGTAAGAAAAGTCTAAAGGGGGGCATCCACTACACGATTTTAGCAGGCGATTGAACGATAACGACGTCGTTATCGTTTAAAAATCATTTATAAATTGCGCAGTGTTTGGTCGTTAACGATCAACGATGCACGCTCCCGCTGGTCGTTTGATCGTCTTGTCAGTCGACTGAACATTCAGGTCAATTTCACTTGATCTATTAAAGATCGTTTGCAAATCGTTCAGACTGAAAGATAAAATTTCAAGGGAAAAAATCAAGGGAAAATCGTTTAGAGATTGGACAGGGAGTAGATCGTCTAGTGGATGTGCCCCTTTAGGAATACTCAGGACCCTAAACAGTGCATGTTTTCCAGGTCTCCTCACAGAATCACAAGTGAAATAATTAGCTCCACCTGTGGATTTTTTAAAATGTATCAGTGAGTAATGAATACACCTGTGCACCTGCCAGGAGACCTGGAAAAAGTGAGCTGTGTGAGGACCGACTTTGAGAACCACTGATCTAGGACATTCTATAAAATGAGAGCTAGAAACTGATTGCTTGCTATGGAAAGATTGATAAATACCCCATTATACCGGATGGTCCAGCGGCTAGGAATAGCACTTTGCTCACTGTGCATGGGTCATTGTTTATATTTTTAAATTATGCACAATAATGTATATATTTAAAGTATTATAAACCGCTCTTCTCGCCAGGGCCGTTAAAAGCCGGCTCGGGAGAGGGGGAGTGGCCTAATAGCGGGAGGCGTGACTGCGTCCCCTTAGAAAAAAAAGGAAGAAAAACTTAGTTGCCGTGCATCTCAGCTCAGCGCTAATCCTGGGATCAGGCAAAGGAGACTGCTGCTGAGCAGTCTCCCACTGCAGCCCAGCACGCAACAGCATGTGCTGGGCTGCTGTCAGGTAAGCGGGAGGGGGCGTCAGACCTGGACCCCTGCCGAGCCCATCCAACAAGCATGGGCCCGGGTAATTAGTACCCACACCTCTCCCCCTCTCGGCGCCCCTGCTTGTCACCAGGTCATTTTGATTTGTTTTCCTTAAGATTCTATGTAGTAAAGCAATAATGCAATGCTAAAGGACATGGTGACAGGTCCGCTCTAGCACTATATTGGCACAAGAGAAATATTGCCTTATATTTATTTTATAGTGATTGGATGCTTTGAGGTAATATGACTGTAGAGGAAAGATAGCAAACAGGAAAAATATAAATCTAAGCTAGATAAATAGCCAACTATGGTAATCTAAATAGCTATTATTATTATTATTATTATTATTATTATTATTATTATTATTATTATATCAGTTTTATTTATTTCCATTTTATGTCTACTGACATGTAAAAAATGTACTGTCACTAAATGACAACACAGTTGGGAACCCTCCTATCACCCCTTTAGGTGCTGCCGCATTAGATTTTATGGCTTACAAACCTCATTCTTTATATCACTTTACTGTTATCACCAGATGGTATTAACTAATATAATCTGAGTTGAAATTTTTAATATATGTTACTGGATAACGTATGTATGCATTGAACGGAATTAAAAAATACCAGTAACAAATTTAACCCCTTCGCTACTAAGGATGAGTGGGATTCTTCCTAAGCTCTGCAGGGGTTCAAATGGGAGTGGAAAATTACCCAAAAGTCCCTGTCCCTTATAGTTGCTGCTGCTCAACCCTGAAAGTGGCAGGGCTTGATGACTTCATCACTCTGTGAACATGACATCATTAAGCCCCACCCCTCAGAACCCAATAACAACTGTAAATGGCTGTCTAAATGAGCTCCAGGAGTGGATGAGTGCCAGTTGGCTGCGACTGAAGCCTGATTTAATTATTATTATTATTATTATTATCCTTTATTATATGGCGCCGCAAAGGTTCCGCAGCGCCTTACACAGTACATAAATGAGCACACAAGAAAAACAGTTAATAGTAATACAAAACAATGCAGGACAAGGACAAGGTTATAAACTCAGCTGCAAAACACAAGCAGCAGGACATGAGCAACCAGGTGTTAGGTGCCATTGTGGGGAGTTAGGAGTAAATGATACTATAAGTAGGGGGAGGAGAAGCACGTGAGGAAGAGGGCCCTGCTCGTGAGAGCTTACATTCTAAAGGGGAAGGGCAGACAGACAGGGGCGACACAGAGGGGTAGATAATGAGGAAGGAGCATGGAGCAGTGGGTTAGGATATGTGCTGCGGAATGTGTGTGTATAAGGTGACCTGATGTTATGTAAAAATGAAGTCCTTCATACATCTATCTCTATGACAGAAAATAGATTGTTTGTGTTATTTACATGAGAGATGTACAAAGTAAAGTAGTAGCACTTTAATTGTTGTGTGTTACATTTTAGCATCTATATACAGCCTGTCAAAAAATGCAGCTATTACGGGATTGTCCCACCATCCTAATACAGTAGTGACTACTTTAGTCCCAGCTGCTGGGTGCTATGCCATGCTCCTGTGAGTGGGTGCATCTCATATGCTAGACCCACTCACAAATGGGTGCAGCCATACATGATGTGGTCCCACAGGATGTTGCAGTACCCGGGCCCAGAATTTCTCTTGGCAGCCCTGGAGGTGACAGACAGAACCAGGAGGGAATGGGGCTTAGTAGTGGGGTAACAAGACCATGGAGGGAGGTGGTTGAAAGGGGAGGGATAGGAGAGGTGGGGGAAAGAAGCAGAGGGTTGGAATCAGACTGATGAGAGAGAAAAAGGAACAGCAAGTGGAGGAGACAGGAGGGGGAGGATGGCGGTGGATAAAGTAGAGGATTATGTGGACATAGAATATGGGGGTTGTGTGAAGTAAGGGTGTTCATGTTGTGGACAAGGTAATAAGTGAGATGTAAACTGGAGTGGAGGCTGTGAGATATAGAGTCAGTGTGGATTAAAGTTGTTAAATGTTCAAAAATACATGTAAAGAACAGTGCTGCTAATGTATGAGCGCAGCTCCAAAAGTGATATATAAAGGAGAGGTATGTGAGTAGTGGGTGCGGGAATTAGTTTTTAAACAAATGATTAAAGTGGATAAATGTGACACAATTGGAAAAGGCAATAAAAATTGAATGAGGACAAAATTACAATGTACCCGAGCTGATCCAGTCCAAAGTGTTCTGATCAACAAAGATCAATCAACAAGAGCAGTACACAGGGAAGTATTTGCAGTGTCCAAGCAGTGAGTGCAGTAAGTAGTTGCCTGGATATGCATACAGCAGAAGATGTTGATTTTGTTCATTCACATAAGTATGTTGCTTGTTGTTGTTTCGAAAGTGGTCTGGTTTTGAGTTTCTTTTCCCTCAGTTTTCCTCCAGTTTAATTCCGGCGTAACTCCGACTTAGTTATCAAATTGTATTTACACTTATAATCAGAACACTTTGAATCTTAACACAGACTATGGCAGCCACCAGCTATGCAGCCGGAGTGAGCAGTAATATCTAAAGTTACAAACATGTGTCTCTGTGCTCACTGATTGGGACCCCACCCCGAAAGCTCAAACACACACTAAATTGGGTTGCAAAAAAGTCTAAGATAAACAATTTGTGAGAAGGGGGGAGACCAACACAGATTCACAATACATTCCTAACTTCCTTTAGATAAATTGCTCTTAGTATAGCAGTAGTTGTAATTTACCCAGTATAAATTTTCAAAACTGTGCTGAGACAATCACTAAAACAGCATCTAATGGGAGCAGTAGTTGTAATTTACATGTGTCTCTGTGCTCACTGATAAAACAGAGGTCCTTATGATAGGTCACAGGACAAGACTGCAGCATAGCCAACCAACAGGACTTACACTTGGGGGCTCAGAATTACAAAACACTAAACATGTGCAGAATCTTGGTGTTATCCTGGATAGTGGCTGACACTTAAACATCATGTGTCAGCCACAATCAAATCCTCATTCTTACACCTGAGAAACATTGCCAGAATCAAACACTTAATTCCTTTAGAAGATCTGCCTAAAGTCATACATGCATTTATATCATCACACCTAGACTACTGCAACGCCCTCTACCTCGGACTCCCAGCAAAAGAATTGCACCGCTTGCAGATGTTCAGTTTTGTGGCTCCGACTCTATGGAACTCGCTTCCCTGCACAGTTCGAGAGATCTCCACTCTAGAATCCTTCAAAAATAGACTCAAGACTTACCTATTCACCCAAGCATTTCACTAATGTCCCTTGTTAAGCTTGTTTTGTATTTTGTGCTGTAAAGGAAAATGTAAAGCATATTGAATCCTATTGGGAGAAAAGTGCTATATAAATAACATTATTATTATTATTATTATTATTATTATTATTATTATTACCCCTTCCAGGCAAAGCACATACTTTTTTGCAAACCAGGAAAGAGGGAAAAAGCATTAAAAGCGCTCTATTTCCACGATCTTTATCACCGATTTTCCACTACCAGCCAAGGCTTAAAGGCCTAGGGATAGTTATTGATTTGGGAGGGACCCCGTGCCTGGGGGTTTTGTTTTTAGCAATTTTATGTATTTTTACAAAAGAAAAAGCCTGCACAAATCCTAGAGATCTGTGCAATGTTTTAAACAAACATGCTGCCAAGGATAGGACATTATAAAAGCCGACGTATAGTAAATTTGCGAGTATGTATCCCTTCCTTTGTAAAAAACGGGATGTCGGTGTGTGGCAAATGGGACCTATGACTTGGAGGTTTCACAATGGTTTTGATTAATAGGTAGACTACTGGGAAAATGCTGCAATCCCACTGCAAATGCAAACCTGCCACTTAGTAAATATAATATACCCTGTATAGTCAGAGACTGGCCCATTTAATCCTGCAGAAACGTATTTCCACCTGGTTCTAATTACTTCATTGATTCGAAATCTTGTGTTCTATCAATGAAGACCAGGGAACAGGTTCCATCTCCTGGGGTAAATGGCTGCACTTGTCATGCAGCAGCCAAATAGTAGTACATAGTAGTACACTAGTCCAGAGCTTTGGTACAAGTATCCACAGCTATTTTATCAGCAACAAAAAAATGAACACAACAAAATTATTCTATCTCTCAGAGTGGAAGCACCTAATGTCCCTCTCACAAAACAGAAGTCTTTAGCACCGCACTTACATTCAGTAATCATTGACAGGGCCAGCTCTAGGGGTGTTCGACCAGTGTGGTCGAACAGGGGCGCCACCCATAGAGGGCGCACCCCTCCCCAACATCCCGATTTTCAGCGGAAAATCCCGAACCTGCGAGATATTTCCAGAGCAAGTAAGCTTTTTCCTTAAATCATTAATTTAAGGAACAATCAGTGGGACTTGCTCTGGGCCCCCTGGCGGCACCGCCGCTCCCCCCCCCTTAGGACTAATTAAGCACTTGGAAGTTTCCAATTAGCTTAATTAGTCCTTAATTACTTACCTTCTGCAGTGCTGTCTTCTACATCCAGCGTCGGGAGCCGGCTCTTCTGCAGCAGGGTGAGTATATCAGTGTGTGTGCATTTTTGTAAGTGTGTATGAGTGAGTGTGTGCATGACTGTGTGTGTGTGACCCCCAGTGTATGTGTATCCCCCCAGTGTATGCGTGGCCCCCTGGAATGGGCGCTGATAGAACTACATCTCCCAGCAGCCCTTGCCCCTCCCACCTGCCCCTGGAGCCTCGGCCAGGTAAGTGCAGATTTTTTTTTTTTTTTAAGAATTACGCGGCGCATGGTTTTCAGCCCTGAAAACCCTGCGACTACTTTCTTAACATTGAATACCGCAAGTATCAGGAGCGCGCATACCTGCAGTATTCCAAAATTGGGCGTGAGGGGCGCAATGTTTTTTACCTTACTAAACCTCGCGCCCAATTGAATATGCCCCATAGTCTCATTCAACAGGCCTCTGACCTGTTCCCAAGGAAGTGAGAGACTGACATACCCTTTATCAGCCTCTCACAGGTCCTCTGGCAAACAAGACTACTAATCAGGATGGATTTGGTTGAAATCTCTGTTGACAGATAGGCACTTATTTACAAGTAATTGAACATGTAATCTGTACTTTTTGTTTTAAATTAATTGATTATTTTCTTTTCAGGCCATTAGTTTATCTTGCTCTGAAAATATTTGCTTGTTTTGGAGTCTGTGAGTTTCTGAACTGTTCAGAAGCCACGCTGCGTTCCTGGTTGCAGATTATTGAGGTCAACTACCACGCTTCCAATGCTTACCACAACTCCACACATGCTGCCGATGTCCTGCATGCCACAGCCTATTTTCTACAGAAGGAGAGTGTGAAGGTACTTACGTTTCCAGCATCAGTCTGATGATAATAATTTCTAAAACTGTAATTGGTTTAGGGCTCTTTTCAATGTACTTCATAATATTCTGCTGCTCTCTAAGTCCCACCTGCTGTCTTGCACTCTTGCTATTAATGCTCCTCTTCTCAGGGAAGCCTTGACCAGCTGGACAATGTAGCCGCCCTAATAGCTGCCACAGTACATGACGTAGATCACCCGGGCCGTACCAATTCATTCCTTTGCAACGCCGGCAGTGAATTAGCCCTCCTGTATAATGACACTGCGGTCTTAGAAAGTCACCACTCTGCATTGGCCTTTCAGCTCACAGCAAAGGACAACAAATGCAATATTTTCAAGAACATGGACCGGTATGTTTCATGACCTGTTGTTCTAGTATCTTTGTATTACTGTATTAATGACTGCATTATATATTTATACTGGAATTGGGCAGTGGGGAATGCAAATGCTACATTGCAGGACTCCAGTGATGGAGTCATGCAGTGTTTAATAACGTTCATACATTATAGGAGAGTGCTGGTCATATGGCTGTAATTAAAGATGTTTCTATTGGGAGAGGCCTGCAAAATGGCTGGTAATCCAACCTGCTAGCCCAAAACGTAAAATGGTAATGTGTGTGTTGCAAAGTTGCAAATGGTGCCTAATATATCCAAATATATGTTTCGTATATCCAAATGCTTAAACAGTTCCAGGCAGCTTTTAGCAAAACAGAAATTAAGATGTGTACAATGTTTGTCCTCATGCCCCAAGTAACGAAAAATATCTGCACTTTTCCAAATTTATGCTCGCTGGTATTGTCTTTTACACATTCAGCCAATTAAAAATATTGGGTCTCATTTATAGTTGGACACATTTGTGCACTGAATGTATATAGGATAAGACGTATACAAGATAAGAGTACTTAACTGTGTATGTTGAGTAGGACACATTGGCATATCTATAGTAGGTGCAGGGTGGGCAGTAGACATGGTCCCACAACGCACACCCTGCACCCATGTTTAATACTTACCTCTCCGGAGTCATGCGGGTGCGCTGCAGCAGGAGCACAAATCACCTGGTAAAAGGTGCAGGTGGCCATTTTCCCAGAGATTTGTACATTCGCAGTAGAGAAGTCTTCGTAACCATGGCCCGGGTGCCATGTTACCGGAGACCAGAGCATGCGCAGTACACTCTACTGCATCGCAGAGAGGAGGAGGCCCACACAGGGTCTACAGATGGGCCCCCTTCTCCCTTAAACCGCTCTTGGTAAAACATATCTCAAGATGCATCCATCTCAAGAACTGTGATACAGTGTACACATCAGACGTGTAAGTGTGTATATCTATGTATAACCATAGCATAGGGATATGGCTTGATAGTATTAGTAGTAAATGCTGCAGTCATATTACCCTCTATAATAGTGTAATTAATTGTCATATACACAGGAGAGAATATTGTCTTAAGTGTTATTAATAAATGTTATTATAAATGCAACGGTCACATTTTTACTCCGCCACATACTTGAGGACGGCAGTTGGGTAAAACTGTTTTTGCCTAATATCTTATTGGCTACATTTCGTGCTGTATAATTCAGCTTATAAAGACAAACAACATGTTTTTGTTTCATTTAGGACCCAGTATCGAACGCTTCGCCAAGCCATAATCGACATGGTATTAGCCACAGAAATGACCAGGCATTTTGAGCATGTGAACAAGTTTGTGAATAGCATCAACAAACCCATTGCATCCGAGGAGAGCAACTCAAATGTAAGGCGCGGCCAGAGATCACTCACATAACGTGTCGTCCTCCATTTTGTCACCTAGTTATATCATTATTAGTATGTCTGTCTCAGTATGACCAAACACTCTGCAAGCTTGACAACCAATTGGGCTGCAAATCACTATGGGTTTGTGCTTAGAGTGATTGCAAATCCTGATCAACATCTGACTGGAAAGTTTCAGATGTTAATAAGGATTGGAGAAAATTGCAGGTGGATAATGACCACTCAGGGCCTCATTTATCAATGAGTTTCATCATTCACAACGAGTGATAAAGCTCACTGTGTATGATAATGGTGCTCCAGCCAATCAGCTCCCAACTGTCATCTGTTTGAAAAATGACAGTTGGGAGCTGATTGGCTGGAGCACCATTTATAATATTCAGGGAGTTTTGTCACTCGTTGATAAATGCGACCTTAAATCCCCACCACATCATCTCCAATGCCCGATGGGCTCCAATAATTCAGTGCTTGTGATCTATTTCATTGCACATAGACATAGATGCACCTACTGTGTAATGGGGTATAGAAGGTAATTATTCTGATAGCTTTGTATAGTCAGCGAAACATTATGGATTGGCTGGTTGACCTGCCAACTAATTTGCGGTAAAACTTCATTAAAATACACAACTACAATGGATATTGTATGCATAAGCACTGAAATAAAGCTGTACAGTATGTCTAGTACATTCTATATGTACACTGTGGGCCTGATTTTGAGTCAAACGCAGTCACGCAAATGGCAATGTTTTTTCATCTGCGCATGCATCTGAGTCTCACAACGCATACATACCGATTTTGTTCGTACAGAGTTGCCTATCAATTTTAGATGCACAATAGCAGAAATGTACGGGGGTCTCCAGACCCGCTGACTGAGAGGTAACGGGGGTGGCTAAAAAGATGCATGGAGATGTTACATCCTATGGGCGTGTCGCTGCTCCTGCCATAGGGCTGGCACAAGACACACCATAGGGTAATCCAGCGTCTATAGACGCTGCGAGTGGGCATCTCAGCCCCTGCACATTCAGTACAACAGATGTACACCAGGGAGGGGTTTTGTAGTGGCATTAGCATAAAGTCGCAGACAAGACTGCAGCAACAGACGCAAGGACGGTCGCAACTGTGTCCAACTCCCAATCAGGACCTATATCTCCTGCTGTACAATAGACTCAGCTGTATGGAGCTTTACAGAAATAGTGTTTGGATCACTGCAGTGCTTGTGTTGCAGAGTGAGGGCAGTGACTGTGAGTGCTCGCCCAGCATCCGGAACTCACCTGAAAACCGCACACTCATCAAGCGCATGCTGATTAAATGCGCAGATGTGGCAAACCCATGCCGTCCTTTGGATTTGTGCATTGAATGGGCCGGAAGGATCTCTGAGGAGTATTTTGCTCAGGTACATTTTCTTACATGTCACTTTCTCCTCAGCCAAATTTATAGGTTTAATTATAGAGCCAACAATGTATGATATTAGCTGCATCTTTGTTTTAGGCGTGAGACTTATCCAGATTTACCGATACTATACAGACTGGGCAAATGCATGGGTCTATAATAAGGATAAAAAGTTTAAACATTTTTTTTGTTTGGAAATGTAGTGGTCAGTGATTTCCAAAGAGTTGATAAATTATTCTGGTCGGCCAAAAACAATTGGCATATGTGACAGAGGACAGCTGTCTATCATCTTATATTCTAACAGAAGATGGGCAAGTTAACAAGAGTTGATACAGATAAAAGCATCTCAGTGGGGTTATCCATGGGCTGAATGTGGATAGTACTTTCCCGTTTCCTGGGAAATATGGGCTTAAACAGTATCAGAACCTGAAATCTAAATCGCAACCCACGAATATTAGGGGTCTATGTACTAAGCCTTGGAGAGAGTTAAAGTGGAGGGAGATAAAGAACCAACTATTCAGCTCCTAACTGTCATTTTTCAAAGACAGCCTGTAAAGTGACAGTTAGAAGCTGTTTAGTTGGTACTTTATCTCTGTCCACTTTAGGCTTAGTACATAGACCCCTTAGCCACTGAGCAGCTGTGTGTGAGATGCTGGGAATTTGATTCATATAAATGATTGCATTTGTATTGCAGACTGATGAAGAGAAGATACAAGGTTTGCCCGTAGTGATGCCAGTATTTGACCGGAACACCTGTAGCATACCTAAATCTCAGATATCATTCATAGACTATTTTATCACAGATATGTTTGATGCATGGGATGGTAAGAATTCATTTTTGTAGCAAAATAAAACCATTTTGGTTACTGTACAACATAAACTTGTACCTGTACTCAACAATCCTGGAAGCCATTTGTGTTTTCTTGAGATTAATAGATCAGACAACTGAGCATACGTCTTGTTTTCAAGATGGTTCCACCAGGATTGATGAAGTACAAATCACAGCCATAAGCACATTTCCAAAAGTCTGTACTGTGTATATATATATATATATATATATATATATACCACTTTTATACCTAAATTCCTGGTCTGACACGTAGGTTGGAACAGGGTTCAAATCCAGATCAAACCCGGAATTTAGCCGGTGCCGACCCAGGATATTCCTGAGTCAGCGCCGTTCACACCGGAGCCGGGTTTCCCTTTCGGCGTGGAAGTGGACGCTTGAAGATGATGTCATCTCCAAGTGCCACTGAAGCCGGCCAAACGGCCAGCATGCGGAGCGCTCCAGCTCATCGTTACCCAGACCGCACCGTTTCCACTGCAGGGTTTCACGGGTCATTCCCGTGTTAAACCCTGCAAGTTACCTGGGTTGGATTGCCGGGTCACTCCACCCGGGAATCCAACCCTGATATCAGAAACAATTCAAAAAGCAATAAAAGACGTTGGGGTGCTTTTAGATTCCCCCTATCAACCAATCAGATTCTAGGTATAATTTATCTGGTACAGTCTAGAAATTGATAGCTAAAATCTGATTGGTTGCTATGGGCTACGCCTCCACTTTTGTAAAACTGCACCTTTGTAAATTTACCCCCTGATCTTAAACGGCCAGTAAATACTGCCAAATATATTCTCCAAACTATGCTGTCACCATATTTATATCCCGGCCACCTCTCTCCCAACTGTGATTTATGATTGTTACTGAGGCAATAGGGATATCCGGATACACCTCATCTTCCGCTGGACAGCCAAGCATGTATATGGAGTCCTGCAGTGTGGTGGGCTCAAGACCTGCTGCCCACCCTTATGGTGTAAAGACTGACAGAGAGCGAGTTTATCGATCTGGCCAGACAACCATAGCATGCTGGGCAGCATTAAATGATCAGACCACTGTTGCTGTGGGATGTGTTCCTTCCTAGTAGGGCAACTCACTGAGATATTTCTCCATAGTTTACGGGTCCTTTTAAAAATGATCTAATTGTAATCAAATTTACAAATGTATAATGTCCCTTTTGTGAATGTGTGTTAAACGACCAATCAAATATCATTTTTCATGCCTTTACATCTTTGAGAATTTCTCATAGGAATACTTTCCATGACTGTTCAATCTAATCTTACTTTTCTCACAATGAAACAAACTCTTAAATATGTCACAAACGTGCCTGGTTTGTAAAAGGGCCGTTTAGTAAACCAACATCAAAGTGTCAATGAGTAGAACAGGGGTTCCCAACCACGGTCCTCAAGGCACACTAACAGTCCAGGTTTCAATGATAGCTGTACTTGAGCACAGGTGTCTTAAGTAGTACCTCAGTTATTTTGGTTTAACCATCTGTGCTGAGGCATGGATATCACTAAAACCTGGACTGTTGGTGAGCCTTGAGGGCCGAGGTTGGGAAACACTGGAGTAGAACCTTCACAATATCTCAACCAGACATCTCCAATAAAGGCATTTCCTTGTGTCTTCCTCAGCTTTCGCACATTTGCCCAACCTCATACAGCACTTGACTGAAAACTACAAGTATTGGAAATCATTAGATGAGGTGAAGTGTAAAAGTCTCAGGTGCTCGACTGACTGCGGCAACTAAAGGACTATCAGTGACCTCTTGACCTGCCTGCACTGTGAAATATTGACAGGTGGCATCATTCAGAATAAGGGAAAGGTATAGGCTGAACTGCGGACAGAAAACCTGCGCAAGAGGGGCGTGATTGAGGTCGGCTGTTGATGCACAAATGAAGACACGGATATAACTCAAACAACAAAGGGAACTACCGACATGCAATGGCAGCTTCACTTTTATTTCTAGGTTTAATGAGATTTTACACCGGGCATCAATATTCACAGGCAAACTGCTATTCTAAATAACTTTTTTCACCATTTATCATCAATGGGGACTGCAGAATTGCATCTTCAGCTTTAATGGGTTTATTATTCTTGAGTAACTTTTAAAGCCATTTAAATTGGAGAAGACCTTTAGCATATATATCATTAGGAAATTTTCTATGCCACCTATTGTACATAGCGTATATATATATATATATATATATATTGTGTGGAGAAAGGGAGAGTGAAGAACTACATCCTCTCTGAATTACTAGGTGACTAGGGCTACATTCTAGGCGGTGTAACTGTCAGTGACTCAGGAGGACCACCTGTTTTGCCAGAGGAGAACCACAAGGTTTTTTTTTATTCTTGCTCCTACTGACATGTAGCTATTTTTCCTGTTACTTTAATAATTTCAAAGGAGGCGTTAGTGAAGTGTAGTCACTGTGTGGTTATAAAACGAGGTTCAGTGGGGTTATTAAATCCACAGGAATGAGTTTGCTTATTAATAATAGGTACTACTCTTAATTGGCTGCACTCTCTCTAGCAAAAAGCTCCAGGAGTGCTGGTGGTCTTTATAACACAATCTCCATCTGATTACTAAATACGGCAAGAACCCTACAATATTAATAGCTATTATCATTTGTATCAAATTTACATATTATGGTAGGGTACACAGATCACCCAAAACATAATCTGCTATTGCCACACAGGTTTTGACCTACAGAGTGGATGTAGCTAAAGAACAACTAGGTGGATCCTTTAGCGGTACAAGTATTTTATTTACATTAATGTGTTTTTTTCTATCAAAAAGGTTTCATAGTAACATAATGGCCGGCAGAAATGCAGAGTTATGTTGCGGTGACCTCATGGAGATGTTCTGGAACCCTTTAGGATATTTTCTGCAGGGACTGGAATAATATTGTTACTCATGATAGATTAAATGTTTACGGCACCCTACGGTGTGGTTTTATATTTGGAGGACACATAATCTGTATCCAGTGTTAAAAGGGCTAAAAATTCACTACTTTTTCTACCCAAAACAAACTCTTGACATGGGAAAAGTATGAACGTATTTATATCTTTATTTTATTATGTATTTGTGCTGACATGGAACATTTGGGGGCTGATTTTAAGTATCAAACCTTATGCCTGGAGAGGCGGAAGGGGCGTGGGAAGTGGCGTTTTTTATTAGCCCTCTGCAGACCAGCTCGCAAGTGCGTATACGCCAGGCGTACAGGGTCCTAATGTCATCTTGTCAGCAAAATTACAGGTACCGTCGGCACTCTGCTGAGCCGGCAGTGACTCGCAAGACGCTTCACTTCATGTACTAACTATCCCCGTCCATGGGGGAGCTGTGGACTGAGTATTGCAGTGAGTGTACGTGTTCTATATAAAATACACAGTCCTGTGGCACAACATGGTCATAGGTAGGGGAGGTGACGGAGTTGGGCGGATTGATTGGGAATATAATGACTTGGGGGAACATGATGAGGAGAGGGGGATGTGACATGATGATAGTGTATGCTCCTCGGCACATAATATCCCTCTCTAGGTGCACACCCTAATGAAATGTGCTGCGCATGCCATTGGTTAGGAGGTGTATCTTTTCACCTGCTACAGGACAGGTGTAAGTACACACTGATGGTGATGACTTGTAGTAATGTAGGCATATACGCACACAGTGTAGTGGCATATGTATCTCGAGGCACGTACGGCTCTGCAAATGTGCGGAACCACACTAATTTTCTGTGCATTTATGGTCAATTTGCTGCCAAGTCTGCGGCAGTCCCTTAAGGTGGGTACACACCTGAAAGATATATCTGCAGATCGAGTGAACTGCAGATATATTTTTAGATGATGGTCGTTCATACACACTGAACGGCCATCATCTATCCGGCAGCCGCAGGTCCCGCTGGCAGGGAGGCGGCTCGGGGGCGGTGCCACCCCCCTCCCAGCTGCGTGTGTACAGGTGGTCTGTAGACTGCCCGTACACATTTGCTGATGGATAGCTATATCTGCAGACATATCTGTCCATCGGCTGTGCAGCACAGCCAATGCGATATGTCTGTGAACAACGTGGTTCACAGACATATCGTCTGTACAAACTGGCCGACGGCCAACAGATATATTGGCCGATCAATTGATATGGGCCAGTGTGTACCCAGCATTAGTCTCTAATTCACTAAGCCATGATTCCCTGTACATGGGAGGTACATTGACTTGTCTTCTCAGGATTACACAAGACATGAAACATTTATCTCTGCTTAATGTACAGACTAAAATTGAGGTTTTGTATTCTCAAAAGAAATGCATGACACATAACATATATATATATATATATATATATTGTTAGAGGGATGGAGTGTTCGAAAGATGCATGCAAGAGCCCCCAGGGGCGATGAGAGGGGGTGAAAGTTCCCAGGACTGGGCCTCTATAGGGGGCAATGCATTGACCCCATAGTGCACTACATCAAGGTAGGGCTTAACCATGCCCGCCCCCCCCAGTGGCAACACTCCCCTCCCCCAGTACTGCCCAATGTCCCCGCTGCCCTGAGGGCATCTCTGCAGTAATGCTTTAGGGGCACTAGCCTGCAGCGATGACTTGACAAAACATCCGGAACAGTTAGCAGGTAACAACCCAGAGAAACGAGAAACGCTTATTGTGATCTCTCTCTTCTACTCTGTATTTACTTTCTCAAACTCATTTTATACGTCTAATTTCCAATTAAAGCGTTATGCTTCAAATCCAGCCTGAATACCCAAAGAACATTCTTGTCATCTATATGTAAAACTGATCACTGCTGTATAGTATCATGAAGCACAGAAGTTACAACACTGTATACCTGTTACATGCTATGTACAAATGAAAGCCTCTTTTATCACATGCTATTGTCTGTATGATAAATAAGCCTTACATACACTGCACAGTACATTTAGATTTGTGCAATGGCATAAATATTAGAGAACCGCAACTGAATAGATGCTTGTTCCCAATTTGTATGTTGTAGATTTGTACAGCTGTAAGCATCCATTTTACACTGTTTGTACGTGAAGCTGTGGGCAGCCATTAATACTCCTCTTTGTTCAACAGAGAGGGGAGTGTGCACTCATTGATAACAGACATTAATTGAATGCTCGTTGCTGCGGGGTACAATAGAAATGAATTGCTTAATTAGTAATGCTCTACTGATAATTTCCGAAAACACGTCTGACTTGGAAAGACAACAGGAGACATATAGAGTATCTCTAGCAGTCGTTTATCAGTGTTTAAAGACACAACTGTAAGATTGACCTGAATTGTTGGAATATTTAAACTAACATTTGGTTCCGCACATTTAAAGGAGTTACATACGAGCTGTAGTTGTTTTTTGCTTTTGTGTAAAATGTAAATATGTATTCTGTAAAATAATACGAAGGGTAGAATCAGCCATATATTATTACATTAAAGAATGACTAGCTTAAAATGCCCTTTGGGCACAAAGGAATATTTTTGTACATTGTATATTGTCACAATGTTAATGCAAATCATCAATGCACATTTTCCAAAAGGTCTGTACAGAGCCACATATATAATGCATACATTGAAATACAGTGATCCAGTTACAGCGGTTCTCAAACTGTGGGTCGCGACCCCAGAGTGGGTCGCGCCCATCTCAGCATGGGGTCGCAACTCACCCAAAGCAAGTTAAAATGCCTGGACCAGTCCCACTCCCTGGCACCGCTGCAATGTTAATTCTCAAAGGTACACCTGCATCAGCAGTCCCCCGCCGGGTCCTCCTCCCTGCACTGTGATTGACACCCATGAGACGTCCGGACGTTCGAGCGCCATGACGTCACCCGGGTGTCAGTCACAGTGAAGGAGCCGCATCGCAGCCTGTATAATTGTAGGACGGAGTCACTGCCCTGCCCTAGCAACAGCGAGTAGCAGCTTTAAATATAGTGTTAAAAAGAAAGAACCATTTTTAATGGTAAGTAAAGTAAAATGTAGAACTAGGGTCATAAATGAAAGTAGGATGATGTTTATACATGTTATGCCACACAACCTCCCTTGTCCATCATCTTCCCTATATTTATTGTATGCCCATCAGGCTTCTTATATATTTATATGCTATAAAATCTTTAAGGAAGATGATGGTCCTAAAACAAATATAGGAAAGATGATGGGCAAAGGGGGTAATGTGCATACATTTTATGCCTCATCATCATTCCACCCCCATGCCCATCATCCTTCTATATTATTATGCCATGATCTTTCTTAAATATTCTTATGAGTATCATCTTTCTTATATATTTTTATGCCCACCATATTCCTTTTTATAGCATACAAATATATAAGAAATATAATGGGCATAAATATATATAAGCAAGATGATGGACATTAAAAAATTATATACATAAATATTTAATTAGAAAAATCAACAGGGGTTGGATGCATCACGCCGCCTTTCACATGCATGCCGGTGTTGATTATGCCGGTATGCATGAAGGTGACCGCAAAGGACAGCGCTCTTGGTAAAAGCTGTCCTTTGCCAATGAGGGACTTCCGGGTCTATGACCCAGAAGTCCCTCTGGTGTCAGTCTGAGCATGTGCAGAGTGACATGCGCTGCTAAGGGTGCTAGGAGGGATCTGATTGGCGTCAGCACTTAGGCGTTATCTGAAGATGGCGTTATCCACCACTTGGTGCATACAGTATGAGAAATGCGGTCAAAACCCTGAAAACAGCATTTTCAGGGTTTGAACGCATTTCTCTCATTGCTGCATCCCGACCCATATCTTAAAAAAAAAAAAAATGTGTTACCTATAAATAGGGGCATTGTTCTGCGGTAACTTCCTGGGGTCCTGTAAAAAAAATGTTTTGTCAAACGGGGTCCCAGTGCAAAATAGTTTGAGAACCCCTGAGTTAGAATATTGCGCATCAGTGACAATATTATCTATTCACCGATATAAAATTAAGAGAGCAGCATATGGTCATTGACCTAGGGATCAAAACGGCCCTTTCAGAAACAAAACAAAGGGCAACCAAATGAATGCAATTTCTATGTCAGTGGGTTTTGAAGTTTCATAAGTTCTTTAATGGTGTGCAGTCAAATACAACATATTTAGTATATTGCTTAACATCTTGGATGTGTAACAGTAGTGTAAGCCACAATTGCCAAGTCCCAAAATTTAGCGTGGTCAGCAAATCTTCTGCATGCCTCATCTCTCATCTTTCACCATGCACAGGAGGCTGGTGAGTGCACATGAAGCCCCATATGGACTTTCAGTAACTGAAAGCCTAAACAGGACATCATAATAATACCAATAATAACTAAAAGCCCAAACAGGGCATACTAATAATACCTATAACTAAAAGCCCAAACAGGGCATACTAATAATACCAATAATAACTAAAAGCCCAAACAGGACATACTAATAATACCTATAACTAAAAGTCCAAACAGGGCATACTAATAATACCTATAACTAAAAGCCCAAACAGGGCATACTAATAATACCTATAACTAAAAGCCTACACAGGACATAATGATAATACCTATAATAACTAAAAGCCTAAACAGGGCATAATAATAATACTAATATTAACTAAAAGCCCAAACAGGGAATAATAATACCTATAATAACTAAAAGCCCAAACAGGGCATAATAATAATACTAATATTAACTAAAAGCCCAAACAGGACATAATAATAATACCAGGTACAGCTGAAACCCAAACAGGGTATCAGACTGCATGTTCAGGAGATCATAGCAGGGCTGACATTGGCGATGGCAGAAAAAAGGGCAGGCACAAAAAATAACAAAAACACCAATTACTACACAGAATATGATCTGTGAAAACTTATACTAAATATGTTTTTATACTATATTTTTTCCCAAGGTGGTTTTTTATTGTCCAGACACAGCAGTTTGTTTTCATTGCCATTAACTAGAACATAGAGCAGCTTGTGGATATAATTGTGTCCAGTGCATAGCTGATCTGTGTTGTATCCAAGGGTGGCAAAAACCCCTACATGAACAACACAAAGGGAAAGCTGAAATATCATGAAATATATATTTCATAAGAGTTTTGATCCCTTTTGTATGTATCCCATGACATGTTATCATACTTGCTATAATAGTGGTCATCCATATGCTCTCTCTCTTAATGCCCTGTAATATGTACCAACAAAATAAATTATTATTATTTTTGTATAAGTTGTCTAATACCTGGTCTTATCTGTTTCTACTAAAAATACTGTCATCTGCCATTATTATTTCACAACTTTGCCCCTATAAACTCTAAATGCTATCACCTGGGTGGAATGAGGATGGAGATTAATCATGATCTATAAAACATTCAATAACAGACACTATGAAGGCAAACAGAAAAGACAGCATATGCTCTACAGAATTGAATAATAATAAACCAAATAAAAAGCAGTTTCGGTTTGTCTCTCTATTTTGTTTGCAGTTTGTTTCTCCAGTCTGAGGTGTATATTTTGTACCTTCCGCCTAACTTTCAGGTGCCTTACACACAGGAGCCTGGGTTTTTACTGCCCATGCAGTGCCCCACACATAGTTGCTTATCCTTCACGTCAGCGGCCTGCTCTATCAGCATCATACATGTGACATTGTCGGCTGCTTCTCCTCCTGGTCAGTGGGACAGATGCACTAAGGATATGTAGTCAGGAAGCCGGCAGTCGAAATGCCGACTGCCGGCTTCCCGACTGTCAAATCCTGGCATGGGACTAATGATAGGTGTCAAAATCCAGACGCCTATCATTATCCACCCGCCGAAATCCCGACACCCGGCATACCGAACCTCTTAGCCATGGGAGGTTAGGTGTAGGGACTCCCTGGGGAACTTTGGGTCAGGCACTCCCCCCCCTTCCCGAGAGGGATAGGGTTAGGCTAGGGGAAGGGAGGGTTAGGCACCACCCCGGGATGGTAACTAGGGTGCGGGAAGGGGGGGTTAGGTTTAGGCACCCAAGGGGGGAGGTTAGGGTTAAGCATCCCTAAAGGAGGGTTATTGGGGGGAAAGTGGTAGGAATAGCCTTACCTCCACTGTCGGGTCCTTCACCCATTGGGCTGCCGGCGTCGGGATTTCAACTGCCGGCCACACGTCCGGTGGTCATACATACAGATTCCGTTTAAAGCTATGGAGATAAACTACCAACCAATCAGCTCCTGTCATTTTTCAAACACAGCCTATAACAGGACTGTTAGGATATGAGTGGCTGGTAATTTATCACTTTTCAGAGCTTAATACATCTCCCCCAATGTTCGGCAGGGAGTGTGGTGCTTATGCTTAGCTATGATGTCACATTCCTAATGTGAGGAGCTGATGTTCTCCCGCCTGCCAAGGGAAGAAGCAGTGGGGATGGGGGAATGGCAGCCAGTGTCCAGGGAAGGTGGGAAAGACACCCAGGGATAGTTCCCAGTCAGATACCATATATTTTAATATTCTGTCTATTTTAGTACATAGAAATTTACTATGTTTATTAGTAAAGAAAATGTATTTTTATTCACTGATAGAAATAAAACTTCTAGTAGACAAAATGTTTCATGCAACACTGTGGAGTTTATCATATGATTTTTGACCATTTTATATGAACGGAATCTGACACTGTGTAGCTTTATACAGAAAAAAATAAAAATAAATATATATATATATATAAAAAAATCTTATGTAATATCTCCAAGAACAGGGGTTTCTGTCAGTGATAGGAGTTGCTTATTAAGGCGCAATTTATCACTTTTCTATAATGCAAAGTCTCCAGTCAGTGCTTGGAAATTCATTATAGAACTAGATCTAGGTACTTGCTGTTTGCTTATAACCGGTATGTTATAAGCAAAGAGCTACATAATGTACCAACATTGTTTCTATGTTTTGTAACAAACTTGAAGCAATGTAGACAAAGTCAGTTTTACATAACATGCACCAGTCACGTGCGCACAGCCATTTTCTGGGTTAAACCATTCAATGAAATGGCAGCCAATTAGTTTAGCAGGCACGAGTGACATGACGTGCATCAGTGATGTCACTTATTCCGAGAGAGATGATTGGCCGATAAACAACCCAACGCTCAGAATGTGTAGGTGATCATGTCACTTAAACTCTTTTTGTTGTTGATGCGATTACTTACTATTCATGTGAAAAATTTGGGTTGTGTTGGGTTAGAATTACATCCTTTTTTATGTTTTAATTCTGCTTTGGAAACTAATCTGATTTTTTTAATGTAAATATTTAGTTTCAAATGTTTGGTTCAATAACTTATGTATTGATCAGTCTGAACCTAATGGAAACATTTAACACATTCGTCATTTGAAATCTTACCTTAGGTGACAGAATGAATGCCACTGTTCTTCGTGAACTGGTGAAAACAGAGGCTAAACAGATTTATTATTCTGATGAGTAAAGGAGTTTCAACAGTTACCAACATAGGAATACGTGTTCGTAAACTAAACCTTGGACATTAGACGATCAGAAGAAATACCAAAACGGTTTTATGTTATCGTAAAGTAACAGTTAGTTAAATCATTTTCAAAATTGTACTGTTTTTTTTGTGTCACATCTAAAATGAATAAAGCAAATGACAATTATTTTTTTTTTAATATCTTTTTTTTGTACAAAATAACCCTTTACAATTGTGTTAGTGGTCAAATAGTTTCTAGCAAATTGTTAAAACAATAATGGAGCTTGTGCAAATTTTCTATTAAAATGAATAAAGCAAATCATGCATCTTGTATAAGTTGGTAAAACGCGTTGCGCGCAAGTGAATCATTATAGATTTTGGAAGAAAGGTTACAAGTAACGGCAGCAATTTGTGAAACTCCTCATCTACAAAGCCCTCAGCCATCTTCACCTACATCTCCAACCTCATCTCACTTCCCTCTCCTCCCTGTCCTCTTCCCTCTGCTCTTAACCTTTGCAATGTACCTGTTCATAGATTACCTTACAAATGTTTCATTGCTACTTGAAACAAACTCATCCAAGCCTACTAATTCCACCCTTACCGACACAGGGCCAGATTCAGAGATGGACAGCATAGCACAGTGCTGCATCTTAGTATGCAACGGCTGTGCGAAATTATGTTAATGCCGCGGCATCTCAGATCTGAGGGCTGCGCATGAATACTGATCAACGGATCTACATCGGGACCCTCAGTTGCAGCATTGGCCATCTGAGTGAGCCTAAGGCTAATCAGCATGGCCGTCTTGTCTCCACTGCAGAGGCCAGTAAATCTGCACCTGAAGACGCAGACACTGTGCTTGATATGCCTCCATTTTGGGAAACAGTCCAGACTCCACCCAGGGATCCCAGGAGCCTGTCAATCAAGCTACGGCATCCAGGGCACTGCGAGCGACACCACAGGACGAGATCTGCATATGCGCAGTGCAGCCTCTCTAAAACCATCGAAGATGTAGGTGAACATCTGAGTTCCGTACATCTCTGTATTAGGCCACAGATGGCACATTCACACTTTTTGTTGCCGCTACCCATTTCTCCTCCTGTCAGCTACCACATCATCCCTGCTTTTATTATGCAAATTGCATCTTGTGTAGTATGCTTTAGGTACGTTCTGGCCTATTGTATCTAACATATTGGGGCTTATTCAAAGTTAGGAGTAAAGAAAAAATGAGCCAATTTTCACCTGGGCAAAACCATGTTGCACTGCAGTTGGGGAAGTTATAAAATGTGCAGAGAGATTTGGAGTTGGGAAGGGGCATGCTGTGGCTTAGCTCTTTCAGTGTAAAGACAAAGCTACCCCATGTTTGTTATCTATATGCAAAAGCAGACAGTATTTTCTCTACATGCAAAGAAAAATAAAGAAGTACATTTGCACCCCTTGCAATTCAACATGGTTTGTTCCAGGAACAAATTGCTTCCTTTTTATTTTGCAATATATTATGAATGCTGCATAAGACCCAATTATGCTTCATTTTGTTTGGTATTACTGCTTCATGTGTATTTTGCTTGTAGGACCTATTTTTATGCACTATATCAGCAATGTATCTTGCTTTAGAATGTTTTGGTGCCTTGTAATAAAGAAAAGATAGCAATAATAGGTTAGGGGTGGATAACGTAAAACCCAGTTGGTACTTATTAGCAGTGGTTAGCATAATGGGGCAGTAGATTTGAACCAGCATTTAAGGTGCAGCAGCATTAGGGAATCAAACCCGACGTTGAGAGATTCTGCAAAGCTGTAGGGCGACCAGTATGATACAAGTATCAAGATGAGAGATCAATGATTTCATGAGAATGTTAGTGGGTTTAGGGTAAAGAAAAAAAAATGTATCAAGGGATTGTTCTTTAAATGTAGAAATATCACGTTAGTAAGCAAAATGATATGGGTGAATAAAAGTGAGACGAGTTCTATTATCCCCCAGCAAATGAGTTAGTGGTGGAAGGTATGAATGTAACGGTTATAAAGACTATGAAGGACAGATGCCTGGGAAAGGGGCAAAGCTGATTAACTGAGACCCTGCAGCATAAGTGCCATTTATTCTGTTCATTTTTATGGGATTACTAATGTGTCACAGCATCATGATGGTGGCAATGCCAGAAGTGCAGAAGCTGGGCACACTTGACTGTTCTCAGGTGGATGTGGTCTGGGTGCAGGAATGCGCCTCAGTTTATACCGTATACAGAAATGAGATTTCTTCACAAGATTTTAAAAAGTCAGTGAGTAGAGATTGTGCATTTAGGGCAGTGTCCCCGGTGGTCCAGAGCTTCTATCCTCCTGAAAAACAATCCAACTTTTCCGTATTCTTGGAAGCAGTCTGTAAATGTAAAAGTTTTCGTCGACCACTTACACGTAATATGGAGAAGCACTTTATTTTCCCGTCCACAAATAGCAAGGTCAGGTAAACAGGATGGGGACTGGCACGTGGCCAGGAATGTAACAGTGCCGATATGTTGCGATTTACTAGTCCCAGTGATCTTCCCTCGAGTTTGTCCTGTAAATTTCTTGCGTTATGGAGGCTGACAAGTCAAGTTGCTGGTAGTGTGAGGTGCGTTTAAAAGGAACACATCGCCCACAGCTTGCCGGCTTTTTTTTTTTTTTTCAATAAAACTTTTTATTGTTACCCAAACCCATGTGCTTACAAACGATAAACATGATAGAGCATTCTATATATTTGCATCAAAAAGCATTGAAATACACATTTTCAAGTAAAAGTTATTTAATTCACTGTCACATGTATTCGTGCAATAAACAAAATTATAATATTCTATAAATAAAAAAACTGATTTTTTAAAACAATTCAATCATGGAAAACTATAAAACACACGCGGTTTAGGTTTTGTGTGAATCTTTTCTGTTTTATATAAAGAACCAGAGATAGAGTTTAATAATATATATAGTGATTGCAATATACAAGTAAACTTGAATAAAAAAAAATAAAGTTAAAATTAAAAAAGGAACATATTCTTCTTTACCATTAAGGAATCAATACTATATGCCGAGCAACATTTTAAATACATTTCTGTAATGCCCATGATACATATTTGGCTTGTGGAAATTTAAAATAGATTTTTTTTTTACACCAAGGAAAATATTGCAGCAAGTGATAGTAGCAGGCAATGTATAAAGAGTATTTATTTTAAATTAATCTTGCCATTAAGCAATATTGTTAAAAAAATTATTGTCTAAAGACCCCCATACATCAGCAATTGATTGCAGCAATCATGCAATTTGCAATCGATTATGTATAAAAAAAATCACTCTCTTTTTCAATAGATTGCAGAATTGCCACAATCGATTGAAAAAGGGAAAGATTTTTATACACAATCGATTGCAAATTGCACGATTGCTGCAATCAATTGCTGATGTATGGGGGCCTTAAGAAGCACACACAAACACACATTTAGAATGAAAAGGTACAGTATCTTTGGCGCATCCACTGTACTGTACGGTGCTTGCTATAAAGGCTAAGGGTCCAAATGCACTCTGTTGCTTTAGGATGGTCACTGGTATGAGTGTAATGTTCAAAGTTGGCCACAAGATGGTGGAAACACACCACTGGATAGAGGAGAAATTTATGAGACTGAAGGTACTATTTCTAAATAATCACATTCCATTCCAGTATATACATGCAAATTATATCTTTCCAAAATATATATTACAGATTAGCAATGTATGACAACTGATCATAACAGGCTCTAAAAATAACTTACTAAAAATGGTTCCACAAGCACACATCAAAAAAACAAACAAACAAAAAAAAAGTTGACTGCTCAGTAATTATTCAATTGAGCAGGATTGCAATGTTGAACACAAAACAACACAAAGGTCTAGTGCAAACGGGTCTCTTAATAAGAAACACTGACAATACTGTTAGAAAAATAAAGTCCTTGCTACACATACAAATGTGGCCTAGCTACCCAAACATTTCTGCCTAGGAAACCCCAGAACTAATAATCTACCATATTGCACAGCCGGTCACCATCAGTCTGGACATTAATAGATGGACAGTCTGGAAAATGAGTATAACTTCCAGGTGAAAGGATCTCATTGCTTGTACTGTGCAATACACAACATAAAAGTGTTTTTCCACAGAGCTGGTCTATGGATAGAACGGTCTCCAATAAAATTGCATCTACAAGCCAATGCAGATAATCCATTTAGCATCATCTAAAATGTTCTCATTTATTTGTAGAATACTTTCAGCACAGTACCGCACAAGGCAGGTTTACTGGTTCTTCTTAGAGCATTCTCAGCATATATGAACTATGAGAAGGACATGATCTAAAAGGCAGGTGTGACTTCTCTTTCATCCCAGAACTTTCCCAATGATTCCACATTGGATAACTATAGCTGCCACAAAACAAATGGCCAGAGAGCAGAATTAAAGGAAAAATAAATGTAAATATCTGTAAGCATAAAAAATGATTAAGAAAGTGTTAATATATAATTCAGTGGCAGTTTTGTGTTTTTAGTTTGTTCATTATGATTACTTTAAAAAATAAAATAAAATAATAATAATAATTTCATTAGCCATGAACATAAAAACAAGCTTTGCAATGTAGTTTTGTTCTATATCATGTCTTTGTAACACAACCATTTTACCATGCCAACCTAATGGCTTAGTGGAGAGAGAATCGTGGCTGTAAGTCCCCATTTTGTTCCAGCTTTTGAAAAAGCATTAGGCTGCGCAATCTGGACTCCCGTTTTCCTTCCTTCCATACGATAATGAGGTGGTCGGCAGAACACGTTACTAGACCGTGATCTTCAAAATACAGAAACATCTGTAAAATAAATAAATAAAGCTGAACAGAGAACGTGAACATGTTTCACGACTACTTTGTGGCAAAACTATCTTTTGGTGCAGCTGGTCTGAAGGTCCGGCGTTAATACTGGTGTACATTACATAGTGTGACCACTGCTGTACACAAGGAGAACTACTGTGCCATGAATTTAGAGGTGGATGCAATGACACGCAAGGTCTCTTAGGACCCTGCAGCGATGTGTGACTATTACAGTACATTGCCAATAGGCTCCGATAGAACATCGTGCTTAACTGAATCTCAGCTACAGGGTCCTCCCATATACAGCGCTACTCTCTCACTGCCTTCACATTTTTAAATGTTCTCTGAAAACCCCTCTATTTATTAGAGCCTAACCCTCCTCCTCCTGGGATGCCCTCATAGCTGTCCCAAGCTTCACTGTGAGCCTCCTCTCCGGTTTTACTATGGCCTCTTCCAATATGAATGTAAGGTTTATCATAAGCAGGGCCCTTCCTACCCTTTGTTTTCATGTCTGCTTTTATCCCGACTACTGTCCTGGTTTTATGGACGTCCTGCTTTCCCAATGTCCGGTAAAGCAGAGCAATGTGGCACCTTACAAATCAACTATAACAACAGTAAACAGAAGACATTGCCTAGTGTATGGATAACGTTTTTATCCCATCATACATTTTCTATTACACGCTGGCAGAGTATTTCCACCCAAACTGGAAAACTAATTCACCTGTACAGAAGAAGAATGTCCAATCAAATCACCGATCAGCTCCAGCGAGGCTACAATGCCATTATCCGGGGTCTTCTTTACGGCATGATTAGAGTGTCTGCCAGATTTTCCAAATCCCCATATACTAAAAAAACCTAATAATAAAGATACTTGGCTTTCATCTCTGAACTGCAAAATGCAGTAACAATTGTTAATTCAATGCTGTATGTTGGCATTTGGAAATATTCACAAACATAAGCTATAGATGTGTCCTGATACATCTAGCCTCCTTGCGCGCTAAATATGGCATGACTCGGTAGCGCCGAACGTCTTTTCGTGCGACTTTCTACCTTCAAAAGCATCTTATTCGCACAGTGCTGAATAAAATGATAAGCGAACGACTGCGGGTGTACCTGCATGCGGAACGCTACGTTACAGTGCCACCGGCTGCAACATTGTAACGCATGCAGAACATAGGCATGCTGCATATCATTGTAATCAGCAGAAGTGCTAAATATTCATATCACTGTACAAATAAGACGCATAGGTAAAAAGTCACACGAAAGAAAACGTTCAGGGCTACCGAGTAATACGGAGCTCACGGGTTATTTGTAGCGCATGGATGATAGAGGTATGTGGACACATCTGTAAGACATATTCTAAAAGTGCAGCCAGTAGCGTTCACAAACACATGCTAATGTCCAGCACCTGAAACCCCTTAGGAAGTAGCGGCTTAGAAAAGCGCTACAAAGTAAATTTAGCCCGTAGACTGAACTTCTGATGCCGGACATTGAATTTACACATTCTATGCAGCCAATTTAAAACTATTTTGTTCTCTAATCTGCCATTATTAGACTTTCAAAAGTTCAGGGCAATGTTATTTAATCTAAAAACTGACAGTCACAGTTTTAACACAAGTATCCTTTCTGTATGTATCTAGATGTACAGCTAAATGTATTTTAGTATAAAGTTATTATTTTAATATGTTATTGTAATTTTAGCGATCTTTAAACGGAATGGGATTGAAATTCAAATCCTGACTGCAGAGGCCCAACAGGAGGAGATCCCGACTGGGGTTGGTAAGAATCCTAACCCTCAACACCCCTTAAACACCCCCCCCCCTTGGTGGTGCCTAACCTTAAGTCCCCCCAGAGGTGCCTAAATGTAACCCCCCCAGCCCCCGTGGCTAAGTGCTAAGACTCCCTGGACTTTCCTTGTTCGGGACGGTATCCTTCTGCGTTCTGGCGTCGGGATTAAGATAGACGTCGGGATTTCGACACCTATCTTAAATCCTGTGTCGGGCTTTAGTTTAGCCGTCAGGATTTAGACCGGCGGCATCCTGGCCGCCTGTCTAATAACTACATCCCCTTTAAACAAATGACCTGTATTATGGAAATAACAAACACTACTGTATTGGTTCATTAGGAAAAAATAGCTGATGAAGGAGGATGTCTCATTGATGATGTGCCACAAAAAAGGTGGTATTAGATTGCTAAACCAGATCTGGAAACTTTTACCAGGCATACAATAATTTTTGGTATAATTTTCCCTTATTGATCCCACTTAGACACAGTGAGCAGAATACAGCATCTGTATGTTGTGCATACTGTACCTGCTGGGACAGACTCGGCCTGAAGATGTTGCTTTGATTTTAACTCCCAGATGCGAACACTGCCATCTTCTGAGCAAGAAACTAACTGCCTGCAAGATAGACCAGATACAATAGAACATTTCTATCCTATGTTTTTTTTTCACAACAGCCGAATTGAAAAAAGCTTTAGGCCATGTGTAACGTAAGTATGTGCAGGTTGTTTACATCTCCTAAAATTTTCGTCAATAGATTACTTTAGAAGAACTGAGTTTACTGTACATAAAAGTCAAAATCCTTTGACTGAATCATATTCTAAGTGACACTTTGCAAGTGAGTGAATGAAAACAACGGTTGTCAGATGCTCCAACAATACAGAACACATGCCAAATTATTTTTCAGAAAAGGCTCTGTAGGACAAAACTAATTGTAATACAAATGACTTTCTCATATTGCCATAGTAATGTAGCTTCTTACACTCAGGACCATTGGTGTGGAGTATGCATTCTGCAATGCTAATATATGCCTAGGCAGCCAGTTAGGCCTCCAATACTGTGATGACATGTAGGCTCAAGCTTGAGGCCAAGGCTTGTGATGCAGCAACAGACTGTACAGCAGTGGTGTCAAACTTGCGGCCCACCAGCTGTAGTGGAACTACACATCCCAGCATGCACTCCCACAGGTTTGCTATTAGGACAGTTTAAAACTGTGGCAGGGCATGCTGGGATATGTAGTCCCACAGCAGCTGGTTGGCCACGAGTTTGACACTTCTGCTGTACAGTTATCTATAAGTGGTCTGTTATCTCCTTTAAGCAATGTGGCAGCAACACCTTTCTATCTGAGATTTATGAATACAGCTGGAATCTACCGGCATTGGCATTGTGCAGCCACGGACATTAGGCAACAAATGCTAGTAGGAAAGGAGGAGACAGAGTGTAGAATAAGGAGAGATTAGAGAGAAATAATGTCCCTGTTCATGGCACCTGAAACCAGAATCAACCATAGATTATTTCATAAATAGAAGTGATGAATTATTAGGATGATTTGATCTCTGGAGATATTTGAGGGAGGCACCAGTCTCCAATACTAGTTATAATCCTGGTGTATGAAATCTGTAGGTGTGAGAGAAGGTGCCTCTACTAGGGGTAGTGTTTTAAAACCCATTTTTATTCAAATATAAGAGTGAAAATGGAAGCAAAAGGTATTGCTCATACCAGAGCTATAGAAAACTGTGCTGTATCTGTAGGTATGACATCACATACTGGTCATCTCAGCTTGGACTCACCTACTGTCCCGCATTAAAGCAGGACTTCTCAACAGACAGAAGACCAAAAACCACCCAAGCTCCCTACGTTGTACCATTTCATGGCTATCTAATTCCCTAAAGGGTACTTGTTTTCAGCACACAGAGGCCATGTCTCATTACATAAAATGCAAACTCATGGTGAAGGGTGCCACACACAGTCACCTGTTAGGGATGTTTGCCATGTGCTGTATATCAGAGTCATGAGCATTCTTTTGGAAAGCAATCACTCGCTTTGTGTGAATGTTGTACACGTAGATACTTCTTCCCACAGCCACGAAGACGCACTGGAAGAAAATGAGATACAAATCCAGCTTTAAAAGGATGAAGCAAAGCAGTGTAGGAGTCTGTCTCGGGGATGGTGGTGCTGTAGGCAGACACCCCTTTTAATTTATGGATGAATATACTGTATAACTCAACTATAGTGCGGCAAAAACGCTGTTAATCTCCTACGCAGACACTCGTTCAACTAAATGTGATAGAGGAGTAGACAAAAAAAAAATCGCCATACTATAACTTGCTCCTATTAACCGGCATGCAGTTTATAGACTGGCACACTACATGCCGCCGTTCTATATCCCGATTACTAAAGCCTGACGGGGGACTTAAGATAGGCGTCAAAATACCGCCGCCTATCTTAAACCCGACGCCGGAATACAGAAGGATGCCGGACCGATCAAGGTAAGTCCGAGCGTCTTAGCACTTAGCCGCAGGGTAGGAGGTTAGGTTTAAGGACTCCCGGGGGGACAGGGTTGGGCTAGGGGGAGGTTAGGGTTAGGCACCCCCCCAGGAGGCTTAGGGTGCGGGGAGATAGGGTTAGGTTTAGGCACCATCCAGGGAGTCTTAGGGTTAGGCACCACTAAAGGAGGTGAGGGTTAGGGGGAAGGGGAGAGGGTAGGGTTAGGGTACTTACCAGTCCTAGTTGGGGTATTGTCAGGCTTTTGTAGTCGGGATTTGAACCAGCGGCTCAGCCACTGGTATTTCATACCTATTCCTTTTAACCAGTGTAGCAAAAGCTTTTGAATGTACGTTAATGATGTCATAAACATTGCAGTGTTTCCCTGTATTCTGTTGGCATTTCTTGATAAGCTACTTATTCCATATACTGAACGTAGGCACATGGAGGAGCCCACAGCGAGCGCTAAAAGTGTATGAGGTCCAATAGAGATCTCTGTGCAAATTGCAGTGTTTTTTTTTCTTTAAATCAACACAAATTACTTTTATATTTGCCGACAAACCCCCCCCCCCCCACACCCTGTCCATGGCACTAAGCGATTCCTGTAAGCTTGATACACCGAAAAACAAGCATATTGTCCTTTCACAAAATTAACCACTGTTTGTGTTCAAATCCCAGGAGAAGAATTAGATGTTGCAGACAGCGCCAACCTCTCCATCAGAAGCAATGTGTTGGATGGACACCTCCTCTTGCATTGGTAGCAGTTTATTCTCCTGAGGGACATCTTGCGGTGAAATGGTGCAAGAGAGGTTTTTTTCAAAAGCTTGGACTGACCAGTCTAATGCATCCCACACAATGAACTCCCCCGCATGGGAGCCGCTTACAAACATTAGCTCTGTAGAGTGGGAAACACAAATGTCTGTTACATCAACATTTTTTAGCACGGAAGGTAAGTAGGTACAATGGTGGGGGAGCAAATACTTCCAAGCTTAGTTATTGTAGGTAGATAATAATTACTGAATTATTCTAATTCAATTATGGGTGTGCCGTGCTTTATGGCAGCAGGATCCTGCACAAAAGTGATAGCGAGCACTTTTGAGTGAATCGGAGGCTTAGCCAGCCGGCCAGGCAAAGGAAGCGAGACGGGCTGTCGTTGCTGGCGTTTAAATGCCACGGCAACGGCAAATCGCACCCTTCGTCTGCAATTAAATCCCCCCCCCCCTAAATGTAATGGAAAAATTCAGAACAAGCAGCTATAATTTGGTACAATTACCGAGTTCTACAAGGATCATAATTAGCTGAGGTGATCAATATTCAACATTTAAACCAAATTTTTAGTTCGGACTAATCCTTAATATGTAGCCAAACTAATAAAACTTCTGCAATATTAGCAGCACACAGGGCACAGAATTATGGTTTCCCAGCTTTGGTATCTGGCTGTATCCTAAAATATTTTTTTAGGAAAACTATGTGTGCAGATGATGCACATAAAACAATAAGGCTAATAATGGTCAGTAGCATCTGTAAAGCAGATATAACATGTATTGGGTGGCACAGTGGTTAGCATTGTTGTCTCACAGGGCTTGGGTCATTAATTTAATGTCACAATTTGAGTGGTTGGTATGGGTTTCCTCCCACAGGCTAGAAACACACTGGTAAA
Source organism: Taudactylus pleione (assembly GCA_031769625.1). Lineage (NCBI taxonomy): Eukaryota > Metazoa > Chordata > Amphibia > Anura > Myobatrachidae > Taudactylus > Taudactylus pleione. Next base: position 2,961,886 of record JAUIMM010000334.1, read on the forward strand.
TTAATTGGCGGTTATAAAAAACCAAAAAGATAAAAAAATGGACCTTACTGTATGTGGTAGGGAATTTAGGTTGCAAACTTCAATAGTGAAAGGACTCGTGAATAATTCAATATGCTCTGCATAATGTGGTGACAACATTTTATTTAATAACAGTTAGTTATATAGTACACATATTCCACAGTGCTTCACACAGAACATTTTCTCATTCACACCAGTCTAAGGGGTAAATTTACTAAAGTGAGAGTTTTTAGAAGTGTATATTTTGCCCATAGCAACCAATCAGATTCTACTTAACATTTAACTAGCCCTTCTAGAAGATAATTGCTAGAATCTGGTTGCTATGGGCAACATCTCCACTTGTAAAAACTCTCACTTTAGTAAATTTATCCCTAAGCTATGTGCAGCTTATTAATTACTGTATTATTCCATGCTACACGGACACAAACACACAAGTACACTAGGGTTAATTTTCTGCCAGATGCCAAGTAACCTACTAGTTTGTATTTAGATTGAGGGAGGAAACCAAAATACCCAAAGGAAACATGATAAACGTGGGAGGACATACAAACTCCACACATATAGGGCGTTGGTGGAAATCGAACCCAAGACCTCAATGCTAACCTTTGTGTCACCATGCTGCCCACTATGCAAATAAACAATCATCTTGGATGCACAGACCAAATATTGTTCTCTTGAAGAACAGTCTCCTGTGAATAGCAGCTACTGTGCTGGTTCATCAGGGGAGAATGGGATGTGGAGTAGGAAGTAATTATACCAGTACAGCTTATCTGGGGAGACTGGTCTTCTACAGTAACAAAATGACTGCACAGGGGTTTGATAAAACCACTTTTCCTAATAATATACAGCACAAATACCAGTGCTCGACCAAAAAATGGTTGCCGTTGTACTGTAAAGTATGTACTAGCAGAAAATCTTATGCCAGCACAAGAGGAAATATGAAGGGACCAAAGTAATGGAAGACTGACTTATTTTACAAAACTGTACTGATTAGGACAGATTAAAGCTGGGTACACACTGACAGACACATTGGCCGATCAATTGTATCTGCTGCCCGTCGGGCAGTGTGTACCCGCAATATGTCGGTGAACGTCATATCGCATTGGCTGTGCTGCACAGCCGATGGACAGATATGTCTGCAGACATATCTGTCCATCGGCAGTTGTATACGGGCGGTCTGCAGACATATCTGTCCATCGGCAGGTGTATACGGGCGGTCTGCAGACCGCCCATACACACACAGCTGCAGCCACGACTAGGGGGGCGGGACGTGCCCCTGACCCGCCCACCGGCTACCGATTCCCGCCCCCCGGGACCCGAGGGCACAAGCAGATGATGGCCGTTCAGTGTGTAGAACGACCATCATCTGCAGATATATCTGTCAGGTGTGTACCCAACTTTACTCACCAAGTCTGCCAGATAATGGTGGTTTTACTGTGCATGCATTCTACAATAACAAACCGCAAGACTAGTGACAGTAATGACCATAGCCAAAAATGGTATTAATATACGGAATAACAACAACATATATAGTAACAAGCCTGAAAAGTGAAATAATAGCTCGCTGTATTAAACAAGGAATCCTGCTTACCATTAACATTTATCAATGTCCGAATAATATCTTGGTGACCGGAAAGGCATTTAACTTGAGCAATATCCCATTTATCAGATCCTGCGGCTGTAGCACCTAGTTTAAAGATTACTTAAAGAAAAACACCACATATGAGGATTATTTCCAATGCATAAAGGCAATTGTGTAAAATAAAGGAAAATTAGAAATAGATTTCTACCTAAAAGAGAGCTGATCTTTTTGAAGGTATTGGGTTTATCACTAGAGAGATTGATCCGGACTGTCTTTTTGGACTATGGGCCTGATTCAGACCCGCTCACAAGCGGGTCGTTGGTGGGGCATTGCGCATGCTCCGTGGCACGCTACAAATGGGGCGGCTGTCGATGTTGATCAACAGCTCGCCCCGTTTTGTAGGCGGGGGTGGCTGGACAAACGGAGGCGTTCCTGAAGGTACACGCCTGCCGCTTGTGGGCGGCCTAACTGACATCAAGAGTGATGTCAGTAGTGAGCTTCCGGCTCTATTACCCACAGCTTAGCGAGCGACCAGGAGGCCGGGTTATTTAAAACAAAGCGGTTTCCCTGATTCAGAGCGAGCGCTCACTTTTTGCGAGCGGCTCTGAATCAGGCCCTATATCCCAATAGAATATCTGTACCTGGCCTCTGCGGTCTTCCCTTTCTGGACTTAGGGCCTGATTCAGAGCCGCTCGTAAGCGGACGCCCGTTCGCTATGAGCGATGTTCGCACAACTGCGCATGCGTATGGGTCTTAATGCGCATACCAGTCATTGCGGTCGGAAATCGAGCGCTCGCAAAACAGCGAGGGGCTGCTAATTTGATTGACAGAATGTACCGTTTGTGGGTGGTAACATGGGAAGGTGCTTGAAAACGGGGGAGTGGAGATCCGAATGCAGGCGTGCCTAACGGTCAAAAGGGCGTTTAATGGGAGTGCATAATTAGTAAATGAGCGTCATCGACCACGTCACTTGGTTGTCTTTTAGCCTGAACTGCTCGCAGTGATTGCGGTAGGAAAAGCTACCACAAGCACTGCGAGCAGTTCAGATGCCTTTCGATGTTCCCGATTAATCAAATAAATACTGGAGATGACGTGTGATGCGAACGGCAAAGGGGCGTCTTTGCAAAATAGCGAGCGCATTTTTCGTTCGCTCGCTCAGACATAGAGGCGTCAACAAACCGCAATGAGCGAGCGCTCAATTTAAATAGCCGGCCCCTTTTTTGGAACGACCGTCCGCAAATAGCGTCCGGCTCTGAGTCAGGCCCTTTATTCCTATTTTTAGACTGTGAACTTGAAGTTTGATCCTGTATGTTGCATGTGTATTTGTGAAATAAATACTGTAAACATATTTTGGTAAACCTTTTGCATATCCTTTTGAAAAGACTGGAGAAAGAAACAGTGATGTGTTTAAACTGCTATTGTCTCTTGTGAGTTGGGTATTTGATGTACAAAGATACCATTATGCGCTTTGTCCTGCATTATTTGAAGTGAGTGTGGTATGTTCTATTTGTCCTTCCCTGTGCTGGGTGTATTCATATGCGGATTGTGAGAATCCATTCCTAAAGAAACTGCTATGTGCTTATAGCCATACAAACCTTAGTGAGTATGGTATGTTCTGCATCATTAGGAAAGAAGAAAGTTTCATCTGTTATAGATCTGCCTTTAAAGGACTTAAGTCTGTGCAAATTATTAAAACTATTCTACTATCCAAGAAAGTGACAAGCTGCACAAGATACCTTTATAAGTGTATTCTAAGTGCCAGAAAGCGCTTCAGAGACTCTGACTTCATTTATTTTATGCATCGGATTTTCTTGTGTGTTGGGCAGGATTAGGTAGAGGTTTTTGAGCCGCTATCATTGATTATTTTTTTTTTGCGCCCTGACTACTCCATTCTTTTTTCTTTAGATTTTTATTAGGACTGTAAGATCTTAACATAGAATAATGCATCACAACAGAAGCAACACACGCTGTTTATAAGTCAGTCTAATAGTGCATATATGTTATGGTTATGCGATTTGCAATTACAGGTAACTTACATTCTACGCAGTCTCAAGTGTGAGTTCAACCTATTACATTTCTAGCTAGGGATCAAAAAATACAAAAACACTGGAAGAAACGCCTAGCGTAAGTGTCCGATCTGTGCATCTGTCCGTAGGGCCGTACTTAGATAATTCACACGGTCAGCACATCACTCATTTTAGTTTTTGTACGTTCTACACTGTATTTTAGGGTTGATTCTGCCTTGGCAAATATTTAATGCACTTGCATTTTTGCAGTCCGAGTGCTTGGCTTAAGAAAAACCAATCTAGGACAACGTAAAATAAAAAAGTAAAAAATCTGTATTTTTTACACAACCTACACAGAAGTGGTACCCTGGATAAAAACGTTACCTTCTGTTCCTTGCCCAGATTATGCAGAACAATTATATGCGGGGTCTTAGGACATTTTTAAGGCAGCAACTCTTTAAACGTTCTCCTAACAAACACAAAGGGGTAAATTTACTAAAGTGAGAGTTCTATTAAGAAGTGATGTTGCCCATAGCAACCAATCAAATTCCAGGTATTATCTTCTAGAACAGGGATGGGGAACCTCCTGCCAGGGGGCCGTATAAGGCCCTCGGAATCATTTGGTCTGGCTCTCTAAGCTTTTTTCTCCTAGCCTCATCTGGCTAGCAGGGTGCTTAAAATAGTTTCCTGCAGCCAGAATCTATGCAGCATTGCCGCCTGGAGCGTCTTTAGGAAGCTTCAGACAGTCACACCGCTGCCCTTACAGCTCCCCAGAGCATCCTCAGGATGCTCCGTGCATTGCTGTAAGCACCGGCGATTGTGGTCCCGCCCCCGTGTGACGTCACATGGGGGGAGCGTGGCCTGTACCAGGCCAGCGAATAATGTTTATATAAAAATGGCCCTCGGCAGAAAAAAGGTTCCCCTATCCCTGTTCTAGATAAATGAGAAGTAGAATCTGATTGGCAACATCACTTCTTAAATAGAACTCCCATCTTAGAAAATTTACCCCAAACAGTGTCCTGGGAGCTTTCATTTACTTTGTTCTTCAGTTATCCATTATAGCGGACTTTTTATATTACTGGACAACAAAAGCCAAAAGGGTTAAGTCTTTATGACCTTCAAAAGTTGTATGGAGAATTATAGAGCAACAGCAAGAACTGTGATCACAGGGCCCGATTCACTACGGTAAGCAATATTGTGTACGCACACAGTTCAACTGCGATAGTATGCTAATCCATTGCGATCGCAAAGCAAATTCAGTACTACATAAGGACGCCAATTTTACATTGCACACATCCGTAATACTTAGCAAAATAGAGAAACCATCGGCACAATAGAGTACCATCGCAGCCTCACGCACACTTACACAAGCCCTGACCTCACTCAGAAACTGCTAACAATCATGCATGCTATGAGACCTCAGACCTCGTATGGCATTGCAGTGGATAATTTATGTATGCCCCTGCGCTTCCCCGACCCCCCCACCTGCGAGGGGTCTGCGTAGCCTCTGCAAACACAGTCCCGATCGCAATAGCTAGTTCGCACACTGCGATGCATAATCGCAGTTGCGCACGTTAGTGAACCAGGCCCACAGTCATAAAGTGAGGATTAAAGTCACATTACCACCATTTTTGTTCACCAATTTAAAATGGCTACAAAACAGGGGTGTGAGTGGAAGAACCAAAGAGAAGCGAAAATGTCGAAGACTGTGGTATCTCTATTGGTCTCCTGCTCCCTCCTCCAAAATGACAGTAAGCCCCGGTTATCAGCAGGGTTTAAAGAATAACCATGGCGCCCCTGGGCTAAGGTGAGGGGTCGGAGGCTCTGCTTCCTCTCTAGGTGGTAATGCAGCTTTAGCAAGTGGTTAGTTCAGTCCACAAAAGCCGCTATCTGTACTGAAAACATGGGAATAGGGTAAATATTAATAACGCAGATAGAATACTATATAAAGAGTTAAGGAACATTTTTATGCAAACCTTATATATAGGTGTTTTGCCTTAATACTTAAAAAAAAAAAAAAACTCACTCAAATCTTTTCCAATTGCTGCAGCTATACAGTTCTTAGCAAGTTCAATCATTGTGACGATACCTAATGAAAACAGGAAACATACAAAACCTTTCCTTAGTTTTTAAGCAATAAACATGTAAAAAAAAAACACACATACACAGTAATAAGACATATTCAAGAAATGTTACACATTCTTATAAAATGAGATACATGTAAAGTATATATATATATATATTTGTATTTGTTACTGGGCTATGGAGCACATTGCTTGACTGACCTCCATCAGCAAAGAAGCCAGACTCAGCCAAGAGCATGAAATCCCGATTCCACACACGAAGTTCACTCCCACCAGACAGCCACACATCCAGGCTCTGAAGCCCCATTAGAGTCTGTTTTTAATATTAGAATTGTACAAATAAAATAAATAAAAGGATACATTAAATGTTTTAGGCGCTTATAGTTAAACAGAGTTACCATGTGCATTATAAAGCATGGGACAAAGCCTTGGTAGCTCAGTAGGAGTTTACACAAAAGTGATAATCTGCCTTTATATTTTATAGTTATAACTAGTATGCCCCTGGCGAACATTTCGCCAGTTAGAACCCAGAACATACAGTACGTAGAGAAAATGCTTTTCTAGATAATGGCTAGATCATGTTAATACGACGGAATCGGTAATAAAAGATGTGTGTGAAACATAACCGGCTAAGCCACGCCCTATTATGGTTTTTGTGGATTTTTTTTATTGTAACATTTTCGTAAATTTGTAAGTGCGATTCTATATATGGCCATGGACTCTGAAGCAAAATGGACCATTTCCAGGGGGTATTCAAAGCTGAGTCCCTATAGATTCAAATGATAATGCACAGTTACTCTGCCTCACCGTCTCCTGCCTCCCGCCAACCAGCGAATGCAGGCAGCCCTCGTGGAAATCAGAGAAAAGAGACGTTGCTTTTGAGGCGCAAACCCGGTGCTGACTGGCTGGGAATTGCGAGCCTGGAATCGACGTGTTGGAGAAAGTAGGTGAGGGAAAAGCGCCCCCTATGGCAGTAGCCTCACGTGTTGTGCCACCCGCGCGCCCTCCCTCATTATGTAAAAGATACGTCGCGTAGCCAGACGGCCAATCAGGAGCCGAACTGGGCAGAACGTAAACAGTGTCCGCACATGGCTAGGGCGCCGGATCGACCCGGGAGCACAGACCACCAGTAGTGCGTGAGAACAGCAGCCGGGGGCGGTCACCCCTATCCCGCTTCCTCCGGGTCACTGTGCCGACTCTGTGTTCTGGTAGGTTTCTTGACATTTTAAGGATAGCTATACCAAGCATTTATTATGGTTTTTATCTAATTTTTTTTTTTCATCAAATTTTATACAGTTCTATTCCAAATTCTGTAATTTACTGCTGATTGAATAAAAAGAATGACATTAATATCTTAATCAGTCTTTGAGATATTCAAATTAAAACAGCATTCCAGACAAAGGGACTATGCTTATATATATATATATATATATATATATATATATACACACACACACACACACACACCTTTTATACTATTGATAATACACAACAAAGTCATCATTTCAAGTGATTTCTAGATAGTTTTACAAATAATACATTTATTTTTAGTGAGATTTGTGTAAGTTATTTTATATTCTTGCGCTGTGTCTCCTGTTGTTTGTCTGACTGTTGTTGGTACTGGGGACTGCAGCCTCCTTTAATAGCTGCTAATGTCGAGCAGTTTTACTTTGCACCTACGTCAAGGCTTTTTTTTTTGTGGGTTGCATTTTGTGGATCCCACTGCTTGCTGACTTACCATCATATCGGGAACGATAATTCCAAGGTGTCTTTCCTCTGTTGTTGGTGGTATTATATCGCCATTTATTCTGTATTCTGCTTATGGATGTGTCTGTCCAACATGCAACACATTACGTTTATACACATATAGTTCTGCACCATCGCAACGTTTTGTAATCACCTTTACTGTAGAATGGAAGTCTGAGGCCTTCTGCAATTGCTGGCCGCTTTCACAATCCCAGCCCTGATTTAAGAGTTTAAGAAATCTTTAAGTGGAGTCTTACGGTGGAATTATTATTCTTAATCAGTTTTACATAAAATACAAAGAGCATAAAACTACTTCAAAATGTGCTCATCAAGTGCAAAAAAAAGTAAAATGAAATTAAGTTGTAAGTGATATCAAGCCAAATAGATACATATATTTACTACGATAAACAAGGGAGTCAAGTTAGGTAATTACTAATTATTAAAGTAATAAAATGAGTTTAACCCCATGCAACTTTCAAGTGTGAGAATTGGTTTGTCTGCATCATCATAGACATAGATTCATTCCGCTACCTATATAGGTGACTGCATAAAGACACAACATAAGGATACAATGACGGACTTGTCAGAAGATGCGGTCAGGATAAGGTCAACCCTTTCACCATGTGCTTCATTTCCTGGGAATACCACAATAGCGGTGATCTTCTGAGTGTGTCCATGGAGCTCAAAAAGCACTTCTCCTGCCTGGGAGGGATACATTAGATTAGTTGGTGCCAGAGCAATGTCACAAATTGTGAAATACAACTATAAATTGACATTAAAAAAAAAAAGACAACTGCACTAAAATAAAAAAAAATAAAAAAAATAAAAAAGTGTTCAAAACATAATAAAAACTATTTATTAGGGATCCTAAAGTAGTTATCGGGCACAGAAATGTTAACGCTTTACTTTGTATATCAGATATTGATTTTCTGCTTGTAATGTAGCACAATGCTTTAATAAAAAAAGATATATATATATTTTAAGAAAAATAACATAATAAATATACAGTATAATAAGGAAAAAAAGATGTACGCAATAATTTACAAACTGTTCCAAATTTCAACTTTTAAAATGTACAAAGTCTGTGATTACTAGGGATAACGATGAAAGAATTCCCTAAATTAGGCACATGAAGGTCCTACCATCCTATGGACCCCGTCATGCTCCCGTCACACTAGTGCTGGTGCACTGTACAGACTCATTCGGAGTTGTGTTCTGAGGAACTGTACACGGACTGCAAATCCATGCTAGTTACAAGCAAACAGGAAAGAAGACCATTTTAACCTATCCTAGGGCTTCTGTCTGCTCAGACTGCCTGTTTGATATCGCCTTATAAGATAAGTTGTCATATATCACATCCACAACTAAAATACACTGTACTTTTACAATTGTAAATTAATAATCCGTTTACAGACATCATACCTGCACATCCCAAACCATGACTGAGCCATCATCACAAGCAGATGCAAACCTAGTACAAATTGAATAATGAATACAGTAGTAACATACCAATGAGTATTTGCACAATAAATGTACGATATGTATAGATGGGCATGTAAGTGCGGGACTTCTGGATGGCAATTTATTTATAAATAATAATGATCTACATTGTATTCATCCAGAATATCTATAAAAAAAAAAAAAAAAAAAAAGAGACACCATACGTATTGCAGAAAGTAATCAGTAGGTTCACTAAGCTGTTTCAAGTCAGTATTTTCTGTCAAAAGGGATATATGGAACATTAAAGCAATACACCGAGTGTTCAAACCTGTCCAGCAATATTTCAGAGTATTAGGGGTTTTACATGCACACTAGCACTTATTACCCCATTACATTCATATCATGTAATTACTGTAAGATTATGGTAACATTCACACATCTGCTTTTAGGTCACTGCAATTTCAATTTAAAAACAAAACACTTTTTGGGCCATTTTGGGAGGATTATCTTTGCCATGTGCCGAGGTAGAAGCAGCACACAAATGGTATTTTCTGAAAGTCAATGTCTTCTGAAAAGAAACAAGAAATAATTTGTGCGCGGGTACCACATAAACAAATGGCGGGCACTGATGTTGGAATGTGACCAACCTAAAAAAGTGCCAGGGTTGAATAAAACCTCCGCAGTGAAGGGAATAAATTCTTCCATCACCCTATTCCATAGAACGTACTTTGCGCCTAATTTGGATTCGTATGCAAACCCAATGGTTTACGAACAAATCCGATGTTTTGGGGTCTGCGCATGTGCAGAACGGGTCCTGTGAGATTGCTCGCAGTCCCTCCTTATCCGCAGCATAACTGGGGGGCGGAGACCAGGACTGTTATACAAAATGGGGAAGTGTCGCCCCCCGTTGTGTAGGCATGCAGAGCCAAGGGTCCGTGTCGTCGGATGCAGACTTCCTGGACCCAGCTGACTAGCTGCAATGGCCTGTCCGATTGAGCTTCAGCTTACGCAGACCGGCCGAGGGCTGTGACCACCGCGTGATGGTGATCCGATGCTGCGTCTACAGGCTCTGCACTCGAATCACAGACACAGGCAGGAGTCGTCTATTTCCTACAGCCCCCTCCTGCTGCTGCATTTGCATATAGTTGTATGGTATTGCAGAGACGCTAGCCTGCAGTTGTACAATACTGTCCTCATCAGAATCAGGTCCTTTATTATTTAATTTGCATAAGTCTTAGTTACACCCATTAGCAAACCACTTACCATTTACCAGCACTTCTGCTAAGAGTCCTAAGGTCCTAAACTCTAAACAGTGAGCGTCACCAGATTGAGCCTCATATTATTACCATTATTAGCGTTTATTTATATGGCGCCACAAGTGTTCCGCAGCGTCTTACGAAGTAAATATATTCAAGTGATTTTAAAATCGAGAAGTAGATATAAAAATTAAAGGACCATTGTGCAAGGATAATAAAGGATGGAGATGGCGTGTTAATTTACATGGAGAAGTTCATTACATGCTCATATCCTTTCATACTAGTCACTCATCCATCTGAACAATATATTTAGCCAAGTACAGTCAGAGTATGAGATAGGGATCTGGGAATAAAGAACTGCAAGCAATGCAATACAGTTTGAATAGGTTAAAGTGTGATGGGGGTGGTGGGGGGGGATAGGGGGGTTCTCTGCAGTGTATAGTTTTCTGAGTTTTTAAGCCACATAAACAGTGACTATGAATCCATTAATCTATGCTCCATATTTCAGGTCAATTTTAACAGATTGGTATTGGGTAAGCTGGTAAAGGATATTTATGGCATTTCAATTGTCTTTTTATTCTAGCCCTAGCAGTCCTCAGGGAATGGGATTACTTTTATTATATCCCCTTTCAGCACATATTAAAAGCAGAACGGGTGCTGATGATATACATTGTTTGCTGTAACTACAGCTGCTAATGCCTTCTCTCTCGGCTATTGATTTCCTCGTTTGCTCCTAGACTGACAGGTGAGAGCCGAAAGAGCACAAGTCTCAATATTTTGCACTCTCTTTTGGACGATGCCATCATTTCTATTGATCCTTTAAACCTCGGTAATTGCTTTTTCTTACGAAAATCAGCAATTCTTAACACTAAATCTGCAGTTTACACAGAAAGAAAATAAAAAAATAGCCCATTTTTGTTTGTCAAGTCTGCATTTGTAAAGGTTACTGCAATAACCCGGTGTAGTGAATTGACTCTTATTGGATTTGCTGCTTAGAAAGATGGATATGTTTCCTAAAATCCATTGACAAGTATTGTGGCCTAAAAAAAAGTTACAGTGATAAAATCCTGTGCATCCTCCCTGACTAATGTAATGACCATAGCTCCATGGAAAAGAACACGTCTGAACACGGGAAATACAAAGTTGTATTCATGACAAGAGTGAGCGTCATTGGTAGGTTGTAATCATATTGTTCAGCCCACAAAATGGCAGGGCTGGACAAAGTAACGTATAACTCATACGTAGGAGCCAGAAAGATCTTTTTCAACCACCTCTCCATTGACTGCCCCCTTTAATATGTTGCTCTTATCAGGGCCGGATTAAGGCTTGTGGGGGCCCCGGGGCAACTATGTTGTGGGGGCCCCATCAATAAAATAAGAGCTATCCTTTGCGATCGCTCCGGTCAGAGGGACTTCAGAGTTTAACACCAAGAAGACTCCCTGGCGTCCTTCTGCGCTGCGGTGGGGTGATGGTAGGAATCCAATCAGATACCTCCAAGGGGGAAAGTCCCGATAAAAAAGCCCATAGGCATCTATGGGGCAACGCCACCTGAAGATGGCGTTACCCATTGGGAAGAAGCACCGGAATGCATCGCAATCCGCACCTTGTACATATGGGGAATGCGGTAAAGCCCCTGAAAACTGCATTTTCGGGGGTTTTACCACATTTTCTCCTTTAGTACATGCCGTTCATAGAGAGGGAGATAGAGGAAGAGAAGGAGGGAGGGAGAGAATGAGATAGAGGGAAAGAGATAGAGAGGGAGGGACAGGGAGGAAGATAGAGAGAGTCATAAGAGTTAGAGGGAAGAAATGGAGGAAGAGAGAGAGAGAGAGAGAGAGAGAGAGAGAGAGACAGAGACAGAGACAGAGACAGAGACAGAGACAGAGACAGAGACAGAGAGAGAGAGAGAGAGAGAGAACACACTTCCCTACCTCTGTGTTCAGCATCAGGAACAGGGCAGGCTTCTAATGGGGGCAGGCACTTCACTGCATTATGCCCCGCCCCCTTCCAATACACCCACGAATCGCAGCATTAGGTCAGTGAGAGGGTGGGGTTTCCCTCGTCAGTGATCAAGTGTGCTGTCACTGCAGTGCTGTCTGCTGCTGGCCTGGAGTCGTAATGTATGTGGCAGTGTGGGGGCCCCTAGGCGACCGCCCCCCCTATAATCCGGCCCTGGCTCTCATGAGTATCTCCAATCCTCACCTCAAGGTGTAATTATGTTCTCCTTTGGGTCTGATGTAATTACAATTTTTGGGGGTCTGACCTTGTATGGGTTTTTACGGATACAATTATTTGTTCTCTTGCTCTTATATTTGTAAAGCGTAAGTGGTATGCTTCTATTTTGGGCACTGACGACTGTACGGTGCTGCAGAATCTGGTGCCTCAAACAATGAGGAGGCTCAGGACCAATGAAATAACATTTAATCTAATATATCTATCCTTATGTTTCTTTTCTGATAGTCCAATAATCTTTATGGCTGCAAATCTTCGATGTTCAAAACAGTCTGCTTGGCAAAAAACTCAATAGTGATATTTATCCTGGGTAAAAGCATCCAGGTAGGTACAAGGTATACCGACTCACACAAATCCATTTTTTTTTTTTTTAAACAAAAGAACTACTAAAATGAAACAAATTATTAGTATCATGAAAAGAGGTGGTGGCTTTGGAACCATTTGTATCTATTTTTTCAGTTCAATCTGTTCATTGCATTGGATACTATTAGCTATTTATACAGTGTAATCATATCAGTCTCCCTTTAGAGATATTGTGACCTTCGCACAGACCTATGTAATACAAAATGTGTGATTTCAAAAAAGTTTTGTACAGGATTAATTTAGTGTCTCGAAAACCAATCAAAGTAAACGTTCCAATCACTGATTATTTTTTTTTCCAGCCATCTACAATGAGAACATGAAAATCCCTTCTCAAAGCTCGCAATAAGAGATTATGAAAGCACTTGGAGCATGAAACCATTTAGAGGCTGACGAGTAGTGTACATATTGAACAGGCTCAACTCCATCACTGGAGAAGGACATACCACAGCGCTCTGCACATCAATTAAAGGAGCACTAAACCTAAAATGCAGACGGCTTTATATACACAGATCTACTAATAACAATCAGTAATCTATATAAGAATTGTATGGGCTCTGTCCTGTCTCCTCAGTGGAAGCCTGGGATCACGCCCCAACTGCTCGCACTGCGAGGGAGACAGGACAGACCTGGAAGAGGACGACCAGTTGCCGCGAACACGTTAAATACGAGAGCTAGGGGAGGTGGGGGGGGAGGGGGGGTTAGAACAGCAGAGAGGAGGCGGGGCCGGACAGAGTGGTGGGTGGGAAGGGGTGGAGACTGAGCTGATGCAGCATAGTGGTATATACATAAAAGGTTCAGGAGCTATTCTGCACTAATAATAAAGCTTTAATTGTGGAAAATAATGTTTAGATTTTTTTTTTTTTTTTGGGGGGGGGGTATTTTGTTGTGCTGTAGCAACTAAAGTTATGACTATTTTTTTTATTCAAATTTCAAAAAATACCATTTGTGTGCTTAATGCTTTCCTTTAGACTGGTAAGATCTACTTAAAAAATGGCAAAAAAGTGATTTTTTTTTTATTGAATATGCAAAAAAATTAACTAAAAAAGGTTGAGGTAATGAGGGATAATTACACAACTGATACAAATAACATTTACAGTGTGTTCAAAAAGCTACCCGCATAAAATAAATACACTGTGTATTTCTTTTAATGTGTATTTAAGTCCGTCTTTGGAGTTAGGCCCTCATTCAGAGCCGCTCGTTAGCGGCAGTACGCTCGTTCCGAGCGATGTTTGCACATCTGCGCATGCGTACGGTTTTTAGTACGCATGCGCGAACCAGTCAGTGCGGCCAAAAATCGTTTGGACGCTATATAGCGAGTGCCTGCTATTTTGAGTGACAGAATGAGGCGTATGTGGGTGGTAACAGGGGAAGGTGCTTGAAAATGGGGAGTGGAGATCCGAACGCAGGCGTGCTTAAAGGTCAAAACGGGCGTATTATGGGTGTGCATAATTAATACAGCAGCGTCATTGACCACGTCACTGGGTTATTTTATAGCCAGAACTGCTCGCAAATTTGTGGTAGCAAACACCAACCACAAGAATAGCGAGCAGTTCATACGCTGGTCGATGTACTCGATTAATCTAATAAATAGCGGACATGACGTAGGATGCGAGCGGCCAGGGGGCGTTTTTAACAAATAAACGAGCGTATGTTTTGCTCGCTCGTTCAGACTTAGAGGCGTGAACAGACTACAATTTGCGAACGGATCATTTGAATAGCCACCCCTTGTTTTTGAACGAACGACCGCAAATAGCGAACGGCTCTGAATCAGGCCCTTAGTTTGAAAGGTACTTAGAATGGCATCAAAACAGTTGCTAGGTCTTGTTGACATCATAGCTCACTGACTATTTAATATTTTTAGTTACAATAAATTATTTGTATTAATTAATTGTCATGCTGGCTGATCTTTTTCGGATGGATAAATATAAACACACACACACACACACATTATATGTATATATACACACACATATTTAATTACACGCTTATAACATGCATGGACTTACATGACAGCCCAGCATAGCATACCATTTTTTATTTGATCAAGAATGGGGGAGATCTAAGTATCAGAAACCCTCTCTGGAGATGTAATGTTTTCTATATTTAAGCGCGTTATTGTCACGTAATCACTAGATGAGAACTACTAAACTCCCCTCTTTAAAATGAGTCACCACCACCTTAGATTTTTCTTTTTTTCAGTAGGGTAAGCTCTGCCCTCTAGTAATGTCATTACACACCGATGCAGTGATGTAAAATAAAATGTCACCTTCGCCATTGCTAATTATCGGAATTGGCTTGATAAATATTTTTAACTTAGCGATGGTGCTGCAGGTCAGCATTGAAGTGATTAATATAAATAACAGGAGTTTGGAAGAATGTGCAGTGCTGGGCTTAGAACACACAAATTGTCTGTAGATCACAACTACTGTACATTAACAGGGACTAAAGTAAATATGACAAGATATCTACCGCTAATTAAAATGGCTATTCTATCTTCATTCCACAGGCTAGATTGATAACATTCTAGCAAATCTCCAACCTTAAATTCTACATACTCACCTGTTGTCATCTACTTGAACAAGGAATCGCACAATGTCAAGGTGGGCTTTTAGAGCGGTGAGCTCTGTATAAGGGTTCTGTGTCTGTTCTTCTCCAATATTTAATATTGCAGACTTCTACAAGAAGAAAAATATATAGAAAATAAATGAAATAAACATGAAACCGTCACAAAGGTAACATTTTATTTCCACAAACATGTTCTAGGATAAAATGACATGTAACATATCTCATCATTATTTGAAACTAATACCCATTTTACACCAGAGCTAAAAACAGGGTTATTGTAGGCTTAACCCGGGCAGCTCC
Source organism: Taudactylus pleione (assembly GCA_031769625.1). Lineage (NCBI taxonomy): Eukaryota > Metazoa > Chordata > Amphibia > Anura > Myobatrachidae > Taudactylus > Taudactylus pleione. The sequence goes on from JAUIMM010000334.1 coordinate 2,977,478, forward strand.
TTGGTGTAAAAAGGGACAGGGTTGGAATCCCGGATGCAGTGACCAGGTAAGTTGCAGGGTTTAACACAGGAATAACCTGTGAAACCCTGCAGTGTGAACAGCGCACTCCGGGTCACGATGACCTGGAGCATGCCGCATGCCGGCCGATTGGTCCGGCTTCAGTGGCGCTTGGAGATGACGTCATCTCCAAGCGTCCACTTCAACGCCGGAAAAGCTGGGTCAATGCAGACCCGGTTCCGGTGTGAACGGTGCCAACTCAGGAATATCCTGGGTCTGATCCGAGTTGGAACTCTGGGCCTGATTCAGAGCCGAACGCTCTGACCAGAGCGCTCGCTCTGAATCAGGGCCCTCCTCCATGAAAATGGAGCGGCCTCCTGGCCGCTCGCATAGCTGTGGGTGACCACCCACAGCATATGCGAGCGTCCATGATGATGGTCGCGATGGTCTTGACCATCGCGTCCATCGGGCTTGCGACGGAGACCCTGCGGTAGGGTCTCGCTGCCACAAGCCCTGGAGTGATTTTGGCTCTATCAGAGCCAAAATCACTCCCATTGACATCACTAGTGATGTCAGTGGGGCCAGCTTCAGACGGTAGGCGTTCCCATGGGAACGCCTCCATTCGGCAGGCAGGCCCACCAAAGGGGGCGTGCTGTCAATCAACATCGACAGCACGCCCCCTTTGGTGCGAGACCCGGAGCGATGGAGAGCCCGTCGCTCGCAGGGTCTCGCGCATGCGCACGACGGAGCTCCCTCGTCGTGCGCATGCGCAGTGGGGGAACATCGACCCGCTTGCGAGCGTCCTGCGCTCGCGAGCGGGTCTGAATGACCCCCTCTGTTCCAACTCCGGGTCAGACCCAGAATTTTGATGTAAAAGCGGTACAAGATACTGTTGGAGATATGCTGTAACAATTGGAACAGCAGTTACAGAGTACAGGAAGTCCTCAGCCAATCTGCATTCACAGACTACGAAAGCTGCAAGCTGGCAGAGAAACACATGGTTTATCTATAAATGCTTTCACTGATCCCAACTGAAATCTAAAGGATAATAAAACTGAGATCAAACAAGACGATAAAGGTGGGGCGATAGCTTATATAGACAGAACAGGTCATGTTTACTGTAGTTCTCATTGTCATTTAGGAAAACAAAAATCATAAAATTAAATATTATAGAAGGATCTAACTTCTGTTTTTATTTCTGAATTACAACAAAATACTTGAGCTGGAATTAAAGACTCCCTCCCGGCCATCCCAGACGAGTATGCAAGTATGCGCAAAGATGCAAATGGGTTGAGATCCCGTTTGCGAATGATTCTGAATAAAGCCCTGAATATTTAAATGGAAGTATGCAAGGTTCAGTTCACAAAATAGGGGCCTATATTCTCCGTCTGTACTTTCTCAACTTTGTAGATGCCTCATTTTGTAGTTTCATAGTATTTGTTATTTGTAGGGTTAGAGCAGGGATTTATGGTGCCATACAAAAAAGGATGATGATAATTTATGAGACAAAGAGCACTGTAAGCATCTGAAGTATACATCACAGAATGAGCAGGACTCGTAGGCTTGCCATATCATCCCTTTAATTCGGTACACTTATGTAGTATTACACATGTTCTGTAGTCCATTTCACCTTGTGTTAATCAGCTGCAAAACCTGTGTATTTCACGTGTACCGAATTAAAGGGATGATATGGCAAGCCTAAGCAGTAGTGACCACTACCAGTGATTTTACACTGCACAACGTCGCTCACAGACATACTTTCTGTAGACACAGTACAGAACCACTATGCAATATGTCATTATTGGCTGACTGAACAACATATCACATAGTGTGTACCCAGCATAATATCTGCTCTAACCAGAGCCGTAACTAGACTTTTTGGTGCCCTGTGCCAAAAAGAGCATTGGCGCCCCCCTCATTTTTCAAAGGGACATAATGCACCCAAAAAAAAGGGGCATGGCCTCATTGGGAAGGGCCAGGGAAGAGATAGGAGAGGCCAGGAGATGCTGGGGATGAAATAAGAGGAAGCTACAAGCAAGAATGATAATAAACAGAAATTTGACAGACCCAAACAACGCCCCCTGAACTGTGGTGCCCTGTGCCATGGCACCGGCCGCACTACCCTATCTACGGCTCTGGCTCTAACTATTAACTTTAATGTGTTTCCTTTGCATACTGCGATTCATAGCAATCTGTGAATACTATCTAAAACAACGCCTTCAGTCGCAATACAGGCTCATCTCTCCCAGGCACGACAAGGGGAGAGGGGAGGGTAGGGTTAAGCTCCAGACAGGGGGGTTAGGTTCAGGCACCACCAGGGGGGAGGAGGTTATGGTTAGGTTTAGAGGGTTAGAGTGCGGGGTAGGGAGGGTTAGTATAAGGGTACAAAAAAGGAGGGTTAGGGGGTAAATAGGACAGGGGAACAGTACTCACCATTCCCGTCAGGATTACAACCATCGGGATGCGGCTGTCAGTGTACTGACAGCCGGCATCTCCTCTGTCTGTATTTCATACCGATTCCCCTAAGAGGGGTATACAGTCAGAAAGTCAACAGCCACTATGTCGAAATGTTCACATATAACATGTCGGCATCTGGCAAATGTTATCATGTCGAAATTTTGTCCATGTCGTCAACATTGTGGCAGTGTTGACACATACTCTGTCAATATTATGTAATTGACAAAATATATATTGACATTTTAAAAGCCAACATATTAATGTATATATACCCTGGTACGGGCCTGGATCGCTTAGCAGTACAAAAACCCCTGGTGAGATCTGATAAATAAATTCAGCATCTAAACGAAAATAAAGATAATTAGAAGACCTACACATACAGTCTCCTAATGTAACCAGGCTTAACATGCGCACTGTAATTTACAATGGTACAATTCATTTATACAGCTACATAGTAACACCTGCCGGTACTATAAGGGGAATGCAGACATTGTACATACAGTACAGCACACAGCCAGTCTGCCTGCTCTATCTGGATGTCACTAGACGTCCCCGTAATGATTCAGGTCACAAAACTAGGTTTATTATACAAATGAGTCTCCACACCGCAGCTATTACCTCCCCGCCGCCCTGCGGCTCTCTGCTGCCCAGGAGCCAGCGAAACATGGCGGGCGGCTGCTTGAGTGATATTCTCCGGCTCAGTAGTACAGTAGTCCGGTCATATACTAGAATGAGGAAGGCATAAAAAAAACCCACTTCTACACAGGCCTATTGACAACACACAGGCCCGAGTCTCCAGTGGGTGTCACCTAGCAACCGAGTACGGGGAAGCGCTGCGGCCAAAACAGCAGTCCTCACAAGCAAAGCGCGTTCTGTATTATTCTAAAAAGGAAGAGAAGTATGGCATGTGCTAGGGGGTTTCCTTTTCTGAAGAGTAAAGCAATTGTGGAAACCAATGTTCAGAGGAAGAATTTAAGTTTTAATGCTATATCATTTCATTTTAATACAATTTCTTTAAAAAATATTTTTATTAACAAAATTTTTTAAGCCCAGCGGGTCAGCCAATGGTGCAAAATACAGTCAGGTGCATAAATATTGGGACATTGACAGAATTTTCATATTTTGGCCTCTATTCACCACCACAATGGCTTTGAAATGAAACAAACAAGATGTGCTTTAACTGCAGACTTTCAGATTTAATTTGAGGGTAATTACATCCAAATCAGGTGAACGGTGTAGGAATTACAACGGTTTCTGTATGTGCCTCCCACTTTTTAAGGGGCCAAAAGTAATGGAACAAACTAAACAATCCTAAATCTAACTTTCACTTTTTAATACTTTGTTGCAAATCCTTTGCAGGCAATTACAGCCTGAAGTCTGGAACGTATAGACATCACCCGACGTTGGGTTTCATCCCTGGTAATGCTCTGCCAGGCCTCTACTGCAAATGTCTTCAGTTCCTGCTTGTTCTTGGGGCATTTTCCCTTCAGTTTTGTCTTCATCAAGTGAAATGCATGCTCAGTCGGATTCAGGTCAGGGGATTGACTTGGCCATTGCATAACATTCCACTTTTTAGCCTTAAAAAACTCTTTGATTGTTTTTGCAGTATGCTTCGGGTCATTGTCCATCTGCACTGTGAAGCGCCGTCCAATGAGTTCTGAAGCATTTTACTGAATATGAGCATATAATATTGCCCGAAACACTTCAGAATTCATTCTGCTGCTTTTGTCAGTAGTCACATCATCAATAAATACAAGGGAACCAGTTCCATTGGCAGCCATACATGCCCACGCCATGACACTACCACCACCATGCTTCACTGATGAGGTGGTATGTTTTGGATCATGAGCAGTTCCTTTCCTTCTCCATACTCTTCTCTTCCCATCACTCTGGTACAAGTTGATCTTTGTCTCATCTATCCATAGGATGTTGTTCCAGAACTGTAATGGCTTTTTTAGATGTTGTTTGGCAAACTCTAATCTGGTCTTCCTGTTTTTGTGGCTCACCAATGGTTTACATCTTGTGGTGAATCCTCTATATTCACTCTTGTGAAGTCTTCTCTTGATTGTTGACTTTGACACATATATACCTACCTCCTGGAGAGTGTTTTTGATTTGGCCAACTGTTGTGAAGGGGTTTTTCTTCACCAGGGAAATAATTCTTCTGTCATCCACCACAGTTGTTTTCAGTGGTCTTCCGGGTCTTTTGGTGTTGCTGAGCTCTCCGGTGCATTCTTTCTTTTTAAGAATGTTCCAAACAGTTGATTTGGCCACACCTAATGTTTTTGCTATCTCTCTGATGGGTTTGCTTTGATTTTTCAACCTAATGATGGCTTGCTTCACTGATAGTGACAGCTCTTTGGATCTCATATTGAGAGTCGATAGCAACTGATTCCAAATGCAAATGTCACACCTAGAATGCAACTCCAGACCTTTTACCTGCTTAATTGATAATGAAATAATGAGGGAATAGCCCGATAAGGGCGACCACCCGCTGGCCCAATTGCCAAAAGTCCCGCCCACTTATTGTGTGCTGTTGCCTGTCAGCAGCTACCTGGGGGCACTGTATAAAGGGGTCTGCTACCTGGGGGCACTGTATAAAGGGGGCTGCTATCTAGGGACACTGTATAAAGGGGGCTGCTACCTGGGGGCACTGTATAAAGGGGTCTGCTACCTGGGGACACTATATAAAGGGGTCTGCTACCTGGGGGCACTGTATAAAGGGGGCTGCTATCTGGGGGCACTGTATAAAGGGGGCTGCTATCTGGGTGCACTGTATAAAGGGGGCTGATAACTGGGGGCACTGTATAAGGGGGCTGCTACCTGGGGGCACTGTATAAAGGGGCTGCTACCTGGGGGCACTGTATAAAGGGGGCTGCTACCTGGGGGCACTGTATAAAGGGGGCTGCTACCTGGGGACACTGTATAAAGGGGGCTGCTACCTGGGGACACTATATAAAGGGGTCTGCTACCTGGGGGCACTGTATAAAGGGGGCTGCTATCTGGGGGCACTGTATAAAGGGGGCTGCTATCTGGGTGCACTGTATAAAGGGGGCTGATAACTGGGGGCACTGTATAAGGGGGCTGCTACCTGGGGCACTGTATAAGGGGGCTGCTACCTGGGGGCACTGTATAAAGGGGCTGCTACCTGGGGGCACTGTATAAAGGGGGCTGCTACCTGGGGGCACTGTATAAAGGGGCTGCTACCTGGGGGCACTGTATAAAGGGGGTTGCTACCTGGGGGCACTGTATAAAGGGGGCTGCTACCTGGGGCGCTATGTCCCCGTGATCGATCAGCTGCAGTGCTGGATCTAGGTGCCGTACTCAGCTGATCCGATCAGAGGTTGGCTAGTACGTGAGAATGTCTCACCCATCTCGCAGTGAGGTAAAGGGGTGCTCATACTGCTCCCTGTCTTTCTCACACTGCTCACTGTCTTTCTCACACTGCTCCCTGTCTGTATCACACTGCTCCCTGTCTGCTCCCTGTCTCTCTCTCTCACACTGCTTCCTGTTTCTCTCTCTCTCGCACTGCTCCCTGTCTCTCTCTCGCACTGCTCCCCATCTCTCTCTCTCTCGCACTGCTCCCTGTCTCTCTCTCGCACTGCTCCCCATCTCTCTCTCTCTCGCACTGCTCCCTGTCTCTCTCTCGCACTGCTCCCCATCTCTCTCTCTCGCACTGCTCCCTGTCTTTCTCCGTACTCACCTTCCAGTCCTCCAGCATCTCATGGTACCCCTCTCTTCCTTTTTTGAATATTGACTTTATAGCCACTACATGATGATGACATGATGGCTTTATTGCTACACAAACAGGCAGCTTCCAGACCATGTGATCTCCTGCATGAGTAGTGAATACCGACTCAAGACGCTGCCTGTCCAGAAAGGATCAATTTCTTCAGAGGCTCCCCATTGCAGAGCAATCATATACAGTCAGGTCCATAAATATTGGGACATTGACAGAATTTTCATATTTTGTCCTCTATTCACCACCACAAAGGCTTTGAAATGAAACAAACAAGATGTGATTTAACTGCAGACTTTCAGATTTAATTTGAGGGTAATTACATCCAAATCAGGTGAACGGTGTAGGAATTACAACGGTTTCTATATGTGCCTCCCACTTTTTAAGGGGCCAAAAGTAATGGGACAAACTAAACAATCCTAAATCTAACTTTCACTTTTTAATACTTTGTTGCAAATCCTTTGCAGGCAATTACAGCCTGAAGTCTGGAACGCATAGACATCACTAGACGCTGGGTTTCATCCCTAGTGATGCTCTGCCAGGCCTCTACTGCAAATGTCTTCAGTTCCTGCTTGTTCTTGGGGCATTTTCCCTTCAGTTTTGTCTTCATCAAGTGAAATGCATGCTCAATCGGATTCAGGTCAGGGGATTGACTTGGCCATTGCATAACATTCCACTTTTTAGCCTTAAAAAAATCTTTGGTTGCTTTTACAGTATGCTTCGGGTCATTGTCCATCTGCACTGTGAAGCGCCGTCCAATGAGTTCTGAAGCATTTGACTGAATATGAGCATATAATATTGCCCGAAACACTTCAGAATTCATTCTGCTGCTTTTGTCAGTAGTCACATCATCAATAAATACAAGGGAACCAGTTCCATTGGCAGCCATACATGCCCACGCCATGACACTACCACCACCATGCTTCACTGATGAGGTGGTATGTTTTGGATCATGAGCAGTTCCTTTCCTTCTCTTCTCTTCCCATCACTCTGGTACAAGTTGATCTTTGTCTCATCTGTCAATAGGATGTTGTTCCAGAACTGTAATGGCTTTTTTAGATGTAGTTTGGCAAACTCTAATCTGGTCTTCCTGTTTTTGTGGCTCACCAATGATTTGCATCTTGTGATTGAACCCTCTATATTCACTCTTGTGAAGTCTTCTCTTGATTGTTGACTTTGACACATATACATCTACCTCCTGGAGAGTGTTCTTGATTTGGCCAACTGTTGTGAAGGGGTTTTTCTTCACCAGGGAAATAATTATTTTGTCATCCACCACAGTTGTTTTCCATGGTCTTCTGGGTCTTTTGGTGATGCTGAGCTTTCCGGTACGTTCTTTCTTTTTAAGAATGTTCCAAACAGTTGATTTGGCCACACCTAATGTTTTTGCTATCTCTCTGATGGGTTTGTTTTGATTTTTCAGCCTAATGATGGCTTGCTTCACTGATAGTGAATGAAATAACGAGGGAATAGCCCACACCTGTCCATGATATAGCTTTTGAGTTCATAGTCCCATTACTTTTGGCCCCTTAAAAAGTGGGAGGCACATATTGAAACTGTTGTAATTCCTACACCGTTCACCCGATTTGGATGTAATTACCCTCAAATTAAATCTGAAAGTGTGCAGTTAAAGCACATCTTGTTTGTTTCATTTCAAAACCATTGTGGTGGTGAATAGAGGCCAAAATCTGAAAATTCTGTCAATGTCCCAATATTTATGGACCTGACTGTAGGTAAGAAAATACTCATTCACAATTCATGCTTGCTTGGAAGCACATAGCCACGCCCCTTGCCACAAAACCCCGCCCCTTTTTGGGCGCGCGCCCATATAGGGCCACTTTCGGGGAATTTTCCAGGGCCACTTTAAGTTTCCAATCCGCCCCTGAGCGGGACAGTCCCATTTTTCTGGGACTGTCAGCGGGTCCCACCCGCAGGCAACAGTGTCCCGCGGTGGGGGGAATTTAGGGGGAGCATACACCGCTGCTCTGCATAGCAGAGCACTTGGTAAGCAGAAGGAAAAAAAATGCGCACAGCAATTGTTCTCTAGTGTAGGGAGAGAGGGTCTCATTCAGACCCGGTTGCAAGCGCTGAGCGCTCGCAACCAGGTTGATGTTGACCCACTGGGAATGCGCACGTCGGAGCCGGCTCTGATGTGCGCACACGCGAGACCCAGCTAGCGATGGGTGCTCCGTCGCTACGGGTCTCGCACCAAAGGGGGCGAGCTGTCAATATTGAATGACAGCTCGCCCTGTTTGGGGGGCGGGCAGCGGGGGTGGCCAGCCAAATGGAGGCATTCCCGTTGGAACGCTTGCCATTTGGGGGACATTAATGATGTCAGTGGGGAGCTTCCTGCTCGATCAGAGCAGGAAGCTCCCTGGGGCTTGCGCTTGCCTAGACCCAACCTTGACCATCGCAACTATCACCCTGGTCGCTCACTAGAGCTGTGGGTGGTAACCCACAGCTTAGCTAGTGACCAGGAGGTCGCACTTCAAGATGCAAGCGTCCGCCCTCATTCAGAGCGACCGCTTGCATCTTAAGACCGACTCTGAATGAGGGCCAGAGAGTGCTGGGCACGCCCCCACAGTGATGTAAACAGGGGGGGTGCCTCAAGACTCTGCCCCATTTTCCTGATGCACCTCCCCTTTTCAGTGAAGGCCCACCCCCTTTTTGGAAACCCTTGGTTAACTAAAATGTTAGGGGGGGGTATGTTAGTGCTCCTAGTTTTGAGGAGGTTAAAGAGCCATTTTACTTATGTTTCATCATTACATTATTGACATAAGATAAGCGGAAGGAGGGGCTTATTGTTAGGGTCATTTGTTGTTTTACGGAGGTGGTCACGCAAGGCCTGAGATTTGGCAGAGCTTGGGTATCATACTCTACTTGTAATAGGAATGCATCTTGCATCCTCTGAGATGCTGATCAGCGGAAAAGCACATTTCTATGTGCACTTTTCTTAATGTAAAATAAAGCTTCAAACACACACAATATCCTACAGTAATAAATCCCTGCACTGCACTCATGTTTCATTTAAGCCATAAATGAAGCGAAACTGAGCAGTATTTTTGGAGAAAAGTTCTGTTGATGAAAGGTTAAGTGGTAGGAGTTTGGACATTTCATGTGACGTTTACACTTTTGCAGGATGTTCTCCTTTTGATTTCTCCAACTCTCTGCACTCCTAGGCAAACTTCTACTCTGAAGCATAGTCCCCTTAAAGCATAGTTTCCGGGAGACTACTGAATTCGAGGAGTTGTACTGCACTATTGGAAGAGTACACCAGCCTTCCAGCATAGCGGATGATCCCACAACTTAAACTTGTCCCGCGCTGCCATACAGTATGTTGCATATAGTGGCATTTCACATCTCCAACTGCTACTTACCCAATGAAATCTCGCTGAGGGAAGAATTTTAACCATTTAATTGGTGTACTTGTATGGCATACGGCCATAGTCAGCTGTGCTTCAGTTGATATGGTCACATTCCATGCGACCCCGCTGCGTCCCCTGTCTTTCAAAGAGGTGATCAATTCTGCACATGTACAGAACAAATCTCCCATACCTCCAGTCAGTGATGCAGCAATCCGTGAACGCTGACATAACTGCCAGAATTGAGTCATGCGCGCGCCAGGGACAAAAGTTTGAGGAGGGGAACTTTGTCCCCCCAAGCATTATTTGGCTGATCTAGATTAGCTGCAGCAGGGGGGGCTGATCATCAATCCTCCTGACACATTTTCTGCAGCTCTGTGCATGTGTGGAGTAGGAGGGGTAATGCCGAGTCCCAGCTCGGATCTTCCCACCAGGCTCGGATCCGAAAATGAGCTAAAACATCCTCTTCTCTGCGTCAGATCTCAGTGTTTTGGTTTCTGTCACTTCTGCCTGTCGGATCCAATCAGCAGCCCCTACCATGGTAACAGGCCGTTGGTAGGCTGAGAATGGCTGACTCTCAGCCAACTAGTGGCCTGTTAAAATGGTAGCGGCCGCTGATTGGATCCGACAGGCAGAAGTGACAAAAAATCACAAGGGGAACCTGTCAGCAGCGGCACAGAGAGAGGCGGGTACTCCCACCTGGCACAGGAGCCTTTAAGTGGCTGCTGCTGGGCACAGCCGCTCAACAACAAAGGTAAGCAACCACCTGCTCCTGGGAGGCAGGGGGGGAGAGGGTTGAGGAATGATGAGAAGGAGGGATGAGGAGGAGGAATGATGAGAAGGAGGGATGAGGAGGAGGAATGATGAGAAGGAGGGATGAGAGGGAGGAGGAATGATAGGAAGGAGGAATGATGTGGAGGGACTCTACCATGGTATATGGGCCTGATTCAGACCCGGACGCAAGTGGCCGTTCGCTTGTCCGCCGTACGAGCAAAAAAATTAAAATTTAAGCGCTCGCTCGTATGTTCGCTCGTAGCTAACCTTCCGCCCCATATTCTCCCAACCCCTCCTCTAGCTAGTGAGCGTTCAAAATAGCGAGCATCCGTCTCTTCTTTGGTTGCATTGAGCGCTCGCACAAGTCAATTCCGGAAGTGGCCCTGTCATTTTTCGATTGCCTGCTATTTCATTCTGCAAACATACTTGAATCGATTAATGGCAATCACTATATTAATTACCTTAATTGTTATTCACATGTTTGCAATCCTTGTTTTTTTTTCAATGTCAATAAACTTTATTCTTGTTATTGTGTGTCATTTCATCCGCAGAATACGTACGGTTTGACCAAGGGGATGGTTTTTGTAATTAATAGTTTTTTAGAATGCTGCTATTGTTTTGCTTTTTTTTTTATAGGCAGATTTTAATACTTTAATTTGGATATTTAAATTAGCTTACGCATGTCACTGCATCAAGCCTATCATAACTCACATTATATTTGTGAGGGTATAGGTCACATGACTCATACAATAACCAATAAAATTGTACAAAGTACATTAGCCAATCAAATATTTTCTAGGACCTTTATTAAAACTGTTTTGTGTAAAAAAAATCATTGCCATCATGAGAGCCGCAGCTTTTTGTCGCCGTGAGCTCCTGGTCCTCACTGAGGTGATGGACCGGAGACTTACCGAGTATCCGTACCCCATCACCAACCTCCGCAAGTGGCTGGCCTACTCGGAGGTGCGCCGCTGCCTGCGTTCCATCGGCTATCGCTGAAATATCGGCCAGCTGGAACGCAGGTGGTCGGATCTGAGGTGCAGATCCCCACGCCTGCTGGCCCGTTTGCGTCTCCAGATAGTGGAAAGTAAGTGTTTCTGTGTATGTGTTTTTTTTTTGGGGGGGGGTTTATTTCTCATACCTGCGTGTGCATGTTTACAGTATAGCCGTGTTTGTTTATTTTGAACATGCTTGCGTGTGCATGTTTACAGTATAGCCCTGTTGGATTATTTTGGACATACCTGCGTGTGCATGTTTAAAGTATAGCCCTGTTTGTTTATTTTGGACATACCTGCGTGTGCATGTTTACAGTATAGCCCTGTTTTTGTTTATTTTGGACATACCTGCATGTGCATGTTTACAGTATAGCCCTGTTTGTTTATTTTGGACATACCTGCGTGTGCATGTTTACAGTATAGCCCTGATTTTGTTTATTTTGGACATACCTGCGTGTGCATGTTTACAGTATAGCCCTGATTTTGTTACATTTTTTTTGTTTAAATTCCAAATACTAAAAGGCAATTTGTAATTACAAATGTTTTTCTCCATCATTTAGGGGCACAGCAGAGACTCACACGTCGCAGACGTGTGTCTCGACTCCTATCCCCCACTCCCACCCAAACATCCTCAGCCCACTCTTCCCCAAATTCCCCCTCCACCCCAGACCTTGCCACCCGTCAGTCCCCTCCCTCTCCTCACATTAACATCCCTCCAACTTCCCCCTCCACTCAAACCCCCCCTCTCTTTTCCTCACCCTCCACTTCATCCCACTTTACCCCTCCTCCTTCCCTGAGCCACTCTCCCACCTCTGATAATGACGAATTCGGGGCTCCAGGCCCAGTCAGCAATGTTCCCGGTATGTTTACATTTTAAACTATGGTTTTTTATGTTTGTTTTATTTTGGTTGATGTTGTCCTTTTGCCTGTACATTTCAAAATAGTAAAGTAGTTCCAATGTTTTTTAAAAATATCTTTGTGAAACAATGTCAAGGATGTTTTCCCCTTACACATATGACACATGTCCAAACACTCACACTTGTGTCTTTCTTGTTTACGCTACCAACAAATGTCGTAGTTTGGCTTAGTTTTTTTTTGGAATTTTTTTAGGTTTTTTGTTCTTCTTTTTGGGCCCTTATTTGATTTAAATCTTATCTTTTTGCATTCCTTTTGTTTTGGACATGTTTTGGTAACTGATGTATTTTTTTGGTATAGTCTGAATTTTTGCTTGGTTGTTAAAATTTAAATGAAGGTGTCATTTTAGTAATCCTCACATTTTTTTAACCCACAGAGGACCAGAGGCATAACGAGGCAATTGCTGCTGGATTAGTGGAAATACGGGGCCATGTAATTGCCATGCTGGTAGCATTGGACCATCTTTTGGCGATCCTGCACCACTAATATTTTTACAAGGCCAAAAAAAATACCCTAAAAATAAAGTTTATTTTGATTTATTTAAGTCTCATTCCTTGTCTGTAAATCTTAGATTGTTGAACCTTACATAAGTCTACTATTTGTCCCTGAGTTTTTAAGTAATGTACATTTGTTTGTAGAAAGGTCAAGTAAGTATGTAAGCTTGCACATTAAACACATAACAATACCAATAGGTTTGTAGAATTAACCTCCAAAAGAGATTAATTTTTTTGGGGGGTAATGTAAAAATTAAAGCTACCTGCTTAGGCCTAGAATGTACAACATACTGATTCACCATGATACCTTTGGGGTTTGTTTTGAGCAGCAAAGCAGGGTACTAAAGTTTACAAATTAAGAAATTACAGTATTAGGCATTAAGCAACTTTGCATTTTTTGAAACTGGTTACACTTGGTTGTAATTTACGATGGAAATGGTTGGGTAACGGTAAAAAAATTTTTAATGCACACAAATAATAAACACCAAGTGAATTGACACAATAAATTAAAACATTGAAAACACACACAAAAGTCCAAAACTCACCAAAACCCCCCAAAAAAACACAATCAGGAACTGTTTGAACAAGTAGCATGCCAACATGAATCCACAAATGAGGAGAAGAAATCATTGTTCCCGAAGTTATATCCAATGTGTCTACATAAAGTCATTTGTGTTGATCAGGTAGTATGCATGGTTTTTTATGGTAATTTTAGTGAATAAAAAAATAAAAACAAAAACAAAAAGTTAAAAGTGTACATTAAAATATTACATGTCTACATTGTGTCAATTAAATAAATTTGTTGAAATAATTACCTAAAATATCTTGCAACAACTTCATCATGTATGGCCCCCCCACATACTGACCTCCGACCAACCTCGGGGGGGCCGTCCTCAGGCAAGGCATCCTCTGGCTGCATTGGGACACCACTACTTATGGCGATGTTGTGAAATATCCCACACAGGACCACAATTTTCAAAACCATAGCCGGCAAATACATGAGGTCGCCACCAGAGCGGTGGAGGCATCTGAATCGGCCTTTTAAAAGGCCGATACAGCGCTCCACCACCTGCCTGATGGCTGTAAGTGCGGAATTATACTGAATTTGTGGCCCTGGTGTGGGAACCAAATAAGGAGTGAGCAGCCAGGGCGTGCAAGGGTAACCACTGTCTCCTGTGAAAATATAAAAAACAACATCAGGACCATTGTGTACCAAGCTTTGCATTGGTATCAACAGAAGGTGTCAACTGACCCAGAAGCCATGCATCACCAGCTTGTAGGTTGTTAATTTGTGCCAAATCCCTGATTGCCGGATGATGAAGGATTCATGTGCACTGCCTGGGAATTTGACATTCAGGGACAGGATCTGGAGGGAGGCATTACATACCACCATGACATTCATCGAGTGAAAGTGCTTTCGGTTCCTAAATATATCGCCTCCAGCCTTGCTTGAGGCTGAAGTGGTATGTGAGTGCCATCAACAACCCCTATGATGTGTGGGAAGCCAGCAATTTGGTAAAAATTAGCCTTCACCACATTAAGGGAACCCATATCCAATGGCATTTTAATAAAATGATGGAGGTGTTTAAAAAGTGCCTCCATCACTGCCCTCAGGATCCTTGAAAAGGAGGATTGGGATATTCCTGCCACTATTCCAATGGTGGTTTGAAAGGATCCTGAGGCACAAAAATGTAACACCGACATTAATTGCATAAGTGGTGGTATTGCTGTAGCACTGTCAATTTGCCGTTCAAGATCACTCTCTATTAATGAGAGAGTGTCTATGATGATTTGTGGCAGAAGACGGTAGCGCCTTAACACCTCATCATCTGGCATTCCAAAAAGGGTGACACGTGTTCTATATATCTGGGGCCTTGCACTCCTACGAGGCCTACGCCTGGGACAAAGTTGAGGTTAATCGGGTTCTGGAACCATGGCCAATATAATACGACCAACATCAACCTGAAATGTTAAGCCAGGTAGTTATTGTTTTAGACAAATGTGTTATGAAAAATATACTTATCTTTTCAAAGAAAACCAAAGATTCTTACAGGTCTGGGTCTTGTCATGTGAAAAGCAACCTACATTTCAAAAGTAGAAAATATTTTTATGATTCATTTAATAAACTAGGAATTAAGCCAAATATAGTTGTCGAAAATTTAGAGAAGGGAGCACACATTAGTTCCCAAATAGTACGCTACATTTAGAGTTAAGACATGATATTACACTGAAAAAACCACACACATTAGTTCACAAAATAGTACGCTACATTTAGAGTTAAGACATGATTTTACACTGAAAAAACCCACACACATTAGTTCGCAAAATAGTATGCTACATTTAGAGTTAAGACATGATTTTACACTGAAAAAAAACCACACACATTAGTTCGCAAAATATTACGCTACATTTAGAGTTAAGACATTATTTTACACTGAAAAAACCCACACACATTAGTTCGCAAAATAGTATGCTACATTTAGAGTTAAGACATGATTTTACACTGAAAAAACCCACACACATTAGTTCGCAAAATAGTACGCTACATTTAGAGTTAAGACATGATTTTACACTGAAAAAAAACACACACATTAGTTCGCAAAATAGTACGCTACATTTAGAGTTAAGACATGATTTTACACTGAAAAAACACACATTACTAAGCGAAACATATGCTAAGACCAACACATCGAATTTGTTAATTCATAAAATTAAAAAACTTACCAAAAACAGACAAATATCCCAAAGTTAGAAAAGGTCACTTGGTCACTGCCAAAATAACTGTAAAAAAAAAAAATAGTTAAAAAATGAACACTATTTACTAATAATTTTTTAGGGGAATTTTTGAAATACTTACTCAAAAATATAAATAAAAATAGAAAAAAAAAACGCAAAAAGCTAACGTAAACAAAGTACTAAAAAAACCAAACTAAACAATACCAACTACTCCTTCAAGAAACCACAAACCACGAACAAACCACTACACCGAAAAACCTCCAACAATCCAAAAATGCCACCTCGAATGGAGTCACACCAAGCCATTAATAGGCTTTATTTTCCCGCTCAAATTAAGGACGGACAATAGGAGCGCACAAGGAATGATGCGGCCGAATAATGCTGACGCATGTTGTCGAAACCGGATAATTGGCGAAGACAGAATCTGTTTGCAATTGGAATCTGCGCAATGCTATCTTGTAGACAGGACACTGGATTAATGGCAAACGTAAGCCCTGTAATGGTAAATTTAAAAAGCGGAAGGCAAGTCCCAAAAATTCCCCAATACCCACTAAAACAGGAGGTAAAGTTAGGGGTGTATCCCATAATTGAGCGGTTATTGCAGCAGGGAATTTTAGTCCTTACAGCAAGTGTAGCCAACAGTCCCATTTTTCCAGTGAAGAAGGCTGGTGGGAGGGGTTATAGGCTGGTACAAGACCTTAGAGGGGTTAATAAGGTGGTAGAGAGCCAATTTCCCGTAGTGCCGAATCCAGCTGTCATCCTTATGCAAATTCCACCAAATGCAACCCATTTCACTGTCATTGATCTTTGTTCTGCTTTCTTCTCTGTACCTCTTCATTCTGACTGTCAATACCTATTTGCATTCACATACAGGGGTGTACAATACACATGGACGTGATTACTCCAAGGTTTCATAGACAGCCCCAGTATCTTTTCCCAGGCATTACACGATTGTTTACAGTCTTTTCAACTCACCAATGGATCTGTTCTAATTCAATATGTAGACGATTTATTGCTATGTTCTGACTCGTTTAGGTCATGTTTAAATGATATTAAACTGTTGAGCTTTATCTCCCACTCATAGGACACAAGGTTGCTAAGGATAAACAGCAGCTATGCCAGGCTGAGGTCGACAACTCGGGATATTATCCAACCCAGTGGCACAGGCATTATTTAGAGCAGTAGCTATTAATAACAAAATTGCAGGAACCTGTATGCAGATACTATATCCCTAGAATTATTAAAAATGATAGGGGGACTTATTTTACAGGTGACGTTTCCAAGAACATGTGTAAGATGATGGGTAACAACACTAAGATTATCCCAGACTGTATTTTCCTTTATTTGCCCCCCCCTTTGAGATACTGTTCAAACAGGCAGCCTCATGTGAAAATATGATAATGAGGTTACTGTGCAGGGTCTCACGAAGATGAATGAGAATAACCGAAATTGAAAGTGTTATTAACTAACATGTCTAATGCAACCTGTCATAATGTCAAATCTGGAAGAATTTGTTATGATCCAAATTTTTTTTTTAGCTCAGGTTGTTTGACTGATCGGTGGAAAGGTCCGTATCTGACGATACAGCATCTTCAATGAGTGGCCGAGGAAGATACGTGGGTCCATTCCACTCACTATAGGGAGGTCAATCAACCGGTGGAGAAACAAGTTGGAGACAAAGCTGATAGCGTGGATCTGTCGCTCGCGAGCTTGTTCCGGGAGGATTGAAAAGGTCGTAGTAAGATACCTGAACTGAGAGAAATTTGCAGGTCTTGTTGTGACAATGGACGGGCCTGCTGTGTTCATTTTCATATTCTCTTTTAGAGTGTTCACCATCCTGGTCAGTCCGGGGATATCCAGTGTCTGTGATGGGGGACCGATTGAGGAAACGGGAGCTGATGGCAGTGCTGATGGAGTGGAGTCAGGAGGAGTGCAATGCCAATCAGGGGAGTGCCTTTCCAATCTTAGTACTGTTATTGTTAAAAGAGCTGTCATTCCGGATACTCGGGGAAGGTGTGGAGGGTTATAACCTGAAGATTCCTGTATTTGTGAGCTTTGTGGGTCCCTAGTTGATGAGAACTGTATCCAACGGTGCCAACCTAAATATAATCCGTACTGGGGTGGGTATCCTCTAGAGGATAATCATAGCATGGTAGGCAAAGTGTTAAATCAAACTGATTGCTGGGTGTGTTCACATGTGCCCCAGGGACAACATAACGTAGGGTTGGTGCCATTTCCGCTGAATATCACGGAAATTTTAGAATTACAAAAAGGGAAAACATTGGATGGAAAATTCCTCTCATCCAAACCACCTCATTTCAAACTCTATCAATTCCAAGTAGATAGATCACTTTTGTGTTTAAACATAACCAACCCCAATAAACCCGGGAGTTGGGAAGTGACGGGGAATAATCAGACGATGACCTTCTCACAAAGAGCTGATAATGAGTCCATAAACCATGATCTATTGCGCTCCATTAAGTATGGTGGGAAACATTTTAGGTATCGATATACATTGCGTTCCACCAAAGAAATTATTGGTAAGGTGCCACATGGTTATTGTGCTAAAATAATACAGCCAGAAACTTGCATGTACCAGATGGAAGAACCAGAAATAGGATTGTTTGCAAGGGAAATGTGCTTAATGATAATGATGCATACCATTCCTTATGTTCTCCCTGATAATGTATATTTCATCTGTGGAAGAAAAGCGTATAAATGGCTCTCCCCGAGTTCCAAAGGTTTGTGTTACCTGGGAAGAGTAGTCCCAGAAGTTATGACCCTCACACATGTTGAAATGCTGGGTATACATAAAAACACACCGTCACCATATCTTCACACACAATATGAACACAGAGGCAAAAAAAATATGGTACCTGGTGATATACATAAAGCCACTCAGTTAATCAGTGAGACAACTGGCTTCCAAATTCTGGTCGCATTGGACCCCACCAGGATCGCACGGGGTACATAAAATTTTAGATATATCCAGGAACTTGCTAAATTAATAGATAATATCACCGAGATGTACGATTACACATTCAGGTATACAGGGAGAGAATTGCAAGCGTACAAGAAAGAACTGGTGCAACACAGGCTAGTGTTAAATTATTTAACTGCTGTTACTGGAGGGTATTGCGTAATGTTGGCCACCCAATTTGGAGTAAAATGTTGCACCTATGTCACCAATGATACCAGCGACCCCAAGGAGGTGATAGACCGGAAGATGGATGAAATTCTGCAGCTAAAATGGGAGGTTCGTAAGAACCATAACGCTTCAGTGGCTGAAGTAGGGGAAAAGATAGAAGGATGGGTTTCATGGCTGAACCCAGTGAAATGGTTCTCAGGTCTAGGAGAATGGGTTCAGGAAGTGATCGCTAGCATAGGCAAATTCTTAATACTTATACTGATTGTCATCATAATAATTGGCATATGGGCCTGGTGTGTTCCTATTGTGTTGAAGTGTGGAAAATGTAAAAACAGAGTGAAACGAAAGAATGAAACTATGATGGTGGTCAGTAATGACAATATGTATACTGAGGTAAATATAGAACTGCATTACAACCCTGAACTAGGAAATACAATCGTTTGATGTATTATATTTAGACATGCATAGAATGTATTATTGAAATGTTATTCATAGAACACCTCAGATAATGTAAAGTCTCAATTCC
This sequence comes from Taudactylus pleione, assembly GCA_031769625.1. NCBI lineage: Eukaryota > Metazoa > Chordata > Amphibia > Anura > Myobatrachidae > Taudactylus > Taudactylus pleione. The sequence continues at coordinate 2,996,620 of JAUIMM010000334.1, forward strand.
CCTTCAAGACTCTCCTTATAGGATAGGTGCATCCCCACATCTTTCCCATGATCCCTTAAGGATCCACGGTGTGCGTATAAGGACAGTTTTATGTCCCTTCCGGAGACGCATTATCTGAATGGTTCAAATGACCACACTGTGTCATACCATAATAGCATTGAACGGTATATTTTCATGCATGGCTAAACAGATTCAGAACAGGTTGTGATAGCGCTTGATTGGCTATCAAAGGGTGGACTGTCGAAACCGGATAATTGGCGAAGACAGAATCTGTTTGCAATTGGAATCTGCGCAATGCTATCTTGTAAAGGGCGACAAGACTCCATCTTAGAAATAAAATCTCACAACACTGTTTTGAAAAAAAGGTACATAGTCAGCCTTCCTCAAACACAGGCAGACATAAACACTACCTTATTAACTTTTGGAATCCTATACAAAGCCCATCCTGGAGAAAATCCCTATACCATAACACTACACAATATACCGTGGTGCTATGAGCATTTTTACATAAGAATATATGAGCTGTGGCAATTGTAATGTAGCCTAGCTATGGAGCTACACAATTGAGTCCATCCCCACAACCAAAACAAGCAGAATAAAGAGTGAGGCTCTGACTGCACTGCTGGAAGCCTCCACCCTGTATGAGAACTAAATTCACTGTATAAACACATTTTGCAATTGCAGTTTAAAAACATCAGAAAAATACATGTGTGCTTGTGTGTATATATATATATATATATATATATATATGTATGTGTGTGCATGTGGCCCATCATGCATGGACTTACGTGTATAATATCACACACAGACTTATATCTGAAAAGTAGCAAAATTCCCTGCAACTCATATACACAATATTAAACAGAACACAGTCAGCTTTTTAGTGATCCTTCCCAAAATCATACTGGCATGGCCACACACACACATAGATGCCCTTCCAGCTTAGTGCTGCTTGCTGAGTGCCCCACCGACCCTCAGACGCACAAAGCAATTCAGTGCTGTTTCTCCCCGCATACATACATTTAAAAGCAATGGTCCCGTAACGCAAAAAGGATAATTATTACTTGGTTTAAACGCAATGTCAGTATATAAAGAAATGAATGTTTTCTGTAACTATGGCTTAGTAAATGACAATTGGACTGTGTTTGGTGCTGTACTGATCTACTCTGTTTCAACAGCGTTCCGGTGGCATCGGTGAGAAGATCAGAACATGCGGCTATGAAATATGAATGTTAGAGAGAATAACTTCTTGAAATGTTGTATGCCATAGTTTAGACTAGATTTATTTGCAGCGGGAAAGTGGACACAATCAGGTTGTTGGAGGCTGGGTTGTGTCTTTGCACTGACCTATGAATTGTACCGTAACGGAAGAAGCAAGAAGAGGAACCAATGAGAACCTGCCAACGTATTCTATTGTATTGCTTATCCCAGTACGGGTATATATGTGAGTGCTCTGAAACAAAATGCCAGTCTGCAGTGTTCCTGTTATGCTGTTCGACGGAGGTCTCATTATTGATGCCGGTAAGTGGTCCCAGAGCGCACGCGTATGTATTGACTGTACCTTATGACCTAATGTTTGTACAATTTATTTTGTGCTCATTGTTAGATCATAGCGTGGTAATATCTGTACTTTTACCTGAATAATAATCTTTAGCGCGTTGGACCGCTATTCAACTGTCTTAGAGTTTTATTAATGGTATAATTAAACACAGCGCTAATTAGCGACATCTTGTGGTTTTAGAAGGTATAGGCAGGTTTTACCTTAGAGGTTCTAGGCAGGTGAATCTTAGAGGTTTATAGGCAGGAATGTACTAAAGGTTTATTTATGATTCAACAGTTGGGGGCTTGTAGGTTTATCACGTTATCTGATACACGGTAACACTCGGTCAGTTCTCTCTCAGCAAAAGGGTGGAGGCGCCTTTTGAGAGACGCATTAGTCTTTCATTACCACAGTGTTGCTGAGAGCGTACTGCCGGTTATTGTGTAGAGGAAGCACTGATCAGAATCCAGGGACAAGAGAGGAAAAAATTTATAAAAACGTCACTGAAGGCCAAAATCGGTCTGCTACATTGAGAAAAGACAATGAGTACAGAGCAGCAAAGTACTAGCCAAGAGGCGCCATGTAATTATTTTCTAAATTATGTGAAAATACTTATGTTTAACATTACATTTTGAAACATTTAACTTTTAAAATTTTTTAACCATTTAAAAAAAAGGTGTGGGCTGCTGGGCCTAGTAGGCAAACTAGGGCCCAAAAAAAAGACAGCCACAATTCACAAGGAAGGAGATGGAGGTTTTGGTGCAAATGTGCAACGACAACCTGGCACAGGCACCAAGGAATATGGGTGCAACCCAGAGATGGAAACTGTGGGTCACATAGCCAGTGCTGTCAATGGGGTGGGTGAGTTTGAACGTTCAACCCGGGGGGTCAAACGCCGGTACGTAAAAACTACATTTGAATAAAAAATGGTTACAGGGCCAAATACTGCAGTAATAATGCCAACTTTTTAACCAACAGATGGAGCGACTTCAAATATCGGCTTAAACAAAAAATGGCTGATAGGGCTAGGCATTCAGGGGGAACAGGTGGGGGTCCCACCCCTGTGTCACTTGAGCTCACGGATTTGGAGGAGCTGGCCCAGGGGTGTGTGCAGGATGAGGAGGTGTTTGGCGTGTCGAACATGGATACTGACAAGCCAGACTTTGCGGCTCCCCATGTTGCCCCAGGTAAATGTTGTAATGTTAACAACTCAGAAATGTGTTTTGTAAAATATCTCATTTTGAATTTGAATCTTTTCTCTTTTTTCACACAGAGACACAGGCGGATGAGTCTGCTCCAGAGGAGAGCTTTGGCCGCAGAATTTCTTCTGGCTCTGCAGGGGAGGAAGCAGTAGATCCGGCTGGGGACCCTGTGGCAGACAGTCCAGGGCATTCCCCCTCGCAGGCAGTGGCCCTCCTCACTGATCTCAATGTTAAAACGGATCAGCACACCGAGATTCTGCTGAGGATGGACGCCAATCTGCTACGGGTGGCATACACCCTGGAGCAAAATACTGCGGCCAACGTGAGAATTGCAAATGCCCTGGCGGAAATTACTGGGACAAACGTAAGAATTGAAAATGCCCTGGAGCAGCTCGTTCGCCAGCACATGTTGGAGCTGGCCTCCCTTCCTGCCGGAACATCAGGACCCTCCACCTCTGGCACAACAACAGCCATCCCTCCAAATGTGCCTAGCCCTATGCCTAGTCCAGAGGCAACAACATCTGCCTCTGGCCAGGCCAGCCGAAGGAGCTCCCGGGCCCGTTCCGGCTCCGTCCAACCCCAAAAGGCCTAAAAGGCGATGACAGCACTGGCTAATTAGCCCACAATCCATCTCTGTGTTTGCCCCATATTCCTTCATGACAACAACCTCCCTCTCCTTTCTTGTGAATTGTATTGTTTTGATTTTTTAAAGTTCAAATGCCACTTATTTTGTGTGTGTGTGTGCCAAATCATTTTTAATTTTTTTATCCTTATTAAAAATATGTTTATGGCAAAAAAAAATGGACACAATCATTTAATAAAATTATGAAAAAAAATCTACAAAATTCTATTGATGATTTATTCCAAAACGGGATAAAAGGTAATCCCTCAAACAAACTTAGAAACAATACAATGGAAATAGAAACATTTAATTTTGTAAAACAAAACAAGGGTTAAAAACAATTTATGAGTTTGATTTAACACTTAGGAAAAAACAAAAGGACGATTGGTTTCTTGTCCTCCATCGTCATTGTGGTAAACTATACCAGACCACAAGCTGAGCGAGCAGTCTTAATGGAAATTGGATAAGACAGTGACGTATCACTTGTTCCGTTCACATTTGGCGCTCGCATAAGATAATTTATGTACGCCCAAAAAACGCCTCGACACGCCTGCGTTTTTCCATCTCCACCCCCATCACCACCCCAAAACGGACAATTCTGTCAATCACATTTGACATGTCACTTCCTGTTCGCTGTGTCTACGATCGACTGAAAAATGGCCACAATCAGACGTACGCACATGCACACTGTTACAACGACGCATGCGTGGTTGTACAACATCGACTGGCTACGAACGAGCAGCTGCTTACGAGCGGCTCTGAATCAGGCCCTATGTGTATAAGCGGCTCTACCATGGCATAAGTATATAAGGGGCTATACCATTGCATAATGTGTATAAGGGGCTCTACTGTGGGGTAACGTGTATAAGCAGCTCTACTGTGGTGCAATGTGTATAAGGAGCTCTACTGTGATGTAACATTTATAAAGAGCTGTACCCATACTTACTTACTTTATAGAGATCCTCTCCGGGAGCAGCCTCGAGAGCTGCCGCTAGAGGCCAGTTCGGGGGGCGAGGCCGGATGGATGATGCAATTAGGCCCTGCCCCTTTCCTGGAAAAGTCTGTGATTCACGGACCCGCGAAGAGGGGGCAGGGCTCAATGGTGCAAATCACACTGTTTAGCTCCGCTCCCTCATAGCGGAACCACAAATTCCCCATTAAATCTCCCCATCCTGCCCGCTTCACTAGGAAGTGGGCAGGATATGGGAAATCAGCCTACACTTCCTGGGGTGTGGGGGGCTACCCCAAAAATCTGGTGCCTCCCGCGACTTCGGGGAGTGTAGGCCAGTATGTCTCTACCATGGCATAATGTGTAAAAGGAGCCCTCCTGTGGTGCAACATGCATAAACAGCTGTACTGTGGTGTAACGTGTATAAGGGGCTCTACTGTGACGTAATGTGTATAAGTGGCTCTATAGTGTGGCGTAACGTGTATAAGAGGTACTACTATGTGGCATAATGTGTAAGGGGCATTATTGTGTGGCATAATGTGTTATAAGGGGAAAAACTTAGTATGGCATAATGTGTAAGAGTAATTACTGTGTCACAAATTCAATACCATACCCCCTTTACAGAAGAATGCCCTCTTTATTTTTTTTTTTGGAAAAGTACTGCCTTTCCCCGGTAACAAAAATCCTAGTTTCGGCAGGGAGTCTGCAGCCTCAGGGTGCAGTGGTGTCCCTACCTCTGATGACACTCGGTCTGGGTAGGGGTGTAGTCTCGAAGGTACTGTAGGTAGCATTCCCGCTAGGCTATCTTCGCGCGGCGCTGCGCCCTGCCCTCACCGCGCAGTGCACCGCTAAGACACGGGTCGCAGTGTCCCGCGGGTGGGGAAATGTCTGCATAGACCCGGCTTTTCCGGCGTGTAAGTGGTCGCTGAAGCCCGACCAATCGGCCGGCTTGCAGCGCACTCCAGGTCATCACCAGGAGTGCGCTGTTCTCACAGCAGGGTTTCACGGGTTACGCCCGTGTTGAACCCTGCTATTTACCTGGGTTGGATTGCCGGGTTACTCGACCTGGCGATCCAACTCTCTCTCCTTTTACACCAGGGAGCTGCCCGAGTTAACCCTTCAGTAACCCGGGTTTTAGCTCCGGTGTAAAAGGGGTATTACTAAGAACAATTCTTTTTAACAGTCTGTTTCAGTGTATTACTGCTGTTGAGAATTTTTGTTAAGGAGATATTCATATGTTTTGTAATTATTAGTCATCGGCTGTGTGAATTCTTTATAATTATACTTTATTATTTTATTAAATTAAAATGCAATTTTTTGACAGCGCTCCAGTTTATCTTTTTTCCTGTTATTTTACTTTTTGGGTTATTAGTATTTCTTATATTGGTACTTGAAGCTGCAGTCAATTTGCACCATTAAGATCATTTTATATATTTTTTTCTTGTGTATGTGAGCTGCCATATTGCACAAAAAGGCTAGCACCAGGTTATTCCTGTTTTTCTCTTAATGGGTGACCTGGTACAAATAAAAAGTGTGGTAGAACCTTGAATTGGGATGAATGGTCAGAAGAGGCCCTCTAATACGTTTCTGTTCAACACCTCACAACCTCTTGATAACATCATACACAATAGTGTTAGTTCGAAAAGAATGTCACTTAAACAAATCTGTGGCTCTGAATGTGAAGTTTTTTGTTGACACATTGAAATGATAAACTGTAAAGTCAGATTTCCAGCAGATGGTGCTATAGCACAAGATTATAGGTCTAAATTTGATAGAGGCCACCTACAGCATTCAAAATAGATTCAGCCTTGCTGTTTCTAATCGGACAGTTCAGTTGCAATACTGCGAGCATGAAGTTATAGCTTGCAGTGTGCTTGTGTAATTGCGTACACTTGCATTGTACTAGCAAATTACCAATAGCTGTTACTTTTACATATAAAGGCTAATCACTTTACATGATTTCAATATACAAAGTTGAAATGATAATTAAAGTGAAGAGGAAGGCTGACATTAATGGATAAACAAAACAAAACAATGGACATACAAGCCTGTTAAATACACCAGTCAAGTTGGTTTTAAGTTTAACATTCTCAGAAAAATACAGTCAGGTGCATAAATATTGGGACATTGACAGAATTTTCATATTTTGTCCTCTATTCACCATCACAATGGCTTTGAAATGAAACAAACTAGATGTGCCTTAACTGCAGACTTTTAGATTTAATTTGAGGGTAATTACATCCAAATCTGGTGAACGGTGTAGGAATTACAACGGTTTCTATATGTGCCTCCCACTTTTTAATGGGCCAAAAGTAATTGGACTAGCAACTCAAAAGCTATTTCATGAACAGGTGTGGGCTATTCCCTCGTTATTTCATTATCAATTAAGCAGGTAAAAGGTCTGGAGTTGATTCAAGGTGTGACATTTGCATTTGGAATCAGTTGCTGTCGACTCTCAATATGAGATCCAAAGAGCTGTCACTATCAGTGAAGCAAGCCATCATTAGGCTGAAAAATCAAAACAAACCCATCAGAGAGATAGCAAAAACATTAGGTGTGGCCAAATCAACTGTTTGGAACATTCTTAAAAAGAAAGAATGCACCGGAGAGCTCAGCCACACCAAAAGACCCGGAAGACCACGGAAAACAACTGTGGTGGATGACAGAAGAATTATTTCCCTGGTGAAGAAAAACCCCTTCACAACAGTTGGCCAATTCAGGAACACTCTCAAGGAGGTAGGTGTATATGTGTCAAAGTCAACAATCAAGAGAACACTTCACAAGAGTGAATATATAGGGTTCACCACAAGATGTAAACCCTTGGTGAGCCTCAAAAACAGGAAGACCAGATTAGAGTTTGCCAAACAACATCTAAAAAAAGCCATTACAGTTCTGGAACAACATCCTATGGACAGATGAGACAAAGATCAACTTGTACCAGAGTGATGGGAAGAGAAGAGTATGGAGAAGGAAAGGAACTGCTCATGATCCAAAACATACCACCTCATCAGTGAAGCATGTTGGTGGTAGTGTCATGGCGTGGGAATGTATGGCTGCCAATGGAACTGGTTCCCTTGTATTTATTGATGATGTGACTGCTGACAAAAGCAGTAGAATGAATACTGAAGTGTTTCGGGCAATATTATATGCTCAGATTCAGTCAAATGCTTCAGAATTCATTGGACGGCGCTTCACAGTGCAGATGGACAATGACCCGAAGCATACTGCAAAAGCAACCAAAGAGTTTTTTTAAGGCTAAAAAGTGGAAAGTTATGCAATGGCCAAATCAATCGCCTGACCTGAATCCGATTGAGCATGCATTTCACTTGATGAATACAAAACTGAAGGGAAAATGCCCCAAGAACAAGCAGGAACTGAAGACATTTGCAGTAGAGGCCTGGCAGAGCATCACCAGGGATGAAACCCAGCGTCTGGTGATGTCTATGCGTTCCAGACTTCAGGATGGATTTGCAACAAAGTATTAAAAAGTGAAAGTTAGATTTAGGATTGTTTAGTTTGTCCCATTACTTTTGGCCCCCTAAAAAGTGGGAGGCACATATAGAAACCGTTGTAATTCCTACACCGTTCACCTGATTTGGATGTAATTACCCTCAAATTAAATCTGAAAGTCTGCAGATAAAGCAAATCTTGTTTGTTTCATTTCAAAGCCATTGTGGTGGTGAATAGAGGCCAAAATATGAAAATTCTGTCAATGTCCCAATATTTAGGCACCTGACTGTATATCTTCAAGTTTGACAAATATTCTCTAGTGTTAAGAGCAGTGTTATTTCTGCTGCTGTTCTTTTTGTTATATATTATGTGTTGTATAGATCTATTTTAATGTAATCTGTTTATATTTAACCAGGCAACTTGGACCTCTGGTCAATTAGCCCAAAGCCTCATACCCATTGTCCTTTTTACACTTACAAGTGTTTGTACGGTTTGTAAAATGCATGTAAACAAGTCTGACCCTTGAAACATTTCTCTTGTGTTACCTTTCTTATTGCCCTTTTCATATGTGTTGATGTGCTATTGTTCCACATGCGTTATTTTGTTTGCAAGGGTAAACTAAAGGGGAGTTGAATCAAGCCTTGGAGCAACCAATCAGTTTCTAAGTGTTATTTCATAGACTGTGCTAGATAAATGAAAGAAGCTGATTGCTTGCTTTGGGCAACTCCTCCACTTCAACTCTCTGCAAAACTTGCTAAGTCTCCCCCTAAAACTCTTAACCCATACCCAGGATCCAGGCAGTTCCAGACAAGACCATCAAATCCAACATATATCTTCAATGGTGTGGCAAACAAAAATGTCATGTCATGCCACCTTGCTGTCAGGCACAGAGCCGTAACTAGACTTTTTGGTGCCCTGTGCCAGAGAGAGCTTTGGTCCCCCCCCCCACATATTTAAAATAGGTACATAAGATAGTGCACCTGTAAAAGGGCCATGGCCCCATGGTGAAGAGATAGGGGAGGCCAGGAGATGCTGGGGATAAAAGAAGAGGAAGCTACAAGTGAGAATGATAATAAACAGGAAAATTGACAGGCGCAAACAGCGCCCCCTGTCCTGCGGTGCCCTGTGCCATGGCACAGGTTGCACTATCCTAAATACGGCCCTGGTCAGACGTTACCAACAATCATATATTCAAAGTGTTTCTGATAAATACTTTAACCAACTTCTTCAATCAGTCTATTTTCTTGTGTGCCAGTTGCCTACCAGCAGCTGCAAATGTGGCTGCTCGGTGCTAAATTGTGTGGCTTCCAAGGTCAGCAAACAAACTAGCCATTTACACTGCATATGGTGAAGCTATGGAAGCACACTAACCATTCCTACCTAGCCATGTAAAAACAGGTAACAATTGCCTCATGGAAAACTTGGTGGCCGGATATGGGAACTTGGAGACTTCTGACAGATTTTGCTGTATTGGCTTGACCCCTGTAAATCAGATTGCCTAAGTGATCTTATAAACTAAGCTTTGACTAAGCTACAGTATTTGTCTGCATCATAACCCAGAATAAACTGTTTGCACCAAAACCATCAAATCCCAACATTATTATAGTCTTGTTTCTTTGCACTATTCTGTAACAACAATCATAGTAGTTTTTTCTGAGTATTCCCAGCCTGCTGCGGAGAAAATGTGTTTCAGAAATCTATATAGACTATCGCCTTTACAGTAAAGAACTCCCAGATTGTAAATCCTTTCCCAGATGTACTGTAGGATGATATATTGAAATTAGCTATGAGGGTGGAGATTACTTTTAATTCTTAAAAATAGACTGAAAATCTTTTGCCAAAAAGACATGAATTTATTGACATATGACCGTCACCTAAGTACTACAGAAATCATACAAGAGGCTTAAATGCCGTTTACACCAATTATCCTGAATGTATCCTATGTTGTAAATCACTTGCCATATTTTTACTCTATTCTCTTGTTGTGGTGCCGACGTCTTGCTGGGCTAGTTTGGGGGTGTCCTGCGCTCTGGATTTAAACCCTAGTACGTTAGGGACCTACCCGACAGAGGTTACCTGGATATGGTGGGCAGAGTGGTAGAGAGCCACGCCAGGCCCCGGTAAAGAGGGGGTGTGGCCTAATAGCGAGAGGTGTGGCCACGCCCCCTTGGAAAAAAAACAAAAACATTGTGAGCCGCTCAGCCCGGCGCAAAGCAAGAGGGCGCCGCGATCAGTGTGATCGCTCCCCCCTTCAGGCATAGGAGATTGCTGTGGCTGCTGCTTAGTTGTGTGCTGGGCTGCTGCAGAGGGAGGGAGGAGGGAGGAAGTGAGGGGGGGGTGACGCTGAACCCAGGCCCCCGCCGGGCCCCTCTGGAAGCCCGGGCCCGGGTAAACTGTACCCGCTCCCCCCCCCGATGGTGGGTAGGCCCATAACCTTGGCCATGATTATTCTAAAAACCTCTATTGATTGCAAAATTTTATTGCGAAAGTATTTATATATAATTAGTAATTTGGAGTTGTGCACCTGTGATCTGTTTATTTCTGTGCCTACAAAAAAAGTCTCACACAGGTAGCACCTCCCATTATATATATTCAGGGTGTGCAGTCGAGGAATCTTTCCTATATACTTCATTTAATGTGCTTTATTGCACACCTGAGGGAAGGGAGACGCCTTCAGTCTGGACTAGCATCCCTCCCTTATTGGTTTAAAAGCATGGAGTCTGGTAATGTATATGCACACTAGTATTAGGCACAATTCTAGCTAAGTCCTACAAGTTATATACTGTAGTGCAACTTTGGTTCATTTTTGGGGCGTGGATCCCCCTGGATTGCTTTGGTTGATCTGTTTCAGGGCACTGCATTATAACATTTTTTTCTTTTATAACACATTTGAACCCTTCACTGTTTGTTTATTATACATGTACTTCACCTTTTTATTTTAATTTCTTTATATGCAGCAGTGGCTGCTCTTAACTATCTCTCTTATACTTCACTTTTCTTATTATGCTGGTGCCCTGGGGTGGCTCAGCTGGGCTAGTTTGGGGGTGTCCTGTGCTCTGGATTTGAACGCTAGTATGTTAGGGACCTACCCGACAGAAGATACTTGGATATGGTGGGTAGGCCCATAACCTTTGCCATGGTTATGCTAAAAACTTCTATTTGCAAAATTGTATTGCATAATGTATTTATATTTAATCAGTAATTTTGAGTTGTGCACCTGTGATCTGTTTATTTCTGTGCCTACAATAAAAGTCTCACACAGGTAGCACCTCCCATTATATATATTCAGGGTGTGCAGTCCAGGAATATTTCCTATATACTCTATTTAATGTGCTTTATTGCACACCTGAGGGAAAGGAGACGCCTTCAGTCTGGACTAGCATCCCTTCCTTATTGGTTTAAAAGCATGGAATCTGGTAATGTATATGCACACTAGTATTAGGCACAATTCTAGGTAAGTCCTACAAGTTATATACTGTAGTGCAACTTTGGTTCATTTTTGATGCGTGGGTCCCCCTGGATTGCTTTGGTTGATCTGTTTCAGGGTACCACATTATAACACATTTTTCTTTTATAACACATTTTAACCCTTCACTGTTTGTTTATTATACATGTACTTCACCTTTTTATTTTCATTCTTTATATGCAGCTGTAGCTGCTCTTAACTATCTCTTTTACACCACTTTTCCTATTATGGCGGTGCCCTGGGGCGGCTTAGCTGGGCTAGTTTGGGGGTGTCCTGCGCTCTGGATTTGAACCCTAGTATGTTAGGGACCTACCCTAAAGAGGTTACCTGGATATGGTTGGTAGGCCCATAACCTTGGCCATGATTATGCTAAAAACCTCTATTGATTGCAAAATTTGCTTGCAAATGTATTGATATTTAATTAGTAATTTGGAGTTGTGAACCTGTGATCTGTTTGTTTCTGTGCCTACAATAAAAGTCTCACACAGTTAGCACCTCCCATTATATATATTCAGGGTGTGCAGTCCAGGAATCTTTCCTATAGTCTTCTTAGAAGTTGTAAGGCTTTTGATTTGTCCTAATTTATCACAGAGCACTTATTATTAGAATTAATAAATAAATAGGATCCTTGTTTACTACAATCTGCTTTTCAAATGCGGTTGTGGTGTGATAATTTTGCCTAGATTCGCATTGCAAATTTAGGAACTATCACGAGAATGTATCAACATTCTCAACCAGGGACAGAGCATGTGAGAAAGCTCTTTCCCTGTGAATCATCACAGCACACTTCTCACTGTATTTTAGGCAAAAAATATAGTGAGAGTGCCTCTGAGCATGCACCGCCGCCGGCTAGTGCTACCCCCGTTTGCACTTTCCTGCTTGGTGATCGGTGAGCTCTCCCCTCTGATCAGCTCGTCTTCGAGCTCCTGGTCTGTGTCCCGTCTGTGGGGTCACAGAGCAGGAGCCCAGCGACCAGCTGCCCGGAGGAGAGAGATCACCTCTCACTATCACTGATAACATACCCTCCAACGTTTCATTGAGAAAACCCGGTACAGGGGCGTGACCACGATCAAAAGGGGGCGTGGTTACATTTAAAGGGCGTGTCTACAGGGCTGTACATGGGGGCTGGAGGTAGCAGGCACTGGCTGGGCTCTGGCTTCTGATCAGCTGACGTAATTACGTAATTACGCTGACGTAATTACGTCAGCGTCAGTGCTGACTGCACTACAGACCACCAGGGAGGACGCAGCGGAGCCGCCTGTCACTCAGCAGCGCTGCGGGAGTCCTGTATCCCAGCAGCGCTGCTAAAGAATTCAGGAGATTGTACCCCACCGGTACAAAACGGTACAGCCTCTGTTGCCGGTACAGACCTTTAAAAAATGGTACTGTACCGGCTATATCGGTATAGTTGGAGGGTATGTGATAAGTGGACCCCTGGATGCAGGTAGGTGTTTTATTTTTTATTTTAAACATATTTTTATTTATACTGATAAGCTTGTGGTCTATTTAGACCACAAACCTGAGCACAGGGGCCAGTTCCGGCTCCCGGCTTTGCTCTGCTTGTCAGAGCAGAGCAAGAGCTGTAGAATCCTGCTTAACGCCATCTCCAGATGGCGTTTTTATCATAGCCCCCCTCCCCCTTTCTCCCCTATTAGATATAGATTATCTATGAACATGTCTTGATAAAGGCCCAAGAGTTGGATGCTGTGGACCTTGACCTTTTTGATATTCATAGGTAATCTGGACCTCATTCAGAGTCGGTCGTTGCGGCCGCACGGTCGTACGCCACCGATGTTCGCTAAACTGCGCATGCGTAAAATTCGCAATGCGCATGCGCAAACTAGCTATTACGATCAGAAATTTCTCTTTCCTTCAACTTGGCCAGGTCGTTAGTTTGATTGACAGGATGAGGCGTTTGTGGGTGGTAACAGGGGAAGGTGCTTGTGAACGGGGGAGTGGAGATCCGAACGCAGGCGTGCCTGACTATGCAAACAGCGTTTTATGTGGGTGCATAATTAACTAAGTAGTGTAATGGCACATGTGACATGGGAGGTTTTTACACTGACTTGATCGTAGTGCTTAAGAGAGGGTATGGTCAACCTTAAGCTCTACGACCAGCTCCGATGGTTCCCAATGGTCTCGATTAATCCTTATATGCCCGAAGATGCAGTGTAATGCGAACAAAAAGGGGGCATATTTTTAGTCTTACGTCCGCATCCTCCCCTCGCTTGTCCAGCTAACGATCCCATCTTAACGATGCAACTTGCGAGCGCTTCATTTGCATATCCGGCCCCTTTTACCTTATGACCGTGCGGCCGCAATGACCGACTCTGAATGAGGTCCTCTATGCTTTCTTCAAATTTTTTGTGGACTCTGGGCCTGATTCAGAGCCGCTCGCAAGCGGCCGCTCGTTCGCTCCGAGCGATGTTCGCACATCTGCGCATGCGTATGGGTCATAATGCGCATGCGCCAACCAGTCAGTGCGGTCGGAAATTGATCGCTCGCAAAACTGCGAGTGCCTGCTAATTTGAGTGACAGGATGAGGCGTCTGTGGGTGGTAACAGGGGAAGGTGCTTGAAAACGGGGAGTGGTGATCCAAACGCAGGCGTGCCAAACGGTCAAAATGGGCATTTTAAGGGTGTGCATAATTAACAAAGCAGCGTCATCGACCACGTCACTTGGTTGTTTCTTAGCCTGAACTGTTCGCATGATTGCGGTAGGAAAATCCTACCACAAGCACTGCGAGCAGTTCAGATGCCTTTCGATGTACTCAATTAATGTAATAAATAGCGGAGATGACGTAGGATGCGAGCGGCCAGGTGGCGTCTTTACAAAAGAGCGAGCGCATGTTTCGTTCGCTCAGACATAGAGGCATCAACAGACCGCAAAGAGCGAGCGCTCAATTTAAATAGCCGGCCCCTTTTCCTGAACGAGCGAGCGCAAATAGCGTCCGGCTCTGAATCAGGCCTCCTGTTTTAAATAGTCTTGTTGTTTGTATGTTCTTATCCCTTGCATGGGATGTTATGTGTATGAATAAACCCTGTTATATATATATATATATTTATATATATATATATACACCATTGGAGCATACTTTCTTTTTATTTTTGGGAAATTATTCTCTGAGTGCAAATATAGCACAAATATATGGTGGACGTGATTAGACCTCACTTGGTAAAGAATAAAGATACCTTTATATGAAAGAATACTTCCAGCAAATTATGAGTATGGTATGCAGATCCACTATTGATTGAAGTCACTGCTCTTATAAAGAAACCTTTATGCACCTGTTTATATCCGCTTCCATGTGGTTTGGGTATGCAATTCTATTCATAACAACGTGGTGATGGTTTGAGTGTTCCTCCAACTGTGGCGGTATAAAGAAACCTTTATGTGCACGTTGAGTGGTGTCTCACTGTGAGTAAGGTTACGCTTATACATGCCACATCAGACCAGATTAATCATATATGGAATTTTGTTCGATTGATTGAGACATATACTATACATTGGACTTTTTTGTTTGTGTTTTTTTCATATAAAACTGCATTCGAACGGACTGAATTATTAGTTACGCAAGGGAAGTTCAATAAAAAGAACTGCTTACATCAAACAAGGAATGTATTTTATATTATATATATTGTGTGTATAACTGTGTCTTTTTACCAACACAGTGCCAGTTCTGCACGGATAGTTTCTATTGTCTATTTTTGTTTGTAATTACAGGTATGGTGATGCCTTTTCTATGAGACATTGGACCTCATTCAGAGTCGGTCGAAGTGGCCGCACACTCGGTCGTACGGGAAAAGGGGCCAGATATGCAAATGATTCCCTCGCAAGTTGCGTCCCTAAGTTCGGATCGGTAGCTGGCCGCCCAAGGGGAGGAAGCGGCCGGAAGACAAAAAAATACGCCCCCTTCTCGTACACATTACACGTCATCTCCGGGCATATAAGGATTAATCGAGACCATCGGGAACCATCGGAACTGGTCGTAGAGCTTAAGGTTGACCATACCCTCTCTTAAGCTCTACGATCATGTCAGTGTAAAAACCTCTCATGTCACATGTGCCATGACACTACTTTGTTAATTATGCACTCCCATAAACCGTATGCACTCCCATAAAACGCCGTTCGCATAATTAGGCACGCCTGCGTTCGCATCTCCACTCCCCCGTTTTCAAGCACCTTCTCCTGTTACCACCCACAAATGCCTCAATCTGTCACTCAAACTACCTACCTGGCTGTGTTCAAGGAGAGAGAAATTTCTGATCATAGCGGCTAGTTTGCGCACGCGCATTGTGAACTTTACGCATGTGCAGTATAGCGAACATCAGTGGCGTACGACCGTGCGGCCGCTTCGACCGACTCTGAATGAGGTCCATTATCCTTATTTGCGCATAGAGCAACATCCCCCACTAGTATAATGTATTGTAAAGTGTCACATTATAGTACGTGGTGAACTGGAGGCTGTATTGTAAAGCGTCAGATTATAGTACGGGGTGAACTGGAGGCTGTATTGTAAAGTGTCAGATTATAGTACGTGGTGAACTGGAGGCTGTATTGTAAAGTGTCAGATTATAGTATGGGGTGAACAGGAGGCTGTATTGTAAAGTGTCAGATTATAGTACGTGGTGAACTGGAGGCTGTATTGTAAAGTGTCAGATTATAGTATGGGGTGAACAGGAGGCTGTATTGTAAAGTGTCAGATTAGTACGGGGTGAACTGGAGGCTGTATTGTAAAGTGTCAGATTATAGTACGGGGTGAACAGGAGGCTGTATTGTAAAGTGTCAGATTATAGTACGGGGTGAACAGGAGGCTGTATTGTAAAGTGTCAGATTATAGTACGGGGTGAACAGGAGGCTGTATTGTAAAGTGTCAGATTATAGTACGGGGTGAACAGGAGGCTGTATTGTAAAGTGTCAGATTATAGTACGGGGTGAACAGGAGGCTGTATTGTAAAGTGTCAGATTATAGTTTGGGGTGAACAGGAGGCTGTATTGTAAAGTGTCAGATTATAGTACGGGGTGAACAGGAGGCTGTATTGTAAAGTGTCAGATTATAGTACGGGGTGAACAGGAGGCTGTATTGTAAAGTGTCAGATTATAGTACGGGGTGAACAGGAGGCTGTATTGTAAAGTGTCAGATTATAGTACGGGGTGAACAGGAGGCTGTATTGTAAAGTGTCAGATTATAGTACGGGGTGAGCAGGAGGCTGTATTGTAAAGTGTCAGATTATAGTACGGGGTGAACAGGAGGCAGTATTGTAAAGTGTCCTATCAGATCCAACACTGAAAACCAATTACTGCCTTGTAATAGGACAGTACATTGATTTTCATTAATAAATGCTGGTATCAGCAGAGCCAGCCCCATAAGTCCCTTTGGTACAGAGTACAGGCCACGGCAACTCCCCATTACCTCCTGCTGTGATTCTAGGGAGCCGAAGCGGGGTTCATCGGTCTCCCACCGGCATTTCCCAATAAATTCCTGCCTCGATTTGTTCTAAAGGTTCCTTCAATGTTGTTCTGTCTTTGGTTACATTCAAATGCTCTATGGCCAATCATCCCTCAATGGAAACATCTTTGTGCTCTAATGATTCTTTCGGTATTATTCACGATTGTAGGTCTACCAGAGGTTCTGGCTGTTTCTCTCTTCTTGATCTCCTTTTTCAGTTGAAAAATGTATTGCTGTTTGTTTAAAAAGTACACAGCGAAACGCGCGTCGGCACGCTCGCCGTGTGTGCTCTATGGCCCTAATTCAGACCCACTCGCGAGCGGCTGTCCACTCGCAAGTGGGTCGATGGTCTGCACTGCGCATGCGCACAACGGAGGGAGCTCCGTCGTGCGCGAGACGCGACGAGCGAAGGACTTTCCTTCGCTCGTAGTGTCTGATCTAAGGGGGCGTGCTGTCGATGTTGATTGACAGCACGCCCCCTTTGGTGGGCATGCCGGGGGCATGCCTGCCAGATGGAGGCGTTCCCAAGGGAACGCCTACCGTCAGAAGCCGGCCCCACTGACATCACTAGTGATGTCAGTGGGAGTGATTTTGGCTCTGATAGAGCCAAAATCACTCCTGGCCTTGCGGTTGAGAAACTCAACCGCAGGCTTCTGCTCGCAGTGGCGATGGTCGCGATGGTCAAGACCATCGCGACCATCATCCTGCACGCTCGTATATGCTGTGGGTGGTGACCCACAGCTATACGGGCGTCCAGGAGGATGCTCCATATTTATGGAGGTGGGCCCTGATTCAGAGCAAGCGCTCTGGTCAGAGCGTCCGGCTCTGAATTAGGGCCTATGTTTGTAAATGAATTAATATGTTGTAAAATCTTGTAATATGCCATAACTATATAGACTGACCTGCATTGTGACAGGACGCGGTTATGGAGAGAGCTCATCTATCTCACAATCTGTTAATATCAACACTGTTGCAGTTTCAAAACGTGTAGTGTCACTAGTGTAGCCAAGGCTACACTGGCTACAACACAGAGAATATCGGTATCATCATTAGTGAACAGTCATACATATCCAAGTTTTGGGGGACTGAATATGTGATTGATCTTATTATCAGAATATGCTATAAATGCATGTGGAAGAGAAGCAATGTTTAAATAGCTAATATAAAGCGAATAATAGTAAACACTGCTCCCTCAACTGATTACTAAATAAAATATCAAACAATCGATATCTCACAATGTGTATTAATTCATCAGTAAGCTGTGTATATTAAATATTGTCCCTTTAAAAATTCTGTGAATAAGACACTATACAATCGACATCCCACTGATAAATAGCACCACTGAGTATAATCAGTATTTACTGTCAGAAGGTGAAGATGTATTAATCTAGTGGTGGGCTATTAATACTCCTTGGGTTACATCAAGGACTCAATGTATCATTAACACATTAAAGAAATGTGAGATAGACCAGATGCATGTTTTTCTGATATATAAAGTGTGAATTTAAGACTAGATACAGTGCATTATAACAATATCTAAGAGATCACATATTAGATACAGTATCAATATGGGTGATACTGCTGGGTAGAGGGGTGCCCCCCCCCATCCAGTTAGATTTTTATATTGGTACGTTCAAGTTCTCCTACAATTTATGTATATTGTAGGTTTGAAGACCATTTTCTGAGTTCTTCCCTTTTTTTATTCAGAGCTCCATTTACTAATATTATTAATACATGACCGCTTGACCTAATTGCATATTAGAAATAACAAATATAATAATCCAATAAATTGAGGCACACGGAGAGGTTTCATTCATTTTGATTTTATTAAAAAACTTAAAACCTTTATAAATATTCATCACATTTTTCACTTTACATCACATTTTATTTTTAACTGTTATTTCGCTGAATTGGTGCCATTTGCACCTACTTTTTTAATGTATATCTAATAAAGATTTACCTTTTTTATGTAAATAACTAATCTTATGTGCGCCACACATTAGGACAAAGCTTTTCTTTTCTTCTTCTAGTAACTGTTAGCATTTGTCAGATGGCAGCACCCCCAATTTGAATATAAATTCAATACATTAATTATGGGGTTTTTTCACAATTAAAAATATGAAAAGTGTGCAGATGTATCTTTCCTTCTGTTTTCTGGCGCCATATAAATAAAGGATAATAATAATAATAATAATAATAATAATAATAATAATAATAATAATATTATGAAAGTGCAGTAATGTTGTGTTCATGAATCAAATACCCTAAATGACCAATAGATCTTCTTTCTTTTCACAGGTCACGTATCATTAGTTGAGATCTCTAATACAAGGTAAGTTGTTATACAATAACCTAGGATTCTTTAAATAACATTTTATAATGTTAGTATCTGAAAACACATTAATACATACAAAATGGTAGATACAGGTGTGACTGCTTAATAATACTTGTACATACAATTGGTACTTATTTATCACAAATCAAATTACATAACTTCAGTATCCTGACTGCAGAATTAAAACAAACAAAATATTTTTACTCAATGTATTTAATGGTGAAATACCACCCAGGCACTGCGTAGATAAGGCAGTCCCTCAAATCTCAGTGTCAGAGGAAAAAGGAGACTTGTGAGGGAAGCCACAGAGATGCCAATTATCACTTTGAAGGAGCTACAGAGTTCATTGACTGAGACTGGAGTGAGGTGCACCAGTCAACTATATCAAGAGCTCTCATATTAAAATTGATGGATAGTCCAAAATACAGGGAGACACTGCAAGACAACCTGCTTTGGGCTGATAGAAAAAACTGAAGCTTGGGCGAATGATCACCTTTCAGCAGGACAACGATCCCAAGCACTAGACCAAAGAAATATTGCCATGTTTGAACATCAAAAAGGTAATTGTTTTGCAATGGCAAAGACAATATCCACATCTCAATCCAATTAAAAATCTATAGCACTATATAAAAATTACAGTTTACAAGTGTCATGCAACCAACCTGATTAACCCGGAATACCAACCAATCTGCTCCTAACTGTCATGTTATAGGTTGTGTATGTAAAATGACAGTTAGGAGCTGATTGGTTGGTACTTTATCCATTTCCACTTTATCTCTCTCCAAGGTTTAGTACATCTAACCCTCTATTGCCAGAATCCAATCTATACAATGTAGCATAGGCGTATTTATAATGTGTGCAGGGTGGACATACATATTTTCACATGTGTTGGGCTTAAACAAGAAAATCAGGGCCATAGGTAGGGTTGTGCGAGTGGTGCTGCCGGACAGAATGCAGGGCCCTGTGGGCAGCACTATCGCTGTCACGCTGTACCTGCATTTGGCTAGCAGAGTGCCTGGACCAGCACCCTGCATCCACTAGCACTACAAGTGGTGCTCTGGGCACCCTGCAGCCTATGGAGCTGCAGGGCAATGCTCTCTTTATTGGAGCCAATGGCTAGGCCACCTAGATGTCACGTGTTTAGGGGGCAAGGTCTGCACAGGGCAGCATAAAGCCCTGTTACGACACTGAATATAATATGGTCCTATTCTGTCACAGATGCATGTTTAAATAGCACAGTTTTAATGCTTTTGGAAACAGATCTAAATATATTAAGTGTAATTCAGTTTATATGTGTTTTTACTTGCACTATAACATGAGATAAAAAGCACATAGCAAGCAACAGGATGTATGAAATCTGGCATGAGCTACAGTGTATATATATATATATCCAAAAGAAAAGAAGTGCTCTCACCAGACTTGATCCAATAAGTGAAAAAATACTCAGCACTTTATTCTTTCATAAATATCACCGAAAGGTGTCTCTGGTCTACGTTTCTCAAGACCAACAATCTGCTGCAAGGTCAGCCATAATGTAGACATAACCCCCACCGGGCACCTGTGCACTACTATATAGCAAGCATGTGTGACGCGACTGGAAATCATGTCATAAACCAGAAATAGCGATCAAATGCCACTCCATTAACATACATAGACATATTACCTTCAATATAGTTATACCACCATCAATGAATATTCCTGAGTAATCGTCTGCAGACCACGTGAACCTCTGCGGGCTCTGTCACAAAAAAAATGGAAATGCCGCCCCGTGCACAGCATCCTGTTGTCTGGACAGTGTTGGAATGCAAATCCTAGCAACCCTGTGCAGGCTTGCACTCCACACCAACCAGAAACACAAGAATCCCCAAAGCACTTGGCGTATCATTCAAATATGGGACCATAGTGTCAAAGGAATCAGCATCATTCCTCCATAATATAAAAATATCATCTATAAAATGCCTGTAATATATATTTTCTGAAAATTTACACAAAATATATTCCTGTTCATATTTATTCATGAATATATTTGCATATGCGATGTTAGATCCCATAGCCGTCCCCTCTACTTGAATGTAATATTCACTCTGAATCATATGGTGATTGCACATTAGTACCTTGGCTAATAATTCACACATAAATTCTATTGGAGGACCCTCAAATGGACCTTGTGTGATGAATATGCCCTCACAAATTATGATATTGTATGATGTGTGATGTTCTATGCAGGTCAGGAAGAACTGGGTTTAACAAGAGGTGAATCATAAATAAAGTGGATGGTTTGCAGATAACAAAATAATGTATATCCCTCACAGTGTGAGGTCATGTGTGAACAACTAGCCCTTTCCATTTTTATGACCCCTGAAGTCAGTGTCCTAGATCATAATCCCAGAAACAGACCTATTTTTACTTCACTGCCCTACCTCTAAAGACTCTTGTTATGCTATAGACACTGAGATAAGGATTCTGGTATTTACTATAGGTCTGGAAGGGGGAAGTTGAAAGTTAGCTATATTGTCAAATATCTTTAAAGCAGGGACTCTGTTAGTTTTTGGCCAGGTAACCCTGTATTGGAAATCTATTGATCTCAAACCCTGCTGACCTGAT
This sequence comes from Taudactylus pleione, assembly GCA_031769625.1. Classification (NCBI taxonomy): domain Eukaryota; kingdom Metazoa; phylum Chordata; class Amphibia; order Anura; family Myobatrachidae; genus Taudactylus; species Taudactylus pleione. Next base: position 3,018,237 of record JAUIMM010000334.1, read on the forward strand.
AGGGAGACCCTGTTAAGTATGAACAAAACATTAGGGATGTATAAAAAAGGAATACCCTCCAGCATTCAATCCACCACCCCATCAGCAGTGCTAAGAACTTATTGTGAGTTGTCTTAGGAACTCTGAGTTTTCTCTTTTATTTTTGAAAATATTTGCATTATAATCTGTCATGTTATTAATATTTTTGTAACTAAACCTTGAAAATATTTTTGGGATTAAACACATTTAATCTAGCATATTCTCCGTGATTCTTATTGAACTTGCGTGCCTATATAGGACCATGCTACATATTTGTGTGTAATTTGAATGTGATTTATTATTAATCTGTTGGGAGATTGCAGACCTCCAGAGAACAGTCTGCATGGTGGCAGAAGAACTGTGTATTTTGGTAAGTGACCGCGGGTGCGCCGGTGTCACAACCAGCTGATCCAGACTGTTGTATCTGCGAGTCAGCCCGGGTTCATGACAAATCTTGTATGAGTGCTTCTTTCACTGCTGTTATTCCATCAACATGTGGAATTTTTGTATACAAAGATACAACATCCAATGTAGCCAATAAAGTATTAGGGCCTAAATTCTCAATACGATTAAGGTCATCCAGAAAATGTCCTGTATCACGCAAGAAGCTGTCAGTAGTTTTAACAAAAGGTTGTAGTAAGAGTCCAGGAATTGTGCTATTGGTTGCAAGATAGACCCCCTGGCAGATATAATCGGCCTGCCAGGTGGGTCTATTAATGATTTATGCACTTTTGGGAGGGTGTATATCACAGGACATGTAGGGTGTTCAACAGTCAAAAAATCAGCGATATTCTCATCGATCCAACTCTGTTTAAGGGCTATATCAACTAGAACATCAACCTCACGCTTAATGCGAGTCATCGGTTTAAACCTCCACCCTTATAGTAGGTAGAGGTATCAGATAATTGTCTCCTGATTTCTGCATCATACTTATCAAAATCCTGTATAATCACCGCCCCTCCCTTATCCGCTCCTCTAATCACAACAGAAGTGTTATCACACGCAAGGATCTCAAAGCTTGTCGCTCATCTAGGGTCAAATTATCAACAACCTTTCTTGATTTTTTTACGTCAGATTTAACATCATGATCTATCATTCTAAGGAATGTCTTCACACTCGGGTTAGTGAAAACAGGATCAAAGGTACTAGGTTTATTAAATACCCCATAAGCTTTATTGTCAATAACAGGTGCTTTCTTATCGAAATATTCCCTTAATCTGAGGTTTTCTACCCATCTTAAATAAATCAAAGACCATTGAATTTCATCAAAGGAGTTAGTAGGAATAAAAGAGATGCCTTTAGAAAGCAATGAATACTTAGCTGGACTTAAAGTATATTTAGATAAATGAAAATTAACTCCTCCTCCCTCTCCTGTTTCTTCCTCTGCTCCTTATTACCTGGTACTTGGACCTAAAAAAGAGGAGTGTATCAGTAGTCTCAGATTCTGAAGAAGACTGTGTTGCGTGGTTATCAAAATCACTCTCTCTGTTAAATGGTCTATTTTGGGGCAAGCGAGTACGCTTATCCTCACCAGAGAGCCATCGTTAAACCGTATGTCTCTGGTAGTCGATTTCAACACATTCAAGTTTTTTCACCTTAAATTATATTAGATCAGCTTTAAATTTATCTAATTGCACCTGTGTTCAAGCCAATTATCAGATTTATCAGTCACGAGAATCATAGACTTTTCTTCTCAAAATCCTTTATCTCAACCCTCACCTTCTGTAATTCCTGACCAACCTCTTCAGTAACTAGTGTAATTAAATCCAGTGCACACTTATTAAAATGCCGCACCATTTGCTCCCCAGCTGTTGCATTTTTTACAAGTGAGTGCTACTCTGATATCTATATCTATATATATACACACTATATGGACATAAGAATTTGGCCACACCTGTTAATTATCGAATTGAGGTGTTTCAATCAGACCTCTTGTCACAGGTGTATAAAATTAAGCACCTAGCCATGCAGTCTCCATTTGCAAACATTTGTGATACAAAATGGGTTGTTATGAAGAGCTCAGTGACTTCATGCGTGGTACTGTGATAGGATGCCACCTTTTCAATAGAGCGGTTCGTGAAATTTCATCCCTGCTGGATATTCCATAGTCAACTGTAAGTGAATTTATTAGAAAGTGGAAGCGTTTATTAACAACAGCAACTCCTTGAAGCGGAAGACAACGTAAAATCACCATGCGGCTGCTAAGGCGCATGGTGCGTAAAAGTCGCCAATGCTTTGCCGAAGAGTTCCAAACTTCCACTGGCATTAATGTAAGCACAAAAACTGTGTGGCGGGAGCTTAATAGAATGGGTTTCCATGGCCCAGTAGCTGCATGCAAGCCTCACATCACCAAGTCCAATGCCAAGCATCGGATGGAGTGGTGTAAAGCACACCGACACTGGATTGTGGAGCAGTGGAAATGTGTGCTGTGGAGTGATGAATCACGCTTCTCTTTTTGGCAGTCAGCAGTCAGATGGGTAAGTCTGGGATTGGGGGATGGTGGGAAAACGTTACCTGTCAGACTGCATTGTGCCAACTGTGGAGGGATAATGGTATAGGGCTGTTTTTCAGGGTTTGGGCTAGGCCCCTTATCTCCAGTGGAGGGCATTCTTAATGCTTCAGCATACCAAGACATTTTGGGCAATGCTATTCTTCCAACTTTGTGGCAACAGTTTGTTGAAGGCCCTATTTCTATTCAAACATGGTTGTGCCCCAGTGCACAAAGCAAGGACTATAAAGACATGGTTTGATGAGTTTGGTGTGGAAGAACTTGACAGGCCCGCACATAGTCCTGACCTCAACCCCATCGAGCATTGGGATGAAGTGGAACGGAGATTGTGAGCTGGGCCTTCTCGTCTAGCTTCAACATCAGTGCCTGACCTCATAAATGCTCTACAGAATGAATGGGCACACATTCACACAGAAACAGTCCAAAATCTTGTGGAAAGCCTTCCAAAAAGTGTAGAAGACGTTATATATATATATATATATATATATTTATATACACAAAAAAAATATATCATTCTGTTCTTGATGTATTTCCTTAGTAATACTATTTGGTAGTTTCTATTTCTGTTTTCTTTTGCATGGAAATTATATAGTGCTTTATTTTTGTATATATTTGTATTTTTGCTTTTGCATTTTTTACATTACTTACATAAATTTAAGTTTGGTTAAGCTTGCAAAAACTAGTATTGCATTTGTATTTAATAAAATATTTTATTGTTTGGGAAGGGGAAAACAAGGTATCAGAGAGTCCTTGGCCAATAACTACTGTCCTCATTGTACTTGAAGTATAAGCGGGTTTAAGATGCTAGAACATTGTGTCTACAGAATAGTTTTACAATTGCTCATCAATGCCCTGTGCTATATTTTTGTATGTTTATTTGGAGCAGAGGACATTAGCCGCTTGCCTATTTGTGCGTGTAAGAGCTTCCTCCATTACTGTGCTTATTTACAAATGTTCTTGTTTATTTATAAAGGCAAACCTCCATCTCTGTTATGCCTCAAAGCCCAGCGTTTATGTATCCTATGAAGGATGTCGCAATAATAAATTGTCCGCTAATCATCAAATAAGTGATCATTGTGACCTTTTTGCTTTTAAATCTCTTCCAAGTGCTGGCTTTATCCTCCTCCATTGTGCACGGTAGTATTAATTATCGATACAGCTAAGACCCGTAAAAGCTATGTAGTGTTTGTATGGAACATAAAACAGGAAATATATCAAGAGCAGCAATAAGTTTGATTTGGATGATAATGTCCATAATTGCAAATGTATGTTACAAACTGTTTCTGAGGTGGTTTATTTCCAGCAAAATGGCAGGTTGCATGAAAACTCTGCCTTCGCTTCACCACTAAACTTACCTGACCTCTAGTCATTGTGCTGGCTGATGGCTGCCTGCCTGGGCATGTGCAAACATCACCTGATCTTGGCATTTAGATGGTAGAAATGAGCTAGGTAAGTGAAGCTTACTTTTTAACAGGGCCTTAACTAGGGGTGTGTGAGTTTTGCAGTCGCACAGGGTGCATGGCCCTGGGGTGGCAGCATCATCGCTGCCACATGGCACCTGCATGTGGCTTGAAAGGTGCCCAGGAACGGCACCATGCAGCCAGTGGTGCTACTGGTAGTGCTAAAAAAATAGATGAAAAATATAAGATAAAAAAAAGAATAAAATACTTTAAAACCATTAAGGGATAAAGCATTTTTAAACTTAATTTCACCTGCTTTCCAGAGATGGCAATAACCGTAGAGGTACTGTATTATGGTCAGAGCCGTAACTAGGGGTGTGCGAGTGGTGCGGCCGCTCACCCACAGATCCTGCACCTGGCTAGCAGGATGCCTGTAACGGCATCCTGCTGCCAGAATCTCTGCAGAAGTGCCACCTGAAGGGTCCTTAGAACACTCCAGACGGTCACAGTGCTGCCCTTGCAGCACCCTGGAGCATACTGAGAATACTCCGGGCATTACTGTAATCTCCCGCTACCGGCTCCAAGTGCAGGCCACGCCCCTTCCATTTTATGTTATGCATAGGGGGAGGGGCCTGCACCGGGTGCTGTGAGCATTAGCTACAGCACTAATTATGGTGGCAAAAATAGAGGAAGGAATGGGGAAGATTCAGTTAGTGTTGAGATTCTGTGATAACCTTACACACTAATACAACAATCTCGTAGGTAAACCTTGTTGGTTTTTGCTCATACCCCTGTAATCACCAGCAATGTGGGCCTTAGTGCATCGTGCACACTTCTCATGTAAACTCATAGAACAGGATAAGTAGAGGTGGGGCAGCACCACAAACTTGAATCAATGCCTGCAAACAGTGGCTCAGTGCTTATCTTCATCTGCGCATAGACGGCTGCCCCACGACTCACGGACCTGATGGGTGGCTGAGTCCATAATATGACTGAAAAATATCATCTAATAAATTAGAACACATGCAGGTGTTGGTTGGCTGGTGAGCCCCGTATGACCCACCGGCTCTAGGCGACCGGCTATACCGCATTGTGTGTAATTTGGCCCTGAGGATTTGTTTTGTTAAATATCTCTGGTTAGTTCCCTCAAAGCAAACCAAGTCAAATTTTAAACCCCCAACAGTCCAGTTTTTATTGTAGGTAGAGGAGGTGTTACCGGATAGATTGTTTGTGTACCCTGGGTGGCTCAGTGGCCAAGTGTGTCCAGATTCTAAATTGGAAATGTTTGGAGGTGGGAACTAATTGTAAAAAGATTAAAAACATAAAAACAAATGTATGTGCGAATGATCAGAGGAACTCAGCCTAAAACCTGTAGAATGTGACATTCACAATTGGAAGGATTTAGTGGTCAATAACTCTGAATGGTTTCAGAACACTCAAAATCTGAGACTATGAAGTTCTGAAAATGAAGAGGAAACGATTGTTTGCTCAGTTAAGGTCAGAATGAGAACACTGTAGACAACATAGAAAACATCACAGTCAGGTGTAATGGTACAAAATGCACTTACAATAATAAGTGTAGTGTATAAGCGGAATCCTTAGTGTCTTCAGCCTGAAACTGTTTCCTTTTCTAGAATTATAGTAGATTATTGCTACATTATACTGCTTGTCCTTCCACTAGTCTAACTATCCGGGCAGCAGATAATCATTTCATACATCAATTCACTCTAGTTTAAATGCTCCTCAAAAAGCCCAACAAGATGCTTATACACAGGTTGATATGTTCTGTCTATATCAAATGTTAAGATATTTAAATATAAGTACATATATTTAGATTATTAATTGGCCTGATGGGGTTACAGCTCCAGACCCCAACATAAAAATAGGCCCATCAGCATTATAATGACCAGTCACTTAGCTGGCCATATGGTTGGCCATAAATCAGAACTGTTACAATTGTATTTCTATGTTCCTCACAAAATTATGCAATTTTTATACTTTTTTGCATATTGAGGGAGACATTGGGGCTAATAATGATGTGTACACGCCAACATGGCAATGGCCACACCCACACAGCACTGGTCACACCTCCTCCCCCTCAGTAAAGTCCCCTGAACATTTTCAGCCCCAGGCCTGTGTGGTTCTTAAGCCGGCCCTGCATATATGTGTGTGGACAAACTGAAAGCCATTCAGCGCAGTCACGGCGCTGTTAGTGAATATAGACACCTTAAGGTGCCTACACACTAAATTGGCCTATCCATTAGCAGATCTTTCTGAAAGACAAAAGACAAAAGATTTTTCTTTTGAAAATTCCTGAAGCTGCTGTGACAGATGTCTGTCATGTACATGACAGATTTTTGCAAACGACGAACGATATTGCATGATATCATTCTGCGAGTGGATTTTTTTTTTATGTTTCTATTCATTTTCATTAAAAAATCGTTTGTCGTTCGCCTTTTACCGCGACAGATATTTCTAATATCTGCCAGCGATAAATGATAATTGACCAACATGTTTGAGAGACAAAAGACCCAATTTGTCGGCCGCGGGAGTACGCATTTTTATCATTCAGAGCCTATCCATTAGCAGATAAATTGAATGACTGAACGATAAATCATTCATCGTTCAAATTTATCTGCTAATGGATAGGCCCCTATAACGATATTTTACACGATTTGCCCAATTCTAACGCATTGTGGCGACAAATCTTGTAAAATATGCCCAAATCGTGAGTGTCCACTCACGATCACGATGCCGATGTGCGTCCCCGCAGGTCACACATTGCATCTTCAGATCTAACGTGCTGTAGGGCAGATCTGACAATCTCAGTCACGATGCACTGGAATAGTTAGGAGGCACGATAGATCGTGTGTCACATTGGACAGTTTTTAACACCAAATCGTGCCTACGACTGCCGGGGAGCTGCTGGGGAGAGTTCAAGGGGAAATCGGACACAATGTCAGATCGTGAGCACATCACCAAGTGTGTAGGCACCTTTAGGCTCTAACATTGCAGATGTCTCTCTGCTCTACCAGATTTGCTGCGGTCTCCAGCCATGACAGTGTCACAATATAGAGCATCATGAATGACCTATCACCTAAAAACACATTATCCTCACACACAGATGATTTTGGAGGTGTATTATCCCATCTCTGATCCCATCAACTCATACTATATATGTAAACTTAAACCTTCTCGTACAAAGAAAACTTTTTTCCTTAAAATTGTATGTCCAAATATCTTATTCTGAGCTATCTTATCTTATATCTTATGCTGCTCTAATATCATAGTGCTGCAAGCTCCAGTATTCTTACCAAGCTCAACCATCTGATAATTTTCACTACTGTCTACTCCTCCCCAAATGTTACAGACTTATTACGCTCTTATTCATTTTATCCAGTATCAAGACACACAGAGTGCCTGTTTCTGATCTGAGTGTCGTGGATGTATGCACTGACTTCTGTGCTACAGTCAGGTGTTCGGACGCCGTTGAGATGCCTCTTTTCAGACAGATCTCTCGCACCGAGCATGGGGCTGGTGTAAGTCTACATAGTAATAATGATGGCTGGGGTACAGACGAAGTGTGACCAGGACTCAAGAAATAACATTGCTATGCGCATTGATAGACACACTAGAATGATATAGGCCCAATTTGTCATTACTGGGCAAATCTGAACAATTAATCGGGTGTTTATCGCTAAGTGTACGTGTATGTATTGTGTATGCCCAGTTTGCAAGCTCTCGCGGTCACATACGATATCTACTGGTTGGCAGTGCTGCGCTGTCAATCAGAAGATATCATGTAGGATGCCATGCTGCTAAATACAGCATGGCATCCTACCGTCGCCCGTTGTATGATGCAGGGTCTCTTCTCCCGTTGGATCAGCCGGCTACACGCCGTTCTATTGTGTATCCGGCTTTGACTGCATGCCACTCATAGTCAGCCCCAATGACTCTAGTTGGTGCCATATTTCCAGGGGGAGGGGGGAACACAAAAAACCTTGTACAGGGGCCTATTGTTTCTTATAACAGCCCTGATAACTATACATTAGGATAATACAACAGTATCATTAGCAACCAAAGTGTTTATTCCCTTTGTCTAATTACAGTGTTAAAACTAAAGAGTGACTGGTTGCCATTGGTAATATTGAAACTTTACACTTGAAAATTACATCTACAATATACAACCAAAAAAAACATATAAATAGTACTCAAAGGTGGAATAGTGAAAAAAAAAAATAGAAAATGTAGAAAAAAATATTAAATCAAACATAACAGCTCACACATTCAGTTCCTGCACTATTAAGTACACTATTGTACAAACTAACGGCTAGTCAACACACTAATAAAAATATGGCAATATAACCTCCAATATAGCCTCCATTTATTTTTGAAATTTAAGTAAAATAAAACTACAACATTACTGCTGCCTCATTGTTTTCAACGAAAGAGAATATAGAAGTATACACAGTATTAACATAAAAAATAATCTGATATAGTGGCAGCCTGTTTAGCATAACGGTGCATCTGAAAAAAAATTAAAGTGACTTTTCTAGTGTTTAATAATATTACTTTTGAGCTATTTGATATTTTTTTTAATATAGTGTCACTTCTCAGTGTTGGGACATCACCATTATACAGTCCTTTGCTCATTTAAATTTCATAATGACATTTCAAAATAATGGTTTTGCTTTGCAACACTTAAGATAAACTGTTTTTAGAGAACCACATGGAAACATTTGTCATCATTTAAGCTATTTTCTACTACTTTGACATGTCTGTCCACATTTATTAGAAGAATGTCATCTGCATATAGATAGACTTTTGTGAAGGTGCAGATATTTGGAAGGTCATTAATACAATGCATGATAAGAAGGAATGGGTCCCAGGGCAAATCTTCCAGAACACTTATTTTAATTGTCCTTGTATTTAAAACAGATCAATTTACATAGCTCCTTTTCAATCAATTTGTTATATATGAATTTTGACTTAGTGTTCTTTTGCAATTTTTTTTTATCTCAGCGCTGTGTTGCATGATGAGCCTTATGTATATGTAAAATGGAATAAATGAATATTCAATGTATGTCACTTGATATTATGCGTTGGAAGGTCAGCCGGAAAAAAAAAACAGTCACACATACACTTTTAATTGATATATATCAAGGGTGTAAGGAAAATGTTTAAAGGATTTAAGATTCTTTCTAAATGATTAAAAAAAAAATGTAAAAATATAAAAATGTAAGTGGAATTTTGGAACGTCATCTTTCATAAACTCATAGCAAATTACATAATTATGTCACCGATGACATCACACATAATTTCCTTATTATACCATTGGTTGCTGACATTACAGTACATCCCCTTTAATATAAACAACTACAATTACTGTGAGAAAACAGACCCCGCTAATTAAATAAAACATTGCTTAGCAAAGAAAAGTATAACTACAGAAGCTATACTGATGAAGGTTATATACTATTATTTGATTGCAATTAGCTTTTATCTGACTAGTACTGGTTAGATGAGCTAAACATGTATCTGATTTGACTGGTTGCTACAGTTTAGTCATGCAATTTTATAATCTCATGGAATTTGCTGGCAGTTGAATCACCATGGCCCCTAACATGCGATGTAGTGACGTAAATTGCTCCATGATGTCACCGGTGTGGAGTTGGCATGGCGCAATTCTTATACCCCTTTTACACTTGCAGCAATGACCCAGGTTATTGCATGTGAAGGTGCAGCAGCCCGGGTAACTGTGCAGTGTGAAAGGGCTGGGTTGAAATAAGCCAGGTCGAGCGACCCGGCACTTCAACTCTGGTCACGAGAAGGGTTGAACGCGTGTTCAACCCTGCTCGTGATGCAGTGTGAACGGGTAACCCGGGTCGATGGGACCCGGGTCATGTTCACTGCATAGGAAGAGCCAGCGCTTGGAGATAAGATCATCTCCAAGCGTCGGCTCATCACGTGACGCCAATGACATCATCGACCCGGCATTAGTGCCGGGTCGGGCCACCTGTCTGAAAGGGGTCTCAGTTGGGTAGCACCGGGGATAGGCACGTGAACATAATCCCGATTGCGACCCACTATTCAGGTGTAAAAGCGGTATTAGGGGCAACACCCCTGCCGCCACTGGAAAACTGCACCACTGAGTAATGTTAATATATACCTTAAACTGTGCTGCATTCTTATTATATCTACAGAGATGCAAAGTTGTACGACCGGGAGCACATGCAAATTTTAAGGAAATTGTATCCCATGAATTGGGGGTATGTATTGGGCTTAGTAAATATATATTAAGGGTCTACTATTGGTAGGATGAAACAGTAAAATACTTATGAATGTTTTATGACATCCATACAACCCTTTTTCGATGATAGTGAAATTGCCATCCTCATTGGTTATTAGGATGATCCTTTTAGTTTACAATAACAGAGCAAATGTAAGTACTAAAATATATTCATATTTCATATATACTCAGCAATACATCACAATGAAATCTGAGGGTTTTGTACTGTTATGTTTGCTCATAGTGCGTGATGTTAATGGTAAGTGATAATCCAGTAATAGTAATTAAATGTTCTATGTGATGTCCTCAGTGAAATCATTAAATGTCATCTGTTATATGAGTTTATGAAACATGCCTTGGGGATAGGACCAATTAATGTTATGTGCAAAGTTATTACATTTTAGAGGGGTTTTTTTTTTTTAGCTTTGCATAGAACCATAGATGTGCTTTTAACATTTTTTATGTTTTCATTTAATATCCTACAGTTTTCTCAAACTAAAAGCAGCAATAATATACTGTAAAAGCATTTTCACTTTTCTCATTTAAATAAAAAACAGTTGTGTCTCTGGTTCACATTGTTGCTGGGGAACTTTCTGGGCTTCCGGGGCCTTTACGGGTGGCAATTCTACCATCTCCATAGAATTCCTGTGGAACATTAGGTCCCCATCATAACAGCCATACTCAGGGCTAGTGTCATTCTGGCTGATTGAACAGAGGGGCCTAATCCAGAGCTGGACGCAATGGCGATTTTTACGCAATTGTTTGCCTCTGCGCATGCGTATAAGCTGCACAGTGCATGTATAGTGATTGGTTTGCAATTAAGCATGCACAGAGACCCCATTCGCAAAGTGAGTGATAGGTAGTCAGCATTTGGGGGAGATAACGGGGGTGATTAGAAAAACGCAGGTGTGTCTTACCGTTTAAACGCTGTTACATGAGCGTGCATAAATTAGCCATTGCGATCTCCCACGCAGCATGAAAGCCCTCTGTATGTCAGAAGAGCCGATGTATTTGAGACATGTCTGACCTGCTGTAAGGCTTGCATTGCTATTTACGCTGGTACGTGACGCTGTACACAGATGAGAAGGCAGCAGTGGGCATCCCTTTGCTCTGGTGAGCATTAGAGCAGTTAACATATGTCTGCAGCTGCGTTCCGTGCAAAATCGCAGCTGCGATAGTATTAGTGCCCATCTATGAATCAGGCGCAGAGATCACTAACTTTTTAAAGGTGACAAACCCCAACACTGAAAACATACAGGATCTTTACAGCTACTTTGCCAGACCTCTGACTTTTTCAGAACTGGAATGATTGCTCTCAGTAATACCCCTTTTACAACGACTGAAAAATTCCGGGTTGATACATGTGAATGCTCATTAACCCTGGATTTTAGTCGGTGTAAACGGATCAACCAGGGTCCAGTGATCCGATGGATCAGACCCAGCTTACTTGCAGGGTTGAGCATGGGTCGTTTCCGTGTCACCCTGCAATGTTAACAGCGCAGCCCAGGTCACAATGACCCTGGTCGTGCCGGATGCCATCTGATTGGCCGGCTTCAGTGGCATTTGGAGATGACATCATCTCCAAGCGTCCACTGCCGGGCCGGCCAGAGCGGAGCAGCGCACCCCACCCGCCCTTCCTGCCTCCAGACCACTGCGGAGTAAGGTAAGTAGGTCGCAGAGGGGGAGGGAGGGGAAGAAGCGCTGCTCACCTGCGCTGGAGAGGCGGGTCGGTGCTGACCCAGGTCCGATGTGAATGGTGCCCGGGTTGGCGCCACGGTGTAAAAAGGGAGCTGTCACGGGTCTGATTCGGGTTGGCAACGTGTTCCAAATCCATGGTCAGACCCAGGACTTTGGTGTAAAAGCGGTATTACAAAGATAAGGAATGATAGAGCATACCTCCCGACATGTCCCTCTAGAGGAAGGACACAATGCTCTGGTCCTGGACTTCCCTTGTAAGAGGCGCAGTTCAAAATTCAAATTGGGAGCCACACCAACTGCCATTTCAACCGCTGCCAAACATCACTGGCTGGGACTCACTGGCAGTTGGTGTGACTCCTCTATTTGAATTTTGGACTGTACTGCAGCCCCACCTCTGGAGCAGCCACCAATCATAAATTACCAGTGAAGTCCTGGACCAGAGCATTGTGTCCCTCCTGGAGAGGGTCATGTTGTGAGGTATGATAGAGGGTAGACTGCTTTACACATTTCAGCCAACCCCAGCACTGAACGTGCATGTGCTCTTCCAAACCACCCTGTTTCTTGATGGTGGCTCAGCCACCATGCCATCTCTCTATGGTGCTCATGTATTAGACTGAGAAATCCCTTCCCATTTCTCAGCAAGCCTTGAGCTAGCCATACTGGGCTGTCTACCACATTCTATAACATGGGATACCACTAATCACAGTGACTAGTGCCTGGGCTACTCATTGGTGAGCTTATAACGTTTAGCACAGAGCAATCAAAGGAAAGTTAATGGGTAGCTGCATTGCCACAATGATGAGAACCTTGACCAACCAGTGGACTAACTGCAATAGGAATTAATGGAATTACATATCCATTACGCACATGAAGAAATGTATTTCTCATGTTGTAAATATTATTATTGCCTTTCATATATTATATCATAACAATACTTATTTTAGAGCAAATGTTGGCTGTGTTAGGGGACAATACATGTCTTTCAATAGAATGGCTTAGTGGCTCTTGTGACAGATTAAGATTGCTACAACATTCCTTTCTCATTTCCACAGCCTGACACATCATATAAATGCTATGTCACACCTAGTTATGTCAGCATGTTGAGGCTCCTTCTCCTACTTTATGTTAATTCTTTTCTAGTTAAACTTCTGTTTATATTTCCAATTAAAATTCCGCAACCGGAGGTTACCATGGATACAGCTGAATGCTGCAGGAGATATTTTTAATTAGACTTTCACAAGGGTGTGCACAAAGAGATCTGACCTGCATTTTTAAATCCACTCAGAGCCTAGCGATCCACAAGATCAGTGTAGTATTTATGCTCTGTCTCTACAAGAACTGTATAGTAAATATGAGGGGACGGAAAATCACTAAAATTGTCTCGGTGCTTTTTTTAAAAAAATTTTCTCAACAAGAAATACAGTATCGTTTTACATAACCTATGAATGTATATAATGTTACTCAAAGACAAATAATAACAAAAGGCTTCCATACATTTTTGTTAATGCAAGTTGCAGGGTATACCAGAGATTTAGCTATTACACAGCTGTATTCATTGGTTTGCCCTTTATATGTACTTCTACTAGTGATGATACACAATAATTATGCAGTATAACTCACCAGCTCTAGATGTAGAAGAGCTGGTGAAGGATTTGTCCATCAGGACAGCCAGGGCAGTTTCTAGGGTTTGAGGTTCCCAGTGCGAGCAGTCAAAATGCGCCCCCCCCCCCCCCCTCGAAGCAGTAATATTGTGGAGTGGGCGTGGCCTCATCGTGAGGGGGTGTGGTATCACAGTAAGGGAGTGTGATCTCGAAAGACCACAGAATTTCAGCCACTGTGACTACTGAGTACAGGGGTGGCTAACATGTCAGAGGCAAAGCGCTGAAAAATTTATATAGCTAAACAAAAGATAGACAGCATGCGCGCTCAAAAAATGGGGTGTGGCCTAGCTATCACAAGCCCACGCCAAAGTTCTGTGTGCATGCCTTTGGTGTGACATTTGCAGAAGTATGACCTTGCATCACACTTGTTTTTAGTGCGTTGGGAGCAAATCCAGCACATTGAAAATAAAAGCCAGATCCACATAGAGCCAAAATCACTCCGGAGCTTGCGGTTGAAAACCTCAACCGCAGGCTCCGGCTCGCAAATTCGATGGTCGCGATGGTCTCGACCATCGCGACCATCACAATGCACGCTCGTATAGCCTGTGGGTGGTGACCCACAGCTATACAAGCGTCCAGGAGGACGCTCCATGAAAATGGAGCCCGGCCCTCATTCAGAGCGTGCGCTCTGCTCAGAGCGTACGGCTCTGAATGAGGGCCAATGATCCCTATGGTTACATGCATTTTCTTAAAAGTATCAGTGTGTTTTCATCAACAAGTAGATCTTACTAAATGCTTTGGGGCTCATTTACATTGGATTTAAGTCAATTGTATGACACGCCTCTCAGATGTAGCTGTACACGCCCACTTTACCACGCACTTATAGATGTTGCTTTAACAATCTCCCTGAAATGCTTTTTCAAAAGTAGGCAAGTATGGTGTGAACAATAGAAATGGAGAATATAGAAAATACATAGGTCGTTAAGCATAGGTTTGGCAGACTGCAGGCATGTCCACTTGGACTAACCAAATTTATTTTTTCATAAATCTTTCCTTTATCCTTTTCTACTAGGGATGTGCAGTTCGGTTCTCCAGAAATCCAAAGCCACACGAATTTCATGAATCCGGACAGATCAAAGTCGCGTTTGTGATCTCCTGAGGAGATCCGGACAGATCAGAGATGCGATTCTGATCTTTTCGTGGTTTGGAATTCGGATTTTAAACCCAAATTTCGGATTTGGATTGCAAAAATTATATGATTTTATCTTTTTTTAAAAACTTTTTATCAAATAAAAAAAAAAGAAACCCAGATCCAAAACCAAAACACTTGAGTGTGGTTTTGCAAAACCAAAACACGAAGATGAATACAGATCCAAAACGAAAATACGGGGGTCAGCGCACATCTGGTTTCCTACCAATTTAACATATAGACAATGTACCTGTATTTGCACTATATACCGTGCTTGTAACACATTTGAAATAAGAAGAAAATACATGTGCAAAATGGCCTTAGAGCACTGGCTGGATTTAAGTTTTCACTGTGATATACCATATATTCAGGGCCAGCTCCAGGAGTCGGAGCACCCTGTGCCGGATCTCTATAATGCGCCCCAAGATCGCCGCACGCTCGAAAATGGGGGCGTGGTCTAATTACAATAGGCCATGCCCCAACATGATGTTATTTGAGGGCGTGCCCGCATGATACGCCTCCAAATAATGTCAGGCTGGGGGGAGCCTCACTAGCTGGGCTTTCCCCAGCCCTCTCCTGTCACTGAATGGATCCCACGCGCATGCGCATACTCCGGTGTACTCCCACCGCCGCACAGTTGCGGCGGTGGGAGTACCCAACCTCCCGATTTGACCAGCGGGACAGTAATGGTGCCCCCATTAGACCGCATTGGTCGAACACCTCTAGAGCCGGCCCTGCTCATATTGGAGAGATTAATTCAGAGGTGCATCCATCTCAGCGGTTTTTAACCTCAACCCTCAAGTCTTCCCAACAGGTCATGTTTGGAGGATTTCTGTCTGTGGAAGCAGGTGGGATAATTACTGACCCAGCAAAAAAGATTAACTCACCTGTGCATGATTACAGAAATCCACAAAACATGTCCTGTTGGTGGTACTTGAGGACTGGAATTGAGAACCCCTGCAATAAACTGTTTCTACTGAGGGAACTATAGCAAATGAGATGTAGCAAAAGAACGGACATGTAGGAGGATATGAATAGAATATTAGAGGCATTAGTGTAACCATGTGGTAGCCATACGTTCAGTATACTGTATGGTTCCTCAGGATGAAGAAATGCATTATCAGCAGCACCAACTATCTTATTCATCAACCATGTCATGATTAGGTAAACCAGGTGTTGATATCGCAGCTGCCAGGGTTTACTTTCATAATATCCAAACCAATTTCAAGGCTGAACAATGAGAACAAATGTGCAGTAAATCCCAACACAAGCGCAGGAGTGTGATATTTATGGCATCATAACAACACACCCAAACCAGAATTGCAAACTCATTAGCCTGCATTGGTACTCACCTTATAGAGATTAATGATACTGCCTTAGAACCTCTAGGCACTCCTTCCTATACCTCCTAATATCCTGCCTATACCTTCTAAGGATGACGCTAATTTGCGTACGCAGTCATACAGTAAACAAAGACTTCAGACCTGGAATCTGTGGTTCCAAAGCACAAGTATTATTCAAGTAAAAGTACAGTCAGTTACACGCTATTGATCCATACACAATTAGGCACAAAGGAATTATACAGACCCAAGTACAATATCCATACGCAGCGCTTCCGGACCAGATGTTAGGTATCAGCAAGAAACCCCTCGTCAATCAGCATTCAGCACGAAGACTAAGACACAGTGTTGGAGCACACATATTTATACCCCCCAGAAATAGACAACACAATAAAGAAGTTTGTTGCTGATGCCATTGGTTCCCAAGGGGGATGCATCTGTTACAGAGCATTTAACAGGCTGATTCAAATAGACCCAACCCAGCCTCTAACAACTGGGGGTCTCTGGATTCCCGCCTCATGCAACATCCTAACAGTTGTTCATATTATATACATTTTGTTGCTTGAAGTCTCTGCGGTCCATAAGTTGAGAATGCATGACGCGATCTCCACACCGACGATACCGGAATACTGTGGAAAGAGTATGCATCAGTACAAAACCAAACATGGCTTACTTAGCATGTTTAAAACCTTAGTTACCAAATAATCTTTATTTCACAGCA
Organism: Taudactylus pleione; assembly: GCA_031769625.1. NCBI lineage: Eukaryota > Metazoa > Chordata > Amphibia > Anura > Myobatrachidae > Taudactylus > Taudactylus pleione. Next base: position 3,035,002 of record JAUIMM010000334.1, read on the forward strand.
TTTATACTAAGTGAACAAACTTAAATCTTATACCTTAAAGCTTATGGAACCTTGTATGTAGATATGTAATGTGTGAGTATGCTGGGTTTGATATAACAACGCTAGTTAACTTGGAGCAGATGCGTGCACATAAAGCTAATAAACAGCATTTTCATATAGGATCTTATGCATTCGCTAATATGCGACTAGTTAACAGTGCAATTGTGCGTATTAATGTGTATATGGGGAATGGTGAAAGATGCAATCGCATGATGCTAATAATAATATCGCCACATGTGCTAAAGTGTGAGTTTGTCTAAAATGTCGCTTGGGTGGCCATTTGCAAAATGTCATCTTGCGATCTCATTTCCAAGATGGCGTCTTGCAGCCAGTCGCAAGATGGCGTCGCTGCGATTCAATTTTAAACTGATCTTGTCTCAGCCAATCATCCAGCTTCGACAGTCCACCCTTTGATACTGAACAACATGCTATCACAATCTGATTTTAAAATATAATTTAGGCTTACATTTATATACTATTTAGTGTTATTATGGGATGGCACAAGGTGGTTCTTAATCCATCAATAATGTGTCTCTGGGTGGGGACATAAAACTATTATTATACGTACACCGCGGATCTTGGAAGATCATGTGAAAGGTGTGGGGATGCACCAGTCTTAAAAAGGCAGTCTTGAAGGGGAATTGAGACTTTACATTATCTGAGGTGTTTTGAAAATAACATTTCAGTAATACATTCTATGCACGTCTAAATATAATACATTAAATGATGGTATTTCCTAGTTCAGGGTTGTAATGCAGTTCTATATTTACCTCGGTATTCATATTGTCATTACTGACCACCATCATAGTTTCGTTCTTGCATTTTACTCTATTTTTACATTTTCCACACTTCAACACAATAGGAACACACCGGACGCATATGCCAATTATTATGATGACAATCAGTATGAGGATCAAGAATTTGCCTATGCTGGCGATCACTTCCTGAACCCATTCCCCTAGACCTGAGAACCATTTCACTGGGTTTAGCCATGAAACCCATCCTTCTATCTTTTCTCTTACTTCAGCCACTGAAGCGTTAGGGTTCTTACGAAACTCCCATTTTAGCTGCAGAATTTCATCCATCTTCCGGTCTATCACCTCCTTGGAGTCGCTGGTATCATTGGTGACATAGGTGCAACATTTTACTCCAAGTTGGTTGGCCAACATTACGCAATACCCTCCAGTAACAGCAGTTAAATAATTTAACACTAGCCTGTGTTGCACCAGTTCTTTCTTGTACGCTTGCAATTCTCTCCCTGTATACCTGAATGTGTCATCGTACATCTCGGTGATATTATCTATCAATTTAGCAAGTTCCTGAATATGCCTAAAATTTTATGTACCCCGAGCAATCCTGGTGGGATCCAGTGCGACTAAAACTTGAAAGCCAGTTGTCTCACTAATTAACTGAGTGACTTTATGCACGTCACCAGGTATCATATTTCTTTTGCCTCTCTGTTCATATTGTGTGTGAAGATATGGTGATGGTGTGTTCTTATGTACACCAAGCATTTCAACATGTGTGAGGGTCATAACTTCTGAGACTACTCTTCCCAGGTAACACAAACCTTCGGAACTCGGGGAGAGCCACTTATACACTTTTCTTCCACATATAAAATATACATTATCAGGGAGAACATAAGGGACGGTATGCATCATTATCATTAAGCACATTTCTCTTGCAAACAATCCTATTTCTGGGTTTTCCATCTGGTTCATGCAAGTCTCTGGCTGTATTATTTTAGCACAATAACCATCTGGCACCTTACCAATAATTTCTTTGGTGGAACTCAATGTATACCGATACCTAAAATGTTTCCCACCAGATTTAATTGAGCGTAACAGATCATGGTTTATGGACTCATTATCAGCTCTCTGTGAGAAGGTCATCGTCTGATTATTCCCCGTCACTTCTCAACTCCCGGGTTTATTGGGGTTGGTTATGTTTAAACACAAAAGTGATCTATCTACTTGGAATTGATAGAGTTTGAAATGAGGTGGTTTGGATGAGAGGAATTTTCCATCCAATGTTTTCCCTTTTTGTAATTCTAAAATTTCCGTGATATTCAGCGGAAATGGCACCAACCCTACGTTATGCTGCCCCTGTGGCACATGTGAGCACACCCAGCAATCAGTTTGATTTAATATTTTGCCTACCATGCTATGATAATCCTCTAAAGGATACCCACCCCAGTACGGGTTATATTTAGGTTGGCACCGTTGGATACAGTTCTCATCAACTAAGGACCCACAAAGCTCACAAATACAGGAATCTTCAGACGATAAACCTCCACACCGTTCCCGAGTATCCAGAATGACAGCTCTCTTAACAATAACAGTACTAAGATTGGTCAGACACTCCCCTGACTGGCATTGCACTCCTCCTGACTCCACTCCATCAGCACTGCCATCAGCTCCCATTTCCTCAATCGGTCTCCCATCACAGAAACTGGATATTCCCGAACCGGCCAGGATGGTGAACACTCTAAAAGAGAATATGAAAATGGACACAGCAGGCCCGTCCATTGTCACAACAAGACCAGCAAATTTCTCTTAGTTCAGGTATCTCACTACAACCTTTTCAATCCTCCAGGAACAAGCTCGCGAGTGACAGGTCCACGTTATCAGCCTTGTCTCCAACTTGTTTCTCCACCAGTTGATTGACCTTTTTGCAGTGAGTGGAATGGACCCAGGTATCTCTCTCAGCCACCTTCAAAGATGTAGTACTTGTCAGCAGCACCTGATACGGACTTTCCCACCAATCAGTCAAACAACCTGAACGCAAGAAATTTCTGATCATAACATATTCTCCTGGTTCAACATCATGACAGTTAGTTTCAGGCATATCATGGGACAACAATTTCAGTTTCTGCTGCTGTTGCTTCAACTGCTTACTCATCGATATAAGATACTTTACAGTTACCTCGTTGTTACCCTTCAAGTCTTCCTGTGGACTTATAATCAAATGAGGTTGTCTACCAAACAGTATTTCAAATGGGGACAGATTTAGAGGGGGTCTAGGAGTGGTCCTTATGCTATGTAGGACCAAAGGTAACGCTTCTGGCCATCCTAGTCCAGTGTCTGCCATAATTTTACTTATCTTATTTTTAATAGTCCCGTTCATCCTCTCTACCTTGGCACTGGCTTGTGGTCGGTAGGGGGTATGAAGTTGGCTATTAATACCCATTAGCTTACACATATTTTGAAAAACATCACCTGTGAAATGAGTACCCCTGTCACTCTCGATGATTTTAGGGATACCGTACCTGCATGCGGATTCCTGAACTATTTTCTTGGCAGTAAATGCTGCAGTATTAGTGGCCGCTGGGTAGGCCTCAACCCACTAAGAAAATACATCAGTGCATACTAATACATACTTAAGAATCCTGCAGGGTGGTAATTGGATGAAATCAATTTGTATCACCTCGAAAGGTCCATCGGTCGGTGGAATGTGGGACGGTTTGGTAGGGATCGCTTTCCCTATGTTCTTCCTCAAGCATGTCAGACAGGACATTGCTATCTTTTCTGCTTGTGAAGAAAATCCTGGTGCACACCAGTATGCTCTCACCAACTTGCACATACCTTGTTTTGCTGCAAGTATAAAGAGACAAATGCAAGGGCACACTCTAACCATGCTGAACCTAATAGTATAACTGCTAAATAGCATCAAAGAGGTTCTTTGCATAATAATGACCATAATTATGGGCCTGCCCACCGCGTCCAGGTGACCTCTATCAGGCAGGTCCCTAACACTCCTATGGAACAAATGTAGGGCACGGGACCCCCCCAGGCCAACCCAGCAGAACCGTCCCATGGCATCACACTAGTGTGAGATTTAAAGTGAGGGTTAAAGAATAATAAAGAAAGCCTATGTGTTAAGTCCTACATAAGTAAGAGGTTATAGTAAAAAGTGTATGAAGTGCTACAGATATAAAAAACAAACTAAGGAAGTGAAAAAGTGTACATTATGATGCCATGAAGCAGCACAGCCACACCACCCCAATACCAGTCCCAAAACTGACACAGCATATATATAATAGGTCTTACCCTCAGTGTGCCTCACTAGATGTGCAGTCTTGGAGTGCAAGGACTCCTTGCTAATTTAAAACACCCAGGAGCAGGTGGGAGTCTTATCCTTCTGGACAGGTTGTTCTTGTACCGGATCTATTTGAGAAGGAATCAAAGAAATGTATCTGAGCTTAATAGTAGGAGGGTGGTACCCCAGAACATGAGACTTTGTTGAGATGAGTATCCCCGAGAGAACTGTCAGGATAAGTTGGAGTAAATTCTTTAATGACTGCCGCTGAAAAATTGACTAAATCTGACAGCATCGGATCCTTTGAATCATAAATAGGCTCAACCCAGTCCCAAGCTTTACCTCGGAAAGATGAAATTATAAATGTAACTACATTAGTAGGCTTGATTTCAGACCATGGAGAGGATTTCATAATAGCGATGAAGTGATCCACCAAGGCATAATACTGCGTTATATCTCCATCAAAAAAAATGGGCATAGAAACATCAGATGGATCCTGAGGGACATTTATAGATGTAGTGGTAGCGTCATCTTGTGAACCTCTTAACTGATGGGGCACTAAAACATTTGACTTTGACACAACACTAGAAGATTTTTCCTTGAGTAAAGAACCAGAGATCTTTCCCTGGGATACAGATTTTGAAATCCCTTTTTGGGATGTAAGACTTGAGACTTTCTCCTGGAGTATGAGACTTGATACCCCCTCCTGGGGTGTAACATTGGAAAACCCTTGCTGAAGTATAGAACTAGAAACCCTTTCCTGAGGTATGATGCTTGCAACCCCCTTCTGGGGTGAGGAACTTAAAATGAGGACCCTCTCTTGGGGTGTAACACTAGAAATCCCCTCCTGGGGTATAACACTGGGAACCCCATCCTGAGGTGAGACACTTGAAATCCCCTCCTGGGGTATAACACTGAGAACCTCATCCTGGGGTGAGACACTTGAAGTCCCCTCCTGGGGGAAGATACTAGGAACCCCATCTTGGGGTAAGAGGCTTAAAACTCCCTCCTGGGGTGAAGAACTCGAAAGAAGAACTTATTCTTGGGACATAATACTTGAACTCCCCTCTTGGAGTATAACACTGGAAACCCCACCCCCGTCCTGGGGTAAAGAACTCGAAACAAGAACTTTCTCTTGGAACGTAACACTGGAAATCCCCTCCTGGGGTATTACACTGGGAACCCCATCCTGGGGTGAGACACTTGAATTCCCCTCCTGGGGTATAACACTGAGAACCTCATCCTGGGGTGAGACACTTGAAGTCCCCTCCTGGGGGAAGATACTAGGAACCCCCTCTTGGGGTAAGAGGCTTAAAACTCCCTCCTGGTGTGAAGAACTCGAAACAAGAACTTTCTCTTGGAACGTAACACTGGAAATCCCCTCCTGGGGTATTACACTGGGAACCCCATCCTGGGGTGAGACACTTGAATTCCCCTCCTGGGGTATGACACTAGGAAGCCCATCCTGGGGTAATATACTTGGACCTCCGTCCTGGGGTAGAATACTTGAAATCCCTTTCTGGGGAATAATATTTAAGACTCCCTTTTGGGGCATAACACTAGAAACCAACTCCTGGAGTATAGCATTAGAGGCCCCTCCTTGGGGTATGACACTTGAAACCCCCTCCTGGGGTATAGCATCAGGAAACCCCTGTTGAGGTACTTGACTTGAGGCCCCTTCCTGGGAAACAAGATTTGAAACCTTCTTTTGAGGTGAGAGATTCAAGGCCCCTCCCTGGAGCACAGAACTTGGCACTCCCTGTTGGAGTATGGGACCTAAAACCCCCTTCTGGGGAAGCTGACTTGGCTTTTCCTTTCGGGGTACGCAATATGAAACCCCCTTTTGGGATGCAAGAACAGAGACTTCCTCCTGGGGTGAGTGGCTCAAAACCCCCTCTTGAGGTATGAAACTTGAGACCCTTTCTTGAGGAGTAACACTTGAAATGACGGCCCTCTCCTGGGGCATAAGACTCGAAATGAAGGCCTCCTCTTGAGGCATGAAACTTGAAATGAATGCCCCCTTCTGGGGCATGAAACTCGAAACGAAGACCCCTCCCTGGGGCGTGAAACTTGAAACGAAAGTCCCCTCCTGGGGTACAACACTTGTAACCCCCTCCTGGGGTGCCATACTTGTAACACCCTTCTGGGGTGAGAGATTTGAGACCCCCTCCTGGGGCGTGAAACACGAAGCGAAGGCCCCCTCCTGGGGCATGAAATTTGTAAGGAAAGTCCCCTCCTGTGGTACAACACTTGTAATCCCTTCTTGGGGGGAAAGACTTGAACCCCCCTCCTGGGGTGAATGACCTGAAACTTTAATTTGCGTAGAAACACTCTCCTGGATGGAAACACTTGAGATCCCCTTTTGGGGTGTAACACTTGTAATTCCCTTCTGGGGGGCAAAACTAAAAACCCCACCTGGAGATATATCACTGACTTTGGGAGGATGACCTACTCCTCCTATCTTCCCTACACAAGGAAAGAAACATCTAGTAGCTGGGCCCCAATTATAACTTTCCTTGGCAAGTGTCCTCTTCTTGTCTGAAATTGGAGGAGTATGAGTCACCAATGGAGACAGGGAAGGACTGGAAGTTCCATCTGTAAGGAGCACCCCTTTATCCCCACCTCTGGAAGGATGAAGAACACAGTCTCTAATGAAATGATCCCCTGAGCCGCAGTACAAACAAAAATGCAGCTCCTGACGGCGCTGACATTCATTTTCCGAAAGCTTGGAGCGTAGGAAGCTTCGATGTTTAGTTCCAGTTTCTTTGATGGAATTTTTAGACACATTAGTGGTAACACCAGAGGGTTCAGAAGTAATTCCCAAAAACTCAGGGATAAATTTGAAAAAATGTATGAGGGACTCCTGTACTTGCCCTAGTAAATACTGGAATGTATTCAGCTGACCCGAAGAAATTTTTTTAGAACACTGGAGGGACTCGATGGTATTAAACTGTTTAGTCAGTATTTGAAACCTCAGTAAAAGTTGTGAGTGTTGCCAACTTCCATAGTGTCCTGATCAAACTGTCAGGTTTGACGTACTGGAATCCCCTAGTGAGGGGTTGTGATGGTAGTTTGGAAGAATTCGGGGAACTGGCCTGGACATCAGGACTCCTCATCCACAGGTCTTGGACGTTGATGAGAACCTGGTCAAAGGTGCGGAGTCTAACCTGCAGGGAGGTGTTCGCCAGTGACCCCTCCAAGTGGGATATGGGCTTAGCTGCACCCTGCAGGCAGGTCACGGTCCTTTAACCAGGTATCCAAGCCCCATGGGAATAGAGACTCGAATGTCAGTGGCCCAAGGGAAGTGCCTAACCAAGGCACTATTGCACCGGGAGATTCACCAGGAGATGCTGTTTGTGAGGTACTTGTAAATAGCACTTGAACTGCGGGGTGGCACACAAAGGATACACAGGGAACGGTGTGTGGACACACTTAGCCACATGGAATGGCACTGTAATATACACAGGTTGAGATGGAATGGTACTGTAGCTCACAGGAGACACTGGTAACTTTAATGTTCAGGCAGAGATGGAATTGCACTGTAGCTCACAGGAGACACTGGTAGCAAATATTCAGGCAGTGATGGAATAGCACTGTAGTTCACAGGAGACACTGGTAGCAAATATTCAGGCAGAGATGGAATTGCAGTGTCACTGAAAACAAAGCTCTCAGGCTGGGATGTAATCAGCACTGTTGCTCACAGGAACACTTGTAGCTTGTAATTGGTGTAGCTGTGAAACACTCAGGATAACCTTGTAGCTGGGAATCACAAAACAGCATGCACAGGTAGAGATATTAATCACCCTGGTGCTGAAAGGAGACACTGGAACTCCAACACACAAAGAGCTATAAAAGCACTGTAGCTCGCAGGAGGCTAGATACACAGGCCTGGAGTGTTATAGCTCTGTGGCTCACAGGACTACACAGGAGACTTGGAACACAGGCAGGAATGTTATAGCTCTGTGGCTCAAAGGATAATACACAGGAGACTTGGAACACAGGCAGGAATGTTATAGCTCTGTGGCTCACAGGAATGTCTCTGGAGACTTGGAACACAGACAGGAATGTTATAGCTCTGTGGCTCACAGGAATGACACTGGAGGCTTGGAACACAGGCAGGAATGTTATAGCTCTGCTGCTCGCTGGAAAGCACTGGAACAAAGGCTTGGAATCCGAAGGAACCTGAAACAAAACTCAACTAGTAAACTAGGATTGACAACTGTTGTTCAGGCAACTTCCTGGAGTTCTGGAGGTGGATTTATACCCAGGGGTAGCAGATTACTGGAGCACAGCGTCAGCTGACTGAGATCATGCTACCATTGGTTAGGAGGACTGTCACATGAGAGGAACTGTCATGGCGGCGCCCATGATGGGAACTCCGATCCCCAAAACACACAGCTAACCATCGAAGTCCGCAAAAGCACCTAAGGTAGAATACTCAGCATTACACCCCTCATTGCACCAGGCGTCTGACCACAAGGAAGTCAGGGGAAGCTGGCACAGAGGTAAGAGATAGCCGATCCTAGGCTGAACCCTGACAGCCATGGGACGGTTCTGCTGGGTTGGCCTGGGGGGTCCCGTGCCCTACATTTGTTCCATAGGAGTGTTAGGGACCTGCCTGATAGAGGTCACCTGGACGCAGTGGGCAGGCCCATAATTATGGCCATTATTATGCAAAGAACCTCTTTGATGCTATTTAGCAGTTATACTATTAGGTTCAGCATGGTTAGAGTGTGCTCTTGCATTTGTCTCTTTATGCTTGCAGCACTACAAGTCTCAGCAGGTAGCACCTCACATTGTGCTTAGGGTGTGCAATCTAGGGCCTCTCCCCCTATGTATTCAGTACTGTGTGTATGTATGTACACTGGAAGGACGAGACTCCTTCCACCTTGATTAGCACCCCCCACCTGCTCCTGGGTGTTTTAAATTAGCAAGGAGTCCTTGCACTCCAAGACTGCACACCTAATGAGGCACACTGAGGGTAAGACCTATTATATATATGCTCTGTCAGTTTTGGGACTGGTATTGGGGTGCGGGGCTCTCTGGGCTGGTGTGGCTGTGTTGCTTCATGGCATCATAATGTACACTTTTTCACTTCCTTAGTTTGTTTTTTATATCTGTAGCACTTCATACACTTTTTACTGTAACCTCTTACTTATGTAGGACTTAACACATAGGCTTTCTTTATTATTCTTTAACCCTCACTTTAAATCTCACACTAGTGTGATGCCATGGGACAGTTCTGCTGGTTTGGCCTGGGGGGTCCCGCGCCCTACATTTGTTCCATAGTAGTGTTCAGGACCTGCCTGATAGAGGTCACCTGGACGCGATGGGCAGGCCCATAATTATGGCCATTATTATGTAAAGAACCTCTTTGATGCTATTTAGCAGTTATACTATCAGGTTCAGCATGGTTAGAGTATGCCCTTGCATTTGTCTCTTTATGCTTGCAGCACTACAAGTCTCAGCAGGTAGCACCTCACATTGTGCTTAGGGTGTGCAATCTAGAGCCCCTTCCCACTATGTATTACATACCTTGTTTTCCCAGATGAGTCAGACCGTGTGCTGCCTCAGCCAGGCTGGGGTAATATGCCTTGGGGGCTACTGGTTTACCTTGTCCATCCCTCCAGAGTCTGGAGGACTCTTGCCCACATCCCTTGGACTTCCAAATGGATTTTTCCTGAATTGAACACAAATTTTGCATCTCAATTAATTTCAGCATATCAATTGTTTGGAAAGACAGAATTTTTTCAGTTGGGGAAAACATTTTTAACCCTGCTGCCCATTTTGCAGCTTCATGGGCTCTGTTGTTGCCCAGTGACACCGGATCATCCTCACATGTATGGGCTTTACATTTAATTACTACCACTGCTTTGGGCAGTTGAATTGCTTCTAAAAGATGTGTTATGTGTCGGGAATGTGCAACTGGTGTGCCTGCTGCTGTCATAAAATTTCTCAGACGCCATAGAGCCCCGAAATCGTGCACCACCCCGAATGCGTACCTCGAGTCACTGTAAATGTTAGCAGATTTGCTTGCTGCCAGTTCACGCGCTCTAGTTAGTGCGGAGGACCAAGAGGTTTAGCTTCTATGATGTCTGTGTCATTTACAACAGCATAACCTGTACATAATTCACCTGTGTCTGTTTGTCTATGACAACTCCCATCCATATAGAAAGTCACATCCACATTCTCTAAAGGTGTGTCATGTATGTCAGGTCTAGCAGTAAAGGTCTGATTCAGATATTTCATACAATCATGCATATCATTATGTCCGCTGAACTCACCTCCTGCCAGCAACTCTCCTCCTTCCACCCTTTGTACATCATGTTGCACATATGGTAAATACATTGCTGGTTTCAGCGTGCTGCAACATTTAAAAGTGATGTTTGTGGGTGTGATTAGAGCTAGTTCCCATTTTGTAAACCTAGCCGAAGAGACGTGTCTGGTTTGAGCTGAGTTCAACAGAGCAGATACAGCATGGGGAGTGTAGACAATCATATCATGACCCAGTACTACGTCCTCACTTTTACTCACCAATAGAGCGGTAGCTGCTACACTTCTCAGACAAGTGGGGAGTGATCTTGCTATAGTGTTCAATTGGGCACTGTAGTATGCTACGGGCCTACTGGTATCACCATGTTTTTGTGTAAGGACACCTGCAGCACAACCATCGGCTTCCGTACAATACAATTCAAAAGGTTTTTCATAATCAGGTATTCCCAATGCAGGAGCTTTTGTCAGTCTATCCTTAAGATTAAGGAAAGCCTGCTCTGATTCCTCTGTGTGTATGACACGATCGGGCTTTGAGGAAGAGATTAATTCCTGTAAAGGCAAGGCCAAAATAGAAAAACCTGGGATCCACATTCTACAGTATCCACACATTCCCAAGAAGGTACGAATTTGCTGTTGATTCTGCGGCAGTATCATGTTCTCTATGACCTGGATTCTATCATTTGTAAGATGTCGTAACCCCTGAGTTAGGCAGTGTCCCAAATATTTTACTCTGGATTGGCACGGCTGTTTTTTGTCCTTAGCCACCTTGTGTCCTGTATGCGAGAGATGAAGTAACAAAAGTTTAGTATCATTCAAACATGACATAAACGAGTCAGAACATAGCAATAAATCGTCCACATATTGAATTAGAACAGATCCATTGGCAGGTTTTATAGGATTGTAAACAGTCGTGTAATGCCTGGGAGAAGATAATGGGGCTGTCTATGAAACCTTGGGGTAACCGTGTCCATGTATATTGTACACCTCTGTATGTAAATGCGAATAGATACTGACAGTCAGGGTGGAGAGGCACAGAGAAGAAAGCAGAGCAGAGGTCAATGACAGTGAAATGGGTTGCTTGGTAGGATCTGCATCAGAATGACAGCTGGAATTGGCTCTCTACCACCTTATTAACACCTCTAAGGTCTTGTACCAGCCTATAACCCCTCCCACCACTCTTCTTCACTGTAAAGATGGGACTGTTGGCTACACTAGCTGTACGAACTAAAATTCCCTGTTGCAATAATCGCTCAATTATTGGAAAAACCCCTAACTCTACCTCCTGTTTTAGTGGGTACTGGGGAATTTTTGGAGTTTGCCTACCGCTTTTTAAATTTACCATTACAGGGCTTACGTTTGCCATTAATCCAGTGTCTTGTCCATCCTTAGTCCAAAGAGAATCTGGAATTTGGGACAACAGTTCATCTATCTGAGATGGATTTTCATTTAAACTTGTAGAGTGATACATTATCCTTTGGGGAGTGTCCAACATATCCCACACCTCGTGTGCAACTCCCTCTGGGATATCTAAAAATACACCATCAGGGGTGCAGTATATAACACATCCCATTTTACATAACAGTTCTCTACCCAGCAGGTTAGTGAGAGCCGCAACAGCCAGAAGGAAAGAATGCCTGGTATGCAACGGTCCAATAGTAACCTCTGTGGACTTTGTTAAAGGATAATGTTCCACATCATGACCGGTTCTTCCCTAGTACTTTCCATTAACCTGACTATCTGTAGACTACAGGTATGACCTGACTCCTAGCGCTGGCTACCATTCTCCAATAAAGCATTTACGGCCACAATTGGAGCTGGTGCCTGCTGGACATTTGCTGGTCTCTGTGCATATCCCTTTTGGGGATATCCAGGTCTTCCCTGATTTGGGGTTCCTACTCTTTTTACTGTACAGTTTCTACTTAAGTGTCCTTTTTGTTTACAATTAAAACATGTTCATGGATCGGGTGAAGGCATGTGTTGTTGTGAGGTTTGAGCAGAGGGTAAAGGTGGTGGATATGGGTAAGGATAGGGAGGGTAAGGGTATTGTGGGGGATATGAAGTTTGTGAGTAGTATGGGACCTGTGGTTGTATTGGGTTAGTGGAATAGAGCTGTGCCTGTTGTTGCGTGGGGTTAGTGAGGGCATATATCTGTTCAGATGTAAGTGTGTGTGCAGGTGCGAGTGTGTCTGTTGGCTGTGATGTTACCGTCATTCCCTCCAGAGCTTGGATACTGACAGCCATTAGTTATTCACTCTGGGCCTCTCTCTTCTTTGAGATGTTTTTATCATGTTCTATGGCAGATTCTATGAGGGTATCTATTGTGAGTCCCCTCCAGCCAGGCTGTGAGGTCTGAACCCGAGTCTTTAAATTCTCTTTCAGACCATCCATGAGTACCGTGACTATCATTCCCCTGTGGTGAGTGCTATCGTTAATATCTTCTATCCCAGTGTACTGAGTGATAGCCTGCAGAGCCCGGTCACAATAATCTTCTGCAAATTCACTCTCCTTTTGCTTAATGGTGAAAATTTTGTTCCAGTTAACTACTACTGGAAAATATATACCCAATTGAGTTACAATGAGGGAAATGTTACCTTGGTTTACTTGGTCTGTTAAGGGAACGTCACCATCCAATACACAATCCGTGATAAATTTTGTCACGTCGGTATTGCATGGTAGACAGGCCCTTAACAGCATACACCAATCTTTATTAGTTGGCTCATGTGAACTACCCAAATTTCTCAAAAATCTTTGACATTTGGCTAGTTCATTTTTGGGATCGGGGAAATCATTTATGATGGAATTTAGTTCTGCTCTTGTCCAAGGACAATGCATTACTACTTCCCTCGTGGGCACTACACCGTTCGCATCTGCATTTCCATTCAGAACAGTTATCGTCCGAATGGGATGCAGACCGGTAGCGCTGCTACCTCTGACCTTGTTACCTGGCTGGGGGTTTAGTCTGTTGCTGCTACGTATGGTATTGACAACTTCCTCTACGGGTGCAGAGGGTGTTAACACTTCCCTTGCTGTTAGCGATGGAGATGGCGGCACCACTCGTGATTGTGGTGATGCAGCATCTATCATTTGCACAGCATGGGAAATGGCAGACATTACAATAGGCTCATCATCCACATCATAAACACTTTCTTTATGGTTGCTTAAGAGAGGGTACAAATTGCTTGTTACATTTTTATGGGTATTTTTGGTAACTGTACTTGCACCTCCATCCACAAAAGGTGGGGGAGGTGAGCGTGAACTGCTGGCAATACTCTCCACAATGCTACCTTGCAGCACATGCGCACCATTTTGCGGCTCGCCCGTATTGCAATTTAGTGTCGCGGGTGTATTCTCTGGCAATGCGCTCGCAACGCTAGTTTGCATCGCTTGTGCATTTTTAAGCCACGCATCCCCTTCATGCTGCCACAATTTTAAACATTCATAATATTTGACCTTCTTCTCTCGGGAGCACATCAGACTGATGTGATCCCGGACATTATCTAGTACATTTTTATCAAAACTACCAATTCTGGGAAATGGTCTAACACTCTTCATCGTCATTTTAAACCATACATCACAATATGTTATCGCATAAGTACCGTACTTAGTATGCATAATACGACAGGCCGATCCAATCGGCGCTTCCATTAGCAGCACATCATTGTCTAACATCTCTACTGTTTGCGCGGCTCCCATTCTGAGACAAATCCTACGCTTTTCAATAAAGATTTAAACTGGTGAAAGACAATCAAGATACTTTCACTTACCTGTGGACGATTTAAATCGGCAGTGCCCACACACCTGGTAACATTTGAAAAAGGCAACTTCCACACCCGGATAAGCTTTAGTAAGGCAACTTCCACACCTATGGAAGTTTATGTCGGCTACTTCCACACACCTCTCTACAACAAAGACAACATGTACACCTGCTACTGTGTATAGAACGGTAAAGCTGCTTATCGAGCAACTAGCACTTAGCCCTTAAAGGTCATACGGTACCTCTAACTGTAGGGAACAAGTTACCCCTACCAACAAATACTCACTGTTACACACTTTTTCCTGTGCAGAAAAATACACGTTATCCCAGATATTGATAACAATTGAAAAATTTAAACCTCAACGGCTTTGTTTAAACACGTGGCAGCACAACCGGAAGTACGTATATGCTATTGTGCGACCAGTCGCATACACAATAATGCAACTACCACACAACCATGTGACAACTTTTTAGCTGCGTACACAAAAGTGCGTCTTTGCTGTGCGCAAAACTGCGACTCAGCCGCGTACTCAATACTGTGGCACCCCTTTAAACGTTAGGTTCTATCAACAAAGGAAAACAAACGTTTTCCTCTCTTGTCCCTGGATTCTAGTCAGCTTCCTTGGCTCACACGGAAATGGGTAGCAATCTTTCAGGACAAAGCGGTTGCAGGTAAACCCTGTATGTGGCCACTCCACCCTTTGCTGAGATATCGATAACCAATGTACCGTGTGAGTAGGTAAGTGACTTCACTATGAGCCCCCAACTAACGATACTGCCTTAGAACCTCTATGCACTCCTTCCTATACCTTCTAATATCCTGCCTATACCTTCTAAGGATGACGCTAATTTGCGTACGCAGTCATACAGTAAATAAAGACTTCAGACCTGGAATCTATGGTTCCAAAGCACAAGTATTATTCAAGTAAAAGTACAGTCAGTTACACGCTATTGATCCATACACAATTAGGCACAAAGGAATTATACAGACCCAAGTACAGTATACATACGCAGCGCTTCCAGACCAGATGTTAGGTATCAGGAAGAAACCCCTCGTCAATCAGCATTCAGCACGAAGACTAAGACCCAGTGTTGGAGCACACATATTTATACCCCCCAGAAATAGACAACACAATAGAGAAGTTTGTTGCTGATGCCATTGGTTCCCAAGGGGGATGCATCTGTTACAGAGCATTTAACAGGCTGATTCAAATAGACCCAACCCAGCCTCTAACAACTGGGGGTCTCTGGATTCCCGCCTCATGCAACATCCTAACAGTTGTTCATATTATATACATTTTGTTGCTTGAAGTCTCTGCGGTCCATAAGTTGAGAATGCATGATGTGATCTCCACACCGCCGATACCGGAATACCGTGGAAAGAGTATGCATCACTACAAAACCAAACATGGCTTACTTAGCATGTATAAAACCTTAGTTACCAAATAATCTTTATTTCACAGCATTTATTATTATTATTATTATTATTATTATTATTATTATCCTTTATTTATATGGCGCCACAAGGGTTCTGCAGCACCTTACATAGTACATAAACAGTTGAGCAGAACAAGAAAACAGTGTCATACAGTTTAAGACACTACAAGACAAGTACATGGTATATAAACACTGCTGCAACAGAAGCAGGATGGCAAAAGTCACGGGTTAGGTGCTTTTGAGTATAGAGCAGATAATATAAGTAAAGAAAGGATAAGCACAAGAGGAAAGAGGGCCCTGCTCGTGAGAGCTTACATTCTAGAGGGGATGGGCAAACAGACAGGGGTGACACGGATGGGGTAGACAGTGAGCATGGGACAGAGGGTTAGGATGACAGATGGCTGGATTCCTATTTTACAGTATGTGTGAAAGTCATTTGAATTAAGATTTATGCCACTGACATTCTACTTTAAGAGGCAGTTTTTGTAGGTGTCTGTGGAAAGCCATGGCTGTTATATCAGTTTACGTGAAGTCTGACGGGTAGCTGAAGCCACTTCGTGAAGGGCTATTTAGAGAGTTTGGTTAACGTACAAACCAGCAGTCTCAGGTAAATGTAGAAATTGATAAAAGTAGTTATTGTAAAGAGATGTTCAGATGTAAAATAATAAGTTGTGATCAAGTGTGAATTCTATAAGGCACATTTATTGATTTGGAGGGTGATGGGAGACATGTGAGGTTTGCAGGATATTTATTCCATAGTATATCCACTGTCCGTGTGTGGGGCTCATTTATACTAAGTGAACAAACTTAAATCTTATACCTTAAAGCTTATGGAACCTTGTATGTGGATATGTAATGTGTGAGTATGCTGGGTTTGATATAACAACGCTAGTTAACTTGGAGCAGATGTGTGCACATAAAGCTAATAAACAGCATTTTCATATAGGATCTTATGCATTCGTTAATATGCGACTAGTTAACAGCGCAATTGAGCGTATTAATGTGTATATGGGGAATGGTGAAAGATGCAATCGCATGATGCTAAAAATAACATTGCCACATGTACTAAAGTGTGAGTTTATCTAAAATGTCGCTTGGGCGGCCATTTGCAAAATGGCATCTAGCGATCTCATTTCCAAGATGGCGTCTTGCGGCCAGTCGCAAGATGGCGTCGCTACGATTCAATTTTAAACTGATCTTGTCTCAGCCAATAATCCAGCTTCGACAAGATGACCACCAGAGTTAACAGCTTAACACAGAGGCTCCCAAACGTGGTCCTCAAGGCTCCCCAACAGTTCAGGTTTTAGAGATATCCATGGTTGTGCACAGGTGGTAAATCAAATTGACTGAGGTACTAATTAAGCCACCTGTGCTCAACCATGGTTATCTCGAATACCTGAACTGTTGGGGAGCCTTGAGGACCACGTTTTGGAACCTCTGGCTTAACAGGTTCAGTGAGAGAACAGTCATCAATATTTGTCATGGACCTCTGGGCAATTATAAGATCTTCTGGTGTCTAGATTACTGGGTCCACCAACTTCCACAGTATATTTCAGCCCCAGCAACTGCATATGAGTGCAGGATGCAAGCCACAAGGGCCGTAGGAGAGAAATGTCTCAGGGTCCTGCATAAAGATTTTTTTTTTACTGTAAATATCCAGCACTGTTATAAATAAAAAAAAAAACATATTCAAACATTGCCAGTATTTGTTGAGTTCTTTTGCAAATCATAGTACCATTTATGCCTTTGTTGTTTAACACATATTTACAACATAATGCTTTTATATAGTGTTTACATGCTGTAAGATAACATGGTTTTAATTAGTTATGTAGTAACATCATCAATTTGCCAGTTTGTAAAAATGCAGCTTCAGAAATGATTTGTATTCATAACATATAACAAAAATTGAGATGGGTCTTTTCGGCGTGTCATGATTGAAAATAGAGCTTTGGCTGCAAATTTCCATCACTTTTGCGTTGCGTTCAATATAACCCACCCAGAAACATGGCAAATACCAATGAGTAGAACAAATTGCTGCTTGATAAATTTACCATTGTGTGTTTTAGTGTTTGTCATCTTAATTCACCACTCATACTTCTGCTCCCAGTAACTCTCCTACTCTCTGATGCACAGGATTGTGTTATATCTTATAGCAAGCAATAGTGCTAGATTTTACTACAGTTACTTACACATGTTCCACACCCATCCCATTGCTCACACTTCAGAATCTCACATCCTGGTACTGTATGTTTGAGTCATACATTCATCTTCACAACTGCTGATATCAAAATATATAATAATCTATAAAGTAACAAATATGTAAAGCTAAAATATTGTTATTTAGTAAGTGTTGTCCCACTTGGTCATCAGTAAGTTGAAGCACCTCTGTGCAGCTTTTACAGATAGTAGTCTTTTTGAATAAGTCTCTATCAACTTTGAACAAGATGAAGCAATATTGGTCAATTTTTCCTTGCAAAAATGCCCATGATTAGTAATTTTAGTTAGGGAACAGGGATAAGGTGCCTACACACTTGGCGATGTGCTCACGATCCGACATTGTGTCCGATTTCCCCTTGAACTCTCCCCAGCAGCTCCCGGCAGTCGTGGGCATGAGTTGGTGTTAAAAACTGTCCAATGTGACAAACGATCTATCGTGCCTCCTAACTATTCCAGTACATCATGACTGAGATTGTCAGATCTGCCCTACAGCACGGCAGATCTGAAGATGCAATGTACGACCTGCAGGGACGCGCATTGACATCGCGACCGTGAGTGGGCACTCACGATTTGGGCATATTTTACATGATTTGTCTTAACGATGCGTCGGAATTGGGCAAATCGTGTAAAATATCGCTAAGTGTGTAGGCACCTATAGACTGCAAATTTGATGGATTGTTTTGGATTTGTGATGGGATTAAGATTGGTATTTAATAGTTGCTTTTACAGTGTGTTTTAGATCATTGTCCTTTTGAAAGACAAAGGACCTCATTCAGAGTCGATAGCTTGCTGCAAGCGATCGCTCTGAATGAGGGCGGCCACTTACTTTTTTAAGTGCCGCCTTCTGGTCGATCGCTAGGCTGTGGGTTACCACCCACAGCTCTAGCAACCGACCAGGGTGATGGTCGCAATGGTCATCACCATAGTGACCATCGGGGCTTATGACCAGACCCTAAGGTTGGGTCTGGGCTCTCGTAAGCCCCAGGGAACTTCCTGCTCTGGAACCTGGCCCCTAGAGAAGGGGGTAGGTGGTGGAGCCCACCAGGGATTTCCCCTGTACCCCTGTGGGCCAGTACAAGCCTGGCCACCACCAAGCTTTTTATACTATACCTGGGGGATATTATTACCTGCCTGGTGTGAAATGTTGGGATTGTACATCACATATTGTAAATGGGAGCTATGTGTGCCCTAGATTCCTACCTTCTGTCTGGTGGACAGAAGCTAATTGGCAACATTGATTGTCAGAGTAGCTGTGAGAGGCTGATGAAAAGTTTGTCAGTTGCTAGGCCTACTCTATTAGTACCTGGGGAACAGGCAGCAGACCTGTTGAGAGACATTGTGATTACTGGCTTAAAGTACTGTGCTAATACTGTTAGCTATTGTTTAATACTGTTTGAAGCTGAATCATGGCCATTGTCAGATGCTTAGGCAAGCCAAATTCCTACTCCCAGAGCTAGCATTGTGGACATAGTTAAGGCTTTGCTACAGGTTACATTGATGCAGAGGAAAGCTACCAGGGCTTAACAGGAAGCCACCAAAGTACAGCAATTGGCCATTTAGGAGGCCCAAAGCAAACAGCAATGTGATGTTGAGGAGATCCGTGTGCGACAGCACCAAGACCACAAGGTTTTAAAAGAGGTGGCACAGCATCTCCAGCACTGTCTGGAAATTCTTCCACAAAGGTTCCAACTGGCTCCAGCTCCATATGAGCCAGTCATTTTCTGCAAAAGATGACAAAAAGCGATGAGGCTGAACAGGGCCATAGCTAGGGTAGTGCGGCCAGTGCCATCGCACAGGGCACTACAGGTCAGGGGGCACTGATTTAGGCCTG
The DNA here is from genome assembly GCA_031769625.1 of Taudactylus pleione. Lineage (NCBI taxonomy): Eukaryota > Metazoa > Chordata > Amphibia > Anura > Myobatrachidae > Taudactylus > Taudactylus pleione. The sequence continues at coordinate 3,054,591 of JAUIMM010000334.1, forward strand.
TCAAATTTCTTATTATCATTCTTGCTTGTAGCTTGCTCTTATTTCATCCCCAGCATCTCCTGTACTCCCCTATCTCTTCCCTGGCCCTTCCCCATGAAGCCATTGCCCTTTTTCGGGTGCATTATGTCCTTTTGAAAAATGAGGGGGGCGCCAATGCTCTTTCTGGTACAGGGCATCAAAAAGTCTAGTTACAGCTCTGAGGCTGAAGCCTAGTTAACAACCTTAAACTGCTGAGAGAGAAAGTTGGACGGCCAATTACAACCCGTCCTGTCAGGGGAACCACAAAAATCATATTTTGACTTTAGCCTTGCTGATACCAAAGACTATGATAAACTAAAAACTGAAACTCTTCCTTGTTTTGAATGTCTGTTTGAACTAGGGATGTGCAGGCTCGGATAGGTTCGAGTTTGCACGTGGAGTTCGGATTTTTCCCTCCAAAAAAACGGAACTCAGAACGAGGCAAAACGTCATCTTACATGGACGAACATCATCATTCCTGGTCTTTTGTCCAGGAATGATGATGTTCGTCCATGCAAGATGACGTTTTGCCTCGTTCTGAGTTCCGTTTTTTTGGAGGGAAAAATCCGAACTCCACGTGCAAACTCGAACCTATCCGAGCCTGCACATCCCTAGTTTGAACACAAGGGGCCAAATGTAATAGGGTGCGAGTTTAGAAAATGTGACAGTTTGGTCTAGTTTTATCTTCAAAATGGGATAAAATCTGGATGAGATTTTAAATCGTGAGAGTTTTTTGAGTCTAAAAAACATGTGAGTTTGCTCTTTTGCTTTGTTCTCGGACTTATTACATTGGCCGAGTTTAAAAAGTGTGAGAAAACTTTCACATTTTCTAAACTCTCACCCTGTTACATTTAGCCCAAGGAGAATCGCTGGAGATACCAAGTGGTTAAACCTCCCCGCTCTCAAATGTAAGACCTTATCCATTTCACCAAGGAATGCTTTTACTTTGCTGTATAGGAGACATCCAAGGGAATTGCTGGACATTGCAAAGGAGACATGGGAGGGGCAGTCCAGCCCTTATAGGACTGTTAGTGAGCATGTTTCTCAAATGCAAGAAATAATTGTTGCAGTGGTGACATTTCGTGGGAGAGCACAACGAACAGGCCCAATAGACACAACAGAAGGTGTACTATCTTAATGTCCAATTGCACACATATGCTCATGGGGACAGAGGGCTTTATTCAGAGGTGGCCGTACGGTCTACGACTGCACGGCCGCCTCGATGTTTGTCTAGTGCGCATGCGCACGAGGTAGCCGGCTCCTTCATGCGCATGCGTGAGACCCGATACGACCGACAGCGCCGGTCGTAGCGGGTCTCTTTCCAAAGGGGGCGAGCTGTCGATGTTGATTGACAGCTCGCCCCGTTTGGAAGGCGGGCCGGGGGGGTGGCAGCCCAAACGGAGGCGTTCCCATGGGAACGCCTGCCGTTTGGGGGAGGCCCCACTGACATCACTGATGATGTCAGTGGAGAGCTTCCGGCTCTGACAGAGCCAGAAGCTCTCCGGGGCTTATGACAAGTGAGACCCAACCCTAGGGTCTCGTCGTAAGCCCCGATGGTCGCGATGGTCAATGACCATCGTGACCATCACCCTAACGACCGAAACAGAGGCGGCCAGTCAGGATGCAAGCGGCCACCCAGTTTCTGAGCGACCGCTTGCATCCTCCGACCACCTCTGAATGAGGGCCAGAGTGCTTGTTTTGGTTCCCACGGTAGAAAGTAAATATTTGGCCAAGTGGCAAGGATCAAATGAAATGATAGAAACAGTGAGTGAGGTTAATTATAAGGTTTACCAGCCTGAGAAAAGAAAGCCAGAACAGATCTACCATGTAAATCTTATAATACCCTGGAAGGATAGAGTAGCTCTGTTGGCCACCCTGGTCCCTCCGGTAACCGCAGTACCTTTGATTCCCATAGTGACAATAGCCAAAACACTTTCAACTATTCAACAGCATGAGGCTAAAGATTTTCTCATAAGAAATCCAGATTTGTTTTCTGGCATACTGTACCTAGTAAAACAGCAGTAATTTAATATGACATAATCACTGAACCAGGGATTAAGCTTAACCTAAAGCCCTATAGAATACTAGATGCTCAACGGGAATCAGTGTTTAAAGAAATGTAAAAAGTGTTGGAGTTAGATATTATTGAAGAGTCACATAGTGAGTGGTCAAGTCCCATTGTGCTCATCTCTAAACCCGATGGGCGCTTATGCTTCTGCAACGATCTCCATAAATTGAATAGTACTGTATTTCTTGTGTGGATGAACTTATTGAAAGGCTGGGAACGGCATGGTACATAACTCTAGACATAACCAAATGGTACTGGCAAGTGCCGTTGATAGACAAGACAAAAGTACAAACAGCTTTTTCTGCACTGGAGGGTCTTTTTCAATATAAGATGTTACCATTTCAGTTACACGGAGCACCCGCCACCATTCAGAGGATGATGGAACAAATTCTAAGGCCCCATAGACAATATGTTGCTGCTTATCTTGATGATGTAGTCATCTATAGTCCTGATTGTCAGTCTCACTTATCCAGGGATCAAGTGGTGTTAGACTCCATCTATGATGCAAGATTGACTGGAAACTCAACAAGTGTTGCTTAGGAATGAAAGAGGTGAGGTATCTTGAATACACCATAGGCAGAGGCTTGAAAAAGCCCCAATTTAATAAAATTGAGGCAATACAAAATTGGCCACGACCCATAAACAAGAAGTAGAACTTTCTTAAGAATCACAGGAAGATTTATACCCAATTTTGACACTATTGCTGTCCCATTGACTGACCTTACCAAGGGCAAACAGTCAATTATGGTTAAATGGAATCCTGAGGCAGAAAAGGCTTTTCAGATGTTGAAGGTAACATTGTGCACCAAACCAGTCTTGATGACACCAGACTTTAAACATGAATTTGTGGTGCAAACAGATGCATTGTAGGTAGGAATAGGTGCCATTCTCTCTCAGAAGAAAGATGGTGAGGAGCATCCTTTTATTTATTTAAGTAGAAAATTAAATGTACATGAGAGAAACTATACCACTATAGGAAAAGAAGCATTGGCAATAAAATGGGCATCAGATACTACCTTTTGGGGTGAAAATTCAGGTTGATTACCGATCATACTCCCTTGAAGTGGAGAGAATAATGAGGTGGTTCTAATTTCTTAGAATTGCAAAATATTAAATTCTGACTAGAACACGAGCCAGGAAGTCAACTGGCCAATGCAGATGCTTTGTCTCATGGGACGTAGTTTACATGCCTGTGGATGAGATACCAGCGGTCGATATACCGCCACCAGGCAAAATACCGACGCCAGTATCCCCTTACGCATCAGGATATCCTGACAGCTGCATCCCGATCATAAGTCATCGGACACAGGTAAGTATTAGCCGCGGGGGGGGGGGGTTGGCTTAGGCACACTGGGGGAATTTAGGATTAGGCACCACCCTGGGAGTGTTAGGGTTAGGCTGCAGATAGTGGGGTTAGGCACCATTAGGGGGGATTAGGGTTAAGCACCCCCCCGGGATACTTAGGTTTAGTGTGCGGGGAAGGGAGGTTAGGGTTAGGCACCACAAAAGGAGGGTTAGGGGGGTAGAGGGGAGGGATAGTATACTTACCAGCCACTCAGGATTCTATCCTAGACGAGCTTCCAGGGTCGGGATTTGAACAGTGGACTATTCACGGAAAAAAAACATTGATTCAGCAGTTGACCCATGAGTGCCTTACCTGCTTGCCTACCACTGCCAGCTTGTCCTTGACCCTCGGGAATCGCAGGTTATTCTCCCTGCCGCGTGATTGTGGGAGGGCGGCGGACCGGAGGCGCAGTGGAGTCGGGCCAGAAGCGCAGCATGGATGGTTAGAGAAAGAGCGGGGCGGGCCAGAGGATGAGTTTGGAAGGCCATTGAGTAGTGGGGCAGGCTGGAGGAGGAGTAAGGTGGGCCGGAGAAAGAGTGGGGATAGACCTGAGGAGCAGGGCTGGCGCTTCCATTAGGCAGCTGCCTAAAGCGCTGGCTCCTGTGGGGGCACTAATGGGTCTGCCTACACCATAAATGACATCCTTCATCTATAATATATGTTATTGGCGGCTACTGTGGATCCTACCTGCCACCGCCGCTGCTAGCGCTGCACTTTGCCCCAGCATACTGGTCCGATGCAGACTGGTGGTCAAGGGGGGCACTGACAGTCACATGACATGTCATGTGTTGTAAGCTCCATCCTCTCCTTCCTCGGCTGCTGCGAGTGGGCTCCCTCCTCCCCATCCATGGTACATTTACACTTAAGGGATCTAACCTCTGCCCTGTCCATCATGATGGCCTGCAGACACATCAGAGCAGGGATGCGAAAGGACAGCTTGTTCCTGTCCTACCATTCAAGAGGGGACCAGTAAGCTGTGTAGAGGAAGCCAACACCTCCTCCCCAGTGTTTCCACCTCCAACCCAGCAGCGCGGGACCTGCTCCCTGTGTTTGTGCAAGTGTGACTGACTGACAACAGCATGCAGGGTGACAGTGCTGAGAGGATCAGGTAAGTGAAGATGGGGGAGGGGTGGAGTGGGGGGTACTGTCACAGTTCAGGAACGATAATGTGTATAAAGGGTTAGCTTTGTGGATTTTATAATGAGAGTGATGTGGTTAATGTAATATAGGTGAGATTAATGGTTTAATGTTTTTATTGGGGTTTAAAAATGGGTTATTTTGATTTATAAATGTACAAATGTACAGTATAAAGTATATAATGTACAGAACTGATGATGTGGGATTAATTATTGATGGGTATATAGTGAGTTAATGATTAGAAAGAGGCAAATTATGCTGAATGGGGTTTCTACTGTACAATGATGCTAAATGTGTAAGTTCATTTTGAGAAAGGTTATTTAACAGTGATGTTTATGGCGGTCCAGAAAATGCCCTCAGTATAGTGCCCTCAGTATAGTGCCCTCAGTATAGTGCTCTCAGTATAGTGCCCTCAGTATAGTGCTCTCAGTATAGTGCTCTCAGTATAGTGCCCTCAGTATAGTGCTCTCAGTAGAGTGTGCCCTCAGTATAGTGCTCTCAGTATAGTGCCCTCAGTATAGTGCCCTCAGTATAGTGCCCTCAGTATAGTGCTCTCAGTATAGTGCTCTCAGTATAGTGCCCTCAGTATAGTGCTCTCAGTATAGTGCTCTCAGTATAGTGCCCTCAGTATAGTGCTCTCAGTATAGTGCTCTCAGCATAGTGCCCTCAGTATAGTGCTCTCAGTATAGTGTGCCCTCAGTATAGTGCTCTCAGTATAGTGCCCTCAGTATAGTGCTCTCAGTATAGTGCTCTCAGTATAGTGTGCCCTCAGTATAGTGCACTCAGTATAGTGCCCTCAGTATAGTGCTCTCAGTATAGTGCCCTCAGTATAGTGCTCTCAGTATAGTGTGCCCTCAGTATAGTGTGCCCTCAGTATAGTGCTCTCAGTATAGTTCCCTCAGTATAGTGCCCTCAGTATAGTGCCCTCAGTATAGTGCCCTCAGTATAGTGTGCCCTCAGTATAGTGCCCTCAGTATAGTGCCCTCAGTATAGTGCCCTCAGTATAGTGCTCTCAGTATAGTGCCCTCAGTATAGTGCTCTCAGCATAGTGCCATCAGTATAGTGCTCTCAGTATAGTGCTCTCAGCATAGTGCCCTCAGTATAGTGCTCTCAGTATAGTGTGCCCTCAGTATAGTGCTCTCAGTATAGTGCCCTCAGTATAGTGCCCTCAGTATAGTGCTCTCAGTATAGTGTGCCCTCAGTATAGTGCGCCCTCAGTATAGTGCCCTCAGTATAGTGCTCTCAGTATAGTGCCCTCAGTATAGTGCTCTCAGTATAGTGTGCCCTTAGTATAGTGCTCTCAGTATAGTTCCCTCAGTATAGTGCCCTCAGTATAGTGCCCTCAGTATAGTGCCCTCAGTATAGTGCTCTCAGTATAGTGCCCTCAGTATAGTGCTCTCAGTATAGTGCCCTCATTATAGTGCTCTCAGTAGAGTGTGCCCTCAGTATAGTGCTCTCAGTATAGTGCCCTCAGTATAGTGCTCTCAGTATAGTGTGCCCTCAGTATAGTGCTCTCAGTATAGTGTGCCCTCAGTATAGTGCCCTATGTATAGTGCCCTCAGTATAGTGCTCTCAGTATAGTGCTCTCAGTATAGTGTGCCCTCAGTATAGTGCCCTCAGTATAGTGCTCTCAGTATAGTGCTCTCAGTATAGTGCTCTCAGCATAGTGCCCTCAGTATAGTGCTCTCAGTATAGTGCCCTCAGTATAGTGCTCTCAGTATAGTGCTCTCAGTATAGTGTGCCCTCAGTATAGTGCTCTCAGTATAGTGCCCTCAGTATAGTGCTCTCAGTATAGTGCCCTCAGTATAGTGCACTCAGTATAGTGCTCTCAGTATAGTGTGCCCTCAGTATAGTGCTCTCAGTATAGTGCCCTCAGTATAGTGCTCTCAGTATAGTGCTCTCAGTATAGTGTGCCCTCAGTATAGTGCACTCAGTATAGTGCCCTCAGTATAGTGCTCTCAGTATAGTGTGCCCTCAGTATAGTGTGCCCTCAGTATAGTGCTCTCAGTATAGTTCCCTCAGTATAGTGCCCTCAGTATAGTGCTCTCAGTATAGTGCCCTCAGTATAGTGCCCTCAGTATAGTGCTCTCAGTATAGTGCCCTCAGTATAGTGTCCTCAGTATTCTTTGACGGTAACAAAACCAGTCTGAGTAGTTTATGGCAGTAACAAAAATGCTCTCGCATACCTCCCAACATGACCCTCTCCAGGAGGGACACAATGCTCTGGTTCTGGACTTCCCTGGTAAGAGGTGGGGCTGCAGCCCAGTTAAAAATTCTTATAGGGGAGCCACACCAACTGTCATTTCACATGCTGCCAAACATCACTGGCTGGGACTCACTGGCAGTTAGTGTGACTCCCCTATTTGAATTTTTGGACTGTGCTGCAGCCCCACCCCTGGAGCTGCCACCAATCATAAATTACCAGGGAAGCCCAGGACCAGAGTATTGTGTCCCTCCTGTAGAGGGTCATGTTGGGAGGTATGCTCTCGGAATTGTATGTGAGTCTCAAAATGTGTTAATATTTTTGGATATTGTTAAAGTGTTTTATTTTTTTATGTTATGTTGGTAATAAATCTGATAATATTTTATGAAGCCCAGTTTTTGTAAGGGGTTGAGTGGAGGTGGAAGGGGAGCAGGGGCAGAATTGTATAGCTTTGCCTAGGGCACCTGGAAACCTTGCACCGGCCCTGCGGAGGAGATGTGGGGCGGGTGGGCAGCCACAGGTCAGACAGCTGGGAGGCTGGGACTCCTCATCAAAGCCACACACAGCAGTAGCATAGGGTGTCCTCGGCTGCACACAAACAATTGCAGCTGTTAAGCCCACTGATGGGGATGGCAGTTATTCTGTCATGGACACAGGAGGATCAATCATTAGAAGCTGGCAGACTAACAGTGTCCAATGAGATTGAGTCTGCATTTTGAACTTGTTCTTAATGGCCGGGCCTCGTCTGCAGGATCTAATGATTGGTTGCTGTCCTGGAGCTGCTATGATTGGCTTAAGCAGCTTTGCCACTTAATGTACAGAAAAGGAGAAATAGGGGGTGACAGGTGAGGAGGGAGCATTAGCCAGAACAGAAAGAGTGTTAGAGGAGAGGGGAAATATAACAATAAGAGGGAAAGTTAGGAGAGAACAGGCAGATAAGGGAAAGAGCAGGAGATAAAGCAAAAGCATGGAGGAGAGAGGACATGGGATTTAGGAGTGGGGGGGGATTCATGTTTGGTTGGGGGGTTTGGAGTGAGAGTCCTGGATGGATATACGTGCAGCCGCTGGCGTCATAAGCCAGAAACTCCAGACCGAGTTCAACAAAAGAAGGAATTGGCTCAGGCAACGGCGCCGGAAACCCTGCAGCGAGCGGGTTTCAAGTTAGTGTTTATGTGAATGTATAGAGTTAAGGTGCATACACACTAGACGATATGCTCCCTGAGCGATATCATCTAGTGTGTCCCCGGCAGGCTGTGCTCAATGTCGTTCATGACATTGAGCACAGCCGCTGAACGATATCATTAGCGATATCGTTCAGCGCCGGGCTCTCTCACCCATTCCCTGACATGCAGCAACCTGACGAGGTCGTCAGGTTGGCCTGCATGTCAGCCCGATGAACGAGGATGACGAACGACCCGCGGGAACGCGCGTCGTCGTCATCGTTCATCTTTTTTGTGTTAAAAATGGACGATAAAGTGGACGACTGAACGATAACGATATCGTTATCGTTCAGTCGTCCACTTTAATCGCCCAGTGTGTACGCACCATTAGTTGAACATTTTTATATGATTTCACAGTGTATGTATGTATGTGTGTGTGTGTGTGTGTGTGTATGTATATGAGGAGAGGAGTCAGGATTCATTCGGAAACCGCCTCCCCTAAAAAAAAGTCTAGATCCGCCCCTGGTCTACATAGTGTATAAAATCATCAATCTATATTGGCACTCATGGGGCAATAAACCTGATGACAATCTGATGTTTGAGAAATTATAATATAATACATGATAGCTAGATAGAAAGATAGACCAGTGTTTCCCAACTCCAGTTCTCAGGGACTCCTAACCAGGGGCGTAGGGAGGGCGGTTCCAGTGGAGCGAAAGCTGTGTACCCGGCAGCTGCCTAAGTTGATATCCTGCCGGGTGCCAGCATTGAACTGTGAACGCTGGCCTCTGAAGTGATCAGAGGCTAAAGAAGCCTCCGATCGCTTCAGAGGCCAGCGTTCCCAGTGATGCAGTGTGCGGGTGTCATAACGTCACCCGCGCGCTGAGGATCCAGTCAGGGTGGCAGTGGCAATGACAGCCTGGACGATGGCCGTGATGGATCATGTAAGTACTGGGGGGGAGGGGGCAGAACTACAGGGGGGGGGGAAATAACTACAGGGGCACTACTTTAAGGGGCACAACTACTGGGGGCACTGCATATGGGCACCACTACAGGGGGCACTGCATATGGGCACCGCTACAGGGGGCAATGTATATAGGCACCACAACAGGGGGCATTGCATATGGGCACTACTACAGGGAGCACAGCATGGGGGGCACTACTTTAAGGGGCAGAACTACAGGGACACTACTTTAAGGGGCACAACTACTGGGGGCACTGCATATGGGCACCTATACAGAGGGCGCTGCATATGGGCACCACTACAGGGGGCAATGCATATGGGCACCACTACAGGGTGCACTGCATATGGGCACTACTACAGGGGGCACAGCATGGGGGGGCACTATTTTAAGGGGCAGACCTACTGGGGGCACTGCATATGGGCACCACTACTGGGGGCATTGCATTTGGGCTCAACTACAGGGGGCACTGCATATGGGCACCACTACAGGGGGCACTGTATATGGGCACAACAGGGGGCATTGTTTATGGGCACTACTACAGGGGGCATTGCATATGGGCACTACTACAGTGGGCTGCCCCATATCTTTATTTTTACTTCTCTTTACTTTAATCCCATATGGATCCGCCTCCTCCCTGGAACACTTGAGGGGGGGACCCATAGCCAGGACATGCTCCGGGCACCCTGGCTACACGCTACTCCTCTGCTCCTAACAATGTATGTTTTACAGGGGATGTATTTAGCAGACCGGCAGACAGGATGCTGCTGGTCTAAATCCCAACGGTAGAAGCCCGACACTAGACTTACGATAGGTGTCTAAATGCCGACGCCTATCTTAATACAGACACCTATCTTAATCCTGACACCGGAATCTACACAGACGCGATCCCAAACGAGGTAAGTCCGGGGAATCTTAGCAGTTAGCCGTGGGGGTGAGGGTTAGGTTTAGGCACCCCCAGGGGGACTTATGGTTAGGCACCACCTTCCCTCATCAGGATCTCCTCCTGTCGGGCTTCCGCTGTCGGGATTTGAACCGGTGGCTAAAGAGCCGCCGGTATTTCGATACCATTTCGTTTTACAGATCTTCTAGTTGGTACACATGTGTATTCATTACTGGCTGACACATTTTAAAAAACCCACAGGTGGAACTAATTGTTTCAATTGTGTTACTGAGGAGATCTATAAAACATGATTACTGGAGTTGGGAAAACCTTATTAATTTGTATTAACAGACTGGGTGATGCTGTATACTGGAAACTCTACACTGCTCTTAGCTTGGATGGTTGGTCTGCACAGAAAGGTAGGTGGTGCCATGGATGCCAACCAGCGACCAATAGATGGATCCCAATGTTACATTAACTGCAGTGTCATTCTGGAACTATTGCTGGTCCTCAGTGCAACACTTTGCTGACTAATTTGTCAATGAAAAGGTTAAAACAATAGGGTAAACTACTTACTGAAATATACTTAGCATGTAATTGAAGCAAACAAAAATTGTCTGTGCTAAATTATTAGACAGCAGCAATAATCATGACTCTTACAGCAGGTGTATAACTAATTATGTATTATTATTGTGCATAATGCAATGAAATGTAATACATTTACAGTCCTAACCAAATCTACATGACAAATATTATGCCCATCAAACTCTTCCACAGAGCAACCACTTCCAGTCTCTCACATTACTGCAGTCAATTACTGGATAAGTAGAGTAATTGACATTGGTTAACCAACACTTTGGACATTATTGTATTCACTTTACTTGTGAAATAATAAGTATGATAATTGAATTTGAAATGCATATTAAAGCACAGAAAATGTTTTTTTTTTCTAAATGTAATCTCTCTATTGTTGCAATTAAATTACAGCTTACACAGAAGCAGTGCACAACATTCATGTGATGTTTGTGAATGAGTCCTGTGGAACAAGCACCAATATTTGTTCTTCATTATGGTTGCAGACAAAATTTACTGTGCGCACGGGAAAAAAGGTGAGGTCCAGGGCCTGAACAAAGAAAACCCATAAGGGCCTATTGTAGCCAGGACTTTGCTTGCTGCAGACCCTCCTGATTATTTCAAATGACAAGTCCTGGCTAACGATACTATAAATCACAATCGGTATCTGTCTGCTAGTAGGAAGGCTCCAGGCCAATGGGCTTGAATCATAGATGGACACAGTTTCGACTCCTCGTCTACTGCGCATGCGCCTGAGCCGCACTGTGCATGTTCCACGATGGTCTTGCGATGGCGGTTACAGTGTGGATTAGACGGAGGGTGATTAATACCACTTTTACACTAAATTCCCAGGTCTAACCCAGTATTTGTAACACTAGGCCTGATTCAGACCCGCTCGCAAGTGGGTCAATGGCTGTGCAGTGCGAAATCACTTGCTCTGGCGCTCGCATCCAAAAGGGGCAGCTGTCGATGTTGATCGACAGCTCGCCCCGTTTGGTAGGCGGGTCGGGGGGGTGGCTTGCCAAATGGAGGCGTTCCCGAAGGAACGCCTGCCGTTTGGGGGCGGCCCCACTGACATCACGAGTGATGTCAGTGGTGAGGTTCCGGCTCTATTAGAGCCAGAAACTCTCTGGGGCTTGCGGGAATGAGACCCTACTAGAAGGACCATCGTGACCATCACCTGGCCGCTCACAAAAGCTGTGGGTGGTCACCCACAGCTATGCGAGCGGCCAGGAGGCCAGTTTTAAAAAAACATGCGGCCACCCTGATTGAGAGTGAGCGCTTGCTTTTTGCGAGCGGCTCTGAATCAGGCCCACTGTTCCAAACCGGGTCAGACCCGGGACAGCTCCTCTTCCCTGGTTACCCGCTTCCATTGCAGGATTATACGGGTCGTTCCCGTAGTATACCCTAAACATGCAGCGGTGGTCACAGATCCTTCGATTATCAACCATCTGAGTAATCCTAATGCTTACGGGTTTGCAGTAATATGCTGAGACGCCCTAAAAACGTCTGCGACACACCTGTGATTTTGCCGCCACTCCCTGTAACCACCCTCAAATGGTCCATGAATGACAATCCCTTTGCAAAAATATCCTTACTGTAAGTGGCATCGCTAAGGTACCTTAGCGCTTGAGCAGTGTGATCGCAACACATGCACAGTCGGCCTATAATCGCTTAACTGCGAAAATATCAGTATTGCATCCACATCCGAATCTGGACCTGTATTCATTATATTTTTTGTTATTTCTCTGTGGTGTGATTTTTATATATGTGATTGACTGAACATTTACGTTTGCACTGTGATTTATTACCAGTGTTTATACCTAATTAGTGTTTTCTTTGGGTGTGTTTGTTTAATATTGTATAATATACAAAATTCAATAAAAATGCTTGTTTAAAAATACCATGAGGGACTAAGCAAGATTAGGCGTTTTTCCCCCTCTTCATTTGTAAATAAAAAAAACACACATACAAATAGTGTAAAGTAATCTGGGCCCCTCAGTGTCTACTGGGCACTAGACAGGAGCTTCGTTTGCCTTATGGATGATCCAGTTTGGTTCCTTACATGAGCAACAGGTGAGCATTAGCATTTACCGAATGAAAACAGTGGGCCTGATTCAGAGCCGCTCGTAAGCGGCCGCTCGTTCGTTCCGAGCGATATTTGCCCAACTGCGCATGCGTACGGATCGTAATACGCATGCGCGAACCAGACAGTGCTGCCGAAAATCGTTTGTTCGCTAAATAGCGAATGCCTGCTATTTTGAGTGACAGGAGGAGGCGTATGTGGGTGGTAACAGGGGAAGGTGCTTGAAAACGGGGAGTGGAGATCAGAACGCAGGCGTGCTTAAAGGTCAAAACGGGCGTTTTATGGGTGTGCATAATTAATACAGCAGCGTCATTGACCACGTCACTGGGTTATTTATAGTCAGAACTGCTCGCAAGATTGCGGTTGGAAAAACCAACCACAAGAATAGCGAGCAGTTCATACGCTGGTCGATGTACTCGATTAATCTAATAAATAGCGGACATGACGTAGGATGCGAGCGGCCAGGGGGCGTAGTTTCCAAAAAAACGACCGCAAGTTTTGCTCGCTCGTTCAGACATAGAGGCGTGAACAGACCGCAAAGAGCGAACGGTTCATTTGAATAGCCACCCCTTTTTTCAGAACGAACGACCGCAAATAGCGTCCAGCTCTGAATCAGGCCCAGTGTGCACAGTTCTAATCAAAGTGTTCTAGGTGGAGATTTGTCAAACTTCAAAGTGGAGGCGTTTCACATTGTGACCAACCAGAATCTGGATATCATTTATCTAGTACATTCTATGAAATGATAGCTAGAATCTCATTGGTTGCCAGGGTTAACACCTCCACTGGTCCTCTTTAGAAGGTTTGTTACAGTAAATCTCCCCCCTAATTCTGAAACTTTCACAGTTAAAATACCCTGAGATCAGAGCCAGGGGCATTTCTAGAGAGGAGGGGGCCCATGTACAGTCTCCGACATGGGCCCCCTCCTCTCCACCCTGCGGCCGGCAGCGCACTCAGCTGTGCGCGGCCAGCTCCGGAGTTATAGATTCTGGGCACTAGAGTGTGCCCAGAGTCTATAGTGTATGCACAGGTCACCGGGAAAATTGCCACTGCGGCCATTTTCCCTGTACTGTGCATGCGCAAATGGCGTGAAAATGGCCACCGCGGCCATTTTCCAGTCATTTTATAGCGCCGGACCCCCTCGCCGATGTGGGACTCCGGAGAGGTAAGTATTATTATGTGTGCAGGGGCCCGTGTTCCCCGCACACCCTGCACCCATTATAGATACGCCCCTGATCAGAGGCATCATGAGGGGGTACGGGCCGCACCTGGGTGTCACTCTCAGAGGGGGTGACACCAAAATGCCAGCTCCTCCTCAGTGCCGGGTGCTGCAGTGTGACATTCTCCTGCAGCACCCGGCTCCTGTCATAGAAGAGGAGCTGACAGTGCTGAAAGCCCAGTCTCCAGGGGCAGCCCAGCATCTCCGGCGATGCTGGGTTGCCCACGAAGTGAAGTCATTGAGATCCCCTGTGAGGCCACACCTCTTTATTTTAGGATAGGCCAGTGGCGTCCCTACCTCTGTTTGCACCCGTTGCGGTCAGCTTGTAGCCGGCTAATAAGGGGGCGCGGCCTCTCGGGTGGGATCGTGGCCTCGCGGCCCGAACTCTCGTATTTTGTCACAACGGGGGTGACAGAGTGCAGGCTTCCCCGGGGGCCAGCCTGTGTGAAGTGCCGGCTCCCTCACTGTGCTAAGAGCCAAGTGCTGTACGTGATGCAGCACCTGTCGCCTGTGACTGAGGGGGAGCCAGCACTTTGCAGTCTGCACCCCCTTGTGATGCCAGTGGGATACGCCCCTTTTCGGGTGCAGGCTCACCTCAGGCACGCAGGGATAGTCAGAGAGAGTGTGCACCGGATGTCACCAGACTCGGTGATGCCTCTGCCTGAGATTATTATTATTATTATTATTATCCTTTATTTATATGGCGCCACAAGGGTTCCGCAGCGCCTTACAAAGTACAGAAACAAATGAGCACACAAGACAACAGCTATTAACAGTACAGACAATGCAGTGCAAGTACATGATTTATAAACAATGCTGCATAACACCTAAATAAGCAGCAGGGTGTCAGTAAACAGTTTTAGGTGCCATTGTGAATGAAAGTAAAAGTATGGCAAGAAGAAGCACGTGAGGAAAGAGGGCCCTGCTCGCGAGAGCTTACATTCTGAGGGGAGGGTCAGACAAACAGGGGTGACACAGATGGGCTAGATAGTGAGGAAGGAGCATAGAGTAGTGGGTTAGGATGAGCGCTGGAAAGCATTGAGGAAGAAATGGGTCTTGATGGCCCATTTGAAGATTAAGAGCCAGGAAGCCAAGTGATGGAGGAATTTTGCAGGAGCAGTGGTGTCAGAGGGGTAAATCCAGGGTTTGGTGATAGCTAGGAGAATCAAGGCATTGCAGATGAAGTGCTCATGAACGGAGACCAGTTTATTATAGACAAAACTGGCTTTCCAGAGGGAACAGAAGAGAGGGACAGAGTTAAGAGGTGAGAGGAGAATGAGATTATTAGGGTTGATGCAGTGTGGAGGTGATACTGATCTAGAGAAGGGGAATAAGGAGTGTGGGGTTATGTGGCTGGCTTCTGAATGAGGAAGGGTGACAGCAGGTGGTGGGTAAGGTGGAGGTTTAGTGTGGTGTGGGGGGGGGAGAGGATAGGTAACTTGGAGAAAAGAGAGGGTGCAGGGTTTAGTGGTGGTGCAGCAGGACCATGGTGGAAGAGAAGTGAATAATACTGGAGTTGTGGGAGATGCAGTTGAGAGACTTATATGTGATGAAGAGAGACAGAGGAGGGGGAGAACGTAGAGGGGACTATGGATGGAGAAAAGAGGTGAAAACTGGTGGTAGAGGAGAAAATAATGTAGCGGCTGTGTGAGGGTGGAGTAGAATAAAAGAGACATCTTGTAGATGAGGCGGTTGGGGGTGAAAAAGTCAGTAGTAGTAATGAGTTTGAGATGAGGGAGCAGTACAGGTCAAAGGTCAAAATCAGATAAAAGAAAGAACAGTGCTGGAAGATGTAAAGGCACAACTACAATAGTAAATTATAACCAAAAAAGGAGTGTAGAGCTGTTAAAGTAGCAAGACGTGAGAATTAGTCTAAAGTATGAATATATATATATATAAAAAAAAAAAATGGTATAGGTGTGAAACAATGGTAGATACTACAGTGGTATAAAGATAAATTGACAGTGGTATTGGAATGATTTAAACAATGTAGAGAAGAAACGCAAACATACAAGTATTAAATGTTCAGTAAACAGGTAGTTGCTTGCAATGCTGAAGCAGGGTGTTGTCAAAAGGTGGCTCCAGATTATAATGGAGGCTGGTTGCTGAGTAGCAGGGTTTCCAGAAGCTCAGAAGATCCTTTGCTTTTTTCCAAGTTATAGAGAGTTCTTTTAAAATATTGTCCTCCTGTCTTCCTCCTGCTGAACTCCTGACTAACTCTTTAAGTTATGCTGTACATGTAGTCCCACTTAGAAAAAACCCACTTTGAAATAAAACCTAGCAGCCTTGTACAAGCCTAAAGCTTTGTGACCTACTGATTATATAGTTAAGCATAACATGTGTAGTCACTGATTACACCCACCCTCATTACCCTCACCCACACCAGATACAAGTCATAAAATTCTAATACAAACAAGCAAGGCCAAAACAGCATCCCATGAAGCTAGGAGATAAGATCTGACTATATAATTAAATTTAAAGTTACTCTGGTGTTTACAGATATTAAATAAAGACAGTATACCCAGCAAATCAGAGAATTCCAAACAGCATTGGTTTTTCTAAAATAGGTGCCTGGTGCAAATATATGATTACCCAGCAAATCAGAGAATTCCAAACAGCATTGGTTTTTCTATAATAGGTGCCTGGTGCAAATATATGATTACCCAGCAAATCAGAGAATTCCAAACAGCATTGGTTTTTCTATAATAGGTGCCTGGTGCAAATATATGATTACCCAGCAAATCAGAGAATTCCAAACAGCATTGGTTTTTCTATAATAGGTGCCTGGTGCAAATATATGATTACCCAGCAAATCAGAGAATTCCAAACAGCATTGGTTTTTCTATAATAGGTGCCTGGTGCAAATATATGATTACCCAGCAAATCAGAGAATTCCAAACAGCATTGGTTTTTCTATAATAGGTGCCTGGTGCAAATATATGATTACCCAGCAAATCAGAGAATTCCAAACAGCATTGGTTTTTCTATAATAGGTGCAGGGTGCAAATATATGATTACCCAGCAAATCAGAGAATTCCAAACAGCATTGGTTTTTCTATAATAGGTGCCTGGTGCAAATATATGATTACCCAGCAAATCAGAGAATTCCAAACAGCATTGGTTTTTCTATAATAGGTGCCTGGTGCAAATATATGATTACCCAGCAAATCAGAGAATTCCAAACAGCATTGGTTTTTCTATAATAGGTGCCTGGTGCAAATATATGATTACCCAGCAAATCAGAGAATTCCAAACAGCATTGGTTTTTCTATAATAGGTGCCTGGTGCAAATATATGATTACCCAGCAAATCAGAGAATTCCAAACAGCATTGGTTTTTCTATAATAGGTGCCTGGTGCAAATATATGATTACCCAGCAAATCAGAGAATTCCAAACAGCATTGGTTTTTCTATAATAGGTGCCTGGTGCAAATATATGATTACCCAGCAAATCAGAGAATTCCAAACAGCATTGGTTTTTCTATAATAGGTGCCAGGTGCAAATATATGATTACCCAGCAAATCAGAGAATTCCAAACAGCATTGGTTTTTCTGCACAGCAGATTGCTGCTGTGTAGATATTTCATTATAGGTACAGATTGTATGCAGATTGTCAGTGGCGTAACTAGGGTATTTGGAACCCAGGGCAAATTTGAAAATGGAGCCCCCCCCCCCCCTATGTGCGCGTGCGGTGAAAAATGGGTGTGGTCACTGAAAAATGGGGCGTGTCAACATGACACACACCCCTTTCTTGTCACTGGGAACATTTCTTTCCATTTGCACCTTAATGTAGTGCCCCTTATACAGCCCCCCCATATGCAGTGCCCCTAGTAGTGGTCCCCCTTATGCAGGCCCCGATTAGTTCCCCTTATACAGACTCCCAGTAGTGGTCCCCCATATGCAGTGCCCCTTACACAGTGCCCCCAGTAGTTGTCCCCCTTATCAAGTGCCCCCTGTAGTGGTTCTCCCTTTTCAATGCCCCCTGTAGTGGACCCCCCTGTGCAGTGCTCACAGTAGTGAGCCCCTTATATAGTGCCCCCAGTAGTGCCCCCAGTAGTAGTCCCTTCTATACAGTACCCTTTATATAGTTACCCCAGTAGGAGTCCCCCTTGATGCCGTGCCCCCTGTAGTAGTCCCCAGAAGTCGTACCCCACAATGCAGTGCCCACAGTAGTATCCCCCTCAGTGGTAGTCCCCAGTAGTGGTTCCCCATGATGCAGTGCCCACAGTAGTATCCCCCACCCAGTGGTAGTCCCCAGTAGTGGTCCCCCACGATGCAGTGCCCACAGTAGTATCCCCCCCAGTAGTGGTCCCCCCCTGAAGCAGGGCCCTCAGTAGTATCCCCCCAGTAGTGGTCCCCCCCTGAAGCAGTGCCCTCAGTAGTATCCCCCCCCAGTAGTATCCCCTCAGTAGTGGTCCACCCCCCGAGTCAGTGCTCCAGTAGTATCCCCCCCCAGTAGTTGTCCCCAGTAGTGGTCCCCCCCTGAAGCAGTGCCCCCAGTAGTATCCCCCACCCAGTAGTAGTCCCCAGTACTGGTCCCCCCCCCACCTGAAGCAGTGCCCTCAGTAGTATCCCCCCCTAGTAGTATCCCCCCAGTAGTGGTTCCCCCACGAGGCAGTGCCCCAGTAGTATCCACCCCCAGTAGTTGTCCCCAGTAGTGGTCCCCCCCCAAAGCAGTGCCCCCAGTAGTTGTCCCCCTTATGCAGTGCCCCCTGTAGTGGTTCTCCCTTTTCAATGCCCCCTGTAGTGGACCCCCCTGTGCAGTGCTCCCAGTAGTGAGCCCCTTATATAGTGCCCCCAGTAGTGCCCCCAGTAGTAGTCCCTTCTATACAGTACCCTTTATATAGTTACCCCAGTAGGAGTCCCCCTTGATGCCGTGCCCCCTGTAGTAGTCCCCAGTAGTGGTACCCCACAATGCAGTGCCCACAGTAGTATCCCCCCCAGTGGTAGTCCCCAGTAGTGGTTCCCCATGATGCAGTGCCCACAGTAGTATCCCCCCCAGTAGTGGTCCCCCCCTGAAGCAGGGCCCTCAGTAGTATCCCCCCAGTAGTGGTCCCCCCCTGAAGCAGTGCCCTCAGTAGTATCCCCCCCCAGTAGTATCCCCCCAGTAGTGGTCCGCCCCCCGAGTCAGTGCTCCAGTAGTATCCCCCCCCAGTAGTTGTCCCCAGTAGTGGTCCCCCCCTGAAGCAGTGCCCCCAGTAGTATCCCCCACCCAGTAGTAGTCCCCAGTACTGGTCCCCCCCCCACCTGAAGCAGTGCCCTCAGTAGTATCCCCCCTAGTAGTATCCCCCCAGTAGTGGTTCCCCCACGAGGCAGTGCCCCAGTAGTATCCACCCCCAGTAGTTGTCCCCAGTAGTGGTCCCCCCCCGAAGCAGTGCCCCCAGTAGTATCCCCCACCCAGTAGTAGTCCCCAGTACTGGTCCCCCCCACCTGAAGCAGTGCCCACAGTAGTATCCCCCCCAGTAGTGCCCCCAGTAGTAGTCCCCTTCTTTGTAATAGAGCGCGCCCCCGCGAAATACACACTAAAATGAAACAAAAGAAAAATACTTACCTGTATCCACGCTCCTGCTCCCGCCGCCGTCCGCACGTCCATCCTCCCGGGCCGGGCCGCTCTGCATTATGGGAGAGACGTCATGACATCATGACGTTTCTCCCATTACCACTGCAGAAGCAGGACGGAAGCCCGGCTCTTGCAGTGGGCGCGCAGCAGTCAATGAGAGTCTATCTGACTCTCATTGGCTGCTGATTCACACACACATCGCTGCCGCTCGGCAGTGATGTGTGCAGCAGCAGCAGCCAATGAGAGTCTGTCTGACTCTCATTGGCTGCTGATTAACACACACATCACCGCCAGTGCTGGTGGCGATGTGTGTGTTATGGACAGTCTGAGCCCGCCTGCCACCCTCCTCCTGGCGCTAATGGGCAAGCGCTCAGGGGGAGGGAACGGGCTCAGCTGTGCAGCACAGGACCGGCGCTGGAAGCCTAGCGCCGGTCCTGTGTAAATGTGTAGAGCTGACCGCACTCACTGCGGTCAGCGCTACACTGGCTAACTAGGGCGGGCCGGTACCGTGGCCTGCGGCGACCCCCCCCACGCCGCCGGTCCCACGGTGCCCAGGGCACACGCCCCGCTCACCCTGCCCTAGTTATGCCACTGCAGATTATAAAAGTGAACAGTAGTTAGATACTGTAATTCATTGATTGACCTCTGAGGATGAGGAGCAGAAAGCGATGCTATTTACAGAACAGGTATGGTCACACAGAAGGTCATTGTTCCAGTCAGTAAAGGCTAACATGCAACACAAAATGCAAAGAAAGAAATAACAATTAATGCAAGACTGTGGCTGTCAGAAGGAATTAAATTGCAGGAAGCAAGCTAGGAGTTAATTGCACTGACATTGCAAACACCACTGATTACATTGCTTATGAGAAGCTGCTATGTAAGATTGATAGAGAGGGCAAGTGGGCAGCACTAACCAGATGGTAATTTTTATAGCGGTAAACTCCAAATATTATTAGCACAACAGTGAAGCTGCACTGAGGTCAGACATAGCACAAGGAACAATTAATCAGACATAATATATCTTTCATATGGAAGTTTTTAGTGCTCGTTAGGAGAGATTAGAAGTACTGTATAGTTCAGACACTGCAAAAATAAGAGTCAATTTCAATCCTATAAAAAACAACTTCCTACAAACCAGTGTATAGTGTGGGCTTGATCTACAGTTACACATAAAATTGGTACTTTTGTGTGCACACAAAAATGTGCGTTTACCAGTGGCGGCTCCAGAGGTGGGGCTGCAGCACAGTCCAAAATTAAAAAAATAGGAGGCACACCAACTGCCACCCCAAATGCTGCCAAACATCACTGGCAGTTGGTGTGGTTCCCCTATTTCATTTTGGACTGCTCTGCTGCCTACCTCTGGAGTCGTCACTGGTCCTTACATATATGTTTCTGTGGCTGTATGTTAAGTTGCACATATCTAACGATACAGTACATGGCACTTTATAGCTACCATACTGATTCTTCTGATATAAAAATGCAGGCATTATCATTTACTCAGTAACTTGTGCCAGACATATGGGGCACAAATATATACCTCTAAAAAGTATAAATTACAGATATGTGTAAGCCAAAATCAGATACACCTCTCATGGAAGTAGCTGATGTGCTCAGCGTTATTGTACTCAGGGTTGCCGACATTCTGGGAGGGAGCTGCCAGATCGGCATAGCAGGGGGGCGTGACCGGCACAAGAGGGCTTACCGGCATTTGTGAGTGGAGCAGGGGAGTGGCCAAGCGATCACGTCATTTTGGCTATGCCCCGCTACACAATGCTGGCATTGTGAAGCTGGGGGCGGGGCCAAAATTATGCGATTCAGCATGAATCATGTTACTTGCCCCCCCGCTGCAGTGCTTTAGCTGGTTGCCGCGGGGGGGGGGGCAGAGGAGTAAGCGGGCGCTGGGAGGCACCCGATTTTTGGAAGGCTCCCGGCCGAATCGGGAGGGTAGGCAAATATGATTGTACTGAGCTTACACGTGAAGGCCCATGCCCCAACTCTGCAAGTGGAAGCGGAAGCAGTACATGGATCAACTTAACATATAAGTTGTGTTCATATACAGTGTGATACAATTTTGCACGAGTTGCAATTTTACATGGCACAAATGAACTTATACTTATCTGGAAATCAGGCCCTACAGTAAATGTTCTGTAATGTATTCAAAATATATGTGGTAACATACAGAGCAGTCATGTTAAAGGCCATGGCCAAAGGAGGGGCACGGCTATGCCCTTTCGCTCATTACATACATACATATGGTGGGCATCGGGCGACATGATCAGGACATGCCCAGGTATTCCATACACCTCCATCCTTCTCAGTCTCCCTTCAGAACATATATAACATTGATGGCAATTAGAATTGGCAAAATGTATTAATTAGATACACGTTTTATCCTGATATACAGCCAGGCAGCAATGATGTAAATGCATTATTTGAAATATTGTTTTTACTGCATAATTATGAAAACGTTTGTAATGACTGATTAGATAAGAGAGATCACAGACAGATTTCTTAGTAGTGTATTCATGCATATGGTCAGGGGTGCCGAGAGGGGGGGAGCGGGTACTTATTACCCGGGCCCGGTGTTGCTGGAGATGCCTGGCTGGGGCCGTGGTTCGGCACCACTCCCCCTCCTCTGGGAGACTGCTCGTGGCTGCTAAAGCAGCAGCCGGAGCAGTCTCCTATGCCTATGGGGCGAGCGATCATGCTGATCGCACCCCTCATTGGCTGTGCGCCGGGCTGGGGGGCACACAGCGCCCCCCTCCCCAGCGGCGCTGCAAATTTTTTTGCCCTAAGGGGGTGTGGCCACACCTCCCATGTTTAGTCCATGCCCCCTGTCACCTGGGCCCGGTGCAGCTGTCGGCAGGACAATTGGGAGGTGTGGGCATAGGCATTATAGTAAAATGCCTAGGGCATCTGGAATGTGATTCTAAAGCCTAGGGGCCAGCAGCACAGTGACAGCGGCAGCTGCCGGCTACGAAGATCGGAGCTCAGCTCCAATCGGGCAGCGGTCAGAACGAGCTTCTGCGCATGAGCAGAAACTCATTCTGGCTACAAGTAAAATGGCAGCAGGAAGGAATGCTGCACATGCCCAGCCGAAGATGTGCCTCCAATGGGCCTTTGCAGAGCTCATGAGTCACACCTCATGGCTCTGCCTCCATCAGCCACCCAATGTCCACTGCCCACTAAGTCCAAAGACAGTCCAGGTGATGGAGAAATGCCACGACTGCCTGCCTGGCCCTGATTTAAGAGTGTCTAAAAAGGTAAGTCAGCTCTCAGCTGGGAGAGGGATGCTGGATGACTAAGGGGTGCTGGCTGTCCTGGGAAGGGGGTGCATAGAGGCCAGCCTTTCCAGGGGTGCTGTCCTGGGAAAGGGATGCATAATTAATGAGGCCAGGATTGCTGTACTGGTTGAGGGGTGCTGACTGTGGTGAGAGAGGGTTGCATAATGAGGCCAGGGGTGCTGTGCTGGATGTTGGGTGCTGTAGTGGGAAAGGAGTGCATAATGGGGCCAGGCGTGCTGTACTGTAGGAGGGGTACATAATGAGGCCAGGGGTGCTGTACTGTAGAAGGGGTACATAATGAGGCCAGGGGTGCTATACTGGAGGAGCGGTACATAATGAGGCCAGGGGTGCTGTACTGTAGGAGGGGTACAAAATGAGGCCAGGGCTGCTGTACTGGAGGAGGAGTACATAATGAGGCCAGGGGTGCTGTACTGGAGGAGGGGTACATAATGAGGCCAGGGGTGCTGTACTGGAGGAGGGGTACATAATGAGGCCAGGGGTGCTGTACTGTAGGAGGGGCACATAATGAGGCCAGGGGTGCTGTACTGTAGGAGGGGTACATAATGAGGCCAGGGGTGCTGTACTGGAGGAGGGGTACATAATGGGGCCAGGGGTGCTGTACTGGAGGAGGGGTACATAATGAGGCCAGGGGTGCTGTACTGGAGGAGGGGTACATAATGAGGCCAGGGGTGCTGTACTGGAGGAGGGGTGGATAATGAGGCCAGGGGTGCTGTACTGGAGGAGGGGTACATAATGAGGCCAGGGGTGCTGTACTGGAGGAGGGGTACATAATGAGGCAAGGGGTGCTGTACTGGAGGAGGGGTACATAATGAGGCAAGGGGTGCTGTACTGGAGGAGGGGTACATAATGAGGCCAGGGGTGCTGTACTGGAGGAGGGGTACATAATGAGGCCAGGGGTGCTGTACTGTAGGAGGGGTACATAATGGGGCCAGGGGTGCTGTACTGGAGGAGGGGTACATAATGGAGTCAGGCGTGCTGTACTGGAGGAGGGGTACATAATGAGGCCAGGGGTGCTGTACTGGAGGAGGGGTACATAATGAGGCCAGGCGTGCTGTACTGGAGGAGGGGTACATATTGAGGCCAGGGGTGCTGTACTGGAGGAGGGGTGGATAATGAGGCCAGGGGTGCTGTACTGGAGGAGGGGTGGATAATGAGGCCAGGCGTGCTGTACTGGAGGAGGGGTACATAATGAGGCCAGGGGTGCTGTACTGGAGGAGTGGAACATAATGAGGCCAGGGGTGCTGTACTGGAGGAGGGGTACATAATGAGGCCAGGGGTGCTGTACTGGAGGAGGGGTACATAATGAGGCCAGGGGTGCTGTACTGTAGGAGGGGTACATAATGAGGCCAGGGGTGCTGTACTGTAGGAGGGGTACATAATGAGGCCAGGGGTGCTGTACTGTAGGAGGGGTACATAATGAGGCCAGGGGTGCTGTACTGTAGGAGGGGCACATAATGAGGCCAGGGGTGCTGTACTGTAGGAGGGGTACATAATGAGGCCAGGGGTGCTGTACTGGAGGAGGGGTATATAATGGGGCCAGGGGTGCTGCACTGTAGGAGGGGTACATAATGAGGCCAGGGGTGCTGTACTGGAGGAGGGGTACATAATGAGGCAAGGGGTGCTGTACTGGTGGAGGGGTGGATAATGAGGCCAGGGGTGCTGTACTGGAGGTGGGGTACATAATGAGGCCAGGGGTGCTGTACTGGAGGAGGGGTACATAATGAGGCCAGGGGTGCTGTACTGGAGGAGGGGTACATAATGAGGCCAGGGCTGCTGTACTGTAGGAGGGGTACATAATGAGGCCAGGGGTGCTGTACTGGAGGAGGGGTACATAATGAGGCCAGGGGTGCTGTACTGGAGGAGGGGTACATAATGAGGCCAGGGGTGCTGTACTGGAGGAGGGGTACATAATGGGGCCAGGTGTGCTGTACTGGAGGAGGGGTACATAATGGAGTCAGGCGTGCTGTACTGGAGGAGGGGTACATAATGAGGCCAGGGGGGCTGTACTGTAGGAGGGGTACATAATGAGGCCAGGGGTGCTGGACTGTAGGAGGGGTACATAATGAGGCCAGGCATGCTGTACTGGAGGAGGGGTACATAATGAGGCCAGGGGTGCTGTACTGGAGGAGGGGTACTTAATGAGGCCAGGGGTGCTGTACTGGAGGAGGGGTACATAATGAGGCCAGGGGTGCTGTACTGGAGGAGGGGTACATAATGAGGCCAGGGGTGCTGTACTGTAGGAGGGGTACATAATGAGGCCAGGGGTGCTGTACTGGAGGAGGGGTACATAATGGGGCCAGGGGTGCTGTACTGGAGGAGGGGTACATAATGAGGCCAGGGGTGCTGTACAGTAGGAGGGGTACATAATGAGGCCAGGGGTGCTGTACTGTAGGAGGGGTACATAATGAGGCCAGGGGTGCTGTACTGTAGGAGGGGCACATAATGAGGCCAGGGGTGCTGTACTGTAGGAGGGGTACATAATGAGGCCAGGGGTGCTGTACTGGAGGAGGGGTATATAATGGGGCCAGGGGTGCTGCACTGTAGGAGGGGTACATAATGAGACCAGGGGTGCTGTACTGGAGGAGGGGTACATAATGAGGCCAGGGGTGCTGTACTGGTGGAGGGGTGGATAATGAGGCCAGGGGGTGCTGTACTGGTGGAGGGGTGGATAATGAGGCCAGGGGTGCTGTACTGGAGGAGGGGTACATAATGAGGCCAGGGGTGCTGTACTGGAGGAGGGGTACATAATGAGGCCAGGGCTGCTGTACTGGAGGAGCGGTACATAATGAGGCCAGTGGTGCTGTACTGGAGGAGGGGTACATAATGAGGCCAGGGGTGCTGTACTGGAGGAGGGGTACATAATGAGGCCAGGGGTGCTGTACTGGAGGAGGGGTACATAATGAGGCCAGGGGTGCTGTACTGTAGGAGGGGTACATAAAGGGGCCAGGCGTGCTGTACTGGAGGAGGGGTACATAATGGAGTCAGGCGTGCTGTACTGGAGGAGGGGTACATAATGAGGCCAGGGGGGCTGTACTGGAGGAGGGGTACATAATGAGGCAAGGGGTGCTGTACTGTAGGAGGGGTACATAATGAGGCCAGGGATGCTGTACTGTAGGAGGGGTACATAATGGGGCCAGGGGTGCTGTACTGGAGGAGGGGTACATATTGGAGTCAGGCGTGCTGTACTGGAGGAGGGGTACATAATGAGGCTAGGGGTGCTGGACTGGAGGAGGGGTACATAATGAGGCCAGGCGTGCTGTTCTGGAGGAGGGGTACATAATGAGGCCAGGGGTGCTGTACTGGAGGAGGGGTACATAATGAGGCAAGGGGTGCTGTACTGTAGGAGGGGTACATAATGAGGCCAGGGGTGCTGTACTTTAGGAGGGGTACATAATGGGGCCAGGGGTGCTGTACTGGAGGAGGGGTACATATTGGAGTCAGGCGTGCTGTACTGGAGGAGGGGTACATAATGAGGCCAGGCGTGCTGTACTGGAGGAGGGGTACATAATGAGGCAAGGGGTGCTGTACTGGAGGAGGGGTACATAATGAGGCCAGTGGTGCTGTACTGGAGGAGGGGTACATAATGAGGCCAGGGGTGCTGTACTGTAGGAGGGGTACATAATGAGGCCAGGGGTGCTGTACTGGAGGAGGGGTGGATAATGAGGCCAGGGGTGCTGTACTGGAGGAGGGGTACATAATGAGGCCAGGGGTGCTGTACTGGAGGAGGGGTGGATAATGAGGCCAGGGGTGCTGTACTGGAGGTGGGGTACATAATGAGGCCAGGGGTGCTCTACTGGAGGAGGGTTACATAATGAGGCCAGGGGTGCTGTACTGGAGGAGGGGTACATAATGAGGCCAGGGGTGCTGTACTGGAGGAGGGGTACATAATGAGGCCAGGGGTGCTGTACTGGAGGAGGGGTACATAATGAGGCCAGGGGTGCTGTACTGTAGGAGGGGTACATAATGGGGCCAGGGGTGCTGTACTGGAGGAGGGGTACATAATGGAGTCAGGCGTGCTGTACTGGAGGAGGGGTACATAATGAGGCCAGGGGGGCTGTACTGTAGGAGGGGTACATAATGAGGCCAGGGGTGCTGTACTGTAGGAGGGGTACATAATGAGGCCAGGCGTGCTGTACTGGAGGAGGGGTACATAATGAGGCCAGGCGTGCTGTACTGGAGGAGGGGTACATAATGAGGCCAGGGGTGCTGTACTGGAGGAGGGGTACATAATGAGGCCAGGGGTGCTGTACTGGAGGAGGGGTACATAATGAGGCCAGGGGTGCTGTACTGTAGGAGGGGTACATAATGAGGCCAGGGGTGCTGTACTGGAGGAGGGGTACATAATGGGGCCAGGGGTGTTGTTCTGTAGGAGGGGTACATAATGAGGCCAGGGGTGCTGTACTGGAGGAGGGGTGGATAATGAGGCCAGGGGTGCTGTACTGGAGGAGGGGTACATAATGAGGCCAGGGGTGCTGTACTGTAGGAGGGGTACATAATGAGGCCAGGGGTGCTGTACTGTAGGAGGGGTACATAATGAGGTCAGGGGTGCTGTACTGGAGGAGGGGTACATAATGAGGCCAGGGGTGCTGTACTGGAGGAGGGGTACATAATGAGGCCAGGCGTGCTGTACTGTAGGAGGGGTACATAATGAGGCCAGGGGTGCTGTACTGTAGGCATAGTTGCCGACATTCAGCTCCCTCCTTCCGGGAGGGAGCTGAATGCCTGCATTGTGTGGGGGGCGTGGCCGGGCTATGATGCCGTTTTGGGGGCGGGACCGGGGTGTGACCGCTCGATCGCGTCATCGTGGCCCCGCCCCCTCTTCACAATGCCGGAAAAAAGACATTGTGAAGCAGGGGGCGGAGCCACGATGACGCGATTCAGCGCGAATCGCGTCATCGGGCCCCCCGCCAGCGGGGGTTTTTACTATTAGTCTGGGGGGGTAGGCGGCAGCCGGGAGGCTTGCCTGCCTTTCCGGGGGGTCGGGAGCGGCACCCGATATTCGGGAGGCTCCCGACCAAATCGGGACGGTAGGCAAGCCTGACTGTAGGAGGGGTACATGAGGCCAAGGGTGCTGTACTGGAGGAGGGGTACATAATGAGGCCAGGGGTGCTGTACTGGTGGAGGCCCAGACAGACACTATAGTGATTTTATGACTTTAGAAACTAGTAGAGGGCTCTGTTTGAAAGAGGGGTCTCTGTATTACAAACTGCATCTCTGCATTTGAATCCACACACTTGCGGCACTGTTGTGGCTGCCAGCTTTGGGGGTTGCAATGGAATCTCCTTACGCCTTGTAGTACCCTGCTAGTCTCGCTATGCTGTGGCTTATCGAGGCCCATGTAGTGCCCAGTGGGTCGGGAGTTACACACAGTGCATCCCAGACTTAGAATCTATAGTGATTCCATGTCTTTAGAAACTAGTAGCGGACTCTGGGCCTGATTCAGACCCGGTCGCAAGCGCTGAGCGCTCGTAAACGGGTCGATGTGTGCCCACTGGGCATGCGCACAATGGAGCCGGCTCTGTCATGCGCATGCGCGAGACCCGGCTAGCGATGGGTGCTCCGTCGCTCCAGGTCTCACACCAAAGGGGGCGAGCTGTCCATGGTGATTGACAGCTCACCCCGTTTTGTAGGCGGGCAGGGGGGGTGGCTGGCCAAACGGAGGCGTTCCTGAAGGAACGCCTGCCGTTTGGGGGTGGCCCTGCTGACATCACCAGTGATGTAAGTGGGAGAGCTCTCTGGGGCTTGCGGCCACGAGACCCTACCACAAGGGTCTTGTCACAAGCCCGATGGTCGTGATGGTCTTGACCATCGTAACCATCAACCTGGCCACTCACAAAAAGAAAACGCTGTGATTCAGAGCGAGCGCTCGTTCAGAGTGTCTGTCTCTGAATCAGGCCCTCTGTTTAAAAGTGGGGTCTCAGTATTACAAACTGACTGTGCTTTTTAAAGCACACACTTGCAGACAGCTCCGAGCCTTGCACATGGGATTTCTGGTGCATGCCCAATGGAGCCACTCCATACGCCATGTAGCGCCCTGCTAGTCACGTTATGCTGTGGCGTATTGAGTCTCATAGTACTGCGCATGTCTAGTGGAGCTGATCTGGAGTGACACAGTGCAATCAGCACTACACTAATGCACTGTGGGGGTCATTCAGACCCGCTCGCGAGCGCAGGACGCTCGCAAGCGGGTCGATGGTGCCCTACTGCGCATGCGCACGACGGAGGGAGCTCCGTCGTGCGTATGCGCGAGACCCGGCTAGTGACGGGATAGCCATCGCTCCGGGTCTCGCACCAAAGGGGCCGTGCTGTCGATGTTGATTGACAGCACGCTCCCTTTGGTGGGCGTGCCGGGGGCATGGCTGCCAGACGGAGGCGTTGCCATGGGAACGCCTACCGTCTGAAACTGGCCCCACTGACATCAGTAGTGATGTC
This sequence comes from Taudactylus pleione, assembly GCA_031769625.1. NCBI lineage: Eukaryota > Metazoa > Chordata > Amphibia > Anura > Myobatrachidae > Taudactylus > Taudactylus pleione. The sequence continues at coordinate 3,083,539 of JAUIMM010000334.1, forward strand.
AGTGGGAGTGATTTTGGCTCTGATAGAGCCAAAATCACTCCAGGGCTTGCGGAAGCGAGACCCTACCGCAGGGACTTGGTAGTGTGTGTGTTGTGTAATTTATACAGGTACAGTACCTGAGTTAACCAAAAAGATGCACTCCCAGTATTGCATATACTATAGACCGAACAATTGAAGTTCAGTATTTTTATCAAAGCCAACTGAACTCAATACATTGTCTACAACTTCATACCACCTGGCATTTCTATGCTACTTTATGCCACTGTACTGCTGATGCACTGTGTGCTCAAGAAAGTGGTGTACGGTGCTCCAATACAGTACCCACGACCCACGTAGCACCCTGCGAGTTGTGCTATGGTGTTTAGAGTCTTATAGTACTGTGCATGCCCAGTAGAGCCAGTCTGGAGTCACACACAGTGATACTATAGTGATTTCATGACTTTAGAAACAAGTAGTGGACTCTGGACCAGATTCAGACCCGGTCGCTAAGGTGCGCTCGCTCGCTCTGAGCAATTTTCGCCCATCTGCACATGCATATAATTCGCAGTGCGCGTGCGCAAGCCACTCATTGCTATCTGATATTGGTTGCTCGTAAGCCACTATCAGATCACTGCTTTGAGTGACAGATAGTGCCGTTTGTGGGTGGAAACAGGGGAAGGTGCTTGTGAACGGGGGAGTGGATGTGCGAACACAGGTGTGTCAGGCCGGCAAAACGCTGTTTAGAGGGTGTGCATAATTAGCAAAGTAGCATCATTGTACACGTCGCCTGCATGTATTTCAGCCAGCACTGATTGATTTGCTTGTGGCGGGTTAAGGCAACCTCAAGGGCTGCGGGCAGCTCCAATGGCTCACAATGGTCCCGATTAATCCTACATTTCCCAGAGATGACGTGTGTTGCGAGTGGCAAGGGAGCGTCTTTAGACACTTGAGAGCGCACTTTGCCGTAGCTTGCTAAAATATAGTGGGCGTCCTTACGCGATGCAGTGCGAGCACTTCATTTAAATATCCGGCCCCTTTTTGCCAGCGAGCAGCCGCAACTTGCGAGCGGGTCTGAATGAGCTCCTCTGTTTGAAAGAGGGGTCTCTGGATTATGCATCTGTGTCTTCTTGACTTTTTGGTATCATACTGTACCTGCTTGTAACACGGAACGCACTGATCCGCGCATGCATCTGTGATCTGTTTTTTTCACCGATGCTTGGAGCATGGATCTCTCTGATCTGTGCTTCAAGCATCTTCTGCTATTGCGTACGATCTAATATAAAAATCGTTAGATCGTGCACGATAGTTTTTACTGTACTGTATATCATGTACTGATTTACAGTAAAATTAATTCCTGTTCACTACTGTTGGGGTACTGTGTCGAACTCACTACATTATTCACAACAACCCCGACTGTAACTTGCAATGACAGATGCACGTTTTGGGTCTCAGACGCACTTAAAGACTGAAATAATTACACACAAACACCAAATTGAAAAATTAATGACAATTCTTTTACTTAACATAACATAATATACTGTATGCAGTTAATCACACCTTTTTAATACATGCTTTTAGATAAGATGAAAACAAAATGGATTTGCCAATGGTCACTGCATGATGCCAACTAGAAAAAGTAAACAAAAATGATTATTGTAAGTACTGTAGGTCAAACACAGTAGTGTACAGTAAATTAAAAATATATTCACTGTTATAGTTTAACAGTATACAGTATGAATCTACTACAGTATATACATTACTGCAGTTTATTTTCAGTAAGTCTTTACCCAACAACTTTATTACATTAGCATGACATTAGCATGCATTTCTAAGAGAGGTGCGGTGCGGTGCCTGCTGTAGTGCAGGTGTACTTCCATAGCTTGCATCGCACCCTCTCACCTTCAGCCTGTATGTTGCTCAGACGGTCCTGGACTTCCAAGCTGGACACGAACACGACTACCTAGGAGGAAGGAAATGACGTGAGAACTGTCCTTCCTCAATGCCAACCGATACGCCCACCGGACCGAGGACTACACAAAAACATTTGGGTTTTAAGTGAGAATCATCACTGGCACTTTTGGCCTCAGATCCTGAGTTTCACCTATACAGTAGGTGCTCGTGCACCAGGTGAAGACTCAACTTCGCACCAGAGAGCAAGGTCCACTGTACGCCCTGAAGAAAGGAGGATAGGCAGAGATTAACAGACAGTCAAAGACAGAGACACACGGGTCTCACCGGAGATACTCTTGTTCTTCGTCCCACTCGATCCCACACACAGGTCCCTGTAGGAGAGAGAATATGCTGTGCACGGCCCTTTCCTGCTCTAACAGTGTGTCACACTAATCCACATATCCACATTAATATCGGCCCTAACTCACCGGCCTAACAAACTACAGTATGTGTGTGGTGTAACACAATCTGCAAATGCAACAGTTGGTAATAGGGCTACAGTACATCAATATACTCTGCACGGCGACACACAAAACAATTCAAGGACAGTTAGAGCATACAAAAGTGACCACGGATTAATAACCAGAGTACTAACTTCACCCCCATGGGCCTAGTGCCCTACACCTGGTGGTCTAGGTAGGGTTTAATGTACAGTAGGCCTCACAGAGGGCCTACCTGTTATGGTGGAAGAGGCTGCAGGGGGGAACTTCTGTAGCTCTTTTGCTTTCCACCATCGTAGTCCCCTCCGGTCCTCAGTTTCTTTCTTCTGCCGCTGACATGTCCTGGCCAGCGGCGCCGCCTCTTCCTCTCTTCAGACCTGGTGGTCTAGGTAGGGGTTAATGTACAGTAGGCCTCACAGAGGGCCTACCTGTTATGGTAGAAGAGGCTGTGGGGGGGGGACTTCTTTAGCTCTTTTGCTTTCCACCCACCCCCGCAGTCCTCTCCGGTCCTCAGCAGATTGAACAACAATAATGATAACATTACAGTACTGTAATTGTTGATTTTTTGAGACTTTTCTATGCAGTTTAACATTATTGTTATTCAATCTGTAAGAGTTACTGTAGAATATAATTTTTTACACAGTAATAACGTTCTACAGTACAGTATTACCCACCACAGTACAATACTCTACCTTTTTTCAGGATGACTAAAGACAAATGTTGATTCTTCTTCACATCACCACACTTTCAAGTCTCAAGTCATGTTTGTTGATTTATGATCTCGACTTGGTGGCTGTGTGACTGTCCATTCAATGTGTCCTTTATCCGGTTCAGTTCCTTTTTTCCAATAATGTATCTTGCATGACATATTGAGAGGATATCTTCTTTTAAATTGTTGGGGATTGGTACTTTCTTTCGACTGCCATTAAAGTTCACACGCTTGGTCAGGGCTGGATTGATGACCACATGGGCCTGGAGCTGAAAATGACCAAAGGGCCTATTATGCAAAGCAGACGAGGCATGTCCAGTGCTGTGCGGGTGTGCCCAGTGCCATGTGGGCGTGTACCCCCTATACTCTCTGCTCCAATGTCTACCTAAATATGTAAAAGGAAAAAAATCCTTCATTTTGTGAGGTAAATAGAAATACAATTTTACTACTTATGATTTATGGCTGACCATGTGGACAGCAGATGGCCAGTCAGCATCATGTTGTCATGACAATGGGCCTATTTTTATGTGGAGGCCTGAAGCTGTAGCTCCATCCGCCCCATTGTTAATCTGGCCCTGCGCTTGGTCCAATTGCAGTAAAGGTTGTAGGGCACATGTTCTTGAAAGATTGCTTGGGCATAATGATGCCTCTCACCATTGCCAGCTCTGTAAAGTTCATTGTCCTTCTCAGTGCTGATTACAGCCAATGGTATATCTGGCAAGGGTGTTCCAAATACAGTCTGTGGTGCTTGGGTGCTTGACATGACAGGTGTTTCTGGTGAAAGTACAGGTAAGCTTGCACTGTTGATTCTCAATGCTTCAGCTGACAGTTTGGGCAGACGATACGATGTCACAGGTGTACTCTCCAAATGAGGCAGGCTGAATGATGGCACTGGTGTAATGTCCAAGTTTTGTGATGCCACTGTAGTGTCCATGTCTAGCAAATGGAATAATGGTGAGGTCTCCAAGTTGTAATCCTCAGGGTCGTTGTAATCCTCAGGGTCAATTTCATCAGGCGTGACCATTTCCAGATCATACTGTACTGCCTGGTCATATTTGTTCCTGGTACGCTGGGCAGAGACCTCTTGCCAGTCTTCTTTAGTTTGCCGGATGGCTTTGTCAGGGCTCAGCCGGGGATCGGCACTTCCTTACCGTCCCGTCGGCTTCCTCTGACATCCCAGGCGGTCGGGTGGCTGGCGCGGTGTCGGGGGAGGAGCTGAGCATTCTCCCCGCATGCAGGAGACTGCGGGTGGTCTGGTGCCGGGGATCGGAGTTCCTGACATGGGCGCTGCCATGACAGTCTGGGATAGGTGAGTAGTCAGCTGATGCTGTGCACCTATCAAAGGTTTCCTATGGGTACTTAACTGGCTCACAGTCTGCAGGATGTTGCCTGAACAACGGTTGTCTCCTAGTGTATTTTAGTGAGTTCCCGGTCCAGGTTCCTGTGCTCTTTTGTGGCTGCTACAGTGTGTTACCATCTCCACCTGTGCACTTTAAAAGTCTTCAGCGATCTCCTGTGCTACAGTGTGTTACCACCTCCACCTGTGTGCTTTAACTTCTCCAGTGATCTCCCGTGCTACAGTGTGCGCCCATTACCTGCATACCTCCGGTGCAAATAGAGCGTCCCTACGCTACCAGTGGAAAAGTACTCATGTGCCGGGGTCAGCCGGTATACCCCCTCAAGGGGTTCTATCCCTAAAGGAGACCCCCCCATACTCTCGTGCCTCACATTAGGCATACCATCTTAGCGCCACTGCCATTTGTGTCTCCATTCCCGCGGGGTTGGGTACCTGGTCAAAGGACTGCGACCTACCTGCAGGGTGCAGCTAAGCCCAAATCCCGCTTGGAGGGGTCACTGGCGAACACCACCCTGTGGGTTAGACTCCATGCCATTGCCCAGGATCTCGTCAACACCCAAGATCTGTGGATGAGGAGAACATATATCCAGGCCCCTCGTCTCCGTTTCCTCCCGCAACCCAGATCCACAGCTTCCAACACTTCAGCCTCAGTCGTGACAGGCTTCTTTCATTGCTTCTGTCCTTTAGTCCTTCTTTGAAAGTGTCAATTTTTGCCTCCAGATGATACACTTTCCCACGAGGTCTCTCACCATCTGAGCACAGCTACATGTGCATGCATTCTTTTCTTCAAATTACAGTTTTCAACGGGCTGGTGAATGGGATGCATCTTTCACAGGTGTACAAACCAAAGGCTCCAAAGTGTCCAGTTCTTCATTCAGTGGATTTGGTGCATCGATCACTGATCTTTCCTCCTGGGTCTTCATGTTCATTGGTTGCTCCACGTTCATTGGTCCATTATCTCCTTTGTCCTGATACAAAGACAAGCACTTGGCCTTTGCATTCTTCCTTGCCTTGACAGGTACAGGTACATTTTCCTTCCCTGCTTTCTTCTTGGAAGGTTTTGTTGTAGACCGTTGTGGCACTACTGCACTCAGCCTCTTGCTCAGTGGAGGTTGGCAAGATGAGGCACCGGTGTAAAAAGCTCTACTCTTCACCATTTTCACTGTTCAGTGCACTCTGAAATACAGAAGTATAAAGACACTGTAAATACAGTATTAAGCAAAATAGTGGAAATATACATTTTTCACATTACAGCACTGTAAACAATTTCAGTACTCATACTGTATGTAATTTACTTTCAAGAATGTGCCGCTAGTCTATACAACTACAGTAATACCCCTTTCACACAAAAAAACAAATTAGCGGGTAAAGCACCTTACTGTATCTGGTACAGTTAAAGCTGCCAAGAGCTGCTCTGGGCCCAGGTGACAGGGGGCGTGGACTAATCACGGGAGACATGGCCACGCCCCCTTAGGAAAAAAAACACAGAAAAAAAAACATTTTAGCAGTGCCGCTTGAGCACTGGGAGGGGGGAGCTGTGAGCCTCTCAGCCTGGTGCACAGCCAGTGGGGGGTGCAATCAGCGTGATCGCTCCCCCATAGGCATAATTGACTGCCCCAGCTGCTGCTTAGCAGCTGCGAACAGTCTCCCACTGCAGCCCAGCACACAGCAGCATGTACTGGGCTGCTGTGATGTAGAAGGGAGGAGGGGCGGTGCCAGGCCCCCAGTGGGTCCCTTCAGCAAGCCCGGGCCCAGGTAATTTATACACGCTCTTCCCCCCCTCTCGGCGCCCCTAAGTACAGTAATTTGCTGATGAACACGGAGATTTTTACTGTGTGAAATGGTCACCCTGAGACTTTGACCTTTTAACCAGGGTTGGAGACCTGGTAAATTCAACCTGGGTTGACCCTTTCACATAGAATAAATGCTCATATCGATTTGCAAATCACTGTGTAAAAGTGCTACTGTATACACAGTAATTTGATTGTCTGTGCGAAAAGGGGGTACAAAGTGGGACCATCAAATAAACCTGTGCTTCAAATGCAGGATAAAAACAGGGTTTTTTGCTATTTTCTGTGTGAAAGGGGCAGGGCTATTTTTCATCAAGAACTAAGGGCCTGATTCAGATCCGCTCGCAAGCCCCGGAGCGAGCGAGAGAGAAATTCTCTCACTCCGGGACTCACTACAAAAGGGGCAGCTGTCGTTGTTGATCGACAGCTCACCCCATTTTGTAGGCGAGGAGGGGGGGTGGCTACACAAATGGAAGCGTTCCTGAAGGAATGGCTGCCGTTTGTGGGAGGCACCACTGACATCACCAGTGATGTCAGTGGAGAGCATCCTGCTCTGTAAGAGCAGGAAGCTCTCTGGGGCTTGCGACGGACGAGACCCTATCACAAGGGTCTCGTCGCAACCCCCGATGGTCGCGACCATCGCGACCATCACCTGGCCGCTCGCAAAAGCTGTGGGTGGTCACCCACAGCTTAGCAAGCAGCCAGGAGGCCGCAACAACAAAAAAACGCCCTGGTTCAGAGCGAGCGCTCTTAAAGAGCGTCCGGCGCTGAATCAGGCCCTCAGTTCCTGTACCACTCATTAACTACAGTATGACAGGCCAAAATGAACTTTTAACAAGATACTGCAAGTTTTAGTTTAAAGGCTGTTTTGAGTGCTTTTTTTTCTACAGAAAATATATATTCAGTAAATATTAAAAAAAAAATATATATATATATAGATATATACAGTATATATTAGATATACAAGTACTGTATATACAGTATATTGTATATACGGTATAATGGTTTTTCTATAGCTCCACCCCAGTAGCTCCACCCACAATTTCTGAACCTATTTTTCCCGAAATATATCCCTGGAAAGGGGTATTACTGTAGTTACAGTACTTAATAAACCAACATGAACCATTAAACTGGCCCACACATCTAAAGATTATCTGTCCAACCAGCCAACTAGTTGATTGGTTGGAATGAAAATCTAGTAAGGTATGAAAGCAAATGACAATCAGCAATTTGCTCCCAAATGCTGGAAAATGGACCAAAACTGTTGTTTGAACAAATAGTTTAGATCAAACATTTAACAAACTTGTCTGAATGACCATTTTCATCTGTTTTCTGGCATTTAGGAGCAAATTGCTGATCATCACTTACTCCCATACATTACCAGATTTTCATTCCAACCAATCAACAAGTTGGCTGGTTGGATGTAAATTGGTCTAGTGTGTGGCCAGCTTTACAGTAGGGATTAAAAGCTCTATTCTTGGACATCCCTCTGAATTGATGAATGCCATCAGCTGTGTTGAGCAAATTACAGTAATTGACAATAAAGGTGTTTCACCACAGGTGACGGCAATCATACTGTAAATTAAAAGGGAAGTCCAGGAATACAGCATTTTGTCCCTCCTGGCTCATGTTGGGAAACATACAGTACAGGTAGGTCTACCCCTACACCACATACTGTATGCGACTGGGTACGAAAACAATGGCATACAGGGCATGTAAAATGAGGCTGATCTATTGTAACTCAATACACAAATATGCGTCTAGGGTCAGTTAATGGGCTAATATGATACACAGCACTATATGGGTTTATACACAACTCACAACATGGCCGTCAAGCGTGCACAGAGGCAGTGGGAGGCTATAGGAGCGATCAGCGGTATACAGGGTATGTGAAATGTGGCCTGCTAGATGGGGTCTATTTACTAAGCAGTGATATGAGACAAAGGGAAAAGAGATAAGGTACCAGCCAATCCACTCCCAACTGTCATTTTTCAAACACAGTCTGTGACATGGCAGTTGTGAGCTGATTGGCTGGTACATTCTCATTTCACTCGGTCTCCTAACACTGCTTAGTAAATAGACCCCTCAATATAACGAACACAGTAGTCGCTCCGTGCTGCCTACCAAAGTTCATAGATGAACAAAGCAAATAGAACAATTACAGGGAACCCCTGTTCTAAAGTCATGAAATGACTATAGTTCTAAGGGCTGTATTCAATTGCCGGATAAAAGCCATTATTGGCGATACTTTTTCACCGATGACGTCTTTTTCGCCGGTTTCAACTTATCCCCGTATTCAATTGTGGAGACTTTTCGCAGGTGCGAAAAGTCAATGCAAAAGAACCAGCAAAAACTTTTCACCTATGAATAGGTGTCGTATAAAAGTGCAGAATTGTGGTTTTGGGGTACAAACTCTCCAAAACCACCCTGCACCCCTTGGACAGTCCCCCAAAGGTATTCTGAGTCCAAATTTTTTTTTAAAAAGTACCACAGGACACCCCAAAAAACTACTTTCAATTATGGGGTGAAAAAAAACAAAGTTGGGGAACAAACTTCTAAACCAGTGAAATAGACTCGGGGGGGTCCCCAAGTATGTGCCAGGTGTTTTTGAGTTTGCAGGTGGTTGCGGCAAGTGGATTTTTCATGTTTTTTAAAAGTTCACATTACCCACTTTAAAATATGCTTGCAACCATTTTCAGGTACCCCAAATTTGATGGGACTACTTATTTTTCCATAAAAAACTTGCTAAATCCAATTGTTTACCATTTTTTCAAACACACAAAATAACAGCTATTGACACCATTTAAACACCCAAAATACCTGCAGCAGGGCTATTTGGGGGTACCCATAGTGAACCCCCATGTCAGAGCATCTTATGGGGGGTGTCAGGCTGATTTCCCCAAAAATGACAGCACTTTTTGCTCATTACATTTTCGCCGGGTCCCGTTTTCGCCAATTTGGAAATGAATACGGGGATATGCGTGGATGAGCGTGATACTTTACCGCTCAGAAAACTAGCGATGATGGCGAAAAGTCCGGCAATGGACTTTTCGCTCCTAATTGAATATGCCCCTAAGTCTGGGATGCACTGTGACCCACTGGGCATGTGACCCACTGGGCATGCGCAGTACTATGGGCCCCCCATACGCCACAGCATGATGCCACTAGCAGAGCGCTACATGGAGTATGGAGTGGCTCTACTGGGCATGCGCCAGAGATCCCATTGCAACCCCCAGAGCTGGCAGCCACCACAGCGCTGACGTGCCAACAATGCCGCAAGTGTGCGGATTAAAACCCCACTTTCAAACAAAGCTCGCTACTAGTTTCTAAAGTCATGAAATTACTATAGTGTCTAAGTCTGGGATGCACTGTGTGTGACTCCTGACCCACTGGGCATGCGCAGTACTATGAGCCTACCATACCCCACAGCATAGCGCGACTAGCAAGGTGCTACATGGCTATGGAGCGGCTCCACTGGGCGTGCGCCAGAGATCCGATTGCAACCCCCAGGCATCACACAGAGGGGGCGTGGCCTGCACTGGGCCAGCGAATAATGTTATATATATCAAAATGACCCTCAGCAGAAAAAAGGTTTCCCACCCCTGGTCTATATGATGAATGTCGACTATCATATCCAACCCAATTAGAAAGCACAGAAAGTACAGAGACATTATTACAAATGTGTTTTTTTTAAAAGCTTTCATCAGAGCTTATTTATTACCTTCCTCTTGCGGAATGGACCGCTGTCCCCATACACTAGTATGGGGACAGAATTAATCAAACTCCGAAAATACAATATTTTCAGAGCTTGATTGCGGGAGCATTAGCCGTCTTCATTGAATTGGGTGGATTTGGGTGTACACACTATATCAGGGGTCTTCATTGTGGCCACATTAAAAATTCAACAAAGCCCGAGGGCCACTAAGCTATACAGTACTGCGGTATTTAGACTCTGCCCCCTCCTGACACAATTATGTTCCATAACTGCCCCCCTCCTACAATTTTAATTAGGTCCCCGAATGGCCCATTCCTCACACAATTATAATTATGCCCCATAACTATCCCTCCTCCATTAATTATGTCAGGTAGTTTCCCTCATCCTCAAACAATTATGTCCCACAACTGTCTCCTTCTGCAGTGCCCCTTATACAGTGCCCCCAGTACTGGTCCCCCCTATGCAGTGACCCCAGTAGTGGTGCCCGTTATGTAGTGCTCCCAGTAGTGGTTCCCATTTTGTAGTGCCCCCGGTAGTGATCCCCATTATGTAGTGCCCCTTACATATACACAGACAACAACAAAAAAACAATACTTACCTGAATCCCTGGTCCTGTGCCTGCCGCTGTCCGCTCCGCCGTCCTCTCGGCCCGCTCTGCATTATGAGAGAGTTGTCATGACGTCTCTCCCTTCACCCACTGCGGGAGCCGAAAGGCGGAGCTCATGAGTGAGCTCCAGCCAGGCTCTGGCTGAGGGTGCAGCAGACAATGAGAGTCTGTCTGACTCTCATTGGCTGCTAAAACAAACACACCGAGTGACTACCCAGCACCGGCGGCGGTGTTTTTGTTACTGTGTAGTGCAGACCGCACTCACTGCGGTCCGCACTACACTAACTAAAACGGACCTTGACCGCGTCACTGGTGAGGGGGTGACATGACATGTGCACACGACCGGCGGGCCACGGGGAGCAAAGAAGACCCTTGCACTATATGATGGTCTTAGTGATCCATTGTGGATCGCAGGATCAGCCAATATATCGTATAGTGTGTTCCCAGCTAAAGTTCCAACCAATCAGCTCCTGTCATTTTACACACTGCGTTTGAAAAATGACAGTTAGGAGCTAATTGGTTGGTACTTTATCGCTTTCGAAGCTTTGATAAATCGCCCCCTTTATCTATCTCCAAGGTTTGATACATCTCCCCCTTAATCCCTTATATTGGAATAGTCCCGCCAGCCCATGGATAAATTCAGGGATGTTCTAAGGCAGGGATGGGGAATCTATTTTCTGCCAAGGGCCATTTGGATATATATAACATCATTCGCAGGCCCAGTGCATGCCACGCCCCCTTCATGTGATGTCACACAGGGGCGGGGACACAATTGCTGGTGATTACAGCAATGCCCACAGCATCCTGAGGATGCTCCGGGGAGCTGTAAGGGCAGAGGTGTGACCGTCTGAAGTGTCCTAATACATGCCATTATACAGCATTTAAGTAGAGGTTTGGGGGAGCATATTCAGGGCCTGATTCAGCAAGGATCACAACTGCTAAAGTGTACGCAGACAGCCGACTGCTGCGCATGTGTATGCATTGCAGTACGCAACAATCAGCCGCGATCAAAGTGACTACGCAGACCCATTGCAGAGTGATTGACAGGAAGTACCGTTTGGGGGTGCTGATGTGAGGGTGGTCGGAGAAACGCAGGCGTGCAAGTGCATTTGAACGCCGTTGCAGGGGCGTGCATAAATTATCCACTGCGATGGCATACACAGCCTGAGCTCTCACTGCGTGCAGGAAACTTAGCAATTTAGTGCTAGGGTCAGGCCTGCCTTAAATGTGCCAGTGGATCTGATGTACTTCGATGTTACTGATGTTTTGGCTGGATTGAAAGGTATTACGGATGTACGAGAGGGGAAGGGGGCGTCTACATGTTGTCAGTGAGAGTACTTTGCGATTGCAATTAATAGCATACTTTTGCCGGCAGAACTGCGTGCGTGATTGCTATAGCGATCACAATAGCAATCCTTGCTGAATCAGGCCCTCAGTGTGGAAGGCTCATTTAGATTAAAGGCCGGTACACACTAGACGATGTGCCCAATATCTCGTCCGATCCGACCAGATCAGATGATATATTGTCTAGTGTGTACCCGGCATAAGGCCTCACTATTCAAGTATTAAATAGACTATTAGCATCACTATTAGCATCACTATATAGCTCCTAGCTCACAGCATTGGCTTTTACGTCAATTAAATTGCTATATTACCAAAATGTAAATTGATATTATACAACACCTTGATAGAAGTATGAAAGTATATAGCATTAGCATAATTCACAGTATACCAAGACTAAAACAACAAGAATCCAATTATACTTGTGGGAGAGGGAGAGGGAGAGAGAGAGAAAGGGGGAGGGGGAGAGAGCGGGAGAGGGAGAGAAAAAGAGAGAGAGAGAGAGAGCGGGAGGGGGAGAGGAAGAGAGAGAGAGAAGAAAAGATAGAGAGAGAGGGGGAGAGGGAGAGAGAGAGAGAGAGAGAAGAAAAGAGAGAGAGAGAGAGAGAGAGAGAGAGAGAGAGAGAGAGAGAGAGAGAGAGAGAGAGAGAGAGAGAGAGAGAGGGAGAGAGAGGGAATTGTAAAAGGAATACATTTTTGTTACAGGTATCCAAAACTAAAATACTAATACATCAGGGCTTGCTTATTAGAGGGTTCTTTGCTGGACCTTCTGAACCAGGCACAAACGTATATTTGTATATATACAGTACATCTGGTAAAGGTGGCATCATTTCATTGTTCAGTTAACCATATGCAATTTTATGTACACAACTATATTGAAAAGTTCTGTGTGTAGTAAGATGCTTATTGTCATTTGTTAAGCACATATTCATATTTAAAGAAAAAGAAACACTTATATCATATATAGGGGTATATTTAATAAAGTGCAGGTTTTTAGAAGTACAGATGTTGCCCATAGCAACCAATCAGATTCTACATATTATCATCTATAAGGTGCTAGATAAATGTTAAGTAAAATCTGATTGGTTGCTATGGGCAACAGCTCCATTTTTAAAATCAATTTAGTAAATATACCCCTTAGTGTGTGTTATTCCTTATTGAGGAAGAGTGAGGGGTATCGGCAGCCACACAATTTCAAGGAGGTAAAAAAAAATAACAGTTTAATTTTATCAAACTGTAGAAATAATACTAAAATACTCAGTGGGACAGGATATGAACAGGACTACTAGTATCATTTATATATTGTGCTAATTACACCATATTATTTAATCCTTATTAATATTTTGGGTTTTCCCGAGTAGACATATACCGATTACCAATACTTGGGTGGAGGCACTGATCTAAAAAGGTACACCCCTTAACATGAGGTTAAGGGTGGGTACATATATACACCAAGTTAATTCGTAACCTAGGGTCCCTTTAAAGTGGTTAAAGGGGGGCTACAGAGGTAATGGAGGATTTAACCATTCTCTGCTCCTGCTGCCACCACGCATCTAAGAGTCCAGTGAAGAAGGGAGTGAACAGTGATCCCCCAGTGTATGAGCAAGTTGGTGATAGCAGGAGCTCGGTATACAATTAGTAAATTAAAGAAGCACCTTGATGACACCATTCTATCACCACTTTATGTACTCAGTGAAGACATGACTGCTGGCTGGCCTGGGAGGGGAGGAGCAGCTTTGCCAGACATATATTCGAAACCAGATCAAAGTTACAAAATGTTTGTTTGTCTTTATGTAATTGAATCCTCATATGCTGCATCCGTATTACATAAAAACAAGTTTGACAAACACGATGTACAAGAGCTGCATTTCCCTCAGCAACTCCTAGGCCTGAGCTCACTGGGCATAACGCTATAACGGACCCTGACCATACTTGCCTACATTTTGTACCTCCCTTCTGTCCAAGTGCCAAGTGCGATTCATGGCCCAGCCCACTTCTGAGCAATGCCATCAATAGAAAAGTGTGTGGGATCCAGGTGGGTCTCCTAGGCAGGGTCAGACTGGCCCACAGGGCTACAGGGGAAATCCCCGGTGGCCCCCACTACCTGAGGGCCTCACCTCCTCTTCTAATGTCACGTTTTGGACAGAGCACTTGAATTATACATTGTTACTCTATTACAGAGTCAGTTACCTGGCAGAGTAGGAACATGGATGAACAGACCATGCAGTGTAGTATCCATGTCGTCTACAAGCTATGTACTCTATAATGGTAGGCCAAGCCTCTGCGGTGGCTGGACACACCCCTATGGAGGCTGGCCACACCCTTTAAGCATGGGCCCCTACCCCTGCCTTCCCCCTGGTGGGCCCTTCATGCCTCAGTCCCACATTGCTCCTAGGCATATTGGTGGAGTAGTCAGTATGGCCATACCTCTAGTACACCACAGGGACAGAAAAGGATGTGGGGAAGTAGAACTAATTCCATCTCAAACTGCATGCTGCAAAGAAGGAAACTAGTATACGCAAGATCTGAGGCCAGTTGGGAAAATGCTAGTATTCAGGATAGCTAGGAATGTCACATACAGTAACTATAGCTATACAAACTGCTGCTTAGAAAAAGGGGCTTTATTGAAGCAATACTAGAGGAATGTCATCAGGAAAAAGCCTGTGTACAAGATGGAAGTGGTGTGCTTTAGTACTAAGGGGCACATTTATCAAAGTATATTTCAGGTATAATCCCCTACCTCAAATATTAAGTATCCCCCGAATGTATTAAGGAGGGACCGCAGAAGGTATCTCCGATATCTGCTGTGATCCCTCCATTACCGCTGGCAGCCGCATCCCCCATAGGTTTCTATGGGGGATGCGATGCTGCCAAATTTACCAATATCTGGAATGCGATGCATTACAGATATTGGCTCCTGCTGCTAACGCCAACTGAAGATGGCATTAGCCGCTGTAGCCTATGGGCTACAATGTTCATAATTAGCCGGCGGAGACCCCCTGCACTGGCCGTGTCCCTGCATGTCCCGGATGATACATCCGGCCGCTATGATCGCATTTTGCAATGCCATCATGGGCGGTACTGGTATGCCCTGATCGCGTTGCAAGAGCAATCATTAATAATGGGGGCCTGAAGGAGAGATCACATGTGTGTGAAAATAAATCTGAGAACCAGCCAATGAGCCTGCAAGCTGGAAAAATCAGTTACTTTGAGGCTGGATATCTTATAGGACTAGCTGTTGGCTGCTGCTTCGCCCACAATGAAATCTCTTCTGCCAACAATTTTTTTATTTGAGGTGTTCTAGTTATATTCCTTTGCATAGGGGCCCTGTCGCGAGAGTGGCCCACGTGACCAGCAGCGCTATACAAACTGGTGGCAGCAGCACCTTTACCCACCACTCACACCAATGTCACTGTGTGCCCTGTACACAGACTGCTATGTAGCCTATCCTATTCACCCACCACTCACACCAATGTCACTGTGTGCCCTGTACACAGACTGCTATGTAGCCTATCCTATTCACCCACCACTCACACCAATGTCACTGTGTGCCCTGTTCACAGACTGCTATGTAACCTATCCTATTCACCCACCACTCACACCAATGTCACTGTGTGCCCTGTGCACAGACTGCTATGTAGCCTATCCTATTCACCCACCACTCACACCAATGTCACTGTGTGCCCTGTGCACAGACTGCTATGTAACCTATCCTATTCACCCCATAGTTGTCGACTTTCTGGCTGCTCCTTCCGGGAGGGAGCAGCCAGATCGGCAGGGCAGCGGGGGGTGTGGCAAAAAAGGGGGCGTGTCCAGATGGGTGCCTGGCATTGTTAGGCGTCACGGGGCGGGGTCACGCGAATTGCGTCACTGGCTGCCCTCGCAGCGGGGGTTAGGTGTAAATTGCGGGAGGATGACGGGGGATCGGCGGCCGCCGGCCGCCGGGAGGCTTGCCTGCCTTTCCGGGGGGCGGGAGCTGCACCCGATTATCGGGAGGCTCCCGCCCAAATCGGGATGGTAGGCAACCCTGATTCACCCACCACTCACACTAATGTCACTGTGTGCCCTGTGCACAGACTGCTATGTAGCCTATCCTATTCACCCACCACTCACACCAATGTCACTGTGTGCCCTGTGCACAGACTGCTATGTAGCCTATCCTATTCACCCACCACTCACACCAATGTCACTGTGTGCCCTGTGCACAGACTACTATGTAACCTCTCCTATTCATCCACCACTCACACCAATGTCACTGTGTGCCCTGTGCACAGACTATGTATCCTATTCACCCACCACTCACACCAATGTCACTGTGTACCCTGTGCACAGACTGCTATGTAAACTATCCTATTCACCCACCACTCACACCAATGTTACTGTGTGCCCTGTTCACAGACTGCAATGTAGCCTATCCTATTCAAGGCAACGCAGGCCCAAAGCACCTCTCCCCCCTCCCCTTACAGGTGCGCGTGGCCATTGTGCAACCCCTGTCTATTTGCGAATGGTCGTTCAGAAAAAGGGGCCGGCTATTTAAATTAAGTGCTCGCTCTTTGCGGTCTGTTGACACCTCTATGTCTGAGCGAGCGAACGAAACATGCGCTCGCTATTTTGTAAAGACACCCCCTGGCCGTTCGCACCATACGTCATCTCTGCTATTTATTAGATTAATTGAGTACATCGAAAGGCTTCTTAACTGCTCGCAGTGCTTGTGGTTGGATTTTCCTACCGCAATCATGCGAACAGTTCAGGATAAGAGACAACCAAGTGACGTGGCCGATGACGCTGCTTTGTTAAGTATGCACACCCTTAAAACGCCCGTTTTGACCGTTTGGCACGCCTGCGCTCAGATCTCCACTCCCCGTTTTCAAGCACCTTCCCCTGTTACCACCCACAAACGCCTCATCCTGTCACTCAAATTAGCAGACACTCACTATTTTGCGAGCGCACAATTTCCGACCGCAATGACTGGTTGGCGCATGTGCATGACCCATATGCAGATGTGCGAACATCGCTCGGAGCGAACGAGCAGCTCTGAATCAGGCCCTCAGTACCATCTGTATGTTGGTGAGACTCAAATCTACCTATCCTCTCCAGATTTATCACCATCTGTATTGGTCCGTGTCACTGAATGTATTTCTGCCATTTCATCTTGGATGTCATCTCGCTACCTGAAACTTAATATTTCTAAAACAGAATTAATTATATTTCCACCGGCCAATAACAGTTACCAATCTGATCTCTTTATCACTGTTGATAACTCAACAATCCAACCCACCCAACAAGCTCGCTGCCTTGGTGTCATCCTTGATTCTGAACTGTCCTTTGTTCCCCACATTCAATCTGTCTCAAAATCATGTTACATACATCTAAAAAACATATACAAAATTTGACCATATCTCACACAAGACACTGCAAAAACTCTAATCCATGCACTCATTGTTTCCCACATTGACTATTGCAATAGTCTCCTTACTGGTCTTCCCAAAAACAGGCTATCGCCATTACAATCCATTATGAATGCAGCTGGGAGGCTTATCTTCCTTGCCAAACGTTCATCGTCTGCTGCCCAGCTCTGTCAGTCCCTCCATTGGTTGCCGGTTTTCTACCGTATTCAATACAAAATACTGTTACTTACACATAAGGCCATTAACCGAATTACACCAACATACATCTCTTCACTCATCTCAAAATATCTCCCAACCCGACCTCTCCACTCAGCACAATATCTGCGTCTCTCATCCCCGCGCATTACTTGCTCCCATTTACGGTTACAGGACTTTCTTTGGGCTGCACCCACTTTATGGATAAGACTTACCTCTAGTCTTCAATCGTTCAAGCGTTCCCTGAAAACTCACCTCTTCAGACAAGCTTATCAGATTCCAGAACTGACCACATAACCTTCATAGCTTCCATGTCTTATTACATCCCCTCTCACAGTCCACACATAAACTCACACACTGTCTTTCCTTCACATACTCCTGACATTTGGCCAACATTCCTGTGTGACTGGATCATGCAGTCCACCAAGAAAGTCTGCATTCTGGCCGGACCAAATTGTAATATATATAGCACCTATCCTTGTGTATCAAAGCCTATTTCCCTATAGATTGTAAGCTTGCAAGCAGGGCCCTCTTACCTCTATGTCTGTCTGTTATTACCCTGTTTTGTTCTATAAATGTTTCCAATTGTACAGCGCAACGGAATATGCTGCGCTATATAAGCAACTGTTAATAAATAAATAAATAAAATACAAATGCAGTGGCGTAACTAGGGGTGGTCAGGCAGGATGCGTGCCCTGGGCGCGTGGGACCGGCGGTGCGGGGGGGCGCCACCGGCCACGGTCCGGCCCGCCCTAGTTAGCCACCAGTGTAGACCCGACCGCAGTGAGTGTGGTCAGCGCTACACATTTACACAGGACCGGCACTAGGCTTCCAGTGCCGGTCCTGTGCTGCACAGCTGAGCCCGTTCCCTCCCCGTCAGTGCTTACCCAATAGCGCTAGGAGGCGGGCTCAGGCTGTGCATAACACACGCATCGCCGCCAGCGCTGGCGGCTGTGCATAACACACGCATCGCCGCCAGCGCTGGCGGCAATGCGTGTGTTAAACAGCAGCCAATGAAAGTCAGATAGACTCTCATTGACTGCTGCAGGACCCACTGCAGGAGCCGGGCTTCCGTCCGGCTCCTGCAGTGGGTAATGGGACAGACGTCATGACATCATGACGTCTCTCCCATAATGCTGAGCGCGCCAGCCCGGGAGGACTGGCGGGCGGCGGCGGGAGCGGTGTCGCGGACCGGAGCAGCAGCAGCGTGGCTTCAGGTAAGTATATTTTTAAATATATATATTTTTTTAAACCTGTCTGCACTACTGGGGGCACAACAGGGGAGGGGGGTGGCTACTACTGGGGGGACCTCTACTGGGGGTGGGGGCACAATGGGGGAGGGGTGGCTACTACTGGGGGCACCATTATTGGGAGGACCTCTGCTGGGGGGGGGCTACTACTGGGGGCACTTAATCGGGAGGGGGAACCTCTACTGGGGACTACTACTTGGAGTGGGGAACTACCACTGGGGGCATTATAAAAGGGGCCTACTACTAGAGGCACTGCACTGGGGGGACCACTACTGGGGGCAATAATAGGAAGGGCCACTACAGGGGGCACTGGATAGGGGGGGATCACTACTGGGTGCCTGCATAAGGGGGACCACTACTGGGAAAACTGCATGGGGGGGACTACTGCTGGGGGCATTATATAAAGGCCACTGCATAGGGGGGGGACTACTACTGGGGGCACTATATAAAGGGCACTGCATAAGGGGATACCGCTACTGGGTGCACTGCATTGTGGGGACTGCTACTGGGGGCACTGCATAAGGGGGAACACTACAAGGAGCACTGCATTGGTGGGGGGCACTACTGGGGGTACTGAGTAAGGGGAACTAATTGGGGGCTGTATAAGGGGAACCACTACTGGGGATACTGTATAAGGGGCACTACTATGGGCCTGCATAAGAGGGACCACAACTGCATACTGGGGGTACTGTATAAGGGGTACTACTGGGGTTAAGGTATGTTCAGCGTGAAAATAAAGGGGTGTGTCATGTTGACACGCCCCATTCTTAAGTGACCACGCCCATTTTTTTTGCCCCGCGCGCGCACATCGCGGGGGGGGGGGCTCTTTTTTCAAATTTGCCCTGGGCTACAAATACCCTAGTTACGCCACTTTACAAATGTTACTAATTAAATATGAATTTCCACAAACATGAATGATTTTGTTTCTAATTTGTGTAATTCATGTCCATAAGCACACTAAAGAGATTAATGAAAGTCCAGGAAAAAAGTATTATAGATTTTATTATCTGCCTCGCCTCAGAGGTCCCTTTGTAGCAGAGCCTACACTGACTGAATCCTTGTTAATCTAGCCTTGTTTTTAATTAAATTAAATACAGTACATACAGAAATCTCAGGGCCCGGTACACTGATGCCTCTGGGGGCCCCACCTTCTCACCACCAGCCCCAACCTCGCACCCACACATAACTCCCATGCATGTGTGATATGTGAAGAATGATATGCAAGCCTTTAAATAAAGTAAAAATACACTTACTTATTTACCACACTGTCACTGATGATACAGTCAGGTCTTGGTCACAGTGCTGTAGATGCCTCGGGGTAGGAGAGATGGTGTCTGTAGCCAACCATCCTTAGTCCTCAGCCCCTCATAACCTTCCTCAGCCTCAAACCCTCATCACCATCCTCAGACCACCATCACCTTTCCCAGCCCTCAGCCCCCTTTACCTTCCCCAGCCCTCAGCATCCTTCAACTTTCCCAGCTCATAGCCCCCTTCACCTTTCCCACCCTCATTCCCAAACCCCCTCACCTTCAATAGCCGCTGCCCCCAGCCCCTTCCTCTACACCCAGCCCCAAACCCCCTCACCTTCCATATCTACTGCCACCAGCCCCTTCTTCCGCACCCAGCCCCAAACCCCCTCACCTTCCATAGCCGCTGCCCCTAGCCCCTTCCTCCACACCCAGCCCCAAACCCCTTCACCTTGCATAGCCGCTGCCCTCAGCCCCTTCCTCTGCACCCAGCCCCAGTCCACTCTGAAGGGGATCTCCACTTCCGTGCCTGACAGCGGGGATGATGTCTCAGGACGGACATGACCTTTTCAGTATGCAACACAGCGGCATGACGTCATAGGTCATGCCGCTGCATTGCATACTGAAAAGGTAAAGTCCGGGACATGTCTGAGCTACACACAAGTCGAGCTCAGCGCTGCCTGGACTAGACTACAAAAGAGCTGGGTGGCGGATATATGGGTACCACCGGCCGCGGCTGAAGCACCGAGTCTGCTGTCCGTGGCCCCGCTTTGTGTCCGTCTGGGCCTTGGGGCCCGGTACAGGTGTAGCCGTAGTCCCCCTCTGTCGCTGGGCCTGGTGATATAACATGGGCTAGTTATCGCTAGAGCAAAGTGACATTGGGCCTCTGCAAAAGCAGTGACTAGCGCCAGGCTGTGCCAAGCTGGGGCAGCCCCACTAATCAGGGAAACCAGCACCAAGGGCCCATGTCATAATCTGCACCCAGTCCCAATCAGCATGGGCTAGGAGAAGTGGGCATGCACCACCCTCCTTGCCCTCATTGGACAAATCAAGCCCTATGGGGATCACACCCCTGGGGCTGTGGCTTATCAAAAATATTTTGGGCTAAGAATTGTGCAAGTACAATTCTTTTTCTCTCTAGACAAATAGTTTGGATATGACTTATAAAGTGCAGATTTAGCTGCTCCACAGCCCAAATGCAATTTTTTAATTTGCTTTTCACAAGTGTACCTACATTTTCACCAGGCTGTATAAGCTTGCACAGAAATATGGGTGCAGTTAAGGCATATTTACCAATTTAAAGAATTGGCAGCTGATGGAGGTGGGGCTGGGTTTTTTGCATAATTAGGCCCCACCCACTCATGTCATAACACTGCGAATTATGCATCTTTAAAGAGGCGGGGAGCCAAAATAATGCAAAAAAATCACGTCATCTTGACCCTTATCTCTCTCCACAGACCACAATTCCCAGCTTTATTCTCCCTATCCTCAGAGTCTTAACTACACTTTTTGGTGCCCTGTGCCAGAGAGAGCATTGCCCCCCCCCCATATTTTAAATAGGGACGTAAGATAGTGCACCTGAAACAGGGCCATAACCTCATGAGGAAGGGCCAGGGAAGAGATAGGGATACTCCTGAGGCAGCCAGGAGATGCCGGGGATAAAAGAAGAGGAAGCTACAAGTGAGAATGATAATAAACAGGAAAATTGACAGGCCTGAACAGCGCCCCCTGCCCTGCGGTGCCCTGTGCCATGGCACAGGTCGCACTACCCTAGTTACGGCCCTGCTTATCCTGCCCACCTTCACTAGCTCTAGGAAAGTAGATCAGCATGCTAGGTGGTGGAGCATTAGTCTTGTACATGCAGAAGGCTTAACGATCTGAAGGATGTTCCTAGTGAAGTAGTTGCATTTGCGTGCATCGGTTTGCAGAGCTGTGCGGAATCAAGATTTCATTATACAGAACTTGAATATTGATATTAGATAAAGGGGAGAAAGCTATAGCCTGCCTCATGCAGGGGCTGATTGCGAGTAGCATGCAAAGTGGCTGTAGTTACGGGTAGTCATGGAAGCCAGATTTACTACCTTATGTTAATACGGGGGTTCGCGCATGTGCAAGCAGACTGTGGGCCTGATTCAGAGGCGGACGCAAGTGGATGATCGCTCATTCGACGAAAGTAAATGTAAATTCAAGCGCTCGCTCGTAAGTTCGCTCGTAGCTAATCTTCCGCCCCAAAGTCTCCCAAACCCCTCCTCTAGCTAACGAACTAGCAAAATTGCGACCGTCCATCTCCAAATTTGGTTGCAGGGAACGCTCGCACAAGTCCAAACCGGAAGTGGGCCTGTCAGATTTCGATTACCTGCTCGTTCATTCTGCATACATACTTTAATCGTTTCATGCCAATCAATATATTAATTAGCTTAGTTGCTCTTCACATGTTTGCAATCCTTTTTTTTTTCCATTTTCAATAAACTTTATTCTTGTCCGTGTGTGTAATTTTTCCCGCAGAATACGTACGGTTTCACCAATGTTTTACTTTATAAAAAATACATGTTGTAACCAATGATCCTATTGTTTTCATGTGTTTGTGTTAGGCATATTTTAGTTTCTTCATTTCTTTATTTAAATTAGCTTACGAATGTCACTGCATCAAGCCTATCATAACTCACATTTTTTTTTTTAGGCAGGAGGACACATGACTCATACAATAAACAATAGAATGGTTCCTGTTAATTTACCAAGTACATTAGCCAATCAAATTTTTTCTCTGGCCTTTATTAAAACTGTTTGGTGTAAAATAAATCATTGCTATCATGAGAGCCTCCGCATTTACCAGGCGGGAGCTTTTGGTGCTAACGGAGGTGATGGACCGGCGGATCACCAGCCAGCCTCCCCCCATCAGCAACCGCCAGAAGCGATCCGCCTATGCGGAGGTTCGCCCCGCCTGCGCTCCTTCGGCTCATGCCGAAATATCGGGCAGCTAGAGCGCAGGTGGTCGGATCTGCGCTGCCGCACGCCACGCTTGCTGGCCTGTTTTCGGCTGCGTATAGCTGAAAGTAAGTATTTGTTTGGTTATTTTCTGGGCTTTTTTTGCGGCCCTATCTGCGTGTGCATGTTTTCAGTATAGCCCTGTTTGTTTATTGTTGTCCTATCTGCGTGTGCATGTTTTCAGTATAGCCCTGTTGGTAGTTTTTTGACAGGCCTGGGTGTGCATGTTTTCCATTTTTTTAATGTTATAACATTTGTGGAGTTGTTAATTTGTGGCCAAACCCCCCCCCCCCCAAAAAAAGACTAAACATTTTTCAAACCTCATTTAGGGGCTGTACGCAGAAGCCGGCCTCGCCGCAGTAACAGACGCCGGGCTCGTCCCCTGAGTCCGACTCCCAGCACAGCAACAACTCCCCAACCTTCCCCCAATTCCCCCTCCACCCCTGACCGGCCACTACCTGAGGCCCCTCCCTCTGGAAATTTGCCCCACCACCAAAATTCACCCTCCACTCCATCCCCCCTCTCTTTTCTTCACCCTCCACTCCACCCCCCCTTCTCTTTTCTTCACCCTCCCCTCCCCCTCATCACAATCCAGCAGCTCGGAGATCTCCCCTCCGTGTAGCCACCAGCACTGGCCCACCTCCGAGGAGGAGGAGGATGGAGGGCCTCAAAACACCCAAATCCCAATGACCGGTATGTTTCCCTTTAAATTTTTTATTTTTTTTTGTGGAGACATTTTTAATTTGATAGACAATGTCTTGGATTTTTACCACTGATACATATCACACATGTCCAAACACTCATACTTGGGTAGTTATTGTTTACCCTAACAAGGGTACTTCGTCCTTTTTGTGGTCGCCTTTTTGTGTGTTCATTTGTAATTTAGCATTTATACCATCTTTGCATTTGCCAGTACTTTGTTTTTTTCATCACAACTGGATCTTTGTTTAACCTAGATTTATTTGTTTAGTTTGTTTTGTAAACTTATAATGTAAGGTGTCATTTTATTAAGTTTCATTTTTGTTTTTTCCAACAGAGGACCAGAGGCGGCTGCATTCTATGCAGGAGGGATTGGCCGCCTTGCGTGGGCACATTATCCAGATGTTAGTGGTCCTTGACCACATGGCGGCGGCCCTTCGGAGCTGATTTTTTTTTTTGCTTGTTTGTTTTTTTCCAAAACTTTGTTTGAAATTAAAATTTTGTTGGATTTTAACAAGTCTCATTCCTTGTCTGAAACAATTACATTGTTTAACCTTCCATAAGTCGACTATTTGATCATGTTCTTTAAAGTAAGGTAAATTATATTGTACAAAGCGCTAGTAAGCATGTAAGCTGCCACATTAAACACCTCACCATACCAATAGGTTATTAGAAATTCAAACATTTTCTGTTTTTTCTTTGGGTGGGGTAATGTAAATTGAAAAATAAACATGCTTAGACCTAGTTTTGAAAACCTACTGATTCAACATAATACCTTTGATGTTTTTTGAAAGCCACAAAGCATGTTCAAAGACTTAAACATTTCACACATTACAGGATTAGGCATTACGAAAGGTGGCACTATTTGTGCCAGGTTACACGTGATTCTAATTTTGAAAAAAACTGTCTATTTAACGGCAAACAAAAATTTTATACACACCAAACACATACAGAAAGTGAATTGTGACAAGCAATTCACACAGTGAAAAGACACTCCAAAAAACAACCAACACCAAAAGCAAACAGCAAAAGAAACAATCAAGAACTGATGAAATAAGTAGCAGGCCAACATAAATCCACAAATGAGGCGATGAAATAATTGAATCCAAAGTTAGATCCAATGTGGCCACATGTACACAATTTAGTGGAGCAAGTAGTAGGCATCGTTTTTTTGAGGTTTGTAAAGGAAGACAAGAAAAAAATAAAATAAAAATTTTTTTAAAAAGGCACATTACAATCGGACATGTCAACATTGTGTCAATTAAGTAAATGTTTGACAATAATTACCTGAAATATCTGGCCACCACATCATCGCGTATGACCCCCCCACATACTGACCTCCGACCAACCTCGGGGGGGCCATCCTCAGGCAAGGCATCCTCTGGCTGCATTGGGACACCACTCTTTATGGCAATGTTGTGAAATATCCCACACAGGACCACAATTTTCTAAACCATATCCGGCAAATACATGAGCTCGCCACCAGAGCGGTGGAGGCATCTGAATCGGCCTTTTAGAGGGGGATTCAATCTGAAACGTTAACTTCACTGTCGAAGTTAACGTTTCATATCAGAGTTTTTTTCTGCGTAAAGGTATGGTGCGCGCTCCCGCTTAGCCCCATATTCAATATCAAATTAACGAAAACGGGAAACTCCGAAGTTGGCTTGGCGTAAAGTTATGAAGTTTTCCCTACAATAATTGTAAGACCCCCCTAAAGTTGGGAAAACATGGGGGCACACTGCGGGTACCCCCGTTTTAGCCTTTAAGAGAAAGTCGGGGATTTAAATAGCCGCAGCAGGTGTTTTTTTACCGACATTGAGCAAGTGATGCAGAAGAGCACTTAGGATTTTTCAGAAAAGAATTTAAGTGGTCCCATCAAATTTGGGGTACATTAAAATGGGTCCTAGCATTTTTTGGTGTCCCTAAAGTAAGTTTATTTAAATTCTGCATTTGTGCACCTGCCGCTATAATTCTATTCTTCAAAACACCTGCCGCATACATGCAGAATAGCCCTGAACCTATTTGCCTATTGTTTAACAATTATATTTTTTTAGCATTTTTGGGAACCCAAAATTTACAAAAACCTTTTTGTGGTATCCCTATTTTTAAAAAAACCTTTCTTTAACACAGTTCTTTTTTAAATGACATTCTCAGGGGTGCAGGCTTTTGTTGTTAAAGCCTGCACCCCTAAACCCCAAATCTGCACTTTTTTTATACACCTATTCAATGGTGAAAACTTATCCCCGTTTTTTAACTTCGACTATTCTAAAATGTGAAAAGTCTTTGATATTGAATACGGTTAAAAGTAAAAACAGTTGTATTAACGGAAAAACGTACAAAAGTGCTATATTAACGCAAAAAAGTACTTATCGCACCCATATTGAATACCCCTGCTAGTGGTAAAACATGACTTTACATTTGTTCAAGGCAAAGTGCGCTAAATAGTTCGCATTTTTGACTGGTTAAGAAGGAAACATTAGTGCGCTAAATAGTTTGCATTTTTGACTGGTTAAGAAGGAAACATTAGTGCGCTAAATAGTTCGCATTTTCGACTGGTTAAGAAGGAAACATTAGTGCGCTAAATAGTTTGCATTTTTGACTGGTTAAGAAGGAAACATTAGTGCGCTAAATAGTTTGCATTTTAAAATTTTTAAAAAATGTAACTATATTTCGCAAAAGAGTACGCTATATTTATTGTTAATACATGATTGTTTAAATTAAAAATAAAACATTACTTGGCAAAACATATGCGAAGACCAACACATCAAAATTGTAAAATCATGAAACAATAAAAACGTACCGAAAAGCGACAAATAAGTCACAGCCCAAAAACTTCAATGGGGCACTGCCTAAATAACTTTAAAAAAGAAAATAAAAAAATATAAGTAATAACATTTGGTTAGTAGATCCATTATTTTTTCAAGGAGTTTTTAAAAAGACTTACTCATAAAATAACCAATAAAGAAAATAACCACAAAAAAAAGCGAACGTAAAATCCAAAAATCAAAAAAACAAAAACAATAACCAACTCAAACAAAACGTCTCAAACCACTAGTCACGCCAACAATCCACTCCTCCAAGCTAAACCTCCAACATTCATCACCCGCCACCTCGACTCGAGTCGCAACAAGCCATAAATAGTCTTTATTTTCCCGCTCAAATTAAGGACGGATCATAGGAGCGCACAATCAATGATGCGGACGAATAATGAGGACGCATGTATAAATACGTCACGGAAATTCACAAACGGTCTGCTGTAGTTCAAGTTGAGGTGCTCATAATGGCTACAGAACAGCAAAACAAGGGCCAAGAGGTAAGTATTTGTCTCTTTTGTATTAAAAGATTATTTAGAACCCTAATTTAGAGAAAGTTTGACATCAAAATTTAAACAATGTTTTTCAAAAAAGGTGTTGAGGATGCCATGGAAGAGGCTGCTGGGCCGAGTAGGCCAACAAAACAAACCAAAAAAAAAAGGCAGCCACAATTCACAAGAAAGGAGATGGAGGTTTTGGTCCAAATGTGTGTTGACACCCTGCCACAGGCAGAAAGGAATATGGGTGCAAGCCAGAAGTGGAAAATGTGGGATGAGATAGCCAGTGCTGTCAATAGGGTGGGTGAGTTTGAACGTCTAACCCGGGATGTCAAACGCCGGTACGTAAAAACTACATTTTAATAAAAAGTGGTTACAGGGCCAAATACTGCAGGAATAATGTAAACTTTTTCACCCACAGATGGACCGATTTTAAATATCGGCTGAAACAAAAACTGTCTGAGAGGGCTAGGCATGCAAAGGGGACAGGTGGGGGTCCCACCCCTGTGTCATTGGAGCTTTATGACTTGGAAGAGCTGGCACAGGGGTGTGTGCAGGATGAGGAGGTGTTTGGCGTGTCCAACATGGATACGGACATGCCCGACTTTGCGGCTCCTCATGTTGTCCCAGGTAAATCTTGTTATGTTACCAACTCTGAAATGTGTTTGTGACAATATGTAGATTCTAATGTTACTCTTTTCTCATTTTTCTCACAGAGACACAGGCGGATGAGTCTGCTCCAGAGGGGAGCCTTGGCCGCAGAATTTCTGCAGGCTCTGCAGAGGAGGAAGCAGTAGATCCGGCTGGGGACCCTGCAGAAGCCAGTCCAGGGCAATCCCCCTCGCAGGCAGTGGCCCTCCTCATGGATCTCAATTTTAAATCAGATCACCCCACGGAGATTCTGCTGAGGATAGACGCCAGTCTGCTATGGGTGGCGGAGGCCATGGAGCAAAATGCTTGTGCCAACGTGACCATTGCTCAGGCCCTGGCCGAAAATACCGGGGCCAACATCAGAATTGCCAATGCCCTGGAGCAGCTCGTTCGCCAGCACATGGTGGAGCCGGCCTCCCTTCCTGCCGGAACATCAGGATCCTCCACCTCTGGCACAACAACAGCCATCCCTCCAAATGTGCCTAGCCCTCTGCCTAGTCCAGAGGCCACAACATCTGCCTCTGGACAGGCCAGCCAAAGGACATCCCGGACCCGGTCAGGCTCCCACCCTACCCCGGCCAAAAGGGCCAGAAAGCGATGACAGCACTGGCTAATTTTCCCACAATCCTTCTGTGCTTGCCCCATATTCCATAAACTTCCCTCTCCTTTCTTGTGAATTGTTTTTAATGTGTGTTATTTTCTTTTTGGCAAATGCCACTATTGTTGTGTTTTTAATTTTTGTTTTCAATTTTGTTACGTTAGCCAGAGCTGAAATCTGGCAAATGCACATTAGAAAAAAAAAAATGTGTCTAAAAAATAAAAACATTTGAAAATCTGCTCCATTGTATTGTGACAATATTCTAAAAATGGTTTATAGGTAATCCCGGCCCGAAAAAAAAAAAGATGACATTATTTTGAATTCAGATTCCAAAGGGTTAAAAACCATTTAGGAGTTTTAAGGAACACTTTGCAAAAACAAAATGGATGCGATTTTTCCTGGCCCATTAAAAATGTTGCAAAACACAAACATGATGACAATATTGTTGCAATAACACAAAACCAAAAATAAAATTCCCCAAAAAAAACAAAACACAAAAATTGTTACGCTAATTGATTGTCTAATCCAGAAATTAGCAGTTGAGTATTTCACCTGCGTACGGTTTTGTGCTACTAAAAAAAAAACTATTTGCGAAACACATTACAAGCTGGTTTTCAATTATAAGTTGATTGTTTTTCTGGCAAGAAATGATAAATCGATTAAACATCGAAGAGGCACGGGAATGAGGACGAGACCATCATCATTGTGGTAGAGTATACCAGACCACAAGCTGTGCGCGCAGTTTGAACAGAAAGAGGATCAGACAGTGACGTATCACTTGTTACGTTCACATTGGCCGTTCGCATGAGATAATTTATGTACGCCCAAAAAACGCCTCGACACGCCTGCGTTTTCCCATCTCCAACCCCGTCAACGCCCAAAAACGTCCTGTTCTGTCAATCACATTTGACATGTCACTTCCTGTTTGCTATTCAAAGAACGACTAAAAAAAAGATCGCAATCAGCCGTACGCACATGCGCAATTTTACACCGGCGCATGCGTGGTTTCACAACATCGGAACGCTACGAGCGTACTGCCGCTTACGAGCGGCTCTGAATGAGGGCCTGTGTCCATTGATTCTATACAAAGCAAAGCAATTTTCATCATTAGTATCAGCACTTGCACCAGTCCCATGCTGGGTGCAAGAGATCCATCTAAGACAGGCTTCCCTTCCCCATATACACGACTCAGAATCACACAGAGCTTTTGATACAGGCCCATGACACTCACATGACACTCCCACAAGATAGGGTGGTTCCCTGTGCTAGAATTGTTGCTGTCCAGTTCCTGTAGTGAAACGCCCAATTCACAGAAAGATAGATCCGGCCAAATTCTCTCAGAACAGGAGAGGCAAATGTGCACAAGTGTGTAAATATGCAACTGCACCTGCGCTGTAAGCATTAATTCACCATTTGCGTGCATGCACATAAATTCATCCGACTGAGAATCAGCCCCACATAGTGCATTGTATGACATATATAGGGCCCATATGTTCTCCCCCGGATGTTGGCACTGTTCCACAATCAAAATCCCCTGTTCTGCAGAGCATTGGAGCAAATCCGGCGGAGCGGCAGAAGGTTGTTACCACCAGACCTGAACATACTTGAGAGTTGGGTGTAACATGTCGACATTCACCATGTCGACATGCGAATGTCGACCTGGTCATAATGTCAGTGTTGATCATGCTGACATTCATCATGTAGTTAGTGATGAAATGTAGACATGTTTGAATGTGGACATATTGTCCCTGGTGGCCCAGCTGTGACTTACCTGCTCCCTCCGATCACTCTGATACTCTGGCGTTTGGTTGAGTATTTCCCCCCTAATCCCTAACCCTCCCTCTAGTGCCTAACCCTAACCCCCGCCACAGCCTAACCCTAACATAACCCAACTGCCTATACATAATCCCCCTGCAGCCTAACCCTAACATCTTCCCACAGCCTATCCCTAACCCCCTTGCAACCTAACCCTTACCCCCCGACAGCCTATCCCTAACCCCTCCGCAGAGTAATCCTAACATCTTCCCACTGCCTATACCTAACCCGCCCGCAGTCTAACCCTCATCCCCAGGCAGTCTGTGCCTATCCCCCCCCCCGAAGCCTAACCCTTACCCCCGACAACTTATCCCTAACCCTCCCTCTAGTGCCTAACCCTAATGCCCTCCTGCAACCTAACCCTAACATCCCTCCATAACCTATCCCTAACCACCCCACAGTCTAATCCTATCATCCACCCATAGCCTATCCCTAACCATCCCCCCACAACCTATCCCTAACCCCCCAAGCAGTCTAACCCTAACAATCCCCCCATAGCCTATTACTAACCATCCCTATAGTACCTAACCCTAACTTCCTCCTGCAGCCTAACATCCCCCCACAACCTATCAATAACTCCCTGCAGTCTACCCCTAACATCCAGGGCCGGGGCAAATTTCCTAGGTTCCCTAGGCAAAACTTAACCCTACCGCCCCTTTCCCCCCCCCAAAAAGAGGTTAAACACATAAGCAGGTTGTGTGTCCCATGCATATAGCACTTGTGAAAGAGGGACATAGGCAATGTGCAGGATGTACTAAGCATCGCATTAGCGATGCGGTACATCCCACCTGTCTTCAGGTACATACTGCGGTTCATTACCATGATATGTACTAAGAATATTGCAAAGGATAGCTCTCCCGATAAGAGCTGTCCTTTGCGATGACTCAGGACAGAGGGACTTTTGGGTTTAACATCCAGAAGTCCCCCGGGCCCCATTTGGAGGGATCCGATCGGATTCTTCCCAAGGGTGAGCGTCCCGATAAGAAGGCCATAGGCGTTATCCATCAGGACAAAGCACCTGAATGCATCGCATTCCGATGTTTAGCACATTTTGGGAATGCAGTAAAACCCCTGCAAACTGCATTTTCGGGTGGTTTTACCGCATTTTCACCTTTAGTACACCCCACCCATCAGATGTCCAGGGTCTTCCATGGAGATAGGTTGAGGCGCAGTGCAGCTGGGGAGTAAGGTGAAGTGGGACAGAGATGAGTGAGCGGGGGAGACAAGGTGCATGCAGGCAGTAGAAATGGACTAGAAATGGACTGTGAAAGGACAGGGTGTGTTTCCACACACACACACATATATACACATAGATACACATTCAGAGCCGGACGTTCTTTGTGAGCACTCGCTCTGAATCTGGGCGGCCTGTTTTTTTATTTTTTTTGCCGGCCTCCAGGCCGCTCACTAAGCTGTGGGTGACCAGCCACCCCCCTCCCCGCCTACAAAACGGGGCGAGCTGTCGTTCAACATCGACAGCCGCATTCTCCTGATAGCGTTAAATTAACCATATAATCAGATTTAACGCTATCAGGAGAATGCAAATACCCAGTTAACTCAACCCCCCTGTCAATCACTAAGGATTAAGGACTACTATGACGTAAGAATCTAAACCAATCATAGACAATGTAGATGTATTTAAAGGTTTAAGCAGCACCACAAGAACACCCAGACTCCCAGAAGAAGACCGGTTAGGTCGAAATGCGTTGGAGGTACACTGCAAATCTTAACCACATAGCGTCTCCAGTAAACCCCACCTGCCGCCGACTGTTCCAGCACACTACAACGTGAACCGGAAACATCCACAAGCAGCAGCATAAGCGCGCCAACACCACCGATACGAAGACCATCTGGACTGGAAGCTTGGCATCCGGGTGAGTATCCTCTGATTTAGAGCCGTCCGCGGCCCCCGGCTTTCACAAGCTAGGACCGTCTGGCACTCCACTCCCCTGTCCGGAGCATCCTGTTGCACACGCACGGACCTGCCCCTGACCACAGGGACAGTGTCCGTGATCTCGGCACACGGGACGCCCGCGACGCAGAGTGACCCCCGGCAACTGCCACAGCTAACCATCCCCGTACCGCAAGGAGGCTTAACCCGGGCAACATACGGACATCCACAGGACATACTACATACCACGAAGGTACCCCTTGGAGTTAGCGGGACGCCGCTATATCTCCTTGAACAATCACCAACTATTTATTATCATTGAATTAATTTGACTATTCAGTTAGCGGCATCAGAGGTTGATACCAGCACCAATACCCATCCGGCACGGGATTGGCACAGTGTTGGATATATGTATATGATTATACATATATATTTATTTTATACAATATTCATCTTTCATTATTTCCTTCTTTGCATTCAACGTATTAATTGTTTATTGTCCAGGTATACTGTCCAAACAGTGCAGGACTGGTGTGCAATCTATGTCTACTTCTGCAATCGGTGGTATATAGGCAAACATATACTATACTGCTTTGTAGTGATTCATACTGGCACACTGTATTGCTTTATAGCGGTCATATTGTGATATATTTGTTTCATTTGTTTCATTAGTAAAACTATATAATTTTTATCCAAAACCTTCATTCAGTACCAAGTCATTATTTGTGTATAACAACTCTAGATTATATACACCTGCAAATTACATCACATGAGTGAAGTCGTTCATGAGATAGATAAAGCTAGTAACATAAGGTT
Source organism: Taudactylus pleione (assembly GCA_031769625.1). Lineage (NCBI taxonomy): Eukaryota > Metazoa > Chordata > Amphibia > Anura > Myobatrachidae > Taudactylus > Taudactylus pleione. The sequence goes on from JAUIMM010000334.1 coordinate 3,116,292, forward strand.
GTGCGCAGCATCTGGTCCCCACGTATTATCTGTATTCTGAGAATGTCAACACATTGTCTGTCAACATTTTGACAATATCGACGCTCGACATCACAACTGTCGACAATATGGTGTCAGCATTATAAATATCGACATTGTCATTTGACTACATCCCTACACTAGACAGTGTATGTAATACGTACAGTATTAATAATTAACAGTATAGACATAGGTGTGCACACAACCATTAGACAGCCCCAACCCCAACATAAAGAGTCTCCTCCCTTCATCTCATTTGGCTTTCAGGGAAGAGGCAACCTAGCTTTGAATCCAGGATGGGCGATGTGAAACTGATGTATCTGAAATGAGGAGTTTCACGTCAGCCATATTGTATTCAATATTGTGGGAACCATCTGAGGAGATAACAGCAGTGACTACTGCCCAGGTGAGTAATGATCCTTGGCATGTAGTCTATATCCTGGGGTCTGTGATGCACGTGCGGTGGGGGATTTTCAGGGGGTAGGGTGGTTTAGTCTTTGTAGTCTATATCCAGGGGTCTGTGTCGCACGTGCGGTGGGGGGTTGTCAGGGGGTAGGGTGGTTTAGTCTTTGTACTGGGGGGGTAAAAGCCTATGTCTTGCAAGGGTGGTGATTATGAAGAGCAGCTTATGTCCCGGGGGTGGGGTGTTGTTATAGCACGCCCCTTGTCCAGAGCCTGCGCACACCTATGACTATCGATGGTCTATAGCAGTAATTCTATATTTTGTTGTTTTTTTTTCAGATCTGCTGGTTGGTGCTCAGCTGTGTTCATAACTGGCTGACTATTTTGAAAGATCCACAGATGATCCTTATTTTCTCAGTTGTTCAGTTTTCAGTTTCAGTTGATCTGTAACAAATGCACAGTTAGGGTTACCTGTAAGCCAAGTTCGGGAAACGCTGGTCTACTGAATAGTGTGTACGGGAGAGTATAAAAAGCTAACTTTCTGTATTAAACTTATTTAGCTTATATAAATAAAATGGTCAGGAAAATGTTAAACATCCCATAATAAATATACATACATAATATAACTAGTAGGCAATGGAATTGCACTTTTTAAGCACACACTCTCCCACCTCATTGTTAAGACACCGGTCTCTTCTTGCCTGCCCCTGCTCCCTGGTCTGGTGGTCATGATTTGAGTCGTGAAGTTCAGATCTCATCCTTTGCTTTGCTTGTTGCACTTCAGCATGCAGGAACAATGATGGCGTCTTGGGACTCCAATAGACAGGAAAATAAGAAGAGGTAACAGGAAACACTGACAGCGCTTTTAGAATGTGCTGTAAAAAACAGGTTATTTTATGGATTAATATTATATTATTATTATTATTATTATTATTATTATTATTTGTTTATATAACACTTCCAAGCGTAGACTTGGATATCAAAGAAATGAAATGTTTAGGTGGTCAACTTAGTAAAATAGCTGGAGATAAGTCCAAAAAAAGTGACCCATGGAGTGAGTAATTAGTAAGTCACTAGTTACTTTTGTAAGTGCATCGGTAAAGAATAATGATCAATGCTTATTATAAGAAATAATAATGATAACACGGCAAACCTGGCACCTTTAATTAATATGTTAAGTGTTTGTAAATACTTAACATTTCAGTGCAATCATTGTGATATTCTGATATACCATAAAGTAAAACCGTCTACAGTGTTTGTCCATGTCTACTCTTGATAATTGACATTTAATAAGGTGTAATAGGGTGAATGAGGGGAAATAAGGTCATAACTCAATAAATTTAAGTGAGGAAAAAATCAAACTTGTTATAGAAATAAAAACTTTATAAATATGTAAATGTAAGAATGGCCATTAAATGACAGAAAAGAATGTTCCTGCACGCTCCAATCACAAACCTTTTAGACAGGACCTCGGTGCTCTTTATTTCGTCCGTGCCTTAGTGCACACACACATTCAATCTGCATGTTAAAGCAGGTACTGTGTAAACCATTCCAAAAGGCTTTTAGATGCACTTACAATTTTAATATAAAGTATACACAAATTAAAGCTGGCTTTTAAGGATATTTACATATTCAGTAATGGTGCATTGAAAAAAATTGAAGGTGCATTATTGCAATTTCACGTAGAGACAGATTAGAGGCTTGATGTACAAAGTAAGTAAAGCGCAGTAAAGTGACACTTTGTTAGACCGCTAATGAGTGATAAATGCAATAACATTATTACCTGACAAATACATTACCACTGTTATTGTTGCTGCTGTAATTAAATGAATCTAAATTATACATAAGATAAATGCATACAGTGCCTGGGAGAGCGTACGGGGCATGTGCACTGTTATGTTAGGGCAAATTAGTGTTTGATTTAGAATATGGAAGGTGTGAGGCATTGAGATTTGCATCTTGCATTTAGTGATATTACAGGAAATGGGTCAGAAGCACTTGACTAATTTGCGCAAAAAAAAAATTTCAAAACAAAACAGAGAAATGTTAAACAACAATGACTCGTACTTCACAAAGCCGTAACTAGACTTTTTGGTGCCCTGTGCCAGAAAGAGCATTGGCGCCCCCTTCATTTTTCAAAGGGACATAATGCACCCAAAAAAGGGGCATGGCCTCATTGGGAAGGGCCAGGGAAGAGATAGGAGAGGCCAGGAGATGCTGGGGATGAAATAAGAGGAAGCTACAAGTGAGAATGATAATAAACAGAAATTTGACAGGCCCAAACAATGCCCCCTGACCTGTGGTGCCCTGTGCGATGGCACCGGCCGCACTACCCTAGCTACGGCCCTGTATAAACACTAATCATCAGGCCTCTATCAAATGTTCAGCTACCATACATACTTATATAAGTGCTTCCCTACTCTAGTCCTCAGAGACCCCTAACAGTACATGTTTTCCAGATCTCCTAATTGGAGCACGGGTGTATATATCACTGGCTGACAAGTTTTAAAAGATCCATAGGTGGCACTAATTATTTAACTTATGATACTGAGGAGATCTGGAAAATATACACTGTTAGGGGTTCCCAAGAACTGGAGTTAGGAAACACTTATGAATACCTCTTTCACATCTGAATGCCGGGTCGCACCCAGGATTTTGTTCACGCATCCATCCTGGGTGCTACCCAACTGAGACCCCTTTCAGAATGGCTACCCAACCCGTCACTAATGCCGGGTTGATGACGTAACCGCAATCATGAGATCATCTTCAAGCGCCGAGCCTTCCGGGGGGCCGGGAGCAGCACCCGATATTCGGGAGGCTCCCGGCCAAATCAGGAGGGTAGACAAGCCTGCTATGCAGTGAACGGGACCCGGGCCGCATCAACCCGGGTTACCCATTCACACTGCACCGCGAGCCGGGACGTGTCCAACTCTTCACAGGGCCAGGGTTGAAATGCGGGGTCGCTGGGCTTATTTCAACCTGGCCCTCCCCTTTCACACTGCACAGTAACCCGGGTTCATGTGCAATAACCTGGGTTATTGCTTGTAGTGTGAAAGGGCTATTACTGTGACAGAAATGTGCTTTCATCTGTCAGATGCTTCTAGAAGATTTGACAAAAGTAACGTTTAGGTCAAAATCCAACCAATGTTGCTTCAACCAAGTATAAATATGCAGTATTTTTGTGGGGGAAAAAGATTTTACAATCAAAGGCATCCCCTCATCTTTTTAAAATATTTTGTCCAGCAAAAGGCTATCCTATTATTGCATGTGTGTGCAATACAAGTATCTAGCCAAAAGGTTTCCAAACGCGGTCCTCAAAGCACCCCTACAGTTTAGAGATACCCATAGTTGAGCACAGGTGGTTAAATCAAATTGACTGAGGTACTAATTAAGGCCCTGATTCAGACCCGGACGCAAGTGGGCGTACGTACGTTCGGCGTACGTAAAAAAATATTTAAATTCAAGCACTCGCTCGTATTTTCGTACGCAGATAAAAATCCGCCCCAAACTCAACAGACCCCTCCTCTAACTAACGAGCGTGCCAAATAGCGAGCGTACATCCCCAAAATGGCTTGAAGGGAACGCACGCACAAGTACAAACCGGAAGTGGGCCTGTCAGATTCCGATTACCTGCTCGTTTATTCTGCCTACCTCCCTCAATCGTATCCTGCCAATCAATGTATCAATTAGCTTATTTTTTTATTTTTTTTCAACACAATGCAATAAACTTTAATCTTGTCCGTGTTTGTGTTTACCCGCAGAATACGTACGGCTTAAACATTCGCTTTTATTGGTCAAAATACATGTTAGCCCCAATTAAACAATTGTTCTATTTGTTTGGATCCCCGCATATTTTCCGGGGTTCATTTCTTTATTTAAATTTGCTTACGCATGTCACTGCATCAAGCCTATCATAACTCTCAAGAGATTTCTGGCCCTGTCGAACACATGACTCATACACTAACCAATAGAATTGGTCCTGTTAATTTCCAAAATACATTAGCCAATCAAATTTTTTTTTGGTGCTTTATTAAAATTAATTTAAAAAAAATACACCATTGCCATCATGAGAGCCGCCGCATTCACCAGGCGCGAGCTGCTGGTGCTCACGGAGGTGATGGACAGGCGGATCACCAGGCAGCCTCCACCCATCACAAATCGCAGAAAGCGTTCCGCATATGCGGAGGTACGTCGCCGCCTGCGCTCCTTCGGCTCACGCCGACATATCGGCCAGCTGGAGCGCAGGTGGTCGGACCTGCACCGGCGGACGCCCCGCTTGCTGGCATGCTTTCGCATGCAGATCGCGGAAAGTAAGTTTTATGGACTGTGGTTTTCATGTTTATCTTGTGGGCCCTAACTGCGTGTGCATGTTTTCATGTCTGTTCTATTTATTCATTGTACTCATATCTGCGTGTGCATGTTTTCATGTCTGTCCTATTTATTCATTGTACTCATATCTGCATGGCCATGTTTTCATGTCTGTCCTATTTATTCATTGTACTCATATCTGCATGGCCATGTTTTCCTATTTGTGTTGTCTTAAAAAATTTTATTTTTTGGATTCATGTTGAAACTAACCACAATTTTTTTTACATCTTTTAGGGGCACAGCAAAGACTACGGCGTCATCGGCAGACAAGACGCCGGTCATGGCCCCTCTCGCCAACCCCCAATTCCTCAATTACCCCCTCCTCCCCAGACCCTGTGGCCGAGATTTCGGGGCTACTTCCCCTCCAGCCCAATTCCCCCTCTCCTCCAACCGCCCCTCCTGCAAATACCCCCTCCCAGGATTCAGCCAACACCCTGCCCCTAGGTTTGGGGAATGTAGCCACCTCCGAGGAGGTCGAGGGAGTGGCTTCTCGCTCTGGCGTTTTGCAGAACGGTATGTTTTTGCTTTTTTTTTTTTGGCACCACAAACTGTTTGTATGTAATCATGTGTCGTCCCCTTTTTTGTGGGCTTTTTGTGGCCTTTTTGTTTTTTTTGGGGTTGTCTTTACCTGTTCCTGCTGATTTCACCATACACATATCACACCTGTGGGCATTTTTTTTGGCCCTTGTATTTTTGGGCTACAACATTTTGGGGTGCTGGGTTTTATCCGTGTAATGATGGTTTTTTTCACAAGCTTTTAAGTTTTGGTTTGCTTGTTTTGTGTTGTTTTTGAATGTGGCTTCATTATTGATGTATTAATCCCCAAACTTTTGTCACCCACAGAGGAACAGAGGCATCGGGCTGAAATATGTCAGTGTGTGGCCCGTATGCGGGAGCAAGTCACCAGGCTGCTGCAGGGCCTTGATCATCTGGCGGTCCTCCTTAGGAATTAGTTTATTTTTTATTTTTTTTATAAATTGTTTACAAATAAATCAGTTATAATTAACGCTCTGTCTCATGCGTTTTTTGTAAATCAAAGATTCTTTACACTGACATAAGTAGACTCTTCAAGCAAGGATTGCCAATTATTCTCACTAAAGATTGTGTGTTGTATTTTGAAGGCAAACAGGCACAAGAAACACCTACCAGTACCAATGTCATTTTCCTTTTTTGGGGTGGGCAACATTATAGTTTACAACATTTTACAGGTTCCTATTTGGTGGGCAAGCTGCTTAGGCCGATCTTACGAAGCCAACTGATTGTACAGGATTCCTTGGTGTGTTGGTTTGTACCCCGAAAACATATTACATTTTAGCTCAACTTGCTTCATTACTGGGTTACCCCTTAGGCAAATGTAACGTTTGTGAGCCTGGTTACACTTGCTTCTAACGTGCCCAAAAAGGAACCAAATTACACTCTCAAAAAATTTATTCACAACAGAAATCAAAAAACAAAGTGGTCACTCACAAACAAAACACACAGTGATAATCAGAAATACACCACATACCAAAAACAGGAAACAAACACACAACAAATCAAGAACTGGTTGACGAAGGACCATGCCCACATGATTCCACAAATATGGCGTTGCAATATGGGTTACATAATATATTCCACAAGTTTCCACATAAAGGTTTTTGAAGGGTAGCAGGAAGTAGTCATTGTGGGAGTGCCAAAGATTATGCAAACAAACAGAAGATGGGGAAAAAATTAATAAAAAAAAGATGAACGCAAACAAACTGTAACACATTGGGTATAAACACTGTTGTTAGGTCAATAATTGCCTAAAATATCTGGCCACCACATCATCGCGTATGGCCCCCCCACATACTGACCTCCGACCAACCTCGGGGGGGCCATCCTCAGGTAAGGCATCCTCTGGCTGCATTGGGACACCACTCCTTATGGCGATGTTGTGAAATATCCCACACAGGACCACAATTTTCGAAACCATATCCGGCAAATACATGAGCTCGCCACCAGAGCGGTGGAGGCATCTGAATCGGCCTTTTGAAAGGCCGATACAGCGCTCCACCACTTGCCTGGTGGCTGTAAGTGCGGTATTAAACTCACTTTGTGGGCCTGGTGTGGAAGCCAAATAAGGAGTGAGCAGCCAGGGCATGCAAGGGTAGCCACTGTCTCCTGTGAAAAAGAATAGACAACATCAGGATCACTGTGTATCAAGCTTAACATTGTTATGTACTAAAGGTCTCCACTTACCCAGAAGCCACGCATCACCAGCTTGTAGGTTGGTTAATTTGTGCCATATCCCTGATTGCCGGATGACGAAGGAGTCATGTGCACTTCCTGGTAATTTTAGGGACAGGATCTGGAGGGAGGCATCACATACCACCATTACATTCAGGGAGTGATAGTGTTTACGGTTGCGAAATATGGCCTCCAGCCGTGCTGGAAGCTGAAGTGGTATGTGAGTACCATCCACAACCCCTATGATGTGTGGGAAGCCAGCTATTTGGTAAAAATTGGCCTTGGCCACACTAAGGGCACCCATATCCAAAGGCATTTTAATAAAATGATGAAGGTGCTTGAAAAGTGCCTCCATCACTGCCCTCAGGATCCTGGAAAAGGAGGATTGTGAGATGCCCGCCACTATTCCCACCGTTGTTTGAAAGGATCCTGAGGCACAGAAATGTAACACCGCCATAAATTGCGTAAGTGGTGGTACTGCTGTAGGACTGTCAATTTGCCGCTCAAGATCACTCTCTATTAATGAGAGAGTGTCTATGATGATTTTGGGAGGAAGACGGTAGCGTCTTAAAACCTCATCATCGGGCATTCCAAAAAGGGTGACACGTGTTCAAAATATCTGGGGCCTTGCACGCCTACGATGCCTATGCCTGGGATGAGATTGAGGTTGGTCGGCTTCCGGGAGCACGGCCAGAACAATCCGACCCAGATCAACCTGAAATGGCAAGATTTGAATGTAAGGCTTTTTACCCACCGCAAAATAAAATTAAAACAACTTAGCTTGATGATACCATCCATTGCTGCTTACATGCCGGGGTATTGTCATGATACGTCCAAACTGTAAATATTCCCAATAATAAAAAAAATCTGTTTAGTCTGTGCATTTATGTTTGTAAATTTGGTGCAAGACAAAACATAAAATAGGCGAAACACACATTTGGCCAACGAGCAAAACGACATTGCACACAGTACGTCAAATTGGGGTCAAATGTAAGCAAAAAATGCTAAAGGGAAAACACAAACAATTTTACAGGATGAATAAGCATTTAAAATTGCGCTAATTAGTTCGCAAATACAAGTCACTATACAAACAGATAAAAATGCGCTAATTAGTTCGCAAATACAAGTCACTATACAAACAGATAAAAATGCGCTAATTAGTTCGCAAATACAAGTTACTATACAAACAGATAAAAATGCGCTAATTAGTTCGCAAATACAAGTCACTATACAAACAGATAAAAATGCGCTAATTAGTTCGCAAATACAAGTTACTATACAAACAGATAAAAATGCGCTAATTAGTTCGCAAATACAAATTAAAAAATGGACTTACCAAGAGCTAATATATAAGATTCCCAATCAAAAGGTCTTTGGGGCCGAGACAAATAAAAACCTAACAGAGATGAAATTAGGAAAAAAAAACGTTAGAAAAATATGAAAAAGAAGGAGACACAAATTGAACCAAAGTTAGACTTCCCAAAACTTACCAAATCAAGAAACGAGGCCAAAAAAAAAACAAAAAAAAAGCGTCCGGAAAATAAAAACGCAAATATAGCAAACAAAATAAACTCCCAACAACGCCAACTCCAAAATCCGCAAACAAGAAACTCCGACCAAGGTAACCTCCAACAATCCAAAAACGCCACCTCGACTCGAGACACACCAAGCCATAAATAGTGTTTAGTTTCCCGCACAAATTAAGGAGGGATCATAGGAACGCACAATCAATGATGCGGCCGCAAAATAAGGACGCATGTATAAATACGTCATGAAACACAATTAAAATTCTGGTGTATTTCTTGTTTGGAGCTCAGACATGGCTACAGACCAGGGAAACAATGGACAACAGTCAGGCGGTAAGTATTTCATGCATTTTGTCTCAATGATTAATTTGAAACATAATATTGGGCAAGTTGTGAAGTTGTGAATTCTGCATATTTACACAAATAGGTGAGGAGGATGACATGGAAGAGGCTGCTGGGCCCAGTATTCCGGGCAAAGCTGCCAAAAAGAAAAGGCAGCCACAATTCACAAGAAAGGAGATGGAGGTTTTGATTCAGAAGTGTATGGACATCCTGCCACAGGCAGACAGGAATATGAGTACAAGCCAGAAGTGGAGAATGTGGGAGGAGGTAGCCGTTGCTGTCAATAGGGTGGGTGATTATGTCCGTCTAGCCCGGGATGTCAAACGGCGGTAAGTAAACACTTGCCCCCCCTAAAAACAAACCCCATTTTAAACAAAAGGATAATGGTTCCAATTTTATCCCACAGATGGGGCGACTTCAAATATCGCCTAAAGCAAAAACTGGCAGACAGGGCTAGGCATGCAAGGGGGACAGGTGGGGGTCCCACCCCTGTGTCATTGGAGTTGACGGATTTAGAAGAGCTGGCACAGGGGTGTGTGCAGCCTGTGGAGGTGTTTGGCGTGTCCAACATGGATACGGACATGCCAGACTTTGCGGCTCCTCATGTTGTCCCAGGTAAATATTGTGATGTCACCAACTCTGAAATGTTATTGTGCCAATATGTAGATTCTAATGTGAGTCTTTTCTCATTTTTCCAACAGAGACACAGGCGGATGAGTCTGCTCCAGAGGGGAGCCTTGGCCGCAGAATTTCTGCTGGCTCTGCAGGGGAGGAACCAGTACATCCGGCTGAGGACCCTGCAGAAGCCAGTCCAGGGCAATCCCCCTCGCAGGCAGTGGCCCTCCTCACAGAACTCAATTTCAAATCGGATTTCCATACAGAGATTCTGCAGAGGATGGACGCCAGTCTGATACGGGTGGCTGAGGCCCTGGAGCAAAATGCGGCGGCCAACGTGACCATTGGTCAGGCCCTGGTGGAAAATACCAGGGCCAACATCCGCATCGCCAATGCCCTGGAGCAGCTCGTTCGCCAGCACATGGTGGAGCCGACCTCCCTTCCTACCGGAACATCAGGATCCTCCACCTCTGGCACAACATCAGCCAATCCTCCAAATGTGCCTAGCCCTGTGCCTAGTCCAGAGGCCACAACATCTGCCTCTGGACAGGCCAGCCCGGACCCGGTCTGGCGCCCTCCCTCCCCCAGCCAAACGGGTGAAAAAACGGTGACAGCAATGGCTACTTTTCCCACACTCCTTCTGTGCTTGCCTCATATTCCTTTCTGGACAAAACTTCCCTCTCCTTTCTTGTGAATTGTTTTTAATTTTGTGTTTTACGTTTCATAAATCTTTTATGTTGGCCCAATTATTTTAACTTTGGGAATGAACCCTGCAAAAAATCTTTTTCTACAATCTGTTTTTTATTTTAGTTTTTGTTTGAGCAATAAAATTCCAAAAAAAGTTTGAAATTGTATTCTCACATTATTGTCAAAATGGGTTACATTTAATCCTGGGCCAAAAGGCAAAAACGTGCAAAAACCACATTTTACATGAATTAAAAAAAAGGGCTCTTTAAGGAACGTTTAAAAATTTACATAACGATGCAAATTCACCAGGCCAAAAGACAAAGGGAAAAACAAAAAAAACATGATGACATTATTGTTACAATAGGCCAAAACCAACAAATTGAGGCCAAAATAAACCCCCACAAATGTACGCAAATTGATTGTGTAATCCTGACATTAGCAGCTATGATTTCCACCTGTGTACGCTTTTGTGCTAACCCAAAAAACTGATTTCAAAACACATACCAAGCCGGTTTTCAATCCAACACTAATTGCTGTTCTGACCACCCGCGATTAATCGCTCCAACATCGTGGAGTGCCGGGACGGAGGAGAAGGCCATCGCCAATGTGGTCGAGTAATCCAGACCCTAAGCTGTGCGAGCATTTTGAAGGGAAAGAGGATCATCCAGTGACGTATGAGTCGGTACGAACACATTTTACGTTCGCATCTGCTAATGTATGTACGCCCCAAAAACGCCTCGCCACGCCTGCGTTTTTCCATCTCCACCCCCGTCAACACCCAAAAACGCCCTGTTCTGTCAATCACATTGGACATGTCACTTCCTGTACGCTATTTTACGAACGAGTCAAAAAAAGCTCGCAATCAGCCGTACGCACATGCGCAGTGTAACACTGACGCATGCGCGGTTAGTCAACATCGGAACGCAACGAGCGTACTGCTGTTAACGAGCGGCTCTGAATGAGGGCCTAAGTCACTTGTGGTCGAGCATGGAATTCCTTAAAACCTGGACTGTTAGGGTGCCTTGAGGACTTAGTTGGGGAACCTCTGACCTAGCCTAAACTTAGTAAGGAACATCCTGTTCTTCCCAGCTCCTCCAAAATTGTGCACATCCCAGATATACTGCCATATTGACATTTGCATCCATGGGATTTCAATACAAAAGGGAGCATTTATTCAAACTTAGTGGCTACCTGGTGACTTGCCATCGTCAATGGTTTTGGCTCATATAAACAAACTGTGTATGATGGAGAGAATTGTCTTCACTGACATGAGCAAGGCATCTAGAATGATATAGTATTGCTCCACAATAACACCATCAGGTTCAAACACTGTATTTGATGAAAGACAAGCTCTGGTAGATTTAAAAGTGTGATTGTGACATATCAAGGGAATGTGGCACATGGTTAGTTCAAAGCCATCGCTGTCAATCACAAGCCTCATTCTCTATAACACAGCATGCCATCAAGTAGATCAAATGCAGTCAGATACAGGCTTTTGGGTGGGTGGAAACACCATTTAATTATTTAGTAACCCAATAGCTCCAATGTCTATGCTTGTCCCAGAATTCAGCACTACCATGTCTCCTTGGTATTTGAGTTGGAGAAGGCACAAGTACAGGAGCATACCTTGGTTTTGAGATGCTTGCTGTGAGCTTCTCTCCCTGCAAAATGTGTTTACTTTTTACGTGATCTTAAAGATGCTAGAAATCTCTCCTTGGCCTACACTTTAAAATAGGTCTTTTGCGCTTTCCAGGTTTACTTTCTAGAGGAAAATGGTTTCCTAGGGGGTAAATTTACTAAGAATTGAGTTTGGTCGAGTTTTTATGTTTTAAGCTCTCTTTGCTTCACCGAAACTCTGGTGAGTTTACCCTTTAACAACACGCAAACTTACTAAGAAGTGAGTTTAGCTGACAGTGAGTTTTCCGATGGTGAAGCAGATCGAGATTTCTCCCCCTATTTTGGAATTTAGATGAGATTACTCACCCAAGATTGCAGTGTTTTCTCTCTACTAAACCCCCCCGAACAAGCAGCCTGCAAATATCAGTGAGATATGTATAAGCTGCTTGTGTGTTGTACCTGTAAAAAACGAGTTAATATATATAACAAAAATGACGTAGGGTACCCCCTCAAAAGCCTAACCAGCCCCGGACTTGTCAGCCAGTCCTGGTACCTAAAATTACGGGGAACAAAACGAGTAAATTTACCCCCTAGATGCATTTTTAACACAATATAATAAAAATACTCAAATATATGATTGCAACACATAATAAAATCCCCTCTTCCTGTGTGTATGGGCGACCCGCCGACAGACCCATATGCCGGTTGCAGGAACCGCCAACAATGAAGTCACTACCGGGTCCCAACTTTAGAGAAGACAAAAACAAGCAGTATTTTAGGAAAAGAGGAGAAAGTTGGAAGGAATAAAGGGGACGATCCTAAGGGAAGCAGGCTGAACTTTTTATTGGTGTTTCTCTGTTTCCATGATGTGAATATGCAGAAAATTAGATGCTCTGTGCACCCTTCTGTACTAGAAATAAAGCAATAAAGTTTTGGAACATTGAAGGAAACAGAAGAACCAGGGGAAACACAGGGAAGATAATGTACAGTATAAAATCATTTGACCTCTTTGTACCCACAAGGGTAGGAGAACTTTCCCCATCTAGAAGACTGGAACTTGAGTTTACTTTAACTTAAAACTGGGTAGACTAATTGTATTCATTGCAGTTGTCATGCTTAATTATGTATCAAGGGGCATATTCCACCTCTTTGGTTAGCGTGCCACCATTTCACCTGAAATGTTTTATAACCAATGAGTTTCTGGCTCTGATTTCCTTGGCATTGGAGAGCTGACAAGACTCTGGGCCTGATTCAGCAAGGAACGCAGTTGCTTATACGCATGCAACTGGCCGATTAATTTGCACTGCGCATGCATCTCAGTGCACGTGCGCGTGCCAAACGCCGCATTAGGGACTGCGATCAAAGAGCATACGCAGACCCAAGACAGAGTGATTGACAGGAAGTGCCGTTTGTGGGTGGTGCCGGGGGATGGTCGGGTGAACGCAGGTGTGCCAGTGCGTTTCAACGCCATTGCATGGGCATGCATAAATTAGTCACTGTAATACCAGATGCCGTCTGAGGTCTCATAGCGTGCGCAGAAGTGAGCAATTCCTGAGTAGGGCCTGGGTTCCTTAACTGTGCGTATGGGTCCAATGATACTCGATGTTACTGATTGTTTCGCTATGTTGCCCTAGTATACGGATGTGAGTAAGGGGAAGTGGCGTCCTTATGTCTGGCTGCGATCGCATTGCGAATGCAAACATCTAAATATCACCGCTGATATTAGCAACGCAGTTGCGTTCGTATAAGCAGAATATCGTTTCGTAGTGAATCAGGCCCTCTGTTACTTGCACATCCATGTGAGTGCAACTTGTCTTTCCAGTCACTCTGCACTGACTCTGTGTGCTTTGTGTATTTCCAGATCTCTACTATGGATATCAGAGTGGATGATGCACCAACTTGTATTCTGCTCGTACCCTGGGGACTAGAAAGGTCCTCACTCTGGGGTTTTATACCACTGCCACAGAGATGAAGTATAGGCAGAGATACATCCTCGTATACAAGTTAATTAACAGATATCTTGTGTGCATTGGTTCTGGTATCCAGAAATACTGTCCTGGGTGCAATAGGTAGAATGGCGAGGAAAGGGATGGAATGTTATTTATACTGTCTGGCAGGCTAAAGGTTTTGGCTGGACTATGAAACACTAAAGGTCCCTCATTACCAATATTACTGCTAAAAACGCTAAATACCAATTCTATAACTTCTCACATTTATGGGCTTTTAGACAGAATTTCACCGAAATATGTTAGAATGCATTGAGCAACTTGTGAATAATTTACTAATTAACCAAAACTGCTTTGAAATGTAAGAAAATCTTAGTATTCTCCAAAAATATAATTATTTGTCAAGTTAAGCACTACTGTAAAGCCCCACTACTCTATACAATGTGTTACTTACAGTATGTGTCCCTCTCCTTAGTGGGAGCCCAGAGGGGCTGCTATCTGCAGGCGATTTTCCCATTGGCTTTTCCATTTTGTACTGTTTGAAGTGTACTCACAAAGGTGTGCGCCCATCATTTGTGCCCAGGGGGTATATTTACTAAAGTGCGGGTCTTTAGAAGTGGAGATGTTGTCCATAGCAACCAATCAGATTCTAGCTTTTATTTTCTAGAAGGTACTAGATAAATGATAAGTAGAATCAGGTTGGTTGCTATGGGCAAAATCTCCACTTCTAAAATCTCTCACTTTAGTAAATATACCCCCAGGTTTCGAATAGAAAGTAAAAACTGAGGCAGTATCTCTATCTCTAACAGTAATGTGGGGGAGAAAATGCTGTGTGCCTTTCCAGATCACAGATACCGCGCCCATCATTCCATCTTCTGACTGTTGTATGAGTGGACATTCTGGGAATGATCCTAAGTCCCATGCAAGGTGTCTGTACTTCCCGGCAGCCTCAGAAGCCAGATTTACTACCTCATGCTAATGCGAGACTCTGTTCAGCTAATGCAGGGGTCTGCGTGTCTGCAAGAAGAAACCAGTACCGCCCATTGGTTTTACACCGGTCGCCGCATCCGTCATCATCAGCACTTGCACTAGCCCCATGCTAGCTACAAGAAATCCGTCATTAACAGACTTCCCTCCCCTGTACACATGACTCAGAATCACACAGAGCTTTACATGCATGCCCGCAACACTCCCACAAGTCAGTGCAGTTCCGTGTGATCACATTATCACCATGCCTAACTCCGAATTTCATGGAGATACATGTGGCCAAGTTCCAACCAAATCAGATTAGGACGTACCTCTGAAAATGTGCAGTATGGAAAACTCGCCATTTGCACAGAATCAGCCCCACAGTAACTAGGAGCAAACAATGCCCAGATCCACCCTTCCCATCTGATTAACCAATTTTGTGCCCTGGCAGCCATTCTTACAGGTGAGATCCATGGGTGTGGTACATGTTCTAAAGAACAAACAAAAACAAAACCCTGCACAATGCACTATGCTGAATATGAGAACAAGCACCTCATTGGGCTAATCTCATCTCCCCAAACCCTTATGAGTATGAAAAAGTCCTGGAGCCAGGGACATCTTTAGAGAGGATGGGACCCGTGTGCATCCCCCATCATGGGCCCCCTCCTCTCACCCTGGCAGCCAGCAGCCGACTGACACGGCTGGCCGGCCACCGCAAAATCAGTAGACTCTGGGCTCTAGAGTGTGCCCAGAGTCTACTGTGCATGCGCAGATCGCCGGGGATCGCGGCGGCCATTTTCCGGGATTTTGAGCAGCACTGACCCGACGCTGGTCCTCGGAGAGGTAAGTTTTAGATGCACCCATTATAGATACGCCCCTGACTGGAGCCTATTCTATGTATTTACATTAGAGATGTGTGCGGAGCCTCGTGTTTTGGTTTTGCAAAAAAACACCCTCAGGTGTTTTGGTTCAGATTTTAAATGACTCCGAAATTTGATAAAACAGCTAAAATCAAATAACTTGGACCTGTTTTTGTTCTTATAGTATTATTAATATGAATAACTATAATTTGCAGTTAAATTTGACCAACTCACAGCGTTTTAACTTACGAGGGAGGGACTTAAATGCAACAAAAAACACACAAGATACGTTTTTTTAGATACAAGTTCCAGATTGCATGAATACCCAAGTCAGGACTCAGTATTGGGAATCCCAAAGTGATTCCGAACTGGAACTTGGTTTGACTCAGTCCCCTAAGTTCATGGGCGGGATGCAGCAAAGCAAGAAATACCATCTGGCCGCATTTCTCATATGATGCCCCCACTGGGAGGGATCCAATCGGATCCCTCCCACCACCCCATGCGTCGGCAGAGGGACTTCTGGGTCTTAGACCCGGAAGTTCCTCATTCGCAAAGGACAGCTCTTACCGAGGTTCTTTGCATTTCCAGCATGCATACTGGTGTAATTAACACCGGCATGCATGTGAAGAGTGGTGGGATGCATCACATCCCAAATACGTTGCGTCATGTGTGTTCGATTTTCTCAAAAATGGAATCGCTCATCTCTATTGTACTTAGGGGTCTGTTCCATATATATTATAATAGTATAATACATGAGAGATTTCAATGCTTGTGTAAAAACCTGTGAAATACAGCTATATCTTTATCACACTCACTCTGACATATCAAAGATAACAATATTTTTCATTACAATGTTTATTTTAGCACATATTGCATCCATGCCACTGTAACAAATATTATTTATATACTTTATAAACAATACCTACAGCTTCTCTGCTCCATTATTCTTCTACTGTATGTCATCACATTTTCCTCAGCCAGATATTACACTGACCACAATACACACAGAACCACCCACTCACCTGGCCCTGCCCCTGCCCATGACCACAGAATCATCTGATAAAACACAGATGTTTCACATCTAAAACGAAATGGTCATTATGCCAAACATGGCCAAACATAGCCGGAGTGGCCATGTGGCAATTCTGGCAAAATTCAGAAGGGCCAATGGTCTAGTGGGCTGGTATCGCCGCCTGGAGGCCGGCATTCTAAGATGACTCACGGCATGTCTCCATAAAGCTTGGTCACACCCCCTACGGTGCGCACACAAAAAGAATGCTAGGCCCCATTTTTGACCCCACTATGTATCTGATGCCAAAACATTAATATCATTTAGTGGGGTATAATTTGATGCATTTCAAATAGCTTTAGTGACTCCATACAGAGCCTTTATAGTCATGCAAAAAAACAGATTTTACTTCACCTCAAAGTTGACAGTAATTAGACATTGACAACTTCCTTTTCAGAAAGCTTTTTTGCTTTCTGAAAATTGTACAGTACATACATTTGTACACATACACTAATGTAAATAAAAGATCTAGACTGTAGTTAATTTAGTAGTGTAAATATATCAGTATGCCGGACTTTGAAGTGACATTTTTACTTTTTCCAACAAGCACATATCTGTCACGAACCACAAGCCCACAAAGCATCTGCATAAACGACCATTAAAGACTGTGGGGTCTATGTACTAAGGGCCTGATTCAGACCCGCTCGAGAGTGCACAGCGCTCGCAAGCAGGTCGATGGTCCCCGACTGCGCATGCGCCACCTCCGGCGTGCGCCTGTGCGAGACCCGTACTGCGACGGCAGCTCAGTCACAACGGGTCTCGCTACAAAACAGGGTGGTTGTCGATGTTGATTGACAGCTCGCCCCATTTTATAGGCGGGGATGGGGGGTGGCTGCACAAACTGGCATTTGTGGGCGGCCCTACTGATATCACTCATGATGTCAGTAGTGGACTTCCTGCTCTATTAGCTGGTCACCCACAGCTTAGTGAGTGGCCTGGAGGCTGAAAAAGAAAATAAAAATCCCCGCCCTGATTCAGAGCGAACGCTAGCAAACAGCGAGCGGCTCTGAATCAGGCCCTAAGCCTTTGAGAGAGATAAAATGCCAACCAATCAGCTCCTAGCTGTCACTTTGCAGGCTGTGTTTGAAAAATTACAGTTAGGAGCTGACTGGTTGGTACTTTATCTCTGTCCAATTTATCTCTCTCCAAGGCTTAGTACATGGCTGTGTTTGAAAAATTACAGTTAGGAGCTGACTGGTTGGTACTTTATCTCTGTCCAATTTATCTCTCTCCAAGGCTTAGTACATAGACCATTGAAATGCAGAATTATGGTGACACGTAAACAAATACACTGAGCTTTCACATTTTTTCGAATTTGTAAAAAAGAAGAAATACCAGCTTTCCAGTTATTATTCTCAGAGAAATACTCATACCGTACTTCCAAAAATGATTATATTAGTTCAACATGTTTGGAATAATATCACACTCCACTAGGTGGCAGTGTGTTACAGTCCATTTGCAGCAACGATTCTAGTAGGCACGAGATGATTCAATGTTTCCCTAATATCTAAATGTTTATGTGCCGCAATTTCTCACCTTCTCATATTACTTTACATTAACTATGTTTTTGATAAATTAGCATATTAAAATATTTTACACACATAGAAACAATGTTTGATAACCTGAAAAAGTGACTATTTGCCTAAACTTAAAGAAAAAGTAATCTAGTAGTATGTAGAATTTGCATTACCATCTTACTTTTTGCAGACTCAGAGCACCTCATTTAGGAAGTGCAGTGTACAGTATGTACTCAGTCAGTAGATCAAATTGTTTTGCACTAGTGAGCCTATATAATCCGCCCAGTAGACTTTAAGGTGCAAACATGCGTTCTGGTCTTTGAAAACACCCCTGCAATCTAGAAATACATGCCGTGCAGTAGCGTCACACAAAAGCCCATTTTCCTGCCAGTCTAGAACCCTCAGTAAATGTTATGTTCTCATTGTTCTTCTGAAATATTACTCGACTTAATCATGTGACTGGAAATCATAACTTCTTCTATTACATGTGTCATACTAATGTGTGTTTGAAACTTCCCTTTACATTTATGTCATATCTGTACTCGGCTGGTCGAGTCCCAACTGAATCATTGGAATTATTGCTGACCTGCTGTGATGTCAGCCTGGGTGTTGGCCTTGTCGACTGTGATTGATTTGCTAGAAGTTTTAATCAGGTGTTGGCTCTTGGGTGTGTGTGGGTTGTTCTGTTCTGGCTGAGTTCCCCACAGGATTCAATGTCTTGCCCGGTCCCTGATTCTAGCTGTTTGCAAGCTCACTAGGAAGGATTGCTGGCTTCTTCATCTGCTAAGCATCCTGGGTAAATTCTATTACATATTACTGCTAGCAGATGTACACCTGGCTAATATTCTCCTCTGGATAATCCATGTGTTTTGAAATGTCTTATCCTGCAGTTGCTGTATATCCAGTGGCGTAAGTTCATCCCAGATGCCCGGAGGCAAGTTATAATTTGGTGCCCCCACCGTCACATCCTCTGACACTGTAATGTAGCAATTTGCATGCAGACAGGCTATAGATAGACGAAGGCAGCAGCTGATGGTCTGACATGGAGCTCTCCACTAGTGTATGGTGGCTTCTCAGGTGCCGGGCAGAGGTGCCATGTATTGGGCAGCCATGACGGTACACTCTGGGTACATAGTTACAGCCCTAAGTGGGGTGCATATGTTGTGGACAATGGAGGAGGTGCCCCTTCAGAGCTGGAGCCCGGCAGCAGGCGCCTCCATTGTCTCACATAGTTCTGCCCCTGTGTATATCTAAAGAAATTACTGAGTATTGCAATTACTCTCATGTTTATTGAATTATCATTCTGGAATTATTACTATTGCTTAAGAATGTATATATTATTAATGTAGTAACCATATAACTGCATATTCTCTTGTTATCTACGTAATTATAGTAGCTAAATTAAAACCTTGCTTGCAATGACGTTAACTGCAGGAAATTATTCTGGCAAATCGCTTAGTAGGAGTGATATTTGCATTATTACATCAATTAGCTTTTAACAGACTTCTTCTGTTTAGGAAGCTAAGCAGTAAGGGCTTGGGTTTATTCCTGGATGGGAGACCTCCTGAGAATCTAGGTGTAGTTCCCTATATGAGTTCTTAGAGTGTCACACTCCTATGTTTACATGTTGGTACCTGTGCTTCCTGCACTGTTATTCCTTTAAGATTGAAGACCAGGCAGCAGCTGAGTACCTACGAACAAGTGTGTGTTCCGGGAACGGGCTGTCAGACTTGTATTTATTTGTGGACCCAGTGTCTGAGAAAAGTCTGTATGGGTAAATGGAGGTGTGTACAGAAAGCTGGCAGGCCTGAGGAGACTTCCTGGCATGAGGTAGAGAACACTTCCCTGATTGGGAATCGAACCTGGGTCTCGGTGGAGAGATGCCGGATCGTACCCACTAGACCACCAGGGACTGCGGTGCTGGAGACAGGTTGGTATGTATAGCAGAGAAGAGTGTAGGAGTAGATTGACCAGGCTGGTACTGGGTTGTTACTGTAGATAACATATAATAACACTCTTCTTACTTGTATCTGTAAACCGGAATGCTGGAGTGGTAGATCTTGGCAACGTATTTACTGGGTTCGAACTGGGTTGTCGCTGTAATTCAGGATCCAGGAGCACTCATATGGTAGCAGGACCGGATGCAGACCGAACACCAGAATGGGTAGTGGATAGTGATACCAGGAACAGCACCAATGGAGCAGGAACCAGCAGAAACTTACTGTGCAGCATGGATGGTATATACACAGACATGGTACTGGTTCAGGTAACTGGAACAGGCTGAGATTACCTGTGCACTCAGTGGAATAGCTGCCACAGGTGTAGAACACTTGCAGGAATCCGTGCACCAAACAGGAACAAAACTGCACCAATGGAAATCCAGGAATGCAATAGGATCACAGCATAGCTTACTCACTAGAGACTGAGGTTAGATATTGTACTGGTGATTTGGTAGAGCCAGCAGCTGGGAGATATACCCCTGGGTTACCTGGGATAGGCTGAGCAGAGTCAGGTGAAGGCTCAGGCTGTCACTCGATTGGCCGCTACAGTCAGGTGATCAGGACTTATTGCAATACTGCAAGGCTCTGATGTTGTCTGTGGCCTAGCAGGCTGGGAAATACTAAAGAGAAGGGGTACCTTTTGGTGCGCTACAACTTTGAGTATTAATTGAATATTTCTATTTTTAGGTCCTCTACTAGCAGAGGTCCATCTAATTGGTGCAGCTGAACCAGTGTACGCACGATATAAGGGTCCATTTTGTATCAATGGGAAATACTGAAGCCTACGTGTCTAGGATGTGACAGAGAATACTGGCAGAATCGGTAAGTGACTCGGTGGCAGGAGAAATAGGCCCGGGTTGTGACAAGGTGGTTTCTTGGTGAAGGGCACTTTGTTTAGGTTTTGACAGTGCAGGAATTCATCAGGTATCATAACATTTGGCCAAAGAGTCTCTAGAAATAGGTCTGTGCAAAGTGTGTAATTTTAAAAATATAGGGCGAAACCTGTTCCCGCCAGCTCAGAGTTTGAACAAGCTAAATTCATGTGTTTTGGTTCTTGATTGCTGATGTCTGCCCTAAAGAGGTATCTATCTCCATGCATGTTTCTCATTTTATTAATTGTGCTCCTAAGCCTAGTGTATTGTGTATGGTTGGTGTCATTGCATTTGTATCTCCATTGTTTGTGCTTCGTGTTCGGTTTACTTCACCTTTTGTGCTCAGTATGTGTTGGTGCTCACAGATGTATAAATGACACTTGGCATTTGGGGTGGTTACTAGGTGTTACTAGCTCAGTGGTGATATTATGTGAAGTAATGGGTAACTGATTGCCTCTCATAATGGTGGATATGCACATTCGGGTTTAATATATATACCCAGCACCTACATACAGTATAGTGAAATATGTCATTTTTTAGACTGAACCAATATTCATACTAACATTCACTAGTCCCTAGTGTATAAGTACAGTCCACACAATGTCTGCCCTCACAGCATGTAGAGAACTTTACTTGTTAAGTGAACGAAAAATGGAGTCATGGGACAAAACTATAAATGTTGCGTTACTTTGACTGCAGTATGTGGGCGTAGCACTAACAAACAACCATGTCTATAGCTAGCTGCATGGCTTTGCATTTGGTGTGGGCATACTATATGTTCAATAATATATGGTGCATACACACAGTCAGATCTGTCAGATGAACTACGAACTATGAACAATTTGAACGATTTTACCAACGATTTCATGAACTACGAACCACAAACGATTTATGACTGTATTAAAATGAATGAAAATCAACCAAATCTGACTGCAAACACATCATATGTCAGATATCATTATCTGACAAATGGGAACGCGCATCGTTCATTGTTGCAGGGACACGTTAGATTTTCTTTCAGATATGAACGATTTTTAAAATCGTTATTGTACAAATCTGACGGAAAATCTGACCGTGTGTATGCACCAATACTCAGCACTGCAGTGTAGAGTATCTTTCTGTGTCCAATGACTAATGATCCACACATGCAACAATTCTGAATCTGAAACCAAGTATCTTTTCTGAAAGTATATTTTCACTGAACAATTTGTACACCAAGCAATCTGATCAACCAGATATAGTGAGTTTGCATAAAGAAGCAATTACATAATAATAATAATAATAATTTAATCTGCCCACACAGCGATACGTATGCTTTTCAAAAAGTGGACTATCATATTTTTGAATGATCTCATCAAATTAAAATCTCTTGTGTACCACACACATTGGAATGATAAAATCTTTGCAAATTCTTACCTTCAAAAACATTACAGGCAAGATTAGCAGTCAGACTTAAAATGTTTTTTGGCACATGCGTACATGAACAGCGAGCACATACAAAATGTCACTATTTTTAGAGCTGATCTTATGTTAGAGTTGTATTTGGAGAGGTGCAGCAGAGGTATTGTCAACTGACCCTTACCGATACATCTGATTTTTACTTATAGTATATCCTTAAGGTATGCTTTTTTGCACGTTTTCATGTTTTCGTCATTGGAGTCTCGATTTGGCGTCGCATATTCATCAAGCTTGATTGTGAAAACTGACGCCATCTTCAGATATCAAATGGTGTTAATCCCCAAAGTTCCACTCCACACTATTGGAAAGGGACCCGGAGTTTGAGAACATATCCAATCGGAATCCCTCTGCCCCCACCAGCTCTCACTGTGCTCATGCCTAAAGTTCAAGTATGCTGCGCAATATGCACATACAATGCCGGCTGTTAGTGTAAACTTTCGCCACTTAGTATCGGTGAATTTGGCAATGTTATGGCTCAGGGGAATGCTGCTTTCAGGGCAGCTGTCCTGCAACTGGAGAAATACTGAATTAATACAGTAGTTTGGTATCCGCTGCTGCAACTTACAGCAACTTGGATACCTAATTAATGGGGGGCCAACAGGACTTGATAATGAATAGGCCCCTTAGAGTGTGTATCTTTGCACGTCCGCTAGTGTAGTGTTCTGTGTCGATGATGATGATCTTTTGCAAAACTATACACTAGGTAACACGTTGCAATATATACCGCTATTTATACATATACGTTCGGCCTGCATTTTTGTGGCCAACTCTGTGGGGTATATTTAATAAAGTGCAAGTTTTTAGACGTGAAAATGTTGCCCATAGCACCCGATCAGATTCTACTTAACACATATCTAGCACCATCTAGAAGATAATAGTTAGAATCTGATTGGTTGCTATGGGCAACATCTCCACTTCTAAAAACCTGCACTTTAGTAAATATACCTCTAAATTAGGTCATTTGTATATGGGCACTTTAAGACATGAGAGCTCACTGATATAACATTCTAGTTTCCATTGGGCCTATCTACTGTATGCCTGATGTCTGTGGCTGCAGAGGTGAAAAATCCATCCTTCATTCAAGTAGACATATTTTAATACATTACAATGGCTTCAAACATTACCCTAAATGTGCATATGAAATTAAGAAAACACTAGTCTAAGTATATTATCATTATATCTTTCTACAGTTGTTTTATTTTATAGGTCTTTAAAACCCTGAGTATAGTGTTTTCTCTCCATTCTGGTAAAAGTACAGCAGTCTAACCTACCAACCAGGCAATTCTTTGCTCTGGTATATTTCAAAATAGATAAATAAATAAAATTGTGATATGAGAAAGAGATAAGAATTACAGAAAGTATCTAGTACAGTAGTAGATTGATTACTAAGTCAAGTTAGTGAGTAGAGTCCTGGGATAGACTTCATATTTTTGGGTTACCTTTTCACATTAACACATCTCAATGAAATAAAATATGCATGAATCATATTTTTATAAACCACAGAAGAGGGGATTTATGTGGATTAATGTTATATTTTTATTCATACTATGTTCAGGATTTAGGAAGGCACAATTTGTCTGGGCAAAATAAACGACTGCTGAGAGGAACCAGCTGTTCCTAACACGCGGAAAATCATTGTATTAAAAATAAAGCAACCATTTGCTTTAAGTGGTGTATTGAAGAGTCTTAAACAAAAATAATAAAAACCCTGTATGGGAGCTGGTAAATCCCTCTGCAATCCAAGTGTTTGCTCCCTTTACGACCTATGCAAACAATTATTTATCCTTGTTTGGTGACAGCCAGACTTAGAGCCGGTGTCAGAGATGGAAGGAATAGCAGAGCCGCACACAAGTGGCTGCACATCTCCGTCCATCCAAAATGCTAATGCAGCAGGAGGTATCTGTAGGAAACAGACATCTCCTTGTTGCATCTGCATACCTCCCAACATGACCCTCTCCAGGAGGGACACAATACTCTGGTCCTGGACTTCCCTGGTGATTTATGATTGGTGGCAGCTCAGAAGGTGGGGCTGCAGTACAGTCCAAAATTCAAATAGGGGAGTCACACCAACTGCCAGTGAGTCCCAGCCAGTGATGTTTGGCAGTGTGTGAAATGACAGTTGGTGTGGCTCCCCTATTTGAATTTTGAACTGCGCTGCAGCCCTACCTCTTACCAGGGAAGTCCAGTACCAGAGCATTGTGTCCCACCTGGAGAGGGCCATGTTGGGAGGTATGCATCTGCGATCCCAGCGCTGTGACCGAGGTCACAGTCTGGAATCATCATTGGAATGGTCGCGATGGTTGCTCTTTTGGCCAGGCTGTGGAAGCTGAAGCTTACCGCAGCATGACTGGGTCCTGGTCTACAAGGTCAGGAAATCTGCATACACTGACGCAGACCCTGGCCTCGTTGGGCGTCACATCCCCATTTCTGGGAACAGTGGCTAGCCATGCCCCTGCTCCACCTGCCACTCAAATGCCGCAGCATGCTTGGGGGGGTCTGCACATGTGTAGAATGGGTCCTGTGCATGCGCAGACCCTAAAACATCGGAGTTGTGTGCTAACCATTGGGTTAGCATACATCTCTGTATCAGGCCCTTAGACAGTAACCTGGAAAACTGAATGTACTGAAGCTATTGACAGAAGCCCTATTTGTTGCAATATGAGGTCAATGAATGAATTACTGTAGGTGGAACTTCGAAATCTTACAATGTAAATATATAATATAATGACCACTTTCTCCCCTCATTAACTTGCTGAATGTCCTGAGAGGTCAGGTAAATGTCTGATAACTGACACAAATTAGCTTGAAATACTGTATCTAGTACAAGCTTATCTGTTGCTGGGTCTGAATATCTTTGGCCTGGCCTGTTGTAATGGTGATGCTCCGGGGTCTTCTCTGGTGCAGAGGCGTACCGCCTTTGCACAAGGGGAAAAGAGGCTGACGCCATGTAAGGAAGGGACCACCGGGGTGACAGAGGCGATACAATCGGGAAGGAGGAGGTCGACACCATGGAAGAGAAGGAGGACGGAACCACCAGACAGGAGGATGCATTATCACTGGTAAGCAGGAGGCAGGGACTGTGCATTATAGGATTAGGCTGTATGGGCCCTGAACTGCACGGAGGAGGAGGTGAAATGTGCGGTCTTTCACTTGACAATCCACCCCTCCAGTGTCGCCCTCTTGCCCCCTCTGTTCCGGTGCCTATGGGTGATCCTACACTGATAACAGAAATACTTTCTCATGTTGCTGGCATCATGAATACTTCCATCTGAACCATAATCCTACAAAAACAAAAACCATCCACACCATTTTATTTACCATAAGTAGACTGAGTGGAATTATTACGAAACGTTGATTTTAATCCATGTTGTGTTTCTGGGACTAAATCATACATTTACTAATACTTAAAAAATCGAATTAAACACTGTCTGATATTAAATGTGTGATTTAGCCCCAGAAACACAACATCGATATTGATCGATTATGATCAATTTTAAATTGATGAAAATCGATTAAAATTGACCTGTAGTAAATATACTCCTAAGTGTGAGCACTTATATATGAGTTAAGTGGACAGATAGGTGCATCGGCAGAATAGGAGCATTTGACCCCCAGTATCTCTGCGCAGTCAGTCATAAAGCCGGGATGGGAATTGAAAGCAGTGGTTCACACAGAGACACCAGCAGAGCACATAAAAGGTAAAAGGCCAGTGGAATAAAGGAAAGAACATGGGATTTTTCACTCAAGCAGAAACAAGCCAAAATGGAATATTTTTTTCTCCTAAAATATATGTTTTATGTCTGAGGCTTCATGTCTTTCAAAGCAAAGATCTTCATAAAAAGTAAGGTAAGAATAAAGCTGAAAATTAGATTTATGCCAAACTTTTTTTTATTATCAGCTCCTTCTAGATCGTGCATTGCTACCTATATGTTTTAGTGATCATATAGCGAGGCAGACGTTGGGGTTCCAGAAAGGAAACAGAAGGAAGGAGCTATGACATTACGATATATCTCCCCCTAATTCTGCAGATTCATTGAAGCAAATACCAATCTGCACAGTGAGCAGCCAGTTTCATTAATGAACGTTCCAATGAGAACTCCACTGAGCAGATTACACCTCTGGAAAGATACCTAGATATCTTTCACCACTATCGCCAAGGCATCAGGAGAGTGACGCTGGCACAATTCCAGACATTATTAGAGTGAGGGTGAAATGTATCAAACCTTCAAAAGATTTGAGAAACGCACTGCGGCCAGCGGGTGGGACAGCAGGACAGTCCCAGAAAAACAGGATTGTCCCACTGAATGCAAGAGAGTTGGGAGGTATGGAGATGTCACATTCATGATACTAATTATTGACCCACATGCTCTTTAGTAGGGAGGGTTTAAATTCATGTGATCACTAAGTGCCATTTTTTTTTGTTACGTTAATAAGGGGTATTTCCTTTTGTTTGTAGACTTTCACATTACATTGCTGATATAAGCGGAGTGGAGAGTGTAATTGAGGTGATTGAAGGGAGCTAGCCACAGCCCATGATGCAGACCACACCCCCTGTGCAGACCACACCGCCACAACACTGGTCATGCCCCTCCACATCACTAGTCACACCCCCATGCAGCTGCACACAATAAGCCCTTTGTAAATTCCAGCTGAAGGCCCATGTGGACCTTAATCTGAGTAGCACACATGTTAGCATGAAGTTTCTGTGGATATGCTACAAGAAAGGAGTAACTCAAATAAACTTTAACATTTAACTGGTACCCAGGAGAAGAGCAACAGAAATGCATGAAGAAGGTGCATCGCCCAAACGCAAATACCAACTGTTATCCCCATTAAATGTGAAGAGCACCTGTGACCAGCGCAGGATTAATAATGGGGCAGGTGGAGCTGCAGCTCCAAGCCCACCATGAATATAGGCCCACAGGAACCAGTCACTGCTGTGCAGACAGGAGAAAAAAAATTCCTTGTGAACACTGCATTGTATTGAATCCGACCTGACAACGGAGGATCCAGAGACTTACCATTGCCCCCCCACCCCTCGGCCGTCCAAAGCCCCACCCCCCTCTGCCGTCCGAAGCTTCACCTCCGCCTCCTAGTGTCACATAAAGAAAATAAAGTTGCTAGAAGGGCCCAGTCAATCACCAGACTTGAATCCAATTAAAGATCTATAGAAAAAACTAAAGATCAGAGGGCCTGATTCAGAGCCGGACACTCTGAACGAGCGCTCGCTCTGAATAAGGGCGGTTTTGGGGTTTTTTTGTGCGGCCTCCTGGCCGCTCGCATAGCTGTGGGTGACCACCCACAGCTATTGCGAGCAGCCAGGTTGATGGTCGCGACCATCGGGCTTGCGATGAGACCCTTGTGGTAGGGTCTCGTGGCAAGCCTCAGAGAGCTTCTGGCTCTAATAGAGCCAGAAGCTCTCCCACTGACATCACTGGTGATGTCAGTGGGGCCGCCCCCAAACGGTAGGCGTTCCTTCGGCAACGCCTCAGTTTGGCCAGCCACCCCCCCCCCCTGCCCGCCTACCAAACGGGGCGAGCTGTCAATCATCATCGACAGCTCGCCCCCTTTGGTGCGAGACCCAACAGAGCACATGTCGCTAGCCGGGTCTCGCGCATGCACACGATGGAGCCGGCTCTGTCGTGCGCATGCCCAGTGAGCAAACATCGACCCGGTTGTGAGCGCTCAGCGCTTGCGACCAGGTCTGAATCAGGCCCAAGAATTCATAGAAGAGGCCAATGGAACCTTCAAGATTTGAAGACTGTGTGGAAGAATGGGCCAAAATCACACCTGAGCAATGCATGCGACTAGTTTCTCCATACAAGAGGCGTCTCGAAGCTGTCATTACCAACAAAGGCTTGTGTACGAAGTATGAAATCAATTTTAGTAAGCGTGTTCAATCAGTGGTGTAAATTCGTCCCAGATGCCTGGAGGCGTCCACTCCACCCCTAAACAGTCACACGGGCCTGAGAAGCTGCTGAAGAGCAGCGACATCAATGAGCAGGGACAGGCTATAGATAGACGGAAGTGGCATCTGATGGTCTGACACAGAGCTCTCCACTAGTATATGGTTATGGTGGCTTCTCAGGTGCCGGGAAGAGGTGCCATGTATTGGGCGGCCGTGACGGTACACTCCGGGTACATATTTACTCCCCTAAGTGGGGTGAATATATTATGGGCAATAGAGGAGGTGCCCCTTCAGTGCTGGCGCCTGGTGGAAGACGCCTCCATTGTCTCCCATAGTTCTGCCCCTGTGTTCAATACTTTTTCCCTGTGTCATTCCAGATTATTACACATAACTTAATTTATGGACTTCTATGGTTTGATTTCTTTGTGTGGATTGCATGTGTGGTTGCTAACATTTGGTGAAATTTTTATTACAATAGCCCCATTACAAATATATTTACTGAGAAAAATCTTGATATGTTCAATACTTATTATACCCGCTGTATATACAGTGCACTGTACACTGTATTTGTATGTATATATGTTCGTGTTTGCATGTGTATATGTATGTACAGTATGTGTGTATATGTATGTATATATACTGTATGTATGTAGGTTCTTCTAAATTACAATATGTAGAGCAGGGGTTCCCAAACTGTGCGCCGCGGCACCCTGGGGTGCCTCAGAACACTAGCAGGGGTGCCTCAGCTTGGTGGTCCAGCACCAAATTAAATTCTTTATGGTCAATGTAATGTAAATATGTGGACAAAAAGATGCACAAACCTGTCCACCACTATATAACTAAACCTAATGATGACAGGTTAGCACAATTTACTTCACTTTACTACCTCACTACATTTTTTTTTTCTGAATTTCTCAACAAAAACTTTTGGCCTAGGGGTGCCGTGAAAAAAATTCTGATGCACTAGGGTGCCATGATTCAAAACAGTTTGGGAACTGATGTAGAGGACAATCAAAAGTGGTACTCTGGAGACTTGTTATACTGTATAAAGTGAAAAAACATCTTTATTCCATTCAATGTTTTGGACCTCTGTCCGTCATCAAATCCCTGATGACGGCCAGAGGCCCAAAACATTGGATGGAATAAAGATGTTGTTCCACTTTATATAGCAAGTTCTACAGTGCCCCCTTTGATTGTCCTATATAATTAGGGATGAGCGGTTCGGATTCTGTGAAATCCGAACCTCTCCGAACATAGGCGATCCTAGTCTACCCGAGACGCGACTTGGGTGTTCCCTCCTGACTCGGATCTCACTTCGAGGCCGAACGTCATCCTCCCGACGTGGGATTCTCGCGAGACTTGGTTCTATATAAGGCACCATGACCGGGACTCGGCGCCATTTCTTTCTCTGCATGCACGCTGCACACTGCTCTGCAATAAGGTGGCTGTATCCAGACTCCAGACTAGTGGCTGTGCTTTTAAGTGACTATGTACAGTATAAGGGGCACACTGCACTCTGATGTATGCTGCGTTACTCTGCTAAGTAAAGTGGCTGTAGCCTGTGTCCGACTCCAGACTCCAAGTGGCTGTGCTGTTAAGTGACTGTGAATAGGGGGGCACACTGCACGGCACGCTGATGTATGCTGTGCTACTCTGCTGATTAAAGTGGTTGTGTCCATACTCACAAGTGGCTGTGTGTACAGCAATGGCCAAAAGATTTGAGAATGACACAAGTATTGATTTTCACAAAGTTTGCTGCTTCAGTGTTTTTAGACCTTTTTGTCAGATGTTACTATGGTATGCTGAAGTAAAATTACAAGCATTTCATAAGTGTCAAAGGCTTTTATTAACAATTACATTAACTTTATGCAAAGAGTCAATATTTGCAGTGTTGATCCTTCTTTTTGAAGACCTCTTAAATTCCCCCTGACATGCTGTCAATCAACTTCTGGGCCACATACTGACTGATAGCCACCCATTCTTGCCTAATCAATGCTTGGAGTTTGTCAGAATTTGTGGGTTTTTGTTTGTCCGCCTGCCTCTTGAGGTTTGACCACAAGTTCTCAATGGGATTAAGGTCTGGGGAGTTTCCTGGCTATGGACCTAAAATTTCGATGTTTTGTTCCCCCGAGCCACTTACTTATCATTTTTGCCTTATGGCAAGGTGCTCCATCATGCTGGAAAAGGCATTGTTCGTCACCAAACTGTTCTTGGATGGTTGGGAGAAGTTGCTCTTGAAGGATGTTTTGGTACCATTCTTTATTTATGGCTGTGTTCTTAGGCAAAGTTGTGAGTGAGCCCCTTCCCTTGGCTAAGTGGCAACCCCACACATGAATGGTCTCAGGATGCTTTACTGTTGGCATGACACAGGTCTGATGGTAGCGCTCACCTTTTCTTCTCTGGACAAGCATTTTTCCAGGTGCCCCAAACAATCTGAAATGGGATTCATCAGAGAAAAAAACTTTACCCCAATCCTCAGCAGTCCAATCCCTGTACCTTTTGCAGAATATCAGCCTGTCCCTGATGTTTTTCCTGGAGAGAAGTGGCTTCTTTGCTGCCCTTCTTGAAACCAGGCCATCCTCCAAAAGTTTTCATCTCACTGTGCGTGAAGATGCACTCACACCTGCCTGCTGCCATTCCTGAGCAAGCTCTGTACTGGTGGTGTCCTGATCCCACAGCTGAATCAACTTTAGGAGATGGTCCTGGTGCTTGCTGGACGCTCTTGGATGTACTGAAGCCTTCTTCACAAATATTGAACCTCTCTCCTTGAAGTTCTTGATGATCCGATAAATGGCTGATTTAGGTGCAATCTTACTAGCAGCAATATCATTGCCTGTGAAGCCTTTTTTGTGCAAAGCAATGATGAATGCACGTGTTTCCTTGCAGATAACCATGGTGAACGAGGAAAGAACAATGATTTCAAGCTCCACCCTCCTTTTAAAGCTTCCAGACTGTTATTCTAACTCAATCAGCATGACAGAGTGATCTCCAGGCTTGTCCTTGTCAACACTGTCACCTGTGTTAATAAGAGAATCACTGACATGATGACCAGCTGACATGATGATGTCAGCTGGTCCTTTTGTGACAGGATTGAAATATTAATATTCAACACCTATTCTGAGTCACTGTAAGTGGTAGCGCAGTGTATTCATAAAAAAATATTTTGACATTGTAAGTGGAAATGCAGTGTAATATTCAACACGTAGGGGTAAAGGGGTGAAGGCTGCTTGTGTGGTCTACCTGTAAAAAAAGGGTAAATTTTTTTTAAAATGACGTAGGTTAACTGCAGAGCGGCCACTGATTGACTCCGGTTATTGACTGACTGACCAGCCCACGTGGGAACTGTTAGGAGCTCTACAGTTAGCGGCCACTGTTTGGCTGCCGGCTCCTGACAGTTTACACTGAGAAGTCAGGAGACGGTTGGCGGTGTATGTGGTTGCACACATACACCGCTAATGTAAGTGTCTGGTCCGGGTGCTGGTTTGTTTTTTTGCAAAGACACAGGGATGCTACGGACACCGGCGCCACGAAGGAGGTGAGTATTGTTTTTTTTTCCAGGTACCCCCATTGGATTCTACTAGAGAAGGGGACTGAGCGACAGGCAACAGGTAAGTATGTGTGAATGAGGTAGGTGTATATAAGAAAGTTATAATTGACACGGTGTATGTGTTGTGGTTTGTTTTTTTTACTTTTTTTTTACAGCGGGGTTATGAGTGCCAGCCGCCTGCTGACAGTTGTAGTTCCACAAGTGCCAAAGAGCAGGCATGCTGGCACCTGTAGTCCCACGGTAAAAAAACAATAGTTTTACATTAATTACAATACTATTACCCCCGTACCCCAGGGGTGTGGGGAAGAGCCCCGGGCTTCAGACTAAGCCCGGGGTGCTGGGAGAGGAGGAACCTCTTTATTGGCGGGTACCTACCTCCCCCGAATTCCCAAGCTTGGGCTGACCAGCTTGTGGTGCGAATGCTGGGGTGACCCGATGAAAATATTGTGACACTAAGTGGTACAGCAGTGTTTTAATAACATATATTATGACACTGTAAGTGGGAAGGCAGTGTAATTTTCAACATGTATTCTGAGTCACTGTAAGTGGTAGCGCAGTGTATTCATAAAAAATATTGGGACACTGTAAGTGGTAGCGCAGTGCATTCACAAAAAATATTGTGACACTGTAGGTCCTTGATACCGCAGTGTAATATTTAAAATTGGTACAAATTTAAGTGTGTGCTGTACCCCACTTTGTTCGTGTTTGTTGATATGGAGAACAATCAGTTGAGAGGAGAGCAGGAACCACATATTAATGCTTGAGCTGCTGCCAGTGCCACCAGTTATAATGATACTAGTCTGTCTACAGTACTTCCTCTACTAAAGCCGATGCCCAGGAGGAGGGCTTAAGTCAGGGCATCTAAAATGAAAGACCCAATCTTTTACATTGGTAAAGAAAAAAACATCAAGGAAAAGTTACCTGCAGAAAGACATAAAATTGGTAACATGCCTTTCACCACATGAAGTGACATGGAAAGCTAAGCCCTTGGCCTTTATTTATGACTGGTGGCTCTGCCTCTTATGATGATGTAAGCCGTTCTCCCTGTAGATGTTTCAAAAAATGAAAATCATTAAGGCACAGAAAAAACTGTACGATCAGAAATGTCACAAGTCCCTGAGTAGAGTCTAAGTATGTCGGTGGGTGCCATGTGTGAGCCTGACCTTTCCAAATCTGTAATTGAAGAGGAGCCCCCTTCCACCACTTGTGCGGCCTCTGCAAATGTGGGGATGAGCAGCACATGTCAACATGCCCACATAGAAATCAAGGATTCTTCTGTGGAAGTGCACCAGGATGAGGAGGATATTTGTGTAGCTGTCGCGAATAAGGATGTTGGTGATGAGGATGCTGATGATGAGGATTTTGTAGATAAGGATGTTTTTTGTGTAAGTCAGGCACCAGTTTAAACAGTTGTTACCCATGATAAGGAAAAGCCCATTGTCATGCCTGGGCATAAAACAAAAAATCCACTTCTTATGTGTGGAATCATTTGTACCCAAATCTGGACAACAATTGTCAAGCCATCTGTACCCATTGTCATGCCAGAGAAAGTAGAGGTAGGGAACTTAACCATCTAGGAACCTCCTCTCTTTTACGTGATCTACTGTGGATCCATCCAAACAAGTGTTTGCAAAACTCTGAAATTTTGGCTATAAATGTAACAACAAGCAGTCCAGCATCAGCTAGCTCTCTTCTCTCTGCTAGATCCAAACACCTGGCATCTTCACCACCAACAGCTTCATCAACAATATCCTCTATCATGATCGGAAGTAGTCCTGAATCCAATTTGATACGGCTAACTCAACCCTCCCCTATCCTGGATTCCACAGAAGAATCCGTGAGTGTAGCACTGCTGCTGCTGGGAGTGGATCTTCAACCCAGTAGGCAGTAGTTCAAAAAAACAATTGACTGTTAAACAATACTTTGCAAAAGGGTGTGACAGCAGTCACCCAGTTGCACAGCAGATCACTGATGCCATAACATCTATGCTGGTATTAGATGTGCATCCGATATCAACCATTAGTGCAGTGGGTTTTAGACAGTTAATTGAGATCCATGCTACCAAATCCCATCTAGGTTCCACTTCACTAAAAAAGCAATTCCCAGCCTGTACAGGGACGATAAAATAAACTTAATTAGTGTCCTCCAAAATGCCTCTGTACTCACTATCCACTTAACCATAGATATGTGGACAAGTGGAGCAGGACAAACACAAGATTACATGACTGTAATAGCCCACTGGGTGGGTTTATTGCCTTCAGTGGCACCAACATCAGCAGCATCATCATCTAAGAAACAGCAGCTCATTCAGAGACAGGCTACTCTGTGTATCACCGGTTTCACTAAGAGGCATACCACTGACAACCTTTTAGAAAAACTCAGGGAACTCATTTCAAAATGGCTTACCCTGCTTGGGATTTGTGATTTCTGACAATGCCACCATTATTTTTAGAGCATTAGAGCAGGGTGAATTCCAACATATCCCATGTTTTTTCTCACACAATCAACAAAAAAATGACAGCCATGGAGGAGATGCTCTCGGTGGCCAGCAAAATTTCTGGAAATTTTTGCCATTCAGCAGGTGCATGTAGAATATTGCAGCACCTGCAAGAAATGTTGACTTTGCCCTGCCACCAGCTGAAGCAAGAGGTAGTTATGAGGTGGAATTCCACGCTTTATATGGAGGATGGAGGAACAGCAAAATGTCATCCAAAGCTACACAATGAACTATGACCTAGGAAGAGGAGGAATGTACCTTACTCAAGCTCAGTGGAAAATACTTTGTGTGTTGTGCAAAGTGCTGAAACCCTTTGAAGTAGTCACCTGTGAAGTGAGTTCAGACACTGCCAGCTTGAGTCAGGTAATTCCCCTAATTAGACTGTTAGAATAACAGCTTGAAAAACTGAAGGAGTAGCTGAAACAAAGCAATTCTGCTAAGTATATCGGACTTGTAGATCAAGTCCTTTATTCACTTCGCCAGGAACCAAGAGTTGTCAGGCTCTTCCAATCGGATCAATACAGTTTGACGCCCGTGCTGGATATACTTCATGTCTTTCTTCCCAGAGGACACAGATCTGAAGAGATGCAAAGAGCTGTTGGTAAGGAAATTGTCAGCTCAAGCACATGATGCAGCAATGGCTCCTCCTTCAGTTTCTCCAGCAAGTGCGGTTGCCAGGAAAAAACTAAACTTTCCCCAAAAAAGACCCACTGGTGATGCAGATGATTTATCACAACCAAGTTTTGACATCTGGTCAGGTCTAAAAGAATTGCTTACAATTACTGAGACCCCTACCATGACTCCAACTAATATGGTCACCTTTCAAAGAATGGTTCAGGACTATTTTAATTATAGCATCCAAATAGGCATGTCAGACAGTCCATTTCACTACTGGCAGGAAAAAAGGCAATTTGGAGGCCCTTACACAAACTGGCTTTGCTTTACTTGAGCTGCCCACCCTCCAGTGTGTACTGCAAAAGAGTTTTCAGCACAGCTGGGAACCTTGTCAGCAAACAGCATAGGAGGCTACTTCCTCAAAATGTGGAAAAGAAGACGTTCATCAAAATGAACTACAAATTTCATGAGGAAGACCTTTACCTCCAATTACAGCCAAAATTTACACAGGAACCTGAGGCTGTAATGGTGGATTCCAGTGGGGACAAATTAATATTGTGTGAAGATGATGTACACACTGATGAGGTTGAGGAATCAGATGATGGTGACAGCATCTTGCCTCTGTAAACCCAGTTTGTGCATGGAGAGATCATTCCCAGCAATGTCAGCTGCCCATTGGTAGCTTGTTTTGTGGGGGCCCAAACGAACCAATCACTTCAGCCACAATTGGCAGTCCCTGTCGCTGAAGTGATTGGTATGTTAAACTGTGCATGTCCTGTTTACTATATACAACATAAGGGTGGGTGGAAGTGCCCAGGGACAATTCCATCTTGCACCTCTTTTCTTTGCATTATGTGCTGTTTGGGGCATTGCTGTCTGACATTTTTAATATTATAGTTGATTAAACTGCCATCCTGTCTGCCACTGCAGTGCCACTCTGTGCCATGTTGGGAGCTGAACTGCCACATGTTAGTGCTGCCCACTGCTGTCGCTTAGCTTATTTAGCCAGCCAGCTCGATGCAACCTTTTAGCCTAAACTGGATGAAATCAATATTGAATACAGATTCAAAACCAAAACACGCAAGGGTGGTTTTGTAAAACCAAATCCAGATCCAAAACCTTGAAGGAGATACAGATCCAAAACCAAAACACAGGATCACATCTCTAGTTTATTCTCACCTCTCTCTTGGCTGGTGTTGTCTGGCCTGCCTGCTTTTCTCTGCATCTCTCTGCTTTTTTGGTCTGCTTTACTTAATTGTTTCGTCGACCTGCTTTTTCTGGAAGTTTTTTCTCTTAATAGTTCCCATGTTATGTCAGAAGACAACAATAAGGCTCTTATAGAATAAAGGAATATCACTAGACGTGACTGCACAGTTTGGAGGTTCTGAAAACAGAGATTCAGGGGTTACAACAGCTGTACAAGTAGTTGTGTGATGTCATCAGTAATTGTGATGTCACAAGCAGCTTCAGTGTGCAGTTGAGTTTAGGCCTAAATGTCACATACATTATGACAATTGATGTATATGAAAGTTTTATCCTGTCCAAACTGTAAACAGTATATGATATAAAGAAATAGTCCATATTTCCCCTTTCTAGAATGTACTTGTGTCCATAATAAGACATTAAAATGAATAATTTATAAGAGAGAAGACATTTTGGAGGCGGGATTAGACTGTATTGCTGACAGTATTTATCAGAATAGAGAAGCATTTAAAAGAGTCTTTTCTCTCAATTTTAGACAGTGGGTTACAGTCAGAAAAACCACAGACTAATCTCTTTGTGATGATTTCTGCTATGTATTACAGAGAAAATTACCAGTACCCTACTACGCTTCATTTTCACTTTAACAATTGGGGGCCTATTTATCATAAACCGCCTTTTCATGGCGATGTGAGACTTTTATGTCAATAAGCGTAAGATGTCTGCCAGACAGAGATGTGACCCTACAGACCAATAGGAAGCTGCAGAGAGATGATTGGTCTGCACAGTCACAGTTCCACCGGGTGCATATCCAGCACAGTAGCCCCAGGGCCAGATTTACAATTGCAAGAGTGGAGCTGCAGGTCCAGGCCTCCATTGAAAGTAGGCCCACAGGAGATTGATAGCGTTGACAGGAAAACCTTTTCCCTGTCACCTCATACTGCTGTTGTCGGCCCAACAATTAAGTAATTCAGTCAACTCAGTATATGATGCCCCAGTGCCTTCAAAAACCAAACAGTAAATATGTACAGGGACTGGCACAATGTAGAAAATATACTTGTCACCACATATTTTTTGTACATTGTGCCAGTCCCTGGAGTGCCACCTCTCTCTGCTTTCACATATATAATGTATGTGTGTGTGCATATATATGTATACATGTATAAGCTTCACTTAGTGAATATCTTTTTTCGTCCTCACTATGAAGTATAAATCTAATATCTTTTTGGTATAGCTATTAATAAGATTAGGTCCTTTTTATATAAAGAGATGTCACATTCATGACATCACTAAGTGACTCACATGCTCTTTAGTAGGGAGGTTTCAAATTCATGTGATTATTAAGTGCCATTATTCTTTGTTTGTCATGTTAACAAGGGGTATCTCCTTTTGTTAGTAGACTTTCACATTACCCTATTGATATAAGCAGAGTGAGGAGTACAATTGAGGTGATTGAAGGAAGGGGCTAGCCACATCCCATTATCCAGGCCACACCCCCTGTTCAGACCACCCCCCCACAGCACTAATCATGCCCCGCCACATCACTAGTCACACTCCCATGCATCAGAATACAATAGGCCTTTTGTGAATTTCAGCTCCAGGCCAATGTTCACCTTCATTTGGCACTGCTAACAGTGCATGTTTTAGAGATCTCCTAATTTGTGCACAGGAGTATTATTACTGGCTGACAAATGGTAAAAGATCCGGGGGTGCTAGTTATTTCTTTTGTGATACTGAGTAGAACATGCAGCACTAGTAAAATTCTATTATATTACTATTTGTATTGTGGTCATGGTATGGACTTGGGAGGGGGGTTTCCAGGCAACTGGAACCGCCCCTGGGTTTGCATATGCAAGTGCCTCCGTGCATACACCGATGCCAGCTAGCACTAACCTCCCCTGTACTCGCCACGGCCAACGCAACCCCCACTCTCTCCCAGCTCACACTTACCTCGGTGGTCGATCAGCGGGTCTCTAAACTCCTGGTCTGTGATCCCGGTCAGCTGTGCTGTAAACTGATTTGCCGGTTTACAGCACAGCTGACTGGGGTCACAGTGCAGGAGCCCCGTCAACCAGCTGACCATAGGAGAAAGCTCACCGAACACCGATCAGTGGACCCCCAGCAGCAGGTAAGTGTTTGAGGTTTTTTTTTCTACAGTGATCAGCTTGTGGTATATTTAGACCACAAAGCTGATCACTGGGGGCCAGCTTCCGGCTCTGCTCTGCCAGTCACAGTGGAGCAGGGGTTGGGGAACCGGAGGGAACCCTGCTTAACGCCATCTCCAGATGGTGTTGTTAAAGGAGGACTCCCACCCAATATTTTTTCACAATTCCCCCTTAGGTCATTTCAAGCAGATAGTATTTTCCATTACAAGTATGGGAAATGTGACCTGCTTGCTAATTAAAGGGCTTGGAATAGCTTTTTATGAAAACTGGTCCAATAGACCTTTAATACATTTCAGTAAAACTAAAATAATGTGAAAAGGGTGTGAAAACACCTGTTTTCACATTATTTTAGTAAAAAAGATTGATAAATAGAGTCATATGAGCTGTTTCCTAAAATTATAACTGGAACTATACAGAGTTTCCATTAGTAATGAATACAGAGTCTTAATATTTATTAACACATTATATAAATTGTATTTCCAATTAAAGTACATTCACTATTGTTATAGTGAGTTTAATCTGTCAGTACTTTTTATACTAACATTCTTTGCTTTTCATTCAAAAGTACTTTTTTGTTAGAAAACAGTCACATGATGATCTGTCAGTGTAAGAGATTGAGAGTAAAAATGTAATTAGTCTATTTCAGGTCAGCTTAAGCTAGTTGGTTGATCAGTTAATTGGTCATGAAACCAAACTCAACCGATAGTGAAGATGGGCTGTGCAATTAAAAGCAAAGCCAATTGAATTTATTGATTTACTGTGTTAGTCAGGCAATAAAAGGGGTGCTCGACTGAGCTTTAGTCTTCTTATGTTACATTATTACTGGCTGCGGGTGCAGGTTA
Source organism: Taudactylus pleione (assembly GCA_031769625.1). Taxonomy (NCBI): domain Eukaryota; kingdom Metazoa; phylum Chordata; class Amphibia; order Anura; family Myobatrachidae; genus Taudactylus; species Taudactylus pleione. The sequence goes on from JAUIMM010000334.1 coordinate 3,155,540, forward strand.
GAGAATTTAAAATTAATTATTCCTGGATAAACATGTCCAATACAAATAAGCAATATTTCTTCCATCATCTTGTCTCTGATTTGTCCATGAAACATTCAAGATAATTAACATAATATTACAAGCAATACAAAGTTATATTTTTATATTAAATGTTGCAAAACAGTTTTAAATGCAAATCTGAAGATAGAAATTGTAAATAAGTTATTATTTTATAAATAAATATATTTTCATGACTAAACCAATATCTACAATATTTAGTGGTGGATTGTTAGTTCACAATAATGTAAATTACTGTAACTTATGGGTAGATTTATTAAAACTTCTAATATGTAAAGGAGAGATCTTGCCCATAGCAACCAATTAGATTGTAGCTATCATTTTATAGAATGTACTAGATAAATGATTGATAGAATCTGATTGGTAGCTATATGAACCATCTCCAATTTATCTACCCCTTTGGGCTTAAACTGACCTGTTCTAGCTCATAAACCGGGAAGGGACGGAGAGCAGGAGGGACAGGTGGAGGACGGGGTCTTGAGACGGAGTTACAGCACTACATTGTGGGTAATGTTCCAGATGGCGGCTACCCGCCGGTGTATTACCACTCGCCGGGGCTGGATTCTAGGACTACATAGCGAGCTTGAATCTTCATGAGTTGTAGTCTCAGACCCTGGTCGTTGTTATGGAAGGCAGAAAGCAGCTGAGGGCTGCTCACTTCAATTAGACAGACTGCGGTATCTGGCTTAATAGATACAGGAAAAGTGCCTAAGCACCTTTTACGATGAGAAAACTGTGATAAATCGCTTATCACGGGAAACAATTGGGAAGCCGACTGCCTATATACCGGCAGCCGGCTTCCCGACTGTCTTATCCCGGCAAGGGTGAAATGCCGGGCGTCTAGATGTAGACGACCGCATTTCCTCGACGCCGGGAGACCGGTGCTCGGCATCACGATCGTAGTGATGCCGGGCGCCGCGAGCGGACAGCTGCGGAGGGGGGGAGGGTTAGGTTTAGGGCTCCTGGGGGGGACTTAGGGTTAGGCACCCCCCCGGGAGGGTTAGGGTTAGACTAGGGGAGGGAGGGTTAGGGTTAGGCACCCCTGGGGGGGACTTAGGGTTAGGCACCCCCCCCCGGGGGACTTAGGTTTAGGTAGCGGGGAAGGGGATGGTTAGGGTTAGGAACTTAGAGGGGGGATTAGGGTTAGGCACTTGGGGGGGAAGTTAGGGTTAAGCACCCCTAAGGAGGGTTAGGGTTAGGGGGGTTAGGTTAGGTTAGTGGATATTTACATATCCACGATCGGGATTTCCAGCGCTGTCGGGCTTCCGCTGCGTCGCACTCTGCTCCTGACAGGCTGCCGCTGACGGGAATCGAACTGCCGGCCATGCGGCCGGCGGTATATCATACCCATTCCCTTATCACTCCTTGTTAAATGGGACCCTTTTTTTTATTTGGGAAAAAAGATAATCAGTTTCATCAGTTGCACTCACATCCTCAGAATGACATTTGCATATAAAAAACAATCTTTATTAGGTATGGCTTAAAAGGACCAATATCTTTTAGTCTATATGTATTAAGAGTACTCAAATCCTACTCTATTTATTATATGAAGGATATATTATAGTATAAGAATTGTATGCCCTTAAATAAGGTCATCTAGCGAAAAATAATCTAAAAATCAAAAGAAATACAGAGTGATAAAGAAAAGAAATGTTATAAGTGAATAAAGAATTGTTTAAAACCAAGGCTGTGTGATTTGTAAGTTTTTAGTTTAGTCACTGTGTGTGTTTCAAAAAATTATGTATCTCTTCTTCAAATTTGATACATTTACTGCAGGGTTTTCCTAGATACAAAAGTGTTAAAAGAGACTGGCAGTCATAGAAATAGATACTTCCAACCTGGCTATTATCATTCAGTCCAGGCTATCTACTTGCACATTATGCCCTATATAATTCCTATATTAAGGGATTTTCAGTATAATACTGACTTGTATTTTAGTGCACAGTATGGTTGTAGGAAGAACTTCTATTTTGTGTTTCTTTTATTCTGAATGAAGTGCATATTCAGAAAGCAGCAGCTTCACATGTGAACTACATCTGCTATTAGTACTTTTAATTGTACTTTTAATACTTGTAATTAGTATTTTTAATATAGTTAATAGTTCTCCATAGCAGGGATGCTAAAAGCGTCTCATAGGGCATAATGTGCAAGTAGATAGTCTGGACTGAATGATAATAGCCAGGTTGGAAGTATCTTACAAATTACAAATGAAGACAGCACACAGCCTTGGTTTTAATCAATTCTTTGTTTTTATATGCAAATGTCATTCTGAGGATGTGAGTGCACCCGATGAAATTGATTATCTTTCTTCCAAAATAAAATTTTGTCTATATACTCTAATCAGTTGGTGGCACCATCACACAAATAAATATATAATATTAAATATTGAAATTTGATATGTAGAATACTCACTCTAGTATTTTACCTAATAATCTTGGTGCAGGAAAATGTATTCCTCCATAAATGGGGCCCTTAACAGGTAAAATCTCCTACAGTACCTTTACCGTACAGTATTTTCCTGAAACAACGATTGTTAACTTGTTGTGGTATTCTTAGTGTTCTAAATGTTGTTTGGTATTGACCTAGATTTGTTCCCAAATATTCCAATATGTTTGTCATTCAGGCTCCAGCTTATGTATCTGTATTGAGTGTCTTGTGCTTGTCCTTCCATCTTTCCTATCTTTGGATTGGACTCTTTTGCCTTAATTGGCAGGGAGGAGAATGCGGCTATTTAAAATAGTACATCATTGTAATGCTCAGAGCAGGAGGATTTTAAGACAGGAGGGGTACTGTTGGAAATTTCCGTGGACCCCCTCCCCCTGAATAATGGTGCTGGCACATGTGTATTAGATAACAAATATGCTGACACTGTGCCAGAGTATTCTGCATTTCTGGCACAATCTTTGATGACGGCACAGGCACCATATTTCTGGTGATTTCTCCAGAAATAAGTTGCTGGACCCATTTTTACAGAAAAAAAAATCATTACTGGAGTAATGAATGGTGCAGGTGGACGGCAGGTAAGTAAATGCAATGGGTGTAAGGTGTGCAGTGTGGGTCTCTCTTGACTTAGGGGCCCATGTGTACTGCAACATTGCACCCATTATAGACACACCTGTGTCTAGGAAGTCATGGAGTAGCCAAGGGTGAAACATGTGTGTAAATGAGACAACCAAATATTACAATTAGATATACTGGAAAACAGAGTGATGCTAGAAGTCTTGAAACTCACTTTAATAAAAAGTATGTGTTTATACTAATATAGCAAGCTGTATGCAAGGAATTAGAGATGTGTGGGTCGGTTCCCCAGAAATCCGAATCCACCAACATTTTGTGAATCCGGACAGATCTGAGTTGCGGTTCTAATCTCCTGAGCAGATCGCATAAATCTGAGCCACTGTTCTGATCTTTTGGAATTCAGAATTTAAATGACATGATTTTAGCTGTTTTTAAAAACTTTTTATTATTTTTTTTTTGTGTTAAATCCAGATCCAGAACCAAAACACTTGGTTTTGCAAAACCAAAATGATAAATCCAGATTATTTTAAACCAAAACACGGGGTACAGCGCACATCTCTACAGGGAATCTGCTTTTCTCTCAGTGTCCAGTTAAACATGTCCATTCTGGGTGAATTTATGCTGTCATTGTGCAGGTTCCACTGCAAATCATGTTGCCAATGTTGTACTCCCATTTCCGATGTTCATGTCTTTAGTCTCTCATATTGACATCCCAAATGATCAATGTGAAAACACTTACAGCTTAATATATGCAAGTTTATAAAAAAATGTTGTTGTCCTTTTATCCAGTTGGGTCTCAGTAAGCTGTTTAATCAAGTCAAGTTAAGCCTTGGTTGTTCAAGTGTGGCTACTAAAGTTGCAGAATCCCCAAATTACTGACCCCAGCTTTTGCCTTGTTTTGGCACTTTTGCCTCTGAACCCAAACAATGCTGCATCTTACTGTTTTTTAATTTAAAAAGGTTTCTAAACATCTTGCTACACCATCAGGACATGTCTCTGATGAGATCCGGTCTAAAGATCTACAGTAAAAATGTAGACAATGTCTAGATAGACACCAGACGTTAGACAGTCAGTAGGTTGAATGGAACAAAAGGTCGACATGGACAAAAGGTCGACACACTAAAGGTCAACATGTAATAATGGTCCACAGGGTCAAAAGATCACTGTGAAAATGATTGACACGAAAATGGTTAACATGATTTTTTTTCTTTTTTTAGGGTTAGGTTTAGGGTTAAGCACTTACCGGAGTTAGGGTTTGGCACTTATCCCGATGGTTAGGGTAAGGCACCAGGAAGGAGGGTTAGGGTTATGCACTTACCAGAGGGTATGGGTTAGGCACTAGAAGGGGGGGTTAGGGTCAGACACCTACCCCGACAGTTAGGGTTAGGCACCAAGGGGAGGGTTAGGGTGAAGATTAGGGTTAGAAAAAAAAACATGTGTCGACCATTTTTTGTGTCAACCATATGCATGTCAACCTTTTGACCCTGTTGAAAATTTGAACCTGTTGACCTTCTTACATGTCCACATTTACTGTGTCGAACTTTGTCCATGCCAACCTTTTGTCCCTGTTGATTTATTGACTGTCTAACATCTGGTGTCTATCTATTGTAGACATTGTCTACCTTTTTACTGTAGATCTTTCAATCCACATTCATCTCTGGTTGAGTTGCAGGTGGTTCTAGCTCAACCCAATACAGTAAGATGTAGCAAAGCAAGACACTTGTTTATTGTTGTTCAGTTGCCAAATTATTCTCACATTCTAGACCAACACAATTATAATTTAAGGAAGACTGAACTTGATGGACCTATGGATATTTAAATTGTACTTTCAATTTGTTTAGGGACCACCAAGCATTTTATGTATTTATTCTCCGTGATATATCCTTGGTATGTCAATAATAATAAGTATCGTGACATGTTTGTCCTATATAAATTTGCAGCATTTATTTTTCTAATAATACAGTATGTTTGTATAATAGGTCTAGAGCACTGTAGGGTGAGGTAGATTCCTGTACTTAGAGCACCTCATTCTGCCTCAATTCCCTAAAGGAACCTCTATTAGATGTAAGGATCTTTGCTATTTTTAAGGCACTGCACACTGTCATGGTTAATCAATGTATCTTATTGCAAACATAAGAGCTTAAATAACTTTGATGACTCTTGAATGGTAGATTCATGATAGGTTGATATTAGCAGAAGTTGTTAGCAGGGACGCTGAGAGGGGGGGAAGGAGTGGGTACTAATTACCTGGGCTTGCTGGAGGGGCCTGGTAGGGGCCCGAGTCCAACACTGTCCCCCCTCCCCCCTGTCAACTGAGCAGCCCAGCACATGCTGCTGTGTGCTGGGCTGCAAAGGAAGACTGCTTGCTGCCTGTGGGCCTCCTCTGCCTGTGGGCGCCCCCCCCCCCCTTGATTTGCACTTGGCTGAGGGACTCACAGCGCACCCCTCCCCAGCGTGCAGAACCAATTTGCATCTATTTTTTTTTCTTAAGGGGGCGTGGTCACACCTCCCGCGATTAGGCCATGCCCCACTTCACCCGGGCCCGGCCCGGCTCTTGGCAGCCCTGGTTGTTAGTATACTATTGTTTCATTGTTACTTGTTTACATTTTGCATCTGCTTTAAAAAAAAAAAAAAGTGCTGTAATCCCCAGATGGGTCCCTGATCTGGATATACTGTACTATAGAACCATAGAAATAACTTATATAAAATGCTAAATTCTGTCAGTATGCTAAGTTTTCTATAGTACAATGCAGGGAATTAACTTGCACACACTGGGCACAGTAACTAAATTCAGTAAAGCGGGCCATGGTGCAAAACTAGATATTGCATCTTGCTATAATGCATGCTCCGCCATTGTACAATATGTGAAGAAAAGACAAAGCTGATTGTAATATATGTTAGCTATATACATCGATTTATTTGACCGAACTGCACAGTGGCTGGATCTGGGGCCACTTTAGCAACACAGGGCCTGATTCAGATTTGGGAATAGAGTAAAAAAGAGCAGATAACTGTGCAGTTTGGTAAAACCATGCTGCACTGCAGGTGGGGCAGATATAAAAAGTGCAGAGAAATTTAGATTTTGAGGTGGGTGTCCAAACTTTCAAAGTAGAAATTAAGCATCAGTTGGCAAATTATGAAGCTGATCCAATGTAATGGAAATCTGGATCTTGTAGTCTCAATGAAATGGTGTAGTTGAATGTGCCAATCAGGACAGAGGAAATACAGAATTATTTGGGGATATCTCCTATTGTGTTGATGCATAAATACTGGATTAATCTGTTATTGCTGTATCTGGGGAACTGATTAACCCATATCTTAATAAAGTACACCAGTATTTCCTTTTATATTGTTCAGATGGATGTAGTTTAAATCCCAGCTGTCAGGATGCTGGTGCTTAGAATACCGACGCCAGCCCGACACCAGTCAGAATCCCGGCACCAGCTTCCCAACAGTAAGTATTGGGATTAGTGGGAGGGTCAGGGGTTAGGGTTAGGCACTAGGGGGAGGGTTAGGTTTAGGCACTAGGGGGAGGGCTAGGGTTAGGCTGCAGGTGGGAGGATTAGGTTTAGGGGTAGGTGTCGGTATCCTAACCCTGTCGAGATACCGGCATCGGGATTCTGACCACCGGGATTCCGAGCACTGGCATTCCGTACCCAACCCCTTTTATATGCTCATAGTAGTGTGTCTAATGCTGCAAAAACAGCGTAAGTGTTGCTTGGCGGGGGGGACACTTTGCACATGGCCTCATCTGATCAGCATATTCTTCTGCACTTTTTGGTATAAAAACAAGCCCTTTTTAGCCAATGTTCTAGTTACAATATACTGTGGCAAATATGAAACAACTGTACGCTTTTTTTTTTTTTTTTACATCTTCAGCAGCTGAGTTAAGCCAATAACATTCACAAACATAAAATGAAATTAGCCACCTGTAATCAGCAAAACAAAACTATAGCACTTGGAACACAGTCTCTCATTACCCGTTCCATTTTAGCATTCAGCCATGATTTCAAATGAAAAGTATACAATTACCAGTAAAAACACCTAATCTCTCCTTTCTTTGCTTCAAGGATGAATAACACTCAAGTGGTTAGTTAGCAGCTTTTGTAGCAATGAAGCATTGCTCCAAACCCAGGCATTTGTTACCTATTGTGAGAGGTAAAAATTCCCCGTTATACAATGTGTTTTGTTTGGATTGAGATGGCATGCAGTTGATGGCTGTGACCTTCATGGTGGCTTAGATCCCCGGCTGGCGCTGATTTTTGATTTAGTGCCGATCTGCTGCGCTTGTCACAGGCTGCAAGGTGCTTTCCATGCCCTAATGTAACAGCTCAAGGGCAGAGGGACCTGCAAATGTCTGTCGCCAGCCATGAGCACCATGAAAGAGCCCGTAGCCAAGTTACATGCAAAATAATACATAGGCAACACAAATATATATATATATATATATATATAAGCTACTCATTAGGTTGCATTACACAGTATGTTACTGTATTTCTCATTTTTACATTCTTAGGGATTTTTGTGTTGAATATTAAATATGGCTTTTCTTATAAATAATTATCAATTTACTATATAAATTCCTGCATGTTATTTTGCTATCATTGCGATCATTCTTATATATTCAGACATCTTCAGCGATTTCACCATTACTAACTGTTGTATTGTAGTGAACAATGTAACCACTTATATAGATCATTTCAGCTCCTGGCAACACACAAGTGACTTTAATATATGTGTAAATTGTAACACATTGTATCCTTAAACAATGTTTTTTGGTATATAAAAGCAGTTTGTATACAATGTTTTTCCTCTATACAGTTGTTACTATTATTATTATTATTATTATTATTATTATTATCATCCTCTTTTATTTATATTTTATTGATATATTTTTCTGTATTTTTTATATTTGTGAAAAGTAAACATTAAGATTTACCAATATTAAAAACAAATGAACTATCATTAATTCTTGTTTACAAAGGTTAATTAAATCTCTGCTTTTAATTGTTCATTGGTGTAGATATGTATGGGTTTTATCTTTTTGTCTCCTTGTTGTACCATATAACCTGAAACATCATGGTTAAAGTTGGAGCTTTAAAATGTCATCAGTGACAGCCATGATTAACTGTTAATAATTAAACTTGGAGCCTAAATAATCTGTGATCCAGCTGAACCTTTTAAAGAGGTCGAATGATGTGCACTCATTGAGATCTATACAAATAACCCCTAAGACAGTGGTTCCCAAACTGAGCGCAGTGGAACCCTGAGGTGCCTCGGGACACTTGCAGAGGTGCCCAGGCTGGTGGTCCAGCACCAAATCAAATTATTTATGGTCAATGTAATGTAATTATGTGGACAAAAAGGAGCGCAAACCTGTCCACCACCACATAACTGAACCTAAAGATTACAGGGTTGCATGATTTACTTCACTTTACTACTTTACTACATTTTTTCAGAATTTCTCAATAACAAACTTTTGGCTTAGGGGTGCCGTGAAAACAATGCTGATTCTCTAGGGCGCCGTGATTCAAAAAGTTTGGGAACCACTGCCCTAAGAGTTGAAACTGGCTGCAACACCTAACCTCACCCCCCACCAGCCCTCACAACACTCAACACAAACTACTCACAGATCTATAAACACATGTAAGTGGTTCAATTCTTTTGTTGGGAGCACCAGGTAGAGTGCGTTGCAGTAGTTTACGCGTGATGATACAAATGCATGTATGACTTTAGGCAGATCTTCTTAGAGAATGAAGTTCTTCATTCTGGCTATGTTCCTCAAATTAAAGAATGATGATTTGAATGTGGCTGATACCTAATGTTTAAGTGTCAAGCCACCATTCAGGACAATACCAAGATTCTTGTCCTTTGGTGAGCTCCTATTATAAGAACCTCTGTTTTATCAGGATTCAGTTGCAGCCAGCTGGCACTCATCCCTCCTGGATCTCAGCTAGACAGCCAAAAAGGGTTGGTCGGGATTTCTCAGTACCTGGAGCAAAGGACAAATACAGCTGTGTATCATCTGCAAAGCAATGGTAGACCAGGCCATGACATCTGATTATTTCACCCAGTGGTAGCATGTATACTGCAAATAGCATAGGAGATAGTATAGAACCTTGTGGGTAACACCTCATGGCAGTGGCACTGATGATGAAGAATATACTCCAGAAGAAACTCTCTGTGACCTTCCAGTGAGAAATTATTTAAACGCAACAATTGGGTAATTTTAGCAATGTCTTTTTACATTGGGTCTAAGCTGGTTCTTGAAGATTGGTGGCTTATATTTACAGGCTTGAAACCTTGGCACTCACATGATGACATGGTACGGATTCCAGCCCAGACACAGGATAATTTATCAGCAAAGAAGTTTACAAACTCATTTCATATTGACTGGGAAAGGGTTTCATCAGGCTGCAGGCATGCTGGCTTGCAAAGCATCTCCATAGTATGGAAAGCTGAGCTTGGCTATTAGTTGCTGTCATGATTTCACTTGACAGGAACTTTCTTTTCTTATGGGTGATTGGGGATTGATATTTCCAATATGCTTGATTAGTTGTAGCTCCTCCTCTACCTGGTTAGTCTTCCTCTATCATCTTTCAACTTTACAACCCCTTTTCTTGAGCTCACTAACACTGTTGTCAAACCAAGGAGCTTGACTGTGTGGCATGTGGGGTCGTATACGCTCAGGGGGATGATAATATCCATTGCAGCTGTCACATCCCTATTATAGTAATGGACAAGAGAACATTGATCTTCACAGGCTCCCAATACCACAGAGAGATCCAGATTTGTTGCAAGAGCCTGGGGAGTCATACTCCTCATTGAATGATACCTAGTCAACTCCATGGGCACAGTTCTATTATTATGAGGGGTTGTTACTGAGAACCAAATTGAGTGGTGGTCTGATCACATAACTGGGTTTATTTTTAGGTCAGAGACTTCTAATCATTCCTGTCACAACCTGCAAACTTACAAATGTCCCTGCACATAGGCTACAGAAACTTAGGCCCTGATTCGGAGGCGCTTGCTATTTGCGAGCACTCGCTCTGAATCAGGGCGGGCCTTTTTTTTTTCACCTGCCTCCAGACTGCTCACTAAGCTGTGGGTGACCACCCACAGCTTTAGTGGGCGGCCTGGCGATGGTCGCGATTATCGCGACCATCGGGCTTGCAACGAGACCCTTGTGGTAGGGTCTCATCCACCGCAAGCCCCAGTGAACTTCTTGCTCTAATAGAGCAGGAAGTTCACTACTGACATCATTGGTGATGTCAGTAGGGCCGCCCACAAACTGCAGGCGTTCCTTCAGGAACGCCTCCGTTTGTCCAGCCACCCCCCCTGCACAATCGACAGCCACCCCGTCTTGTAGTGAGTCCCACAGTGAGTGAAACTTCACTTGCTATGGGGCTCACGCACGCGGCGTGCACACTGCCTGGCCATCGACCTGCTTGCGAGCACTATGCACTCGCGAGCAGGTCTGAATCAGGCCCTTACTTCAGTGCAGAATTGGGAGTCCTCACTGGTGGGTGGCCTCCTACATTTGGTTTTCAACTTGGCTTTGACAATTTTGGATGAATTTCTGCGGCATTTGCCGGTTGAATGCACTGAAACATCAGTGCCCAGGACTCCATTCAGATAAGCCTGATAACCATTTACTTTTGTGAGCAGGTTGTAAGTTGATTTGGAGCAATGAAACTGTTACTACAGTATTTAGCAAGTGGGGTTTGTTTTCTCCTTAGGATGCTGTGGATTGGTTACAGTGGCGTAAGTTCATCCAAGATGCCCGGAGGCAAGTTATCATTTAGTGCCCCGCCTGCCCCCATATTTACAGCCCTAAATGGGGTGAATATATTGTGGGTGATGGAGGAGGTGCCCATTCAGTGCTGGCACCTGGCGACAGGTGCCTCCACTGTCTCCCATACTTCTGCCCCTGATTGGTTAGAAGAGGTCATTTGGTGCAACTGTGATCAGTTGATAATATCATATGAGCTATAAGTCCAAGAATGTGTAAATGATGTATTAAATTCTCTATGATCACTTTGTACATTACTGGTGAATCTTATAGGACAATTTAATTTATTTCAATTAGACATGATGAGATCAAAAGCTTCCCTGATATCAACCCACATTAAAAAAAATAAAAAATCTGTAGCCTTCCAGCAGAGGCTGCTTTAAATCTCTGTCACAAACTACTAAAGAGGGAGGTGGATTTGATTACTATCAACAAAAAAAGAAAACGATCCCCCCAATGTACCTACTGTAGCGCGTATAAATCCTGCTTTTTGCAGTAAGTGGCACGGGGTCTTAAATAACTGTTTTCTCAATTTAAATTTATTGGTGATCAAGGAAGTGGGGACAGAGCTTAAGAAAAGAAGAGACGACTTTGAGGAGTAAAAGTCTACGTACATCCTACCTTCAAGAGACCAAGAAAAAAGAAGACTTTTTGTTGGGGGCACTCATATGGTAATTAAGATAATTAAAATATAACTTTTATTATAGTATTACTAAAACAAGGTAATCTACACAAACGAACATACATACATACAACATATATCTAATTAATCCTTGTGATTAAGGAAGCCAGCTCATATACAGAGGGGTTTACCCTCTATTAATTCAAGAGGAATGGATTGAGTGACATTAGATTAACAGAGTGAACCCTCTGTGCAAAACACTAATGTACCACCAAGATGCCAATATTTTTAATCTGATAAGAATAGTACCACACCACGAGCAGCAGCAGAAAATAGCTGTCACTCAAAATATAGTGACACAATAGTACATTTTAACAGATATCATACATCTTAACAACACATAGTAATTGTCTCAAATTTAGCTCCAATCTCAGAGCACAAATGCATATGATAAGGATAATACCACACCACAAGCAGCAGCAAGTAATGGCTGTCACTCACAATTTAGTAATACAATAGTACATTATAGCAGGTATAGTACATCTTTACAGCACATTGTAGTTGTCTCAAATTTAGCTCCAATCACAGTGCACAAGTACATATGGTAAGAATAATGCCACACCGCAAGCACCGGCAGGTAATGGCTGTCACTCACACTTTAGTAACACAATAGTATAATCTAAAAGATATAATACATCTTAACAACAGATTGTAATTCTTTTTGGAATGTGTGATCATGTGTATACAAAGTCCTAAACTGCGGCATATCCCTGTAATGGTTAAACTAATAGGTTATAACCAGATCGTAACACTGCAGTGGGTAGAGGGAGTCCCAGTTAATCCATCATGATATACAATCTATAGGTGTCCATATCCGCAATGCCCAATTATTAATCAAAAAATATATCACCATAAATACTGTTGGAAGTGCATATATCGGAAGGATATTACTCAAATAGCAAGTGACAGTGTACTTGGACTAGGAGACTAGGGCATATAATAACTAGGGGTGTGCACCGGCCACTTTTCGTGTTTTGTGTTTTGGTTTTGGATCTGGATCTTTCTTCGTGTTTTGGATCTGGATTGGTTTTGCCAAAACCACCCTTCCGTGTTTTGGGTTCTGGGTTTTGTGTTTTGGATCTGTATTTTTTTTTAAAAAAGCATAAAAACAGCTAAAATCACAGAATTTGTAGGTTTTTCTGCTCCTATGCTATTATTAACCTCAATAACCTTAATTTCCACTCATTTCCAGTCTATTCTGAACACCTCACACCTCACAATAGTGTTTTTATGTCCAAAACGTTGCACCGAGGTAGCTGGATGACTATGCTAAGCGACACGAGTGGGCGGCACAAACACGTGACCCATCTAGGCGTGAAACTGCAGTGGCAGACAGGATGGCAGTTTGAAAAACTAGGCCCCAAACTGTACATAATGCAAAGAAAAAAAAGAGGTGCAAGATGGAATTGTCCTTGGGCCCTCCCACCCACCCTTATGTTGTATAAACAGGACATGCACACTTTAACAAACCAATCATTTCAGCGCCAGGGTCTGCCACACAACTGTGGCTGAAATGATTGGTTCGTTTGGGCCCCCACAAAACAAGCTGGCAATTAATGTGTCCCTGCACAAACTGGCTCTATGGAGGCAAGATGTCATCCTCATCCTCCTCATCCACCGATTCCTCACCCTCTTCAGTGTGTACATCCTCATCCTCACAAAGTATTAACTCGTCCCCACTTGAATCCACCACCACAGGTCCCTCTGTACCTTCTGGAGGCTGGTCTCCCTGGAAGAGCTGATAATTCATTTTGATGAACATCATCTTCTCCACATTCTGTGGAAGCAACCTCCTACGCCTTTCGCTGACAAGGTTCCCGGCTGCACTAAACACTCTTTCGGAGTACACACTGGAGGGGGGGCAACTCAGGTAAAATAGAGCCAGTTTGTACAGGGGCCTCCAAATTGCCTCTTTTTCCTGCCAGTACAGGTATGGACTGTCTGCCATGCCTACTTGGATGCTGTCACCGATGTAATCCTCCACCATTCTGTCAATGGTGACAGTATCATATGCAGTGACAGTAGACATGTCAGAAATTGTTGCCAGGTCCTTCAGTCCGGACCAGATGTCCAAACTTGGTCCTGCCTGTCCTGCATCACCGCCAGCGGGTTGCTTAGGATACCTAAGTTTTTTCCTGGCAGCCCCAGTTGCAGGAGAAAATGAAGAAGGAGCTGTTGACGTGTCACGTTCCGCTTCAGCTGACAGTGTGTTCACCAGCAGGTCTTTGCACCTCTGCAGGCTTGTGTCGGCCGGAAAGAGAGACACCACATAGGCTTTAAACCTAGGATCGAGCACGGTGGCCAAAATGTAGTGGTCTGATTTCAACAGATTGACCACCCTGGAATCCTGGCAAAGCGAATGAAGGGCTTCATCCACAAGTCCCACATGCCGAGCGGAATCGCTCCGTCTTAGCTCCTCCTTCACTTTCTCCAGCTGCTTCTGCAAAAGCCTGATGAGGGGAATGACCTGACTCAAGCTGGCAGTGTCTGAACTGACTTCACGTGTGGCAAGTTCGAAGGGCTGGAGAACCTTGCACAACACGGAAATCATTCTCCACTGCGCTTGAGTCAGGTGCATACCCCCTCCTTTGCCTATGTCATAGGTGGATGTATAGGCTTGTATGGCCTTTTGCTGCTCCTCCATCCTCTGAAGCATATAGAGGGTTGAGTTCCACCGTGTCACAACCTCTTGCTTCAGGTGATGGCGGGGCAGGTTCAAGAGTGTTTGCTGGCGCTCCAGTCTTCGGCACGCAGTCGCTGAATGGCGAAAGTGGCCAGAAATTTTTCGGGCCACCCAAAGCGTCTCCTGCACGCCCCTGTCGCTTTTCAGAAAATTCTGCACCACCAAGTTTATTGTGTGAGCAAAACATGGGACGTGCTGGAATTTGCCCAGATGTAATGCCCGCACAATATTGGTGGCGTTGTCAGATATCACAAATCCCCAGGAGAGTCTAAGTGGGGTAAGCCACTGGGCGATGATTTCCCTCAGTTTCTCTAAGAGGTTGTCGGCGGTGTGCCTCTTACTGAAACCGGTGATACACAGCGTAGCCTGCCTTGTAACGAGCTGGCGTTTCTGAGATGCTGCTACTGGTGACGCTGCTGCTGTTGCTGCGTAAGGTGATACATCTACCCAGTGGGCTGTCACAGTCATATAGTCCTTAGTCTGCCCTGTTCCACTTGTCCACATGTCCGTGGTTAAGTGGACATTGTGTACAACGGCATTTTTCAGGACACTGAGGACACTTTTTCTGACGTTTCTGTACAGTCTCGGTATCGCCTGCCTAGTGAAGTGGAATCTAGACGGTATTTGGAACCGGGGACACACTACCTCCATCAATTGTCTAAATCCCACTGCACTAATGGCGGATACCGGACGCACGTCTAACACCAACATAGCAGTCAAGGCCTCAGTTATACGTTTTGCTTCAGGATGACTGCTGTCGTACTTCATCCTCCTCGCTAAGGACTGTTGGAGGGTCAATTGTTTAGTAAAAGTAGTGGTGTTCCTACTTCCTCTCTGGGATGATGAACGACTCCCAGCAGCAGCAACAGCAGCAGCGGCAGCAGTAGGCGTAGCAATGCAGGATCCTCCAGAGGAATCCCGGATAGGAGAGTCAGTCATGCCAGTGACATGGCCTGCAGGACTACTTCCGATCCTGACTAAGGAGGAAATTGACGAGGAGGGAGTTGACGGTGTGGTTTGCAGGCGCTTGGATACAACAGGACAACGGGATTTAGGTGTCCCTGGACTGCTTACGGTCTTAGCCAAAGTTTCTGAACTTGACAGTAACTTTTTATGAACGCGCTGCAGGTGCCGTATAAGGGAGGATGTTCCTAGGTGGTTGACGTCCCTACCCCTACTTATTTCACCTTTACATATGGTACATATGGCAAGACAGTTGTTGTCCGGATTTGGATAGAAATATTGCCAGACCAAAGAGGTGGAATGTTTGGTCTTCTGCCCAGGCATGACCGTGATGGGCTTTTTCATCCCACGGACAACAACTGTCTCCCCCGGAGCCTGATTTAAACAAACCACATCACCATCAGAATCCTCCTCGCCAACTTCCTCCTCAGCGCCAGCTACACCAGTATCCTCATCCTGTTGTACTTCAACAGTGACATCTTCAATTTGCATATCAGCAAGTGGACTGTGGGTGCTCCTTTCAGCACTTGCAGGGGGCATGCAAATGGTGGAAAGAGCCACCTCTTCCCGTCCAGTGCTGGGAAGGTCAGGCATCGCAACCACCACCACACTTGGACTCTCCTTGGGGATTTGTGATATCTTCTTAGAAAGCACAGTTCTTCGCTGTGCTTTTGCCAGCTTAACTCTTTTGATTTTTTTAGTGGGAGGAGGGCTTCCATCGTCATGTGAAGCTGAACCACTAGTCATGAACATACTAGGGATCGACCTTAGCCGTTCCTTGCCACTCCGTGTCGTAAATGGCATATTGGCAAGTTTACGTTTCTCTTCAGCTGATTTAAATGTCTTTTTCAAGGTCATTTTCCTGAACTTTGCCATTTGGGATTGTATGTGCCCTCTACTATGACATTGGGCATCGGCCTTGGCAGACGACGTTGATGGCATGTTATCGTCTATGTCATGACTAGTGGCAGCAGCTTCAGCACTAGGAGGAAGTGGTTCTTGATCTTTCTCTATTTTATTTTTATCGGAGAAAGTTTGGTCCTCCATTTATGTTATATCGATTTGATATATACGTGCGGCTAAACACAGAAAATAATTTTTTTTTTGGTTTGGACTGGAGTGTACTTTGTGGGTTACAGCACCCTTTAACGGTCAAGCCAGCCGGCCCTTTACTTATGACACAGGCGCACTCTTGGCACTACTTTGTTGATGCACGTGCGGCTACTGCGCACACAATTCACAAACACAGAAAATAATTTTTTTTTGGTTTGGCCTGGAGTGTACTTTCGGGGGTTACAGCACCCTTTAACGGTCAAGCCAGCCGGCCCTTTACTTATGACACAGGCGCACGCTTGGCACTACTTTGTTGATGCACGTGCGGCTACTGCGCACACAATTCACAAACACAGAAAATAATTTTTTTTTTGGTTTGGACTGGAGTGTACTTGGGGGTTACAGCACCCTTTAACGGTCAAGCCAGCCGGCCCTTTACTTATGACACAGGCGCACGCTTGGCACTACTTTGTTGATGCACGTGCGACTACTGCGCACACAATTCACAAACACAGAAAATAATATTTTTTTTGGTTTGGACTGGAGTGTACTTTCGGGGGTTACAGCACCCTTAACGGTCAAGCCAGCCGGCCCTTTACTTATGACACAGGCGCACGCTTGGCACTACTTTGTTGATGCACGTGCGGCTACTGCGCACACAATTCACAAACACAGAAAATAATTTTTTTTTGGTTTGGACTGGAGTGTACTTTCGGGGGTTACAGCACCCTTAACGGTCAAGCCAGCCGGCCCTTTACTTATGACACAGGCGCACGCTTGGCACTACTTTGTTGATGCACGTGTGGCTACTGCGCACACAATTCACAAACACAGAAAATAATTTTTTTTTTGGTTTGGACTGGAGTGTACTTTCGGGGGTTACAGCACCCTTAACGGTCAAGCCAGCCGGCCCTTTACTTATGACACAGGCGCACTCTTGGCACTACTTTGTTGATGCACGTGCGGCTACTGCGCACACAATTCACAAACACAGAAAATAATTTTTTTTTGGTTAGGACTGGAGTGTACTTTCGGGGGTTACAGCACCCTTTAACGGTCAAGCCAGCCGGCCCTTTACTTATGACACAGGCGCACGCTTGGCACTACTTTGTTGATGCACGTGCGGCTACTGCGCACACAATTCACAAACACAGAAAATAATTTTTTTTTTGGTTTGGACTGGAGTGTACTTTCGGGGGTTACAGCACCCTTAACGGTCAAGCCAGCCGGCCCTTTACTTATGACACAGGCGCACTCTTGGCACTACTTTGTTGATGCACGTGCGGCTACTGCGCACACAATTCACAAACACAGAAAATAATTTTTTTTTGGTTAGGACTGGAGTGTACTTTCGGGGGTTACAGCACCCTTTAACGGTCAAGCCAGCCGGCCCTTTACTTATGACACAGGCGCACGCTTGGCACTACTTTGTTGATGCACGTGCGGCTACTGCGCACACAATTCACAAACACAGAAAATAATTTTTTTTTTGGTTTGGACTGGAGTGTACTTTCGGGGGTTACAGCACCCTTAACGGTCAAGCCAGCCGGCCCTTTACTTATGACACAGGCGCACGCTTGGCACTACTTTGTTGATGCACGTGCGGCTACTGCGCACACAATTCACAAACACAGAAAATAATTTTTTTTTTGGTTTGGACTGGAGTGTACTTGGGGGTTACAGCACCCTTTAACGGTCAAGCCAGCCGGCCCTTTACTTATGACACAGGCGCACGCTTGGCACTACTTTGTTGATGCACGTGCGACTACTGCGCACACAATTCACAAACACAGAAAATAATATTTTTTTTGGTTTGGACTGGAGTGTACTTTCGGGGGTTACAGCACCCTTAACGGTCAAGCCAGCCGGCCCTTTACTTATGACACAGGCGCACGCTTGGCACTACTTTGTTGATGCACGTGCGGCTACTGCGCACACAATTCACAAACACAGAAAATAATATTTTTTTTGGTTTGGACTGGAGTGTACTTTCGGGGGTTACAGCACCCTTAACGGTCAAGCCAGCCGGCCCTTTACTTATGACACAGGCGCACGCTTGGCACTACTTTGTTGATGCACGTGCGGCTACTGCGCACACAATTCACAAACACAGAAAATAATTTTTTTTTTGGTTTGGACTGGAGTGTACTTTCGGGGGTTACAGCACCCTTAACGGTCAAGCCAGCCGGCCCTTTACTTATGACACAGGCGCACGCTTGGCACTACTTTGTTGATGCACGTGCGGCTACTGCGCACACAATTCACAAACACAGAAAATAATTTTTTTTTTGGTTTGGACTGGAGTGTACTTTCGGGGGTTACAGCACCCTTAACGGTCAAGCCAGCCGGCCCTTTACTTATGACACAGGCGCACGCTTGGCACTACTTTGTTGATGCACGTGCGGCTACTGCGCACACAATTCACAAACACAGAAAATATATTATTTTTTTAGCACTTGGGGGGAGCACCCCTGATGGACAGAGCACCCCCTGGACAACACTACAGCACTCCTTTAGGACTGGGACACTGCACAGGACTTTGGAGTGGACACAGCCCCTATGGAGAACTGACTGCACAACACAGTCCAGCCAGCCCCTATGGACTTTGAAGTAGTGGACACAGCCCCTATTAACAACAGCAGCACAGCACAACACAGCCAGCCCCTATGGACTTTGAAGTAGTGGACAACAGCAGCACTACACTACACTACACTACACAGCCCTAACTCCCACCCTCCCTCTTCACTGTCCACAGCCGAGTGAGAAAATGGCGCCGACGTGTGTACCTTATATAGGATCCAAAACCCGCGAGACTCGGAAGGCGGGAAGATGACGTTTTGCCTCGATTTCAGATCCGAGTCAGGCGGGAAAAGTCGAGCCTGACTCGGATCGGACTCGGATCGGGGGGGCTCGGGGGGGTTCGGATTTCAGAAATCCGAACCCGCTCACCCCTAATAATAACTATATCTGCATGGATGTGTTTACTTAGCTTGGTAAAATAGTATAAGGAAATCCTTAACGTGTGCCGCTGATCCACGAGGGAGAGGTGTCTGTGTTGTGTAGATTACCTTGTTTTAGTAATACTATAATAAAAGTTATATTTTAATTATCTTAATTACCATATGAGTGCCCCCAACAAAAAGTCTTCTTTTTTCTTGGTCTCTTGCTGATACGTTTCTGACTTGGGGAGCACCACCAACATATAATATTGGCCCACAGAGTGGAGGCTTAATTAATCTAGTTGGTATATGATTATTTGTATATACTTCAGGTTCTGAGGGACTTGAAAGTAGGTCTCTTATATCAGTCTGGTGCGACTCTCACCCCCATGTGTCTCTGTTAGGATTAATCTCTTCCTGGGTTTATTCCTAGGTTCCTTGAGAGTCAGCACAGACATTTTGTAACATAATAACTACCAGTGTATAGCACTAATAATAACGGACATATAGAATCTTCATTGCAAAACAATTTTTGACCAGTAGCTCTCTGTATTGTTTTTGGAATATGACTAGCTTCAGCCTAATGGGTGAGCTGTCTACAAGAAGAAAACTTCAGGGTGACATTAATCAAATCTTTCCGAGTGAAGTAACTACTGAGGAACCGAACCCGAATTGGGAAATTGAATTCTTCAAACTTAAGAAAGCACTTCAGAAGCAATTAAGGACTGGATGGGACTTGACGACATTAGAGAATTACCAAAAACAGAAAATAAGTCCAAGAGGTTTAAGACCGAATATCTTCCCAGCATTTCCTCTAATTACAGAATCCCTACAGAAGGAGTGGGAAAATACCTTGTTGAAATGCTCTCAGGAGTTGATCAATATCTTACTAAAACATGATAATCTGGTTCTAGAAGAGTGCGAGAAAGAAATTGAGGTCTTGGGAAAACAACTTGAACAATGGGAGAGTGATTCACGCTTCCAAAAGAATTTTGAACAAAGTAAAAAAGATCTGGAGAGTTATGAAAAAATTATCATAGAAAGAAAGAAGAGTAAATTTGCGAGGGACAAAAGAGATTTCCTGTCTGGACGGATATTCAGATGGAAAAAATCCAACAGGAGAGAATGGGCTGGAGATCAACCAGAAAATTACACGTCTTCAGAATGTGAATCTTCTGGGGAGGAAAACAGTAATGGTCACCCATCTAAAACATATTCCCAAATAGAAACATCTATTATTTCCCCTTTTTTAGGGGACACCAGAGGACCCAGGGGGAGACAAAAAGGCCCAAGGGGAGGACAAGGAGGTCAAGAAAAAAGAGGAAGAGCAAAATGGGATTTTCCATCACCCAGCAGACACTCAACCCGCAACCAGAAGAAATAATGGACAATCTGAGAATTATCAACCTTTCGGAACATTCCCTCACAAAAATTGAAATTGATGTACTTGGTAGAGGTCTATCTTTCTCACCAACCAGAGGCTTTAACCGCTTCAACTGGGAGAAGGATCTTAAACTGTTCAGTCGCAAACTACTTTTAAAAAAACATTTCTCAATGAGACATGACTCGTCATTGATTCAAACAGAAATGCTAGAAATGGAACGGATCGCATTAGAAACCCTAGAGGAATTACAAGCAGAATCTGATGAGATAACTCATATAGCACATCGGAGACCAATATGCAAAAAGAAATCAACCTTTTTTCCAGCTGACTCGATCTGTCCAGAAGTGAAGATCTTTTCCAATCTGGTGTCAAAGGACCTGGACATATTACACACCAGAAGATGGTTACATAAAAGAAATGATAATCTAACAAAAGAAGAGAGGGAGGCATTGAGGAATATCAAAACATGGCATGATGTTGTGATTAAGCCCTCTGATAAAGGGGGAAATATTGTTATCTGGCCTAAGGATCAATACACTAAGGAAGCATACAAACAACTTTCGAATGAGGACTGCTATCAACAGATTCTTCTGAATCCTTTGGAAATTTTCAAAGATGTTCTTAAAAGAATAATTGATACTGCCAGATACGAAGGGACGATCTCTAAAACAGAGTATGATTACCTTTGGACTGAAAACCCTAGGGTAGCCACATTCTACCTATTACCTAAAATTCATAAAAACTCTAAGATGCCACCTGGCCGACCCATTGTTTCAGGTATCGGAAGCCTGTCAGAAGGAGCCAGCAAATTTGTGGATCTTCATTTGAGACATTATGTGCTTACACTCCCTTCATACATAAGAGATACATCAGATGTATTGAAGAAAATACACGACATCAGACTGGAAGAGGGGCAATTACTTGTAAGTTTGGACGTTGAAGCCCTATATACGAGCATAGACCATACTAAAGGTGTCCAAGCTGTAGAATATTTTCTTAACATGGATGGACAGGGGGAATTTAACAGATTTATTCTCCAACTTCTACACTTTATACTACAATACAATTTCTTCACCTTTGATGACAAGTTCTTCATTCAGATCAGAGGAACTGCAATGGGTTCGGCCTGCGCTCCCACCTATGCCAATTTATACCTAGGCTGGTGGGAGCGTGAATATGTATTTCATGATGGCAATGAGAACTACATTCAACATGTGATGATGTGGTATCGATACATAGATGATATCCTAATGATTTGGGACGGTGAGAGAAACCTCCTTTCTAAGTTCATTCAGAAATTAAACAACATCGATTTGAATTTAAAACTCACACAAGCCATTAGCGATTCATCTATTTCCGTCCTGGACTTAAGAATCTATAAAAATCAAGAAGGAATGCTTGAAACAGATTTGTATCGGAAGAATACTGCAACGAATAGCGTTCTGTACCAAACAAGCTCACATTTTCCTCCAACTATTGAGAACATTCCGAAAGGAGAATTCCTACGTTTACGACGCAATTGCTCAGATTCGGAAAATTTTAAGCAACAATGTGGAGCACTCACTTTAAGATTAAAGCAACGTGGGTATAGCCATAGATGCATTAGAAAGGCAAAATCATCCATTCTCAAAACCAACAGAGAATCCCTCATATTTGGAACAACAACTAGAGCCGAAGAAAAAGAGGAAGTCATAAGATTTGTAGGCGATTTCTGCCAAGAGTGGAGAAGTATCAAAGCCATTATTCAGAGACATTGGCATATCCTGCGTCTTGACAAAGATCTGGCGAAGTATGTAGGAGACACGGTATCTATGAGTTGGAGAAGGTCTCCAAATCTACGGGATGAACTAACCCAAAGTCATTATAGAAGGACGGCTCCTAGGTCTCAGAAAACGAAGGGCTCATTCCCATGTGGCTCATGTAAAGCCTGTTTATTCATGACAAAGAAAAGAGAAGTAACGGACAGGTATAACAATAACATGGAAATTAAGGATTACATCAACTGCAGAACTAAAGGGGTAATTTATTGCATAACATGTGATTGCGATGCGAAATACGTAGGAATGACAACTCGGATGCTCAAAGAACGCATACTAGAACATGTTGGGAATGTGAGAAATGCGACCTCTGATATAATTAAATCAAAACAACTTACAGTTGTAGCAAGACATTTTCACTACAAACACAAAGGAGACCTTAAAAACTTTAAAGCTTATGGCCTTGAGCAGATACATCTAGGAATTAGGGGCGGTGACCTAACAAAGGAACTCCTGAAACATGAGAGCTTCTGGACTTTTAGATTAGGAGCACTCTCACCAGGAGGACTAAATGAGTACATTGACTACAGCCCTTTTCTATAAACCCTCTCCCTAATTCCGAAAATAAGTTTTTATATTATATCTCCTCTTTTTATTATTTAATACCGTTATATTCTCATTTGTGTTACTGCGTATATCATTTGATGTTATGAATCCAGTACTTATATCAATTAGATTCGTGTAACTCACAATATACTCCCATTACGTGAGTTATACTGATACTGAACAATGGGTAGGATTGTGATAGACACAAACTTTGGCTTAGTGATAGAATCGATATTCCCTGTATTATGATTTGTGTTATATCAAGAGATAGTGTGTCATATACAAATTCAGTATTTTATTTTCTATGTAGTGTGATACCTATGTATTACCATTATTTCGGAACCAGCATCCTTGTTATTTTAACATTAGAGATTGAACAAGATATGTTAGACCCTTGTGAGCTCCTATTTAAGAAGGACTTTTATTTATATAGGATATCCTATTAATGATAGGATTTGTAATTCCAAGACTATATTTACTGTTCTTGGGATGTTTTTTGGCCTCTCTCTAGTTGGAATCGTAGTTATGTTCTCTTTCTTCTATATTTTGTATAAGAACACTATATGAGAATATATTATACATAGTGGCTTATTCATCATGTAACTTTAGCCAACGATACTGTGACGTTCATTTATCCTCAGAAACCCTAGGAGTTATAACATGCACTATGAGATATTAAAACATAATTGTTCTAGCTTATTTTATTTCATCTTTCTACAGTGAAGGGTCTCTTGTATATCCAGGATTTATGATGTAATGTCCCCTGTATATTAGTGAGCACAGAAAGTGCATATTGTATCATATCATTGTTAGATAGGAAGGAACCCTGGCTGTTTGAATATGAGCATTATGACCCTACTTCCCTGTATAATTATATAGTGTATGGTATTAATTATGTAATCCTGTCTATACCAACCCTGTACCTTCTGAGTCGGAATTAATTATAATATACATTCTATTAGAATTAGCTAGACAATATTGAAGCAGGCTTTATAAATCATATGCACCAACAGTAGCAGTAGCTACTAGATATTGCGTTTGATAATCCTATACGGATGGATCGGGATATACCAATTACCTCATGTATTACAATGCCTCCTTTTGGATCTCCTCTATTCTGTTTTACATTATACATTTTTCTTTTTTCCAAATAATAGGTTGAAATATGTTTAATAATGTATGTCTCTCCGTTCTGTTCCTAATCAACACTATTCAATTTTTCCCTCATCTCTAGTCCTGCTTTTATTGGACAGACAATCTGTCAATCATTTGCACATAGGCCTAGGATTGGCTGGCAGGCCGCTTAAGAAAGGGGTTCCCCAGGCATGCATCACTCTGATGTGATCAAGCAGGCTGTTGGAGCAGGAGGGCACCAGCCCGTGCGGCAGCGAGCTAGAATTCCCCGCATCTGCCGCCGAACCTGCACGAGACGGCCAGGTATCTCCCTGGGGAAGCCGCGTGGAAGGAGATTCCCACTGCCGCTACCGTCTCCTCCAAAGCCTGCGCCCTCTGTGCATGTTCACAGACACCTCTCCCTCGTGGATCAGCGGCACACGTTAAGGATTTCCTTATACTATTTTACCAAGCTAAGTAAACACATCCATGCAGATATACTTATTATATGCCCTAGTCTCCTAGTCCAAGTACACTGTCACTTGCTATTTGAGTAATATCCTTCCGATATATGCACTTCCAACAGTATTTATGGTGATATATTTTTTGATTAATAATTGGGCATTGCGGATATGGACACCTATAGATTGTATATCATGATGGATTAACTGGGACTCCCTCTACCCACTGCAGTGTTACGATCTGGTTATAACCTATTAGTTTAACCATTACAGGGATATGCCACAGTTTAGGACTTTGTATACACATGATCACACATTCCAAAAAGAATTACAATCTGTTGTTAAGATGTATTATATCTTTTAGATTATACTATTGTGTTACTAAAGTGTGAGTGACAGCCATTACCTGCCGGTGCTTGCGGTGTGGCATTATTCTTACCATATGTACTTGTGCACTGTGATTGGAGCTAAATTTGAGACAACTACAATGTGCTGTAAAGATGTACTATACCTGCTATAATGTACTATTGTATTACTAAATTGTGAGTGACAGCCATTACTTGCTGCTGCTTGTGGTGTGGTATTATCCTTATCATATGCATTTGTGCTCTGAGATTGGAGCTAAATTTGAGACAATTACTATGTGTTGTTAAGATGTATGATATCTGTTAAAATGTACTATTGTGTCACTATATTTTGAGTGACAGCTATTTTCTGCTGCTGCTCGTGGTGTGGTACTATTCTTATCAGATTCAAAATATTGGCATCTTGGTGGTACATTAGTGTTTTGCACAGAGGGTTCACTCTGTTAATCTAATGTCACTCAATCCATTCCTCTTGAATTAATAGAGGGTAAACCCCTCTGTATATGAGCTGGCTTCCTTAATCACAAGGATTAATTAGATATATGTTGTATGTATGTATGTTCGTTTGTGTAGATTACCTTGTTTTAGTAATACTATAATAAAAGTTATATTTTAATTATCTTAATTACCATATGAGTGCCCCCAACAAAAAGTCTTCTTTTTTCTTGGTCTCTTGCTGATACGTTTCTGACTTGGGGAGCACCACCAACATATAATATTGGCCCACAGAGTGGAGGCTTAATTAATCTAGTTGGTATATGATTATTTGTATATACTTCAGGTTCTGAGGAACTTGAAAGTAGGTCTCTTATATCAGTCTGGTGCGACTCTCACCCCCGTGTGTCTCTGTTAGTACATCCTACCTTATCTGCAGACAAGTCTGATAAATGGCTTGAGAAATTATCTTTGAGTATTGCCCGGTACCATAATGATTTGGTGGTGTTTAAAAAGAATTAGTGCATTTGAAGTAGTGCATTTGAACTATAAAAGCCACATGGCATATAGGTGGCTATGGGTTGGGAATGATATGTCGACAGTGATAATGTCGACATTCATCATGTAGACAGTGATGAAATGCTGACATGTTACAATAATTATATATCATCCCTGGTGGCCCAGTGGTGGCTTTCCTTACTTCCGACAGCTTCAGGAAGTCTAGCGTGGCTTCCAGGTCCCGACACTCATTTGACTTCCCGGTCAGACCTCCGATCCTCTGCCATTAGATGAGCATGAAGATGAATATTTATTCCCTAACCCTAATCTTTAGTAATGTTCCAGGCTGCATCTCTTGTCCAATACTGTAAGTACACACCTTGTTGCAACCCATGGTAGTATGTTCTCGCAGCTAAGAAAATGACTGCAAGCAAGATTCCCCGAATGTTTTGTTTGCTACTCGGGATAAATCACCTTTCAATACAGTTAAGCCACATAGGGAACCTATGAGGGAATGCCTTCTGCAGGGTGATTTTTGTGTATTACCAATTGATTTGTGAGTTAATTGATACAGTCTTGGCTAATAACCATTTTCAATATGGTAATTCCTATTACCCAAATGCTAACATCTATAAGGAGAAGTATGAGTCTATACACATATTTCCCATATACGGTCCCAGCATTCTGTACTTTATAGATTTATTGATGTCACCATTGTTCGTCGATCTGTCAAGCTATTTCAAGTGGGCAAAGCGATAAGTAAGTAATTTTGTGGATTTCCAATTTAAGGTATATGGTGAAAGGCCATGTTCCGGCACCACAGAAAGGTGGGAATAGAAAGCGGTTAATTTTGCAGAAGTAGTCTAGATAGATCGCTATTCTGACACTGTTTCAATGAGAGGACTCAATGAGAATAATAATCTCAAATGTTTCATGTGATGATGAAAATTTAGATTTTTTTTTTTAAGTAGTGAAAACAAAAATAGTGACAGTCCATTTGGATTGTTTTACTTTTAGAGAGATTGACATTATAAATGGCTATATTATGTATTATATGTTATTATTTATAATATATAACTGTATTTATTTATGTTTCTGTGCTTTGTTTTCTTGTAACCTCATGCTGGTTGTTTGAGTTAAAATTGTATTACATCTCTTTCTGCAACGTTGTCATCTATTTGTTTATTGTGTTAATAGGGTCCTATGGTTGTGGTACACACGTACATTGTCCAATTTCCTAGGTTTTTTGTTGACTCTGGTGACAGTTCCAGGTTGGGGTTGGCGAAGAGTTCAAGCATGGAGAGCATATGCTACTTCCACCGGAAGTGTGACATATTGGGGTGGAGCGAGGCAATTTGCTACAATTGGTGCTTGTTCCAGTTGAGGTAGCAATGTGTTCCATTTTGGACCACATATGTCACATCCCCTGGAAGTATGTGAAATTCACTGAGCAAGTTGTAAATGATAATTACAGGTGTTAGAGCTTTAGATTGATTGGCATCTTTTATAGCCGGCCTGGGGTAAGTAGATTTTGTTCATTTCATTTTTATGGAAATATATGATGTGATGGTCTTGAAGACTGAGTAGTAATGGACCAGACCGTTGACCCTTTCTGCAGTGCAAATGGGATAATTAGACACCTGGAATACTGAGGTGGTAATAAAGTCCTACTTTTTGTGTGAGTGCCCTGCTTATTTTGAATTAATGTTATCATTCGTGCGTGCATGTGTGTAGAAAGAGAGAAAGAATGTGTGAGTGTGTGCAGGGGCGGATTGGGAAATTAAAGTGGCCCTGGAAAAAAGTCAGAAAGTGGCCCTAGGGATGTGTCCTCGTGGGCAAGGGGTGTGGTCTCATCCAAAATGCACGCAAGCTGGGGGAATGAACACTGCTCCAGGAGCTGATGGATATACCCCCAGTTCCTCTTTGCAGTGAATAAGCATGTGAATGACTATTTTCTTACCTATATGATTTCTCTGCAATGGGGAACCTCTGTAGAAATTGTTCCTCCCTGGACAGGCAGCATTCACTATTCATGCAGGTGATCACATGGTCTGGAAGCCACCTGTTTGTGTCGCAATAAAGGCAATGGACCTGATTCAGACCCGATCGCTAAGGGCCGATCGCTCGCAGGCAGCCGATTGTTACAAACTGCGCATGCGTATTAGTCGCAGTGCGAGTGCATAAACCACTCACTGCGATCAGGAATAGAACGCTCATAGCACAAAGGCAGATCACTCCTTTGAGTGACAGATAGTGCCGTTTGTGGGTGGTAACAGGGGAAAGTGCCTGTAAAAAGGGTAGTGGTAGTGCGTACGCAGGTGTGTATTGCCATCATAACGGCGTTTTATGGGTGTGCTTAATTTCAAAGCTTCATCATTGTACAAGTCACCTGGCATCTTTTTTTGACTGAAGCACTCGCAGTACTTGCGGGAGCCAAGGCCTACCCTAAGCAGTGCGAGTGCTTCCGATGGCTCTCGATGTTACCGATGGTCTAATTCACTACCTGGAGATGACGTGTGCTGCGAGAGTAGAGGGGGTGGTATGACACGAGCTTGCGAGCGCTTAGGCGCCGCTCGCTAACACATAAAGGGCGTCCTTTAGCCTTGCGATAGTGGTTTTTGCATGTAGGGCCCCTTTTTGGATGCGAGCGATCGCATCTAGCGAGAGACTCTGAATGAGCTCCAATGTCATCATCATGCAACAGAGATTCAACCAGAGAGTAGCAACAGAAGTATTGGGGCAGGACAAAATGTGAGTTTCCCTTATCGAATTATTTTATATTAATAAAATATATTTGTTAATTTAGTTCCATGTGCATCAGTAATAAGGTTTCATTAGAATTGTTGTCTTACTGACGGTGTCGGACTGGGGCATGAAGGGCCCACCAGGGAATGCAGTGGTAGGGGCCCATGCTTAAGGGGTGTGGTTATCCATCAGAGAGGGTGTGGCCAGTCACCCAAAATACATGGCTAATCAATAGGTGTAGATTGTATAGAAGGGAACCAATCACCCATATTGATCAGTGGTACTGCTCCACCAGATAACTGACCATCTAATAGAGTAACAATGTATAATTTGAGGTCTGGAACCTGACACCTTGAAGAGGGGGTGGGCCCTTAGGCAGTGGGGCCCAACGGGGATTTCCCCTGTGCCCCTGTGGGCCAGTCCAACCCTGCTTACTGAAGATTACTGTCCCCCAGTCCTTTCTTCTAATAGTACCAGCGGTCCTACCATCCTATTTGTGTGTCTCCAGTACCATCGCTTTGGTGTGTCTCCAGCCCATCCCCCCCTATGTGCCTCTCCAGCGCTATCCCCTGCACCCCTCCAGTGCCATCCCCCTGCTTCTCCCCAGTGCCAGCATCCTTTTGACCGAGCACATAATAGCCCCCTCCCCAGATAGATCATCATCTCCCCATAGCACTATATAACCCCCTCCCTCCAGACAGAAATCCATATCCCCCATCAGCAAGTGCAACTCTGCAAGCAGCCTCTCAGGCTTTAAAAAACAATGTCCTGCATCCTGCAGGACATTTTTTTTAAAGACTGACAGACTGGCTTGAGCAGGTGGCGACACTGCATACATGGAACTAGCGTACATGGCACCAGTACGCCGACAATATTAAAATGCGACTTTAACGGTGTCATACACTACTAAACACTGCTGCAAACCTGCACCAAAAGGATTGATACATATGAAAAGGGGAAGAAAATTAAAATTTTCATAATTAAATAAAAACATAACAGGCATAGCCCCAGCCTGCATTCCTAATGGGAGCTGCACTGCTGCATCCCTACACAGACTGAAGGGGAGACCCTGGGCGGAGGGGCAGCTAACTTCTATGTGGCATTACATGAGCAGCTGACAGAATGTTCCCCATACTGTGCCGCACCAGCACCCCCGCACCAGCACCCCCGCACATGTTGCTGCTGCACTCCTGCTCCTTCGGCTCACACTCTTACTGGCTGCTGGCAGATGGAGATCATGCTGCTTGCGCTGCTCCGTGGCAGTTGTAAAGATGATGGTGGCGACTGTCATATGTCTCCTCGGCCCTCCCCCCATTGGGTCTTGCTGCACCTGCTGGCATCATGCAGCCTTATGTACGCACAATGCAGGGGGGGGGGATGTACAAAGCCCTTGCTGCTGCTGAACTCAATTTACCTTTACTGATGGTCCTCTTGTTACAACATCAGCTGGCCTCAGCACTACTAGCTGTGACAAGCACCCGGCAGTCTGCCTGTCAAGAAAGAAACTAAGCCTTGAGCGGGTGATGTGCTAAGGGAGGCGGGGTCACTCGTGACAAGCCAATCAGCCCCCAGGAATCTTCCCGCTGTAGGTAACGGCCTATCCACTCCTGAGTGTGTGTGTGTGTATGTGTGTGTAGGGGGAAATTGTAACCTTTGTGGGCCCAGGTGGACTCGTCCCTGCAACAGCTACTTGTTACCAGGACTGAACAACTGGGGTTTGCTGTGTAGCCTCATCCCAGCAACTAGTACCATACACATTCTCTGGAGTTATTATTATTGTTAACAGTTATTTGCATAGCGCATGTACCTTACACATGAGCAAAAAATTTAGGTTGTCTAAAGGATCAATGCTTTTTTTATAAATTCTCTGTTTTTCAACAGGCCTAAAGGCACATGGCAGTCTAACAAACTGTCCAGAAAAACAATCATGTGACTGAGCCCCTAGATGGGCATTGCTAGTTTGTATATTTAATGGGAGCTGGTTCTTCTGCAAATCCAAACTCTATCAGTATTAATAATAAAATAAAGAAATAAACTATATAAAAAGATGCACAACACAAATCATTAAATAGAAAAAAAAGCTGAAATGCATGTTTATTAACTTTCCTAACACTTTGGTACAGTTGTAGTAAGAACTCCTGTGTCCTCCTCCATCCCAGCTAGCAGAGCTCTGTAGGTCATTCCCCAGCCTCATTAACCCTGTCCCTCCAAACTATTAGATTCTGAACTGCTGGCTGGTGCGTCTTTAGTTGCACCATCAATCGCAGCATCCAAACGTGCACCAGCCCTGTGGCAGGTGCAGTGTTTTTGCCTGAGTGTGGCCTACTATGTGAGTGGCTGAGTGTCTCTGTACACATCAGCAACACGCCCACGACACTCCCATAACACACCCATAAGATGGACCATCTCCACTAAGCCCCTCCCTTTCACCGCACAGGCACGCCTACTACATTTTGAGGACATTTCTGAGACTGTGCATCTCCCATGCACCTCAATCGCAACTCTGACTCTCTGTGTACACTATTTGGACTCACGCCCAGTGAGTAAATAATAGATTATTATTATTATAATTATTTTTTTTATAAATAAATCCTTATGGGAGGAAATCACCTCAGTGCTATGACAGCATAGTGCTCAGACAATGAAACTGTGAAAATGTACAAAGATTGTGTACAATAATAGACGGCAGTATGCGCAGTGATGTCCTGATGGCAAATCGGATGGAACTGAATTACTTCCCTTTAAGTGCTTACTAGTCATTCTTTCTCTGAATCTGTGCAGTAAATAGTGAGTAATCCTTTTTTACAATTAATACATATTATTATTATTATTATTAATAATAATAATAATAATAATAATAATAATAATAATTGTTATTATTATTATTATTATTATTATTATTATTTGTATTACAGCAGATGCAGTTATTATATTGAAAGCTTTCGCTCCAATCACTGTACTTAAATTTTAATGCAATTATTTCTATATTTTTTTAATAGGTTTAATTTTGCCTGGGTTACTTCCTGCAGGCTCTTTGTAGCATGAAGCACTGAACAATATTTTTCTTTTCACTTCTTTGCTCGTCAATTAAATTTGATATTTGTGTAAAAAATGACTGCAATAGAGTTAAAAAGAAAAATGTTCTAACTCTCCCAACATTTTAATGCATCATTAAACCATTAGCAATGATAACATTTAAGAACTTCCTCCATCCTTCATCAGCCCTTAATATAAATCATAATGAAGATGTTATGTTAATGCTAAGTCCATATAATTATTTATATTTTGCAAGCGTCGTGCCATCAAGAGAGTTTCAGAAAATCATCACAACATAACAGTTTTACTATGAGATGCATTAGAGTTGTTGACAACTGACATTAAATAGAGATGCATATCAGCATGTACAGTATTGTTTAATGTATCATACAAAATTAATAATAAGTGAATGTTTCCATTTATTTCACTAGGTTTCATTATATATTTTTGTTTTGTTATGATGCTCCTTGTGTTTATTATGCTCCTGTGTGTGGAGTGTTTTATTTACCAACTAAACCTCTTCATGGAAAGTGGTAAAAATATTATATAATTAAGGACTAGAACATTTTCAAGACAACGTACTGAAAACAGAGCAGCATTAGGAGCAAATATTAAAAATCAACACAAATTACTTTTTTTTATACAATAAAGTAAATCGAAAAAGTTAAATTAGAACTAATTTTATCATTTGTTTAAAAGTCATACTGATA
This sequence comes from Taudactylus pleione, assembly GCA_031769625.1. NCBI lineage: Eukaryota > Metazoa > Chordata > Amphibia > Anura > Myobatrachidae > Taudactylus > Taudactylus pleione. The sequence goes on from JAUIMM010000334.1 coordinate 3,187,837, forward strand.
TCATATAACACTTTGTATTTGGTAGGATTTATGCAGCCCACCCAAGCAGAGCAGTTAGCTATTTCACGATCAGGAAACCCCCTAAATTTCAGACATTGAAAGAGTGATACCTTTTTTCCCCACACAATATTACTTGCAGAACATACTAGTGTAACAGATGCGTGCACCCTAGAATCCTATAACACCCTAGAATCCTATAACACTTGCATATAGCATCACTTTACACAATTCAATCTTTAGGTTGAAAGTGGAATTATATATAGTGGTAGGATTTATACTAGAGACAGCAAGTCAGACGGTGGACGTTAATACTGTTGCAACTACAACTTTGTACACAGCGGTACTGAGAATTCATGCTATCACAGCTCATTTGTACACACCGGCTGTATCGCAGATCTGCCACTCAGGAGTGTATCTAGGGATCCGAGCACCCCTGGCAAGGTAATGGACTGGCACCCCCCATAATTTCAGGAAGTGTCCCCAGTAGCAGCCCCCCTATGCAGTGCCCCCAGTAGTAGTCCCCTCTATGCAGTGCCCCCAGTAGTAGTCCCCTATTTGCAGTGCCCCCAGTAGTAGTCCCCTTATTCATTGCCCCCAGTAGTAGTCCCCTTATTCATTGCCCCCAGTAGTAGTCCCCTATATGCAGAGCCCCCAGTAGTAGTCCCCTCTATGCAGTGCCCCCAGTAGTAGCCCCCCCTATGCAGTGCCCCGAGTAGTAGTCCCCTCTATGCAGTGCCCCCAGTAGTAGTCCCCTCTATGCAGTGCCCCCCAGTAGTAGTCCCCCTTATTCATTGCCCCCAGTAGTAGTCCCCCCTATGCAGTGCTCCGAGTAGTAGTCCCCTCTATGCAGTGCCCCCAGTAGTAGTCCCCCCTATGCAGTGCCCCGAGTAGTAGTCCCCTCTATGCAGTGCCCCCAGTAGTAGTCCCCTCTATGCAGTGCCCCCAGTAGCGGCCATCCCCCCACCATAACGTGCCCCCAGTAGCGGCCCCCCCTATACAGTATATATATATATATATATATATACTGTATAGGGGGGCCGCTACTGGGGGCTGCCAGATGGCGCCCCCCCTTTGGCCGGCGCCCCTGGCGAGTGCCATCCTGGCCAATGGGTAGATACACCCCTGCCGCCACTTGCATACAAAGATACACAATCAAACTTCTAAGCAACCCTATGGCTGCTCAGAATGTCCTTCCAAACTAAGCCACTGAAGGCAGTTAAATTGCGTACAAAGATGCAGTTGCTGGCTGCGACATGCTCACAAAATGCTTGCTACACACCTGCGTTTGACTAGCCACCCTCCCCCCCGTTACCTCCCATAAACACACACCAATTGTCAATTACTCTGCATCCAAATACTCACTACTGCCATCAACGTGACACATTCGCTGTGTGATTCATATGCATGTGCATTACAATGAAACATCACCCAACTGCGCAAACATCGGCATGACATCCACCTCTGAATTACGCCCAGAATTCCTAGATTTTCATATAACTATACTGAGAAATAATATTGCTCTTATAGATCAGGGTTGATTCCATATAGTTTTGGGAAGTGTCTACCCCTGAAGCCCATAGTCATCATCTTTAGCTTCAAGTTCATAAATGGCATGCTGTAATCCCGAAACACAAAACCTGCCCCTTAAAAATGTTAAATTGTGCTAAGCAGTTATTTTGTTATTATGTTTACAATAATAGCAGAAATTCCCCTGCCAGGGGCACACATATGGGGGGTTTTCCTGTAGCCCAGAAATCACCAGCTGTTTAAAATTAGAGTACAGCTTTATCTTTCCTACAGGAGCACAGGCAATACAGTGGGCTGTGAGTAGAGGGGAGGGGTGGGACATGTTTAGAAATCAGCTAACCCGACCAGTCACGCTGAGTGTTCTCTATGCCATCAGGAAGCTGTCAGGGTTCAGCCTAGGATCGGCCTCTCTCACCTCCTTGCCAGCTTCCCCTGACTTCCTTGCGGTCAGACGTCTGGTTCAGTGATGGATGTGGGGCTGAGTATTCTGCCTTAGGTGCTTTTTGCGAGCTTCCATGGTCGGCTGTGTGTGCTGGGGATCGGAGTTCCCATCATGGGCGCTGCCATGACAGTTCCTCTCATGTGACAGTACTCCTAACCTATGGTAGCATGATTTCAGCCAGCTGATGCTGTGCTCCAGTAATCTGCTACCCCTGGGTATAAATCCGCCTCCAGAACTCCAGGAAGATGCTGTTCAACTTTGTTATTCCAAGTGCCTGTGTTACTCCCACTGTTACTTTGTGCTAAATCCTTCAGCGTGTTGCTTCAGCCTGCTCACAGTTTCCCAGTTTCCTGTATTAGCTTCCATGCTAAACCTTACTCTGAGACTTTAGCTTTCTCACAGTACTTCAGTGTTTCATGTCTCTTCCCTGTGTGTCTTTGTATATGTGCTGCTAATTCTATTGCAGCTTTCTTGTGGCTATTACCCTGTATCACTGATGTGTCAGATTACCTACTGGTATTAATTAGCTCACAGCTGGACCCCCCAGCACATGTCTGTGTCAATCTGCTCTGTGTCTTGTCAGTGCAAATCTGCACTTGCAGTTAGCACTCTCCCAGTGTATGCCTATCTTCTCTATATGTCTTGTCTGTGCAATCTGCACCTGCATATATAATTATTCCCAGTATTTTGCCTTTGCCCAGTACCAGCATTTCTAGCTCTCCCAGTATTTTGCCTTTGCCCAGTACCAGCATTTCTAGCTCTCACAGTATTTGGCCTTTGTCCAGTACCACATTTCTAGCATTCCCAATATATTCCTTGAGGTCACTCTACTCTTGTATGTGCAATCCCTAGTATATGTTGTGTTTTCCTGCATATTTAGCAAACTCCAGTACCTGCCTGTGTCCACATCTCCCTGAGCTGCTGAGCTAGTCAGCTCCTGGATTTCTTAGTGATTCTTAGTACTTTCTCAGTAATCTCATGCAAGCCGGTGATCAGGATTTCTAATTGTGTTCCAGTGTATCTCCAGTGCTCTAGCAATAACTTAATGTAATATAGTTCCAGTCTTCTGCCATTCCCAGGTACCTGTCCAGAGGGCCGCGACCTGCTCACTTGGTGCAGCGGAAAACCAAATCCCAATTGGAGGGTCACTGGAGAAACCACAAAGTGAGTTAGACTCCGCGCCTCTGGGCAGGTCTAGCCAAACCTGGGTTCGGCCGCAAATAGGAGACCTAGCCACAATCACTCCAATAGTCACCTGAACCCCCCGGCTCACCGTCCTCCACAGAGGATCACTTTCACCGGATTGTGACAGAAGCTGTCAGCCCATTACCCAAGGAGTAGGAGAATCTGTTACTGCCTGTTAGTGTGTATGTTTCTTCTGTTAGTCTGTATGTCTGTCCTGTCAGTCTCACTCACAGTCCAGCATCAGTGTCTGTCTGATCTGTGAGCTTATCTCCCAGCACTGTCCATGTGTGTCTAAACTGTCAGTGTAATATGTTTCTCTCTTCTAGCGCTCAGTGTGTCTATCCCTCAGTCCTGCTTCTGTTTCTGTCTGTCCTGTCAATGAGTATGTGTGTCAGTCCTGTCTGTGTGTCCTCAAGTCCTGTCAGTTGGCCCTCATGGGACACATGGAGTCAAGGCTAAAAGGAGTGAACTGAGTTCTTCAGGAAACATTATTGTTAAGTTAAGTGTTAAGGGCAAAATATAAGCAGGGGAATGACTAGAAGCTCTTGAAAGATGTTACCGAGCCATGTTAATGAGAACTGTATTGGACACCATTAAAATGGCCTTTGGAAAACATTAAAAAACACAAAAATAAGCTACAAAAACATATTTAGTTTTAGGCATATTACATTAATTTTTATTTACTTTGTTCATTCATGAATTCAGAAACTTTCATCTACAAATCCTGCATTTTCCCCTGTCTGCAAAAATTTATTTTATATTTTACTATCTATCTTACAGGGTTGTCTGGAGATGTGAGTCCAGTACTGAAGGGGTTGTGGTCAAGCATAGGGGTGTGGTTACACCATTTGCAAGTACTAGAGCTATCTTAACATTCTGCAAAGTACATGGCCACACCATCTTGGGTGCATTTGGACTTCTCGGCTCTGCGGATGGTCTGTGTTGTTATTTCTTATTCCAAACGGACTTCCTTTGACAAGCTATCAAGCTTCTGCTCCCTAGCCACTCCGGCTCTCAAAGCCACTTCTCTTGGCTCTCAAAGTCACATATCCGGCTCTTAAGTTGCACCACCAGCTCTCAAGCCGCATCATCGACTCCCAGGCCACACTGGCTATCAAGCTGCACCACCGGCTCTCAAGCCACTCCAGCACTCAAAGCCGCATCACTGGCTGTCAAGCCACACCACTGACTCTCAAGCCACACCGGCTCTAAAAACCACTTCACCTGCTCACAAAGCCACATCTACGACTCTTAAGATGCACCAGCAGCTCTCAAGCCGCATCATCGACTCTCAAGCCACACCAGCTCTTAAAGTCGGCTCACTGGGTCTCAAAGCCACATCACTGGCTCTCAAACTGCATCACTGGCTGTCAAGCCACACCTGCTCTCAAGCCGCATCATCGGCTGTCAAGCCGCACCACTGACTATCAAGCCACACCGGCACTCAAAGCCGCTTCACCTGCTCACAAAGCCGCATCTCTGGCTCTTAAGCCACATCATCGGCTCTCAAGCCGAATCACTGGCTCTCAAGCCACACCGGCTCTCTAAGCTGCATCACCTGCTCACAAAGCCACACCTCCGGCTCTCAAGCCACACCATCGGCTGTTTAGCCGCACTGTAGACTCTCGAAGTCGCACGACTGACTCTTTTTGCCGCACCATCAACTACCAATTGCATTCTTAACCCGGCGGTATTAGTCACACGATTTCCCTTCTAGCACCTACTCCCTCTCGTGAAACTTTGGTCTAACCTCGAGGATGGAAAAGGGATCCAATCCAGATCAGGCCTGGAATTTCCCCGGCACGACCTATAATATTCCTGAGTTGGCGCCGTTCACGCCGGAGCCGGGTCTGCAGTGACCCGGCTTTTCCGGTGTTGAAGTGGACGCTTGGAGATGACGTCATATCCAAGCACCACTAAAGCCGGCCAATCGGCAGGCATGTGGCACGATCCGGGTCATCATGACCCGGATCACGCCATTTACACTGCAGGGTTTCACGGGTCATTCTCGTGTTAAACCCTGCAAGTTACCTGGGTTGGATTGCCGGGTCATTCGACCCGGGAATCCAACCCTGTCCCATTTTATACCAAGAAGCTACCCGGATTAACCCTGCAGTAACCCGTGTTTTAGCTCTGGTGTATAAGGGGTATTACTGAGTATTGTACTGGACACTATTAAAATGGGCTTTAGGAAACATTGAAAAAACATATTACAAACTAGTACCATGGGGTTTTATAGTTTACTTAAAATACTGTACGTAGGTTTCCAGAAAGTTGATAAAAATCTATAGCACCTCTTCTAAGGCCACGAGTAAAAAAGTAATTTCAACAAGAATGTGTTTTGATCAGAGATAATATAGGTATTCATTGCCATACACTTTAAAGTATAATGAAAGGCAAAATAAAGGTCAGCTGTTTCTTTCATTAATGTATTGTTCATAAGATTTTGCCAGGTTCCCACACGGAAGGATGCACAAATGCAAATAAAAGTATATATTTTTTAGCACAATTAGTTATTTAGGAAAACTTTGGCCCCCTGTATCTAATTTACTAGAATTAACTGGGTAATAGAGGTTAATGCACGACAAATGCAAAATGAGATCTGCACCTGTAAATGTCTACAGGCACAGCCCTACAAACTCAATGTATGGGTGCACATTGGTGGATTGGAGAAGCTTTAAAAATACAGAACGTGCACGGCAAGGTGACAAAGTCAACAACATCAGGAAGCAGGGTCACACAGAAAATGAGCGCTATGTAACAAGATATTATATGCAGTACATACTAGATATGTAATGTACACTTAAGTATTCTACAGTTGTATGTAAAAGCCTGGACACCATTTGCCAAATGGGATGTATCACTGAATCTCCACGTTGAAAATAGCTCAACACTGCAGGATGCAAACTTAAACATGACATATTTCTGCACATACTGTATTACTGCACAATGAATTTATTTACTGAATGTAGCATGTTGGAATAAATAAAACAGTGAATGCAGTATGTGCAAATGTTTGGACACCCTATTAGTTAAAAGCCAGGTGAAAACAATTCCAGAGTCAAATAAATACTCTGCCCCTTCTAACCTCACATTCAACACTATGGGTTCCTCTAACCAACTGACAAAGCACTTGAAAAGACAGGTAATGGATAGGTAGCATCATAAAGAAATTGGACTGTAGTGTACCTGCAGTAATGAATGCAAGGTCTGGAAGACTGGGAAACATGTTTGCCAAATCTGCTCATATACTCATTAGGGGATACATTAAATATCCCGGCAGACGGGGTTCCGACGGTCAGAATGCCTGGCGCCGGAATCCCGACACCTGTCAGAATCTTGACACCGGAATCCTAAAGAAATCCCAAAGGTAAGTAATGGGTTAGGGGGTGTTAGATATAGGGTTAAGCACTAGGGGGAGGGTTAGTTTAGGGAGTGGTGAGGGGCTGGTTAGGTTTAGGGTGCAGGGAGGGCAAGGTTAAGTTTAGGCACTAGGGGGGAGGTTAGGGTTAGGCACCGAGAAGGGATGGTTAGGGCAGGGAAAGGGGAAGGTTTAGGATACCGACCGACAGGTGTTGATATCCTAACCCTGTCGGGATGCTGGCGTTGGGATATTGAATGCCGGTATCCTGAACGCTGGCATCTTGTACACATCCCCTTATTGGATATGTAAGGCTCGATGCAAAGTACCTGCTCAGCTGACACCAGAGCAGTGGTCCACAGTGCAGTGTTGTCTGCACAAAAATTATCTGTATGGCAGAGTTGTCATATGACCTCATCACAATAGGAAACGTCTGAAGTATGCACAACTTGGATTAATCGGAAATTCTTGGGTCATGATGATGAATGTTTAGCATACTGATTACATTCTTGTTTTGTACCTTTTTGGTACACAGAATGAAGGAAATAACATCTTGCCAACCAAGTGCTAATGAAATATATGACATTGGCGACAAGTGGTATAGGAAAACAAGAAAACAGTGGTTTACAGTACAAGACAATGCATGGTTTATAATCATTGCTGCATTAGTGGTCGTAACACTCAAATAAACAGCAGGGTGGCAGCAACCAAGTTTTATGTGCCATTGTAGGGAGTACAGAGTAGATGATAGCATGTAAGGGAAGGAACATCACATGAGGGAAGAGGGCCTTGTTCATGAGCGCTTACATTCTAGGGGATGGGCACACAGACAGGGTGAAACATATGGGGTAAACATTGAGCATGGGGGCATAGGTTAGGATGAGAGCAGGATGGCTTTGGTGAAGTAGTGGGTCTTCAGAGTACATTTGAAGTTTTGTAGCGAGATAGAGAGTCAGATAGGGAGAGGGAGAGAAATTCAGAGGTAGGGAGCAACACAGCAAAATCCTGGAGGCATGAGTGGGAGGAAGTAATCAGTTGACAAGAGAGGCGGCATTCATTTGCGGAGTGAAGTGGTTTGGAGTGTGAAGGATATAAGGTCAGAGATGTAAATGGGAGAGGATTGGGTGAGGGCTTTGTAAGTCAGTGTGAGAAGTTTGAATTGGGTTCTGAAAGGGGGACCAGTGTAGGGCCTGGAATAGACGGGAGGCAGATTTAGAATGTTTGGAGAGGAAGATGAGCCGAGCAGCAGCCTTGAGGACAGATTGGAGTGAAGAGAGGTGAGAGTCAGGGAGGCCAGATTGGAGGAGGTTACAGTAGTCCAATTTGGAGATGACCTGTGAGTGGATGAGAATCTTAGTAGCATCCAGGGTGAGAAAGGGTCTAATCCTGGAAATATTTTTGAGATGGAAATGGCAGAACTTCGAGAGGTACTGAATGTGTGGTTTGAATGAGAGGGAGGAGTCAAGGATAACTCCAAGACAGGGCACTTGGGGGTTAATGGAGATGGTTATGCTGTCCATAGATAATGAAATTGTGAGAGGTGAGGTCATGAGGAAGGGTGGGAAGATGATCTGCTCTGTCTTTGACATGTTATGTTTAAGAAAGCACTGGGACATTCATGAAGAAATAGCAGACAGACAGTTTGAGATACAAGTGTGGAGAGAGGGGAGAGGTCATTGGAGGAATGGTAGATCTGAGTGTCATCTGCATAGAGATGGCATTGGATGTCAAAAGAGCTCACCTAAAGAGGATATTTATAGACAGAAAATAGATGAGGTCCAAGAACAGAATCTTGGGGGACACCTACTGTTAGTGGAAGTGGGCGGGAAGTGGAGTCATAAGAGAGGATGGAAAAGGAATGGTCAGAGAGGTAGGGGGACAGCCAAGGGAGGGTAGTATCAGGTAGACCAAGGGAGTGAAGGATTTGCAGGAGGAGAGGGTGGTCCTCAGTGTCAAAAGCAGCTGAAAGGTCAAGGAGAATGAGCAGACAGTACTGGCCCTCTGATTTTGCAGCAAGGAGGTAATTGCTGACTTTGTTGAAGGCAGCTTCAGTGGAGTGGAGAGGACAGAAGCCAGACTGAAAAGGGTCAAGCAGGAAGTGGGAAAGGAAAGGCAGTAAGACAGTTGTAGTCAATCTGCTCAAGGAGAAAGGAGGGGGTGGGATGCTGAAGGTCCAGTGGAATGTGATATTCTGACATATGGAGTCAATTTTAGATGTGAAGTGGGTGGCAAAGTTAAGGGCAGAGAGTGTGGAGGGGATACGAGTGGGGGCAGAAGAGGGAGTTGAAGGTGGGGAGTTTGAGGACTGGGAGGAGATGAGGTTCTTGAAATATGACTGTTTAGAGAGGGATGGGGAGTTACTGTTGGTTGAAAGCATGAATTTGAAATGGATTAGAGTGCAATTTCCTCCACTATCACTCAGCACTTCATGAACAATTTTGCAGGTGTCTGGTGCATTTAAAGTGCCAGGGTTGAGGTGTGGGTCTGCAAGAGTGAGTAGTGATCACTAGAGCAAGAGAGTCAAGAGCAGAAGTAAGGAAGGCATTGTATAGGGAAGTGGCTTGATCAGGGCAGTAGAGAGATAATGGGAGAGAGAAGTGAGTCAAGCAGGGAGGATAAGGATACGTTGCCTTGGGAGGCAGAGGTGGAGTAGGAGTGTGAGATAAGTTGAAATAGAGAAGGTGATGGTCAGAGAGGGTGAGTTTATGTAATCAAAAATATCACAACAGTGACTGAAAACCAGATCGAAAGAGTGCCCACTCACATGGGAGGGTGAGGAAGTCCATTGGGAGAGACCAAATAATGATGTGAGGGTAAGAAGTTTAGAGGCAGAGGGTTCTGTGGGGATATCAATAGGGATATTGAAGTCATCTAAGATGATAGAGGAAGATCTAAAGAGAGGACAAAGGGGAGCCAGGAAACAAAGTTGTCAATAAATTTGACTGCTACTCAAATGTGATGAAGTTCCCTGGTTAAGACAATATGCTGGGTGGACTAACCTCCTTCGCATACCCCAGCCACCAACCATCAACCATCGCAGTGTCTGCCAATATAAATTTCCACAAAATCTAACGGCTAATGTCAGTGAAGAAGCTGAAGTTTTAAAAGACTGGATATTTCAGCAAGACAACAATCCGAAATATGCCTTAAAATGGCATCTTGGTGTACTCCCAAAACCAAAACATGGGGTTTGTGCAAATCTCTACTTTGAACATCAATGGGGTATCTGAAATGTCCAGTGTATGCAGAAAGACCTGGGAATATTTCTGAGCTAGATGAGCTCTGCAAAGAATAGTGTGAATAAATACATAAAGAAAGAATATAAATACCCTTATCTGGCTACAAAGAATATTTTTTAGTTGTGACCTTTGCTTGGAGGCTTCAGACACCTTTAAATGCCCACAAACACAGCACTAGTTACAATGAAGTAGGCTAAACCAAGTAGCATTTTAGGAGAAAAATGTGGGTTCTGAAGTGTTAGGAGGTCAGCCTGTTACTTCTTCAGATTAGACCTCTCTGCACACCTAGGTGCATTTCCAGTTTGCCAAACAACTCCCGATATGGAGAGAAATGTACATGGTGGACCATTTTGCAGTGGCATCCAGTGCACTATGTAAATTGTTTTAGATTTATGTTAAGGGTGAAACTATTGTTTATAATCAGTTGAATAGAAAATTAAATTGACAGTATGAAGTATTTTTACCCATTAGCAACCAATCAGATTCTAGCTATTATCTTCTAGAAGGTGCTAGTTAAATGTTAAGTAGAATCTGATTGGTTGCTATGGGCAACATCTCCATTTCTAAAAACTCTCACTTTAGTAAATATACCCCTATGTGTTAATCAAAAACTAATAAACATTTTTGCCTGCAATACCATATTTAATTTTCAAACATGCTCGAACATTCCATAGATCAACAGTTTAGTTATACTATAAATTATTATTATTATTATTATTATTATTATTATTATTATTATTATTATTAAGAATTACTATAACATAAAATAATAATAATAATAATAATAATAATAATAAAATGAATATAATCAATATATATATTGTATTCTTACAAAATGAAAATATCACCTGCTGATCTGAGATTACACATACTTGGAGCACAATGCTTCTAATTTCTTTTTGCCCAAGCACGATCCTTCTTTTCTCATCTAAGCTTTGAGAAGGGTGCCAGCTTTCTTATTATCTTGGGTGTCCATGTCTTAGACACAGTGGATATTTTTGTGTTATATTATTTTATGAGAAGAATATATGGTGTGCTAATCACTCTACAGCGCTTTTATGGAGCCCTGGCTGCAAACAATGCCATGCTTCACTGACCTGAATGACTTGCAAAAGCCATCTATATTCAGTACTTCCATTTACGCTGCCCTTAAGAATGAGCCAGAGACGTATATTAATAGCAAAAAACTACCTGTCTGTAGCATGATGGCAGCAATTCTTTCTCCATCAGTAGAAGTGACATGGGAATCTAAATGCTGTCTATAATAATAATATGCTATTACCTGGTGAATGTAGCTAGCGGCAACTGCAGAGTTGGCTAACTTTTTAACTATGAAATATCTGTTTGGGTAATATTGTATTACTTCCTATGGAATTATAAGTTAATTATAAATAAATTAATTATTCAATTGACAAGCCCAGATTTTATAATTCTCATCCACTATAAAAATGATCCAAATTCCAGCTTCTCATAAAGAAATATTAATATAATATTTGTCTTTTTTATTTATTTTTAACTTAATTTAAATATTTTTGTCATTATTTTGATTTTTCCAGAATTGCAGCCCCCTGTAAGAAGCATTACATATTATTATAATCTAAAAAAATTTAAATTCTAATAATTTTTTTTAATTTTTTATCATATAATTTATTACAAAAAAATTAAATTGGAGCAAATAAAATAAATTGCTAATATTTATTTGTATTTTTTATGGTTGTAATAAAGTTTGTTGTATATTTTTTAATTGAGACAAGGTGCGCGTGACATCAGAGGCGCTGGCCACAGTGCAAACCTTATACAGTGTACCAGGCAGCTGCCTGGCCCAAAAACCCACACCACAGTTATTCTTCTACCCTCTGGCCATGGGTGGCACTGCCAGGTGGCACACCCCCCTTGGCTCGTGCCCCTTGCTAGTGCCATCCTGGCCAAGGGTTAGATACACCCCTAAAGACTTGGACATTTACACATTTCCTTGAATGATAATTATTGAATGAGATATTGGTGGAGAGGGCTCATTTTCAGGCATGTTACTTGCCATCCATTATGAAATAGTGGACTGTACTGGCAGAGATTGTATCTCATCCTATACTTTCAATAAGAGAATACACTTTGTAAGATTAATATAAAAATGATCAGCAAAAAAAAAGTAGCCGTAGCAAACCAACACCAACCTGAGCAACACAATGCCAGTACACATGGACGTAACTACCATCGGTTCAAGGGGTGCAGCTGTTATGGGGCCCAGAGCTGATGGGGGCCATCTTTCTTGTCAAAGTTACATGTGTTTTACGTGTTATATACATTTTTCACCATTAGGTGGTACATACGGGCCCTTACAAAGTTTTTCTATGGGGCCTTCAAATACCTAGTTACGCCCATGACAATACTTCTATATAGTCAGTGTCCATGCGCTGAGTAATATCGGGTACTGTGCCAGAGTCTACTGCGCATGTGCATATCACTATATTCCCCGGTGATTTCTGCAACGTCTGTGGAGATGTAAGCATATTCAGTGAGTGCAAGGTGTGCAGTGTGAAATCCTGCACCCTTTATGGATAATCACCTGAGTGAGAGCCACAAAAAAGAGCATCACTCCCACCACCACCTTTTCCAGTCCCTAAGACCACCCTCCATTATACAAAAAAAGGAAAAAAAACACAATTTTAAGTAAACATATTGTGTAAAAGATTCCCAATAAACCCTTGTTCACTATTAAATAAAAATTTTATATACATATATTTTCATCTTGTCCCTGCCAAATGATCCAAATGAAAATATACAACGAGACTTGCTCTTCGGCAGAGAAGCCTACCTCCAGGTGCACTCTGTAATACAAAGCTTCATACACACAAAAGAGACACATGTAAGCAGGCCCAAAGGCCACTCATTATTTGTTAAAGTCATAAATGAAGCTTAACATAGCAGTGAAAAAGAGTGAACTTTGACATTGGATTGTAACCTTTACATAGTACACCTAAAGAGTTGTGTAATGGGCTCTGCTGACTGGTTCTAAGCCAAAGTATTTTGCTGTGCTCCTCGGGTGTGCTTCATAAATGACCTCCAAACAATATATATTTTTGTTGTTATCTGTCTACTGTGCTTTTCAACCAGACGTATATCCAGGACCCGCGCTAGGCTTTGCTGCGCTCAGCGCCATTCTGTATTGCCACCCCTTCCCTCCTCCGCTCCCTCCCCGAGCGTATACCATCATAATAACGCTGGGAGGGAGGGTGGGCTTTTCCTGCGCCCGCCACATACCATAGTGCTCAGGGTGACGGACCAGCTTGCCTGTGCCTGGAGCTGCCACTGTGTGTATCATACAAAAAGCAACTAATACAAAATAAAACATATTGATTTCACTTTTTTATGTTGATTCCTTTTCGTAATTAATCATTAAATTGAATAGTAATAAGTAGAGATGAGCAGTTCGGATTCCTTGGAATCCGAACACACCCGAACATTAGCAATCAAAGTATATAGGGAGTGCACGCTGCTGTACTGTACTTTGCTGTATAGGCAGTGTCAGACTCCAGACTCACAAGTCACAAGTGGCTGTGCTGCTTAGTCAATGTGTAGTGTATAGGGTGTAGAATTTGTAAATAAACCTTTTAATATATTCCTTCCTATAAACCTCTAAGATTCACCTGCCCAGAACCTCTAAGACAAAACCCTGCCTAAAACCTCTAAACAGAACGCTAATTGTGTACGCAGTTTAACCGCAAATAAAGACAGGAGTGGAATCTGTGTTTCCAACGCACAAGTATTATTCAGGTAAAAGTACAGTCAGTTACACGCAATCTATACATACACAAGTTAGGCGTAAAAGGAAATAATACAGACCCAAGTACGGTTATACATACGCTGCGCCTCTGGACCCAGAGATAGACTTCTGACTAGATATCCTCAGTTCACCCAAAATTCAGCGTGAACTGGCAAGCCAGTGTTCGGACACATGTATTTATTCCCCCCCAGACTGAAACAGGACAAAGGGGGAACTTCCTGCTGATCTCATTGGTTCCCAGAGGAGAAGCATATGTAACGACACATTTAACAGGTTGTTTCAAATAGACTTTCCCTGCCTCTAATAGCCGGAGTCTTTCTGGTAACGCCTCCTGTAACATTCCATCAACTAAACATTTTGTTGCTTGTAAGTTCTGCGATCCGTAACTTGAGTTTGCATGATGCGATCTCTCCACCGATATCACCGGGATTCTGTAAAAAGCGTACGCATCAGAACGAAACCAAACACACCTTGCTTATCATGTATAATACCTTAGATATCAAAAACCTCTAGTTCTTAGCATTTAAACTAACTTAACCAACTTGAATCATACAATTTGATGCTAATGGAACCTTGTGTGCGAATATGTAGTGTGTGAGTATTCGGGGTTTGATATAAGGAAGCTAGTTATTAATGGGTGAGATTTAAGTGCATAATCTCTCATACACGAAGTGAACATCCAGCAGTGTGGATGGCTGAGGGTTGTAGTTCTACATGCCCTCTGTCAGCCGGCCCCCACCTGTTGTGTGTTCAAAGGAAAACAAAACCTCTTTTGTTCTCACAGACTCTTGTGTGAAATGCAAATGTATTACCACTTCAAGCTGTGGAATTTGGGGCCATCCTGTCTAGGATTCAGACAAATCCAATTGTGTAGATATTATATTACAATTGCCACAACTATACTTTATCTGTATCCAGGGATTCCCAATTTGTATGTAAAAATACCCATTGTCTCTTCTTATTTACTTTTACTCAGAAAGCTTGTTTTTCCAGTTGCCCTTGGTAGGTTAACAAAAACATTGCCATCTGTTCTTAGCTCCTGAGTTATAACTTGAATTGACGCTGACCGTAAAAATGGAGTCTTGTGGCCATTCGCAAGATGGCGTCGCCGCGATTAAATTTTAAACTGAACCTGTCTCAGCCAATTATTCAGCTTCGACAAGGGGGTGCACCCTACTGTATGCTGTGCTGTTCTCTGCTGTATAGGCTGCGTCCAGTGGCCACATTGACAAGTCGCAAGTGACTGTGCTGCTTAGTCAATGTGTATAGGGGGTGCACGTTGCTGTATGCTGTGCTGTACTCTGCTGTATTGGCTGTGCAGTGTCCCGACTCCATCAGTAAGACATTCACGTGCATATATAAGCCCTCTGACTCCACGTAGTTTGAATAAAGCTGTGCCTCACGTGCATATATAAACCCTTTGGCTCCAGTCCATGCAGGAATACAGCTGCGACATGAAAAAAAATTATTGTATTATTTGTACTGTTTTGTGCGCTTTGCTCACATGCATATATAAACTCTGTGGTTTCAGTCCATGCAGGAATACAGCTGCGCCATAAAAAAATATATAGTTGTATTGTTTGTACTGTTTTGTGCACTTTGCTCACATGTATATATAAGCCCTGTGGCTCCAGTCCATGCTGGAATACAGCTGCGCCATAAAAAAAATAATTGTATTATTTGTACTGTTTGGTGTGATTAGTTTTGCTCACGTGCATATATAAACCCTGTGGCTCCAGTCCACGCAGGAATACAGCTGCGCCATAAATAAAGAAAAAGGGGCCGGCTATTTCAATTGAGCGCTCGCTCTTTACGGTCTGTTGACGCCTCTATGTCTGAGCGAGCGAACGAAACATGTGCTCGCTATTTTGTAAAGACGCCCCCTGGCCACTCGCATCCTACGTCATCTCCGCTATTTATTTGATTAATCGAATACATCGAAAGGCATCTGAACTGCTCGCAGTGCTTGTGGTAGGATTTTCCTACCGCAATCATGCGAACAGTTCAGGCTAAGAGACAACCAAGTGATGTGGTCGATGACGGTGCTTTGTTAATTATGCACACCCTTAAAACGCCCGTTTTGACCGTTTGGCACACCTGCGTTCGGATCTCCACTCCCCGTTTTCAAGCACCTTCCCCTGTTACCACCCACAAACGCCTCATCCTGTCACTCAAATTAGCAGGCACTCGCTATTTTGCGAGCGCTCGATTTCCGATCGCACTGACTGGTTGGCGCATGCGCATTATGACCCATACGCATGCACAGATGTGCGAACATCGCTCGGAGCGAACGAGCGGCCGCTTACGAGCGGCTCTGAATCAGGCCCCCAGACAGCATCACCTGCATACCCCTTTGATTTTTTTTTTAAAAATTCAGAACCACAGAGGAGCTCAACTGGGGCAAGGACTGATGTGAATGAGTAAATGTTCTTTGTAAATGCCTCCCCTCCTCCCTCATAAATTTGCTTCAGAATCCAAAAATGAAATTAGATTTAGTACATATTAACCCTTCCTTTCCCTGCCTTCAAATACATACATACATACTCCATCTCGATCAGGTCTCTTGATAAATTAAAACATTGTTTCCTGATGTGCCATGTTGGAAGTTGAACTGCCACGTGTTTGTGCCGCCCACTGCTGTCGCTTAGCTTAGTCAACCAGCTAGCTCGGTGTTACCTTTTGGACTAAACTGGATGAAAACAATATTGTGAGCTGTGCGGTGGTCAAAATTGACTGGAAATTAGTGGAAATTAATGTTATTGTGGGCACAGAGCAGCAAGCAGATGGTGCAGATGCCCCGGACCTTACAGGTAGGAGCTGCCGCTGGTTAGTACTAGAGATGTGCGGGGACCCCCGCGTTTTGGTTTGGGATCTGGATTCATCTTCGTATCTTGGTTTTTCAAAACCAACCTCAAGTATTTGGGGTTTGGTTTTGGATCCGTTAAAAATTGATTAAAAATCTATAAAAATTTAATTTTTTTATAAAAAAAACAGCTAAAATGTCTGAGTCCAAATCCCGAGTTAGTTTATTTAAATCCAAGTTCTGAACCGGTAACAGATCCGAAACAGGAAACAAAAGTAAATCTGAACCTTGACCTGGTTCTATGCAGAACCACTAAATTCAGGTGTGTTCGAATTTCAGAAATCCAGACCCGCACATCTCTAGTTGGTATTATATACAGGGTGGTCTCTAAGTATGGGAACACCCTTATAAAAAGGAATTGAGTAAGGAAATTTTAATCCAGTGTCTACACATATGATATGGGAGTGGAGGAAAACTTTTTAGGGTATGTCACTAGTATGGCAGCCATCTTGAAGTTGGCCATCTTGGATGCAACTCTAATCTTCTAATTGGGAAGGTAGTTATGTGACATATCAAACAGATTCAGAATTTCATGAGAAAAACAATGGTGTTCTTTGTTTTAACATATCTTTATTCATTCTCAAGTTTTAACTGAGTTTTCTTTTGCAGGTAGTAACATTAATGACAATGCCACTAACACAAAAAGAACGTGTTGAGATTGTCTTGATATCTGGAGAATGAAGCACACGTGTTATTGCAAATGATTTAAAACAACATCACCCTAATAGGCCACCTATTACTCATATCTGGAGAACGATGCACATGTGTTATTGCAAATGATTTCAAACAACATCACCCAAATAGGCCACCTATTACTCACAGTGCAGTTGCCAAACTTCTTGCCAATTTGAAAGAAACTGGATTAGTTGTAGATAAACCAAAAAGTGGACAACCAAAATCTGTTACAGATGAAGCAACAACAATTGCTGTGCTGGCACCATTTTCAAAGAGCCCACAATGTAGCACTCGTCTTCTGTCTCTTGAATATGGGGATAGTCGCACAGCCATTTTGAGAATTTTGTCTACACATAAATGGCACCCCTACAAGATGTTGCAACATCTGAATAAAGATGAACCAGGCCGTCGGGGTGGAGTTTGCACACTGGGTAACACAGCAACTTTAACCGAACCCTCATTTTCCACACCAGGTATTGTTTAGTGGTAAGGCAAATTTCTTTGCCAATGGTGAGGTAAACAAACAGAACCACAGGTACTGGTCAGAGACAACCCTCCCTGGATGGATGCCTGTAGGATTGTCGCCTCTTATAGTTGGTATGGTGAGGTTTGTGAGGTACCTGAATGGTGGGAGCATTCTTCATTGATGGAACATTTACAGCAGCATGTTACAAGAGGTTGTTATATGAAGAGATTTTTCCCTCATTGTTATCAGTGAATGAGTTGTATCCTATTTTTTTTTCTACAAGATGGTGTCCCACCTCATTATGTACTCATTGTCAGGGAATATCTTGATATGCAGTTTCTCCAAAGGTGGATTGGCTGTAGAGGTCCAGTCCAGTGGCCACCAAGATCCCAGATTTATATCAGTTGGATTTCTTTCTGTGAGGTTACCTGAAGGAACATGTTTATTCTGTGAAGATACAAGATTGTTATCATCTGCAACATGGTGGACAGTGCTTTGTACATATCCTATAAACTTTATGTTAAAACTCGTGAATGGGATACGTTAAAACAAAGAGCACCATTGTTTTTCGTATGAAATTCTGCATCTATTTGATATGTCACATGACTACCTTCCCAATTAAAAGATTAGAGTTGCATCCAAGATGGCCAACTTCAAGATGGCTGCCATACTGCTGACATGCCTTAAAAAGTTTTCCCCACTCCCATATCATATGTGTAGACATTGAATTAATATTTCCTTACTCATTTCCATTTTATAAGAGTGTTTCCACACTTATGGACCACCCTGTATATTACTAGCTGTTTTCCACAACTTTGCCCACGATGAAATCACTGTTGCCAATAATGTATTTATTTGGGAAGTTTTAGATATATTGCTTTGCATAGGGGCCCTGTCGCGGGATTGGGCCACATTGTCACGGCCAGGGTTTCCCGGCATGGTGGTCACCGGGTATTACCTGTGAGGTCATTGTGGCGAGGGGTCTCTGGCAACGGTGCTGGTGTTTGGCTAGGGGCATTTGCTGCGCGTGGTTCTGTGCGGGCACATTGTCACTGAGGCCTGGTGAGGCCTGGTGGTGTTTCCATTCCGTTTGGCATGGAGTCCCCATGTCATATGACCTCTGTCTGATACATCTAGATGACAGCACCCATTAGCCATAGAACTTTGGCATTTATGGGGACTCCAGCTGAAGGACTTATACCATAATAGGGGACTTATCCTCAGATATCCGGAATTGAGTATTCCATTTTGACATAAAAATTCGCCAAATGATTTAGAACAATACCTCTTTAGCTTAATTCACTTCAACATGTTACTGGTTTTATTTTGTCCTGTCCGCTCTTTTCTTATTTTTTATTTATCCTTATTTCTTTATATATTTATATTTTTATTTTTTATATATTTCTCTCTTCATTTTAATTTTGCTTTATTCTGTCAGACCAATTTACCAAGGTCCATATTCCATACTTTTTCACCAAGATCATTGAGACCCTCCCACTGTGCTATGACCTATTACAAGAGGAGCTTCCCCTATTTAAACCCAGGAGCAACAACACCACTCACTCCTTGGTAAAGGCCTGAAAGGCAGAAACGCGTTGGAGACACTGAGACACTGAGACACTGAGTTGGAGACACTGAGACACTGAGTTGTAGACACTGGACACTGGCGTTGGAGACACCGAGACACTGAGTTTCTGTTAATACCGTTGGAGATTTGTTACACAAATAACTGCTGCACTAAGGATCCACTAAGCCGCGGCTCGATCACCACCATGTGATCACAACCCGGAAGTAAGGGACGAAGGAGAAGACTGTTTTGCGCGCATCCCAGCCAGTGTTACTACATGAGGAGAAGGAAGGACGCGAGACTACAAGCAAGAACCGGCTGGAGGAAGGAGCGGACAACGGCGAGACGCAGGAAGGTAAGTCTCCAGTGCGGAGGGGATATATGGTGACTGGCTTTTTACAGCACAAGCCATAATATCCCTCCCCACCAACGTAGTAACCACTCCGTGGGGCTGTGCTGGCGGGCACCTGGGACCAGACGTTCCGCTAGCAGTTGCACTAGGAGTGCCAAACCGTTTTAGATTAACCCCTCACTTGCCGACCAGTCCGTACTCCCTCCTCAGGAAGCCTACCCAGGGCACCTCTATACCAACACCAGAACTGTACTGTCAGGTATCAGCGGGACGCCGCTGGTACCATCACCGTTCTATATACAAGACTTTTCTTCACATTTCCCCTACTCATCCATCTACCAGGAACCCTCCTTGTGTGTTTTTTCAGAATTTTGACACATGAACATTATTTTATTAACCAGGACTTCCTTATAGTTATGACCAGCTGAATTTTGTAACTGATCTTATTGCATTATTAACCTTTTTTCACACCAATGTAGAAATTGGTAACTTTAACAATTTCGATTTATGTGTGCTATATATACTTTGATATTTCCTACTATCTGGATTTACATGTTGCCACGTGTACTAATCCCAAATATGCATTAGTCCACTTTTGTTTTATTTATTTTTCATTAAAATATTTATCTACGTACCTACATGCTCATTTATTTTCAGTAGCAAGAATAGTGTTAATTGGATTAGGTTTATATTGTTTACATTAGAGTTGAGCACATATATGATTCCATTTGCCGTATTCATTTCAATTTAATATCAGAGTGTTTTGGTAGGATTCTTCTGTATTTCTGCTTGTCAAATATTTCCATATCACGGAGAATAAGAGTGTATACTGTCATATCTTGTTAGATACTGATCAGTACATTTTATGTGTAAAACATCATTTATGTTTCATAACCATTTTTAGCTGAGCGCAGTTCATTTTTCACTTGTGCATACAGCAAAATAAATCCACTCCAGACTCCTGTTCTGTGGCCGGATCCATGGGGCCAGTGCAAACTGTGAAGGTCTGGGTTTGTTGTGGACCCGGGGTGTGACAGGAGCAGACACAGAAGCAGATTTAAATAAAAAGGTGGAGTTTCTGCTCGTCAAATATTTCCATATCACGGAGAATAAGAGTGTATACTGTCATATCTTGTTAGATACTGATCCGTACTGATCCGTACATTTTATGTGTAAAACATCATTTATGTTTCATAATTATTTTTAGCTGAGCGCAGTTCATTTTTCACTTGTGCATACTTATTCAGGGATTCAGTCAGTTATCCCGAACCGCAGCTCGCTTGATTTGGATAGTCCCCATTGTTTCAGTGGGCTAGTATTCCCTCTTTTGTTATTTTGCTGTATTGCTGGTCGTTTAGAAAACCTGGAAACTATGCAGCATCAAATGGCTCAGTTTTTACAAGAGATGTCTAAGCGACAAGATAATCTGCAAACCTTGTTAACCACCCCTGGGGTATCAGCAACTACACCCCTCCTGTACCTGGTAATACAGGGACCAGGGTATCCCCTCATTTACACCTACCTATGCCAAGCAAATTTGACGGCAATCCTAAGCTCTGTCGTGGTTTCTTAAATCAGTGTGACATACACTTTACCTTACAGCCTGATAACTTTCCCACTGCTAGAACTAAAGTGGCATATATTGTGTCTTTGTTGTCCGGCTCAGCTTTGGTTTGGGCCTCCCCACTCTGGGAGCGTTCAGACTCGCTGCTGGATAACTATGCGGACTTTGTGGCATCATTCAGGAGGATTTTCGACGAACCTTGACGCACTGTGTCAGCATCGTCCAGTATCATGAACCTGAGACAAGGAACCCGTCCTGTCAGCCAATATGCCATACAGTTTCAAATCTTGTCATCAGAGCTTAAGTGGAATGAGGAGGCCCTCACCTCAGCCTTTTGGCATGGCCTTTTGGACCGGCTAAAAGATGATCTGATCACCCGTGAGCTTCCCACTAATTTAAATGAGTTGATCTCACTCTGCAATAAAACTGACTTACGCTTCAGAGAATGTCAGGCTGAAAAGCACAGAACTGACTGGCAAAAGTCATTCACTCCTCCCTTGCCTACCCATCCACCCCATCCTCCTATAGATGAAGAGCCTATGCAGGTGAACCAAACCCATCTCTCCAAAGAGGAACATCAGAGAAGGATGCTAAAGAACCTCTGTCTATACTATGGAGATTCGGGTCACCTGGTGGCCTCCTGCTCCCGTAAATTGGGAAACGCCTGTTCCTAACTGACCCTGGGAACATCAAGTTAGGAGTTATGAGCCCGTCCCCTAATACTAAAGATTTAAAAATTTCCCTAGCTTTGGATCTTAAGCCTAAGCCTGTTTTCGTTTCTGCTCTATTGGATTCTGGAGCAGCCGGAAACTTCATGACTTCTTGTCTAGTTGATAAACTACAGATTCCTTGTTCATCTCTCCATCACGCAATCTCCCTGACCTCTGTAGATGGATGGCCTCTAGCTAAAGGAGTGGTCACCAAGGAGACTCAACCAGTATTAGTCCATGTTGGGGCACTCCACTCCGAGTCTTTGAAGTTCTTAGTGATACCTGAGGCCTCCCAAGAAATCATTTTAGGACTACCCTGGTTACGCCAGCATAATCCCAGGATAGACTGGTGTTCTATGCAGATTCTTTCATGGGGAACTGACTGTCAGAAATCCTGTCTTCCCAAGATACGACCTGTAAGAAAGACAGTTTCATCAATATCTCCAGCTATTCCCAAGTATTACCAGATGTTCCCTGATGTTTTTTCCAAACAACAGGCGAATGTCTTACCTCCCCACAGAGAATGGGATTGTCCAATCAAGCTGATGCCTGACAAGATGCCACCTCGTGGTCGCACCTATCCTCTATCCTTGCCTGAGACTCAAGCCATGTCTGAATACATCCAGGACAACCTAGCGAAAGGATTTATTTGTCCTTCCACCTGCTGGAGCTGGCTTCTTTTTCGTCGGCAAAAAGGACGGTGGCCTGAGACCTTGTATAGACTACAGGGGCCTTAATGATATAATGGTCAAGAATCGATATCCTCTTCCACTGATCACAGAGTTGTTCAACAGAGTTAAGGGGTCCATCATATTCTCAAAATTGGATCTGAGAGGGGCTTATAATCTCATCCATATTCCTGCTGGTGATGAATGGAAGACCACCTTTAATACTAGAGATGGACATTTTGAATACCTTGTGATGCCCTTTGGGTTGTGCAATGCCCCTGCCATGTTTCAGGGCTTTGTTAATGAAATTTTCCGGGACTTGTTGTATGTCTTGGTTGTAGTTTACCTGCACGTAATACTGATTTTATTGTCTTCTATAGAGAAACATCATGAACATGTGAAGGAAGTATTATCCCGTCTAAGAAAGAACCACCTTTACTGCATATTGGAGAAATGTGTCTTTGGAGTACCCAGTGTCCCATTCCTTGGTTACATCATCTCCGGCTCCAGTCTTGAAATGGATCCCAAGAAGGTGCAGGCAATTTTGGATTGGTCCCGACCTCAAACCTTGAAAGCCATCCAGAGATTGCTTGGGTTCGCCAACTACTATAGATGTTTTATTAAAGGATTCTCCTCATTATTGGTTCCCATCACTGCTGTGACCCATAAAGATGCTAATCCTGTCCTATGGTCACCTGAGGCAGAGACTGCCTTCCAGCTTTTAAAACAGGCTTTTATTTCTGCTCCAGTCTTACGTAAACCAGATTTGGACAGGCCTTTTCTATTGGAAGTGGATGCATCTTCAGAGGCTGTGGGTGCAGTTCTTTACCAGCGTTATGAGGATAATCGAGTTCATCCCTGTGGGGTTTTCTCCAAGAAATTGTCGCCTGCCAAAAGAAATTATGCCATAGGTGAACAAGAACTCCTGGCAGTGAAATTGGCATTAAAAGAATGCTGGAAGGGGCTAAGTTCCCCTTCACTTTTTTCACAGATCATAGAAACCTCCTATTCCTCAAGAATCTCCAGTGCTTGAGTCCTCATCTTTATTTTTTGCTTGGTTCCAGTTCTCCCTGACCTTCCGGTCTGGAGCCCTTAATCAAAAGGCAGATGCTCTGTCCAGATCTCTCCTCTGTGATGACAAAGCGGAGAATCAACAAAGTACCCCTGTCTTGGAGTCAAGAGTATTTGCCACCCTACAAGTACAGCCTCCCACTGGGAAGTCCTTTGTGGCCCCCGGAGTTAAGGAAGCAGCTCCTCACCTGGGCTCATTCCTCTCGCTTTGCAGGTCACTCAGGTACCCGGAAGACCCTGGAATTTCTGAAGAGAGGCTATTGGTCGCCATCCATGAAAGCGGACGTGTCGGAGTTTATTTCTTCATGCTCCTTGTGTGCTCAGCATAAGTCTTCACATCAGGCTCTGGCTGGTCAGTTGTTGCCGCTACCTATTCCATCATGTCCATGGATGCATTTCTCCATGGACTTCGTCATGGATCTGCCGAATTCTCAATGGTTCACTAACATCTGGGTCGTAGTAGACCAATTCTCAAAAATGGTCCATTACATACCTCTAAAGAAATTACCTTCTTCTCCTGACCTAGCTCATTTGTTTGTACAACATATATTCCGTCTCCATGGTCTTCCTGCCGAGATAGTCTCTGACTGTGGTGTTCAGTTTGCAGCAAAATTTTGAAGAGCCTTATGTTCAGTATTGCAAGTAAAGCTAAATTTTTGTACGGCTTATCACCCACAAAGCAATGGTTCCACTGAGAGGGTTAATCAAGACCTTGAGACCTTCCTGAGGATTTTCATGACATCTTCCCAAGTCTATCGATCTGTATTGCTGCCATGGGCTGAATTTGCGCATAATGCCTCCTACCACTCTTCCACAAGCAAAACCCCATACCAAGTGGTCTACGGTCTTCATCCTCGGGTTCCTCAATTTCAAAGCCTGCCCGTCTTTGATATACCAGCTGTGGAAGACACTGTAAAGAGATTTGCATCAATTTGGACTCAAGTTCGTGCTGAACTGGAGCATCCTCCCGTTACAAATTTCAAGCTGACAAGAAGCGTAGGATAGTACCACGTATGCAAGTTGGAAACCAAGTCTGGTTGTCCACCCGGAACCTACGGCTCAGAGTACCATCTATGAAATTTGCTCCACGCTTCATTGGGCCATTCTCCATTATAGAAATTATTAACCCCGTGGCTTATCGACTTCAGTTGCCCCCTTACCTGAAGATTCCCAACTCCTTTCATATCTCCCTGCTTAAACCCCTAGTGTTGAATAAGTTCCACAGTGTCCTGCCTGCTTCTCCCCGTGTCCAGACTGAAAGAGGCATGGAGTTTGAGGTTTCCCAAGCCTTGGACTCTCGTATCCGCAGAGGACATCTGCAGTACCTCTTGGATTGGAGGGGTTACGGTCCAGAGGAGCGTTGTTGGACTGATGCCCGTGATATCCATGCTCCTGCACTCATTCAAAAGGGTTCCATGCTGCCCATCCGGGGAAACCTGGTGAGTGTCCTGAGGCCACCCATAAGGGGGGGGGGTACTGTCACGGCCAGGGTTTCTCGGCACGGTAGTCACCGGGTATTAGAGTATTTATAGATTATATAAACTGGAATTATCCCATTGAAAATAGCGCTTGCCTTTGTATCCTTATTTAATTTATATGCACTTAGCTCACTGTAGCAATGTTTTAGAAATGATATTGCCATAGCAAACTTCAGGGTTAGTCTGTCTGAGCCAGTCAATCAAACAGCAAATTAATCATTCAAATCTAGTAAACCACCATTCAACACTGAGTGAAATATGAGTATCAGTGGTACGTTGTGTATTCCCCCTATTTATCTTGAATGTAAAACTTCATGACCCACTAAAATATAGTTCACAGTGTTTTATGAAAAATAATGGCTGAAATTGAATGTCTTAATTTACATTTAATGCAATTAAGAATGGTTTAGATTATGACTGATGAACAGCACACACAGATGTCAGTCAGCTTCATCAGAATAAATTGAACTCTGTGTCAGAGAAAGCTCAGCTGATAAAT
The DNA here is from genome assembly GCA_031769625.1 of Taudactylus pleione. Taxonomy (NCBI): domain Eukaryota; kingdom Metazoa; phylum Chordata; class Amphibia; order Anura; family Myobatrachidae; genus Taudactylus; species Taudactylus pleione. The sequence continues at coordinate 3,213,285 of JAUIMM010000334.1, forward strand.
TCCACTTTATATGAGATTAAAAGAAAATCAGGAAATATCTTCTTGCTAAATGCTTTGGAGCTGTATTCGATTTAGGAGGAACAAAACTGGATAAAATGGTAATATTTATTGAAAAATAAGATTGGCAAGAACAAATGTTTTTCGGCATTAACATCCATGGGAAATATTTACTATTTAATACACGCTGTAGGATTCAGACACTCAGCCTCTCAGACTTTTATCATGCCATGTGGCAATGTAGTCACAAATGTACTGTAATGTGAAAATTAGGCAAGGATTTATGGACACGTAGTACTGAACAGGGGAATATAAATAAGATGGAAGCCAACCAGTGAGAGGCAAACCTGTATGTCATGCAGCAAAAGGTGCAACATCAGCAGAAAATAAATATGTGAGACAACAAGAGGATAGAGGGCCACGCTCATAAGAGCTTACAATCTAGAGCAGTACTTCCCAAACCTGGTCCACACACAACCTAGTGACGCCGGATGCGGCAGACCCGGCGAGGGTGTCGGCATCGTCAAGTGCATACACACTTGCGATGCTGACAACGACGGCGGGGGGGGCCATGCTACATTCGGCAGCATGGCATCGTTATCGATATCCCCAGATTGGACTGCATATTCAGACGACTGGGGATATCGTTAACAACCCACAGGAGCGCGCATCGTTCATCGGTGCATACACACTGGATGATTTGAACGATATATTGGTGAGAGATATCGTTATCATTCATCTCGTTCATAAATATCGCATAATTTCCTGCACACAAGAGAATTTTAGGGGATGATTCAATGACTATAAGTGCCTGTTGCCTCACATTCAAAGTGTAACATTTGGGCCTGATCCAGAGATGTACACAATACTGATAATTACACTAATGGAGCAATTGTTTGCCAATGCGGATGTGTGTAAGCCGCAATAAGCATGCACAGCGATTGCATTGTGATTACGCTTGTACAGAGGAAACACTCACAAAGTGAGTGACAGGTTGTCAGCGTTTGGGGTCGGTAAAGGGGGGGTAGTTAGAAAAATGCAGGTGTGTCGGAACAGTTCATCCATTGCGATCGCCTTATGAGAGCTCTCAGTGTGTCAGGAGAGCTACAGTGTTGCATTTGGTCAGACTTGTCTCATATTCTGCCCTATCTGTGTTCCTGATGTTTATGCTGTGCCACGTCGTGGGACGGATATGTGAAGGCAGCAGTGGGCGTCCTTATGCCCGGCTGTGCTTTGAAAGGCATTAGCATGTTTTAGCAACTGTGATCAGTGAGAGAATGCAGCTGCGATTGCATTTGTGTAAATCCCTTAATCAGGCCTTCTGCCCTTAATTAACTATAGAAACAGCTTTTACTGTTATGGAGAATGTTTTAGTTTCATTATGACTCAGTCACAGCTATTCTTAAATAGAATAAATCCACAAATGACTTCGATATAGTCAATAAATTCTTGAAGACATTTTCATAACTTAGTAAGTTATATCAGTGAAAAAATGTAATAAGAAACATTTTATAACTAACTTATAAATGCCCCACTATTTGTTAGTACTATAAGATGAGTTATTATAAATATGTAGAACTCTATTTGTTTTGTGTATAATCATTATTTGGCAGGCTCAGATGTAAATTTTGTGAACCCCCCCACCCCCTTTGGAAATTTTCTCTGCATCACAACCCTGGCACCGTAAATCACGTGTTACCAAAGTTCACGGCATACCACCTCAGTGCCCTCCCCAGGATCAATGTCATGGGCACTCCATCTGGCTTTTTCTACATACCTTGCTCTATGGCACTATCCTGCTTCTTGGGCCTGACGGCCAAAATCAGACTCCCACTGCACTTCCATTAGTGCGACAGCCGCAGCAACAGAGAACCCTCCTCCCCATCTTTAAGAGGCAGGGAGCAGTTTGAATGCCAAGAACATTGCAGTGAGAGTAGATGGTGAATGCAGACGTGAACTGTGTCTCACCATGCATTGCGTGCACGCTGTGTCTCACCATGCATTGCGTGCACGCTGTGTCTCAACAAGCATATCTGTGTCCAGCCAGGAAGTAGGCAATTTCTGCAAGAGCCTTTAAAAATTAAGGGGTCTATTTACTAAGCAGTGTTAGGAGACAGAGTGAAAAGTGATGTCAGTGATAAGGTGCCAGCCAATCAGCTTCCAACTGTCATTTTTCAAACAAAGCTTGTGAGATGGCAGTTGGGAGCTGATTGGCTGGCACCTTATCACTGACTTATCACTTTTAATTCTGTCTCCTAACACTGCTTAGTAAATAGACCCCTAAATCTTTCTCCAACCAGATTACGTTGCCCCCACCCAGCTACTTCTTAATGCCAGCGGGCATTCTGGGGCTAACACTGTTTTCTGTGTAAAAAAAAAATACTTCAGTCATTATTTATGTAAGGTTTAAATATTTAGAATGTGTAGATCACAAATTATCCTTATACAAAATTAAAAAATGCCAACCCCACATCCCCTCAGCCCTTTGCCCAGCACTATGGTGCATTTCCACAAATCCAGGCTTGCAAACTAGTAATAGACTATAAGGGAATGAGCATGGATATAATTCATAAACACAAACTATAACTAAGATGTATTATAAATGTTAAGGTAACAAGGAAACAAGTTTTTATTTAAAGATCCTACTTCAAAATGGCTGCCTAAAAGAAACATAAATTCTGCTAATGAGAAAGGTAAAATGGTGGGCTACATGGGTCAACTAAAATTACTTTACACATAAACTAAGTAAGGAGCTTAGCAAAAACATTAGGTTTCTCTCTACATATTGTAATCAATCACAATAACCCAGATTGCCTCGATCCTACACATTCACCTGGGAGTTTTACTCAGTGATCCAAACTAAAATACATTTTTGACGTGCATGCACAAATAACAATGAGGCGATATTGAATAACTGTAAATCATTTAGTAATGTGCAAGGCTTTTATATGTATTCAAGTAAATCTAAGAAAGTACAAGACATTAAGGGTTTGTTTATAATAAATACTGCATTTACCAGCATAATGCAAAGCAAAATCTACTACTCAAGATGATAACTCATTTTTTATCTAAATGAATTATTAACTATGTAGCAAAGTGTTAAACCTGGGACCATGCTATTTTATTTTTTACCACAAATATTTTTTATTTTTTTTTACAGTTTCTCTCTAAACTCAACAGAAGTAGGTTTCTACTAAAGATGTGCGCTGACCCCCGTGTTTTGGTTTTGCTTATGTACCTGGATCTCCCCTGGTTTTGGACCTGGATTGGTTTTGCCAACACCCCACCTCCGTGTTTTGTTTTTTTGTTTTGGTTTTGGATCTGGATTTTTTCTTAAGAAATAAAAAAACAGCTAAAATCACAGAAAATTGGCCTTTTTTGTTCCTACAGTATTAATAACCTCAATAACATTTATTTCCACTCGTTTCCAGTCAATTTTGACCACCTCACAATATTTATTTTTTAATCTAGTTAAAGGGCCAAAAGGTTGCATCCAGCTTGCTGGCTTAAAACTGATTGATACAATTATTAATAGAGTTGAGGACTGTGCAAAGATGATGGTTGGGATACCCTTGAGGATTTAAGAATCGATAGTTGATAGTTGGTGCAGCCCCTGGCTGTAAAATTGATAATAAATTAATTAAAAATAAATTAATTGGTGCAGCCCCTGGCTGTAAAATTGATAATAAAGTAATTTAAAAACAAATCATTGGTTCCTAAACCAACCATAACATTAATTTAAAATGTCAGGCAGCAATGTCCCAAGCAGCACATAATGGAAAGAAAAATGGTGCAAGATGGAATAGTCCTTGGGCCCTCCCACCCACCCTTATGCTGTATATGAAACAGGACATTCACAGTTTAACAAACCAATCATTTCAGCGACAAAGACTGCCAATTGTGGCTGAAATTATTGGTTTGTTTTGACCCCCATAAAACAAGCTGCCAAAGTGATATGGACATGGAAATGACAATGATCCCAAACACAAACTGGCTTTACATTACTAGTTGTCGTTGTCCTTGTCCTCGTCATCCCCATCAGTGTGTACATCCTCTTCTTCACACAATATTAAATTTGTCCCCGCTGGAATCCACCATAGGTGCCTCTGTAATTTTTTCATGTAATTGTTGGTATAGGTCTTCCTCGTGGAATTTGTAATTCATTTTAATGAACATCATCTTTTCCACATTTTGGGGAAGTAGCCTCCTACGCCGATCACTGACAAGGTTGCCAGCTGCACTGAAAACTCTTCGGAGTACACACTGGAGGGTGGGCAACTTAAGTAATGCAAAGCCAGTTTGTGTATGGGCCTCCAAATTGCCTCTTTTTCCTGCCAGTACTGAAAGGGACTGTCTGACAAGCCTATTAGGATGTTATCTCTGAAATAGTCCTCCACCATTCTGTGAATGGAGACTGCATGACCAGCAGGCATTCTGTAAGGAAAATTGAGTCTTTTCCTGGCAGCTGCAGAAATTGAAGGAGGAGATGATGGCATTTCACGTGCGGCTGCAGCTGACAATTTTTTCACCAACATCTCTTTGCACAGTTTGAGATTTTGGTCTGTTGGAAATAAACTCACAAGGTAGGACTTAAATCCAGAATGTTCGCCAAAATATATTTTTCAGATTTCAATAGATTGACGACTCTTGGATCCTGGTGAAGTGAATCAAGGGCTTGATCCACCAGTCTGATATACTTTACGCAATCACTCCGTTTCACCTCCTCCTTCAGTTTCTCCAGCTGTTTTTGCAAAAGTCTGATGAGGGTAATGACCTGACTCAAGCTGGCAGTGTCTGAATTAACTTCACGTGTGGCAAGGTCAAAGGGTTTGAAAACCTTGCACAACACTGAAATTATTCTCCACTGCGCTTGAGTAAGGTGCATTCCCCCTCCATGGCCTATGTCATAGGCTGTTGTATAGCCCTGGATGGCCTTTTGCTGTTCCTCCATCTGCTGAAGCATATAGAGGGTAGAATTCCACCGAGTTACTACCTCTTGCTTCAGCTGATGGCAGGGCAAATTTAACAGTACCTGCTTGTCATGCAATCTTCAACAAGCATTTGCCGAATGTCTGAAATGTCCGGATATTTTGCCAGCCACGGAGAGCATCTACTGCATGCCCCTGTCATTTTTAAAAAAATGTTTCAACACCACATTAATTGTGTGAGCAAAACATGGGACATGTTAGTATTCACCCAGATGTAATGCTCTCACAATACTGGTGGCATTGTCCGAAATCACAAATCCTGAGGAGAGTCCAAGTGGGGTAAGCCATTTAGCAATGATTTCCCTGAGTTTTTCTAACAGGTTCCCAGCAGTATGCCTCTTAGTGAAACCAGTTATAGATAGAGTAGCCTGCCTCTGTATCAGCTGTCTTTTGGTAGATGTTGATGCTGCTGTTGTAGGCAATACACCTGGGCTGTCACAGTCATGTAATCCTTAGTTTGCCCTGTCCCACTTGTCCACATATCAGTGGTCAAGTGTACAGTGGGTACAACGGCATTTCTGAGGACACTAATAAGTTTTTTTTTATGTCCTTGTACAGACTTGGAATTGCTGTTTCAGCGAAATGGAATCTAGAATTGATCTGGTAGTGAGGACACAGGACCTCAATTAACTGTTGAAAACCCACTTCGGTAATGGCAGATACTGGACACACATCCAATACCAGCATAGCTGTTAGTGCATCAGTAATCCGCTGTGCAACTGTGTGATTGCTGTCAAACGATTGTTTGACAGTTAATTGTTTTTTGGAGGATACACTACAAGTAGTCTTCATCCTGGTCCCCTTCTGGGATCAAGATCCACTGACAGCAACAGCAGCAGCAAAAGGCATAGTCATCAAGGATCCTACTGAGGATCATGGATAGGAGAGGAGTCAATCATGCTTCGAATAACAACATTGCATGCAGCAGGACTACTCCCGATGACGAATGAGGATGATGATGATGCAGGTGTTGATGTTGGAGATCGAAGGCACTTGGATCCCACAGAGAGGGAGCAGGTAGGTGACACTGGACTTGTTACATTTTGAGTTTTGGAACTTGGCGACATACACTTTGATATTTGATGAATGCGCTCCAAGTGACGTAACAAGGAGGAGGTCTAGATGGTTTAGGTCCCTCCCTCTACTCACTCTTGCATGGCAATGGTTACATATGGCTTGACAACTGTTGTCCGGATTGGGGTGGAAATAATTCCACACGTGAGAAATGGATTTTTTTGTCTTTTGCCCCGGCATGACAACAATGGGCTTTGGCTTTTTCAATCCATTGGCAACACAAAGGACATCCTCGGCATCAACATCCTCATCACCAACATCTTCATCATCAACATCATCATCCTTAGCACCGTCAACTACCAAAATATCCTCCTCCTCCATGTGCAATTCCACAGAAGCATCCTCAATGACTACATCTGCAAGATGTTGACTGCCCTTCCCCACATTTACAGAGGGCACACAAATGTTGGAACTTTGAGGATCCTCCAGTAAACTAGTATTTAGGTCTGGCTCACACATGGCAACCATGGACACACTTGCACTCTCCTCGGGATTTGTGATTTAGATTTCTCAGAGCATACAGTTGGTTTTTCCGGAGCTGGCTTACTCATTTTAACAGCTTTAAATTTCTTAATGGTACCACTACTACTATAAGCAGAAGGGCTATCAGAATCAGCAGTCTTCATAAAGAAACGCCAAGGCCTTATCCTTTCCTTGCCACTTCATGTAGTGAATGGCATATTGCCAATTTTTTGTTTATCTAAAGGCAAATTTCCTTTAAATTTTTTTTCTTAACTTCAGTAAAAGTAGCTTTACCATATCGATGGCGTGACTTAAGCCCTGGGGCATGGGCCTTCATAGAGGACGAGGAAGTTGACGGCCTTGCACTGCTGGCAACAGCTACAACATGTGGTTCTTGGCCTTGCTCTCCTGTCATGTGACAGCCCTTCATATTTTCTGCAGTCTTGAAGCAGTGTCACAAGTACCAATAGTGTAGCCAAGGTGCGGTTACAAAATTCACACACGTGCAGTCGTGCGCACACACAAAAATATTAGACAAAAAAAGACTTTATTTTTATTTTTTTTCAGCTCCAGACCTTTGGCCCAGACCACCGATTGATGATGACTGGAGTCAGGCAGCACTAGGTTGCGTTTCCGACTTGCTAGATCTTGTGCAACTAAGCCTAACACGCACAGACACACAGACAATTATTAGAAAAAAAAGACAATTCTTTTTTATTTTTTTTCAGCTCCAGAACATGGGCCCAGAGCACAGACTGATGATGACTGGAGTCGGGCAGCACTAGGTTGCGTAGGCGACTTGCTAGATCTTGTGCGGCTAAGCCTAACACGCACAGACATACAGTATCCAGAACTTGGGCCCAGATGGATGCAAAAGACAGCACAGCAGTCAGCACCAGCCCAGATGGATCAGCAACAGCCCAGATGGACACAGCAGACAGCACAGCATCAGCCCAGATGGATCAGCAACAGCAAGGATGAACACAGCAGACAGCACAACATCAGCCCAGAATGGATCAGCACCAGCCCAGGACTCAGCAGACAGCACCTCTCCCCAGCCCTACACTACCCACCCTCCCTGTTCAGTCTCCACAGCCGGAGTGAAATGGCGCCCGCCACGACCCTTATATAGACGAAAGCTCGCGAGCCGCAAGATTTCGTCTCTATGGTTTTGCCTCGATTTGAGAGATCCGAGTCAGGCGGGAACATCCAAGCCAGCTTGGATCCGACTCGGATCTACAAAATTCGGGTGGGTTCGGATCTCTGAGATCCGAACCCGCTCATCTCTAGTTTCTACATATGGCCAAAAAAATGTTTTGTTGGGGGGTGGATTTAGGATAGATATATGACATACTGTCTGAAGGATGTTCTCACTTTTGATCCACTACTCCAGCAGGAACTGCTCTTGCAATTTTGGTTATTTTTCAAATTGCTAGCAGCTTTGTCCCCTCCCCTCATTCATCACTTGCACAATTACACATTGATTAAAAGTAATAAACTGAAAAACCCATAAATGTATATTTACTAAAGATATGACTTAATAGTCCAATGTAATTGGTTTATTCTACATTAATAAAATAGTTGTTGCTTAAATAATGTAATTACATTATCGCTACTTTCAGATCTTAAATAAATATAAAATTTTTTTAATCTTACAGAGAACCTATGAAAATGACGCTGATCAGATGAATATAAATGAATTAGTTTTTGCTTTTAAATATCATCTGAAAAAATGACTCTACAGTTGCTGTTGACAGAATTATGATGGATAAAAGGCAGGAAGATCAAATCAATGTGGAATTGGGGTGAGAATTTAGTATTTGGCACTTTTTTATTTCAAACACTTCAAGTGCCTTGGCCGCACATTGTAAGCATGTTAAAACTGTTCATTGTATAAGCCTCCTGTTGGCTGAAGTGTTCCCCATGTGCCCGTCACATAAATAATCTAGAGATGTGCGGGTTCGGATTTACTCGGTTCTTATCGCCATTTTACCGCAAGTTCGGATTAGTTCGGATTTATTTTATTGGCTATCCAAAACACGTGATAGCCGATAGCCAGTAAAATGCCGTTTTGAGATCCGAGTAAATCCGAGTAAAACCGAGTAAATCCGAACCCGCTCATCTCTAAAATAAACATACTATAACTTATCTCTATAAAGTAAAGACACAGAAACTTATATTTTGGCCGAAAAAATGGTCAGCTATTTATTTATAAGGAACATTAATAATAAGGATGGGATGCATCAACCCTAAAAATGCTGTCAAACCTCTGAAAGCTGCAGTTTTTGGAGGTTTGCCATAACCCCATATGAATAAAATGGTCCCCTGCGGCCCGCTGGCACTGCAGCCCCCATAGAATAGTATGGGGCTGCTATGTGCTGTTATGCAGCAAGCTTTTTCCCGATAAGCAACACATCTATACATGGCGTTGCCTATAGAAGCCAATGGGCTTCTTAATGCAGTGTTCCTCTGAGAGAGTGACGCCCGTAGCTTGCACATGCACAGGACGATGGCCGTGCATGCACAGTAAAACTCCTGGGTCATAAACCCAGAAGTCCTCACAACGCAAAGCACAGCTCTTACTGAAAGAGCTGTCCTTTGCAATCTTATTCATGCCTACAGCGTTAATAAATTCAGTGCATGATACATTCTGCCCTAAGACTGTATGGAGGCAAAAAGTATAGCGAGACTTCAGCAAACCCTAATAATGCACAACACGACAATTAACAAACATGCACACATCAAAAACAGAAACTCATTGAATCCTATTTCACCTTCTAAACTTGGCTACCCATTGTTATGCATGCTTAGATTACCACCAAACTCCTGCAGACTAAAAAAGGTGTTCACTTGTAACACCCACTTTTCTCGGGCAAAGTAAATTCACCTGGTTCTAGGATGCCATAAGTACTTAACTGAAGTACAAAAAGTCAATGTAGTAACTTGGCAGCACAAGGAATGAGTGAGGTGGGAGCAGGAGAGAATCCAAGTCCAGAAAAAGGAAGATTACCAAGCAGATGCAGGACTGGCAAAGACAGAGGACCTCATTCAGAGTCGGTCGTTGCAGCCGCACGGTCATACGCCACCGATGTTCTCTATACTGCACATGCGTAAAGTTCGCAATGCTTGTGCGCAAACTAGCCGCTACGATCAGAAATTTCTCTCTCCTTGAACACAGCCAGGTCGGTAGTTTGAGTGACAGAATGAGGCGTTTGTGGGTGGTAACAGGGGAAGGTGCTTGAAAACGGGGGTGTGGAGATCCGAACGCAGGCGTGCCTAATTATGCGAATGGCGTTTTATGGGAGTGCATACGGTTTATGGGAGTGCATAATTAACAAAGTAGCATCATGGCACATGTGGCATGGGAGGTTTTTACACTGACATGATCGTAGAGCTTAAGAGAGGGTATGGTCAACCTTAAGCTCTACGACCAGTTTCGATGGTTCCCGATGGTCTCGATTAATCCTTATATGCCCGGAGATGACGTGCAATGCGTACGAGAAGGGGGCGTATTTTTTTTAATACAGACCGCTTCCTCCCCTTGGTCGGCCAGCTACCGATCCGAAATTAGGGACGCAACTTGCGAGGGAATCATTTGAATATCCGGCCCCTTTTCCCTTATGACCGTGCGGCCGCTTCGACCGACTCTGAATGAGGTCCAGAGTGCGGGCAAGGATTCCTACCAGCAGGGACAAGTAGAAATTCAAGAATGGCTGGCAAAATCTGGCAGAAAACTACTAGAATACTGCAGCAGGGCAGGTTACTTCTGGCAGCACAGAATAGAAGCTACTGTATAACCGGCCATGCACCTGACTGTGCTTCAACTATTAAGGGAGCAAATCAGGACCCCAAAACAGATACAGACCCCTTGTAATAAATTACACTGCAGCTGGGTAGCTGCACATACAGAGACTGGCCCCTACAATTAATTCCACTGCAGCTGGATAGCTACACATACAGAGACTGGTCCTTACAATTAATTACACTGCAGCTGAGTAGCTGCACAAACAGATACAGGCCACTTACAATTAATTATTCTGCAGCTGAGTAGCTGCCTATACAGAGAAAGTGTCCCAGCTGTTATTAACAGCCAGGACCAACAGGCAGTGTGGCCGCAGAGAGTCCTGGTTACCTAGCAACTGCTAAGATCATTGGCCATTGTGCTGGCGGGACATGGCAATAAGGGAGAGCGGAAAAGCATCACCAGACAAAGAGGCCTTGGCTTTGTTTACCCAGACCTAATTACATTTGTAAAACCGCCCCTAATCTATCCTATAATCTCAGCCAGTCATGTGACCAACGCAAGGGCCAACCCACAGCGTATATACTGCATGTACTGCCTTCAGTTCTTCTACTATTGAAATAGATTTGAAACCAAAAAATGTTGTATACCTTATCCACCTGTCCCATCTGATCTGCCTGTCTATAAGAACCTAACAAACAGGCCCTGCCAAAATGTAGCTTCCGATAAATTAATTTTCTACACACATGGAAGGTAGCCATTTTGTGTGCTAAACCAGTACCCACAAGAATGCAATTTTATTTCTTTATTACCCCTCAGTTATGTCATAGATGAATACTGAACAGATAGTCTGGATTCTCATGACCATTTAATGAGCTCACAAAATGGCCGCCTCAGCTGTGTATGGACAGAAGGAGCACTGTAAAGTAAACATATACCCAGATATGAAGAGCGATTATTAAATAACTTTTTATTTACCTCATTCTACAGCATCAGGGAACTTTTTTTTTTAAATATTTAAAATTATAATTTATTAAAATGAAGAAAAATGTCAGATTGAAACATTTTCCAAGTGTGTAACAGATGGCGATTGCACTGTGCTAAAAGTTTAGCTTGTGTATGACCTTGTTGTAATCTTTCCACCGGTATTGTTGGCTGAAAGTTGAACACTGAACAGCTGTCAGGTGGGCGGCAATGTCCAAAGGTGAAAGATGGAAATATAGCCAACCCATTTAGCCATTGGATTGTACAACAGAGCTTGGCAAGACTCACAAGCCTGCATCCTGTTAAGAAGTGTCATTTTCCTCGCCTATTTGTATAAACTGACAAGTTATCAGTCTAGTTAAACCATCAAGCTATGCTTGTAATTGTATTCAGAAAAGTATTTTTGTGCCCATCACAAAAGTAATTCTGCAGTTTTAGTTCTGATCTCTAGTTCTTATGTGAGTAGCTTAGCTCCATTTTAGAATAGATTGCATTTTTTTTTTTTGCTGGTATAAATACTGTGGACAGAGTATAGGTACTTGTAAGAAACTAATGAACCTTCCTCACACTTCATTACCTCTAGTCTGATATGACTGAGCGTATGAACACTAATTATCCTCCTTTCACAGGCATGGTCATAGATCTAGGTCTTAAAACATAATATTCCGAACATTCATAGGCAATGCCTTGCTGGGTTTTTTTCTGTCCTTATTGAAATGTTAAGTAGATCTATGTCTGATAAAACAGCACAGAATAGAAAATAGTCACATTTCATGGGCAATTTCGCAAATAAAGGTTAAGATACAACTGGAGAAAAGTTGCGGAAACTCTAAACCATAGAAACTTTGATAATAGGCACTGAATTGGCTTCAGCACTGCCAGATTGTGCAAGGTAAAGAGAACTGAAGTCTATGGGGGAGGTGTATCAAACACAGGATGGAGAAGCTTTTCGCTCTCACTTTATAGAATGTACTAGATACATGATAGCTACAAGCTGATTGGTTGCTATGGGCAACTCATCCATTCGTCTCTTTTTTATAAGGTTTGATACATCTCCCCTTAAGTACCCAAGTGTATCTAACAATGACAATGTGACCGTATAATATGTTGTTTACTTTTAAAAATTCCCTATTATGAATTCAGAATTGGTCCATGCCCCATTGGAATGTTAGAATCAATCTAGATTTACATCACTGGAGCCTGGAGGTGGCACAGCCACTATCCAAACCCACTGACATAGACCACCCCCATCTTTCATAAAAAGCCAGATCAAGAGTTGGGCCCTCCTCTCTCAAAGGTCTCCTGGATCACCAGTTAGACGACTCAGACTTAGGGGTGGATTCAATTAGCTGCGAAAAGCAGAGATCGTCGAAAAGCGTAATGATTTTGCCTCATTTGCGTGTTTTGAGGCAAAGTTATCGCCTGCTTACTCAATGCGCTTTGTGCCTTATTCAATTGTAAAACAGGCCAAAACGCATATGGGCGAATGCAGCGAATAGCGGAACTGGCGAAAAGGTCAGTTGTTTTGGGGAAAAACAGTCTGTACCCCCAATAAAGCCTAACTCACCTGGGGAATCAATATTTTAGTGTGTTATTAGCCATAATAAAAATAATTAGGGATCTTTTTTGAGTCAAAGGGCTGTTTTATGCATATTTATGCATAATGTCTTTTATGAAAAATAATTGTTGTAGTTAAATTGGGGGTACATGTAAATGGGTACTAGTATATTTTGGGGTTTGTAAAGTGCAGAATATAAAAAATGTACATGCAGCAACCTCCTGCAATCCTAAAAACACCTGTCCCATCCATAGAGCACCCCAAAATACCTATCCCAGTACTTCAACACAATTTTCAAACACTTTTTACATTATCACCCCAAAAATGACGTCTTTTTAAAGATAATTTTTTTTTTACCTATTTAGTCAATAGGGGGGTGTCCAAAGGCTTGTGAACCAAGGCCCTGATTCAGAGCCGGATTATCTGACAGAGCGCTCGCTCTGAATCAGGGCCGTCCCTCCTAGTTTTTGGAGCGGCCTCCTGGCCGCTCGCATAGCTGTGGGTGACCACCCACAGCTATAGCGAGCGGCCAAAATGATGGTCGTGATGGTCAAGACTACTGATGTCAGTGGGGCCGGCCCCAGATGGTAGGCGCCTCCGTCTGGGCAGCCACGCCCCCGGCACGGCCACCAAAGGGGGCGTGCTGTCAATCACCATCGACAGCACGCCCCCTTTGGTGCGAGACCCATAACGATGGCTTCGCCGTCGTTATTCGGGTCTCACGCATGCGCATGACGGGGCCGCCTCCGTCGTGCACATGCGCACTTGGGCAACATCGACCCGCTTGCGAGCGCTCAGCGCTCGCGAGCGGGTCTGAATCAGGCCCCAAGTCATTGCAGCCCCATAGGGATTATGGTAAAGATTGCCTGGACTGCACAACCTGAATATATATATATATATATATATATATATATATATATTTTGTGTTTTGGTTTTGGATCTGGATCTTTCTTCGTGTTTTGGATCTGGATTGGTTTTGCCAAAACCACCCTTCCGTGTTTTGGGTTCTGGGTTTTGTGTTTTGGATCTGTATTTTTTTGACAAAAAGCATAAAAACAGCTAAAATCACAGAATTTGTGGGTTTTTCTGCTCCTATGCTATTATTAACCTCAATAACCTTAATTTCCACTCATTTCCAGTCTATTCTGAACACCTCACACTAGTGTTTTTATGTCCAAAAGGTTGCACCGAGGTAGCTGGATGACTATGCTAAGCGACACGAGTGGGCGGCACAAACACGTGGCCCATCTAGGAGTGACACTGCAGTGGCAGACAGGATGGCAATTTGAAAAACTAGGCCGCAAACAGTACATAATGCAAAGAAAAAAAAGAGATGCAAGGTGTAATTGTCCTTGGGCCCTCCCCCCAACCCTTATGTTGTATAAACAGGACATGCACACTTTAACAAAGCAATCATTTCAGCGCCAGGGTCTGCCACAAGACTGTGGCTGAAATGATTGGTTCGTTTGGGCCCCCACAAAACAAGCAGGCAATTAATGTGTCCCTGCACAAACTGGCTCTACGGAGGCAAGATGTCGTCCTCATCCTCCTCATTCACCGATTCCTCACCCTCTTCAGTGTCGTGTACATCCTCATCCTCACAGAGTATTAATTCGTCCCCGCTGGAATCCACCACCACAGGTCCCTCTGTACGTTATGGAGGCTGGTCTCCCTGGAAGAGTTGATAATTCATTTTTATGAACATCATCTTCTCCACATTTTGTGGAGGCAACCTCCTGTGCCTTTCGCTGACAAGGTTCCCGGCTGCACTAAACACTCTTTTGGAGTACACACTGGAGGGGGGGCAACTCAGGTAAAATAGAGCCAGTTGTACAGGGGCCTCCAAATTGCCTCTTTTTCCTGCCAGTACATGTACGGACTGTCTGACATGCCTACTTGGTTGCTGTCACAGATGTAATCCTTTAACAGACAGACGCACGCTTGTCGCTGCTGCTTTGAGGATGCAGGTGTGGCTACAGCCCACACAATTCACAAAGACAGAAAAAAAAAATTTTATTTTTTGTGGAGGCACACTTTGAGGGTTACACCACCCTTTAACAGACAGATGCACGCATGTCTCTGCTGCTTTGAGGATGCAGGTGCGGCTACTGCGCATACATTTCACACACAAACACAGAAAAAAAGATTATTTTATTTTGATTGGAGCGCACTTTGGGGGTTACACCACCCTTTAACAGACAGACGCACGCTTGTCGCTGCTGCTTTGAGGATGCAGGTGGAATCTAGATGGGATTTGGAACCGGGTACACACTACCTCCATCAATTGTCTAAATCCCACTGCACTAATGGCGGATACCGGACGCACGTCTAACACCAACATAGCAGTCAAGGCCTCAGTTATATGTTTTGCTTCAGGATGACTGCTGTCGTACTTCATCCTCCTCGCTAAGGACTGTTGGAGGGTCAATTGTTTAGTAAAAGTAGTGGTGTTCCTACTTCCTCTCTGGGATGATGAACAACTCCCAGCAGCAGCCACAGCACTAGGAGGAAGTGGTTCTTGATCTTTCCCTATTTTATTTTTATCGGAGAAAGTTTGGTCCTCCATTTATGTTATATTGATATATACGTGCGGCTAAGGCGCACACAAATACAGAAAATATTTTTTTATTTTTGTTGGAGTCTAGTGCACTTTGTGGGTTACACCACCCTTTAAGAAATGAGCCAGCCAGCCCTTTACTTATGGGACACAGGCGCACGCTTGGCGCTGCTCCTTTGTTGATGCACCTGCAGCCACAGTGCACACAATTCACAAACACAGAAAATATTTTTGTATTTTTTTTGGAGTGCCCTTTGGGGGTTACAGCACCCTTTACCGGACAAGCCAGCCGGCCCTTTACTTATGGGGACACAGGCGCACGCTTGGCGCTGCTCCTTTGTTGATGCACGTGCAGCCACAGTGCACACAATTCACAAACACAGAAAATATTTTTTTATTTGGTTTGGAGTGCACTTTGGGGGTTACAGCACCCTTTAATGGTCAAGCCAGCCGGCCCTTTAATTATGACACAGGCGCACGCTTGGCACTACTTTGTTGATGCACGTGCGGCTACTGCGCACACAATTCACAAACACAGAAAAAATATTTATTTTTTTTGCACCCCTGATGGACAGAGCACCCCCTGGACAACACTACAGCACCCCTTTAGGACTGGGACACTGCACAGGACTCTGGAGTGGACACAGCCCCTATGGACAACAGCAGCACAGCACAGCACAGTCAGCCCCTATGGACTTTGGAGGAGTGGACACAGGGCCTGATTCAGAGCCGGACGCAATTAGCGCTCGCTCGTCCAGAAAATAGGGGTGGCTATTCAAATGAACCGTTCGCTCTTTGCGGTCTGTTCACACCTCTAGGTCTGAATGAGCGAACAAAACTTGCGGTCGTTTTTTGAAAAAATAAGCCCCCTGGCCACTCGCATCCTACATCATGTCCGCTATTTATTAGATTAATCGAGTACATCGACCAGGGTATGAACTGCTCGCTATTGTTGTGGTTGGTTTTTGCTACCACAATTTTGCGGGCAGTTCTGGCTATAAAAAAAACCCAGTGACGTGGTCAATGACGCTGCTGTTTTAATTATGCATACCCTTAAAACGCCCGTTTTGATCTTTAAGCACGCCTGCGTTCGGATCTCCACTCCCCGTTTTCAAGCACCTTCCCCCGTTACCACCCACATACGCCTCCTCCTGTCACTCAAATTATCAGGCATTCGCTATTTTGCGAGTACATGAATTTCGACCGCACTGACTGGTTCGCGCATGCGTATAATGATCCGTACACATGTGCAGTTGGGCAAACATCGCTCGGAGCGAACGAGCGGCCGCTTACGAGCGGCTCTGAATCAGGCCCACAGCCCCTATGGACAACAGCAGCACAGTGCAGCACAGCGCAGCACAACACTACACTGCACTACACTACACAGTCCAGCCAGCCCTAACTCCCACCCTCCCTCTTCACTGTCCACAGCCGAGTGAGAAAATGGCGCTGACGTGGGTACCTTATATGGAATCCAAAACCCGCGAGACCCGGAAGGCGGGATGATGACGTTTTACCTCGATTTCAGATCCGAGTCCGGCGGGAAAAGTCGAGCCTGACTCGGATCGGCCTCGGTTCGGGGGGCTCGGGGGGTTCGGATTTCAGAAATCCAAACCCGCTCACCCCTAATATATATATACACACATTATATATATATATATATATATATATATATATATATATATATAGTCAGGTCCATAAATATTGGGACATTGACAGAATTTTCAGATTTTGGCCTCTATTCACCACCACAATGGTTTTGATATGAAACAAACAATATGTGCTTTAACTGCAGACTTTCAGATTTAATTTGAGGGTAATTACATCCAAATCGGGTGAACGGTGTAGGAATTACAACAGATTCAATATGTGCCTCCCACTTTTTAAGGGGCCAAAAGTAATGGGACTATCAACTCAAAAGCTATTTCATGGACAGGTGTGGGCTATTCCCTCGTTATTTCATTATCAATTAAGCAGGTAAAAGGTTTGGAGTGTGACATTTGCATTTGGAATCAGTTGCTGTCAACTCTCAAAATGAGATCCAAAGAGCTGTCACTATCAGTGAAGCAAGCCATCATTAGGCTGAAAAATCAAAACAAACCCATCAGAGAGTTAGCAAAAACATTAGGTGTGGCCAAATCAACTGTTTGGAACATTCTTAAAAAGAAAGAACGCACGAGAGAGCTCAGCAGCACCAAAAGAACCGGAAGACCACGGAAAACAACTGTGGTGGATGACAAAATAATTATTTCCCTGGTGAAGAAAAACCCCTTCACAACACTTGGCCAAATCAAGAACACTCTCCAGGAGGTAGATGTATATGTGTCAAAGTCAACAATCAAGAGAAGACTTCACAAGAGTGAATATAGAGGGTTCACCACAAGATGCAAACCATTGGTGAACCACAAAAACAGGAAGACTAGACTAGAGTTTGCCAAACAACATCTAAAAAATGCCATTACAGTTCTGGAACAACATCCAATGGACAGATGAGACAAAATTCAACTTGTACCAGAGTGATGGGAAGAGAAGAGAAGGAAAGGAACTGCTCATGATCCAAAACATACCACCTCATCAGAGAAGCATGGTGGTGGTAGTGTCATGGCGTGGGCATGTATGGCTGCCAATGGAACTGGTTCCCTTGTATTTATTGATGATGTGACTGCTGACAAAAGCAGCAGAATGAATTCTGAAGTGTTTCGGGCAATATTTTATGCTCATATTCAGTCAAATGCTTCTGAACTCATTGGACGGCTCTTCACAGTGCAGATGGACAATGACCCGAGGCATACTGCAAAAGCAACCAAAGAGTTTTTTAAGGCTAAAAAGTGGAATATTATGCAATGGCCAAGTCAATCCCCTGACCTGAATCCGATTGAGCATGCATTTCACTTGATGAAGAGAAAACTGAAGGGAAAATGCCCCAAGAACAAGCAGGAACTGAAGACATTTGCAGTAGAGGCCTGGCAGAGCATCACCAGGGATGAAACCCAGCGTCTGGTGATGTCTATGCGTTCCAGACTTCAGGCTGTAATTGCCTGCAAAGGATTTGCAACAAAGTATTAAAAAGTGAAAGTTAGATTTAGGATTGTTTAGTTTGTCCCATTACTTTTGGCCCCTTAAAAAGTGGGAGGCACATATAGAAACCGTTGTAATTCCTACACCGTTCACCTGATTTGGATGTAATTACCCTCAAATTAAATCTGAAAGTCTGCAGTTAAATCACATCTTGTTTGTTTCATTTCAAAGCCATTGTGGTGTATATATATAATGGGAGGTGCTACCTGATGAGACTAATTGCAGGCACGGAAACAGACAAATCTCAGGTGCACAACTCCAAATTATTGATAACATATAAATGAAATAAAATGTTGCAATCAATAGAGGTTTTTAGCATAATCATGGCCAAGGTTATGGGCCTACCCATCATATCCAGGTAACCTCTTTAGGGTAGGTCCCTAACTTACTAGGGTTCAAATCCAGAGTGCAGGACTCCCCCAAACTGGCCCAGCCAAGCTGCCCCAGGGCATAGTCATAATAAGAAAAGTGCAGTGTAAATAGATAGTTAAGAGCAGCTACAGCTGGATATAAAGAATGAAAATAAAAAAGTGAAGTACATGTATATTAAACACACAGTGAAGAGTTAAACTGTATTTTAAAATAAAAATGTGTTATAATGCGGTGCCCTGAAACAGATCAACCAAAGCGATCCAGGGGGACCCACGCCCCAAAAATTAACTAAAGTTGCACTACAGTATATAACTTGTAGGACTTACCTAGAATTGTGCCTAATACCAGTGTGCATGTACATTACCAGACTCCATGCTTTTATACCAATAAGGAAGGGTGCTAATCCAGACTGCAACAAAAAAACATTAACATTGACATTCCCAGTAAATCAGGAATTATATACAGCCTAATCAGCAATACTGTATTGTTGATATTGACATCTCTGGATCTAATTAATTATATAATAAAAATATTAAAATTTGATTAAACCAGGTATGAGAACAATTTTTTAACAATTCTATAAACTGACCTTTACCAACTATGGTCAGGGAAGTAGCATAGAAAGAACGTTTATGTACTGTACACAGGCAGATCTGAGCATCAGGATAATGGGTGATGGTCTACATGACTCCTAAGTAAGGGTGGAAGTAGTGGCAGTGCATCCAGTGCATTTCACCGGTGACTGCCGTAATGAAGGGGCCAGCAGCCAGCGGCATTATAATGAGTAAGACCAACTCATTATAATACACTGCCACTGCAGTGCAGGCTGTAACAAAGAAGGAATGCCGAGCGGTGGAGGAGGGGCCCCATCCCCTCTCTTCCCCTCATCTCTCCCCTGGCTTTTCATCTCTGCCAATGCTTTCTTTCAGAGGCAGTCCTGCTCTGGCCAACGGTGCCAGGCATCTGACGTCACAATGTCGTGACTGCACCCGGCGGGAAAACACAGAGAGGAGGAGCCGCCCTCCATGTGGGCTCAGGAAAGTAAATTGTGATATATTTGTAATATATAAATATAATGGGAGTGTCTTCAAGAAAGCATACATAATCTGAGGGGAATTACATCAGGGGGGCATGACTAGTGAAAATCGACATCACCCTCAGATATACATGAAGTACCTCCTCTTGTCACTCACAACCTATCCCTGCCACCCTCTGCCTCTCCTTGTCACCATTATTCTTGGAAAGAAAACACTAGATTCCAAAATCAAAAATCTCACCATAGACCACAACCAAGACATATTGTGTTTCTTTATGACCATTTAGACAGGTAGACCTGTAGAAGTCCTGTAGGAATGGGAAGAGGTGATCAGAGAGGAGACTAGGTTGCAATCATTGGTAGAGTGACGAAGGCAGGAGGAAGTGTGCGATGCTGCAGACGTGGAGGAGAGAAGTGTGGTTGCAGGTGAGAGAAAGTGACTGAGGGGGGCAGCAGAGCTAGTGCAAGGGGAGGAAAACCAGAGCTCATAAGGAGCAACTCTCTACCTTAAGGCGGAATCATAAATGTATCAAAAATTACATTCTGTGCAAATTCATCCACATATATTTCAATCGTCTGTGTTCTGCTGTTTGGTTTGCACAAGGCCATACCGCTTCTAGGGTCTCCAGTATGGAGGAGGCGTCTTGTGTAAATAGACGCGTCCTGACGACTTCTGTGATCTGCTGCTGCATCCGAGGATGCAGTCATCAACATCGACCATCTGAGTAACCCTCCCTTTACTCAGTATGACTGATGTTTTCACACAACCAGGGCCAGTGAAGCTGCAGACACTAGCTTCAGCACGGGGTGACACGTCCTTGTTTTCTGGGATGCTAGCTGTTGCCCCCTGCCTTAGGGGGCACTTTGAGCTATCTCACAGACACTGATCAGCACATGTGCAGTACACATCCTGTGTGCATACACCAATCAGCCACCTTTGGAGCACAAACCATCATGTTTGCATACAGCTGTGAATCAGGACCCTAGTCAGGAATTGCTGATTATGTTTGTGCCTCTGACTAATACATGAACATCTTATGTGCAAAATGTTTTATACCCATGTAGTTATGTCCAAAGGTCTCTATCACCTTTGTAGAGCAGCAGTTGGAAGGACTAAAGTAGCATTGCCATAGCAACAGCCTTCTTGCCCGGAATGGTAGTCAGAATTGACGTTCATTTATAATAAAAAAAAAAATTCATTTACTAATCACAGCCATTAGCATGGAAAAGGCCAGGATTAGACAGAAGAAAGAAAAAATAAAGGCCCCAGACCCAAATAGTTAAATTCATTTACTAGGTGTCATGAAGACTTTATATCCCTGCATTCAATTACTTAAAAAAACATGCATGAATAGCTTGAGAAAATGGCATTCTCCAACAGTATTACATGGTCTCTGCGACACTGACAGCCTTTCTCTCTTTGGAGTGCAGGGCTACTCCATGTGTAATTTCCAGAAGCTATAGCCAAGGCACAGCTGCTCTGTCACTGGAAACGAAATGATACAACCTCCTGCCTTCTATGGCAACAGCACTAAACCCCACAGAATCTGATCTGCAGAGCAAAACCTGCTCTTAATTAGCTCTTAATTAGTTTAATGCATTCTGAATTATGTGGAAAAACTAGAGTTATTTTAATCTAAATGTAAAGGTTGACATTTGAGCCTTAAAGACTAGAAACAGAATGTTTTTTTTTTTCCCAAACATTAAAAAAAAAAATTGATGAGATGAGATGCTTCTCTCTTTCTTTTGTTGGGGACAATGCAAAATTAAACTACATTTAGGGTTGCCATGTCAAATGGGAAGTATGCACTATCGCATTGTAATCTGTTCACAAGGTATAAAATATGTTTCTGAGTTTTGGGTGGAATATCTTTTTCCAAAAAGATTAGGTTCAAACATTTTAACTTGTTTTTGTACTTGCTGCCACCAGTAGCTTGTTATTGGTGGTCAACAAACCGCCTGTCGAGAAAAAAAGGTTTGGATCCAAATATAATAGTTGTAATATGAGATTTGCGGGCAGTAGAGAGGTTTCAGCGGATTTGCCTGTAGATTTAAAATGGTAATTTTTAGTTTTGCATTTTAAATAAAAAAATTGCCGCCTTAAATCTAGCTGATAAATCACAGATATGTAGCCACTACCCGCAATTCATAGGCTATTGCAGTTAGACCTAGATTAGCAGGAATGTTCCATGATATCTGCCGCATTCTCGTTGCCCTACCGACCCGATTTGTTTACAGATAGCAGGAGGGAGAAGAAGCAAACGGAACAGCGGAGGTATTGTCAGCCTAGGGGAAGAAAATGTGAAGCGCTTACTCTGAATTAGTTGCTAAGTCAATTACAACATTTATAAAAAATCTCACTAATCATAGATATATAAAATATAAATACATTTATAAAGCCAATTACATATAATCACAGATTAAATATAGATCATTTGCAGGTAATGATCTGCGTGGCGCATAAAGAAAATCCACAGACCATAAAAAAAAGGCAGCCTCTGGATGTTATACTTGGCTGATCAAATGAACATTGCACTAAGGGCCTGATTCAGAGGCGCTCGCTATTTGCGAGTGTTCGCTCTGAATCAGGGCGGATTTTGTTTTTTAAATCCGCCTACATGCCGCTCGCATATCTGTGGGTGACCGCAGCTTTAAAGTTATCTGACAAGTAACTTCAGACACATTTAGTTTTGCAGGATGTGAAGCACTACTGAAAAATACGCTATCTGCATATAAAAACTGTTACAGTACGTAACCAGACATTAGACTATGCACATTTTAGTAATCTGAGCGTGGGGCGGATAATTTATTTGTATTTGGTAACATCTGCTCAGCAGTTACTTGAAGAAACTTACACATTGCCTCTGATACTTGCTTTCACCCACTGGGTCATTCAACTGCTTAACATGACAGGAACTATGGCAGATTGTATAATGAAGGTGGCGGACACAGGCGAGCTTTGCCAGGTCAACAATTTAAAATCAGCCACATATGAAATACACCTGGTGCCTAGTTGCAAACATACAGCATGCATCTTAATGAATTGCAAACCAGCCAAGCAGATTCCTGATATCTGCCAATATGATCCATTTATTACCTTATCCCATCTTTACTTACATTTTGCAGTAAATTAACCTTGGTGGATTTATTTATTTCATGAAAAAAAAAACTTTATGAAGTGCATCTTGCAAACAAATAAATGCTGCAATTTTCCAGAAATAAATACCGTATGTAGCATTCAGTCCAGGGGTGAATAGTGAGACAGACTGAGCAAGAGTTAATTGTAATTGTGCATACACACGGTCAGATTTTTCTTCAGATCTGAACGATAACGATTTTAAAAATCGTTCATATCTGAAAGGAAAATCTGACATGTTTATCAGATGAACGATGAACGATGCGCGTTCCCGCTTGTCAGATAACGATATCTGACTTCTGATGTGTTTGCAGTCATTTTAAAGCAGTCAAAAATCGTTCGTAGTTCAAATCGTTCAATTGACACATCTGACCGTGTGTATGCACCTTAATGGTGCATACACACGATCAGATTTTTCCTTCAGATATGAACGATAACGATTTAAAAATCGTTCAGTCGTTCATATCTGAAGGAAAATCGTTCATATCTGACATGCCTGAACGATGGACGATCAACGATGCGCGTTCCCGATGGTCAGATAACGATTTCTGACATCTGATGTGTTTGCAGTCAGACTTGGACGATTCCATTCATTTTAATGCAGTCAAAAATCGTTCAATCGTTCAAATCGTTCAATCGTTCAGTCGTTCATCTGACAAATCTGACAAGTCTGACAAATCTGACCGTGTGTATGCTCCATAAAGCTGCATAAACACACATTTTGTTACCAATGATTTTATGAACGATTTTATGAACGATTTTCATTAAGGGAAGTTACAAAAATCGTTTGTAGTTAAAAAAATCGTTCATTACACTTTAAAAAATCTGACAGAAAATCGTTCATAAAATCGTTATAACTGGAGCTCAGTATGTGCTGGAATCACAGCAAGGCAATTTTTAATTGTAGGAGCAATCAGGTGCTGGTGTATACTGGAATCTGAAGCAAGGCAAAGTGCTGACAGAATGATATCCAAGTGCAGGGAGACTTGCTAGTTGAACTGTTTGACCAAGCTGCAGTCTGTAATAACAGGAGAATGCGTATCGCTGGTCGTTGCCGATATTTTAGTGTCTGATCCGTGCTCGAATAATGGACGACTGCACGATAACTATATCATTATCGTTCAGTTGTTCATTAATATCGCATAGTGGATACGCACCTTCAGGCTGGATGTGCACAGAACAAGTAAGACAGGATACTAGCTGGAGTTGGAGCAGTGCAGCTATTCAGGATACTGGCTGGAGTTGCAATAGAACCAGGACTTGATATGATTGAACTGCCAGGGTGAACTGCCAGGGTGAAGACACAGTAACTCACTGGGACTGGACACAGGGCCTGATTCAGAGCCGCTCGTAAGCGGACGCTCGTTCGCTCCGAGCGATGTTTGCCCAACTGCGCATGTGTACAGATCGTTATTCGCATGCGCGAACCAGTCAGTGCGGTCGAAATTCA
This sequence comes from Taudactylus pleione, assembly GCA_031769625.1. NCBI lineage: Eukaryota > Metazoa > Chordata > Amphibia > Anura > Myobatrachidae > Taudactylus > Taudactylus pleione. The sequence continues at coordinate 3,237,719 of JAUIMM010000334.1, forward strand.
TGTACTCGCAAAATAGCGAATGCCTGATAATTTGCGTGACAGAAAAAGGCGTATGTGGGTGGTAACAGGGGAAGGTGCTTGAAAACGTGGAGTGGAGATCCGAACGCAGGCGTGCTTAAAGGTCAAAACGGGCGTTTTATGGGTGTGCATAATTAAAACAGCAGCGTCATTGACCACGTCACTGGGTTATTTTATAGCCAGAACTGCTCGCAAAATTGTGGTAGCAAAAACCAACCACAAGAATAGCGAGCAGCTCATACCCTGGTCGATGTACTCGATTAATCTAATAAATAGCAGACATGACGTAGGATGCGAGCGGCCAGGGGGCTTAGTTTCCCAAAAAACGACCGCAAGTTTTGTTCGCTCGTTCAGACCTAGAGGCGTGAACAGACCGCAAAGAGCGAACGGTTCATTTGACTAGCCACCCCTATTTTCTGGATGGGCGAGCGCTAATTGCGTCCGGCTCTGAATCTGCCCACAGACTGGAGGTAAGCTGGAGGGTCATTGCAAGACACAGACACGGAGCTGGGATAGACCAAGGACACGGCTACAGGGCAGATCCAGTAGGACTGACAGGGACTCCACACAGATGACTGAGGCAGGCTTCAAGGATGCAGGTATACAGTACAATGGCAGGATACCAGGACACAGGAACAGACAGGGAGTACAGTGGCCGCATGACGAGCTCACTAGAATCAGGAAATAGGGAATTTCACCAGCAGGCAGAGACTGACCAGAATCCCTGATGAAAGGGAGACAGACCAATCACAGGAGTCATCAGGCTGGAGTCAGGTAACAAAGTATTCCAAAAAGTTTAGCTGCTGCACATAGCAGTCAGCATCCTAGTTGCTAGGGAACAGCCAGGATACAGCCAGGAAAGAGCCGCAGCAGCATCTAAGTCGCAAGGCAGCTGCTGAGAGCCAATCAGATAGTGAGCCTCAGTGGCCACACATAACACAGGGATTCTCAACTCCAGTCCTCACGTACCACCAACAGTACATTTTTTGTGGATTTCTTTAATCATGCACGGGTAAGTTACTCAATTTTACTGGGTCAATAATTATCCCTCCAGCTTCCACAGACAGAGATCCTCAAACCATGAACTGTTGGGAAAACTTGAGGGTTGAGGTTGAGAACCGCTGGGCTAGACTCACCTCTAAATTAATCTCTCCCTTATGAAATATCACATTGAAAGCATAAGCAGCTGTAAAATACCTGTCTGACACCTAATTTTGTTGTATTATTGGATTACTGTTGCCGACCTTTGATTTGACCTTGAATAATTTGGCAGTGATTCTTTGCTGCCTGCACTGATTCTTAGTGCCTATTATGACTTGACTATGACTATGGCTGTATCTTTTTTCCTATGTTATTTTTACAGGTGGACTAAAGTCCATGGATGTATTTATTTTTGTGCAAACCTGGCAGCCATTGTATTTAACTAGACCCTGTGCACTATATAAAGTTGTATCTGCTGAAAATAGGCATGAGCCAAAGCTGCAATCTATGCCCGGTGGAGGAGGCACAGTCAACCCGAGCCATATAAGCCATAAATTTGCTCAACATATCCACCTGGGTGTCGTTATCAGGAGATGAGAAAATAAGTCTCCATCTGGATTTATCCAAAGGGAGATCAGACCTCTCCTTATGCATAATAAACCATTCCACCCTTTTGGTCAAAAGGCTACTAGAAAGGTATCTTTGCTTTTTTTCAAAATCAACCATCCACTTTGTGTGAAATACCTTAATCTGAGCCACCAGAGATATCAAAGTGCACCCGGAGAAAGGCCTTAAAAACGTCCCAAACAAATAGGGCAGGATGTCTCCAAATTATCTCCAAAAGGAGGCTCCCCTAGGAAGCTTCAAAGAAGGCACCAGAGTGGTGGTCTGAGACCACCACCACCCGGAGACAAATATGCTACTTATTGGATATGCCCCTAATAAGAAGGAGTTGTGAGACAATGTGAAACATCTTCTCTATTAACCAGGAGACCTGCCAGAGGCAATCAGAGTGGCAGGGGAGCCCTCTGGAGCAGACACACAGCAAGCAGCTCTGATCCAGAGACTAGGAGAGGAGAGCAGCAGAGAAAAGTTGCAGCACATAACAGGACCCAGTAAGCCAGGTCCAGACAGGAGGTTGCCAGATGGATCCTGGAGCAGCGGAGGCGAGCACATTGGCCCGTACAGAAAAAAAATAAAACACATTGGTCTCCACGGGAAAAAAAATAGGGTCAGCAGTCTATGTCCCTGGGGCTGGGGGGTATGGTGGGTAGTGTATGTCCCTGGCCTGTAGGGTGCTATATATCTAGGGAGTAGGGTATGATGCAGATTGATTATGGGTATGAGAGCAGTGGGATGCAGGGACAGGATGGGAGTAGTAGTAGTGTGATGCAGGGGCAGGATAAGAGTAGTAGGATGCAGAGGCAGGATGAGAGTAGTAGTAGTAGGATGCAGGGATAGGATGGGAGTAGTAGTATTGGGATGCAGGGGCAGGATAAGAGTAGTAGTAGTGGGATGCAGGGGCAGGATAAGAGTAGTAGTAGTAGGATGCAGGGGCAGGATGGGAGTAGTAGTAGTAGGATGCAGGGGCAGGATGAGAGTAGTAGTAGTGGGATGCAGGGGGCAAGATGGGAGCCGTAGTAGTGGGATGCAGGGGCAGGATAAGAGTAGTAGTAGGATGCAGGGGCAGGATGGGAGGAGTAGTAGTAGGACACAGTGGCAGGATGGGAGTAGTAGTAGTGGGATGCAGGGGCAGGATGGGAGTAGTAGTAGTGGGATGCAGGGGCAGAATGGGAGTAGTAGTAGGATGCAGGGGCAGGATGAGAGTAGTAGTATCAGGATGCAGGGGCAGGATAGGAGGAGGAGTAGTAAGATGCCAGGGCAAGATTGGAGTAGTAGTAGGATGCAGGGGCTGAATGAGAGTAGTAGTAGTAGGATGCAGGGGCAGGATGGGAGTAGTAGTAGGATGCAGGGGCAGGATGGGAGCAGTAGTGTGGAGCAGTGGGCAGGGTGGGAGTAGTGGTGGAAATAAGTGGGCAGGATGGGAGTGAAGGGGACTCTCTGAGAAGAAGCAACCTGAACATGAATCACCTCCACTCCGGGTGTCACCTTCTCTCTGCATGGGTTCCGATCATCCTCCCTCTCGCACTGACAGCAGCCAGTTTGTATAGCCAGAGTGAGGGAAAAGCTCCTTCCACCCATGTCCCATTCCTCCGGCTCCTACTCTGTCCCAGGACTCCCAGCCAAACAGCTGCAGCCTGCACACGCCCCTTTCATCCCGCATGGTCACGTCCACCACTGCTACTGCAGCCCCAGGGGATGGTCTGGCCCCGACAATCCCACATAGACAGGGAGAGGGCTGCTGACAGTCGGTGGCGGAGGCTGATGGAGAAGACACCGCATATGATGGTGCAGCCGTGAGCTTCCGGTTTGCGTTCAAGAGTGGGTCACAAATCCTGGAAGTGCAGCAGACAGCATGCAGCGCCTACCCGGCCGGCATTGTTGGGCTGGCCAGCCCTGCAGATGGGTTCATGGGACCGGCCCAGCAGGAACTCTCCTGCTTTCCCGGCAGCCCAATCTGCCCCTGCCAGCAACGCTCCCTGCCCTGCGGTGCCCTGTGCTGTGGCACATGTCGCACCACCCTAGTTATTCCCCTGATACAGACCCTAGGATCTTGCTGGGCGGGAACAGTTGTCATTACCAGGGTCGTAGTAAGCCGACCTGGGCCCCAGAACTATTGAGGGGGCGTGGATAATCACGGGAGGCGTGGCCACGCGCCTCAGAAAGAAAATAGAAATCCTAATTGCGTGCTGGGGGGGGCGATCAGTGTGATTGCTGCCCCCCTCAGGCAGAGGAGACTGCTGCTGCAGCGGCAAGCAATCTTTCTGCTCCCACAGCAGCGTGTGCTGGGCTGCTGACAGGGGAGAGGTACCTCCAACAAGCCCGGGCCCGGGTAATCAGTACCCTAACCCCCTTCCTTGGTGCCCATGGTCATTTTTAAAACTGTAGAATAAAAATAAAGCCATCTTTCTCATAAGTTATTATTTCATTCTGTCCATGTTACTTGGATACATGGGAAAAGCAGGAGCAGAATAATATTATAACATTAAAATTTCACTGAATTTTATAAAAACATCCATTCAATAAAAACATATGTCAGGGGAATACAGAGAAGACATTAGGTCCCTGCTTTTCATATTCCTGGCTGAAATACATATCCTAGGATGATAATTTAGTTAGGGCCTGATTCAGCAAGGATCGCAGTTGCTTATTCGCACACAATCAAGCCAGACGCTGCGATCGGAACAGTGATCGCAGAGGCCATGCAGACCCATAGCAGAGTGATTGACAGGAAGTGCTGTTTGTGGGTGGTGACAGGGTGGTTGTCGGGCGAACGTAGGCGTGCCAATGCATTTCAACGCCATTGCAGGGACGTGCATAAATGATCCACTACGATACCAGATGCCGCCTGGGGAGTCATAGCGTGTGCAAAAGTAAGCAATTCTTGAGTGAGGTATGGGCTTCCCTAACTGTCCAATGTTACTCGATGTTACCCATTGTTTCTATATGTTGTCAAAGTATATGAATGTGAGTAAGGGGAAGTGGGCGTCTTTATGTAATGCTGCGATCGCAATGTGAATGCACACATTTACATATCACCGCTGATAATAGCAACTGCGTTGCGTGCGTATAAGCAGATAGCGACCCTTGGTGAATTAGGCCCTTAGTTAGCTGACTGAACATCATGGGTAGTGTAGTGCAGGGACAGCTGGGCTGCTGAAGGTTGCTTATCCCTGTTTTGATGAAAACTAAACATGGATGACTGGATACTTCAGGCCTGTTTGTATTGCAAGATATTTAGGGCACGCTTTATAATCCTGTGTAAAGTGGGGTCAGTGTGAAACAGAACTGATTTACCACAAGACTTGATATGTGATTGGCATAATCAGCTACAACACAGTAGTGTAATGCCGTAATTAAATCGGAGGGCATTATGGTTACCCTTCATTTGATTTAATATCTTGGCACCATATGAAGCTGTCTGTTACAGTCAAACATGGAGGTACAATAACAAGAAAGTTACTAGCCTGATTTTCTTGTATTACTTTCCTATTCAGCACCCTTGTTTCCTCACAAAGCATGGCGAATCGTCCCCAAACTGGAATTATACCTCAGCAAAATGTCGTTCACACTCCACTGGCTATTGATTTACTTTATTTATTGAAACAAAATCATCTCCAGATGAACAGTTTGTTCCCTATTTCCAGCATTGTAGCTTTGCACAGATCACAGTAAGCTTCGCTAGACGAAATTCAGTAGGCCTCAATTGGATATGCCTCTCTAATCAGTGTGTGAAGAATTAACTAATGAAAAATGGTTGCACGTTTCCACAAACTAATTAACCAGGGTGAGACTGAAACTAATGATTATATTTATGTAATATAATTTCACATCTGTTACTAGAGGTACTTTTTTTCCCTTCTATGCAATGTCCTCAGAATTATTATCTTGCTGTGCAGAAACACTTTGCTTACATCAGAGGGAGGAAAAATATCAATGGTATATGCATATTCCTGTGTGGTTTTCATTTTTAAATTGCAGGGCAAAAATCCTTTATGTAGGTATTGTGCTCCTCAATTTGTGCAGAAGCTCCTAGATTTCTACAGAAAAGCATAGGTTTATTGCACAATAAAGTTACTGATCTTATGTCTGGTTACTGGGGGTGATTCAGCACTGGAAGGAATTGCACAGCTGCACGCAAGCAACTTTGCAATTCCGTTCTTGCTATTATATTATTGCAGCAGAAGGCGTCATGCACCCTGCATGCATTAATGATCCAAGCTGCGTCCATGGACGCATCATCGGATCATCTGCGTGATCCTTGGCCGGCTGAGTGACCATGTCCAAAAGAGACCAGGAAATCTCTGTCTGCCGATGGAGATCCTGGCCTCCCCCCCCCAATGGCAGCGACATGCCTCCATTTTGGAAAGCAGATGCCGTCGTCGCCCCCAAACCGCAGCAGACTGTCAATCACTGACCGTCTGCTGCCGCTATGCATCCAATCATGCAGGACCCTATTCTGCACGTGAGAAGAACGGGTTCTTCTCACGCGCAGATTCCCTACTATTGGGAATCTGCGTTCAGTAGCGCATGGCTTCTCCTCCACACACCTGCCATTTTTTTAATTTTAAATTGTACCACCAAGTTGATTGTGTGAGCAAAACATGAGACATATTCAAATTCACCCAGTTGTAATGCTCTCACAATATTTGTTGCATTATCAGAAATGACAAATCCTGAGGAGAGCACTTGCGGGGTAAGCCATTTTGCTATCACATCCCTTAGCTTTTCTAACAGTTTGACACCGGTATGCCTCTTAGTGAAGCCGATGATACAGAGAGTAGCCTGACTCTGAATGAGCTGGTATTTTATATTACCTATTGCTGCTGCTAAAGGCAATACACCCACCCAGTGGGCTGTCACAGTCAAATAACCTTTAGTTTCACCACTACCACTTGTCCACATATCTGTGGATAAGTGGAAAGTGAGTACTATGGCATTTTGTCGGCAAAGAATTTGTTTTTTTTTAACGTCCCGGTACAGGAGAAATTGCTTTTCTGGTAAAATGTAACTGAGATGGAATTTTGTAGCAGGGACACAGGATCTTAATTAACTGTCTAAAACCAGATGCATTAATGGCAGATATTGGATGCAGATCTAATAATAGCATAGCCGTTATGGCTTCAGTGATCCGCTGTCCAACTGGATGGCAGCTTTCATACTTGCCTATTTATGCAATGGACTGTTTCACAGTCAATTGTGTTTTGAAACTACTAGTAGACTTCTTGGTCCCATTCTGGGATGAAGATTCACCCCCAGCAGCAGCACTCAAGGATTCTTCTGAGGAATCTTGAATAGAGGAGGAGTCAGTTAGTCTTAACAAAATGGATGCAGAACTATCTCCAATCATTAATGAGTTGATTGGTGCTGGGATCTATCTGAGAGAAGGGAGCTAGCTGATGCTGGACTACTTGTTGTTATTACTTTAGCATCATTTTCAGATTTTGCCAAAAACTTTGCATGAACTCTCTGCAAATTATGTAGCAAGGAGGAGGTTCCTAGATGGTTAACAACACTATCTCTACTTACTTTGGCTTTACAAATGCTACAGATGGATTGACAATTGGCAGGATCTGTGTAAAAATAATTCCACACATAGCAGATGGATAATTCTACACCTAGGCATGACAATGGCTTTCTTCTTATCCTGGACAAGAACTGCTTCCACTGGTGAAACACTTACACAAACAACATCATCCTCATCAGCATCCTCAATTATGCCGGCATCAGCTACACAAATATCCCCCTCATCTTGTTGGACTTCCACAGTAGCATCCTCATGTGTATGTCACCTTCTTTACTCTTGATGTTCATCTCCATATTTGCAGAAATGGTGGAAGGAGGCTGCTCTATGAGTACAGTACCAGAAACGTCAGACTCGCACATAGCACTTGTGGACACCCTTAGACTCTCCTCAGGTATTTGTGACGTTTCTGAACACGCAGTTTGTTCTTCAGCCTTAGTGGTTTCTTTTTCTGCACTCATTTGCCCGTTTTAATTTTGACACCTCTTCTAGTCTCTGAGGCCTGAATCAGCAGAGGACGGAATTGCAAAGTTGCACACAAGTGGCTTTGCAATGTGAGGTTACAGAAGAAGGTATCTGACAGTAGTTGCAGAACCACCACTCACAAATAAAGGCCAAGGCCTGAGCCTTTCCTTGCTACTACATGTGGTGTATGGCATGTTGGCATTTTAATATTTTTTTGTCAGGAAACTTTCCCTTTATTTTTAGAGGTGATAATTTTTTCTTTAACATTGTTAAATATTGTTTTGATTTCAGGTGACATGTCTTAAAGCTTCTATGCTCTTGAGCACCGGTTTTAGTAGATGTTGAAGGACTAGTATGATCTTGACTGGTAGCAGCTGCAGCGATAGTACTTGGTTGCTGCTCCTGCTCTTCTATCTACTGATCGTGATCCGTATTAACTCACAGCACTTATAATATTAACGTAGTGACGAAGCACCTGCTGAGCATTATTGTTTAATACAGTACTACTGCCTGGCCTGCTTGAACACACACAAGTTCAATAAAACTACAAATGAGTTTTGTCTTGTTTTTTACAAAAAAAAAAAAAGAACTTCACACTGAGCGTCACAGCTCTAATATTAACGACAACTTAACACTGCGACTGACAACGCTGATATTAACATCTACACACTACAACTCACAGCTAATATTAATGCGGTGGCAGGACACCTACTGAGCATTATTGTTTAACACAGTACCACTGCCTGGCCTTTCAGAACACACACAAGTTTTTCTTTTTTTTTAAAAAAAAAAGACAACTTCACACTACGACTGACAGTGTTATATCAGTGGCGTAACTAGGGTATTTGGAGCCCAGGGCAAATTTGTAAATGGAGCCCCCCCAAGTGCACGCCACTGAAAAATGGGGCGTGTCAACATGACACACCCCTTTCTTGTCACTGGGAACATTTCTTTCCGTTTGCACCTTAATGCAGTGCCCCTTATACAGTCCCCCCTATGCAGTGCCCCTAGTAGTGGTCCCGCTTATGCAGGCCCCCAGTAGTACCCCAGTATACAATGCCCCCAGTAGTGGTCCCTCTTATGCAGGCCCCCAGTAGTGCCCCTTACACAGTTCCCCCTGTAGTAGTCCCCTTATGCAGCCCGCCATTAGTTCCCCTTATACAGTGCCCCCAGTAGTGATCTCCCATATGCAGCCCCCCAGTAGTGATCCCCCATATGCAGTGGCCTTTATACAGTGCCCCCAGGAGTGATCCCCCCCTATGCAGTGCCCCCTGTAGTGGTTCCCCCTTTTCAGTGCCCCCTGTAGTGCCCCCCCCTGTGCAGTGCCCCCAGTAGTAAGCCACTTATATAGTGCCCCAGTAGGAGTCCCCCTTGATGCAGTGTCCCCAGTGGTATTCCCCCTCCCCAGTAGTGCCCCCCCAGTAGTAGTCCCCCCTATACAGTGCCCTTTATATAGTGGACCCAGTAGGAGTCCCCTTTGATGCAGTGCCCCCTGTAGTAGTCCCCAGTTGTGGTCCCTCCCAATGCAGTGCTCCCAGTAGTATCCCCCCCAGAAGCAGTGCCCCCAGTAGTAGTCCCCTCCTTAGTAACAGTGTCCCCCCAGTAGTGGTCCCCCCGAAGCAGTGCCCCCAGTAGTAGTCCCCTCCTTAGTAACAGTCCCCCCCAAAGCAGTGCCCCCAGTAGTAGTACCCTCCTTAGTAATAGTGCCCCCCTCCACAGTAGTGGTCTCCCCCCCGAAGCAGTGCCCCCAGTAGTAGTCCCCGTCCCCCCGATAAATACACACTGACATTAATCAATAAATTAAAGTAAAATACCTACCTGAATCCACGCTCTGGCTCCCGCTGCCATCCGCACATCAATCCTCACGGGCTGGCGCACTCTGCATTACAGGAGAGACGTCATGACGTCTCTCCCATTACCCACTGCAGGAGCTGGAAGGGAGCCGGCTCTTGTAGTGGGGAGCGCTGCGGCTGCAGAGTCAATGAGAGTCTATGTGAGTCTACTGAGTCTATCTGTCCCACGGCGCCCAGGGCACGTGCCCCGCTCGCCCTGCCCTAGTTACGCCACTGGTTAATATTAACGACTACTTCACACTGCCACTGAAAGTGCTGATATTAATAACTTCACACTGTGACTCACAGCTCTGATAATAACACAGTGGCACGGCACCTACTGGGCATTATTGTTTCACACAGTACCAGTGCCAGGCCTGCCTGAACAGTGAACACTGGAAGTTTTATAAAACAAAAAGTTTGTTTTTTCTTTTTTTAACAAATCACCACAAGATCACACTATATACTGCTCACAGCCTGTCACTCACTCTGCGATGGATTTCTATCTGCGTAGGTGATGGCAAAGCTAACTTACGTGCACTGCGTTGCATGTGCAGTATGCACCATCGTCAGGGACGTAGGGAGGGCGGTTCCAGTGGAGCGCAAGCTCCAGGTGCCGAAGGTGTCTGGAGAGGCCGCCAGCTGTGTACCCAGCAGCTGTCTAAGCTGACAGCCTGCCAGGCAGAGGCAGGCTGGGCCGGGGGGCAGGGTGCCATGTGCCCCCTGGGCCGCAGCGCCATGCGGGCCGCATGCAGTCTGTGTCTCTGTGACACAGCTGCACCGTGCGTGTAGTGCTGACCATAAGGAGTTCAGTCAGCACTACACAGGGACTGACAAACACACAGCCGCCGGCACCGGTAGCTGTGTGTTTGTTTTAATTAGCAGCCAATGAGAGTCTGTCAGACTGTCAGTATGTCAGACTCTCATTGACTGCTGCTGCGCCCACTGCTGGAGCCGCTCCATCTTTTGGCTCCTGTAGTGGGTAATGGGAGAGATGTCATGACATCATGATGTCTCTCCCATAATGCAGAGTGGGCCGGCCCGGGAGGACAGACAGAGGAGCGGATGGCAGCGGCGGGAGCGGGGATTCAGGTAAGTGTTTTTTTGTTTTGTTTTTATTACGCGTGTCTACTGTGGGGGGGCACTACTGGTGGCACTACAAGGGGGAGACCACTACCGGGGCCCCTATAAGGTGGGGGACTACTACTAGGGGCACTACCAGGGGGGAAGACTACTACTGGGGGGGAAGACTACTACTGGGGGCACTACAAGGGGGGAAACTACTGGGGACTACTACTGGGGGCACGTCAAGGGGGGGACTACTACTGGGGGCACTACAAGGGGGGGAGTACTACTGGGGGTACGTCAAGGGGGGGACTACTACTGGGGGCACTACAAGGGGGGACTACTAGTGGGGGCACTACAAGGGGGGACTACTACTAGGGGCACAACAAGGTGAGGGGACTACTACTAGGGGCACTACAAGGGGAGGGGACTACTACTAGGGGCACTGCATAGGGGGGAGGGGACTACCACTGGGGGCACTGCATCGGCGGACCACTACTGGGGTCTCTATTTACAGGGCAATACTGTGGGTACTGCATAGGGGGGGACTACAACTGGGGCCACTATTTAATGGGCACAGCATAAGGGTTACCACTATTGGGGGCACTGCATGGGGGGACAACTACTGGGGGCACTATATAAGGGGCACTGCATAGGGGGTACCACTACTGGGGGCACTGCATAGGGCATACCACTACTGGGGGCACTACTGGGGCACTGCACAGGGGGGACCACTACTGGAGTCACTATATAAGGGGCACTGCATAGGGGGTACCACTACTGGGGGCACTGCATAGGGCATACCACTACTGGGGGCACCACTGGGGCACTGCACAGGGGGGACCACTACTGGGGTCACTGTATAAGGGGCACTGCATAGGGGGATCACTACTGGAGGCCTGCATAAGGAGGTCCTCTCCTGGGGCACAGGGGGCACTGCATATGGGCACCACTGCAGGGGGCTGCCCCATATCTTTATTTTTACTTTACATTAATCCCATATGGACCCGCCTCCTCCCTGGAACACTTGAGGGGGGGGCGCCAGAGCACACACGTGCTTCGGGCACCCTGGCTACATGCTACTCCTCTGACCATCGGCCAATCTGTGGGCCTGATTCAGAGCTGAACGCTCTGACCAGAGCGCTCGCTCTGAATCAGGGCCCTCCTACCTTATTTTGGAGCGTCTTCATGGACGCTCGCATAGCTGTGGGTTACCACCCACAGCTATAGCGAGCGTCCATGATGATGGTCGTGATGATCTTGACCATCGCGACCATCGGGCTTGCGACGGAGACCCTGCAGTAGGGTCTCGCTGCCGCAAGCCCTGGAGTGATTTTGGCTCTATCAGAGCCAAAATCACTCCCACTGACATCACTAGTGATGTCAGTGGGGCCGGCTTGAGATGGTAGGCGTTCCCATGAGAACGCCTCCGTCTGGCAGGCATGCCCCCGGCACGCCCACCAAAGGGGGTGTGCTGTCAATCAACATCGACAGCACGCCCCCTTTGGTGTGAGACCCGGTGCGATGGAGAGCCCGTCGCTCGCCGGGTCTCTCGCATGCGCACGACGGAGCTCCCTCTGTCGTGTGCATGCGCAGTGGGGGAACATCGACCCGCTTGCGAGCGTACTGCCGCTCATGAGCGGGTCTGAATGACCCCCTGTGTACGCTGTTGCAGTTGTAATCCATATGAAATCGGGCCTGTATGCACTGTGGCTGCTGCTGCTAAGTGACTACATCTAACTGCACATTTTTTTTTTTTACAAAATTTCAAGGAAGTATGCCTTTTCACACCCTCTCCATCGGATCTTCTGCATCAAATGGCACCCAAAAACTAGGGAGGGACTTATATATGCAATCCAGAACACATGAGATCCAACGTTGGGAAGATGACTCTTTGTCTCTTTTTGGGAACCGAGCCTGACGGAAATAACCAATTCGGGACTCAGATCCTATAGGATAGCTGAAATTTGGGTGGGTTCAGTTTAATAGACAGATGATAGATAGATAGATAGATAGATAGATAGATAGATAGATAGATAGATAGATAGATAGATTTCACCTAAAATATTGTGGCACTCCTACTGTTGATTATACTTGTTTTCCTTTCAAGTACAGCATGCCCCCACATGTTGGCCACACCCTTATTTCAGTACAGGGGAGGGGGGCGCCGCAACATATAGTACCCTTGCTCCGGGCACCATAGCACCTAGCTACACCTTTGAGCCTACTATGTGACAAAAACCAGGACCCCTTTCCTATTCCCAGGGGCATCAAGAGACGTGCAGGGCCCATGGGGAAGGGGGCATGGCCTAATTGCGGGAGGCATAGCCACACACCCCTATGCTTAAAAAAATAATAGTTTTTGCGGTATTGGGGAGGGGGCGCTGTGTGCCCCTCAGCCCTGCACAAAGCCGGGGGGGCATGATCAGTGTGATCGTGCCCCCCCCCCCCACAGGCAGTGTGTGCTGGGCTGCTGTAAGATAAGAGGATCTGGATTTCTTTAAAAACTTACATTACTTTAAAAACAGCTAAAATTTGGTAATTTGGACCTGTTTATGTCCCTACAGTATTATAAACCTCAATAACATTTAACAACAAGTGTCCAGTCATTTCCTGTCAATTTTGACCATCTCACAGCTCACAATATAGTTTTCACCCATTTTAGACAAAGGCTGCATCAAGCTGACTGGCTAAACTAAGCAACAGCAGCAGCACAAACACATGGCAGTTTTAAAAAGAATATAGCACATCTAGAAAACAGTGGCACTGTAGTGGCAGACAGGATGGTAGTTTAATATAAGCTATATAATGCTATAGAATGTTTTCATTAATCAAGAACTAGATCAGAGGCATGAGGCCAGCATAGGTATATGGAAGTGGAATATTATTTAGTGGAAGTCAGGTAAAGCATTGATTGATTGATTGATTGATTGAATGCATGATTGATTACAGAATATAACTATAATGAAACACAAATCATAGACTTGGAAAACACTGTTAAAAAAACAAGAATCCAAATCATAATGAGATTGATTCCTCAGGATTTAAGGCAGAGTAACAGCCTAGTCATTATTAAGTAATTATATGATTTGATTATACTAGTCTGTATCTGCTGAAAAGCTAAAGGAAACAAGGCTTATACACCTGAATGAGAAGTTGGTGAAGGATGGCTTTGCAAGATACAAAAGAATATGAATGCCCTAGTAAAGTGCAGTAATATACAGAACACTGCCTGTCAAACACACACAATCTTGGCAAAGCCCATCATGATGAAATTGTGGATAATGGAATTGTTCTTGTGACCTTCCACTCACCCTTATGTTGTATATTAAAAAGGACATGCACAGTTTAACAAACGAAGCACTTCAGCGACAGGGACTGACACTTTTGTGGATGAAGTGTTTGGTTTGTTTGGGCCCCCACAACAAGCTACCAAAGGGCTTAAGTTGAATAACAGTGTTGTTAATCAAGTCTACAATTGGAAGATGTCATTATCATCCTCACCCTCATCAGTATTAATATCATCATCACACAATATTAGCTCATCACCACTGGACTCCCCTATTACAGAAGTCTCTGTACATTGTTGTAATTGGCAGCAAAGATCTTCCTCATATAATTTGAAGTGGATTTTTATGAACATCAGTTTTTCAACCATTTTAGGAAGTAGCCTCCTACACCGATCACCCACAAGGAACCTGGCTGTGCTAAACACTGTTTCCAAGTACACACTGGAGGGTGGGCAGCTTAAGTAAAGCAAAGCTAGTTTGTACAATGGGCTCCAGATTCCTTTTTTCCCCCAGTATTAAAAGGGCTTGTGTGACATGCTAATGTATAGATTGTCATTAAAATAAACGTCCACCATTTTATTTGATGCTCACTGTATCAGGTTGAGTCACGACAGAGGTGTCAATACTTTTGGGAAATAATTTTAAGCCTGACCAGATGTCATAATTGTGTTTCACTCTGAGTCTACTGATGTGCTGAGTTGACTCCTTACCAGTGGGTCTCTTGGGAAAGGTCAGTTTTTTCCTGGCAGCAGTATTTGCCAGAGAAACTGAAGGTGGAAACATTGTAATTTGAAATTAAAAGTTAATATGCTTAGTCATCTAAGTCTAAGAGTAATGCCACAAGGACTGCATGAGCCATCATTTGAATCTTCTCACTTATTTTTCGTTGTGCTATTGCTATATGGTTTGTATTTTCATATGTATTCAATGTTGTGGTTTAGTAGAAGAGCCATATGGCTTTTTCTGTGTAAGACCTATTAGAATGCCAGATTTTTAGTCAGTAGATCCATTTAGTTTCTAGTCAGGAAATTAGTTTCTGCATTTCAAATATCAGGCCCTGTTCTTCCTGCACACTAATTCCCATGAAGCTGATATCTTTGATTTGGTGATTGTGCAAAGTCTTGAAGTGTTCTGTGAGTACTTATCCTTGTGTATATTTGTGGAGATATATCCAGCCACAGAAACATCAGCAACCGCCACTGGGACAGAGTATCTGCTCTTAGCGGCAGTCACTAAGTAGCGACGGCATTGCTAGTTTTGCTCCAGCCACAAGCCAATTGTGGCTCGCCGACTGGCAGTCCATGAACAACAGCAAATGTGAGTCAATCATGGCTCGCTGTGTCATAGCTCCACCCACTCATAGCATGTTATATTAGATGTCATAGAGTGGGAGCAGTAAGTTTGGCGTTGGTGAGCATAGAAGAACAACCTCCAGGCAAGAGCTCCAGCGGCCATGGAAGAGGCCAGAATACATCGAGATTAAGTAAGAAGGGGCAGAAACAGCCACGGCAACAGAGCTTTGAAGACCGTGGCAGATGGCAACAGTCAGGGCAGAAGCTGGAATGGAGAGGCCCAAGCAAAAGAGCTATACGAAGCTCCCCACTGCAGCCTCTTTCTCCGATACTGGTAGTTGGCAGTGGGCCACTTCCATTTATGTTTAACTCCTCCCTAGATCACTAGGGTTGTCAGACACTAGGCCCGTGGGTGCAATCAGGCCTCAGGCCTGTGGGGCATGTAAGTTGGGCAGGAAGTCTTTGCCAGTGAATAAGTGATCCTGGCACTAGGCCCAGATCACTAATTGTACAATCCCAAAATAGGCAGGCCCTATACCTGAGCCCCATTAAATAAAAAGGACCCTGGGGGTTAGGCATAGGTCTATGTTCTGTCCACAAAGTAGGCAGGCACTTGGCCTGAGCCTCTGAAGTAGTGACTCTGGGCTTTAGGTCCAGATTGCTATAAGAGTGTTTCTGGTAAACAGGCCAAAGGCCTGGAAGCTGTACACAGGAATCCGTATCTGAGGTGGAGAAGCTGTGTGGCTGTGGTATACTTGAAGACTGAGACTCCTCATGTTTGGTATTTGCACCCCACCCATCTGCCCTTAGGTGTTTTTAATCAGTACAGTTTGCTACATTACATATTAGAATGGACACCATCATAGGTAAGTCCTGGATAAATGTACATATTGTGTTAGTATTCGGGATGTTAGGGACCACTAATGACCTCACTTATACTCCATGTTAATTGAAGAGTTTATCAGGATTATTTTGACTATCATTGTTCTTAGTACTAAGAGTGTGCACCTGCATTCTTTGTCCCCTAATGTTGGTATAGGTGAGAGCAGTAACGTGACATGGTGGTATTGTTGTTTCCTTCTAGAAACTTGTGAAGGAGGAGCAGAACATAGCCAGAATAAGGGCCATTGGTGAGAATATCTGTGTCTGTCTGTCTCTCTTTCCTATCTTCCTACTAGACAGACCTTGAGTACCCATAGGTGAACCTGGAATCTGAGGCCAAAAGTGCCAGTGATGATTTCCACCTAAACCCGAATTCCATATTTTTGGTCCCAGTTTGGTAGGGCATGTCGGTCGGCTTTGTATAGGTTTGTGTTCACCATTTATCCTTCCTCATAGGCCTCTGCCTGAATCTCCAAGTCCTGCCTGTGTACAAGGACCATCTGCTTCACATAAAGTCTGAAATCGAGAGGGTGCGACGCCAGGTAGGCTTCAAAGCTACATCTGCATGACAGCAGAATTACATCTCATGCTCGCCCGCCCCTCTTACATATTACGTGTTCCTGGATCCTTGTCCAAAGTTATCTTGCTTTTCTTCCTACGTTTTCTTCATTGTAATGTCTTCTCTTGCTGTGTTTGGCATAATAGATTTTGGTTTCTTTGTTTTATTTTCCCCAATCCCCTCATTCTGTGTATTGTCTAAGATGCATATACTAGTTTTCTTCTTATGTCTCCTTGAGGGTAGAATTGCTCATATATATATATATATATATATATATATATTAGGGGTGTGCACCGGCCACTTTTCGTGTTTTGTGTTTTGGTTTTGGATCTGGATCTTTCTTCGTGTTTTGGATCTGGATTGGTTTTGCCAAAACCACCCTTCCGTGTTTTGGGTTCTGGGTTTTGTGTTTTGGATCTGTATTTTTTTGAAAAAAAGCATAAAAACAGCTAAAATCACAGAATTTGTAGGTTTTTCTGCTCCTATGCTATTATTAACCTCAATAACCTTAATTTCCACTCATTTCCAGTCTATTCTGAACACCTCACACCTCACAATAGTGTTTTTATGTCCAAAAGGTTGCACCGAGGTAGCTGGATGACTATGCTAAGCGACACGAGTGGGCAGCACAAACACGTGACCCATCTAGGAGTGACACTGCAGTGGCAGGCAGGATGGCAGTTAGAAAAACTAGGCCCCAAACTGTACATAATGCAAAGAAAAAAAGAGGTGCAAGATGGAATTGTCCTTGGGCCCTCCCACCCACCCTTATGTTGTATAAACAGGACATGCACACTTTAACAAATCAATCATTTCAGCGCCAGGGTCTGCCACACAACTGTGGCTGAAATGATTGGTTCGTTTGGGCCCCCACAAAACAAGCTGGCAATTAATGTGTCCCTGCACAAACTGGCTCTACGGAGGCAAGATGTCATCCTCATCCTCCTCATCCACCGATTCCTCACCCTCTTCAGTGTGTACATCCTCATCCTCACAAAGTATTAACTCGTCCCCACTTGAATCCACCACCACAGGTCCCTCTGTACCTTCTGGAGGCTGGTCTCCCTGGAAGAGCTGATAATTCATTTTGATGAACATCATCTTCTCCACATTCTGTGGAAGCAACCTCCTACGCCTTTCGCTGACAAGGTTCCCGGCTGCACTAAACACTCTTTCGGAGTACACACTGGAGGGGGGGCAACTCAGGTAAAATAGAGCCAGTTTGTACAGGGGCCTCCAAATTGCCTCTTTTTCCTGCCAGTACAGGTATGGACTGTCTGACATGCCTACTTGGATGCTGTCACCGATGTAATCCTCCACCATTCTGTCAATGGTGACAGTATCATATGCAGTGACAGTAGACATGTCAGAAATTGTTGCCAGGTCCTTCAGTCCGGACCAGATGTCCAAACTTGGTCCTGCCTGCCCTGCATCACCGCCAGCGGGTTGCTTAGGATACCTAAGTTTTTTCCTGGCAGCCCCAGTTGCGGGAGAAAATGAAGAAGGAGCCGTTGACGTGTCACGTTCCGCTTCAGCTGACAGTGTGTTCACCAGCAGGTCTTTGCACCTCTGCAGGCTTGTGTCGGCCGGAAAGAGAGACACCACATAGGCTTTAAACCTAGGATCGAGCACGGTGGCCAAAATGTAGTGGTCTGATTTCAACAGATTGACCACCCTGGAATCCTGGCAAAGCGAATGAAGGGCTTCATCCACAAGTCCCACATGCCGAGCGGAATCGCTCCGTCTTAGCTCCTCCTTCACTTTCTCCAGCTGCTTCTGCAAAAGCCTGATGAGGGGAATGACCTGACTCAAGCTGGCAGTGTCTGAACTGACTTCACGTGTGGCAAGTTCGAAGGGCTGAAGAACCTTGCACAACACGGAAATCATTCTCCACTGCGCTTGAGTCAGGTGCATACCCCCTCCTTTGCCTATGTCATAGGTGGATGTATAGGCTTGTATGGCCTTTTGCTGCTCCTCCATCCTCTGAAGCATATAGAGGGTTGAGTTCCACCGCGTCACAACCTCTTGCTTCAGGTGATGGCGGGGCAGGTTCAAGAGTGTTTGCTGGCGCTCCAGTCTTCGGCACGCAGTCGCTGAATGGCGAAAGTGGCCAGAAATTTTTCGGGCCACCCAAAGCGTCTCCTGCACGCCCCTGTCGCTTTTCAGAAAATTCTGCACCACCAAGTTTATTGTGTGAGCAAAACATGGGACGTGCTGGAATTTGCCCAGATGTAATGCCCGCACAATATTGGTGGCGTTGTCAGATATCACAAATCCCCAGGAGAGTCTAAGTGGGGTAAGCCACTGGGCGATGATTTCCCTCAGTTTCTCTAAGAGGTTGTCGGCGGTGTGCCTCTTACTGAAACCGGTGATACACAGCGTAGCCTGCCTTGTAACGAGCTGGTGTTTCTGAGATGCTGCTACTGGTGACGCTGCTGCTGTTGCTGCGTAAGGTGATACATCTACCCAGTGGGCTGTCACAGTCATATAGTCCTTAGTCTGCCCTGTTCCACTTGTCCACATGTCCGTGGTTAAGTGGACATTGTGTACAACGGCATTTTTCAGGACACTGAGGACACTTTTTCTGACGTTTCTGTACAGTCTCGGTATCGCCTGCCTAGTGAAGTGGAATCTAGACGGGATTTGGAACCGGGGACACACTACCTCCATCAATTGTCTAAATCCCACTGCACTAATGGCGGATACCGGACGCACGTCTAACACCAACATAGCAGTCAAGGCCTCAGTTATACGTTTTGCTTCAGGATGACTGCTGTCGTACTTCATCCTCCTCGCTAAGGACTGTTGGAGGGTCAATTGTTTAGTAAAAGTAGTGGTGTTCCTACTTCCTCTCTGGGATGATGAATGACTCCCAGCAGCAGCAGCAACAGCAGCAGCGGCAGCAGTAGGCGTAGCAATGCAGGATCCTCCGGAGGAATCCCGGATAGGAGAGTCAGTCATGCCAGTGATATGGCCTGCAGGACTACTTCCGATCCTGACTAAGGAGGAAATTGACGAGGAGGGAGTTGACGGTGTGGTTTGCAGGCGCTTGGATACAACAGGACAACGGGATTTAGGTGTCCCTGGACTGCTTACGGTCTGAGCCAAAGTTTCTGAACTTGACAGTAACTTTTTATGAACGCGCTGCAGGTGCCGTATAAGGGAGGATGTTCCTAGGTGGTTGACGTCCCTACCCCTACTTATTTCACCTTTACATATGGTACATATGGCAAGACAGTTGTTGTCCGGATTTGGATAGAAATATTGCCAGACCAAAGAGGTGGAATGTTTGGTCTTCTGCCCAGGCATGACCGTGATGGGCTTTTTCATCCCACGGACAACAACTGTCTCCCCCGGAGCCTGATTTAAACAAACCACATCACCATCAGAATCCTCCTCGCCAACTTCCTCCTCAGCGCCAGCTACACCAGTATCCTCATCCTGTTGTACTTCAACAGTGACATCTTCAATTTGCATATCAGCAAGTGGACTGTGGGTGCTCCTTTCAGCACTTGCAGGGGGCGTGCAAATGGTGGAAAGAGCCACCTCTTCCCGTCCAGTGCTGGGAAGGTCAGGCATCGCAACCACCACCACACTTGGACTCTCTTTGGGGATTTGTGATATCTTCTTAGAAAGCACAGTTCTTCGCTGTGCTTTTGCCAGCTTAACTCTTTTGATTTTTTTAGTGGGAGGAGTGCTTCCATCGTCATGTGAAGCTGAACCACTAGTCATGAACATACTAGGGATCGACCTTAGCCGTTCCTTGCCACTCCGTGTCGTAAATGGCATATTGGCAAGTTTACGTTTCTCTTCAGCTGATTTAAATGTCTTTTTCAAGGTCATTTTCCTGAACTTTGCCATTTGGGATTGTATGTGCCCTCTACTATGACATTGGGCATCGGCCTTGGCAGACGACGTTGATGGCATGTTATCGTCTATGTCATGACTAGTGGCAGCAGCTTCAGCACTAGGAGGAAGTGGTTCTTGATCTTTCTCTATTTTATTTTTATCGGAGAAAGTTTGGTCCTCCATTTATGTTATATCGATTTGATATATACGTGCGGCTAAACACAGAAAATAAAAATTTTTTTGGTTCGGACTGGAGTGTACTTTGTGGGTTACAGCACCCTTTAACGGTCAAGCCAGCCGGCCCTTTACTTATGACACAGGCGCACTCTTGGCACTACTTTGTTGATGCACGTGCGGCTACTGCGCACACAATTCACAAACACAGAAAATAATTTTTTTTTGGTTTGGACTGGAGTGTACTTTCGGGGGTTACAGCACCCTTTAACGGTCAAGCCAGCCGGCCCTTTACTTATGACACAGGCGCACGCTTGGCACTACTTTGTTGATGCACGTGCGGCTACTGCGCACACAATTCACAAACACAGAAAATAATTTTTTTTTAGGTTTGGACTGGAGTGTACTTTCGGGGGTTACAGCACCCTTAACGGTCAAGCCAGCCGGCCCTTTACTTATGACACAGGCGAACGCTTGACACTACTTTGTTGATGCACGTGCGGCTACTGCGCACACAATTCACAAACACAGAAAATAATTTTTTTTTGGTTTGGACTGGAGTGTACTTTCAGGGGTTACAGCACCCTTTAACGGTCAAGCCAGCCGGCCCTTTACTTATGACACAGGCGCACGCTTGGCACTACTTTGTTGATGCACGTGCGGCTACTGCGCACACAATTCACAAACACAGAAAATAATTTTTTTTTGGTTTGGACTGGAGTGTACTTTCGGGGGTTACAGCACCCTTTAACGGTCAAGCCAGCCGGCCCTTTACTTATGACACAGGGGCACTCTTGGCACTACTTTGTTGATGCACGTGCGGCTACTGCGCACACAATTCACAAACACAGAAAATAATTTTTTTTTAGGTTTGGACTGGAGTGTACTTTCGGGGGTTACAGCACCCTTAACGGTCAAGCCAGCCGGCCCTTTACTTATGACACAGGCGCACGCTTGGCACTACTTTGTTGATGCACGTGCGGCTACTGCGCACACAATTAACAAACACAGAAAATAATTTTTTTTTGGTTTGGACTGGAGTGTACTTTCGGGGGTTACAGCACCCTTTAACGGTCAAGCCAGCCGGCCCTTTACTTATGACACAGGCGCACGCTTGGCACTACTTTGTTGATGCACGTGCGGCTACTGCGCACACAATTCACAAACACAGAAAATAATTTTTTTTTAGGTTTGGACTGGAGTGTACTTTCGGGGGTTACAGCACCCTTAACGGTCAAGCCAGCCGGCCCTTTACTTATGACACAGGCGCACGCTTGGCACTACTTTGTTGATGCACGTGCGGCTACTGCGCACACAATTCACAAACACAGAAAATAATTTTTTTTTTGGTTTGGACTGGAGTGTACTTTCGGGGGTTACAGCACCCTTAACGGTCAAGCCAGCCGGCCCTTTACTTATGACACAGGCGCACGCTTGGCACTACTTTGTTGATGCACGTGCGGCTACTGCGCACACAATTCACAAACACAGAAAATATATTATTTTTTTAGCACTTGGGGGGAGCACCCCTGATGGACAGAGCACCCCCTGGACAACACTACAGCACCCCTTTAGGACTGGGACACTGCACAGGACTTTGGAACTGACTGCACAACACAGTCCAGCCAGCCCCTATGGACTTTGAAGTAGTGGACACAGCCCCTATTAACAACAGCAGCACAGCACAACACAGCCAGCCCCTATGGACTTTGAAGTAGTGGACAACAGCAGCACTACACTACACTACACTACACAGCACTAACTCCCACCCTCCCTCTTCACTGTCCACAGCCGAGTGAGAAAATGGCGCCGACGCGGGTACCTTATATAGGATCCAAAACCCGCGAGACTCGGAAGGCGGGATGATGACGTTTTGCCTCGATGTCAGATCCGAGTCAGGCGGGAAAAGTCGAGCCTGACTCGGATCGGACTCGGATCGGGGGGGCTCGGGGGGGTTCGGATTTCAGAAATCCGAACCCGCTCACCCCTAATATATATATATATATTATATATATATATATATATTTGTTGCTCTTTAGGAAGTCCCAGTGTTGTTCAAGTCCTTTCTTTAAATTTTATCAGCAATATAGGGTGTTAAACCATACCATGGGGCTGATTATGAGTCAGACATATCTCTTAGTACATATGCAAATGGCAGAAGCGCATGAATGTATTTTCATCAATGTTCGTCTGATTATAAATCAGACTGAACTCATAATTGGATGAACAAACAAGAAAACTCCTCTGCCTTTCCAGGATAGAACTGGGTGGTGACAATGTGATTGCACGTAACCACCCTTATTTGTAGGAGTGTCATGGGCATGTTGTGGGCGAGTATGTAAAGCTCAGTGCATACCTTCCAACATGACCCATTCCAGGAGGGCCAAACTGCTCTGTTCCTGGACTTTCCTATAAATATATGATTGCCGTCACCTGTGTAGAACTAGTTAATTGATAAGAAAGGTGTTTTAACAAAGGTGTTCATGCATTAGGAGGAAAGTCCCTTGCATTTGTTGAACAGATACTCGCATTAGCATAAGGTAGTAAATGAAGCGTCCGCTGCTGCCCGTAACCACAGCAACTTTGTGTGAGACTCAGAATTAGCCCCCATGCATCTCTGCATTTTTTCGGTAAGAGCTCTCTGTCCTGTATCATATACCCTTTATTGGACTTCTGTCTCCTTTCTTAGCACCTTTCAGGTACAGTATTTTTTCTGCTTGTTCTCTATATGGTGTTGGTTCTGGGTTGGGTACGGCATGCCGGCGCACAATATCCCAGCGGTCAGAATCCCGCTGGCATCCCATCAGGGTTAGGATACCGACATCTGTTGGTAAGTATCCTAACCCTCCCCCTTCCCCTATCCCTCCCTCCCAGCTGCCTAAACCTAACCCTACCCCCCGTGCCTAAAACTAACCTCCCCCCAGCAGCCTAAACCTAACCCTCCCCTTAGTGCCTAACCCTAAAACCTTTCGCTAACCCTCCCCCCTAGTGCCTAACTGTAACCTGTAACTCCTAACCCTCCCCCTAACCCCACTACTTACCTTTGGGATGCTGGCGACGGGATTCTGACTAGTGTCGGGATTCCAGCGCCGGCAGCTGGCGACGGGATTCTGACTAGTGTCGGGATTCCAGCGCCAGCATTGTGAGTACCAGCATCCTAACAGCCGGAATTATGACTACAGTACATCCCATTGGCTCCATGTAGTTACTTTTTTAAACCTTGTGGAAAAGTGATATGTTTCTTATTCGTATGTCTTTGCCTTTTAACATTCTCACGTTAGGACAAATCCCCATGCTTTTGAACTGAACATTTCTGAGTGCCACCTAAGGTTTGTTCATCTCTAGTCATGTATATCTCTGTGAAATCAACAAATCTAGCACATCTCTGACACAAAGTATATTAAAGTAATTGTTTCCCAGCCTTTCATTGTTGTACACTGATGTAATCACCGTTGTTAAATTACTGTGGTTTATAGTAGGGATAAAAACATCTCAAGCAAGAACATAGTTTTTGTATAACTGTGCTTGGAGAACTCTATGTTCCATCATATATTTCCCTAATAAAGGATATAAAGATATTATACTCACCTTTATGACATCTTCCTGGTGGGCATTGAGACATAAATACTATTATATGATATTAGTGAAAACATTTCTCACTGCAGTCCGAGACAGTGCTGACATATATTTTGATAACTTATCTATACTAACTATTATAAGCTAAGACGAAATCAAGAGGGTTGAATATAGTGGAATAATAAATACAGATGTAAATGATCACATCAGCTAATCCTGTTCTTCAAATGGTCTTCGGATTAGTCAATGCCAGTCATTGCCCTTTTAATACTCTTCTATGAGTATCTGTGGTACCCTGGGTGTTGGCACTGGTAAGTTAGGTGTAGATGGCACCTTACAGCTGAGACAGCTGCACGAGGGGACCTTCTTTTTTGGCAATTACTCCATGAGCTTCATCCACCTCAGACTATAGCAGAGAGGCTAGCCCTATATACAGTAAGATGACATAACGTGACAGCCCTGATAAATACAATAATCAAGTAGGTTTATTAAATTGAAGTAAGAGGATGTGAGTCCAGGGCAGGTCACTAAATGAAGAAAATAATAATCACCATGCATATGACAGTAAATTGCAGCATAAAAGGGATATAGCAAATATAACACAGTAATTTACAATACGATAGCAAATAGGCAATATCTATCACTGCTACACAGCATCTCTAAATAGCACTTAACAGTTCTCATTCTCTCAGTAGGGACATCTCCTTTTTACAGCTTTTACTCACACACAGCTTCCACAGATCTTAGCTGTGGCTCCCAGTTCTGACACACCGTACTATGGCCCTGATTCAGAGCGCTCGCTCTGAATCAAGGCGGCATTTTTTTTTTTTGAGCCAGCCTCCTGGCCACTTGCTAAGCTGTGGGTGACCATCGCGACCATCGGGCTTGCGACGAGACCCTTGTGGTAGGGTCTCGTCCATTGCAAGCCCCAGTTGACTTCCTGCTCTAATAGAGCAGGAAGTCCACCTACTGACATCACTAGTGATGTCAGTAGGGCCGCCCACAAACAGAAGGCGTTCCCTCGGGAATGCCTCCGTTTGTCCAGCCACCCCCCCCCTGCCCGCCTCCAAAACGGGGCGAGCTGTCCATCACAATCGACAGCCGTCCCGTTTTGGTGCGAGACCGGTAGCGACGGAGCGCCCGTCGCTGGCCGGGTCTCGCGCATGCGCATGCCGGAGGCGGCGCATGCGCAGGGGGTAAATATCAACCCACTTGCGATTGCATAGCGCGTCTAAATCAGCCCCTGTGTCCGGATCTGAACCTCACTCTGCAGCAGTCCCCAGCGCACCATCTGCCGGTATTCAGTGGCACTTGTAAATCTGTACAGCATCGTCGCTTGACCACTCTCTCTCTTCAAACCTGTAGCACCTCGCCCTGCTCTGCTACTCCACTCCTTAGTGTCTCCCCAACTCCACTGCGCATGTGTAACCATTAACTCCCTGTTCTGTTGCTGGCTTGTCTCTCTTTGGCATGTTACGGCTCCACCTAGTGGCATTCTCAACAGCTAAAGTACAATGTTCATTGGCTCCTATATAGGTATCACATCTGAGTCTCATATCCGTTTTACATTTGGTTTTTCAAATAGAAGAAAGGCCTCATCTACAGTCAATAAACAGGCTCCTCCCACACACTGTGTCAATGCACTTTAAAAATGTACTGAATGTATAAAAGCCATTCCATTTCTAATTTGTTTAAACCACAACACTCCTAGACATTTGCAGAACAAAATAAGGCAATAACACTATAACAAATTATACAATTTTCAGATCCCCCAACAGTCTGCTCAGGCCCCAGTAATAGAGGGGGCATGGCTAAGTGTGGAGGTGTGGGCACACCCCATTGTGAATATTAAGCCTTCTAAAGAAACTATCACACACCAAGCTTCAAAAGGTTGTATCTTCCTGATAGGCCTGTCAGTCCCCTGCCGCCCTCCCACATGTCTAAGACAGAGCTGATAATCTTCC
Source organism: Taudactylus pleione (assembly GCA_031769625.1). NCBI lineage: Eukaryota > Metazoa > Chordata > Amphibia > Anura > Myobatrachidae > Taudactylus > Taudactylus pleione. Next base: position 3,263,811 of record JAUIMM010000334.1, read on the forward strand.
CACCCTCCTGAATAACCTCCTTTATTTATTGACAGCACCATCATCTCCTCTAGCCCGTAAATGCACTGTCTTGGTGTTGTCCTTGACTCTTCCCTCTCCTTCAAACCTTATGTACCTCTTGTAGTCCCGCCAATTACATCTCAAAAATATCTCCAGTCTCAGACTCTTTATTACCCTGGAGGCAGCCAAGGTCCTCATCCACTCACTGGTCATCTCCAGACTGGACTACTGTAACCTCCTTTTAACTGGACTCCATGACTCCCGCCTCTCTCCACTCCAATCTGTCCTCAATGCTGCCCCCTGGTTCATCTTCCTCTCCAAACACGTCCTCTGCTTCCCCTCTCCTACAAGCCCTGCACAAGCTCCCAGAGCCGTAACTAGACTTTTTGGTGCCCTGTGCCAGAGCGAGCATTGGCGCCCTCCCCCCTCCATTTTCTAAATAGGGACATAAAATAGTGCACCTGTAAAAGGGCCATGGCCTCATGGTGAAGGGCCAGGGAAGAGATAGGGGAGGCCAGGAGATGCTGGGGATAAAAGAAGAGGAAGCTACAAGTGAGAATGATAATAAATAGGAAAATTGACAGGCCCAAACAGCGCCTCCTGTCCTGCAGTGCCCTGTGCCATGGCACAGGTCGCACCACCCAAGTTACGGCCCTGCAGGCTCCCCTTCCAAACCCAATTCAAACTTTTCACACTCATTTACAAAGCCCTCACCCAATCCTTTCCTATTTACATCTCCCCTCACACTCCCGCCCACTTACTTTGCTCCACAAATGATGTCACCTCTCCACTCAACTGATTACTTCCTCCCACTCCTGCCTCCAAGAGTTTGCTGCTCCCTCTCAGACTCTCCACCTCTCTACAAAATTCAAATAGGTTTTCAAGACCGACTTCTTTATCAAAGCCTTCCAGCTCTCATACTAACTAGAGATGAGCGGTTCGGATTCTGTGGAATCCGAACCGCTCCGAACATTGGGGATCCGAGTCCACCCGAAGCCTGTTCGGGTGTTCACCGCCTGACTCGGATCCCTGTTCGGGTCCCCGTTCTCACTAGAGAATCCAACATCAGATCTCCTCGCGTGTAGGGCAGAGCGCAGTGATAGCGCTCTGCCCTACACAGACACAGACACACAGCCGCCAGCGGCAGCTGTGTGTTTGTTACAGCAGCCAATGAGAGTCACATAGACTCTCATTGGCTGCTGTACGGAGGGAGCCGGCTGGAGCTCACACATGAGCTCCGTCTTCCGGCTCCCTTCTCATCATGTGACAGAGCGGACGGCGCGGGAGCGGGGATACAGGTAAGTTTTTATTTTTAATTTTTTTATTTGTGCAAGGGCCGGGGGCGCTACTGGGGGGGGAGGTCTGCTACTGGGGGTGCGGGGGGGCCATACTACTGGGGGGGTCTGCTACTGGGGGGGCTATACTACTGGGGGGGCCATACTACAGAGGGGCCTGCTACTGGGGGGGCTATACTACTGGGGGGGTCTGCTACTGGGGGGGCCATACTACTGAGGGGCCTGCTACTGGGGGGGGCCATACTACTGGGGGGGCTTACTACTACTGGGGGGGCCTGCTACTGGGGCAGCCTACTACAGGGGGGGCCATACTACAGGGGGGGCCCATACTACAGGGGGTGCTACTTCTGGGGCAGCCTACTACTGGGGGGGGGGGCTGCTACTGGGGCAGCCTACTACTGGGGGGCCATACTACTGGGGGGGCCATACTACTGGGGGGGCATACTACTGGGTGGCATGCTAATGGGGGGCATACTACTGGGGGGGCCTGCTAATGGGGGGCATACTACTGGGTGGCATGCTAATGGGGGGCATACTACTGGGGGGGCCTGCTAATGGGGGGCATACTACTGGGGGGCATTCTTCTGGGGGCACTGCATAGTGGACCCTACTACTAAGGGGACTGCATAGGGGGCACCACTGCTGGGGGACATTGTGTAAGGGACACCGCTACTGTGGGCATTGTGTAAAAGGGTCACTACTGTGGGCATTGTGTAAAAGGGGCACTACTGTGTGTCGTAACATAAATAAGAGACACTACTTTATGGTGTAATGTGAATCGGGCCCTATGTGCGGTGTAATGCGAATAAGATTGTGCACTGTGACTCCTAGGGCCGTAGCCCACTTTGTAAACAAGTACTGTGACTCTGCTGGCCGTACCCCACTGGGTGGGTGCACTACTTTTCATTTCTGCCACTGCTGTGTGGCAATGTGTCATAGATGTGCTTTATACTGTGGTGTCTGTGTCGTTGTGCCGCTGCTTTGTCGCTTAGTAACCAGTCAGCTCACTGCAACCTTTGGCCAATAATGTTGAAAACAATATTATAAGCTGTGATATGGTCTAAATTGACTGGAAATTAATGTTATTGAGGTTAATAATACTCTAGGAAGAAAAAAAAGACCAATTTATGTGATTTTAGCTTTTTTTGTAAATTTTTGTAAAAAAATCCAAATCCAAATCCAAAGCCAGTCACCGCAGTTTGGCAAATCCAAATCCAAATCCAAAGCCGGACGACGAATTAGAACCAAATCCAAATCCGGCAAAAATGGTCCGGCGCACATCCCTAATACTAACCCACTGCTCCATGCTCCTTGCTCACTTTCTCTTCCCTATGTCACCACTGTCTGTTTGCCCTTCCCCTTTAGCCTGTAAGCTCCTCCTTTCCTCACTTATACCATCATCTCCTCACCACTTCCTACAGAAACACCTTACACTTGGGTTCTACCACCCTGCTACTTATTTAGGTATTATGACTGCTAATGCAATGTTTATAAACCATGTCCATGTCCTACAATGTTCTGTACAGTAAGTCACTTCTTTCTCGTTTTGTTCATACTGTTTATGTACTGTGTAAGGTGCCGCAGACCCTTTGTGGCGCATATATATATAGGATAATAATAATGAGATACTCTAGGGTTTATCATAAACCCCAGAGTATCTTATTTTTTTTATTATTATTATTATTATTATTATTATTATTATTATTATTATTATTATTATTATTATGTATCAAGCAGTGAAAAGCATGGAGAAGTAGACCAGTGGAGACATTGCCCATACCAACTAATCAGCTCCTACCTATTATTTTATAGACTGTACTTGATAAATGTTATTTCAAAGCTGATGGGTTGTTATGGGCAACTTCTCTGCTGGTCCACTTCTCCACGCTTTTCACTGCTTGATACATAGGACCTCATTCAGAGTTGGTCGTTGCGGCCGCACGGTCGTACGCCACCGATGTTCACTATACTGCTCATGCGTAAAGTTCGCAATGCGCGTGCGCAAACTAGCCGCTACGATCAGAAATTTCTCTCTTCTTGAACACAGCCAGGTCGGCAGTTTGAGTGATAGAATGAGGCGTTTGTGGGTGGTAACAGGGGAAGGTGCTTGAAAACGGGGGAGTGGAGATCCGAACGCAGGCGTGCCTAATTATGCGAACGGCGTTTTATGGGAGTGCATAAGGTTTATGGGAGTGCAAAATTAACAAAGTAGCGTCATGGCACATGTGGCATGGGAGGTTTTTACACTGACATGATCGTAGAGCTTAAGAGAGGGTATGCTCAACCTTAAGCTCTACGACCAGTTTCGATGGTTCCCGATGGTCTCGATTAATCCTTATATGCCCGGAGATGACGTGCAATGCGTACGAGAAGGGGGCATATTTTTTTTAATTCCGACCGCTTCCTCCCCTTGGTCGGCCAGCTACCGATCCGAACTTAGGGACGCTACTTGCGAGGGAATCATTTGAATATCCGGCCCCTTTTCCCGTACGACCACGCGGCCGCTTCGACTGACTCTGAATGAGGTCCATAGACCCTTCCCACCTTTTTGTCGCCCCTGAACATTTGTATGGCTGGTCCACTCTGCTGTCCTCTGCCCTGTACATGCACAGAGAAATTGCAATAAAAATCCAACAGACAGTAGTAGATTGAGCAGGCAAAACCCGAGAAGAGTTATCACAAAGTGCGCATTATAATGATGTTAACTTGTTTGACACAGCCCAAGATTTGAAGGTAACCTCATATACACAGCTTTGTGTATTTCTATTTTCATTTTTTTTTATACTGTAGTGAAGTCTGTGAAGATAACCATTGCTTAAGTTATAAACACCTACATGTTCCTCATCAAAATGATATTTGAGGGTGATCTAAAGTATAGACTAAATTAGATTCTTTGCCCTCTTACATTGAACAAGCAATTATTTTAAAGGAATAAGTATAGATGTTAAAAGCAAAATAACCTTTGATTATGTCTGAATAACTGTAGAGATGCAGAATAGCATTAATCATTAGGTTAGTGGAACAGTTTGAAGGCTAATGGTTCACTAAGCATCAGTTTAATATGTGGGATAATGTGACTCCATGCTGTATGCTTTGGAAGCCATGGAGACCTCCTGTGTTAGTTTTAGCTTTTAGAGCAGTGGGTGTATTATTCACTGCTATATAATTAATATAATAAGTCAGAAAGCTAACATTACTGTTTTGTCTCCTTGGCTTTTATGATGCTTTGCAAAGTGCTATCACTAAACATAATTGGCCTGATCCTGAGTCGCATGCAATGTCATTGTTCACCGAGTTAAAGGATTTTTTGCTACTGCGCATGCATCTGAGGGCCTGATACAGAGTAGTGCAGTGTAGCACATTTGCTGCATTTCTGTACGCAGTGTCTGTGCTACAATATGCAAAATCCGCAGGAGGCGTCTTAAGTAGATGCAGCCATCAACTATGTGACCATCAGACACCTGAGTAACCCTCGAGTTACTCCAATTGTGTAAATCACGCTGCCGGGGTAAGTAAAGAAAGTGTACTGGAGGGAATTTTTATTTCATAGTCCAGAGTAAACCCCTCCCCTTTACAAGCACCTGTGAAAAACCATTAAGCTGATATGTGCAACCATTATTTTGTATTGCTGTTCTGAGAGGCATGGATGGGACCAGTATTGGGAGGGTGTGCTGGTACCTGTAGTGCTATTTGGAGGTTTCTGGTGTACCTCCTAGGTGAGTTGGCTCTCAACTTAAATATATTTATGTATGTGCTGTTATCATGTGGCACAACAGTATGCAATTATGACCCAATGTGGGTGTTATTATTATATAGCGGTAATGACACCGGCATAGAAAAGCCTTGACGCGGCTCAGCGCATAACCATGTATTTGTAAATATATGCAACAAAGACCTGTGGATTTCTATTATCATGTAGTAGCCAAGCCTTTGTTCTGTTTTTTTGCAGTGTGCTGGAGGGAAACTGTTATTCTTTTTTTTCTGTAGTCGCAAGTGAAGAAAGCCCAGAAAACGGGACTGACACGCCTGTGTTTTCTGGAGTGCTCCATGTCGCCACCCCTTCCCCGCTCCCAAAAGAGCATCATGGAGGTAGCCAGGTGGACATTATTCAGAACAAATTGCTTCATCAAGCTCCTGGACTGCCCACTGGACTGGAGAACCATGCAGGATCTGAGAGGCAGGCCTCCTCTACTGAGTCTCTGGGACATTCTAGTAGAGTGGGCAAATTTTTCCCATCGTACTAAGGAAAGAAAGAGCGAGTTGTGTTGAATGTTGACCTCAGTAATCACTGACATTTATCACATTTTTAATGGGAGGGGATGAAGGGTTATTCCAGCTTCAAACTACTTTGATATTTTGTATTGTATATGCAACTGTGACTGAATTTATTGCCTATCATTCTGATTTATTTACATATTTTACACCAAAGCCCTTATATCTATTGGGCAGAGTTGTTAATATGTATTTCCCTTGGGTATAACACGGCATATTGAATGAGACTATGGATCTCATTCAGAGTCTCTTGCTAGATGCGATCCCCCAGCGTATGCAAATTTGTCATAGTGATGCAAACCATCGGGCCGCTTGCGAACGCACAGCGCTAGCGAGAGACTCTGAATGAGGTCCTATATGCACAGATCACTGTTGTGATGTGTTCTACAACAAGGAAAATAACTTTGCTTAGATTATATAAAAACCCTAATGAATAACACAGAAGAGGAACATAAAGATAAAGCAATGAATTTAGCAAAAAAAAATGCAGGTGGATATGTGCAAACCAATATATTACAAGAATCTAAAGGTCCAATTTTTCAATTTCTTTAGCAGATTTTACAATAATTTTGCCCTGTTTGCTAGCCCACTTTAATTAACATGAGGTCATTTACAAAGGGAAAGTAAGCTATGTCATCCTCTAAGGTCATTAGTGAGCTACAAACAGACCAGGATAATGCACCAATTTGAACAGGTTTGTCTGTTGAGGAGCATCATTAACCAGAGCAAGGTTGTGGTGTTTGCAGGGTAGTAGGAGTTTGCCCAGGTTTAGAGGAGGAGGTCAGCAAATTAATATGTTCCAAGGAAATTTCAGAGATGGCACAACTGAATTTTAGTGCAGAATGGAAACCTTTATAGAAAGCAAGGTTATTTAAATTAATAAAAAGTATAGAAATGGTGCATCTTTAAGAAACGTTCTTTTGCGAGGCACACAGCCTTTCCACTCCACAAGTCTTAAATTTTGCACCAACTCAGAGATGACAGTATTGGGGGTAGGTCCATTTACTAAAGTCAGTTTAGAACATTGGACCAACTATTGATATTTTTACATAGACAAGTATAGGAGCCACAGATTTAATAATGGTCGGTTTTAAACCCAACTGCAAAATGACGACAAACGTGCCCAAACAATAGACATACGTGTGGCAGGCAAGTTTAGGTGAAGCACTGCTCAGAACCCCACTTCCCTAGGGATACCAGCCCTGGGCTGCTATAACAGGGAGACACCCCAGGCTGTATGTCTCCCTGTTATAGCATTTTTTTCCCGGCTGGTTTAGCTTGCTATTGCAAAGTAGGGGGAACTCCATATTGTACCGTTTTTCCCTATATTTTCCAATACCAGCACAGGCTCAGAGGTCTGGTACTGGTTAAGTGATTTGGGGGGGAACTCACTAATTTTTTTGCTGTCGATTATGACTGGAAAGGTTAGAGACGATGGCAAATCAGGGAACACAGACTGACATCAACGTTGGGTTTCAATTTAAGTTAAAACCCAAAAGATAGTAAAGAGGGATTTTTTTAGACAGCAACATGCTGAGATGGGGCTCAGGTCTTCCCACCATATTTGGATCCCAAAATAAGGCAAATTGTCATCTTCCCAGCGTCGGATCTTATTTGTTTGAATTGTTTTGAAGTCCCTCCCTGATCAGGGGCATATCTAGAGAGGATGGGGCCCATGTGCAGTCTCTGTCCTGTGCCCCCTCCTCTCTTTCTGGCGGCCGGCTGCACTCAGTGGTAAGCGCCGCACCTGTAGACTGTATGCACTAGAGTCTACAATTACGCACGCAGTTTCACTGCAATGATATGCTAATCCACTGCAATCACTATGCTGTCGCAGCACAAGGACGCCCAACTTATCTTACACACATCCGTAATACTTTGCAAGACTGTGAAACATCGAGTACAATCGCAGCCTAAAGCACACTTGCACAAGGTCTGACCTTACTCAGGAATTTCTAACCTCATCACACGCAGTTTAAGCCCAAGCTATGTATGGCCTCGCAGTGGATAATTTATGCATGCCCCTGCAATGGCATTCAAATACACTGGCACGCCTGCATTTAGCCGACCATCCCTCGTCACCTTCCACAAACGGTACTTCCTGTCAATCACTCTGAGATGAGTCTGAGTAGTCTCTGTGATCACAGTCTCGATCACAGTGGCTGGTTTGCGCAGTGCAATGTCATGCATATGCAGAATGCAACAATCGGCCGATTGCGTGTGTAATCGCATTTGCGATCCTTGCTGAAACAGGCCCAATGTACAATGTCACATAATCCTTTTGATTACTGGGATGAAAAAAGGCAGTTTGGTACAAACTAGCTTTGGTGTACTTAAGCTGCCCAACATCCAGTGAGCACTCGGAAAGAGTGTTTAATACAACCGGGAACCTTGTGAGCGATCGGTTTAGGAGACTAGTTCCTCAAAATTTGGAAATACTCATATTCATAAAAATGAACTACAAATTCTATGAGGAAGACCTTTGCTGCCAAATGCAACATAGTATAGAGATTTCAATAATGGTGGATTCCAGTGGGGATGAGCTAATATTGTGTGATGAAGATGTTAACTCTGATGAGGATGAGAAGGATGAGGATGATAATAACATCTTCCCAGTGTAGAGATGATTAACAATTCTGTTAGCCGCCTTATGCCCATATGTAGCTTGTTTTGTGGGGGCACAAACAAGCCAAGCACTTCAGCCACAAAAGTGTCAGTCCCTGTCACTAAACTGCTTGGTTTGTTAAACTGTGCATGTCCTTTTTAATATACAACAAAAGGGTCAGTAAAGAGGGCCCAAGGACAATTCCATCTTGCACCACTTTTCTTTTCATTATGGGCTGTATTTTTGGGGGGCATTGGTGATGGTCTTATTTGCATAGACAAGCATTTTTATTGGTTGCTCTAATACAACACATTTTTAACCAGAAATAAGGTGGCGCCTCACAAAAACAATGAAAGAACTACGGAGCATATTTACTTTAGTATTATTCAGTAATATAAACATGGCAAGATAAACTGTATTATTTTATGGCATTTTCTCAGTTGCTGCAAAACAAAGCCACATCTCAAATTAAATGTTCTTAATCAATCAATTAAACAATCGATCAATCATTTACGTCTCTTCCGCTACATAGTCATGCATACTCCACCATCATTTCCCTGCCCTCTGGCCTCTGATCTAGTTGATTGATTAATTAAAACATTCTTTCCATTGGGTCGTATAGTTTATTAAACTGCCATCCTGTCTGTCACTACTGTTCTGCAATGTGTTATAGATATGCTATGTTCTTTTAAACTGTCGTGTTTTTGCCACTGCTCTGTTGCTTAGTTTAACCAATATTGGTGAGCAATATTGTGACCTGTGAGGTGGTCAAAATTGACTGGAAATTAATGTTATTGAGGTCAATAATACTGTAGAAATGAAAACAGGCTTTAGCTGTTTTTGTCAATTTAAAAAAAATCCACATCCAAAACCAAAATCAAAACACAATGATGAATTAGAACCAAAACCAAAACATGGGGGTCTGCACACATCTTTAACCAAAACTGGCAGTTAGTAAATCTACACCTTGGTCTCAGCTCTTATTTTTAATGGAGCCTGGTTCCATGTTGTATTTCAGAGGCGCAATCACATGATCTTTGGAAGAAGTTACAGTACCTACCTGCTTGGGTCTCATGATTGCAAAATCCTCAGGCACACTGTTGCAGTTACTTGGTTGGTTGGATGTCTTCTCCAGAGGCGGTTTCGTCACCTCTAGCTGCTGATAGCACATGAAGAGAGGGAAGCAGGAAGTGAGCTCTGTAATAATTGTCCATTTGATAATAAAGATTGTACAAAAGAAAAGTCCATACAGAAACATCAGGTGAGTCCACTGTAGCTTACACATACTGTGCATGTGCTGATGTCATTCAAGTGGCGCTATTCATCTATGCTGAAATTGCTGAGGGGGTGATACTTTGTTAACCCTCTTCAGCATGGCACTTCTCAGTAAATAGCATGGCAACCGCTTCCTGCTTTGCCACGATAACAGGCTAAGCAGGAGAAGAATTTTCTCCACAGTAAGTGAAGTTTAAGGACATGTGGCCCTATATCAATATTAAATGTATCCTGGCGACTAAATTGGAAAATTATACCTTCTCTGCTACATCCCAACCAGGTTTGATTTGCTAAATACCTACAGGCAATCATTCCTCCAAACTTTCATGTTTCTATATGCGGAGCATTGCGTGCGACCGAATAGTGGACAAGGCCTCTCAGATAGGAGGTGGAGCATTGCTGAAAGGGATGTAGCCTCCGACAACTCAGTTCACTTCACTGTGGGGGCACATGCAGCACTCTCTGAGATGCTGGGCTTCCTGAAGGCTCCCCTTACACTGTGCATGCGCACGGCATCAATTTTTCTGCTGCTTACCCATGTGTGCTCCCCCCACCGCTGGACACTGTGGCCTGCGGATGGGACAGGGGGGCAGTCCCAGAAAAACTGGACTGTCCCGCTGAATGCAGGACAGATGGGAGGTATGGGCAATGGACAACATAATTATTGATCTGATTCATTCACATATCAAAATATCAAGCTGTATGGGGGTGAGCATCAACATTGAATCAGTAATTTATACCATGATCTGACTAAAGGATACTCATTTCCTTTGTTTGTCATTATTGGCACTAGAAAGAGTTATCCACATATAGGGGGAGATTTACTAAGCCTTGGAGAAAGATAAAGTGGAGAGATAAAGTACCAACCAATCAGCTCCTAACTGTCACACAGGCTGTGGCCCAGATTTATCAACGAGTGATATTCTGTTTATCACTGGTTACTAATCTTAAATGATGCTCCAACCAATCAGTTCCTGTCATTTTCAAACTCATGACAGTTAGGAGCTGACTGGTTGGAGCACCATTTAAGATTAGTAATGAGTGATAAAAGGAATATTTCTCGTTGATAAGTCTGTACCTGTCGACTTGCCTCGCTCCCAAGTCTACTCTAGAAATCTGCATATATACTGACATCTCTAATTTAACAAAACAAAAGCCTATAAATCTGTAGTATTAGCTTTTAATATGCCTGTTCATATAAAGGCTCACATATCTTCTAACTTGAAATTCTGATGGCAAATCCTTAAACTGAAATATTTAGTTGTTCCCCTGCTGGACATTGCGTTCTTGCAATCAGCACAAATATATATAAGATGTTTTCTTTAAAATTCTATATAATAGAAGGAATGGGTGAAGCAATTTGGGAATGACCCCAGCATTTCTGCAGGATGGGGAACAAAAGATTCCTTCCAATGGGTGGTCGGTACAGTGGCAGAGAGCCATACCGCATTAATGTTATCCAGCAGGAACATAATGGGCTTGATTCAGGTGTACACGCTAAGTCAATGCTGCACGCTAGTGGCCAATGCGCATGTAACTCAGTGGTTTCCCCCAGGGCCGTAACAGTTTTTAATAGCTCCCTGTGCCGGCACCGCCCCCTTTGTCCCCCCTCCATTCTTTCACTATTCCCTCCTCTAGCATTACAGTATATATGCGGATTTATGCACAGATACATCTGTATAAGTTTCTTGCAGCTGGCTGTTTTTCCCTTTCTCTGTATCCCCTCTTTGTCATGGCCGTTCCCATTTCTCTTCATCTCTCCTGTCCTATCCCGTATCTGGCTCTACCTGGCTCTATTTCCCCTTCTTTCCCTATCCCGTATCTGGCTCTACCTGGCTCTAACTCCCCTTCTTTCCCTATCCCGTATCTGGCTCTACCTGGCTCTATCTCCCCTTCTTTCCCTATCTCTCTCTTTACTCATGTTCCACCAACTATCTCTCTGAGTGAGCTGGAGTACCCTCAATACCACATATGAATTATGGGACATGGACATTGAGCATATCCACACAGTGATGATTGTATCCATTACCTCAAACAGGTGCTCAGACAATGGCGTGGAGAGGATGGTAAGAGCATGTACAAAGTACCTTGTCCTGGATATCCCTGGGGGCTCAGGACTGTAAGATGGCACGGCCAAACCCCTTCTGCAGAAAGCACTGGCAATATAGCCATTCCCGCACTACTACTGAGGCCCAGCTGATGTCTTTGCGACACTGCACTTTGGATACATCCCATAAAAACCCTTGTTACCAATTAGGTAAATTGGAATTTAGTTTGAAGTATTTCCTTTCTGTATTGTTTCTTAGGGGCCTATTCATTATGTTAATTATTGGGGAACAAGGCTAAATAAGCATCCAATTTGTTGCGAGTAGCAGAGGTGAATACAAAGTCACTGGAGCAATTCAACATTGTTTTGGTGCAGAGATAGCACCAAAACAATGTTGAATTGAGCCAAAAACCAGCTGTCTCCGTGATCCCCCACTGTAGCAGTGAAACTTTGTACTAGTATCCCAGCGTATGAAGATACGTGAAGATGGCGAAGGTTTCCGGTGGTCAAGCTCCAAAAATGTTGTATTTTTGGAGCTTGATTAATTTAGGTCTCCATACTGTTGTATGGCGTCAGCGGGCAAGATCAGGACTGAACGGTAGGCAGGAGATATCTGTGATATCTCCTTTACCTTTATAATGAATGGCCCTCACACTTAATTTCTACAAAAGTAGGTGAAAATGTTAATTTTCATCTGCTTTTGTAGAAATTAAGTGATGATGAATAGACCCCTCAGTGTTTTTCTAATCTTTCTTATATAACATATATTATGTTAGATATATCATGATATTTCATTAATGTGGATTCCACCTTCAGCATTCTGTTACTATGGGAACTGCTGTCTTCTGGCAGATGTCTCTATGTAATATTTGCGCATCAAACTTATGGGGTTTTTTTACATTTAGATAATGTTACATAGCTTTATTTACACCATGAAAGTTTCTTTTTAATATAATGTTTGTTTATTTGATTATTTTAGGAGAACGTCTGCTTCTGAATCCTATAGTTGGAGCTACAGTATATCTTTATTGTTTGTTGACAATAGTATTTGCTATTTTGATTTCACAATATATATAAATGAAGTTATGATCAACTGTGGGTGCTTTACTATTTTCATGTAACTGAGCCTCATCCTGGCCACAATAAAGACACATATGAACCTGCAAAGAGGTGGATCACTTACTGGTGCTTGACGCCTTGTGCAAAAGACGAACTGATGATGATGATGATGATCAACGGTGCCTCTGATTGGCTGAATGCGTCTGAATCCCTCCCACTTATGCTAACACATTATCAATGTAGCTGCTCAACCCATTTACATTATAACAGTGATACTTGCAATCGACCCCAAAAACATAAACAATAAAGCATATCCCCATTTGAAGGCAGAAGGCGATGGATGTGTATTGATTTTAACCTAATTAACACTTCATTTTGCCTTTGTTTCTTATTCAAATATCCTATTACATAGTAAATGTGACTATTATTTATTAATATCACTGTACAGAAATGTGTTATATTGTGTATGCATTCTGTTCTGCAATTTTAGAACTTACCACTACCACTGTGAAGCACAAATACTGAACCAGACACATATGCTGTATTGCTACATATGCTATTTTGCCAAGCATCTTCCGTCCATGCCAGCAAGCTAAGCAACATGCAAGTATTTACAGGGCACATTTTATGCTTGTGATTTAGCTGCAGATTTCCTCCATCTCTACATGAGCTCCTAAATATATGTACTGCCCTCATGAGTGCAGTCTTTAGAGAAAAATGCTGAGCTCTTCCGGGGGAACTGGCATGGTGAAGAAGCACAGGGAATGCAGTGTTGGTCTCTGTGGGTCATACATCAGGGTCACTGTCGCCTTCCAGGGCCATGCTTACTGACTTTTTGTAACTCCTCTGTTAGGAAGCACGGAGAGGAGTTGCAGCTCCAGGGCCATACTTACTGACTTTTTGTAACTCCTCTGTTAGGAAGCAGGGAGAGGAGTTGCAGCTCCAGGGCCATACTTACTGACTTTTTGTAACTCCTCTTATAGGAAGCACAAGAGGAGTTGCAGCTCCAGGGTCATACTTACTGGCTTTTTGTAACTCCTCTTATAAGAAGCACGAGAGGAGTTGCAGCTCCAGGGCCATACTTACTGCCTTTTTGTAACTCCTTTTGTAGGAAGCACGAGAAAGGAGTTGCAGCTCCAGGGTCATACTTACTGGCTTTTTGTAACTCCTCTTATAAGAAGCACGGAGAGGAGTTGCAGCTCCAGGGTCATACTTACTGACATTTTGTAACACCTCTGTTAGGAAGCAGGGAGAGGAGTTGCAGCTCCAGGGCCATACTTACTGACTTTGTGTAACTCCTCTTATAGGAAGCACAAGAGGAGTTGCAGCTCCAGGGTCATACTTACTGGCTTTTTGTAACTCCTCTTATAAGAAGCACGAGAGGAGTTGCAGCTCCAGGGCCATACTTACTGCCTTTTTGTAACTCCTTTTGTAGGAAGCACGAGAAAGGAGTTGCAGCTCCAGGGTCATACTTACTGGCTTTTTGTAACTCCTCTTATAAGAAGCACGGAGAGGAGTTGCAGCTCCAGGGTCATACTTACTGACTTTTTGTAACTCCTCTTATAAGAAGCACGGAGAGGAGTTGCAGCTCCAGGGCCATACTTACTGACATTTTGTAACACCTCTGTTAGGAAGCAGGGAGAGGAGTTGCAGCTCCAGGGCCATACTTACTGACTTTGTGTAACTCCTCTTATAGGAAGCACAAGAGGAGTTGCAGCTCCAGGGTCATACTTACTGGCTTTTTGTAACTCCTCTTATAAGAAGCACGGAGAGGAGTTGCAGCTCCAGGACCATACTTACTGACTTTTTGTAACTCCCCTGTTAGGAAGCACGGAGAGGAGTTGCAGCTCCAGGGTCATACTTACTGACTTTTTGTAACTCCTCTTATAAGAAGCACAAGAGGAGTTGCAGCTCCAGGGCCATACTTACTGACTTTTTGTAACTCCTCTGTTAGGAAGCACGGAGAGGAGTTGCAGCTCCAGGGCCATGCTTACTGACTTTTTGTAACTCCTCTGTTAGGAAGCACGGAGAGGAGTTGCAGCTCCAGGGCCATACTTACTGACTTTTTGTAACTCCTCTTATAGGAAGCATGGAGAGGAGTTGCAGCTCCAGGGCCATACTTACTGACTTTTTGTAACTCCTCTTATAAGAAGCACGAGAGAAGTTGCAGCTCCAGGGCCATACTTACTGGCTTTTTGTAACTCCTTTTGTAGGAAGCACGAGAAAGGAGGCAGCTCCAGGTTCATACTTACTGTCTTTTTGTAACTCCTCTTATAAGAAGCACGGAGAGGAGTTGCAGCTCCAGGGTCATACTTACTGACTTTTTGTAACTCCTCTTATAAGAAGCACGGAGAGGAGTTGCAGCTCCAGGGCCATACTTACTGACTTTTTGTAACACCTCTGTTAGGAAGCAGGGAGAGGAGTTGCAGCTCCAGGGCCATACTTACTGACTTTGTGTAACTCCTCTTATAGGAAGCACGACAGGAGTTGCAGCTCCAGGGTCATACTTACTGGCTATTTGTAACTCCTCTTATAGGAAGCACGGAGAGGAGTTGCAGCTCCAGGGTCATACTTACTGGCTTTTTGTAACTCCTTTTGTAGGAAGCACGGAGAGGAGTTGCAGATCCAGGGCCATACTTACTGACTTTTTGTAACTACCCTGTTAGGAAGCACGGAGAGGAGTTGCAGCTCCAGGGCCATACTTACTGACTTTTTGTAACTCCTCTTATAGGAAGCATGGAGAGGAGTTGCAGCTCCAGGGCCATACTTACTGACTTTTTGTAACTCCTCTGTTAGGAAGCACGGAGAGGAGTTGCAACTCCAGGGTCATACTTACTGACTTTTTGTAACTCCTCTGTTAGGAAGCATGAGAGGAGTTGCAGCTCCAGGGCCATACTTAGTGACTTTTTGTAACACCTCTGTTAGGAAGCACGGAGAGGAGTTGCAGCTCCAGGGCCATACTTACTTTCTTTGTCTAACTCCTCTTATAGGAAGCACGAGATGAGTTGCAGCTCCAGGGTCATACTTACTGGCTTTTTTTAACTCCTCTTATAGGAAGCACGAGAGGAGTTGCAGCTACAGGGTCATACTTACTGGCTTTTTGTAACTCCTTTTGTAGGAAGCACAGAGCGGAGTTGCAGCTCCAGGGTCATACTTACTGACTTTTTGTAACTCCTCTTATAAGAAGCACGGAGAGGAGTTGCAGCTCCAGGGTCATACTTACTGACTTTTTGTAACTCCTCTTATAAGAAGCACAGATAGGAGTTGCAGCTCCAGGGCCATACTTACTGACTTTTTGTAACTCCTGTTAGGAAGCACGAGAGGAGTTGCAGCTCCATGGTCATACTTACTGACTTTTTGTAACTCCTCTGTTCGGAAACACGGAGAGGAGTTGCAGCTCCGGGGCCATACTTACTGACTTTTTGTAACTCCTCTTATAGGAAGCACAGAGAGGAGTTGCAGCTCCAGGGCCATACTTACTGACTTTTTGTAACTCCTCTGTTAGGAAGCACGGAGAGAAGTTGCAGCTCCAGGGCCATACTTACTGACTTTTTGTAACTCCTCTGTTAGGAAGCACGGAGAGGAGTTGCAGCTACAGGGTCATACTTACTGGCTTTTTGTAACTCCTTTTGTAGGAAGCACGGAGCGGAGTTGCAGCTCCAGGGTCATACTTACTGACTTTTTCTAACTCCTCTTATAAGAAGCACGGAGAGGAGTTGCAGCTCCAGGGTCATACTTACTGACTTTTTGTAACTCCTCTTATAAGAAGCACAGATAGGAGTTGCAGCTCCAGGGCCATACTTACTGACTTTTTGTAACTCCTGTTAGGAAGCACGGAGAGGAGTTGCAGCTCCAGGGTCATACTTACTGACTTTTTGTAACTCCTCTGTTTGGAAACACGGAGAGGAGTTGCAGCTCCGGGGCCATTCTTACTGACTTTTTGTAACTCCTGTTATAGGAAGCACAGAGAGGAGTTGCAGCTCCAGGGCCATACTTACTGACTTTTTGTAACTCCTCTGTTAGGAAGCACGGAGAGTAGTTGCAGCTCCAGGGCCATACTTACTGACTTTTTGTAACTCCTCTGTTAGGAAGCACGGAGAGGAGTTGCAGCTCCAGGGCCATACTTACTGACTTTTTATAACTCCTCTGTTAGGAAGCACAGAGAGGAGTTGCAGCTCCAGGGCCATACTTACTGACTTTTGTAACTCCTCTTATAGGAAGCACAGAGAGGAGTTGCAGCTCCAGGGTCAATCTTACTGACTTTTTGTAACTCCTCTTGTAGGAAGCATGGAGAGGAGTTGCAGCCCCAGGGCCATACTTACTGACTTTGTGTAACTCCTCTTATAGGAATCACGGAGAGGAGTTGCAGCTCCAGGGCCATACTTACTGACTTTTTGTAACTCCTCTTGTAGGAAGCACGGAGAGGAGTTGCAGCTCCAGGGTCATACTTACTGACTTTTTGTAACTCCTCTGTTAGGAAGCACGAGAGGAGTTGCAGCTCCAGGGCCATACTTACTGACTTTTGTAACACCTCTGTTAGGAAGCACGGAGAGGAGTTGCAGCTCCAGGGTCAAACTTACTGACTTTTCGTAACTCCTCCTGTCGGAAGCACTTTTAATTTTATTAGGAAATGGGCAGGATGCTAGAGGGCCATCCACTCTGCCATGTGTCCGGAATGTTCTGGGAGAGTAGGTAGGTATGCCCAGAATGCAGGCCCCTGGGGGCCTGTGTTTGGCTTGCAAGGTGCCTGGAACGCCCTGGAACAGCACCCTGCAGCCTTTAGAGTTGTTGTAAAGCTGCCTTGAGCGCTGGCACCCTGCATCCTGCATAGATATCCAGAGGGTGCAACCATAAAGTCTGCAACTATGAGTTAAACATATTTGTGCCTTGCTACAATATTGTGTATCAAACCCTGGACTACATTCTTGACCTTGCTAAAGCTTACTTGTGACTTGCAACATTATACTGCTATCAAAGTACAGCTTTAATACAACCTTATTTGGCTTCTGAATCACAAACTATGCATGAATTTTGTGTAATTTAGTCTGGTGTCAAGTTGTATTTGGTTCCTGCTTATCTTCACAGCTCCAGTGTACTAACTACTATCCACTGAACTATAGGTAACTTCTGCTAGTGACCATCATGACTCCCACTGGAGACATTGGGCCTGATTCAGACCCACTCGCAAGCAGCTGTCCGCTCGCAAGTGGGTCGATGGTGTGCACTGCGCATGCGCACGACGGCGGGAGCTCCGTCGTGCGCATGCGCCAGACGCGACGAGCGAAGGACTTTCCTTCGCTCGTTGTGTCTGAACAAAGGGGGCGTGCTGTCGATGTTGATTGACAGCACGCCCCCTTTGGTGGGCGTGCCGGGGGCGTGCCTCCCAGACGGGGGCGTTCCAAAGAGAACGCCTTCCGTCAGAAGCCGGCCCACTGACATCACTAGTGATGTCACTGGGAGTGATTTTGGCTCTGATAGAGCCAAAATCACTCCGGGCCTTGCGGTTGAGAAACTCAACCGCAGGCTCCAGCTCGCAGTGGTGATGGTCGCGATGGTCAAGACCATCGCGGCCATCAACCTGCATGCTCGTATAGGCTGTGGGTGGTGACCCACAGCTATACGAGCGTCCAGGAGGACGCTCCATAATTATGGAGGACGGCCCTCATTCAGAGCGTGCGCTCTGCTCAGAGCGTCCGGCTCTGAATGAGGGCCATTGTTCAATTCTCAGAGGCTGCTCTGATCCAGATAATCCAATCGCTTCAGCAGCAAGTTGATGAATTAAACTCAGTTCACACCTTGCCAGCTCCTGCTGCATTACTGCTGGCAGCTGGGAATTCCTCTCAGTCTAGACCCAGGACCTTTAATCAAGTTACCTGAGAAATTTGATGAGGATCAACAGTTCGTGCCCCATACTTATTTATGTGACTGACACTTTAATAGCAGGACTAATCCTCACTCTGTTAAATGGAAAGGCAATGACATGTTGAATTCTTTACCTCTCTTTCTGCAGACTGTTAGCAAGGCTTTTGGTGGCCTATGTTGGTCTCCTGGCTGAGAATGTTCTGTTGCATATTCGTTAGAGCTCTAATTTTGTCCAAGAGTGGACTACTGAGTACAGACAAATGTCTGGTTAATTACCATTGTTTCTCCATCTTCGTCAAGGCAGTTACTAATACATTAGAAACTGTTTATGGCTCTCCTATTATTTCATGACCTGTAGGCAGAGAGACAATGCCTCTAAACCTAGAAACAATCCAAGGTCAATACAGTCACCTAAATTTCCTATCTTCCTAGGGTGACATGATTAACCAACCATAACTCCACTTAAATACCAAAAGCTTGACGTTTCGATCTGAACTTAGCAAACTTTACTATTTCACTGGTTCCAAATATACCATTGGCAAGTCTCCAGTTCCTTTGCCCTTTCAAGACTATGATGGTGTTTTTGCGTACAGAGACCCCGCCACCTGAAAGTCCCTAAGAATGTCCTATATAGTGCCGGAACCCCAAACCTTTCTGCCAGGCAGTATTTGCAGGGAACTGATCATCACTGTGGCAATAAAAAATCCTAATTACGATAAATCAAAAGTACATTTTCCAGGTAAATTAACCAATATTAAAAAAATATTCAAACACCCAAAATATTACTGACATTAAAGTCACTCCTGCTGTCCCCTCACCCTTATGATCAATTGGACATAAACTAGGCTAAACGGAGCTGTATGTTAGAAACAAAATGATCTCAAAGTGGAAGTACAGTAGGTTACACTTTAGTGACATTTTTTACTCTTTCCACCATATACATTTTTCCGAAATATCTGCAAAACCACAAATGAAGGTACAGATTTTCTGAGGGCGTTTCCAAAAACGGGGATGTGGGGTTACATTTTGAAATTAAGTAGACAATGTACAGCACAGAAATGCATTTTGGGCTCAAAGTTTTGCTTTTCTTAAATAAGCCTCAGTTATAACTAGAGATATAATTATAAAATTTCTAAATCAGTAGCACCAAGCGGGATTAGGGGGTGTTGGGGTGGATACAAAGTAAGCCATGTCATCAAGATGGTTTGGCCTATATCTAATACACAGGGGAGATGAGCCAATGTTTAGAAATGGAACAACACAGGGGGGATGAAGTTGGAGACACAGAGATGGTGCTGAAGACACATGGCAGGGATGGTGCTGCAGAGATGGGGGATGAGACTGGAGTGACAAAGACGAGGATGAGGCTGGATAGATACAGGGAGATAAGGTTGAAAAACACAGGCAAGGAGGAGGCTGCAGAGATGGGGAATGAGGCTGGAGAGACACAAGGGAGGAGACAATGGCCGACAGGTCTGTGCCTACCAAGGAGGGATGGGAGGGCCCCAAAACATGAGTGTGTCGGGTCCAATGATATATGTTGTTGGTCTTGTGAATTAGGGACCTGATTCAGACCTGCTCACTAGGCTGCGTTCGCACGGGGGTGTGGTGGTGCGAACGCAGGCGTGTCTGTGCATCTTAACGTCGTTTCAGGGGCGTGCATAATTAAGATGTAGCGTCATAATACACGTCACATGGCTGAATTACACACTGCAGCAAGGCTTGTGGTAGGGTATGGTCAGCCACAAGTGCTGCGAATGGGTCCGATGTTACTCGATGTTACCGATGGTTGTACACACTTCCTGTAGATGACGTCTGTTACTAAGGGAAATTGGACATCTTGTGACAGTCTGGTGGGTGTCTAAATACACACCGCTATCGCACGGCAAGACATAGTGAGCGTGCTAATGTCTTGCCATGCGATCGCGGGATTTGCATACTTGCTACGTGCAAACGCATCTAGCTAGTGGGTCTGAATCAGGCCCTAGGTGCCCATGTTGTTTATGTGTAGGGGCATTTCCCCTAGATAACATGAAGTCTGGGCTACATAGTTGGGCATTAGACCTGTGCTGCAGTATTGGGTACTAGGCCATGATCCTTAACTAACAATGTGAGGCCCTTAACTTCTTACACTAGTGCTGTGGCCAACTATAGATCTACTGATGGCCCTGTTTAAAAGATAGAAATACACTTTTATAACGTCCCCTATCGTTAGAGACTGTCACCCAAGAAATAAGCAGCAAGAAAAGTATGCATTAGAAGTCTAGCGCATCTTCACGAAAATAGCTTGGCTCATGTAGCCGGCAATACCCTGAAATGGATATCAGAGCCGTAACTAGACTTTTTGGTGCCCTGTGCCAGAAAGAGCATTGCCACCCCCTATTTTTAAAATAGGGACATAAAGCACCTGAAAAAGGGGCATGGCCTCATGGGAAAGGGCCAGAGAAGTGATAGGAGAGGCCAGGAGATGCTGGGGATAAAATAAGAGGAAGCTACAAGTGAGAATGATAATAAACAGAAAATTGAGAGGCCCGAACAGCACCCCCTGCCCTGCGGTGCCCTGTGCCATGGCACAGCTCGCACTACCCTAGTTACAGCCCTGATGAATATACCCTGCTAACCCCGTAATATTTTACCTATAATATCTGTTATTTCATTGATTTAATATACAACTTCATTTTCAAATCCATCCTTCTCTTTTTAGCTTTCAAAATCTGCCATGTGCTGTATATCAGATCCTCTTATTAGAATTTCATGTAATTACTCTTTGTATATTGATCTTCCTTCTCCGCAGCAAATCTAGTGTTTTTTTCCCATTAGAAATTTCTACAGATATTAAGTAACAATATTTGTTTTTCCACTTCACTAACCATATCCCTTTCACTATTTATTTGTGCCTGTTGTATAGCAATTACACACTATAGTCATTTAGATTATTCTGTTTACCCACCCTAACAATTGTCCATTCCATTTTCAGGCTTTCTCTATTTCCCTTTCTTTATGTACCCATAATGTTAAACTGGTACTTTCTGAAAAACTACTTCTTCTTCTGCGTTGTTGTGGTCCATTACTTCATATTTGCACCATATGTGCAGGTATATATATATATATATGTTAAAATGGCAGCAACTGATCTGATGCAAATTATCCTCCTTCTGATGGGATGAACAAGATGAATGTGGTGCTAGCCATAATGATGCACCTAATCATTTACACCAATAATAAAATAATGAGAATTTTATGTTGCACTTGACAGACATGATTTCTAGTGCTCTATTTAACATTGCTGGCAGTGGGGCTCCAAACAGTATCATTACTTATTGTTGCATATCATAATGGTAAAATAAATACTTTTTCAGGAGGTATTTAATGAATACCTCTTGCCGGGACAGAGGTTTCAATAGGATGTGTCTTGGCTTTCAATATATCAGCTAAGGGGTACTTCCGGTTACAAATTTGACCATGTGCAACCATAATCCATGTATGTGCAGAAAAATAGAACCACGAGGGGATGAGCTACCAGGGAGAGATCAGAAGGGTAGGCACCACTAAGGGAGAGTTAGGGGATGGGAGGGGTAAGGTTAATGTACTTTTGACCCCCTGTCTGGATCTTCAGCCTTCGGCATGCCGCTGTCAGGAAATGAACCGGCAGCTACTCATACCCAACCCTCAGAAGATCCATCTCCAGTGATGCTTCCCCTCCTCTGAAGAAGTCATTAGCTATCAAAGCCAGGCTTCAAAAGGCAAAGTTTTTCTTGCTTGGTAAATTGTCGCAGTCCACTGTCCCCATTAAGAATAATGGAAACTGTGGTCTGCACCATTACATGAGAGGACATATATCTGACATCTCTGGTATGTTATGGAGGACAGGAGAGAGTGGGTAGCATGGTTGGTGCAATGGTTAGCATTACTGCCTCACAGCCCTGGGGTCATGAGTACAATTCCTGACACACACACAATATATGTGTGGAGTTTGTATGTTCTCCTCATGTTTCCACTGGAGCGCGAACAGATATGAATGACTGAAATGTTCTCTGTAGAGCGCTGCAGAATATGTTTGCACTCTATAAATGACTGATAATTGTTGATATGTCCTATTGGTGCAGAACCTGTGAGATTAACAATGTGAAATGGAGTTTAGGCCAGACAGTTTGTCCTTAACTAGGGACAAAGTATATTATTAAGGATAACAGTGGTAACAGATGTAACAGCAGAGTCAGCAGTAATACAGAGAAAGCAGTATATGTAAGAAGAGACAGTGGCGGTAACTGTGGTAGTAACAGCTGTACTCACACCCCCGAGAGATAATGTGTTGCACATCCATGCAGTACTCATCATGCACTTTAGATGGCCAGGCCCACCAAGAGCCGTGGCGGGCCCGGGTAACAGGGGGTGTGGTCTAATTGCGGGAGGCGTGGCCACGCCTCCTGTGGGGGGGAATTCAGCACCGCTATGCGGCGCTGCACGCTGGCGAGGGGGGCGCTCTGAGCCCCCTCAGCCCGGCGCAAAGCCAGGGGGGCACGATCAGTGTGATTGCTCCCCCCCACAGGCATAGGAGACTGCTGTGGCTGCTGCTCAAGCTCAGCTGTGTGCTAGGCTGCTGTGATGGAGGGGGGGCGGCATTGGACCCGGGCCCCTGCCAGGCCCCTCAGGAAGCCCGGGCCCGGGTAATTTGTACATGCCCCCCCCCCCTCTCAGCGCCCCTGTAGATGGCCGGCTTCAATGCAGGGGAACAGGAGAGAGTATAATGAATTGAAAGAGAATTTGTGGTGAAGACAAACATCTCATTTGGTTTCCATGGGTTACAGCTGTAATCATACTTGTCTATACCAGGAGACAAATTGTGTCATTCTTATCCCAAACCCCACTATGCAATGCCTCAACCATCCACAGCAGAGATCAAAAGTAGGTAAGTTTGGTGAGCCCCTCATATTGTGTAATAGTTCAATTGGACGCTGCCACCAGCCTTTCCCGGGGGCACAATTTTTGTAAATACAAGGAAAGTGCAAGGCAAACTTATGTGCAAGCTGTTGTTCTAGGTTAATTAAATGGGATGCAGTTAAGATACCGCCACCCGGAATGCCACCCCATCGGAATCCCGATACTGGAAGCTCGACCAGGGACTAAAGATAGGAGTCTAAATCCTGATGCCTATCTTTGCCCACACGCCGAAATCCTGACACCCGCCATCCCAAACGAAGGTAAGCTGGGGCTTTCTAGCTTGTTAGCTGCGGGGGGAGGGTTAGGTTTAGGCACCCCCAGGAAGACCCCTGTCGAAGCTGGATTATTGGCTGAGACAAGATCAGTTTAAAATTTAATTGCAGCGACACCATCTTGCGACTGGCCGCAAGACGCCATTTTGAGAATGGCCACCTAAGCGCCATTTTAGATAAACTCACTCTTTAGTACATGTGGCGATATTACTATCAGCATCATGCGATTGCATCTGTGACCATCACCATAAGTTATGGCGATTCACCAAAAGCCCATTTCATGACTTTACGTATTTTGGGTGCTCTGGATAAAGTGTATATTATTATAATTCCCCTAAAGGATATATTGCATTAGCTAAACAGAGCAAATAGCCACGTTACAACTAGCCTGTGTAGACAAGCTTCCTGGATATAATGTCTGCTCTCACTCCAGGTGGCCCTGCTCGAATACACACCTTACATTAGCAGGTTTCCTGCAATAAAAATACCTTCAAAGCCAAGAGTGTTATCTTAGGTTTTGGGTCTTGTAGCTGTGCTAATTTGTATTTACACAAGAGCCTGGGAGAACAAAGGACTTTACTTTTGAGCCTGGGAAGGGTGGCAGCTGCTGAGAGAGGGGGCATGTGGAACTATAAGGCTCAGCATTCCACACTGCTAGGTGTTCACTTAGTTTAAGTGAGATTTAAGTGCACCATTTCTCATACACACATTAATACGCACAATTGCACTGGTAACTAATCGCATATTAGCGAATGCATAAGATCCTATATGAAAACACTGTTCATTAGCTTTATGCGCACGCATCTGCTCCAAGTTAACTAGCGTCTTTATATCAAACCCTGCATACTCACACATTACATATCCACATACAAGATTCCATAAGCTTTAAGGGATAAGATTTAAGTTCGTTCATTTAGTATAAATGCTGTGAACTAAAGATTATTTGGTAAATAAGGTTTTATACATGCTAAGTAAGCCGTGTTTGGTTTTGTACTGATGCGTACTCTTTCAACAGAATTCCGGTATTATCGGTGTGGAGATCGCATCATGCATTCTCAACTTATGGACCGCAGAGACTTCAAGCAACAAAATGTATATTATATGAACAACTGTTAGGATGTTGCATGGGGCGGAAAACCAGAGACCCTCAGTTGTTGGAGGCTGGGTTGTGTCTATTTGAATCAGCCTGTTAAATGCTCTGTAACAGATGCATCCCCCTTGAGGACCAATGGCATCAGCAACAAACTTCTCTATTGTGTTGTCTATTTCTGGGGGGTATAAATATGTGTGCTCCAACACTGGGTCTTGGTCTTCTTGCTGAATGCTGACTGACGAGGGGTTTCTTGCTGATGCCTAACATCTGGACCAGAGAGCGCTGCATATGTATACTGTAATTGGGTCTGTATAATTCCTTTGCGCCGAATTGTGTATGGATCAATAGCGTGTAACTGACTGTACTTTTACTTGAATAATACTTTGTGCTTTGGAACCACACATTCCAAGTCTGGAGTCTTTACTTACTGTATGACTGCGTACGCAAAATAGTGTCATCCTTAGAGGTTTATAGGTAGGATATTAGAAGGTATAGGCAGGGGTATATAGAGGTTCTAATATAGATTCCTTAGTTGGGGGCTCATAGTGAAGTCACTTACCTACTCACACGGCACATACGGTTATCGATATCTCAGCAAAGGGTGGTGTGGCCACATGCAGGGTTTACCTGCAAACGCTTGGTGCTGAGAAGTCGCTACCTGTTTTTGTGTGAGTCAAGGAAGCTGACTAGAATCCAGGGACAAGAGAGGAAAAAGTTTGTTTTCCTTTGTTGATAGAACCTAACGTTTAAAGGGGTGCCGCAATATTGAGTACGCGGCTGAGTCGCAGTTTTGCGCACAGTAAAGATGCATTTTTGCATACGCAGCTAAAAAGTTGTCATACGGTTGTGTGGTAGTCGCATTATTGTGTATGCGACTGGTCGCACAATAGCGTATACGTACTTCCGGTTGTGCTGCCACGTGTTTAAATAAAGCCGTTGAGGTTTACATTTTTCAATTGTTATCAATATCTGGGTTAACGTGTATTTTTCTGCACAGGAAAAAGTGTGTAACAGTGAGTATTTGTTGTGAGTATTTGTTGGTAGGGGTAAATTGTTCCCTACAGTTAGAGGTACCGTATGACCTTTAAGGGCTAGGTGCTAGCCGCTCGGAAAGCAGCTTACCGTTCAGTACACAGAGCAGGTGTATGGTTTGTTATTTTTGTTAGGGACCGGCTCTCACTGTGACTGCAGTGTTCAATAATTAGGTTGGGTTGTTTGAGCATTGTAGTTGAGCCGCACTAGAAAACTTGTGATTGTGAGCTGAGAGATAATAGATGAGCGGGGGCATCTAGAAATTTCTTCCGTAGGTGAGCGGGGGCATCTAGAGATTTCTTCGGTAGGTGAGCGGGGGCATCTGGAAATTTCTTCCGTAGGTAAGTGAGAGTATCTAGATTGTCTTTCACCAATTTAAATCTTTATTGAAAAAGCTTAGGGTTCTCCCAGGATGAGGGCCAAGCAATCGGTAGAGATGTTAAATGATTTGCTGCTGTTGGAGGCACCACTTGGGTCGGCGCAGCATATTATGCATATTAAGTATGGTGCCAATGAAACCAGGTATTGTGATTTATGGTTTAATATGACGAGGAAGAGTGTTAGACCGTTTTCCAGAATTGGTAGTTTTGATAAAAATTTACTAGATAATGTCCAGGATCACATCAGTCTGATGCGCTCCCGAGAGAAAAAAGTAAAATATTATGACTGTTTAAAGTTGTGGCAGCATGAAGGGGATGCGTGGCTTAAAAATACGCAAGCAACGCAAACTAGCGTTGTGAGCACATTGCCAGAGAATACATCCGCGATGCTGAATTGCAATACGGGCGAGCCGCAAAATGACGCGCACGTGCGGCGAGGTAGCGTTGTGGAGAGTATTGTCAGCAGTTCACGCTCACCTCCCCCACCTTATGTGGATGGAGGTGCAAGTACAGTTACCAAAAATACCCATAAAAATGTAACAAGCAATTTGTACCCTCTCTTAAGCAACCATAAGGAAAATGTTTATGATGTGGATGATGAGCCTATTGTAATGTCTGCCATTTCCCATGCTGTGCAAATGATAGATGCTGCATCACCACAATCATGAGTGGTGCCGCCATCTTCATCGGTAACAGCAAGGGAAGTGCTAACACTCTACACCCGTAGAGGAAGTTGTTAATACCATACGTAGCAGCAACAGATCAAACCCCCAGCCAGGTAACAAGATCAAAGGTAGCAGCGCTGCTGGTCTGCATCCCATTCGGGCAATAACAGTTCCGAATGGAAATGCAGATGCGAACGGTGTAGTGCCCACGAGGGAAGTGGTAATGCATTGTCCTTGGACAAGAGCAGAACTAAATTCCATCATAAATGATTTCCCCGATCCCAAAAAGGAACTAGCCAAATGTCAAAGATTTTTGAGGAATTTGGGTAATTCTCATGAGCCAACTAATAAAGATTGGCGTGTGGTGTTAAGGGCCTGTCTACCATACAATACCGATGTGACAAAATTTATCACAGATTGTGTATTGGATGGTGACGTTCCCTTAACAGACCAAGTAAATCAAGATAATATTTCCCGCATCATAACTCGATTGGGTATATATTTTCCAGTAGTAGTCAACTGGAACAAAATTTTCACCATAAAGCAAAAGGAGAGTGAATCTGCAGAAGATTATTGCGACCGGGCTCTGCAGGCTATCGCCCAGTACACTGGGTTAAAAGATATTAAAGATAGCACTCACCACAGGGGAATGATAGTAAGGGTACTCATGGACGGTCTGAAAGACGACTTAAAGACTCGGGTTCAGACCTCACAACCTGGCTGGAGGGGAGTCACAATAGATACACTCATAGAATCTGCCATAGAACATGATAAAAATATCACAAAGAAGAGAGAGACCCAGAGTGAAAAACTAATGGCTGTCAGTATCCAAGCTCTGGAAGGAATGACAATAACATCACAGCCAACCGACACACCTGCACCCACACACACATCTGCACCTGAACAGTTACACGTCCTCACCAATCCCACACCACAGCAAACACATCCTTACCCCACATATCATACACAACCACAGGTCTCATGCTACCCACAAACTTCATACCTCCCACCATACCCTTATCCTCCCTATCCTTACCCATACCCACCATCTTTTCCTCTTGCTCAACTCCCACAATAATCCTTTCATCCACCCCGTTCAAAAAGATGTTTTAACTGTCACCAAGTGGGACACATACTGCAAAGTGAAGAACACCACACATGAACACGAGTTTCCCATGGGTTCATAGGCAACTCCAGTATCTTCTCCCAGGCCTTATAAGACTGTTTACAATCTTTTCAACCTGCCGATGGATCTGTTCTAGTGTAAGATGTGGACGATTTATTGTTGTATTTAGGTCATGTTTAAATGATATTAAACTGTTGTGCTTTGTCTCCCACTCACAGGACACAAGGTTGCTAAGGATAAACGGCAGCCATGCCAGGCTAAGGTCGAATACTCGGAATACTATCCAACCCAGTGGCCCAGGCATTATTTAGAGCAGTAGCTATTAATAACAAGATTTAATTGCAGGAACCTGTATGCAGATACTATGTGCTGTATTCAGAGGCGGCCGTACGGTCTACGACCGCACGGCCGCCTCGATGTTTGTCTAGTGCGCATGCGCACGAGGGAGCCGGCTCCTTCGTGCGCATGCATGAGTCCCGCTATGAGCGACAGCGCTGGGGGGTGAGCTGTCAATGTTGATTGACAGCTCGCCCCGTTTGGAAGGCGGGCCGGGGGGGTGGCAGCCCAAACGGAGAATGGGAACGCCTGCCGTTTGAGGGAGGCCCCACTGATATCACTAGTGATGTCAGTGGAGAGCTTCCGGCTCTGACAGAGCCAGAAGCTCTCCGTGGCTTAGAACAAGTGAGACCCTACCCTAGGGTCTCGTCGAAAGCGATCATTAGAGCTGTGGGTGTTAACCCACAGCCTAACGACCGAAACAGAGGTGGCCGGCCAGGATGCAAGAGGCCGCCCAGTTTCTGAGCGACCGCTTGCATCCTCCGACTGCCTCTGAATGAGGCCCAATATCCCTAGAATTATTAAAAGTGATAGGGGGACTCATTTTACAGGTGACGTTTCTCAGAACATGTGTAAGGTGATGGGTAATAAAACCAAGATCATTCCAGACTGTCATTTCTTTTATCTGTCCCCCCTTTGAGATACTGTTTAACAGGCAGCCTCATGTGAGAATATGATAATGAGGTTACTGTGCAGTGTATCACGAAGATGAGTAAGAACAACTGAAATTGAAAATGTTTTTTTCCAACATGTCTGATGCAAACTGTCATGATGTCAAACCTGGGGAATTTGTTATGATCCGACTTTTTTTTAGCTCAGGTTGTTTGACTGATCGGTGGAAAGGTCCGTATCTGACGTTGTTGACGATAACGCATCCTCAAAGGGTGGCCGGGGAAGATACATCGGTCCATTCCGCTCACTGTAGGGAGGTTAACCGGCCGGTGGAGATACAAGGCAGAGACAGGGCCGATGGCGTGGACCTGTCGATTGCGAGCTTGTGCCGGGAGGATTGAAAAGGTGACGGTGAGATATCTGAGCTAAAGAAATGTGTAGATCAGTGCTTCCAGCAATGGAGTGGTCTGCTGTGGTCATCCTAGTTCTGTTTTTCCAGAGTTTCTGTCGTGATGATCTGTTTGGGGATACTCAGTGTCTGTGATGGAGGACCGATTGAGGAAATGGGAGCTGATGGCAGTGCTGATGGAGTGGAATCAGGAGGAGTGCAATGCCAATCAGGGGAGTGTCTGACCATTCTTAGTACTGTTATTGTGTCACCTGGGAAGAGTAGCCCCAGAAGTTATGACCCTCACACATGTTGAAATGCTTGGTATACATATATTTAGACATGCATAGAATGTATTATTGAAATGTTATTTTTAAAACACCTCAGATAATGTAAAGTCTAAATTCCCCTTCAAGACT
Organism: Taudactylus pleione; assembly: GCA_031769625.1. Lineage (NCBI taxonomy): Eukaryota > Metazoa > Chordata > Amphibia > Anura > Myobatrachidae > Taudactylus > Taudactylus pleione. The sequence continues at coordinate 3,293,490 of JAUIMM010000334.1, forward strand.
GCTTTTATAAGACTGGTGCATCCCCACACCTTTCACATGATCTTCCAAGATCCGCTGTGTGCGTATAATAGTAGTTTTATGTCCCCACTCAGTGACACCTTATTGATGGATTAAGAACCACCTTGTGCCATCCCATAATAACACTAAATAATATGTAAATGTAAGCCTAAATTAAATTCTAAATAGCAGATTGTGATAGCATGTTGTTCACTATCAAAGGGTGGACTGTCGAAGCTGGATTATTGGCTGAGACAAGATCAGTTTAAAATTGAATCACAGTGACACCATCTTGCGACTGACTGCAAGACGCCATTTTGCGAATTGCCGCCTAAGCGCCATTTTAGATAAACTCACTCTTTAGTACATGTGGCGATATTACTATTAGCATCATGCGATTGCATCTGTGACCATCACCATAAGTTACGGCGATTCACCAAAAGCCCATTTCATGACTTTACGTAGTTTGGGTGCTCTGGATAAAGTGTATATTATTATAATTCCCCTAAAGGATATATTGCATTAGCTAAACAGAGCAAATGGCAACGTGAACTAGCCTGTGTAGACAAGCTTCCTGGATATAACGTCTGCTCTCACTCCAGGTGGCCCTGCTTGAATACACACCTTACATTAGCAGGTTTCCTGCAATAAAAATACCTTCAAAGCCAAGAGTATTATCTTAGGTTTTGGGTCTTGTAGCTGTGCTAATTTGCATTTACATAAGAGCCTGGGAGAACAAAGGACTTTACTTTTCCTTTGGGAAGGTTGGGGGCTGCTGAGAGAGGGGGGCGTGTGGAACTATAAGGCTCAGCATTCCACACTGCTAGGTGTTCACTTAGTTTAAGTGAGGTTTAAGTGCACCATTTCTCATACACACATTAATATGCACAATTGCGCTGGTAACTAATTGCATATTAGCGAATGCATAAGATCCTATATGAAAACGCTGTTCATTAGCTTTATGCGCACGCATCTGCTCCAAGTTAACTAGCGTCTTTATGTCAAACCCCGCATACTCACACACTACATATCCACATACAAGGTTCCATAAGCTTTAAGGGATAAGATTTAAGTTTGTTCATTTAGTATAAATGCTGTGAACTAAAGATTATTTGGTAACTAAGGTTTTATACATGCTAAGTAAGCCGTGTTTGGTTTTGTACTGATGCGTACTCTTTCAACAGAATTCCGGTATTATCGGTGTGGAGATCGCATCATGCATTCTCAACTTATGGACCGCAGAGACTTCAAGCAACAAAATGTATATTATATGAACAACTGTTAGGATGTTGCATGGGGCGGAAAACCAGAGACCCTCAGTTGTTGGAGGCTGGGTTGTGTCTATTTGAATCAGCCTGTTAAATGCTCTGTAACAGATGCATCCCCCTTGAGGACCAATGGCATCAGCAACAAACTTCTCTATTGTGTTGTCTATTTCTGGGGGGTATAAATATGTGTGCTTCAACACTGGGTCTTGGTCTTCTTGCTGAATGTTGACTGACGAGGGGTTTCTTGCTGATGCCTAACATCTGGACCAGAGAGCGCTGCGTATGTATACTGTAATTGGGTCTGTATAATTCCTTTGCGCAGAATTGTGTATGGATCAATAGCGTGTAACTGACTGTACTTTTACTTGAATAATACTTTGTGCTTTGGAACCACACGTTCCAAGTCTGGAGTCTTTATTTACTGTATGACTGCGTACGCAAAATAGCGTCATCCTTAGAGGTATATAGGTAGGATATTAGAAGGTATAGGCAGGGGTATATAGAGGTTCTAATATAGATTCCTTACCCCGGGGAGGGTGCCTATCCCTACGTCCCTCCAGGGGTGCCTAAACACCCCTCTGAAGAAACCAGTAAGGAGAAATGCATTAGGGCTCAGTATTTGGACACTCTATGATTCATTTGGAAGCCCTTTTACTTACTGCTAGTCCTGCTCTTCATACTCACCTCAGACGGCGGCACGCTCCCTCCCCCACTGCTGAATATAAAGGAACACCTTGTGGCTGTCGGTCTACGTCTGGGGTTATATCTTGGCGCCATGCCTACCATCCGGAATCAGCTTGGTGAAAGAACAACTACACAGGGTGGGAGAGGTAGAGGTAAGCGCTGGCCACTGATATAAGAACTGAGACTGTGCAGGCATCTTAATTACAAAGTTTTCTAACCCAAAGAGCAATTTTACTAATCGCGTTATTCTATTATCAGGAGTACGGATTCTTCTATGCTCAACTATATTGGAATTTTCCTTTGCTTTTTTTTTCAGCAGCTGCAAGTGATGTGGTGAATTGATACAGTACTGATACATTATTTCTCTGTACTCCTACTAACACTACTAAGGGAGTTTGTCTTATTTGTGTATTGACATTTGTTTTAACATTAATGTTTTCCAATTATGGTATTTTTATTATGTGTTATTTTTAAATCTTTAAATAAATACTATCATCAAGAGCTCTCTTTGAGAAATATATATTTTTTAGGGTTAGGCTAGGGGAAGGGGGGGTTAGGGTTAGGCACCACTAAGGGAGAGTTAGGGTTGGGGGGGGAGAGAAGGGTTAGGGTACTTACCAGCCCTAGTCGGGATCTTCAGTGTTTGGGCTTCTGGTGTCAGTATTTGGTCTGCCAGGAATAGATCCAACGGCATTACATACCTGTCTGAAATTTTCAATGAGTTGTTCAAGATATTACCTAATTATGGAGAACCCTGCTTAACCAATTATTGTGTAGCATAGTGGTCTGCATTGCTAACTCACATCGCCAGGGTCATTGGGTTCGATTCCAGAGAGTGCCCAATTTGTGTGGAGATTGTTGGGTCCATTAGGCTGCGGGAGGGAGGGGTTAGGGTTAGACTGCGGTAAAGGTGGTTTGGGGTTAGGGGGAGGTCAGGGGTTAGGGTAAGGGTACTTACCTGCAGGTGTCAGGATTCTGGTTGTCAGGATGCTGCTGTCAGTAGTCTGACCACCGGCATCCAGACCACTGGGATCCTGTACCCAGCCCCCCAATACAAGCCAGTTACATAGCAACTCAGTTGCAAGTGATAATGTGTCTGAGATGTCACTAGTTGCATACACCTTTTTCTTGAGCATATGCAGTGCAAACACACACAAGAAGATACAGTGCACACATGAGCTTGTGTACAATTCTGCATTAGCCACCACATGTTCTCCCCATGTTTGTGTGGCTTTTCCACCAGGTGTTTGGGTTTCCTCCCACACTTCAAAAACATCTGAGTAATTGAAGTGGCTACTGGCAAACATGGACCCTAGAGCGTGAGCTAGGAAGTTTAGACTATAAGTGCTCCAATGGGGCAGGGACTGATGTGAATGAATACATTCTGTGTACAGCATTGGGTAATACAATGGGTGCTGTATAAATAAATTGTTATAAATAAATAATAATTGAGTTTGCAGCCCCTCAAGGTCGGCCTGCACTGCTCATAATCAACCTGATTTTTTTCATTGAACATAAAGATGCTCCATTTGCATCTGAGCGAGAATGCTTTTGCAGACTGTACATGACCATGTCTGTATTTTGAGTTGACATCATTTTATCAGATATTTGTAACCTTACATTTAGTTCTGAAGCAAACATGAGTCATCACCATCAATTTCAAAAGTTGTGCTTGGTTAATGTAGGTGCAAAATGTATGTCTCTTTGCTAACTTCCACGCATCTCACAGAAGCTCACTTATCTTATATCCACAGAGCCCCAGTGTACTGCCCAATAACACCCCTCATCCACCTCTCCAAGCTCAAGAGTCAGCAAGGTTAAGGCATACGTACATCTAAGTCTCCTTAAAATTATAGTCACATATTGGCAACTACAGTATAAATGGGTTTTGTCATTTAGTGCATTGCTTAGAATGTAAAACTTATGAAATATTTTAACCTATTAACTAAACATCCTTATGGACAACAATAGCTACAGAAAACTCTGTAAGCTAAAATGAAATGAATAAAACCTGGTAGCGGTGAATAAACCTATTTCTTTAACTCGGCTATTTTCCAAAAAAATATTTATTAAGTGCTTTCGACAGGCAGCTTCAATCATCCGCCACTCGTGTGTAATTGTTCAGATCTGTCTCTCCTGGCAGACTGGTTTAGAACCTGTGCCATTTCCTTGCACTGCGTAAAAGACTTGATCTGTTCTTTAAATGTACCATAACCGAATGATGTACCTAAAGATAATAAAATATCCCTTTTGTTATTTATGTTTTAAAATATTTTATAATAGCACAAGTGCACTTTGAGGGAGAGCAATAATAATAAAACACAGCAGCCCCTGGATGGTTGAAGGCACTCTGCCACTTTGCTTTCTATTTTACAGGACACTTGGGGCCCAAAGCTTTTCTTGCCGTTCTGTGCATTCTAGTGCATTATTACTTTCCAAATGCATACTCTGTTGGGTGTTATTGAGTATTTACACTACACTGCAGGCTCCAGATATCACACATTCCAGCTCAGCTGTTAAATCAATTCTTCAAGTCTTACATTTTATCTGTATTGATTTGATGGGGGGGTAATTATGTTGGATTTCTTGCGTGACTTGGTGTGTGATTTTAAAATTATTTTATACCTTAATTACATGCTGCCAATATTGGCAGGGATAGATGGGTATTTGTAATACGGTAGTTAAAAATATGTGTATGGGCAGTTAATGTATGTATTGATCAATAGCTGAGGATTCTCTCTTGAGACAATGGCAAGGTACAGATCTGTCTATGGAAATAGTGTAAAGTTCTACACACAGACTGCGGAGCCTGAATTCGAAATAATGAAATATTTGTAAGCAAGGCATAAATATAAAACTAGATAAATCATATTTGTCACTTTCTATAGTGCTGTTTCTGTGTCTTCTGTGCTCATCTCTCTTCTTCTATTCAGTTTTGACTCTTTTCAATATTTAATTCTTTACCTGACTATCTGTCGTTTATTAAAAGGTTTGTCCGCACTGGAGAAGGAGCTGAAACGTTTGGTCATCTAAGATTGGAGATAGGCTGGAAATTCCAAACCAAAGGTGTGTATTTCATACGGTCCATGAGTGTGTAAATGCTGCAGCCTTCCAACCAGGTGCCATGTTCAATGCGTGTGGCCCATCCCAGTAACATCAATGCCTGCTATGGGTCAAGTCTTCCAACACTCATCAGCGTTGATACCTCTATAATTATAGGCTGGGTGCACTTATTTACCTTGTGTTGTGCTAATATGCAAAATTAGATTTTTGCTAGATGAGATATTTAAATGAGATTCAAGAGCTGGGGATAGAACCTTTTCTGATTAGTTGGCAGCTGCAGAACCTCTTTTTTCTGCAAAATTACTTTTTTTGTAGGGGTGATCAAAAGTTGCTGGTAGTCTGGAGTCAATGGTACGTTCAATGGTACAGCTTTTGTACCCTCCAGGAACATTTTTTTACCCATAAAATAAAAATATCCACATAACGTTCAAATAAGAAACTTGTTATAAACAGTTGCAATGTCCCTTACACTGATAATTAATGTAAGACTTAAATGAGGGTGAAATGAGCAATATTTTAAATTTAAAAATAATGGATTAATAGGGATGATCCTGAAGTGAAAGTAAATTGGACTTTAATGTTTTGAACGCGCACCCAGAATCCCGCTAAAATGGTGGAGTGTGGGTAGAATTGTTATCCACTAGGTCAGGGATGGGGAACCTCAGGCCTGGGGGCCGTATAAGGCTCGCAGAATCATTTGATCTGGCCCTCGGAGCTTCTTTTTCTAGTCCCATCTGGCTAGTAGGGTGCCTAGAATGGCACCCTGCAGCCAGAAACTATGCAGCAGTGCTGCCTGGAACATCCCTAAGATGCTCCAGGCATTGCTGCAATCACCAGCGATTGTGGCCCCGCCCCTATGTGAAGTCACATGGAGGGGGCGTGGCCTGCAACGGGCATGCAAATAATGTTATCTATATCAAAATGGCCCTCAGCAGATAAAAGGTTCCCCACCCCTGCACTAGGTGGATGGATAGGCAGATTTTCATAAAACTAAACACTTTTATTGACTTTTAATTTAGACACACCATACAGTTAATTCGGCAGGGTCAGGGGGAGGTTGTTTATAATCGTGATGCTTTTATTCACACAAATATGTCTATTAGAGAATATAAATGTCCATGTTCTCTTTTTCCTGACCTTTGAATGGTCTGTTTCAGCATTGCTCGTCTAACATATTGGGGCAGATGTATGAAGCTGTGGAAAGTGATAAAGTGCATAGCAGTGCTCGAAGTGGGGCGGTATACGGCGGTATGACATACCGCCACTTCCTGCCACCACTTAGTTTTTGCCACATTAAAAAAGGTACCAGCATTGGGATCATATATGGGATCCCAACGCTGGAACAGCAGCGGCATTGCATAGAGATGTGTCCCGCTGGGGACACATCTCGATGACGGCGCTGGGATGGAGGCAGCCAGGAGCTACACTGACATCAGTTAGGTGCAGCCGCCAGCCAATCCTGGTTCGCGGATTAAAAGAAGGGGCTGCCACCAGCCAATCATGGCTCGTGGCCCGCCAGCCAATGAGAAGCTGCCAAGTGGCAGCTTCTCATTGGCTGCCGGCCAGTGCCGGCTTTAAAATGCCGCTCAGTCCGAGGAAGCATCTCTCTCCACTCGGTTGGGAGCCACCGAGTGCTGTTCCTTAGATGGCGTCAGCGCGCAGCTCACATAGGTAAGCCTGGTCTTCAATCCCCAGCGTGACTAAGGCTGCAGGGACAGTGCAAGGTGGGGTGAGTACGTGCACTGCTTACCGCTCACTGCCGACACATGAAGGGGGGGGGTTGGAGATTGAAAGTTCCATACCCCCACCTCGCAATTTCCACTTCGTGCACTGGTGCATAGTGATAAACGACCAACCAATCCGCTCCCACCTGTCATTTTTCAAATACAGCCTGTAACATGACAGTTGTGAGCTGATTGATTGGTCGTTTATCACTCTGCACTTTATCACTTTCCAGAGCTTCATACATCTGCCCCATTGTTTGCTCTTGGTCCATGAATGAAACACACATGGGGAAATTTGAAAAACTGGAGAGTTCCTGGTGAGTTTCCCATGGCTTTCAATTAACTTAATAGATGTGACTAGTATAAAAGTGACCAGTACTCCGCCAGAATCACTCTTGACTGGATGCAAGTCACCGTACCAATATTTTTTATGTCAAATACACAAGTCGTCCGATGGAATAGACTGTGGTTTGTACACCTTCCAGTTAAGTTGACTGACTTCAACTCCTAGTAATGATGACGGTCTGCTTTGAGTTCAACTAACCACATTTTACACTGAAGTCAGGGGTAGCCTCTATAATTAATCACCACATGCTGTATAAGTTGTATGAGGGCTATATATTTGGAATAATGCCATAAATGAAGTAAGATTATGAATCACATGAAATAGGAATGGTATAGACGTACGCCAAACTTATCACAGGTAAAAATATTTGAAAGTACAGTAGGATTGAAAAAAGGAGACATATGTACGCCAGGGTTCTTGTCAGTAACTATTGAATGTCATTAGTATTTTACAGAACTTTTTTATGCAGACCATAACGTTTTCCACATTGTGTTATAAAACCAAGCATAATAACAAACAACAACAAATTCTCCTACTACACAAGTCTTCTAAACCCCCCTAATAAAGTGTAACACAAGCCCCGGCTATATGTTATTCTCCCTCCACCCATTCCCAGCTATAGCTTCTGGGGACTGACAGTAAAATTGCCTTCTGGGTAAACCAAACTATCTACTCAACTCCATTGGTATGGTGGTTGGTGGTGGAGAAAGTGGCAGCGTAACTGCTTGAGGTCCATGCCGAGATCTCAGGATTCCTACCCAAGTCCTACTGGTAAAGTGGGAGTAAATAGTCTCTGTACAGTGCTCTATTATATGGTTGCGCTATATAAAAAATGATCTATAAATAGTAAATAAGGGGGTGCTTAATTATTAGCAGAGAGAGCGTTTACAATATGGTCTAGAGGTTACAGCAAACAAGTATTAAAACAACCTTGTTTTAGCCTACATTGGTTCTATGGCCCTGATTCAGAGGCGCTCGCTATTTGCGAGCGCTCACTCTGAATCAGGGCGAGCGTTTTTTTTTTTTTACCCCAGCCTCCAGGCCACTCACTAAGCTGTGGGTGACCACCCACAGCTTTAGCGGGCATTCTGGCGATGGTTGCGATTATCACGACCATCACGCTTGCGACGAGACCCTTGTGGTTGGGTCTCGTCCACCGCAAGCCCCAGTGAACTTCCTGCTCTAATAACAGGAAGTTCACTACTGACATCACGTGTGATATCTGTAAGGCCGCCCACAAACAGCAGGCGTTCCTTCGGGAATGCCTCCGTCTGTGCAGCCACCCCACCCCCCACCCCCCCGGCCCGCCTACAAAACGGGGCGATCTGTCGATCAACATCGACAGCCACCCCATCATGTAGCGAGCCCTGGAGCGAGTGATTTCTCACCCGCTCCGGGGCTCGCGTGCGCACTGCCCGGCCATCGACCCACTTGCGAGCGGGTCTGAATCAGGCCCTATGTGCGATCATGTCCTCATTAGCAAACTTTAGTCATCATCAGTAATTTTATTTAGTTTTTAGTCAAGCTTTGGCCCTCATGTTTATAAGTAGTGATTCGTACAGAAAATGATTTCAAAATATTTAAGGGAATGTAAAACACCCCACACCCCAAGCAACGGGCCACCATCAGAGAAGTGTGCAATCTATACTCTCTCACATGAGATCTAATTTGTTCCACAAAAAAAAAACAACAGCCCAGAGGACAGAGGAAATATGTATTTTGCCCTCCCAAACAGGGTCTCATATAGATCCTTTTTTCATTGTTTTCTGATTGGCTTAAATATTAAACCAATCAGAAGTCTTTGGAGTCCATATACAAAGCTGTCTTCTAGTCTTGTATTTTGTGCTTATTTTTTTTTCTCTCTCTTCTAATCTATTGAGCTTCAGGATTGAAGGACTAATGGGCTCAATCAGGATTAATAAAATTGATTTATAATTGTTAAAATGAAGTTTGTATCTACAACATTATGGTCATGTTCATCATAATATTATTTTCATCATCATGCACCTCAATAAATGCAGGAAAAAATGATGGATGAACCAGATCTCTGCAATTACTGTGAGAGGTGATATAGTGAGTATAATCCTTAAGCTAATACTGCACATAGGCCATAATACACACATATGTTATTCACTGTTCTTCACAGTTAACTTTCTCCAGTCACACAGAAGCAGAATTCTTTAACCTAAAAAGTCACCTCTGCAGGAGATAGAGCTGCTGCAAAACTGTAATTAATTAAGTTGACCCCAGGTCTGGAGTCCTATTTTCCTATTAAACTAATTCAATACCATATGTTATAAATGATGTACTATTATACATCACCGCGTACAGAATTCGAAATCTATTATTGACTTGGGAACACTAGGGGCATGGGATAACATGCATATACAAAACCATATCAATAATCCTGTTGTCATTGTTTACTTTAATTTGTGAGATGCAGTAAAATGATAATACATAATTAGTGTGATTACTCCTAGTTTGGAAGTTATTAGATGAAAACTAAATATATACGGAATATATTTTAGTAGTAGTGGAACATAATAAATAAAGATAGCAGCAGTGGTAGTGTTGGATCCTTGAGTTAGTGCATTGTGGGTCCCAAAATGTATGTTACAGTTCCTGGGTTGTCGACAACTATTGAGCTAACTCCACAAAGGCATATTAGAAATGAGCGGTTCGGTTTTTACTCAGCTACGTTCGGTTCTGAAAAAAACTTAACTTTTTGGGTATCCATCTCTCCCCTGCTTTGGATAGCCAATAAGATAATGTCTTCAGACCTGAATTTGTGTTAAGTTGGCGAAAAGAACCGAGTTAACACCGGACTGCTCATCTCTAATCAAAATTAGAATTAATGGTTTCATACAGGCTCATCCCCACCATTGCATTCTAGAATGTTAGTGTAGTATGTAAAATTGACTATACTGCATAACCTATTTACTGCATTAACATACCTGGCTAGTTGAATATATTGTGAAGGTGGAAGCACAATGCACAAGCACAATAGTTATGGTGCATACACACGGTCAGATTTTTCCTTCAGATATGAACGATAACGATTTAAAAATCGTTCAGTCGTTCATATCTGAAGGAAAATCGTTCATATCTGACATGCCTGAACGATGGACGATCAACGATGCGCGTTCCCGATGGTCAGATAACGATTTCTGACATCTGATGTGTTTGCAGTCAGACTTGGACGATTCCATTCATTTTAATGCAGTCAAAAATCGTTCAATCGTTCAAATCGTTCAAAACTTTGGTAAAATCGTTCAAATCGTTCAATCGTTCAATCGTTCATCTGACAAATCTGACAAGTCTGAAAAATCTGACCGTGTGTATGCTCCATAATACATGCACAAAAAATGAATGACAATAAATATCTCCTCCAGCTGTGGCGGGACTGTGTGGGAGGTGATGGCTCTGCTAGCATTTAGCATTACCATGATGGAGGCATGACTGCAGTCCGGGTCCTTTGCAGACATGTCTCCTCTACAGCGGCAGTGGTGGGTACTGTGTGGGAGGTGGTGGCGCCGCCAGCTGTTAGCATTACCATGGGAGCATGTCTGCGGTCCGGGTCCTCTGCAGACATGTTTCCTCTACAGCGGCAGTGGTGGGTACTGTGTGGGAGGCTCCATTCGGCTCAGCAGCTGCTACATTGACACAGCAGCTGCAGTGTAAAAAGGCGGGAAAACACTTGGGGGCGGGCTCTTAAGTCAGTCAGTCAGCCAATCAGGGAAGGAATGAGCAGGCATCATGGAAGTACACTCTATGCTCCAGATACTGAGAACACTGAAAAGTGTTACATTAGGAAGGAGTGAGAAGATACAGAAAAGTGTTCCATTAGTAAGTAACAGTTTACCAAAACATTACATTAGTAAGTAGAAGTTGTTAAAAAGTGTTTTAGTAAGAAGTAGCAGTTTAAGGGGCCTATTCAAGATCACTTAATTCTACAAAAGCAGGTGAAAATGAACATTTTCACCTGCAATTGTAGAAATTTAGTGTTCGGGCCATTCATTAAGAAGGTAAACAGGAGATATCACAGATATTGCCTACTTACCTTCCTCTGGCGGAATGGCCCACTGACCCCATACACTAGTATGGAGACAGAGTTCATCAAGCTCCTAAAATATAATATTTTTGGAGCTTGACTGAGGGGGCATTCCCATTTTCAGGTGGCGTTTGCTCCCACTAGCTGCTATGGGAAGGAGGTCTGGGTTGTGAAGAGGGATCTTTTCGAATCCCTCCACCCCAGTCCGGCTCCTTCCGCCGGACGTCGGGGTTCTTGTGCGCATGTGTGACCTGTAGGTCACGTATGTGCACTTGTGTCACTGCTCTGAAAGGAGCAGTGAAAAGTTCAGTGGAGACAGCTGATTTTCGGATCAGCTGTCTCCGCGCCGGAGCAATAATGAATTGCTCCGAAGCTCGTGGCGAGATGAAATGTCAATTATCAGGGTCGATAGTTAACATAAGGCCTGATTCAGCAAGTAACAAACGGATGCAGACGCACACAATCAGCCGATGTTCGCGGACTGTACATGCGTCTGGGTCGCAGTGCACAAATCTCTTACTGCATCCGCAAAAGTGAGTGCAGTGGATACTCAGACCCAGGGAAAAGTGATTGACAGGAAGTGCCATTTGTTGGTGGATACAGGGAGTGGTCGACCGAACACAGGAGTGCCAGTGTGTTTGCACTCCGTTACAGGGGCAGCATAAATTAGCCACTGAGATGCCGGACACAGCCTGGTGTCCTTCTACATGTAGGAAGTCTCTCAACTCCTGCGGCAGGGTCAGGTCTACCTTAAGTCTGCGTGCCGATCAGATTTTACTCGATTTTCCTGAAGTTTTCTCAGCCTTGCACATCAGTACGGACGGTACCGGAGGGTAAAGGGGGTGGCATTATGTAGTGCTGTGCGTCTGCATCTTTGTGCTGCGATTGCCATGTGTTTGCAATCATTAGCATTTTCTCGCAGCGGCCGATAGCGTGCGTCTGCATCTGTGCGTTCCTTGCTGAATCAGGCCCATAATGAATAGACCCCTAAGTGTTAAATTAGTTTACTTAATATTCTGAAGAAATGTACTGATGTTCTGCAGCAGCTTAGTTATGCTAAACTTTTTACATCCTTCAGCGCAGTAAGCATAATGGCTGCAAGCTCTACCTCTCCAACCTGCAATGTACTTTCAGCAGATGTTATATGCAATTAGGACTCTATGTACTAAGCCTTGGTTGTGGATAAAGTACCAACCAATCAGCTCCTAACTCTCACTTTACAGGTAGTGTTTGAAAAATGAGAGTTAGGAGCTGATTGTTTGATACTTTATCTCCGTCCACTATATCTCTCTCCAAGGTTTAGTACATAGACCTATAGTTACTTTCTCCACCAGCACAGTCAAACACATACGCATAACCAGGGGTTAAAGTGGGCCGGAGTGGGGCGGAAATGCGTTCCATCAATTCCATTTGGAGAAGGAACGAGTTCCACCTCCTCCAGCCCACCTTACCCGGCCTGGTTTCCCGGCGCCGCAGGGAGGCTCCAGTTGCCAAAAGCCAGCTGAGATTTTGTTACCATCGGGCACCCAGCTCCTTCCCCATAGCAGCAGCCGGAGGCTGGAGTTTACTCTTGAGTTCCAGCTTTCGGCTCCCGCAGTGAGCACTATGGGAGAGACGTCATGACATCTCTCCCATAGTTCCAAAGAACAGTCAGACTGGACGGCAGCAGACGCAGGATCGGGGCTTGAGGTAAGGATAGTGTTTGTATTTGTAATTGTATTTTTTTGTGTAAGGGGCACTACTAATGGGGGCACTACCAATGGGGGCATTACTACTGGGGGCATTACTGCTGGGGGCATTACTGCAGGGGGCATTACTACAGGGAACACTACTACAGGGGGCATTACTACTAGGGGCACTACTTCTGGGGGCATTACTACTGGGGGCAATACTTCTTGGGGCACTACTACTGTGGGCACTACTAACGGGGACATTGCATAGGGGGCACTGCATAAGGGGCACCACTACTGGGAACACTGCATAAGGGGCATTACTAGGCACCAATACAGTGGGCATTGCATAAGGGGAACTACTGCTGTGGGCATTATGTGTAAGGGGCACTACTACTGTGGGCATTGTGTAAAAGGGGCACTACTGTGTGTCATAACATGAATAAGGGACACTTCTATGTGGTGTAAGGTGAATCAGGGGCACTATGTGCGGTGTAATGTGAATAAAATTGTGCTACTGTGTGGTGTAATTTGAATTGGGGATACTATTGTGTGAACGTGCCCCTTTCATTTGAGATCATGCCCCTTTTTTGCAGGGCACGTCTGAGGTGCACGCTGTCCCTTTATTGAAAAAGTACTGCGCAGAATGCTACAGCAATGGATGCATATTGATTCCCTCACAGCCATGCAGTCTCTCCTTCCAATATGGGGTCAATTTAAAGCAACATATCCCAGGGATTTTGTCTCTGCTGAGTTCTGATATACAAGGGCTATCATCCAGATTCCTTCAGATGTGCAGTCTTCCCTTACAATATGGTGCCTTTACCAGGGACATTTACCAGGAATTCTCCTTTCTTCTCATACCAGGGCTGTAACTAGGGGTGTGCAACTTATGCCATTGCACAGAGCGCAAGGCCCAGGGGACGGGACCATTGTTGTCCCAAAGCACCTGCATGTGGCTTGCAGAGTACCTGGAATGGCACCCTGCAGCCAGTGGCAATACTGCAGAACCGCCCAGAGCACTGCAGGCACCCTGCTGCCTGTAGAGCTGTCTGGAGTGTGATTAGGACGGTCTGGGCAGTGTTTTACTTTGTGTTTTACTTCGCAGAGTCAGCAGTCACATAACCTTGGTGTGACATCATGACATCAGAGGTTTAGGGGATGGGGGCATCACAGAGACACCTTGTTTGCTGACTTTGACACAGAACTTTCTCCATCAGGATACCCCTCTAACCACGCTGCTAGCTTGCAATAGTCCCACCTCACCAGCCAGGAGCATCTTAAGAGAGGAGGGGGCCCATGTGCATTCCTGTCCAGGGCCCCCTCCTCTCTCCCCGGTGGCCAGCAGCTGAATGGCGCGGCTGGCCAGCCACCGCAGCATCAGTAGACTCTGGGCACTAGGGTGTGCCCAGAGTCTACTGCCCATATGCAGATCGCCGGGGGAAATGGCACTGCCGCCATTTTCCTAGCGATTGCCTCATGTGCGAAACACCGGAAAAATTACCGCGGCTGTCATTTTCCCACGTTTTGTGCAGCGCTGAGACAACTCGACGCGGGACATCGGAGAGGTAAGTTTTAGATAATATGGGTGCAGGGTGTGCGGTGCAGGCCCCCCCCTTAACTCGTGTGCACCACACACCCTGCCCCTGTCAGCAGCACTTCTCTCAGGGATCCTTCATACACAACATGAAACACCCTCACAACAATAGTGTCTGTATGTACTCTTCACACTTATTCACAGGAGATCCCTCACTGACCATCTCCTGCACAACAAGGATTTCTACACTGGTCCTCTGCAGGGGTTTCACTCCCCAGCACACACACACGCTCTTCACACCCTCTCACAGAGACACGGCTAGGCCATGTCACTGCACTATCACTGAAGCCTGTGCCTCGCCTCCAGCTGACTTCTGCCCAAATCATCAGGGTAGGGGGGGGGGGTTAGGGGTTCCACATGGAACACCCCTAGATATTAAATTTGTTAAATTCGAGCTAGTGTAATAATCAATAAAAATGAAATTTGTACCCACCAAATGCAGAATCTAGTTCTGTTTATTAACATATTAATTGAGTACTGTGATATTAGGAAGGTGAGGAGCTCCAGAGCAAACATGAAAGGTTATTCCCAGGGCCCACTAAACAGTTCCATCTCTAGGCCTTTGTCTATGCTGCTTTACTGATAATCTAGACGAGTTTTGAAGTATTATATTTAATAATTGTTGTGCCATTATTTCCCTCTCTCCTGGGATTATGGGACTGTGAGTCCAACTGAAAATGCAAATTGCAAAGAGAGAAAAAACATCACTTTTAAGTCCTTATACCACCTTATGGCCATGCCTTCAATTTAGTCCCGCTTTTTCTTTTTTACTCTGTTTAGTCTCATTTATTTCTTAAATTATTGATGACACTGGGAACATCAGGTTTGTATTAAATAAATGTTTATGGTCACCAATATGGTCACCAAATCTGAAACATCAGTTCTTGACTTTGTACTGCACATCTTGTCCATGTGTGTTCCTTGCATCGGGTCCTATGTGCTATGCACCTGAGTATACGGGGAGGCCTTCTGGTCATCACACGCCATAGCCAGAGCCGAGGAAAGATGTTGTGAAGAGGTGTGCCACACAGCATCTGGTACTCCAAGTAAGTGCATCACGGTCACCACACTTATACAGCGAGAGCTGTATAAGTGTGGTGTTTAATTCTTCTGTTGTTCCTGCTCTATACAGTCTTCTAAATTTACTAGTTGGGGCTGATGGAGAGCAGTGATATAGAGCATATCTTGAGTATTTTCACACTGTGCATTTTCCCAAACCAAGTGTATGGAATTACGGGTAATGCAGAGTCATAATCTCCATCTGCAGCTAAAGAGGTGTAACTGGGCTGTAATGGGGTGTATTCAGTGGCGGAACTCCCGGAGACAATGGAATAAGTTGCCGCTGGGCGCCAGCCCTGAAGGGGGCACCTGGCTCCATTGTCACCTGGCCATTCAGGGCACTGCTGAGGAGGAGCTGCATGGAGAAGGCGCTCCTGAGCACCAACTTCCGGGTCCTGCAATGCACTATGGGAGTGACGTCATGACGTCACCCCATAGTTCCGAGGAGCGGGTGACGGGGACATACGGAAGCAGGCACTGGAGCGGGGTTTAAGGTAAGTGTTGTGTTTTTGTGTGTGTGTGTGCGCATGCACGTGCGGGGGGGGCTTACTACTGGGGGCACTACAGGGGGCATTACAGGGGTCTTACTACTGGGAGCACTACAGGGGCCATATTGCTGGGGGCACTATTGGGAGCACCACAACTGGGGGCACTACAGGGACCCTTACTACTGGGGGCACTTCAATGGGCATTACTACTGGGGGCACTGCTACAGGGGGCATTACTTTTAGGGGCATTATTACCAGGGGAATTACTACAGGGGGCATTATTACTACTGGGGGCACTGCACAGGGGGACCACTACTGGGGACACTGTATAAGGGGACCACTACTGAGGGCATAGGGGGACCACTACTGGGGGCACTGTATAAGGGGCACTATTGGGGGCACTGCATAGGGGGACCACTACTGGGGGCACTGTATAAGGGGCACTGCATAGAGGGACCACTACTGAAGGCACTGTATATGGGGTACTGCATAGGGGGACCACTACTGGGGGCACTGTATAAGGGGCACAACTGGGGGCACTGCATAGGGGGACCAATACTGGGGGCACTGCATAGGGGGACCACTACTGGAGGCACTGCAATTGGGGACCACTACTGGAGGTACTACATAGGGGGACCATTACTGGAGGGCACTGCATAGGCAGGCACTGTATAGGGGGACCTCTACTGAGGGCACTGCATAGGGGGACCACTACTGGGGGCACAGTATAAAGGAACTGCATAGGAGAGCGGCAGCAGCTGGGGCTGGCATAGGTGCTGGGAGGGTGGTCAATTTTAATTTGGGGGGTGGGGGGGCACCAACATTTATCTTGCCTCCGGGCACCTGGGATGAAGTTACATCACTGGGCATACTCACATAAACAGTGTTCAGTGATGGCATGTTGACGGAATTGTAGGCTTTGCAGAGTTGACCAGAAGCCTAAATACGCCTGTTTTCAAATAGGTTTTTTTTACCAAGGATTGAGTTGATCAAGATGATAGGTATCAAACCAAGTGTATGCACTTAGGGGTTGACTCAGTAGTGGACAGAATTGCAAAGCTGCAAGCAAGCAGCTTTGCAATTCCGTCCTTACAAATACGCAAATGCAGTAAGAGGCGTCTGACACCCCCAGCTCCATTTGCGATCCCAGCACTGCGACCGAGGTCGCAGGCTGGAATATTGGTGGATGGCGCCGGCCACCTGAGTAAGCCTCAGCTTACGCAGGCTGGCCAGCTTGGGAGGCCAGGAAACAGCATCCGTGGATGCAGATCCTGGTCTTGCCACTCCTGGAAAATGGGGGCAGGATCACGTAGGACCTGGTTTGCGCATAATCGGGACTCTGCATTCAGTATTGCAGTAGCATGCAATGCTGAATCAGCCCCTTAGTTCTTTATGCACAATATGGTAGAAATTATACCCGACTTACGTTCAAATCTGCATCAGCCCCATTGTGTTCAGGCAGTAATACGCCACAAATATAGCTTGCTGAGTTATATTTATTCTTTGTGTATTGCACAATATTTACTTTCAATAATTTTGCTATCATTTCATCCAGACATGCTGCACGTGCTGGTTATGTACTGTATATACGTTATTCTACACAATTACCCTACTTCTCACTTGTCATGGTAATAATTACATGCAGCATTGTGTAATATTTTATAAAATGTCTACTCTATATTGATGTTTCCTGAGCGCTAGTAAGTTATTGCTTTAATTAACTTCATGTAAAATGACTTTGTTAATCCATAGATAAACCTTGATCAAAATATGTCTAGCACAGATCCATGGAATATGTGTGATGTTTGCAGTAAAAGGAACATGGCTTTAAAAGGGACTCGATTATCTAATTTTGCATATTTTTATTTTGGAAAACAATAATAATAAAGTTTGTTGAAGTACAGTATGGGCATTTCATTTATCCCATATGTAGTTCAAGTCAGATGCATTAAGTACATGTGTATGGGAAGGGTTTAGGGGTGCAGATATAATTTATTTCCTTACAGCCAATAGAAAATGGTTGATGTGACATTAAATTTTACATTAACAGAACTGAGGGCCTGACAGATGGCCTGATTCAGAGGTGGACGGAGTTGCAAACCCGCACACAAGCGCACACAAGCGGCTGTGCAATTTCGTCCATTTAAAATGCAAATGCAGAAGGAGGTGTCTGACACCTCCTTGCTGCGATTGCCTGATCCCAGCGATGCCGCCCAGGTCGCAGCCTGGGGCCACCATCGAAACAATCGCGACCATCAGTCGCGATTCTTGTTGATGTTCCATTGGCCAGGCTGCGGGAGATAAAGCTTCCCGCAGCCTGGCCGGGTCCTGGCAGCTTACGAGGCCAGGAAGTCTGCATGCACCTATGCAGAACCTGGCCTCGTCCCTCCCGGAAAACGGTGGCGACTTGCCCCAATTTCCGGGAACGCTGCCAGGGAACACCCCCACTTTGCCTCCCAAACGCCGCAGCCTGTCATCAGTCTGCACTGGGACACACTGCGAGCAGGCTCGCAGTTGGAGGGCTGCACATGCGCAGTACACCTGCTGCGCATGCACAGTCCTCCAAACATCAGAGATGTGCGCTAACCATCGGGTACTGAACCAGGCCCTCAGTACGCAAACCCAAGGATGGCTTATGTATATATATTAGGGGTGAGCGGGTTCGGATTTCTGATCCGAGTCAGATCCGAGTCAGGCTCGACTTTTCCTGCCTGACTCGGATCTGAAATCGAGGCAAAACGTCATCATCCCGCCTTCCGGGTCTCGCGGGTTTTGGATCCTATATAAGGTACCCGCGTCGGCGCCATTTTCTCACTCGGCTGTGGCAGAGCTGGATTAAGGCTTTGGGGGGCCCGGGGCACTTAAGCCAGGGGGGCCCTAAAGTCTAAAATTAAATTCCTAATGGATGGAAAACGGCACTTGGTGTTTATTTACAGAATTTGAAATATACAGCGAGCCGGGGTCGTATAGCAAGTTGTATATTTCAAATTCTGTAAATAAACACTTCGGAGTGCCGTTTTCCATCACTTACGCTGCATCTACTGTACCTGGCACCCTTGACAAAACTTTGGACACTGAAGTGCCCATTACCTCTATACGTATGTATATATATATATATATATATATATATATATACATACACTGTATATTGATTATATATATATATATATTACATATATATATATATATATATATATATATAATACCCCAGGTTCCGTCCATAGTATTAAGCAATACACAGCAGGGAATGGTTGGTGGCACTTACAACATATATAAAAATAAGGTCCAACCGACCTATATAGTTAAACATTTCAGTCTTTATAGACTTTTTTTCTGGAACTGAAATGTTAAACTAAATAGGTTGTTTTTTTTATATATGCCGTGAGTACCGCCAAACATTCCTTGCTGTGTGTGTGTGTATATATATACACATATATATACACACACACACACACACACAGTGTGTGTGTGTGTGTATGTATATATATATATATATATATATACATACATATATACATATACATACTATACATATGTGTATATACAGTATATATATATATATATATATATATATATATATATACACACAAACAACCACACATTCAAAGTAATGCTCCTGGAGCCTTAATTTATTCAATTTTAATTGATAACTAAAAAAAGTCACTACTCTCTGTCTTACTGTATCTGCTCTCTTGAGATGATGATCCCTTTTGCTGGCAGACAGTGACACAGAAGAACTGCACAGCGCGTTCTTCTTTCTCCTCCTCGGGTGATCCTCCATGTGCAGCTGTGCCTGTGATGCCCCCTCCTTCCCTGCAGCCTGCATGCCGGCCGGCCAGTCCCTGAAAGCCTGCTGCCTGCACAGCCCTTTTCATTGAACGCGGCTACCGGCATCCCAGCAGCAGTGCTCTGCGTCGCCGCGCCGTCTGTATGACGGCTATCAGTACAGCTGCCGCTACTGGTGTACACTCTGCTACAGGCAGCGCTTCAGATGGGATCGGTAAAAAAGATCCGATCTGTGGCAGGGGGCCCTCTCAGAGAGGGGGGCCCGGGGGTACTTGCCCCCAGAGCCCCCCCCTTAATCCGGCCCTGGGCTGTGGACAGTGAAGAGGGAGGGTGGGAGTTAGGGCTGGCTGGGCTGTGTAGTGTAGTGCAGAGTAGTGTTGTGCTGTGCTGTGCTGTGCTGCGCTGTGCTGCTGTTGTCCACTACTTCAAAGTCCATAGGGGCTGGCTGTGTTGTGCTGTGCTGCTGTTGTTAATAGGGGCTGTGTCCACTACTTCAAAGTCCATGGGGGCTGGCTGGACTGTGTTGTGCAGTCAGTTCTCCATAGGGGCTGTATCCACTCCAAAGTCCTGTGCAGTGTCCCAGTCCTAAAGGGGTGCTGTAGTGTTGTCCAGGGGGTGCTCTGTCCATCAGGGGTGCTCCCCCCAAGTGCTAAAAAAATAATATTTTTTCTATGTTTGTGAATTGTGTGCGCAGTAGCCGCACGTGCATCAATAAAGTAGTGCCAAGCGTGCGCCTGTGTCATAAGTAAAGGGCCGGCTGGCTTGACCGTTAAAGGGTGCTGTAACCCCCAAAGTACACTCCAGTCCAAACCCCAAAAAAAATATTTTCTGTGTTTGTGAATTGTGTGCGCAGTAGCCGCACGTGCATCAACAAAGTAGTGCCAAGCGTGCACCTGTGTCATAAGTAAAGGGCCGGCTGGCTTGACCATTAAAGGGTGCTGTAACCCCCAAAGTACACTCCAGTCCAAACCAAAAAAAAAAATATTTTCTGTGTTTGTGAATTGTGTGCGCAGTAGCCGCACGTGCATCAACAAAGTATTGCCAAGCGTGCGCCTGTGTCATAAGTAAAGGGCCGGCTGGCTTGACCGTTAAAGGGTGCTGTAACCCCCAAAGTACACTCCAAACCAAATAACAAAATATTTTTTCTGTGTTTGTGAATTGTGTGCGCAGTAGCCGCACGTGCATCAACAAAGTAGTGCCAAGCGTGCGCCTGTGTCATAAGTAAAGGGCCGGCTGGCTTGACCGTTAAAGGGTGCTGTAACCCCCAAAGTACACTCCAAACCAAATAACTAAATATTTTTTCTGTGTTTGTGAATTGTGTGCGCAGTAGCCGCACGTGCATCAACAAAGTAGTGCCAAGCGTGCGCCTGTGTCATAAGTAAAGGGCCGGCTGGCTTGACCGTTAAAGGGTGCTGTAACCCCCAAAGTACACTCCAAACCAAATAAAAAAATATTTTCTGTGTTTGTGAATTGTGTGCGCAGTAGCCGCACGTGCATCAACAAAGTAGTGCCAAGCGTGCGCCTGTGTCATAAGTAAAGGGCCGGCTGGCTTGACCGTTAAAGGGTGCTGTAACCCCCAAAGTACACTCCAGTCCAAACCAAAAAAAAAAATATTTTCTGTGTTTGTGAATTGTGTGCAATGTGGCTGCACGTGCATCAACAAAGGAGCAGCGCCAAGCGTGCGCCTGTGTCCCATAAGTAAAGAGCCGGCTGGCTCATTTCTTAAAGGGTGGTGTAACCCACAAAGTGCACTACTCTCCAGCAAAAATAAAAAAATATTTTCTGTGTTTGTGTGCGCTTTAGCCGCACGTATATATCAATATAACATAAATGGAGGACCAAACTTTCTCTGATAAAAATAAAATAGGTAAAGATCAAGAACCACTTCGTCCTAGTGCTGTTGCTGCTGCTGGGAGTTGTTCATCATCCCAGAGAGGAAGTAGGAACACCACCACTTTTACTAAACAATTGACCCTCCAGCAGTCCCTAGCGATGAGGATGAAGTACGACAGCAGTCATCCTGAAGCAAAACATATAACTGAGGCCTTGACTGCTATATTGGTGTTAGACGTGGGTCCGGTATCCGCCATTAGTGCAGTGGGATTTAGACAATTGATGGAGGTAGTGTGTCCCCGGTTCCAAATCCCGTCTAGATTCCACCTGCATCCTCAAAGCAGCAGCAACAAGCGTGCGTCTGTCTGTTAAAGGGTGGTGTAACCCTCAAAGTGCTCCAAAAAATAAAATATATTTTTTTTATGTGTTTGTGACTTGTGTGCGATGTAGCCGCACATGCAGCAACACAGTAGCAGCGCCAAGCATGCACCTGTGTCATAAGTCAAGGGCCGGTTTGGACATCTGGTCCGGACTGATTACGTGCCAACAATTTCTGACAAGTCTACTGTCACTGCATATGATACTGTCCTCAAAGCAGCAGCGACAAGCGTGCATCTGTCTGTTAAAGGGTGGTGTAACCCTCAAAGTGCGCTCCACAAACAATAAAAAAATTCTTATTTTTTTTTCTGTCTTTGTGAAATGTGTGGGCTGTAGCCGCACCTGCATCCTTAAAGCAGCAGCGACAAGCGTGCATCTGTCTGTTAAAGGGGGGTGTAACCCTCAAAGTGCGCTCCACAAACAATAAAAATATTCTTTTTTTTTCTGTCTTTGTGAATTGTGTGGGCTGTAGCCGCACTTGCATCCTCAAAGCAGCAGCGACAAGCGTGCGTCTGTCTGTTAAAGGGTGGTGTAACCCTCAAAGTGTGCTACACAAACAATAAAAATATTCTTCTTTTTTTTTCTGTCTTTGTGAAATGTGTGGGCTGTAGCCGCCCCCGCATCCTTAAAGCAGCAGCGACAAGCGTGCGTCTGTCTGTTAAAGGGTGGTGTAACCCTCAAAGTGCGCTCCACAAACAATAAAAAAATTCTTCTTTTTTTTTCTGTCTTTGTGAATTGTGTGGGCTGTAGTCGCACTTGCATCCTCAAAGCAGCAGCGACAAGCGTGCGTCGGTCTGTTAAAGGGTGGTGTAACCCTCAAAGTGCTCCAAAAAATAAAAAATATTTTTTTATGTGTTTGTGACTTGTGTGCGATGTAGCCGCACGTGCAGCAAAACAGTAGCAGCGCCAAGCGTGCGCCTGTGTCATAAGTCAAGGGCCGGTTTGGACATCTGGTCCGGACTGAAGGACGTGCCAACAATTTCTGACAAGTCTACTGTCACTGCATATGATACTGTCCTCAAAGCAGCAGCGACAAGCGTGCGTCTGTCTGTTAAAGGGTGGTGTAACCCTCAAAGTGCTCCAAAAAATAAAAAATATTTTTTTTATGTGTTTGTGACTTGTGTGCGATTTAGCCGCATGTGCAGCAACACAGTAGCAGCGCCAAGCGTGCGCCTGTGTCATAAGTCAAGGGCCGGTTTGGACATCTGGTCCGGACTGAAGGACGTGCCAACAATTTCTGACAAGTCTACTGTCACTGCATATGATACTGTCCTCAAAGCAGCAGCGACAAGCATGCGTCTGTCTGTTAAAGGGTGGTGTAACCCTCAAAGTGCGCTCCACAAACAATTAAAAAATTCTTATTTTTTTTTCTGTCTTTGTGAAATGTGTGGGCTGTAGCCACACCTGCATCCTTAAGGCAGCAGCGACAAGCGTGCGTCTGTCTGTTAAAGGGTGGTGTAACCCTCAAAGTGCGCTCCACAAACAATAAAAAAATTCTTATTTTTTTTTCTGTCTTTGTGAAATGTGTGGGCTGTAGCCGCACCTGCATCCTTAAAGCAGCAGCGACAAGCGTGCGTCTGTCTGTTAAAGGATTACATCGGTGACAGCATCCAAGTAGGCATGTCAGACAGTCCGTACCTGTACTGGCAGGAAAAAGAAGCAATTTGGAGGCCCCTGTACAAACTGGCTCTATTTTACCTGAGTTGCCCCCCCTCCAGTGTGTACTCCGAAAGAGTGTTTTAGTGCAGCCGGGAACCTTGTCAGCAAAAGGCGTAGGAGGTTGCTTCCACAAAATGTGGAGAAGATGATGTTCATAAAATGAATTATCGTCTCTTCCAGGGAGACCAGCCTCCAGAATGTACAGAGGGACCTGTGGTTGTGGATTCCAGCGGGGACGAATTAATACTGTGTGAGGATGAGGATGTACACAACACTGAAGAGGGTGAGGAATCGGAGGATGATGACGACATCTTGCCTCCGTACAGCCAGTTTGTGCAGGGACAGATTAATTGCCAGCTTGTTTTGTGGGGGCCCAAACAAACCAATCATTTCAGCCACAGTCGTGTGGCAGACCCTGGCGCTGAAATGTTTGGTTTGTTAAAGTGTGCATGTCCTGTTTATACAACATAAGGGTGGGTGGGAGGACAATTCCATCTTGCACCTCTTTTTTTTCTTTGAATTATGTACTGTTTGGGGCCTAGTTTTTCAAACTGCCATCCTGTCTACCACTGCAGTGTCACTCCTAGATGGACCACGTGTTTGTGCCGCCCACTCGTATCTCTTAACATAGTCATCCAGCTACCTCGGTGCAACCTTTTGGATATAAAAACACTATTGTGAGGTGTGAGGTGTTCAGAATAGACTGGAAATGAGTGGAAATTAAGGTTATTGAGGTTAATAATAGCATAGGAGCAGAAAAACACACAAATTCTGTGATTTTAGCTGTTTTTATGCTTTTTAAAAAAAAAATACAGATCCAAAACACAAAACCCAGAACCCAAAACACGGAAGGGTGGTTTTGGCAAAACCAATCCAGATCCAAAACACGAAGAAAGATCCAGATCCAAAACCAAAACACAAAACACGAAAAGTGGCCGGTGCACACCCCTAATATATATATATATATATATATATAGCATTACAAATTAGACCAGCAGCACACACTTATAAGTGCAATATTTTGGAGTGCAAGACACATAACATGTTGCTAGTATAGGAGAAAGAGAATCAGCACATCCATATGTAAAGAAAAAAATATTTATCCACCAGAACAATGTATATCCATATAAAGTACATATCCATAACAGTAGTCAAGGCTCAGAGGGACTTGGTAAACATCAAGTAGAAAGTATATAGCAGCAGCAAGGCATCCTCAAATAGAATACTCATCACAAGTTGCCCTCTAGTGCACAGCGCCCGACAGCCGTTTCGGTGTTTAAACCAACACCTTCATCATGAGCATATTGCAGAATCCCAGACACACAGTTATAGACCCACACATCAATCAAAATGAACCTAATCACCTGTGTAATCATGCGCACCTGTAAGTAACTCCAAACCGGCAGGTATCAAGACCGCATCTCAAACCTTTACTGGAGATGCCGGAAGTGACGATCCGGGACCGGATCTAGTCACTCGTAATGACGGAAGCATAATAACTATACGAGAGCGCTCAACAATACGACTGTAAAGAGCCGCATACAGAGCACACTGCCGGAACAAATCACGGGTAAGCATAGTACCCAATAAACAAAAACAAAGGCACAAATCTCGTAGTGTCGCAGATATAAGAAAAGCGATAGCAAGTTACTCCAGCATACTTATACAGCAAAAAGGTCCACATTAATGATGTGTGGATATCAACTGAAAGAACATAGAAAACATCAAGAGTATCAAAAAATGAAAATTAAGAAAAAACTGTGTGACAAGCAGGTATAGAAATCCAGATACAAAAAATACACAAAAATATATAATATAATACACAATACATAGTATTCAGTGAGACCACCATAAATCACATCAAATAGAGCATGAAAGTTTATCATAAGAAACAACTCAATGACAAACCCTCATTGAGTCCATGAGGGGTAATAGTATTGAGACGACTGATCCAAAAGCACTCTCTTTGTAGCAGTAACTTATTGCCATCTCCTCCCCTTCTTAGCAGAACAATAGGATCAATAGGAAAAAATAGAAAGTCTCTCATCGTGTGTCCTAGTGCTGCAAAGTGTCTCGCTACTGGTGGCGTAATGGAATCTACCACTCGTAAGGCCATTTTAATAGAAGAGCGGTGTAACGCATCCTTTCTTTTAAGCCTGATGGTCTTCCCAACATATAGTAAGTGGCAAGGGCATTTAATGAGATATATTTCGAAATGGCTGTCACAGTTCAGATGATGCCCAATATCATAGGAAGGAATGGGCAATTCACACATCCATGACATTTAAAGGCTCCGTTTTTCCGTTGTAGCCATGTGTTGGTCTTGCTAGCTCCAATGTCAGTTTTAGCCACTACATCATTGATATTGCTTCTTCTTTTGTAGCAAAACAAGTGTTTTTCTTTACACAGTTGGCCTATAGTTTCATCAGACTGGATAATATGCTAATGTTGCAACACAATATCTCAGATATGCTTAGATTCAATAGGGTAGGTGGATGTAAAGACCATCCGTGAGGTCTGATTTCTACAATCACTACTTGCCAATGCTTGATCCTGTGTCAAAGTTAGACAATGTGATATAGCCTCATGAATATCTTTCTCAGGGTAACCCCTGTCAATAAATATATCTCCCACATGTTGTAACGCTGAAGGCCCTTCACTGATATCGAAGGTAATACGTACAACTCTCACCAACTTGGATAAAGGGAGTCCAAGTTTGAGAGGTAAAGAATGGAAGCTATCAGCTTGTAACAGAGTGTTTTTATCTGTAGATTTCCTATATAGCCTAGTAGACAACACATCACCAGATTTATACACACAAATATCAAGATAACTAATGGTGGTTGCACTGAAAGACAAAGTGAACCTAATACTGGTATCAAGTGCATTAAATTAATCAATGAACTCTGTGAGGAGTCCCACACTGCCTGTCCACACAAAAAAGAGGTCATCAATATAGTGCACATAAAAATGTATATATCGGGAAAATATCTCATTAGCTAATATATGTTGTTAATCATACATATGCATGAAAAGGTTGGCGTATGCTGGGGCCATATTGGACCCCATCGCAGTCCCCCTTAATTGCAAATAGAACTAATTTTCAAAGAGGAAATAGTTCTTACGTAGAACTATTTCCATCAAAAATAATACAAATTCCATGTTAGGACCCCCATATGGTGTTCTGCAGGTAATGAGTCTCCTCACAGCGTCCAAACCATCTATGTGTCCAATATTGGTGTAGAGACTAGTGATATCAAGAGTTATGAGTAAACTGGAGGCAGGGAATGGACCCAATGCTTTAAGTTTGTTGATGAAATCTGTGGTATCCTTGATATAATAGCTAGTATGTTGCACCAACGGTTAGCACAAAGACCCACATGAAGAAATTATAGGCATACCAGGGTGCCTAACAAGGGTCTTGTGCACCTGAGCAGTGGATTCGTCAATCCAATAATTAGAGAGACCAAGAGTAATTACTGCATCTATTTCCTTTTTATAAGCATACATGGGATCATACGTGAGTGGTTTATAACAGGCAGTATCAGATAGCTGCTGCATGATTTCTGATACATAATCATCCCTCAAGAGCACAATACCGCTCCTCTTATCAGAAGGGCGAATCGCAATATCAGAATTGTCCCTTAGAGTATTAATTGCTAAAAAAAAAATCTTAGAAAGATTGCAGTATGAGACCTTCTGATTATCAATAAAGGACAAAGTGTCACATTTGGCCAATTTAATAAATGTTTCTATAGAGGGATTTATACCTGGAGGGTCAAAAACACTCTTAGGTGTAAACTTGTTAGTAGCACTGGGAGATTGGTGATGTTTACAGAAAAAATCTTTCAATTATAGTAATCGATGAAACCGATATAACTCAACCCCAAAATTGAAGGAGTCCTGTCTGAAAGTCCTAACAAAATATAAGCCACTAGACTCTTTCTCCTATGTATATATATATATACATATAATCCAAAAAATGAAAGGGGCACTCACAAGAGCGTTTCCAATAGAAAAACAGCTTTTTATTTCTAACATATATCAGTCCGGTCGACGTTTCGGTCATTCCTGACCTTTATCAAGACCAACAGCATAATAACAACGGTGCAGCAGACGGCATATGTCACCAAACAGCATCACAGTGATGCTGTTTGGTGACATATGCCGTCTGCTGCGCCGTTGTTATTATGCTGTTGGCCTTGATAAAGGTCAGGAATGACCGAAACGTCGACCGGACTGATATATGTAAGAAATAAAAAGCTGTTTTTTCTATTGGAAACGCTCTTGTGAGTGCCCCTTTCATTTTTTGGATTGTATTATTCTGGACCAAAGAATTTATGGCAGTCCACAGGTCGTCAATACGCAGTGCCCTTACAAGTGGCAGCACAGATAAACCAGTTGCTAGACATTTCTTTGAGGTACATCATCCATTAGCATCATTAAGGTGCACGGTAATTGATTGAGTATCCATATCAGAGAGGGGGCGACCGGGCAAAGTTGTTATTGAAAGGAGAAGCCATGTGGATTCACAAGATAGACTCCAATATGGCCTCGTGGTCTCAATGAAGCAATACATTTTGGGATCTTTCTAGATTAAAGCCATTGAAATTCTCTTTTCTATGTGCGGTGCATCACCAGATTCTCTCAGTCTTTGGTCTGTTTTTGATAAATATATCTTTTTGTTTATTTTTTATATATACTTTTTTGATTTTTTTTTTAGTTTTTTGTGATCTTATTTTGACATTTTTTTATATTTTTATTATTATATACTTTTTTGCAGTCCTGAATCTATATAACGTATGACTACATTATTATATATACTTTACTATGTATGTTGTTTAATAACTATATGAAGAATGGATTACCTTTAAGGGAAGCTTTGTTGTATGGAGATTACTGATGAGTGTCTTACCTCAGCGATTATTCATTAATACTTTTGATGATTATGTGTTGATATGATGTTTACAGTAATATCTCTTTTTCACACTGCGTGCTCCCTGTCATGTTGGGAGGCACGCATACGGAGCTGACCAGCGCTTTTCCGGTCCCTGCATTCTACTGGCAGGCAGCATCACTGGTTGTTAGGGTAATGGGAGGGGTGGACTGTGCAACTCACACACAGAATGTGTGTACCTGGAGGAATGCACATGGCTACCTCACACATTAACGCGAGTACACAGTGGGTACTGTGAAATAAAGACTATGACCCCCATTTAGTAACAAGTTTTATCACCAAGGCGAGTGATAAATATCACTGTGTCATTTTTCTAACAATTGATAGTTGGGAGCTGATTGGCTGGAGCACCATTTATCATACACAGTGAGATTTATCACTCGTTTTGGTGATAAAACTCATTACTAAATGAGGCCCTATAGGTGTAAGAAGGATACGTTATTAGCGATTTTATGGTTATGTGTATACAGAGATTTGCATACTATTTGATCCTTTCATCCAACATTGATTGGATACAGGTTTTTAATTTGGGAGGAGGTTCTTGAGGTAGACACTGGGTATTTATAGGAGTTAAAATGATAACAGGATCTCCCAGCGCTCATCAATTGTAGAATGGCACTGTGCTAAAAGGAGAATCACTAGCGCAGAAAAAATTGATTAAGTAATTTATTTATTATACAAATAAAATAAAATAAATCAGACAAAAAAGTCTCTCCCAGCATATATAATATAAATAGTGTGTACACACTAAGAAAAACGGCTATAACCAGTACATACACAACACAAAACAAACCACATATAAACAATACAGCATAAATAGAATATCTATAGTAAAACGTCTGTAATGATGTGTGTACCAGTAAAGCGCAAATCAGCGTCTTACTATACTGGATAGTATATAAAAAACACTCCTGTACTAGAAGTGGTGAAAAAATAAATAAAAGTCTATGTCCAGAAAGAATAAAACTGTGCAGCAGGGATTTACCTGCTGATGATCTTATTCACATAGGAGGAAATTAAGTTGTCCTGGTATTAGGGCAAAAGGAGGTCTGAATAGACTCAAAGAGATGTAGGCTCTGGTGCGTGTAATCCAATCCACGGGCGGTAATACAGTAAGGTCTGCCGGCAGACAGGGATGCGTGGTATTACTGTTCAGGTCTTAATCAGCGTCCCATCAGTGTCCTCTGCAATCGACGCATTTCGCCTGCAACCAGGCTTCCTGACGAAGCCTGGTTGCAGGTGAAACACGCCTTTAAAAGCCATTAGTTGGCAGGTGAGCTTTAAACCAGTTAACATTTTTTCAGTTTAAACTCTGTGATAGCAGCTACCAGGGTTCCATAAGTATGACAGATAGTGTAGGACCTGCAGAGAAGTGGGGTCCCGTGATGTGGGCTGCAGACTGAAATGCATTGATCGATCCATGAACCAAACCCCCATTATTTATTTATATATTATTGCGAGTGATTTAACAATGGTGAGTGCTGAGTTTTCTGTTTTAATTTATTTGGGCAATGTGGTCACAAGCCACTTGCACCCCATGCCTGGGAATGGCGAGTGCAGGTCCGCACCCCAAATCTGGGAGTGGCGAGTGCCGTGGATTTCTGACTTTATATAATATATATATATATATATATATATATATACATAATTTCACTTGTAGTTATTACACTCTGTGCTCACTCTCTCTCTCTCTCTCTCTCTCTCTCTCTCTTCTCTTTCTCTCTCAACAGCTGCACCCCTTTTGTTATTTAATCAGGGAGGTGTTGTTAGCTGAAATAAGCTCACACTATGCTTTTGCAGTAATCAGTCTATTAGTGAAAGCTGCACAATCATATTTCATGTAGATGAAGTAATCCATAGATTGTATTTGCAGTGAGAAAATCAATGCCTGCTGTCTAGTCAGTGGTGCTGCTGACTCTCTGCTTGGTCATGATGTCCATCTGCATTTTTCTTCATCCGTTTTAGAATAAATGAGCTGCTTGTCTCCCCAAGGCACTGCTTGGGACACTAACAAATAGTTTGTTTATGTTTTACAGCTGCCTATTGGCAACACCTCAGTTATTCAGCCTTCTGCACATGGAATTGTGTGCTGTACTCAAAGCAACTTGTTTTTGTTCCATGACTGAGGACCGTGTGGGCAAACAACGAGATTGTCCATGTTCCATCGTTCTGGTATCCACAGACGTGTGCCACAAAATATACAGCAAACTGTTTAGTTTTATACACATAAACTGTTTCATAGACATTTTCTATAGGACAATAAATTATTATTATAAGTGTATCTATCTCCTAGACACATTGGAGGCAGATATTTTATGGCCTGAACCAATATTTAACCTATTAATATATTAGAAATTAGTAACATGAATGTGAGAAAGTAAAGTACTCTCTTTTGTTGGGGCACAAGTTCTACTTGATTAATTATAAAATGTAACTTTTATTATGTTTATTAAAAATAATATGTAAAGGACTAAACAAAGACGGGCAACAATAAACATATAAAGTGATGAGGCGATATCAGCCTCAGTTTGGAAATAAGCAGAGTGAATAATCAGTCTATGAATGTCACTCTGAGGTAAAAGTAAAACAATATGAGTATAATACTCGCCAGGTGAAATTAGTACAACAAATAGTTTATTGAGAGGGATATAGGGGGTCATTCAGACCCGGTCGTTAGCGCCGATGCGCTCGGACCAGGTCGATGGCCCCCCACAGAGCATGCGCACGACGGCGCTGGCGCCGTCGTGCACATGCGTGAGACCCGCTACGACCGACAGCGTCGGTCGTATCGGGTCTCGATCCAAAGGGGGCGAGCTGTCGATGTTGATTGACAGCTCGCCCCGTTTGGAAGGCGGGCCGGGGGGTGGCAGCCCAAACGGGGGCGTTCCCATGGGCCGACAGAGCCGAAAGCTCTCCGGGGCTTACGACAAGGGAGACCCTACCCTAGCGTCTCGTCGTAAGCCCTGATGGTCGCGATGGTCTTGACCATCGCGACCATCACCTTAGGCGGTCATAATGCTGTGGGTGTTAACCCACAGCCTTACCACCGCAAAGAAGGACGTCTTGAAAATTCAACACGTCCTCCCCTCATTCAGACCGACCGCACGCTCTGTGCGACCAGCTCTGAATGAGGTCCATAATCCCTTCATCTGACCTAGACACACATGACAGCTATACATGTAGTAATGCCGCTATAGTATTATTAAATGGCCCATACAGTATATATTCATTTCAAAAGATACCATATCATAGTTGAAGTATCACACCAAATAATTTGAGGAAAAGCAAGCGACTGCATACCATTCAATATATTCAACCAAATATAGTCATATAACAGACAAAAGCCTGTTAAATCTATAATTCTGCAGAGAGAAATGCAAGTATACGCCAGACAAAGCGTTTGTTTCACATTAATATTAATCTAGTATATATCATGAATCAAATCAAAACCATTGGCATATATTGGGAATAAGAACAGCATGCGTTTTTAAATTAAATTCAATTAAGAATGCATATACTGTAATCTGATAACATGCTATAAATTTCCATTTAGAAGCATAAGAGAATTACTTAGAGAAGGATAGGCATATAGATACCACTCACTTAATAGCAAGGGGATAGGTGGCTGCTGTGTCTCATGTACAGTGTAGTGAATGAGACATGAGCGAACCCACCACATATACTGTGAGGGTAATAAAAGTGTAGTGGCTTCTGCTATTCTCTCACTAAAATCACTGTGTCCTGTTTACACATTACAGATCTGTTAGTGCATAATTCAAGTGAGAGTGAGAGTGCCAGAATAGGGGTCTATTTACTAAGCAGTGTTAGGAGACAGAGTGAAAAGTGACAAGTCTGTGATAAGGTGCCAGCCAATCAGCTCCCATCTGCCATCTCACAGGCTGTGCTTGAAAAATGACAGTTGGGAGCTGATTGGCTGGCAACTTATCACAGACTTGTCACTTTTCACTCTGTCTCCTAACACTGCTTAGTAAATAGACCCCTAGGTATCAATTATATGAAAGTCAGGTCTGGGTATGGATTGATAATTCAACCCTATCATCGGGGCTGCATGCACTGTGTGTCCAGTGAGTATTTTGCCCGTGCCCACAGTAAACCTGCGTGAAAAAAGAAAAGAAGGGAATATGCTGGACCACATATCTCACTCCCACCCCACTGATATCTCATGGACAGCGCAGAGGGAACATTTATGGGGTGGCGTGGGCAGCAAATTCCCTGGAACAAGTATACCTGGTGGTAGGTGGTGCATCGTGGCGGCAGTGTGTCAAGGACGGAGTTCTCGTGTGCACATCGAGGACTCCAGTAAGACACGCGTTTCATCGATTGTGGCTTCATCAGTTGTGCTCCGTGACATCACGGAGCTGGCCGGGTTTAAGTATCCTCACAGCCAATCATATTGGCGCTTGTGATTAGCCAATCATGCATCATAGATGGGATGGGCTACTGTCAATATAGTGTGCATGCCTGAGACTAATTACTAGATGTCAATTGTTTAAGATCAAATGCTTAAGGTCATCTTGTTTGACATGTATGAGACCAAGTTATTTGAGATCAGATTTAGTACAAATGTACATAAGCTGCATGAACACTGTTGATAAATGGTTAACCCATTATTGCAAACTGCTACAGAATTGCAATTACTGCTGATAATCTGATAGTGAGTAAATATAGTAGCAGAGTTCAGAGGTCTATAGAATACATAAGATGTGGAAATCCATGGTAGTAGGCAATTACTGTTTAGTAAATAATTATTAAATTTATGTAAACAAATACATGATATTTACACAATCATTAATGGATAGGGAAACCAAATATAGACATGATACAATAAAAAAGTTGTAAAAATGGGGACAGTAGGAAACTATTGAACTCATTGATAAAAAAACATTAATTATATAAATCCTCCAAGTCGGTGTTATAGATCCCTGGTTGATAACAAAAGGGTGTTCAGATAAGAATCCCAATATCATGATGATAGGAATACCCTTAACTTATATACAATGATAATAATGGCATGCGAATAAGTATTAAGCATAAAGCAAAACTGTGTGAAAATGCAAAATTCTAACCATATAGTTGAATGGGTGATAAAAAATATATAGAGATATTAGGGAATGTACAGTAGGAAGATACGTACAAAAAAATATATATATAAATAATATGTGCAGGGAATACTAAACATAGGGACATATTCAACTAAGTGTGAGATCCCATTGGACCCTTGCACAATGTGCCTGCACACGTTTCCAGATATTATGGTGCAGAAAACATTGATCATATTTGCTTGTACCTCCATCCACAGAGGCATCTCTCGCTTAATTTAATTGGCCCCATAGGCTAAATCCTCTGATCACAATGAACCTCATACCTCAGTTATGAGGTTTTAATTAAGAAGTGAGTTTTGAGAGCCCGTTTGAAGCTTGGGAAAGAGCTGGAGAGTCTGACAGGGAGAGGGACAGAGTTTCAGAGTTGGGGGGTAGCAGCATGGGCAAAGTCTTGAGGGAGGTAGTGAAGGGAGGTAAACAGTAGGGAGTAAAGGTGACAGTCATTAGTGGGGCAAGGTGGACAGGCAGGATTGTGGAGGGAGATGAGGTTGGAGATGTAGTAGAAAATTGGGTAAGTGTCTCATAGATGAGTGTGAGGAGTTTGAATTGCAGGGTGCAGTAGGTACAGTGCAGACATTATGGGGCAGACTTAAACATACAAATGTTTGCATGGTGTATCCAGTGTGAATTTATTTTGCATGTGTGCAAAACTTGAGCACACACAAATGTGCAGAGTCATACACAATTAGGCTATGCAGAGTCATACACAATTAGGGCGCATTGATCCATATGATCGAATAGGCATTGGGGTGGGAAAACACTGGCACACACAAGGGGGGTTTCTGAGTGCCCATAAACTCCCCGCTGATGAAACATTCCCTTTCCCTCTACACTGGCTGATTTGGAGAGATGGCGAGACTAGTCATATTGCACCTGCTATAGGAAGGTGCAGGTATGGTTCATGATGATGAAATTGTGGCATAATGCTGTCTATGCAGAAGTGTACGCGGCTCGGGCATATCATGTGAGGAAATAAACTTTTTTTTGCAGAACACTTATTTTCAATAACTTATTCCCATTTTACTTCCAACTCTTTATTGTCCATTTGTACATCAATAACATCACTAATTCCTACTGAGTTCATGAGCTCCATGCTTGTGACTAATGCTTTAGCCCACGTTACAGTATTTCTGTTTCCATAATGGGCAGTTGAAGAATCCACTTTAAGATTCAGCCATAAGAGAGAAGCTCTGTTGATTTGGAAAAGTGGTTTTGTTGCATCCAGATAACATGAGAACACTATAACTTTATTCCTTAATCACTAAAATGTGTTTCAAAAATATTACACTAGACTAGTTGCCCATTATTTACAGCAAATTACCCACAGATAGAAAGCAACTGTGTACTTGTTGTCATTTTCAATTCAGATAAAGTGGCATATTTTCTATTTTAATAGGAAAAAAATAAAATAAACAACCTTAGCAGAACATATTTTAAAGCAATATTTTTCACCTGGTTAACTGACAAAATGTTGTTTATTTTTAGTGTGTTTGAATATATATTTTTATTTTTCTGCAGTTAATAATTATTAGGAGATAGAGGTTAATACTGGTCATAAGATAGGGTGATGATTCCCAACCAGAGTAGCAGGACAAGATTATGTGCCATAGTACCGGGATGAAGGTGTCACAATACTTTAAGTGTAATTGGTGTGCAAAACTGAGGAAGGAATAAGAATTAAAGATGTGGGGAATAGTTTTTGAATCAAAGTAATATAAAGAGCTAAAATGAGGCGTGATATTTTTTGTCATGAAGTCTGATCTATCACAATATTTTAATTTGACACCAAATACAGTTGTGTTGTAATATGAAAACATTTTGGAAAAAATACAGAGGAAGCAATGAGCTCATAATAATAATTAAATGCCATAGCACTATAGGTAAAACAAAAGGGCTTTTCAAAGTAGCAAGAATGAGGCTTATTTGTAACCTTATCGTAGACCAGCGAATTCGGCTTCCATTGCTAATAGAACAAATTACTTTGTTATTTTGTTGTCTAATTTTCATTTTTGATTTAGCGATAAACTCAATATTTGTTTTTGTTTTAATATATTTTTAAAATTGCAACCTAAAGGTAGAACAATATTGCATATTTTATATGGCACTTTCTCATCACACGTAGATGAAATAACCTAAATAAACAACCACAGTACAGACACCCAAAGAATGTTGGTGTATACAAAGTGACACAATGACTATAATAATTTAATTTCAATGCTATATGGTAAAGATAATTAATATCTAAATTTAATTATGATTTAATTTTAATTGGTTACTTAATTTATATTTTGATTGGGATTTGTGGTTTAACTTTGGGTTTACTTCAGCCCTGTCCCTTAAGTCTTTACTAAACATATTTACATGTTTGCAATTAAAACAAATGCATGCCTTAAAGTCCAACTACCAAAAACAAAATAAAATAAAAATTGATTGGTTGAAAAATGCCATTAGACATTTTTTTCTTGAACACATTAATTTATTAAATTATTCTCATTATATTTTTCCTTTTCAGTATCCACACTGAAGCATTACATAGGGAATTCTATAACAGATATCCTTCAAAACAAATGTCTCATTGTTTGGAATTTCCATGACCGATAAAAAGAAAATGGGATGAACTTGTCATGGGCCACATGTGCCAAAGAGTCCGGTGGATACACACATTGGTACCTTATTACTTTTAAACAATAAATAAAATGCAACACTGCCAAGCTTCGTATGCAATCCCATTTTCTGGTGCAGTTGTTCCAAAATTAAAATGTCCTTATTGTGCTTTATTCACCTGTCTGTCTGTATGTATCCAAAAACAGGACCTGCTACACAACCAACCTTGGTAGGAGAAGCACTTCATGGTTCCAGTCTGTTTCCTAATAACCTGATTATAAGGCTAGATCTCACAGCTTATAGCAGTGCTGTACAACACAGTTCCACTTTATTTTGTGTAGTGATGTTTCATTTTTTTCAACTGCTTATTTAATATACTATATGTGCTGTAAGCAAGAAGAATCATGGAGCGTGGAGCTCAAGGTCTGTTAGTGCTGCAATAGACCAGTATGTGGTACCCCCATTGTTCTACTATTTTGGGTGAACATGCTTAGCAGAAAAACATCTTAAACAAAGGTGTCCATTCCGAAATCACAAGCTAATTTTCAGGGTGATTTTTGCATCATAAGAGAAATATCACAGATATAAATGTTAGTATTGAGCTTCAGATTGCTACTAATTGAGAGACAAAGCTGATTATTTTTCTAAGGTTGCTGAAAGGGGCAAATCTGCGATAACCATAACAAGCAATATGCAGTTCCCTTTAATCAGTGCAGAAAGACAGGTGAAATTGCCCATAGCAACCAATCAGATTGTAATTATCATTTTATAAAATGCACTAGCTAAATGATAACTGGAATCTGTTTTTATGGGCAACTTATTTACTTGCTCTCTTTACATCTCCTCCTTAGAGTTCTAATTGGCCTGAATGAATGCAAATATCTGATTAGTTGTTTCAGTTGCTTTAGAAGATTTGTGCATTTGATCAATGTTAGTAAGTAACTCTCATTATCCTCATCTCTGACATTATCTACAGTATGCTGGATGTAAGACTATGTGGGGAATGCAATTCAAAGCGATGTTGAATAACCCCGGGAGGGAGCTCCCAAAGCTATTCAATTCAACGTGGTGTTTGGGCGGGCTAAGGATTTCTTCTCGCACCCCCCTGGGGATGCGAGGAGAAATCTGACAAAAGTGCCGGGCGCGCAGCTGTTTTTCTGCTTAGTGTGGCGGTAACAGCCGCGCTCTCGACACTTTAGTCAGAGAATGCCGGTTTCTCGCGCCTAAACACCCAGGTTAAGTTGCGAGAACCGGCATTCTCCAACATAACAGTGCACTGGATTGAATACCTCCGGGAGCTCACTCCCGGCGCTATTCAATTCGCTTTGAATTGAACTCCGCCCAATTGGAGAGAGATGTAACAAGTGGAAAAGTGGACAAGTGAAGAAGTTGCCCATAGCAACCAATCAGCTTTGATGTAGCATTTATCAAATACACTCTATAAATTGATAAGTAGAAACTGTTTGGTTGCTATGGGCAAATTCTACACTCGTTAAACTGTTTGATACCTCTCCCCCTTCCCAAGTATCAAAGCTTACATTACCTATATTCAAATAGTAAACAGACAGTTATTTTTATTAGGTATAACAAGTGAGAGAGGGCGAGCTAGAGATGGGTCGGGGAATAAATATTGAAGGTCATTGGAAAAATAACTGGTAACTAATATTCTATATCCTATTGTAACTCCATGGGTATGTCAAGTGAATAAAGGGGGAAGTGAGGGGGGCTCAAGGGTCAGGATGGCATGGCTATTGCCCAGGAAGTGTGGCCTGTGGGCACAGCCACAGTCTCTCTGACATCGTCTAGTCTGACGCCCGCCAGGGGCATAGGCGTAGCCACCCTTACTATCGCAGTCAATGAGTGACTGCTAAGGTAATGCCTGCCGCCATCAGCCTCCGCTGCCGCTCTACCTCCCAGAGTTCCGGGCATGATTAACCAATAATATCAACAGTGCCCCTAGAGGCCAAGTAAAGAGATAAAGTTAGTTTTACCAAAATCCCAGTTTTGAACAAAGCAAATAATTGTTATATCTCTTCTTTATAAGCATAGTAACTTTTTCTAAATTAAAATTGTTAGGACAATCACATGCGACATACTGACTCATTCTCCAGCTCACGTACTGAAAATGATTTTATTTATCCATTTACATTAAATTGATATAAACTTGTCAAGAAAATTTCAAATCATAAGTTTCATATTCGCTTGAACATTTAGGAAAAAAAACAAAAACAAAGTGAAAAATCAATAAATAAGCACAGACAATAAGTTAAAACATATCACAATCTGACCAGTATGTAACAAGAATGCTTTATCTACACAAAACATCCTATCTCACATCTTCTGTGTTAATTCTTAGAAATAGCCTCTGATCTCTGTACGCATTTTTTGACCAGCACATGCATAAAAGCTGATTAGTTTTCTGTACAAAGTCCAGGGTTTGAGAATTTACATGTGCCCAGTGGGTGCCACTCACCTGCTGAGCTGGCAGGGAGAAGTGGCATCAGCAATGCTCTAAAGGACTACAAAGGCAATCTGCCAACTAATCATCAGAAAAGTGCTTTTTGCCTCTACAAAAAGGAAATAAGTCTGAATATTTTTTACCTGTATTAAATAAAAAGGCTTATCAAAACGGGCTCGTTTTCTTCTATGAGAGAAGTAGATTTAGATGACCTTCTCACAAAAGAAATCCATTTGTGTACAATCTATTTTTAATTTTATTTTTTTTAGAAAGAATAATTGTGCTTAGAAAATGTATTTCTTTTGTAAGCCCATTGGGGAGGTGGTGGGAGTTTAGGACATAATGAATATAGAAAGAGATGGATAGAGGCCAGTTGGAGGACTTAACTAATTCCATGCCAGATAAACTACTCCTATTTACAGT
This sequence comes from Taudactylus pleione, assembly GCA_031769625.1. Lineage (NCBI taxonomy): Eukaryota > Metazoa > Chordata > Amphibia > Anura > Myobatrachidae > Taudactylus > Taudactylus pleione. Next base: position 3,332,658 of record JAUIMM010000334.1, read on the forward strand.
CTGTCTTCAGATAGGTTATCCCAGTATTTTATTTGGTAAGCAGCAGCATATTCAATATTTGTGGGGGGGAGGGGGACTGCACCTACTGTACTGTATATATTAATTTTCCATAACCTTTGTTTGCAAAATCCTTTGTTAATTTATGTGAGACTGTCAAAGACGTATACTTGTATGTATGTGTGTATATATATATATATATATATATATATATATATATATATGTTCATAAATAGACTTGGCCAGTTGATATTTTATATTAATGATGCTTGTGGGACCTGAAGGTATTTTGTGAAGAGGGACAAAAAATCCCGTTGCCAACTGCTGAATGGGCATCAGTGTGAAGGCACTGGGTTAATCAGTTGCCCCTTACCATTGCCCTGTCTTGGCACTGTCACAGAGAGTTATCTGATCCATGGCTTAGTTATAGACTCCATAACTGGGAAGTCCATGGGAAGATGGAGAAAAGGTGGTGAGTAGAGCAGAAGGGGACAATAGGGAGAACATTGGACATTAAGTAAAGCTCATGGAGACTGTGTGCTCAAGTGCTTTGCGGCGCAAGGAGGCAATGCTGGTTCCCCTCCACACATCACTGCTGTCCGGGGAGCTGCAGAGCTGCGGGGAGCCGTTGTTGGGACCCTGCAACGAGGTGGGCACCATGCCAGGGAAGGCGGACTGGTAGAGGTGTGACTGCAGCCCCGAGCCATTGGAGCCCATGTTGGCCAAGCCCATGGAGCCGGGAGGGGGGCCGGCTGCCAGGCTGCACTGAGACAGAGATTGCGCCATGACCTGCTGCCTTCCAAGGGAGGGTGGTAAGGGGAGCTGGGAGACCCCCATTCCGGCCGTGGCCCAGCGGGTGTCGTTTGCGTGGAAAGAGCACAGGCTGTCGCCCATTGCTGCCGCCGCTGCGGCGGCCGCTGATTGGAACTGGGGCAATCCTGGGGTGGGCAGGAGGGTGCCAGGGGAGCGAAACACATTGGTGGTCTTCTTGCGCTTCTTCCACTTGGCGCGTCTGTTCTGGAACCAGACCTAGGGGGTACAAGAGACATCAGTCCTATTGTATAGACCACACTACGTACTATCATAGGCATTGCATTTGCTTCAGAAACAACTAGGACCCTCATAGCCTATCACCCCAGTTTCCCACCTTACCAATGTCCCATTTATGTACTACTATTATTATTATTATTATTATTATCATTATTTATTTTTATTTTATGCACTCAGCTCACTGCTCTGTAATATTTGTTCTGTCACATTACCGAGCAATTGCTTACATTGTAATAAAAAGCTAACAATAGAATGCAGAATGACACTTGTGCTCATACCAACAAATAACTATACTGTTACACTATTAGAATACGAAAACATTTCGTGTTGTTTTTTTTTTAAATAATAATATATTACGTCATGATTATGAAATATATACCAGGCATATCATATAAAGGTGTACATTTACTATTGCAGAACTACAAATGTATTTCTTAAAAGAAACTTTAAGCACGTTAAAATAAAATATATAAATATCGGCTAGTAAATAAATAGAAAAGAATATAATCGTAAAAAATCGCTGATGTTTATCCAGTTTTGGTTTCGATATTTATTATAGTTTCACTAACACGTTAAATTTGAGCACCGGTTTTGGTCATTTCATCCGATACCTTAGCTGGACGGCTCCGGTCGGTGAGCATGTGTGAGGTATATTATGTAATATGTTATTATTTTAATCTGTATATGTTGTAGTAGTTTTATTCCTATTGTGAGAGCATTCAATATTTTATTGAGAACTGCTGCAATCATTCGTAAATCATTAGACTTGTTAAATTTGAAAATAAGTACATTTATGAATTATGTTTAATAGCTGTCTGGAAGGGAGTTCGTTTCAGTCTTGTTAGTGTGACAAGAAAAGGCTCAATTCGAAATATTGTTAATCTGATCACATCAAAAAGCGTTACAGCAGTGTCCTGAGTGTAATATGGTGGTTGGCATTTACGTATCTTTTCATCTTTTCAATCGACATAAATTTTATATATATATATATATATAGCATTACCTTCTAGTAATTTGCTACAGCATCAGTTCAGGCTCCTCCTAAGGGCGGCCACAGACTGGTGATGGGCACCGGGGTGGGTGATATATTTAGGGGCCACAAGGGCACACGTACAGAATTATCTCCAAACAAGGGCACACGTACAGAATTATCTCCAATGCGATCTCATGAATACATTTGACCTGTCCTGGACATTGTGATTTGATATGAGGATACTAATCCCATTCCATTGTATAAGAATATTTCAGTCTTTCCCAGGGATGCTGAACTCGTGACACAGATATACAAGTTTAAAATTACTAAATACCTTTTAAATGTGTCGCGACCTAGCTTTCTCAGACAGCTCAGCAAGTTTGAGATAATATTTTCTGCACTGGATTGAATTACTTAAGGGCTTTGAAAGTAGAAATTGATATTTGTAATATCTCCATCATTAATAAAACTACGCTTCACTGGAACGTATGTACAGCACAGACGTACCATAAATACCGGCTTAAAAATAGTTTTGCAATATGAGATCTTCCTATCTCAGTATCAGTGGACTTTGAAATCTACCAATATTTGTGTAAATAATGGTTCAGGTCAGCTGGCCGGGCTGTACCATTTAACATAATTGTCGGAATTACTTCCATTTTGAAAGGTAAACAAAAATATTTTGGATTTTTAAAGTTGTTTTACCGTTGAAATAATTGCTTTGATCACATTTTGGAATGTCATATTGTTTCAGCGTCTCCCTGATTTTTTTTTTTTTTATTAAATTGATATTTTAATTATCAAGTTTAAAAATAGAGGAAAAATATGTCGATATTTGAACGACAGAAACCTAAAAAGTGTTATATATGAACGTGTATTGTATTGTATTTCTATTTAATCTAGATTGCTTTGCAAATAATAAATAGCCATTTATATCGCTTAAATCGATACAAAGGTGTTGTCGATTTCGGGAAAGCTGCATATTGCTGTGGACTTAAATGATATGGAGGTCCCTGATATTATTTGGACGTCTTATGTGACCGTGTGTATGCTTCATAATACAGACAAGAACCCTTTAAGATTATTATAACGATATATTGTTTGTAATGTATCTGTGTAAGGATCCCCAGAAAGTACAGCGCTGTGTAATGTGTTAGCGCCTTATAAAGAAAGTGTCATATTGTGCACTGTCAGTGGACATAAAAAGGGATTTAAGCAACAAAAGAAAATATTAACCGTATCAGACCTGACTGAAGTTAGATGAGTTTACGATGGTAGAAATAAAGGAGGAAGGGGGTGGGGGACTATTTGTTCTAGTAATAACATATTAATTGCGCTTTGGTTATCGTAATGAGTAGACAAAAGCATTGGGTAGAATGTGTTACTGGCTAACATCTGGCTCAGACAGAATATCTAGTGTAATTTTGTCATTGTGTTGCTATTACTGTATTTAATGACACACACTGAAGGCAAGAAAAGAAGGAATTATTGGAGACATCTAGGCGCTATTAAGGATGTAAACATTACATGAATAATAGAGAATGTTTGCTCCATTATGCTGGGAGGATGACTAGAATTGCAGACACAAAATATCATTTTATGTGTCATGGTTTACTAGCGCCCTACAGCACATCCATCAGGGCTGATAGCAAAGACATTAAACATCAGTGCAAATGGCTATAGCTTGAGTATTATGTGGAGTGCTGGAAATAGGAGACATTCCTTTGTATATACAGCAGGAGATGGGCGCATGCGCAGACTGCTGGCCATGTTGCCTGTGATGTCTGGGAACAGGAGGTTTAAATAATTTTATCAGCTTTTTGGGGTACGCAATTTTTGGCTACATCTGGCCACAGATAATCTCTAGGAGCAAAGTGACAGGAGGGAATCCTGCTTGCACTGGAGGGAAGGAGGGGGGTGCTCATATTGCTATAATACAGACATACTGTAAAGGTATTTGGAAATATATTACCCGTTTAATACCTGCACTGTAAATGGACTGGTGATTGCGCTGGGGAGACAGGCCTGAGAAGGAAAAGGGATTGCATTTTTTTTGCTTTTTCCAGAGACAACCTTTATGAAGACCTCATTGCAATCTCACTCTTGGAGATGATTAATGTGAAGATTTGGTAGGAAATCTGGAGAGTTGTATTAAAGCTGGGATCTGAGGTTCATTTCGATCAGCCATCCGTGAACTCGGGGCCGAATTCATTATACGTTAATAGTGCCGGGAGAAGGAGAACATGCAATTTCTCCATTCCATTATAAAACCAGAAAAATCCTCGGCATGTCCCCTATTAAGATGTGTCAGCTGACAGGACCATTTCATAGGGAGAGGCTGAGGCTTCTGTACAGGAAAAATCTATATCAGTGTGTTTTATGGGGGGCGGGGGGTGTCATAAGAATAAAATACATTACAAAAGTGTAATAAAAATGCACACAAAAACACAAAAGTATACACACACACACACACACACACACACACACACACACATATATATATATATATATATATATATATATGTATATATAAAAATAATAAGCTCCCCCAAACACACATATTTCTATATATATATATATATATATATATATAACTCATACATATATGTATAGGATGTATAGGTGCACACAAACACATGTTTATCGCACACAAACACACGAATTTATGTGCAATATATACCTGCACTGCACACATATATGCACAAGTACACTTATGTGTCATACATATATGTGTATATATTACTTCCCATACACACATATATAAGTACTATACTAAAGAACACACACACACACACATATATATATATATATATATATATATATATATATATATACATATATACATACATATATATATATATGTATATAAATAAATACCCATCACGCATATGTATGAGTGGACGCACATACTCACATGTTTATACATACTATTATTTGAGATGAAATATATATTATTGAGACAAACACAGCTAGCAAACATGAATTCCATCCAGCATATAAATATTGTGAAATGGAAAATATGAACGTGCAGAACTTTTATTTTATTTTCCCACTGATATGTTTTTTATGTAAATAAAATATTGAAAGTTAATTATTCCTTGCGAGAGACTAATGATTATGCTTATTATATTGCATCTGATCGCATCATTTGCATGATTTTCGCATTGCTGCCTAATAAGCCATCCCGGGTTATAAATAATACTGGAATTGGTTTCTAATAATGGAGAGCTATAAACTGAATGGCTTTTATAGCTGGCAAAGCAGACTTTGGCAGGCTCCGAGTCGGGTTGCCTGGAGAATAAATCTCTGTATTATTATTTTTAATGTGCCCATGGTATATAATCTGCCCCTAATAACACTGTATCATTTTCTTAGAACTCGAAACTTTTTTTCTTCCTCCATTTACAGGAGTTACAAGAAATTGGGCCGTTCATGTCTTATTCACTGCAAGGAAATGCGAGGCCATCTGTTCAATGGAATACACTATAACATAACCCATAAAGGAACACAGAGCAATCATCTTTACATGTAAATTTCGTGTTTATGCAAATTAAACATTAAATCGTAAGGAGCATATATTTTGCATATCCTAAACGAGACAGTGCTAATCGGCCTGAAATGCTATTTTAATTCTTGTTCTGTTAAAATACTATAATAATTCCTGAATTATTTCGTTTTCTAAATTAGTTATTAGTTCAGTTCATTCAGTATTTTGCCATATGGAGATTGTTTTTCTTTTAATAAATGTGTCAATTTAACAATAAACAAATATCGTGTTGACAATCATCTAAAGATAAAAATAATTGAAAGTAGATAAACTGATATTTCTGACTATTGCATAGCTGCTCTCATGACACGCCAAAATGTAAATCTATTGTTAACGGAATATTAAAATAATCTTACTTTATACAATTGTAAAGCGTTTATTACTTGAGGATTGTAATTATCACCCAGTTATTGTATTGTACATTACCGTCAATTTACTAACATTACTTTAGGATAAATTGCATTAATTGTTTTTCATTCGTAATAAATTATAGTGAATTCGTAATACTTCTGTTAACTGACTTTAAAAACGAGTTAATAACAATAATATTGATATTGTGTTGTTGTTATTATTATTAGTAGTAATTATAATAATGAATAATAAAGCAACGAATGTTTGCATTGACAAAACAGTGTAATCATACTGTATTATTAGATAGACCCACGAATAGCACTAATGATGATAGACTTTCAGGACCTTGGACAGCGCACTTTATCGAAACTGATTTTTTAGTTACAAGAGTATTACAGGTATGCGGCAAGTGTTAAAGTTCACCTGTGCATAATACCCATTACATAATAATACCCATTACATAGTACCCATTACATTGTGCCGTTTTACGCTGTAGTATATCTGGCTCGTGAGCTCTGTTTCTGCTTGTATTTGACAAATGATCCTCTATATGTTTATACAATTACGTATAATATATGCGTGTGTGGGTATATGTGTATCTATATATATATATATATATATATATATATATATATACTCTGCTGCGTTAATTACCATTTGTATTATTTTCACATAAGTATGTTATTTTAGAGCATACAGCATAATGTTCATTGATGCCATATAGCATTTGTTAGACAAAACAGATATTTAGCAGTGCAATTTCTAGCAGTATTTTGCTTTGTGTAATCACACATATAGCATTGAGGGTGAGATGGGCACCGTGTGGCTGTAAAGGCACATACTGTATACTATGGGACATGGGCACTTGGTTACTGAAATGCCACATACTGTGAGATGGGCACTAGGTGGAATTACTCATACTGTGAGATGGGCACTGGGTGGAAAGACACATACTGTGAGATGGGCACTGGGTGGAAAGACATACTGTGAGATGGGCACTGGGTGGCTGTAATGATACATAGATGGACACTGAGTGTCTGGCAGTTTCTTACCTGCACCCTGGACTCCGTGAGGCCGATCCTCAGTGCCAGCTCTTCCCGCATGAAGATGTCCGGGTAGTGGGTCTTGGCGAAGCTGCGCTCCAGCTCGTTGAGCTGCGCCGGGGTGAAGCGAGTCCGGTGCCTCTTCTGCTTCTGCTGCCCCTGGCTCTGGCCCTGCTGCTGGCCGGACTGGTTGGAGTTCTGCTGTTGCTGCTTGTCCGGGTCCTTGGAGCTGACGGCCAGGGAGGACTGGTTGGATCCCACGCTGGTGATGTCCTCCCCGGGCAGCAGCGTCGTGCCCTCCACTTGGTCTGCGCTGCTGGCCAGGTCCCCCGGGTGCACCGAGTCCGAGCCCCCCACTCCGAGGCGGCACTTGACCGCCTCACGGTGCCCTAGCAGCTCCGCCGCGTCCTTCATCCCTGTGCAGGGGGAACGGAGAGGTCAGCCTGGCCTCCTGACAGGACATCACACTCACATATATACATCACTGTCCTCTATATAGAGCATCATATATATTTATTTCATATCATGCCCACTACTTTATTGCATGGTACCATGTGCCATATCATCACCCATCTGTGCCAATGCATCGTTCACACTCACCACCCACAGTGTGACCCCACTTTTACATAATGAACTTTAAGATTCGTTTTGCAATTCCAATCCTCTATAAGGAAATCAGGCTTCTATCAGTGCCAGCATGAACACTGGGCACTTCTGTCTGTCTGAGGGTTACCTTTGCCTGGCACACTGAATTGTGTAGCCTCCCTGCATCACCATGCTTTCTGCTGGCACTGGAGGAAACAAGAGCTCTACAAACTCCACAAACTAAGTTTCCTATTCTGCCCTAAGGCCGCCTACCCCTGGCAGTCATCTCCTGGTAGTCTACTCCTGCAAGCACCAGAGCTAAGCTCCTATCTACCAGTCACTCTCACGCAAGGGGAAAAAAAATCAAAGAAGACAAATCCACAGATAGGCAAACAGATCATTTCACAGAAGCAAGTAAATAGTTATTTCTGGCTAAATATAATGACATCTCTCTCTTCCTTAGATGCCCAGATTACATGTATTATAAGACTTGCAGTTAAATCAAATTAAAGTTTAATACTACACAATTACTTTGGAAGGAATTAGCCCATTTAGAGTGCATTAAGGCGGAATCAGGCACAAATTGACGCTTCCCTGGGAGGAGAGATGGTGTCACAGACTCACCGAGTCGGGCGTCCAGGAGGTCGGCGTGAGACAGCATCGCGCACCGCTCCAGGGCGAAAGCCTGTCCCCCCCAAATCCTGCCGGCTGGTTAACGATTTAAAAAATAAAAATAGATAGATAGATATAGATAGGCTAAATGAAAGAAAATTCGGTTTGTGCTTAAAAAGGGGGTCCCCTGCATTATAATGTCCTTTAGAGAGGCGGGGAGGTGCTTAGCGCCTGGGTGAGCTGCTGAGCGGCTGCCACTGCCAGCCAATCACAGAGAGAGCTGCAAATGTCACCGGCAACGCTGCCAGAGCAAGTCCCCCTGCTGCAGCTACAGGCTGAGTGTGAGTGCAGGGGGCAGGAGCTTCGTGTCTCTCTCAATGGATCCTTATCCCTAGTGCCTTATCACATGCTATATTCCTCCTTTACTGTGCTTAGTAGGCAAGTGCCAGTGGCAGGGACCTGGCACTAATGCCATTGCCAACAATTACTGGACTACGAATTTTGCCGTCTATAACTGCACTCCCATGTACGAAATCACGTTTAAAAATCATACACAAAGTCAATCATACGAAATCATGGCACTCATTTCAAAATAAAAATTGCAATTATTATTATCATTATTATTATTATTATTATTATAATTTTATTTATTTTAGCTTAATTATCTGTATATCATATATTTTTGTATTTGACCGTCTTTAATCGATGCTTTTTTTTCGTTTTTGTTTTTTTAAATTATAATTATGATTGTTTGTTTTGATTGGTGTTTAAGTGAAACCGTTTTGTAATATTCGTCTTTAAGTGCTCTCGTTTTGTCATTGTTAACAATTAGGCTCCTGTAGGGTTAAATAAACGTTGATAGATAAAATTTAGCGCATCATTTACCCGCCGCTTCTACAACCAGCCTCCCATAGAAAGTCACTATTGATACAGACGTTCGATAGATGGGGCCGGCTTCATATATTAAAAATATATATAAAATATAGTGCACGTTATTTTTATGATGAAAGTTTCCATGCGTTAACAGAACACCCTTTTCTCCCGTGTGCTGCCCCCTGCCACCTGTAAATTGGCAGAGCGTGGCATCATTTTTTCCCCGGACGATGGAAAGGTAACTATCTCTGATCTATAAACAATATAACTACGAAATTCGATTTTTGCAATGTTTACAAAACCTGCACCGTTATCACCATATGATTTTCAAGAGTTAAGGGCCTTTAGAGGTTCAAATTTCGTATAGCTCTGTATGATGCATTACGTGGGTAAATGTATTTGTCTAGCCTCATCACTTGATCACTTTAAACAATGTTATTAAATAAGATTTAGGTAAATCCATGGCTTTCGATCGTCCACACTTTATGCAGGGAACGCTAACCACAGACAATTGCAGTGGGTGAATATTCTCTTAAGCCTCAGTGGTGTGATTAGATTTGGTCATATTGCATTCTTGCAAAAACAAATATACCATGTTCTCCATTTAATCCTGATGGTAAATCACTGAACAATTTTCTCGATTCTGCATCAAGGAATTTAAGAACATTTTACGTATACAAACCCAATTTCATGCAGTAACTACAGTTAAAATGCTCTTTATTTTCATTTGAATATGTTAAAAGTGTAGGAATAATCTCAAGTGCTCTGAACAGGGGGGAAGCCAACCATCTCTAATGTTCTGATTCTTCAATCCCAGCCAACAACAAAGTTTAGATTAGCAATATATTTCTAACCAGAGTAATTTTCAAGATCATTAGGCATTTATGTAATTAGTGCCAAATCTATAAGCTTTTATTACGATTATTAGAGTAAAATCAGTATAAATTTGTACTAATTTACTACTGTTTAGACTTGGCTGTCAAACCAAGAGGTTCTTATTGTAAATGATAAGTGAGGAAATTAAGTGCAAAATTCTGAACCATTTCTGATGTGCTCGCAAACAATCCGTTTCAATTGTGTTTGAAGCAAAGCAGAATTGCCCTTTTCACGTTATCTGAGCTGATTTTTCTTGTCTCTTCCTTTTTATTTGCACAAGGAGATATATAGAAAAAGGACCGCTAAGTACAATGCACAATGCAAACAGATATTTACAAGTCTTCACTTGATTAACATTGATTTTTAATCCCAGAGTGATACAATTAAGATTATTCATTTAGCAGAAAAGTATAAAGCTGAGGGAAGAGGGGGTGCAGGGTGGAGATGGAGGGATTATTACACAGTACACGGATTTTTTTTCCTCCTGGTTTTTTTTTTTTGGAGTGAATTTGCTACTTAATCAACTGACTGCGGCACAGACCCGGGAATGACCGCAGCAGATGCAGGGGTTCTCCCCGTTGTTTGCCTGGACAAGAGATGATCAGACAAAGGAGGCGGCAGAGAGGAATCTGAGCACCTGTCTCTCCCTATACTGTGTGCTGCTGCTTCTGCGGGAGATGGACTGCGGATCACCCTCGACGCTTAGCCAGGAACCCAGGGGCCATGGGACACAGGGTGGGGAGGGAGGAAGTGGGGGGGACCATCTAGTGGACAAAATATTTTTTCAGCCAGGCGTCAGGACCATGGATAGCTCACTAATGCTAGTACTGTAAAGAGTTTTAGTAAAAGACTGGCTGGGGAACTTGTGAGGTGTAGGGTACGGAATAATTGTTCTTCTCATTGGATAAAACTGTGTTTTTCAAATTCAGTTTTTGTTATTAGTGATATATATATATGAATATATATATGAATATATATATATATATATATATGCCTCAATACAAATTTTGTTTCTTAAATTAAAAATTTTAATTATAATAATAATAATACTAATAATAATAATAATAATAGTAAAATATGTATGTGCATGTAGACGGAGGCATGTGTTTGTGTAGCCAGAGAGCTGTGAGTCCAGCGATAAATAATTGTGTAATAGTTACATGTGCGGACACATCAGAGTAATAACAATAAGGTGTTATTAAGGAATGATCAATCTGTGTTACTGGCCGTCCAGTGATTGATAGAGCGCTTCATTTTATGACTTTTCTATTGCTCTTGATTTTTGTGCTAGTATAAACAAACTAAATCATTTCTTTTGAGGCTCGGGGGTAGGTTCCCCCTCCCTCTCCCACCAGCATGGCTAACAATGAGCGAGGAGAAATGGGAGCCCGGTGAAGAGGGGAGACAGTATATAATAGCAAAAGAGGATAGATGAGGACTGGCTCATATTAACCTTTGGAACGCCACTACAGACTCATCTGTGATCTCCAATGGGTTAACACTATCTAATATACAGGAAACACTATGTGGCTGTTAAATGATGAGTATTAACCACATCAAGCACAGGCTTTTTTATTTTTTTTTACAGATAGTCCGAAGGATAAATATATTTATCTGATGAATGAGTGAATCTATCTATCTATCTATCTATCTATCTATCTATCTATCTATCTATCTATCTATCTATCTATCTATCTATCTATCTATCTATGAGTGGGGTTGACCACGAATGATCAAAATGTAAGAAGTGTCCTCAAAAATCACTTTAAAGCAAGTTAAAAGGATTTTCTATGACGGATGCAGTGATTTTTGCTTCATAAATAGGTTTTAGATTGTAACACACATGTAGAACTGGAACAATGGGAACTACCAGAAAATATATTGGTCGGCCTCTAATACAATTTATTTAGACAGTTTACCTCTCATAAAAAATAGAGATTGAATTTTGTACAAGACTATCTGCCAGGGACCTGGCTCAAGGAAATCGGATTTTTTTTTCCCTCTTTCCTCTCTATTTTTGTTCAATTTTAACTAAGTACATATAATGTTTTAAAATAGATATAAATCCATTGCCACCTCATGCTCTGACCCTGAACATGGCTGAGGCGCCAGTGCAGGTATCCTCTGAAAGTGACTGCACAGGGCGATTACACATACCATATACACAGGACTTCTCATGTTAACCCTGCAGTGGCTGCTGGCCAGGGGGGCACCGCTCATTCAGGGGGGTTCACTGGCAAATCCAATGGTAAATATAGATATTACCTATCTACACCTGTCTCACAGGTGATGCTGCAATATTTAAACGAATAATAATCTATAAGAGAGAGAGATTTCTATTTGACTTAACTTTTTTTATTTATTTCTTGTGTGTGTGCTTGTGTTAGAGAGAACAAATGAAAGTATTAGAAAGACTCGCATATCCTGTAATCTAGTACATGATTATTCACATTTCATGTATCCAGTGTTAAATTGTTCATTTTAAGCAACCCCCTCAGAGCCCCCTGCACAATTAAAGATCTAACATTCCTAGTTTGATGACAATAATACATTTTAATTCGTTTCAAATGACACTCAAGCGCTTGTGTGCGTGCTATATGCTGGGGGATAATGATCCCCGGTATCACTGTGGTGTAAGATGCAGGGATAAGTCGGTGGGGTCCTGCAGCACAGCCAGACAACCCATCCTAGGGATCACTAGTGGCTGTGTAATATAGATCCAATGGTGTCTGTGTAATATAGATCCAATGCAAGTCACCAGTGGTCTATACAGTTCTAACACTAGTAAAGTAGATCACTACCTAGTGCACCCAGGGGTAACGCTCAATTACAGTATATTCTGCCTGTGGACTGGGTGTTTCAGCCGTCACCAGCAATGCTCTCCCTTCCATCTGAAAGGCTGTCATATTTCAGATCATTCATATTACAATTATGACAGGCTGTCTTTTTCTTTCTCACATAGAATAGATGTTTGATCCTTCAACTCTGTCTCATGTACTATTCTCTTTCTAAGGTCTAAATATATAGTTCCAAGAACCCATCTATAGCACCGTCTAGCTCTGTCCTATATACCTGCATGTGCACATCTATTATACATGAGTGTATTTTCTATGTATGCACGTACACTAACATAGGTGGTATACCTCTAGATGAATTTGGTGCACACATGGCTTTCCATTGGAAGCCTTACCAATTCATTCTGGTCATATATAAGGAGCTAATCGCTAATTATATTCGTTTCTTATATATATATATATATATATATATATAAATATATATATATATATACACACACATATATATATATATATATATATATATGTATACATACATATATACAGGATATATAGCCTAGCAACCTAGGTGATTATGAATGCAGCACTCCAGCTATAAAACGCAGACAAAATTATGCTTATTCAGCATGTCGTAGCCCTTTTTTCAGAAGACCATAAATATGTGTATATATATATATATATATATATATATATATATATATAGATATATATATATACATAAGGATGCACCCATGACATTTAACTTACCGTACTTGTGTTTAAAAATAACACATATATTATTACTATTATTGTTGATATAATAATAAATAATAATAATAATAATAATAATAATAATAATAATAATAATAAATGCACATGATAGGTGTATGTATGTCTTCAGATCCTACAATAGGACAAATAAAGACTAGTAATTATCATACACCCCCCCCCCCCCCCCTGGTGATTATTAGAAACAATGACTGCATATAGGTAAAGCCCTGAAGAAGAAGCTGTCATCCTTCTGCAGAAACTAATGTATCGCCCTATGTGTAGCAATTCTCTCCTGTCTGATCCCTCACCAGGCTGCTTCATCTCAGCAATTACATAGGTAGAATACAGGCAGGCTCAGGCATACTTCCTCAACATTCTCTTAAGTTCGTTGCTTTTCTGATTTCTATTTACACAAGATACATAATCATATATCAGTTATTCAGTTTGGTGACAAGTCTGGTAATTGGAATAAAGAGGGAACATCTCAACCTTATCACTCTCCAGACCCACAGATAGCACTAATAAGACTGCATCAATCTTATCCAGCAAATAAATAAAATAGACAAACAAACAAATTCTCCTCCAACAAGTTAATGTGGTGTATCTGAGTGGAAAGTAGATATTTTCACGCGTTCTGGAGATGAGGAGTGACTTTTAATAAAATCAGAAGAAAAACAAATGTAATTCTGTAAGCAATTTCAGAGATCAGCCTCTGCCTTCCCACTGGAGAGGCAGCCAGCCTCACACAACAGACCTGGCCCAGTGCACATAACCTGCTCTCTGCCAAGGGACCTGAAAAGCATCTCATAGCAGGGGGACAGCCGCCCTCACACTAGTACTACTAACCCATTCACTACCAAGGGCATGACACTATATTGCAGAGCAGAGCTTAAAGGGTTAGCCACCCGCACGCTAGTCCTACTAACCCCTTCACTGCCAAGGGCATGACATTTTATTGAAGAGCAGAGCGTACAGGGACAGGCACCCTCACACTAGTCCTATTAACCCATTCACTGCCAAGGGCATGACACTATATTGCAGATCAGAGCGTACAGGGACAGCTACCCTCACACTAGTCTTACTAACCAATTCACTGGACACTTTATTGCAGAGCAGAGAATACAGGGTTAGCCACTCTCACACTAGTCCTACTAACCCATTCACTGCCAAGGGCATTACACTTTATTGCAGAGCAGAGCGTACACGGACAGCTACCCTCACACTAGTCTTACTAACCAATTCACTGGACACTTTATTGCAGAGCAGAGCATACAGGGTTAGCCACTCTCACACTAGTCCTACTAACCAATTCACTGCCAAGGGCATGACACTTTATTGCAGAGCAGAGCTTACAGGGCTAGCCACCCTCACACTAGTGATACTAACCAATTCACTGGACACTATATTGCAGAGCAGAGCTTACAGGGATAGCCACCCTCACACTACTCCTACTAACCCCTTCACTGCCAATGGCATGACACTATATTGCAGAGCAGAGCTTACAGGGACAGCTACCCTCACACTAGTCCTACTAACCAATTCACTGGACACTTTATTGCAGAGCAGAGCTTACAGGGATAGCAACCCTCACACTAGTCATACTAACCCCTTCACTGCCAATGGCATGTCACTTTATTGCAGAGCAGAGTTTACAGGGTTAGTCTCCCTCACATTAGTCATACTATCCTCTTCAATGCCAATGGCATGACATTATATTACAGAGCAGAGCTTAGAGGGACAACCACCCTCACACTAGTCCTACTAACCCATTCACTGCCAAGGGCATGACATTATATTGCAGAGCAGAGCTGAGAGGGACATCCACCCTCACACTAGTCCTGCTAACCAATTCACTGCCAAGGGCATGACACTATGGACCAAATGTAATAGGGTGAGAGATAAGAAAATGTGAGTTTAGCAGTAAACTCTCACATTGGTCGAGTTTAATCTTCAAAATGGAAATACATCTGTATGAGAGTTTAAATCGTGAGAGTTGTTTTTTTAGTCTATACGAGCTTGCATGTTCCCGGACTCTATTACATTGGCCGAGTTTAAAATGTGTGAGAAAACGTTCACATTTTCTAAACTCTCACCCTATAACATTTGGCCCTATATTGCAGAGCAGAGGGTACAGAGACAGCCCTACTAACCCCTTCACTGCTGCCAGTGCACAGTATACAGGGAACAGCCAGACCACATTACACAAGTCTTCTTAACCTATTCATAGCCAGGAGGAGCCCTGGAATTCACTTTATTTCAAACTTCTGCACCAGGCCATACTCAGTTCTCCAGTACCTGACCACTAGCTCAGCAGAACATAACAGAGCACAACACGCATGCACCATCTATTAACCTATTCACTGCCAGGCACCGTGTGTGCAGCACATCCAAGAACAAATAAATCAAGCTGCCCCATCCACAAACCCTGGGGCAGTACCATTCAAAGTAAGGGGTGCAGGCTAGTGGTGTTTCCAAATAGTTTTTTCCTCTTTGAAAGTCAATGGTTAAATTCAATTTAAAATTACTGCATAGAGTGTAAGATGTTATGTGAGAAAATATAATAGTCCCCTTTCTCTCGCATAAAATAGACACAGATATAGATATGCGTTTAATAACTTAGTCGCAATAGTACAATATTCAGTATTAAATGGTTTTATAAAACACAAATAACTGCTATTTGTACAATCTGTATTTTATTAATTTATTTATTATTATTATTATTATTATTATTATTATTATACATTGTATTGTTATGTTGCTGGTTGCGGTGCAGTTTGTAGACAGGAGATTGCTGAGGTTATTGTTACACTGTGCTGAGTTTTTATTCCTGTTCTGGCCCAGGTGAGGCACATTCAGGGGCGTCTGTATTCAGTCAATTAGAGAAATGTAAAGAGAAAATCGATCTCCTATCTGCAGAAATGCAGCCTAACAAATGACATTCTGCTTTCGTGCAAGTGATTTGGTGACAGTTTGGGAATTAGAAGTAATAAGAAGCTGTATTGGGTCTCTCCTTCTCCTCCTCCTCCTCCTCCTCCTCCCACCAGCTGCAAACTCCCCGTCCTGCCGCCTGGAGAGAGGAGGCACAGTGCACCTCACACCCCGCATCAGATGCCTCCTGCTCGCCAGCACCCGCCGCCGCATCGCCTGCTCTCATTAGTGCTGCTGCCCTCCATGTGGGCTCCATTAAACCGTGATTTAGCCGAAAGAATTATAATTATGGTTGCAAATAAAATAATCAGCATTGAAGAGCGATTTCCTTAATGAGATGGAGCGGCTGCACGTCACGGACTAAAGGGGTCTCATTAAGAGCTGCTAATGAAGCTGGTGAGAATATTGATCTTCCACCAAAATCTCCCCAGTGCTGGAGACACTCATACCCCAGCAACCTGGTGCATGGGGGTCCTGGCTGCACACCCCTCATCCACACAGAGGAGCCACAGGGGGTCCTGCTCTCCCCAACTCATTATTCCCACTAATGCTGGGATTAGTATACAGCACTGCATTTATACACAGCATTTACTTATAACACATCCATGTGCTCTGCAGCCCAAGATGAAAGGGGCTGGGGGGGATTAAATGACTATTTAGTAACCTAATTCTCATCAATATTATGACACATTGTATGCCATTCCTGTTACAGACCCACTGACAGATTGGATGGAAGTATTTCACTATATAGAAGTAATTTATATGTTTAAATAGTTATTATACGACAGACATTTTATGGATAGAAACAATAATGTATATGTTACTTCAATCTACGCTGAGTATTTTTTATGGGACATTAATGGTTTATAGGTTACTGCAATCTACAATGAGTATTATTTATGGGACATTAATGGTGTATACGTTACTGCAATCTACACTGACTATTTTTTTATGGAACATTTATGATGTATATGTGACTACAATCTACATTTTAGAGTATTCTTTATGGATAAGAACATTAATGGTGTATATGTTACTACAATCTACATTATGGAGTATTATTTATGGATAGGAACAATGTTACTACAATCTACATTATGGAGTATTATTTATGGATAGGAACAATGTTACTACAATCTACATTATGGAGTATTATTATTGATAGGAACAATGTTACTGCAATCTACATTATGGAGTATTATTTATGGATTGGACAATTTATAGTGTATACGTTACTACAATCTACATTATGGAGTATTATTTATGGATATGAGCATTATAGTGTATATGTTACTACAATCTACATTATGGAATATTATTTATGGCTAGGAACATTATAGTGTATATGTTACTCCAATCTACATTATGGAGTATTATTTCTGGATTGGACAATTTATAGTGTATATGTTACTACAATCCACATTAGAGTAATATTTATGGATAGGAACATTTATAGTGTATATGTTACTACAATCTACATTATGGAGTATTATTTATGCATAGGAACAATGTTACTACAATCTACATTATGGAGTATTATTTATGGATTGGACAAGTTATAGTGTATATGTTACTACAATCTACATTATGGAGTATTATTTATGGATAGGAACATTATAGTGTATATGTTACTACAATCTACATTATGGAGCATTCTTTATGGCTAGGAACACTATAGTGTATATGTTACTACAATCTACATTATGGAGTATTATTTATGGCTAGGAACTCTATAGTGTATATGTTACTACAGTCTACATTACAGAGTAATATTTATGGATAGGAACATTTATAGTGTATATGTTACTACAATCTACCTTATGGAATATTATTTATGGCTAGGAACACTATAGTGTAAATGTTACCACAATTTACATTATGGAAAATTTATGGCTAGGAACACTATAGTGTATATGTTACTACAATCCACATTATGGAGTATTATTTATGGCTAGGAACACTATAGTGTATATGTTACTACAATCTACATTATGGAGTATGATTTATGAATTTGAACATTTATAGTGTAAATGTTACTACAATTTACATTATGGAATATTATTTATGGCTAGGAACACTATAGTGTTTATCTTACTGCAATCCACATTATGGAATATTATTTATGGCTAGGAACACTATAGTGTATATGTTACTACAATCCACATTATGGAATATCATTTATGAATTGGAACATTTATAGTGTATATGTTACTACAATCTACATTATGGAATATCATTTATGGATAGGAACATTATAGTGTATATGTTACTACATCTACATTATGGAGTATGATTTATGGCTAAGAACATTAATGGTGTATATGTTGCAACAATCTACATTATGGAGTATTATTTATGAATAGGAACACTATAGTGTATGTATATGTTACTACAATCTACATTATGGAATATCATTTATGGATAGGAACATTATAGTGTATATGTTACTACATCTACATTACAGAGTAATATTTATGGATAGGAACATTATAGCGTATATGTTACTACGATATAGATTATGGAGTATTATTTATGGCTAAGAACATTAATGGTGTATATGTTGCAACAATCTACATTATGGAGTATTATTTATAAATAGGAACACTATAGTGTATGTATATGCTACTACAATCTACATTATGGAATATTATTTATGGCTAAGAACATTAATGGTGTATATGTTGCAACAATCTACATTATGGAGTATTATTTATGAATAGGAACACTATAGTGTATGTATATGTTACTACAATCTACATTATTTATTTATTTTATTAACAGTTTCTTATATAGCGCAGCATATTCCGTTGCGCTTTACAATTGGAACATTAACAGAACAAAACTGTGTAATAACAAACAGATATATAGGTAGGAAGGCCCTTATGGAATATTATTTATGGCTAGGAACATTATAGTGTATATGTTACTACAATCTACATTATGAATAATTATTTATGGATAGAAATATAATAGTGTATATGTTACTACAATCTACATCATGGAGTATTATTTATGGATTGAAACATTTATAGTGTATGTTACTACAATCTACATTATGGAGTATTATTTATGGATGGAATATTGCTAATATTTTTGTTGAGTGATCAGTCTAATTCCTGTTGATATATTATATTATCTTTCATTTAAAGGCAAGCATTTTTTTAAATGGTGGAACATTTATATAAGGGGAGTTGTGTAATGTGCCATGAAGCAGACAGATTAATGGTACTGGCTAATTTTAACAACTGGGGGAGATGTGCCAAAATGGTGCAATTCTAAACAGACTGTTGTACTTCATTATTGTGATTGATTAAGGAGATGTAGGATTGGTTATTGTAAATGGTTAGCCCTTTGTACTTTGTTTTCACTTCTATAATCTACATCTTTATTTGTCATATATTAGATTCCTAAAAAGAAGTCTTATGGGGTTTTCCTCCATCATATAGCCTTATTCTTCTGCCTACATTGCTTTTTCTCTGAGATTCCATATGTGTTGTAAGCCATGTCCTTAGGTTGGGCATTCCTGCTTATTGGTGCGGCATTGGGATAGGACACACAGCTGCCTTCTGGATACAGATATATGCAATAAATAATGCAATAACTTTGCTGCATTACAGGGAAACTAAAATGTATAACAGAAGCTATAATATGTGCCTCACAAGCACAGAAAGAAACCAAAAAGATAATGCAATGTATGCACTAAGAGTTTCTCATATGTAGGCTAAGAAATGATAGAATTATAAAGGTGATCAACCCCTTTACATTTCATAAACAATTGTAGGAGTCATACGTGCCTTATTATTTGGGGCTCTAGTGATCTTTGGCCAATTCCACATTTGCAATCAGATTGGAAAATGAATGTCAATGAGTGCATATTACTGAGTATCAATGGTCATCCAATTGTAAAACGCTACGGGCTTTACAAATAAATATAAAAAGCGAGATGTACATTGGTGTCCACACACCACTTACACCCTTTAAATACAATTTAGATACATTACGTAGTCTGTATTATTATATTAAATCATCCCATTTATGCCAAATATAATAACAAAAGCAAAGCTATCATGGATTCACATATGCAAACCTATTTATTAGACTTTCCCCAAGTAAAGATATAAAAAATAAATACAGAAATATAATATATATATATATATATATATATATATATATATATATATATATATATATATATATATATATATTAATAACCTGGTTGTTCCAGCACTCCACACTCCAATGATTAACTTCTCCAGGTGCCTGCACATAGGAAATACCTCAGTTTAAACGTCCCCTGGTGCGGGACTCACAAACAGACTCTAAGACTGGAGTAGTAATGCCAGTCTAAGAGTCAGGGCCTGATTCAGAGCCGCTCGCTCTGACAGAGAGCTCGCTCTGAATCAGGGCCGGGCTTTTTTTTTTTTTTGATCAGCCTCTTGGCCGCTCGCATAGCTGTGGGTGACAACCCACAGCTATTGCGAGCGGCCATGATGATGGTCACGATGGTCAAGACCATCGTGACCATCGGGCTTGCGACGAGACCCTTCTGGTAGCCAGAATCCGGAATCTCTCCACTGACATCACTCGTCACTCAACATCGACAACTCGCCCCCTTTGGTGTAAGACCCGGAGCAACGGATTGCTCATCGCTAACCGGGTCTCTCGCATGCGCACGACGGAGCCGGCTCCGTCGTGCGCATGCGCTGTGGGCCACCATCGACCCGGTTGCAAGCGATCAGCACTTGCGACCGGGTCTGAATCAGGCCCTCTGTCTGTTCAATGACTAACCGTGAGTGCCGCACCAAGGTACTTATATATATTGTCAAAACTAGATTATTGGCTGAGACAAGATCAGTTTATAATTGAATCGCAACGACACCATCTTGCGACTGGCCGTAAGACGCCATTTTACGAGATGGCCGACTAAGCGCCATTTTAGATAAACTCACACTTTAGTACATGTGGCGATAATACTATTAGCAAGTTACGGCGATTCACCAGAAGCCTATTTCATGACTTTACGTATTATAAAGGATATATTTCAGAAATGACTTTACAGTATGCCAAAATTGATTGCATTAACTGAATAAAGCAAATGACTATGTGACAACTAGCTTGTGTAGATAAGCTTCCTGGACAGTGTCTGCCCTCACTACAGGTGGTCTGGCTCGAATACACACCTACATTAGCAGGCTTCCTGCAATGACATGATTTCAAAGACTAGAGTGTCATCTTAGGTCTGTCTCTTGTAGCTGGGCTATTTGCATTTCACACAAGAGACTGGGAGAATAAAGAGTTTTTCTTTTGAAGCCTGGGACAGGTGGGGGGGACTGCTGGCAGAGTGGGCATGTGGAACTATCTGGCTCAGCATGTCACACTGTTAAGATGTTCACTTAGTGAGAGTTAAGTGCACCCTTAGTCATACACACATAAATACGTCTTTATATCAAACCCCGAATACTCACACATTACATATTCACACATAAGGTTTAATAAGCTTTACAATGTATGATTTAAGTTGGTTCAGTTAGTTTAAATGCTGAGAAATAAAGATATTTGATAACTAAGGTATTATACTTGCTAAACAAGTCGTGTTTGGTTTTGTACTGATGCGTACTCTTTTTACAGTATTCCAGTGTTATCGGTGGGGAGATCGCATCATGCATTCTCGAGTTATGGATCGCAGAGCCTACAAGCAACAAAATGTATATTTCATGAGCAACTGTTAGGATGTTGCAGGGGGCGGGAAGGGAAAGATCCCCAGCTGTTAGAGGCAGGGAGAGTCTATTGGAACCAGCCTGTTAAATGCTCTGTAACAGATGCTTCTCCACTGGGAACCAATGACATCTGCAACAAACTTCTCTATTGTCCTGTTTATTCTGGGGGGGTATAAATATGTGTGCTGAAATGCTGGGTTCTTAGTCTTCGTGCTGAATGCTGTATGACGAGGGGTCTCTTGCTGATGCCTATCTTCGGGTCCGGAAGCGCTGCGTATGTATACTGTACTTGAGTCCGTATAATTTTCTTTTGCGCCTAAATTGTGTCTGGATCAATTGCGTGTAACTGTCTGAACTTTTACTTGAATAACACTTGTGCTTTGGAACTACAGATTCCAGGTCTAAGTCTTTATTTACTGTATGACTGCGTACGCAAATTAGCATCATCCTTAGAGGTTTATAGGAAGGATTTTAGAAGGTACAGGCAGGGGTATATAGAGGTTCTGATCCAGTATCGTTAATATATATATACTGTATAAACATCATATATATATATATATATATATATATATATATATACACACTTTTCTATCTATATTCATCTCTATCTGCATTTCTGTAACTAAGGGTCTGATTCAGAGATTTACTCTAATGCAATCGCAACTGCATTCTCATGTATCACTTTTGCTAAAACATGCTAATGCCTTCCAAAGCACAGCCGGGCATAGGGACGCCCACTGCTGCCTTCTCCTATTCGCCCGGCAATGTGCTACAATGTAAACATTGGTAACATCGATGCACAGCAGGCAGTCATGTAACATGTAAGGCAGGTCTGACCAGCCGCAAACACTGCAGCTCTCCTCACATGCTGAGAGCTCTCATACTGCACAGGATATCGCCGTGGCTAATTTATGCATGCCCATGACACAACGTTTAAACGATCAGACACACCTGCATTCTTCTAACCACCACCCACTGTTCCCACCCCCAAACGCTGACTACCTGCAGTGGCAAACGCAGGATTTCTAGAGGGGGGTTTCCAAATGTTCGATTTTAGAGTGAGTGTGCCCAGTCCAGAAAGAGGGCATAATTAGTACTTATCCAGCTTTAATATGTGTCATACAAAGTGTATTATGTGTCAGAATCCCAGCTTATACAGGACCAGCGATCACAGTAACCCATTAGATGTGGCAGTAGGTCCATCCTGTCTGAGCTGAATGTTTTTATTTTAGATGTGGGCACCATTCCAATAACATGCAGCACTAGTAAAATTCTATCATATTACTATTTCTATTGTGGTAATGGTGTGGGCTGGGGAGTGAGGTTTCCAGGCAGACGAAAACCCCCCTGCGTTTGCCTATGACCTGTCACTCAGTTTGAGAATGGTTCCTCTGTATGTGCGTAGTCGCAACACAATCACTGAGCATGCGCAGAGCGGCATTTGCGAATGCGTATTAGCAAACAATCGCTCTTTCTGCGTAAATATCGGCACTGCATCTGTTTTTTAATCAGGACATATGTCCATACTTGCAATTGGCTCTCTGTGAATGTAATCAACCATTTCATATGCTAACACTAGTCTTGGTGTGGTGGCAAAATGTTTTGGGTTTACTTTTATCTTGCTGTGCACACAAAAATCATGTCTGACTACAGTCATTACCGCACTTACATCAAACCATTATGTAAATGGTGCTTAATGGAATGTACATTGTGAATACTAGGCCAGTGAGTGGACACATATACTGCCCATGCAGATTTACCTGATTCTTTACTGCACCTGGATGGGCGTGTTGGGGTCTTTATAACATACATCTAGTGCAGGTAGGGGGTTTGTACAATTGCAATGGTGATACTAGCCAACTGCTTGGGATTGGTTGTTTGCGAGCAATACTTGAACTGATTGGCACTGTTGTAAGCGAGTTTAAGAATTTTTATTTTTGCACACGACTTGTTTCTGCTGTATTAGAGTAGTTTTTGTACTTAAATTGTTCTCCAATAGTGAATGCCAAGGTCGTAGCTAGGGGTGTGCAATGTGCATGCAGTGCCGCCACACAGTGAGCAGAGCCCTGTGGGCAGCACTGCCTGCCGCTCACCCACGGCTTCTGCATCTGGCTAGCAGGTTGCCTGGAACCAGTGGCGTCACAAGGGGGGTGCGGGCCGCGCCCAGGTGTCACCCGCCAAGGGGTGACACCAAGGTGCAGGCAGACTGACACTCCCCCACAGTGACAGGAGCCGGGTGCTGCACTGTAGTATTAAGTGCAGCACCCGGCTCCTGACACTATGAGGAAGCCGGCACTGCAATACAATGCAGTCAGCACCCCCTCCCAATAATATAAACAAAACGGGATGAGAGGGATCGGGCCCCGAGGCCACGCCCCTGTCCCACAAAGCCAACGCCCCCTTTTGGGGTGCGCGCGCACAATGTCCCTCCCCGAACCGGGTGACACGGCGGGGAGGGACGCCACTGCCTGTGTTTTTATTGAATATCTATTTTAAATTGTACTATCTTATCTAGAATGTTTTTGAAACAGCAGCCAGTCATGACTCATTAGTTAACAGCAGCGTGCAGTGTCTCGCCCGCGTATGCCAGGACCAATAAACATGCGCACAAGTGCTCTGTGTTGTCTCTGCATGCGCATAAATCTGCTCGCAACATCCTGCTCTTGTTTGTTTTTGTTTTTTTAGTGAATGTGCCAATAGTTGCTCACTTCACAGATGCCGGCAGCAGTGTAATCAGACAAATATGTGGTTGATTACAAACACGGTTTCAAAAACACTAATAAATGGTTTAATGAACTGTTTATAGAACTTAATTTATTAAGAGAAATTGTGTACTGCATGGTGAAAAGCCTGTCTTCTTCTCCTATGCTCACATGGCAATATCTCAGAAGTAAAGTGCTTGCTCATCTCCTTAACATAGCTGTTTGCTCCTGGGGTGTTGCTATTAGAGATGTGCACTGATCTTTGTGTTTTGGTTTTGGATCTGGAATCATCTTCGTGTTTTGGTTTTGCAAAAACACCCTCATTTGTTTTTTTTGTTTTTGTTTTGGATCTGGGTTTTTTAAAAAAAAAATGATAAAAAGTTTCTTAAAACAGCTAAAATCACGTAATTTTTGCAATTCATAACTGAAATTCAGATTTAAAATCCAAATTCCGAACCACGGGAAGATCAGAACTGCGACTTGGATCTACCCCTTAAGGCCCCCATACATCAGAGATGGATTGCAGCAATCATGCAATTTGCAATCGATTGTGTATAAAAATCTGCAATGTATGGGCTTCACAGCTCGCAGATTGCAGCCAAAAAGTGATTGGAATTGTTTAATCAGATTGTCCAACATGTTGGATTTCACAGATGGATTGGGGCTGTAGATTGCTAGTGTATGGACATGATCAGCAGATTTGCAGACCGTTTCTAGGAAAAGGATGGGCCTTTCAAGATTGCCAGATCTGTGTTTGCTGCAATCGATCTGCAAATCACTGAAAAAGATCTGTAGTGTATGGGCGCAGATTGCTCAATTGGGAAATCCTAAGATCGGGCAATAAATCTTCAAATTGTTCAATTGTGGTTTTCAGATTGCTGATGTATGGGGGCCTTATGTCTATGTGTGAACACACAGTTGCTTCACGGTTGCACCCCCTCAGTCACAAGTGGAGTTGAGGCTCAGATGATTTGGCTAAAAATCGCGAGATCCATCCGCAAAAGCAGAAACTCAGGCGATTTGTGATGATTCACAGGTGTTGGTGAATTGATTCATGATCCAAGCAGGCAAGCTTTCTTTTCATGACGTTTTGCCAGTCATTTTACAATTGTTTGGAACAGCTTGCAGCAGCAAGTCACTGAGAGTTTGTTAGTAAGGACGGTGTTAAGCAGACGCAGGAAAATCGCTAACCTTCCTAGAGCTGCCTCATTCCTATGCTGACATATTACAGTCAAGTGGGGATGCGGCACCTTCAAGGAATAATTGCTACCTTGGGACAGGAGATGCAATTGAACTATGTGAAAGCTAGCGGTTTTCCAGCTAAAAATGCATTAACTTTAAAAGCAGCTGTCTGACACCACTGTAACTGACAGGAAATGCAAGTACATTGAATGCTGTGACTTTACAAGGGTTTAATACAAAAAAGTAGGCAGACTGTATGAACAGCAGCAACTGTAGCATATCTTGCGAGAAGCCGCACTGCTCAGGCTTAAGGCCCCCATACATCAGAGATGGATTGCAGCAATCGTGCAATTTGCAATCGATTGTGTCTAAAAATCTGCAATGTATGGGCTTCACAGATCGCAGATTGCAACCAAAAAGTGATTGGAATTGTTTAATCAGATTGTCCAACATGTTGGATTTCACAGATGGATTGGGGCTGCAGATTGCTAGTGTATGGACATGATCAGCAGATTTGCAGACCGTTTCTAGCAAAATGATGGGCCTATCAAGATTGCCAGATCTGTGTTTGCTGCAATCGATCTGCAAATCACTGAAAAAGATCTGTAGTGTATGGGCGCAGATTGCTCGATTGGGAAATCCTAAGATCGGGCAATAAATCTTCAAATTGTTCAATTGTGGTTTTCAGATTGCTGATGTATGGGGGCCTTTAGAGAGTGAATGCATGCCTATTGCATATGCTGCATTTTGCACATTCAAACTTTAGGACCCGAGAGATAGAACTTGGGTTGGAAAGGGATTTCACACATAAGCAAATTCAGGAAAGGCATGTTTATGTAAATGCGGCCCATGAAAAAGCAAATAGGCATATACATCTGTTTGGAGGTGTATCTTCTGTATACTCTCTACTTTCGGAGAGTTCTCCCACATTCCGGCAGAGTGGATGGTCTTCCAGATCCTGCCCATGTTTTAATGAAGTGGATGGTCCAAGGGCTTGATGATGCGATTCATCATGAAATATGTCATTGTGCCCCCCCCATACAATGGAATGGCTTTAGTTTCTGTTTTTCCAATACAAAACTGCATAGTTTAACTTCTTTAATAGAATAAATTAATTCTGAAAGTGAACATCAGAGGATGTCTCTATTACATGTGACATTTTTTACTACATTGTCTGGAGCGCACCTGAAATTACACCTATACATAGAAATGTAAAATATATACTGTTACAATTTAGGGTTGACATCCATCCGGGATTTCTCTGGACAGTCAGGTAATCAGGATATTTGTTCGGAGTCTGAAGCATTAGCAATCATGGACAGGTTGTGTCTGGATTTCACAGGGTCGACCAACACAGTCCCTCAATTTCTGTTCCTACCCGCCTCCTGCTCCTGCTACATTCCACCTCACTCCTACCCTTCTCTATCCATGCTTCCTCCTGCTACATTCCATCACCACCTTCTCTGTCTATGCCTCTTCCTGCTTTGTTACACCTCCCCTTCTCTGTCCACAACTCCTCCTGCTCTGTTCTGACTCCCCCCTCCTCCATCCACATCTCTCCCTGGTCCTTTCCACCTCACACTGCCCCATTCCACCTCCCCTTTCCCCATCCACACCTCCCCATGTTTCATCCCAGCCTTCCCCATGCTGTCCTTTGACAAGTTGGACACTGGCCTGTGAGAGATCTACCATGCTCCAGATTTTCCTGGAGTCGCTCTTGCAACTGTCTGAGTTGATAGCCAATGAGAACAGGAATGGTCATCACTTGTATATCTGCTGGAGAGGGTGGTATCTGGCTGTGCACTTAATAGGGATGGCCATTGGTGGGTCAATCATGGTGCCATCAGTGGTTAACATCAATGGTATAAAACCATCAATGGTTTTGTCCACCGATGGCCATGCCTGTTCTGTTACTCACCGTGCAGCAGGCCAATTAGAGAAGGAGTTGAGGCTTTGTGGGTCGCCTCAGGGGAAAGAGCTAAGCTCTGTGTCCCGGGACCATTGTGGGGCTCGGTGCCATCAATGGTGGAGAACCATTTGAGTTCCGGCATCAATGGCAAAACCAACGTCCATCAGTGATTAGCCATTGATGGTTGTTAACCATTGATGGCTGATGGCCATCCCTAGCACTGAGCCAAGCAGAGCATCCGGCAGCCAGTGACATGCTGGGACTCTGTAATGGAATGGCACTGAAGTCCACCAAACAACTGTCATTTGTGTCCTGCCTGAGGTGAGTGCCTGGCTGCACCCTTTCTCTGTGTTACACTCCTCCCTGTAATACTGACCAGCTTCACACTGGCCTGGCTGACCAGTGCCACTGTATCCATTCCTTTGCCTGCACTGCCCCTTTCTAAATTATTTAAAGCTAGAAGGGACATGAGGGGGCCATATAAAGAAGCATAATGAGCTCTAGAATATATGGGCATGAGAAAATCTGTTGCCACAAATTCAGTGCAGGATTTTAGAAGTGGAGATGTTGCCCATAGCAACCAATCAGATTCTACTTAACATTTATCTAGTACCTTCTAGAAGATTAGCTAGAATCTGGTTGCTATGGGCAACATCTCCACTACTAAAAACCTGCACTTTAGTAAATATACCGCCAGGCGCTCAACCAGGTGGCAGGTTTACTTGAAGTGTAGTAGTTACTGGTACCAGTTATACAGTGGTTGATCTGAATGGAGCGGAGCATACACATCACTAGCAAATGATGTATGTAGATAGCAGAGCTTGTATAATGCAGTATAGCAACTTATTAGCATATAGAAATTATTAAATATGGGTTTATTTACTAAATGAATGTGAATTCACTAAAGTACATTAACACACAGTAACTGGTTATACAATTTACTAACTTGCACTGAATTTTAAAAGCCTATTGTAATTTTGCTTATTATAGGTTACTGAATTCTTGCACCAGTTTACTAAATCATCTTCAATGTGTGTGTATTCATATATATGCATGTGTGATAGCCAAAGTACGTGCTTATGAAATATATATGTATTCTATGCTGGACACATAGATGGTCTTAATAGATGTTTGGCAAATCTCCTTATGTTTGTGAATGAGAAAGAAGCAAATCCATATTTATGACAGGACAGCTTGTACTTCCAGATAACTAATATATATGCAATGACATTGGGGAGAATATTCTTCTGCTCCACTATGAATCTGAAAATAGTCTGTATTCATGTGAATTTCTCTCCAGAAGTCAATGTGGAAACAAGTGTCTTTTTAATATTTAGGATCAGATTCCTGGCTTAACAGCAAGGGTTAAATGTAATAGGGTCCGAGTTTTATTTGCGAGACAAACTCGGACCTTCAGAAGAATAACCAGCCCCGGGATCTATTGAACCTGTCCTGGTACTTAAAATACAGGGAAAAAATTACGTATATTATGAACCAGCACCAGGCTCTGTTGAGCCGGTCCTGGTTGTGGAAATACAGGGGACAAATGAGTACTTTCCACAACCAGCACCCAACTCTTTCTAGTCAATGGCTCACTGGCCCGCCTCTCTCAGCCAATGAACTCTCAGCCAAAGCATTTATATGGGAAATGCAGCGGCTGAGGCCCTCATTTGCGAGGTACCGTCCTTAGAGGATGGTACCTGTCCGTGGGCTTGGGTAATGGCATTTTCTTTAGTTTCTGAAGACGTGGATGCCTACAGGGACAGAAGAAGACCGGAATAAGGAGTAGGTGAGTATGGAATTTATTTTTACAGGTTACGTGGATGCTTCAAGACAAGTGGGCATGAATGGCTACAGGGATTATAGGTGAGTATCCATGAGTGTGAATGTGAGTGTGCATGTATGTTTAAATAAAATGATACTTTCAAGGTGTGTGTGTCCTGTGGTTATTTGATTTGCAGGTGAACTAGAGGGACCAGCGGGCCCTTAATGCACCGATTGCTGGTACTTGTGGTTCTTCAAGCACCAGCATGCGGGGGGAGGCTTGCTAGGACCTCTAGTTCTTCAGTAAAAGACAATATTATTCATGTAATTTTTATACACAATCAACCCGGCACCCATCGCCCAGGGGTGCCGGGGATTGCCTCGGGCTATCAACCCAAGCCTTGGCTGCTCTGGAGAGGGGGATTCCTTTTAATGGGGGGTCCCACACCTCCCCAGGGATCCCCAGCCTGGGTTGACTAGCGGTCAGATGTCAATGCTTTGGCCGGGGGATCCGGTGAAAGGGTTTCCCAGCTGTGGCATTACATCCACGCTAGAAAGAGTCTGGTGTTGGTTGAGAATACAGTGGACCACTACTCATATTGTCCCGTGTATTTCCACAACCAGGACCAGCTAACTGAGCCTGGTGTTGGTTGATGAAAATACATGGGACCCCTAAGTCATTTTTCCCCCGTATTTTCTCAACCAGAACCAGTTCAACAGAGCCTGCTCCTGGTTCTTAAAATACAGGGGAACCTATGCAGCAGAGCCTGGGGCTGGTTATGCTTTTAGAGTTGAACCCCACGTCTTTTTTTTTTTCTTACTTTTGCATTTTATTATTTTTAAACACATAAAAGCATGCACGAATCTCACAGATCTGTGCATGTTTTTTTGTAACTCGGACCTGCTCAAACTAGACCTGCTAGCCTGAAGCAGGTCTGTTTTTTTACGAGTTTTATAATGACAGTACTCAGATACCGAAGGGAGAAATTCTTTATTTAAAAAAAAAAAAAAAAAATCCATACTCACCAACCCATTTCATCGGATCCTCTTTGTATATGTAGTAGTCCATATCTCTTCAGGAAACAAAAAAAATTAAAACCCGAGCCAAAAACAGACAATACTGTACGCTCAGTACATTACTAGCGTGTAATGGCAGCTCATTCCTGTTCACTCTCATAAGAATGAATGAAGGAAGCGTGAATTGGCTGAGAGCATGGGAACGAAGCTCTGATTTTTTGGTTTTCTGAAGATGTATTGGCTACTACATAGACCTATAGGATCTGATCCAATGTTTTGGTGAGAATCAATTTTATTATATTTTTTTTAATAAAGAACTTCCCCCTTTAGTATACAAGTACTGTCAATATTCTAATATTTTCTTTACTGGTGGACTACAAGTGCCAACAAGTCCTTAATTGTTATTCCACAAGTGCCTGCATGTTGGGGCAGCTTTAGTCCCACAGTAAAGAACAATATTATTTTCTAGTTTTACACCAGTAACCTCGTACCCACTACCACCATCACCAGGGGTGCGGGAATAGCCTTGGACTTTTAGCCCAAGCTAGAGGGCGCCTTTGGAGGGGGTGTCACAAGCCGCCGTGCTGCCAATGCTGTGCGGGGTGAACGCCGGGCAAGCGTTTGCTGAAGTCTTCTAGTACCTCCTATGAGGATCTGTGGTTGCAGCATATTGTTTGCAGTTCTAGCCTTAGTTGCTACTGAGGCTCTGCACTAATTACTGCCTGTCTGTGTACAGTATCAGGTGCACACTGATTGATTCTCCTGTCTGTGCACAGCCCAGCTGCACAATAGTCTGTCATTAGGGAGGCTTGCTCTGGTTGGGCACTGTTTCTGTTAAAATCCAGCCAGCCCTTCACTCCATGCCGGTGATAGCGTTTATTGTGTTCCAGTGGCATCTAGTCTCCTTTTGACCTGTCTAAAGTTCCAGAGTCCAGTCCTGCTGTGTTTCCTCACTACCATTTGATCCATCCATGCGGCCCGGTCTGCACATCATCTGCTGTTTGCACTTGTGTCATCTTGGCGGCACGGCATGCATTCCAACATCTAGGGTATGCTACCTAGTGTACCAGTGCCAGTGTCAACTCTGTGACATAGGCCGTACTTCAGTGTCCGAAGTGCACAAATATCAGTACCTAGGGTACGCTGTTCAGTGTACTGTTGCCAATGTCATCCCAGCGGCACTTGGCGCACTTCAGCGTCCGATTGGGCAAAGTTGTGTACCGCCATCAGTGTTATCCTGGCAGAACTTGGCACACCCCAGTGTCATCCTGCCAAGATCACCAGCCCCCAAGGCTGCTACACGGCCTAAAGGCTGCATCACTGCCCAAAGGAAGCATCCTGCCAAGATCACCAGCCCTCAAGGCTGCTACATGGCCTAAAGGCTGCATCACGGCCCAAAGGCCGCATCCTGCCAAGATCACCAGCCCTCAAGGCTGCTACATGGCCTAAAGGCTGCATCACGACCCAAAGGCCGCATCCTGCCAAGATCACCAGCCCTCAAAGCTTCTACACAGCCCAAAGACTGCATCTCAGCCTAAAGGCTGCATCACGGCCCAAAGGCCGCATCCAGCTAAGACTACTAGCCCTCAAGGCTGCTACACAGCCTAAAGGCTGCATCTCAGGCCAAAGACTGCATCACGGCCCGAGGCCGCATCAACCCAGCATAATCAACCCCCAAGGCAACTACTCAGCCCAAAAGCTGCACCTCGGCCCAACGGTTGCATCTAGCCTAATTAGCAGTCCTCAAGGCTGTCATACAACTCCGGGACTATTTACATTCCTGCCTTCAAGACTGTGCTGGACTAGGCTCCTAGGTAATTATCCCTACCTAACATAACAGGGGGTACCCCTTTTTTGGGGGTGTCCTGACTTTCCAAGAAATTCCAGGCCTGGGCTGACCTGTTTAGGACTGGTTTGTGTTATGGTAAGGGGACCCCACACTGTGTGTCTCTCTGCTATAGCGAAAGTCCCCTGGCTGGTTCAGCACAATGCTGGATATTGGAAAATCGGTTTTCCAGAACCAGACCGAGGTCTGGGGCTGGTTATGGTTTTGGGGGGAGACCCCACACATATTGTTTTAAACATTACCAATTTATTTACTATTTTACACAACAAAGCCTGCACAGATCATACTGATCTATGCAGTGCTTTGAATCCAAAGCAGATTGACAGCGAATTCATACTGTTGGACAGTGGAATCTATCGTAAAGGGGCCAATCCAACAGGGTTTAGACAGAAAAAAAAAACAACGATGGGCCTGATTCAGAGTGGTATACTATACCAATGTTCACTCAGGTGGGCGATTTTTGGCGATCTATGGGCGTTCCTGGGTGGAGTCAGGGAGGTGGCTGAAAGTGTTTGCAAAAGGAGGCCAGACCGTGGGCATGTTATGGGAGGTACAAGATCTTGACTGCCATCACAGCGGCTTTCCCAAACGCAGAATCACAGTCACAGAGGCCATTTTTAGAGAGAAAGTTGACCCGCAATCTGTGCAGCCCAGGACTTACTCGAGGAGTCGATGTGCAGCCGATGTTGCGTCGATGGTGGTGTGTTCTCGACCCCCGGAGGATTTGCACACAATGCAGATGGGGGAAGTGGATGTAGCAACCTTTGCTCAATCCGTCGCACACTATGGCCCTGATTCAGAGGCGCATGCTATTTGCGTGTGCTCGCTCTGAATCAGGGCGTCCCTATTTTTTTTTTGGACCAGCCTCCAGGCCGCTCGCACAGCTGTGGGTGACCACCAACAGCGTGTGCGTGCGGCCTGGCGATGGTTGTGATAATTGGCATTGCGAGGAGACACTTGTAGTAGGGTCTCTGCACTCGCAATGCCAAGTGGACTTCCTGCTCTAATAGAAATAGAGCAGGAAGTCCACTACTGACATCACAAGTGATGTCAGTAGGGCCGCCCACAAACAGCAGGCGTTCCCTCGGGAACGCCTTCGTTTGTGCAGCCAACCCCCCTCCCCGCCTACAAAACGGGGTGAGCCATCGATCAACATTGACAGCGGCTGCCCGCGGAGAGAGTGATTTCTCACTCGCTGCGGTGCACATGCGCAATGGCCCACCATCGACCCGCTTGCGAGCGCTATGCACTCGCGAGCGGGTCTGAATCAGGCCCTATGCCTGTTAGCAGACATTAGCAGATATATGGGCAGGTGTATGAAGCTCTGGAAAGTGATAAAGTGGAGAGTGATAAACGACTAACCAATCAACTCCTAACTGTCATGTTACAGGCCAAGTTTGAAAAATGACAGTTGGGAGCTGAGTGGCTGATCGTTTATCACTCTCCACTTTATACCACTTCCCAGAGCTTCATACATCTGCCCCAATGGCAAATACACTGCGAGCACGATCACAGCTGCAAATGCCATAGGGTACAACTATGAATCAGGCCCAATATTAGTAACTATTCTTTCACCATTAACCCTGGCTGTGAGTTCCTCAGGAGGGGGACACCATTTATTTTATTCTGAGTGTCCCGACTTTCTGAGGAATTCCAGGGCTGAGCTGACCAGTTTGGGACTGGTTAATGTTATGGCAGGGAGACCCCACGCTGTGTGTCTCTCTTGTATGGTATTATCTTCCCCGGCTGGTTCAGCTCAGTGCTGGTTATCAGAGAATAGAGGGAACTCCACCGTTTTTTTTCCATCTATATTCCAATACCAGCTCAGGCTGAGAGGTCCGGAGCTTGTTATTAATGTGGGGTGGGACCCCTTGCCTTTTTTAAACATGTCTTTAAGTATTTCTAGGTTTTTACACTGAACGCAGCCTGCACAGATCATAGTGCCATCGGTTTGCAGTTGTTTTTTTAACATCTATTTGCTGAAAGTTTTGAACTGAAAGTTCATCGAGTTTAAAGCTGCAAAAAACGTTTCACGGCTGCCGACACTTGAGACTCCTGGGAGGAGGCAGGCCTACTAGGCACAATAAACTGGGGTGGCTTTAGGAATGACCTTTTCATGAAATCTTGATAGCACGGAATAAAAGTAAATAGAATTTATTCACAGGAGAAATATAATAGCAACGTCTCACATAAAGTCTCAACAACACTGAGGTTCACATGAGCAATAATGAGTGTAGGAGAAAACCCCCCATATAGTCTTTAACACAGAAAAGTTAATATGGTAGGGAACCCCGAGTCCAGTATGAGGCTAACACCTCAGGATGGTATAGAGGAGCTTCACCTGGGTGGAACCCTGTAGTGATGGAGATCCGGAGCAGAGTGAGCCCTGTGATGCGGTGAAAGAAGGAGCAGGGTTGAGTCCTGTGATGCGGTGAAAGACGGAGCAGGGTTGAGCCCTGTGATGCTGTGAGATTGAAGCAGGGTTGAGCCCTGTGATGCAGTGAGATTGAAGCAGGGTTGAGCCCTGTGATGCAGTGAGGTCAGAGCAGGGTTGAGCCCTGTGATGCGATGAGGTCGGAGTAGGGTTGAGCCCTGTGATGCGATGAGGTCGGAGCAGGGTTGAGCCCTGTGATGCGGAGGTTGAAGCAGGCTTGAGCCCTGTGAAGCGGTGTGGTTCCGGAACAGGGTTGAGCCCTGCGGTGTGACTAGAATCCAGAACGGGGTTGAGCCCTGCAATGCGGTGATGATAACTGTAACGGTGCAGTTGACAACTGTAACGAAGATGGGTTCGATGTCCACAGGAGTGAGAGGCAACAGGCAAAGTAAATAGTGCAGCAAAAGGTGAAACCACAGCAATGGAGCAAAAGCAATACTTAGGCAATGGCTATGCTGAACTCTGTAGTGCGGCTGGTAACTAGCATCAGAAGTTTAGCTGGAACATGAGCGGAGATGTAGCAAAGTCCACAGCAAATCCACAGGCACAGCAGGGATCTGGCAGGAGTCCAAGAAAGACCTGAAAGTAACGTTGCACAGACACTGAGACACAGTTAGTAATAGGCTTTATACTAGAGGTCTGTGATCCATAGGAAGTTCAGAACATGTGGCCCAAATGGAATCAGGTTTGAAATAATGATCAATCTAGGAATCCCACAACCTGACAACACCTTGGAAACAGATGATCACTTTAACTCTCTATTCCCTGTATGTGAAGAACGCCAGCAAGCAGGATAGCTCCTCCAACAACCACAAAGGAACTTTGGAAAAAGTAATCATCTTTATGTACAGAAATAGTCGCAGTCTTGACAGTATCCCCCCCCCCTTTTTGGGTGGTCTCCGAACACCCACCAGGTTTTAAAGGGAATTTAGCATGAAAATTACGTATCAACTTAAGAGCATGGACAACAGAGTCTTTAATCCAAGATCTCTCCTCATGGCCATAACCCTTCCAGTCTACACGGTATTGTAATTGATTTTGATGCTTACGTGAATCCAGAATCTTATCGATCTCAAACTCCACACCTCGAGCAGTTGTTATGGGAGGTACTTTAGGCAAGCTGTCATGAAATCGATTAAGAATCAATGGTCTAAGCAAGGAGACATGAAAGGAATTAGGTACACGCATAGTTGGAGGTAACTGTAACTTACATGCCACTGGGTTGATAATTTTTATAATACGAAAAGGACCAATATACCAGGGAGGAAACTTCATAGTAGCTACTTTAAGTCGAAGTTTCTAGTAGACAACCAGACACGCTCCCCAACAGAGTATTTAGGAACAGCCGAACATTTTCTATCAGCAAAAACCTTATAATTATGAGAGGCTTTACTAAGACACTTATGTACTTATCTCCAAATTCCAGAAAAATATTGGAGGGTAGCTTTGGCTGCTGGAACATCCACTGTAGGAATTGATTGAAGCTCAGGAACTCTAGGACGCCGACCAGAATTGTCGAAAAAGGACTTACAGCTGAGGCAGACGAATAATGAAAGATATGAGCAAACTCAGCCCAAGGCAAGAAATCCATCCAAGCATCTTGAGAAGAAGAAATATACATTCTCAAGAAGGTCTCCAACTCCTGGTTCACTCTTTCGGTTTCTCCATTTGACTGAGGGTGATATGCAGAAGAAAACTGTAATATAATTTGCAATGATGAACATAAAGCCCTACAAAACCGAGCAACAAACTGGACACCCCGATCAGACACTATTTCAGAAGCAAGTCCATGAAGACAAAATATCTCTTTGATAAATATTTGTGCTAATTTGGGGGCTGATGGAATTCGAGCCAAAGGACAAAAATGAGCCATCTTGGTAAAACGATCCACCACTACCCAAATAACTGTACACCCCCTAGACTCAGAAAGATCTTTAATAAAATCCATGGAAAGATGGGTCCATGGTTGGGTGGGAATCGGTAGTGGATGGAGAGGACCAACTGGAGACTGCCGGGAGGACTTATGTTGTACACACTTAGAACAAGAACGTATAAACACTTGGACATCTTTTAAATGAGTACATTTTACCAACCCCTGGATGCCCAGAGAAATGAGAATTATGAGCCTAGGAAAGAAGTTTACCAAGTAACTCTGGTGCCACAAATATCTTCCCAAGAGGAGGATCAGGAGAGATGGAAATTGAAGAAAAAGCCAGAGGGTTTATTATAGGGTACCTTTGATCCTCATTTTGTTCTTTCTCTTCCAACATTGAGCGTGAAAGTGCATCTGCCTTTTTATTCAATGAACCTGGACGATACCTGAGGACAAAATCAAAACGAGAAAAAAAGAGTGCCCAACAAGCTTGTCGTGGGTTCAGACAATGGGCAGTTTTCAAATACAACAAATTTTTATGGTCTGTAAAAATAGTAACAGGGTGCTTTTGCGCCTTCTAATAAATATCTCCATTCCTCCAAAGCTAACTTAATAGCTAACAACTCTTGGTCCCCGATTGGAGTAATTACTCTCAGCACT
The DNA here is from genome assembly GCA_031769625.1 of Taudactylus pleione. Taxonomy (NCBI): domain Eukaryota; kingdom Metazoa; phylum Chordata; class Amphibia; order Anura; family Myobatrachidae; genus Taudactylus; species Taudactylus pleione. Next base: position 3,370,142 of record JAUIMM010000334.1, read on the forward strand.
AAAAAACTTTCGTGAAAAGAATCCACAAGATACTGTTCTCCCATCTGCAGCCACCTGAGACAAGATAGCCCCAACTCCATAAGTGGAGGTATCCACTTCTAGCATAAATGGCTTCTCAACATCAGGTCGAACAAGAATGGGGGCTGTGGAAAATGCATATTTGAGAGTCTGAAAGGCATCCAATGCCTCTGGGGACCACACTTTGGGATTAGCTCCTTTTTTTGTCATAGTAGTAATTGGAGCTACAATCGTTGAAAACGCTTTGATAAACTTTCTGTAATAATTGGCAAAACCTAAAAATCTCTGAATAGACTTTAATGAAGTGGGCAAAACCCAATCTTGAATAGCCTTTCACTTCTCAGGGTCCATCTGAAGTTCAGAACCGGAAATGATATACCCCAAAAAGGGTATCACTGGGACTTCAAAAACACACTTGGAGATCTTATCATAAAGCTTATTAGCTTGAAGGCGACTTAATACCTCTTTAACATGGGTACGATAATCAGAAAGATTCCTGGAAAGAAATCAAAATATCATCAAGATAATCAATAACAAACTGATAAAGTATATCTCGGAAAATTTCATTCACAAACTCCTGGAACACTGCAGGAGCATTACAAAAACCAAAAGGCGTGATGAGGTTCTCATAATGGCCATCTCGCATATTAAACACAGTTTTCCACTCATCTCCCTCTTTAACTCTGATCAAGTTTAGTAAACAGTAAAGACCCCTTAACTCTGTCAAACAATTCTGTAATGAGAGGAAAAGGATATTTATTTTTTACCGTGATCTCATTTAGACCTCTAAAGTCGATACATGGACAAAGACCACCATCTTTTTTCTTTACAAAAAAGAAGCCCGCTCCAGCGGGAGATGAAGAAGGCCTGATAAACCCCTTTTGAAGGTTATCTTGCACATATTCCGACATGGCTTGAGTCTCAGGAACAGAGAAAGGGTAAATGCTCGACCTTTGGGTGGCATTTTACCAGGAATAAGTTCAATAGGACAATCCCAGGGACGATGCGGTGGAAGTTCGTCTGCCGCCTGCTCAGAAAAGACATCAGCAAATTCATGATAATGCTGTGGGAGAGAAGGTGGAACATCTACTTTCACTTCAGTCAATCGTACCACAGGAATCAAACAATTTAATTTGCATTTAGGACTCCAAGAAAGAATTTGAGAACAAGTCCAATCAATATGAGGGTTATGAAGAGTTAACCATGGTAAACCAAGAACTATATCATACATAGAAATAGGTAATACCAAAAACTCTAAACTTTCTTCATGCAAAGCTCCTACCCTCAACTTCATAGACTTTGTTTGATGCGTAACATATCCATTAGAAATTCTAGTCCCATTAACTGCACAAAGGGAAAAAGAACGGGTTAATTTGACAACAGGAATTTTTAATTTCTGGACCAAAGACAATGAAATAAAATTGCCAGCTGCTCCAGAATCTAGCAATGCAGAAAACTCTTGACACGAAGAACCAAAATCAGGAATGCTCACAGAAATTAAACAGTCCTTATTGGGGGAAACTTTACAAAGTACCCCTAGTTTGACTTCCCCTCCATCAACTAGGGACGATCGTTTCCCGGCCTTATTGGACATTTAGCCAAGAAATGTTCTGAGGATGCACAATACAAGCACAAATTAGAATGCCTCCTACGTTGCTTCTCAACGTCAGACAATTTAGCTTTATTAATTTGCATAGGCTCATCAGATGTACTATGAAAAGAGCGAGACTGGGGAAGAGAACTTTTAGAACACTCAGAGCGGCTCCTCTGAACCCCTCGTTCTCGCATACGCAAATCAATTTTAATAGTCAATGATATTAACTCATCCAAATTCTCAGGAAGATCCCGAGTCACCAACTCATCTTTAAGTCTCTCAGAGAGACCATTCCAATATGCTGCTCTTAATGCCTCATTATGCCATTTAAGTTCTGCAGCTATAGTTTGAAAACGAACCACATACTGACCAACTGGAGCTCTTCCTTGCTTTACTCGCAAAATATCCACAGACGTGGCCACTGATCTTCCAGGTTTGTCAAATATCCTTTTGAAAGTAGAAACAAAAGCTTGGTAATTAGACATTAAGGCATCATTTCTCTCCCATAAAGGAGAGGCCCACTCAAGAGCAGCACCAAACTATAATGACATAATATAAGCCACTTTAACACGAGAAGTGGTAAAACTTTGAGGTAACAATTCAAAATGAATCTCACATTGACTGAGAAATCCTCTACATGTTTTTGTATTACCATCATAAGAGGTAGGAGTCGGTTAACGTAAATGAGAAGCAGAAACCCCTGATGTACTTGCAACAGGAATCTTAAGTTTATCAGGACGTGTGGAAAGATCCTGTAGACATTGCAAAACTTGAACTTGAGTGTTTTCCTGTACTTCCAAATGAGCGATCAAACCCTGAAGCACCTGTACCCCAGTAGCTTGTTCCAGATCCGGATTCATTTTTAGGTCTGTGCAAACTGTCACAGCTGCCGACACTTGAGACTCCTTTGGAGGAGGCAGGTCTACTAGTCACAATAAACTGGGGTGGCTTTGGGAATGGCCTTTTCATGAAATCTCGATAGCACAGAATAAAAGTAAATACAATTTATTCACAGGAGAAATATAATAGTAACGTCTCACATAAAGTCTCAACAACACTGAGGTTCACATAAGCAATAATGAGTATAGGAGCAAAGCCCCCAGATAGTCTTTAACACAGAAAAGTTAATATGGTAGGGAACCCGAGTCCAGTATGAGACTAACACCTCAGGATGGTATAGAGGAGCTTCACCTGGGTGGAACCCTGTAGTGATGGAGATCCTGAGCAGAGAGAGCCCTGTGATGCAGTGAAAGATGGAGCAGGGTTGAGCCCTGTGATGTGGTGAAAGACGGAGCAGGGTTGAGCCCTGTGATGCTGTGAGGTTGAAGCAGGGTTGAGCTCTGTGATGCAGTGAGATTGAAGCAGAGTTGAGTCCTGTGATGCAGTGAGGTCGGAGCAGGGTTGAGCCCTGTGATGTGATGAGGTCAGAGTAGTGTTGAGCCCTGTGATGCGATGAGGTCGGAGCAGGGTTGAGCCCTGTGATGCAGTGAGGTCGGAGCAGGGTTGAGCCCTGTGATGCGGAGGATGAAGCAGGGTTGAGCCCTGTAAAGCAGTGTGGTTCCGGAACAGGGTTAACCCCTGTGGTGTAACTAGAATCCGGAGCGGGGTTGACCCCAGCGATGCAATGAAGGTTGAAGCAGGGTTTAGCCCTGTGAAGCGGTGTGGTTCCAGAACAGGGTTGAGCCCTGCGGTGTGACTAGAATCCAGAACAGGGTTGAGCCCCGCAATGCGGTGATGATAACTGTAACGGTGCAGTTGACAACTGTAATGAAGATGGGTTCGAAGTCCACAGGAGAGAGAGGCAACAGGCAAAGTAAATATTGCAGCAAAAGGTAAAACCACAGCAATGGAGCAAAAGCAATACTTAGGCAATGGCTATGCTGAACTCTGTAGTGCGGCTGGTAACTAGCATCAGAAGTTTAGCTGGAACATGAGCGGAGATATAGCAAAGTCCACAGCAATCCACAGGCACAGCAGGGATCTGGCAGGAGTCCAAGAAAGACCTGAAAGTAACGTTGCACAGACACTAAGACACAGTTAGTAATAGGCTTTATACTAGAGGTCTGTGATCCATAGGAAGTTCAGAACATGTGACCCAAATGGAATCAGGTTTGAAATAATGAGCAATCTAGGAATCCCACAACCTGACAACACCTTGGAAACAGATGATCACTTTAACTCTCTATTCCCTGTATGTGAAGAACGCCAGCAAGCAGGATAGCTCCTCCAACGACCACAAAGGAACTTTGGAAAAAGTAGTCTATCTTTATGTACTGAAATAGTCACAGTCCTGACAAAAAGACTGATATCCACGTCGGGCTTCAATTGAAGCTGAAAGCCCACAGATGATAAACAGTGGATTTTAGACAGCTATACGCCATTGGTGTAACTGTCGGCTTTGGTTTAGAACCAATGGTTAGTAAATTTCCTCCGTAGACTCTCTTGCGAGTCCAGGCGACCACTGACTTTTTCATGATTCTTCCGCACATGCAAAACTAGTTGGGTATGGGATGTCAGAGCTCGGGATCCCGGCGGTCATAAACCTGATGCCGGCTTCCCGACAGGGTTAGGATACCGACACCTGTCGGTAAGTATCCTAACCCTACTCCTAACCCTACACCTAACCCTCCCCGCACCCTAAACCTAAGCTCCCCCTAGTGCCTAAACCTAACTCTCTGCTCCTAGTGCCTAAAACTAACCCTTCCCCCTAGTGCATAACCCTAACCCTCCCCCTAACCACAATACTGACTAGTGTCGGAAATTCAGCGATGGCATTGTGAGCATCTGCATCCAGGCTGTTGAGATTTCAACTACCTTCCATGCAAAACGCAACCCATTATCTTAACTAGCAGAACCACAGTAGTAACCTAAAGTGCCGTAACAGCTTCTATCTTTTTGGTCTTGCTACTTGGCAGATAAAACTGTAGTGTCACTATCCTCTCAGATAAAGTTATATGACTTCATTTTTTCTTTCATCAGTTCATGAATCTTTGCTGTTGTTTAAATATAAAAGATTAAAACAAATACTAAGCGTACAATAAGATGCCTCCTCCTACCCTCGGCATAAGCCCACTGTGCCTAATGGTAAAGTCGGCTCTGTTTGTAACGTCACAAACTAATTGTTCATATAAAAACCACTTGCCTTATGCTGTGAACTCTTTACATTGTTAGGTAGCCAGACAGGCAATTATCAAATAGAATGTTTAGTATTTTCTTACATATTGACCCCATGACTCAAAGCATTTGGAAAACAAAGAGTAAGACTTTCAATGGAGTTGACATTTTCAATGTCTATAAATATATATAGACAATGTGCAATCAAGAAGGATCTTATTAGATACCGTTCTTTAAGGCACAAGCCTACTTCAAGCCCTTACAAAGGCTGTATATCCTCATTCTTGACTAAATCAGAAAAACACATCAGGTACAATGAACATCTTTAGTATTGATCTGCAGAGACAGAGGTGGTTTACTGTGATTATATGTAATAAAATTATTTTATAAAGTAAATCATTCATCGTGTGTACTCTTATTAGCATCTGGTAAGATGCAGACTTTTACGTGCTCAACAACCAAACAAAATAATATTCAGGTTTGCGCAAAGAGTGTGGCGTATGTCAGACATAACATAACAAGCTTTTTTCCTTCAGGAACCATAATCACAATTTCTGAATTATAAATTCCGCAAATGTAATTTATTTTTTTTTTGCAGATTGTGTTGTACAATGAACATCTGTGACAGAGGGTAAAAATAAAAATGAAATGTTAAAATACATGACACTAGAAAATAAAAAGATAAAGAAAAAAAAAACATATATGTGATTGCAGAGAAAACGTTCTCTGGCGGTGATTCAGTACTGGACGGAATTGCGTCCTTGTAATTATGTTAATGCAGCAGGACGCATCATGCCACCTGCTTGCATTACTTATCCGAGCTGCGTCCAAGGACACAGCATCAAATAATCTGTGATCACATCGGCCCGACCGAGTGACCCATTAAGTCACGAAAGCCAGCGGCCACAGATACAACATAGAGGCCAGGAAATCTCCTCAGCCGATGGAGATCATGGCCTCCCCCCCCCATCAGGAATCTGTGTTCTGCTGAATTAGTCCCTCTATCTGCAAAGGAAAGAGTTAAAGGTCAATCTTGTGGGGATTTCATTCCTAGCCAAATATGTATTTGTAACACTAATTTGAAGCTAGTTGAGGGAACACGGGGCCTGATTCAGACTCTCTCTGAATCAGGGCGTTTTTTGTTTTTTTCCTGCCCTCCAGGCCGCTCGCACGGCTGTGGGTTACCACCCACAGCTTGTGCGAGTGGCCTGGCGATGCTCGTAATTATCGCGACCTTTGGGCTTGCGGCGAGACCCTGCGGGAGGGTCTCGGCTCCCGCAAGAAAAGGCAGGAAGTCCACTACTGACATCAAGAGTGATGTCAGTAGGTCTGCCCACAAACTGCAGGCGTTCCTAAGGGAACGCCTGCGTTTGTGCAACCACCCCCCCTCCCCGCCTACAAAACGGGGCGAGCTGTCAATCAACATCGACAGCCGCCCCGTCTTGTAGTGAGCCCCGGAGCGACGGAGCTGCCGTCACTCGCTGGGGCTCACACATGCGTACACCGGAGGCAGCGCATGTGCAGGGGCCCAACATCGACCCACTTGCGAGCGCTGTGCGCTCGCGAGCGGGTTCTCAATCAGGCCCACTGACCAAATTTGATAAAAATTATGGAAATTATTTGTGATAATAAAAAAGTTAAATATTATAGTAAAACTAATTACTGTAATAGACTAAACTGTAAGCTCTCCCATGCAGGACCCTGCACTAGCCTTGTCTCCAGTGTGTCTCCACTCACAGTCCATGGCATTAGCTATCGGCATCCTGTCTGTGTTTGGCCTAACACTGTCCCCGTTCTCATTTTTGTCATGATGAGTATCTAAAACACATACTGAAACCATTATTAATGTTTATTTACTTAGGGCCTGATTCAGAGATGTACGTTCATGCTATGATGAACGTACATCTCCGATTGTTAGGAGTCTGCACCTGCGCAAATCCGTTCATCTCTGAATCAGTCCCCTAGTTGTATAATTATCGCAATGTTTTCTTTTTTTCCATGTATGGTCAGTTTTAACCTTGTTGTATTGTATTGTTGATGCCACTGCAATTTTCCTTTTATGGCGCTGCGGACACTAGTTACACCGTATAACTAAAAATTATTATTATTATTATTATTATTATTATGTGATTTTATTTTTATTTATTAAATGAACAGTCATTCTTTATAAATGATTGTGTAAAATGCCTGATTTTTAATGGACTTTTGAGCACTTTTATAAGCTAGTGTAGGATCTTAAATATATAGGTCACCCTTAAATTCACCCACGGTATAACATGCCCAAAATTAGCCTGAATTTTGAGAGACCACTGGAGATATGGAAATGAATAAAATAAAAAATAAAAACTTTTCCCAGAAGTATGGTGTACAAGGATCGACAAGAAGTTGTAAAGTATACAATAAATCACTGTTCCACTGCAGATTCAATAAAAAAAAAATGTGAACAACAAAATATAGTCTACAAATCAAATCATATGTATAGCGCCTGATTCAGAGTTGTACGCTAATGCAAACGCATATGCGAATTGTGGTGCTTAGCAACTGCTAAAATATGCTAATGTATCAGGCGACAGATTTTGTATTGAGATGCCCACCGGAGCCCTCGTAGCTGCCTGCAACTGCGTACACAAACGCAGCATAGTGTGTCTATGGTCACTCAGACTGACCACGGTAACTGAAACGCTGGCGCTTTATTCTCTGCGTGCGCGATTGCAGACACTGGCTAGTACACGCCCAGGAAACGGCCCTGAAATGCCCGTCTTTTTGACGGAACTTCTCCGTAACCACCCACAAAACTGTCTCTTCCTGTCAATCAATTGCGAATGAATCCTCACAGCGAGCGCAATTCATTTGCAGCACGTGCTCAATGCCACTGTGATGCATGCGCAGACCACTGATAATTGTTCAACTGCGTGAACATGGGAATATCGTTTACCTCTGAATCAGAACCAGTGTGTGTGAAATACGCTGTCAGACTTTGTGACTTCTGTAAATATTCTTCACAGAATAAGAAAAATATAGCTTCCACAGACTAGAGGCCTGATTCAGACCCGGACACAAGTAAGGTATTGTGTGCAAGTAGCCAATGTTTTACTTATGCGCCTGTGTCCCAATGGTCACCGTCGGCCAGGGCCGGCTCCATGGGTCTGAGCACCCTGTGCCGGCCCAGTACGTAGCGCCCTGTAATCGCGCAGCTCAGCAGCGCCCGAATGAAATTGGGGGCATGGCCTCATTACCATAGGCCACGCCCCCTAAGAGACGTTAGGCTAGGGGTAAAGCCCAGCCCTCTGTCACTGGTTTGGCTTCCCCCAGCCCTCTCCCATCAGTGAATGGATGCCGCGCGCATGTGCGCAGCATCCATTCACACTCCGGGGGTCAGGCACCTCCGCGGCGGTGGGGGTCCCCAACCTCCCGATTTGACCACCCGCGGGCCACTTCAGGATTTTGGGGAGGGGTGCGCCCTCTGTGGGTGGCGCCCCTGTGCAACTGCACTGGTCGAACACCCCTAGAGCCGGCACTGCCATCGGCGGACACAGTTTGGAACTGTATGGAGATCTCTGTAGTTCTGACAGGTGTTCCTGGGCGGTGACAACCATAGGGTTGGTCAGAAGTCCGATAGTGTGCACAATGGCGTATTAGAGCTGCAGCCTGTGGGCGTGTCAATAGACATCCTGTCAGCTGCAGCATCAGCGTAATTTTGTAGTACCGGCTGCAGCTCCTACTTCTTTACGCACCTCTAAAACACCCCCTAAGTCCCTGAGCATACTCTACATACTGTATATAAGTATTAATCGCTTCCTTTAAAAACTGTTACATGTTGCATATTCAACTTAACATTTTATTTTCACAAACATAATGTAACTAATACTTTCATTAATATTAATAAATCTTCTGCCAAAAGAAGTTGCCGTGTTCATTTACAATAAAATAAGTTTTTAAAGCTCACTTAGACAAGCATCTGTCACCAGCGTAAGAGTTTGTCAGCCCACAGTCAGGTGTGACAAGTAACTCATTTGTTATATACTGTAGTTTGAAACTTGATTTGAAATTGGTGATGGGATATCTTATTCCCTCTAATTAACAACATTATTACATGTGTAGACAATTGTATGTATAGGGTTTATGTATGTGTAGGGTTTGTAGGTACAGGTTGGGTATGATATCCCGGCTGTCGTGATGCCGCTGTTCAGAATACCGACAGCGGCATCCCGACAGCCAGAATACCGACACCCAATGGAACGCGAGGTAAGTTTTTTCCCTACCCTAACCCTCCCTCCCTGGTGCCTAAACCTAACCCCCCCTTCCTAGTGCCTAAGCCTAACCTCCCCCTCCCTGCACCCTAAATCTAAGACCCCCTCCCCAGTGCCTAAACCTAACCTCCCCCTCCCCGCACCCTAATCCTCTCTCCCGATGCCTAACCCTCCCCCAAATGTCTAAACCTAACCCCGCTACCTAACGCTACCCTCCCCGTGCACCCCGATACTTACCTTTCGGGATGCCGGCGATTGGGACACTGGTGCCGGGATCCCGACCTGTCGAGATTTCGGCGCCGGTATTTAGGCCGTCGGCGTCCCGCACGCCAGGATGTCGACTACATCCCGTAGGTACACCGGTTTCTGTAAGAATATAAAACAAAGGGCAAAGCAGTGACACAGGTTGGTCCATTAAGCTGGGTACACACTACACTATGTATACCCAGCACACTATCGCCGGCCCTGCATACAGTAAGTGCAAACACACTTGCCGATGGGTCCTACGGGGAGGAGCTACGTGTCATGCTACATTCCACAGCATGGCATCTTTTGCAATTTCCCCCATCGGCCCTGTGGTAGGGCTGATGGGCGATGTAGCTAGCAATCCACGGTAGCGCGCATATCATGGTGCACTCTAAACGATGTACTCGATATGTCACTCTGATCCATGGGATCGGATGACATATCATCTAGTGTGTACCCAGCTTTAGATTAGAAATAGTGAAGTAAATTTTTATGAAAAAGTTGAGTAGGGACCAATGGTGTGACGCCTGCGATATTCTTCTCTAATAATCGGTTAAGATAGTTGTAGTCACATTCTTGCAACTGTTTGTTTTCATGACACTGAAAATTATTACTTAAGCAATGTGCTGCTGGTTTCCTCATTTTTACTGTGATTGGGTGGCACATAATAACAGGCCAGTAGCAGATAATTTAACTAGCATTGCTAATATATATATATATATATATGCCCCTGGAAGAAGGTACCGGAGGGTACCGAAACAGCTGTCGGGCGGGCCGCACATATTGACGCTACAACAAGGGTTCAGTATACATGATGAGTACCATGATTTATTATATGACTACATTACTGTATTTTTTGACTCATATTTACGGACATTGTTAGCTATTGGGCTATTGATTTTCTTTTTGATGGCTTTTATCATTGGATTTAAACTATTACCTTTTTGCATTGGAATTGGTGTGCTGGTTGTCTAGTGTTCTGGACTTATGCTGCTATCAATATTTATAACCAAGCACCCTAAAATATCCAAAGCAGTTAGAGTGTGCAGGATTTGCTGCTTTTTCTTATATAGTACCAGTCAAAAGTTTGGACCCACCTTCTCATTCAATGGTACTTGCCTTCTTAATGTGTTTGAGACCATCCGTTGTGTTGTGCAGAGGTAGGGTTAGTACACAGTGGACACCACTATTTGACTACTGTTGTAATCCATATTATGGCAGCAACCACTCAACTCAGTAAAGAGAAACAACAGTCCATCATTACTTTAAGACATGAAGGTCAGTCGATACGGAAAATTTCAAGAACTTTGAATGTATCCTCAAGTGCAGTTGCATAAACCATTAAACGCTATGCTGAAACTGGCCCTCATGAACACCACCCCAGGAAAGGAAGACCAAGAGTTACCTCTGCTGCAGAGGATAAGTTCATTAGAGTTACCAGCCTCAGAAACCGCTACTTAACAGCACCTCAGTTTAGAGACCACATAAAGGACCTCATTCAGAGTCGCACGGTCATACGCCACCGATGTTCGCTAAACTGCGCATGCGTAAAATTCACAATGCGCAAACTAGCTATTATGATCAGAAATTGCTCTCTCCTTCAACTTGGCCAGGTCGTTAGCTTGAGTGACAGGATGAGGCGTTTGTGGTAACAGGGGATGGTGCTTGTGAACGGGGGAGTGGAGATCCAAACGCAGGCATGCCTGACTATGCAAACGGCGTTTTATGGGAGTGCATACTTAACTAAGTAGTGTCATGGCACATGTGACATGGGAGGTTTTTACACTGACTTGATCGTAGTGCTTAAGAGAGGGTATGGTCAACCTTAAGGTCTACGACCAGCTCCGATGGTTCCCGATGGTCTCGATTAATCCTTATATGCCCGGAGATGATGTGTAATGGGAATGAGAAGGGGGCGTATTTTAAGTCTTACGGCCGCATCCTCCCCTCGCTCGTCCAGCTAACGATCCCATCTTAATGACGCAACTTGCGAGCGCTTCATTTGCATATACAGCCCCTTTTACCTTATGACCGTGCGGCCGCAACGACCGACTCTGAATGAGGTCCAAAGTCTTGTCAAAGTCAAATAATTGGATATGCTCGCTGTACAATTATTATCTGACGATATAGTCGTCTATAGTCTGATGACGTGTTACTAAGAAGCTACTTTGCGTCGGTGCAATCCAATGCGCACAAATGCGAATTCACAACACACATACACTGATGCACATAACGCACACATATATATACATATATACACACACACGCTCATATGCGTATTCACATAAATGCTCATATGTATATTCACATAGACGCACATTTGCTATTTCAATATACAGATGCACATATGCGAACGCATACATATAAAATGGTTCCCACACATTATAGTTAATAACCAGAGTTATTAAAGGTATTGTTAGCTAATAATTATGATGTAATATGTACTTAAAAGAAATCTAAGGTTCAGAATACAGTGGACATGTCATGTTTGGTATCATACTAAATCCCTGTTTATTTACAGACATCCGTTTCTATCGGCAAAGAAGTCGCATAATGCGTCCGCTAGTTATGGATGATAGGGAGTTATTGAATAGAATGTTATTACTTGTATGTAGTGTTGTAGCCAGTTTTAACCAGTTGTTTGACGGGAAGCTACACAATGTGACTGTTGGAAGACTGAGCCACACCCCTGATGACACCGTATGAACTGACCAATGTCCAGATTGACCAGAAGCAAGAACCAATGAAAACCTGTCAATTTGTCCCTTTGTTAACTCTGAAACCTGTAAGGTATATAGGCTGGTGTCCTGACCCCAGTGTACACACATCTTCTTTGCGACCACAGACTTCTGGACTGATGACTGTATACTGGGTCCAGTGCGCACGCATATGTATCGGCTGTACTATTTTATTGCTTTTTACTCTAATTGTTAACTCTCACATCGTGTTACCCCTTTTTACATAAATAACTTTTTGTGCTTTGGAACCACACGATTGGACTGGAAAGCAATTCTTTCTTAAGCGACTTGCAGTGCTAAATAGCGACTGAACGGTAATCATAGTCTTCACAGAGTTCAAGTAGCAGACAAATTTCAACATCAACTGTTCAAAAGAGACTGCGTGAATCAGGCCTTTATGAAGAAGAAGAGAATTGTTTGGGCCAAGAAACATAAGGAATGGACACCAGTGGAAATCTGTACTTTGGTCTGATGAGTCCAAATTTTAGATTTTTGGTTCCGACCACCATGTCTTTGTGAGACGCAGAGAAGGTGAGCGGATGGTTTCTGCATGTGTGGTTCCCACTGTGAAGCATGGAGGAGGAGGTGTGATGGTGTGGGGGTGCGTTGCTAGTGACACTGTTGGTGATTTATTCAAAATTCAAGGCACACTTAATCAGCATGGCTTCCACAGCATACTGCAGCACCATGCCATCCCATCTGGTTTGCGATTACTGGGATCATCATTTGTTTTTCAACAAGACAATGGCCCCAAACACACCTCCAGGCTATGTAAGGGCTACTTAACCAAGAAGGAAAGTGATGGAGTGCTTCATCAGATGACCTGGCCTCCACAATCACCCAACCTAAACCCAATTGAGCTGGTTTGGGATGAGTTGGACCACAGAGTGAAGGAAAAGCAGCCAACAAGTGCTCAACACCTCTGGGAACTCCTTCAAGACTGTTGGAAAACCATTCCAGGAGACAACCTCATGGAGCTGATTGAGAGAATACCAAGAGTGTGCAAGTCTGTCATCTAAGCAAAAGGGGGCTACTTTGAGGAATCTAAAATATAAAACATATTTTGATTTGTTTAACACTTTTTTGTTTACAACATAATTCCATATGTGTTCTTTCATAATTTTGATGTCTTCCGTATTAATCTACTATGTTGAAAATAATTTAAATAAACAAAAACCATTGAATGAGAAGGTGTGTCCAAACTTTTGACTGGTACTGTTTATATATTAGAGAATGCAAGTTTGAGCATCTGTGGTATGCCAAGTTTGATCTATGAGTATCCATTAAGGTGAATTGTCCTCAATATACTCATATTGGCCGTTGGACAAAGTTCAACCTTGTCAAAAAGATGAGTTGTAAAAGTACACAGCAGAATGGTGTGAGACAGTTGCAGAGAGCAAAAAACACAAAAACATCAAAAGGGGAGCAGGGTTAACCTGATAACCTGTGGCCTGGCAGAAGACATACCCGTCAAAGAAGAGTAAAGGCCTTAGGAAAATATTTGATGCCATTCTGGAACAATCACAAGCGGCGGCTTGCGAGTATTTTATGGCAGCGGCAATCCCAGCACTCAACTCATACTTACAGTAGAATAGGATAGGATGAAAAGTATAGGCTGAATCAGTCGGGAGTCCCACAGTGTCTTTAGATTAGAGAGTAGCAGCAATGCGTTTCGCCTATCTCCGTAGCCTTTTTCAAGCTGCCATACAATGCTTGCAAGCCGCCGCTATTACTGCAGCTGTGCATAGAGTGTTGCTGGATGCATGCTGTCCGTGCGGTGCTGCTGGCAGAGGAATACCATCGGAGTCCTGGCTGCGATAACACGGACCCCTGCTGCAGATAAGGTGACGTAACCCGCTGCTTAGATAGGGAGAGGTCCAGTGTGTTTGCCTTCTTGTTAGTGAACAATCAGTGGATGTTCACAGAATTGGACATTTAAATGTATTATTCTTAGGATGAAAGGACAAACTTAGATTATAGAATATCTACTACCAATTCTGTACTTATTCCCCAACGATAAAAGGAATTACTTGATTAGATACTGACTTCATATGTGTCAGCTTTGTGGGCAATAAAGCTGAAGCTTGAAGGATACACTAACAATGCCAGACATTATCTCCAATTAAAGGAAATAGCTGGACTTTTGTGACTTTTTACTGATACATATATTTTTCTTGTTCTCTTTTTCTTTTTTTTAATGAATGAGCTTGATCAGCTGTTTTATTAAGTGTGTATATATTGTCAAAGCCGGATAATTGGCTGAGACAGAATTGGTTTAAAAGTAAATCTGCACAATGCCATTTTGTGAATGGCAATGAGACGCCATTTTGTGACTGGCCGCCCAGCGCCATTTTAGTGAATCTCCGCCCATTATAAGTACATACGGCGATGCTATTATTTAGCGTTGTGCGATTCCCATGCAATAGAAAGATGTTAAAGGCCCTCATTATATAAATACAGACAGTCACTAAAACATATAATATGATCAACTCCACTGTGTCTTTGCAGATTTCCGGTACCACCGGTGAGAAGATTGCTCACATGTGCCTGCAAACTATGGACCATAGAGAGTTAAACATTAAAATGTACTCTGTAATGTAGCCAGCTTAGATTTATTATGCAGCTGGAAAATGGACACAAAGGGCTTTTGGAGGCTGGATTGTGACCATACAAACTGACCTATGAACTATACTGTAACAGAAGAACCAGGAAGAAGGACCAATGGAATCATGCCAACGTGTTCTATTGTATTGCTTATCTCTGTAAGGGTATATATGTGAGCTCTCTGAAATTAGATCTCAGTCTTCTTGCTTTGCTGTTGACGGAGGTTTCTTCTTTGATGCCAGGATCTGGATCCAGAGCACATGCATATGTAACTACTGTACCTTGGGTCTGTATGATTTATTTGAGCTACTTGTATTTAGATCACAGCGTGTAACTGTCTGCTTTTACATTGAATAATAACTTTTTGTGCTTTGGAACCACAATCAAAGTCTGAAAGCATTTATTTCTTGTGCGACTCATAACGCTAAATAGCGACAATTTAGAGAGTATAGATAGGTAGGAATCGATAATACATGTCAATTTGAATAGTTGCTTAACAAATAATTAACACTTGAAAAGAATGCTAAAGGTGTTCCATGCTGCATGAAATTTAGCATACATTAATTGAATAAATAATTGCTTATTATATGCGTATGTTTTTCTATGTCTCGACAAAGGTATTCTCAGCGCAGTTAAGGACAAATTCCATATATACTGTAACAAAGGTGTCTTCTCAAGCTGCTCACAGATGAGGTCTGCAAAAGCGTATACGCTGCAGGTGATTTCTCTCCCTAAATAGGATTGTCCAACATGATGTGAAGTCAACGTGATTGTGAAAGCCAGTGAGACCCAGATGTGGGTCAATACTCTTTATTAGAAATAACTGCAAGTCACTAGTGAGAAAAAGGGAAGTGCAACAGCCAAAGAAGAACAAGTAATACGGGGTATTGTGGAAATAATGAGTTATAGCATTCAATAACACAGTATGAATGGCGACATGACGTATGTTAACAAAACAAACCAAACCCATATATTTTTCTATTAAATTTCTATTTTTATTTTCTTATGTTTGGTGCAGTTTTTCTGCCCTATTGAACCTTAGCAACAAAAATAATTTATATATTTATAGGACAGAGCCTTTGCTTATATTTCTTTTGTTCTCCAATTGGAGGGCGACAGATACACCCTTTGGGATTTTACTGCTTTATTACTCTTTGCCTATGTGTATGTAAATTGAACTGTACGTTATTAATACTTTTCATTTGCACATGAATTAATATTGTGCATTGGAGTTTCCTACATTACAATACTGCAAGCATTATAGACAATTGGGATGCATAGCCACTCTAACATTACTACTTACATCCATACAAATAAATTAAACTTCCCTGCTGGCTGTACAAAATAATATCTAATACTTTGGATTCAAAGGGAAACACTGCAAATCAATGGGCTGGTAAACAAAGAAGGAATCCAGCCATCCTCAAGTCAGAAATGAGCTAAATATGGACTTTTTCACAAATTAGACACTTTCTGACTAGTCTAGAATCTCCAGACTCGTTTATAAGGTCAAGACACTAGTGGCATTACTAAGGGGGGAATGGGTATGAAATTCCCATCAGCGGCAGCCTGACAAGAGCAGAGTTAGAAGCAGCGGAAGCCCGACAGCACTGGAAATCCTGATCGTGGATAGGTAAGTATCTACTAACCTAACCCCCCTAACCCTCCTTAGGGGTGTCTAACCCTAACTTCCCCCCCCAAGTGCCTAACCCTAACCACCCCCTTCCCCGCTGCCTAAACCTAAGTCCCCCGGGGGGGTGCCTAACCCTAAGTCCCCCCCGGGGGTGCCTAACCCTAACCCTCCCTCCCCCTAGCCTAACCCTAACCCTCCTGGGGGGGGGCCTAACCCTAAGTCCCCCCCGGGAGCCCTAAACCTAACCCTCCCCCCCGCGGCTGTCCGCTCGCGGCGTACGGCATGACTACGATCGGGATGCGGGCGCCGGTCTCCCGGCGTCGGGGAAATGCGGGTATCTACATCTAGACGCCCGGCATTTCACCCTTGCCGGAATATGACAGTCGGGAAGCCGGCTGCCGCTATTTAGGCAGTCGGCTTCCCGATTGCTTCCCCTAAGGGGGTTCGGATGGCACCAGGTGTCCCAAAAATGCTGGCTTCTACTCAGTGACTGGGACTCGGGGGCTGCACTGTGATGTTATTGTGCAGCGTCTGGCTCCCGGTCACTGAGGAAGAGACGGCAGTGCAGAGAGAGTCTCTGGGGCAGCTGGGCTTCTCCGAGAGTGCTGGGCATACCCCTAGAGTGATGAAACCTGGGGTATGCCGCAGGAGGTTTACTTACCGACCCTAATGACGCCACTGCAATACAGTATGGGCCTGATTCAGACTTGGGAATAGAGAGAGATATCTCTCTCAACTGTGAACCTGAGCAAACCATATTGCAATGCAAGGGGTGTAAATACATACTTTTTTTACATGTAGGGTAAATACTGGCTGCTTTTGCATGTAGCCCACAAATACTGCACAGCTTTATTATTATTGTACAATTTAGATGTCAGTTTGGACACCTCCCTCCCAAATCTAAATCTCTTTGCACATTTTAAATCTCCCCCACCTGCAGTACAGCATGGTTTCACCCAGATGATCAGTTGAGAGAGAGATCTCTCTCTCTTCCCAAGTCTGAATCAGGCCCTATGTCATCAACATACAAATCCTGATTGAAGCTGCACCAACCAATTCCCCACACTCTGAGAAGGCCTTGGAGAGGGAGATAACCAGCAAACTACCTGATGCTTAAAGGACCTAGATCTTTAAAATGACTCATGCCTGCTCCAACGGGAACCAGGTCTTGGATACAATACACAATATTACAGATTCCCAGTATATTAAACTCTATTTTCTCTAGACTCCCAAACTTATGTTAGAGATGTAATAAGGCAATTGGCAACCACATCTATATATGATGGGACTTTCTAGTTCTAGGGTTTGTTTGGGAAAAAAGTCCTTAAAATTCTCATCAGGAATACTAGGGCATATGGTAGAAGAAGATTCTTGGCTTTGGTACCTTTTCATAGTATTTTCATCTCCACAAACATTCTTTATAGAAGCACTTCAAGAAGGAAATGAAAAGACACACAGACACACACACATACATATATACACATGCACACACAGACACACACATGCCCACACACAGGGGTGCCGAGAGGGAGGGGGGAGTAGATACAAATTACCCGGGCTTGCTGGGGGGGCCCACGTCCGGCACCGCTCTCCCTTCCTCTTACGTCACAGCAGCCCACCACATGCTGCCATGTGCTGGGCTGCACTGGGAGACTGCTCGCGGCTACTAAAGCAGCAGCCAGAGCAGACTCCTATGCCTATGGGGGGAGCGATCATGCTGAGATCGCGCCCCACATTGGCTGTGCGCCGGGCTGAGGGGCACACATCGCCTTCCTCCCCAGCGCAGGGGAAGATGTAGCAGGTCTCTAAAGAGTGGACAACCAATTAGCTATCAAATACATTCTATTGTATAAATGATAGATAGAAGCTGACCAGTTGCTATGGCAACTTCTCCACTCTTAAGAAGGCTTCACACATCTCCTTCTAGGCCAGAAAAGCATATATTTTTCTGTAATGGTGAAAATGTTTTGAAAGATTTAGACTTATTTGGATACCTGGATCTTCTTTTGAACACTACTTGAGGAAAGCCCTGATTTGGCAACCTATCCCTTTGGCTATACTTCCTATCACTCTTCGTGAAAGGTATTAACACTACAGTACTACTTCTTATTCTCTCGGTAACAACTCATCCTGATATCAATGCTTCCCCTGCTGCTATTCAGTTGAACCATGATTCCTCAAACTCACCAAATGTAACAGATTTCCTTCCTAAAATACCCCCCCACACCACCCTCGTACCTCCCAACTGCCCTAGCTTCCTCCCATCCCCCATCTTACATCCCCCATCTTACATCTTATATGCTCTCTGATACCAACTGTTACCAATATTTTCATATTCTTCTTTTATGTTATCATGTATCAGATATAAATAAGGAACATACTGTATTACAAAAAGGAATTCTGGATATAATACTGCTCCTCATTTTATTAAAATAATATATAAAAAAGTGCTTATAAGAAACATTTAATTTACAAGTATTAACTAACCACTCTGAAATTGCAATTTTATTTTAATTATTATAAGCTATTATAAGTCCTGTGCAGTGTCCCAGTCCTAAAGGGGTGCTGTAGTGTTGTCCAGGGGGTGCACTGTTCATCAGGGGTGCTCCCCCCAAGTGCTAAAAAAATAATATATTTTCTGTGTTTGTGAATTGTGTGCGCAGTAGCCGCACGTGCATCAACAAAGTAGTGCCAAGCGTGCGCCTGTGTCATAAGTAAAGGGCCGGCTGGCTTGACCGTTAAAGGGTGCTGTAACCCCCAAAGTACACTCCAGTCCAAACCAAAAAAAAAAATATTTTCTGTGTTTGTGAATTGTGTGCGCAGTAGCCGCACGTGCATCAACAAAGTAGTGCCAAGCGTGCGCCTGTGTCATAAGTAAAGGGCCGGCTGGCTTGACCATTAAAGGGTGCAGTAACCCCCAAAGTACACTCCAGTCCAAACCAAAAAAAAAAATATTTTCTGTGTTTGTGAATTGTGTGCGCAGTAGCCGCATGTGCATCAACAAAGTAGTGCCAAGCGTGCGCCTGTGTCATAAGTAAAGGGCCGGCTGGCTTGACCGTTAAAGGGTGCTGTAACCCCCAAAGTACACTCCAGTCCAAACCAAAAAAATATATATTTTCTGTGTTTGTGACTTGTGTGCACTGTGGCTGCACGTGCATCAACAAAGGAGCAGCGCCAAGCGTGCACCTGTGTCCCATAAGTAAAGAGCCGGCTGGCTCATTTCTTAAAGGGTGGTGTAACCCACAAAGTGCACTACTCTCCAGCAAAAATAAAAAAATATTTTCTGTGTTTGTGTGCGCTTTAGCCGCACGTATATATCAATATAACATAAATGGAGGACCAAACTTTCTCCGATAAAAATAAAATAGGGAAAGATCAAGAACCACTTCCTCCTAGTGCTATTGCTGCTGCTGGGAGTTGTTCATCATCCCAGAGAGGAAGTAGGAACATCACTACTTTTACTAAACAATTGACCCTCCAACAGTCCCTAGCGATGAGGATGAAGTACGACAGCAGTCATCCTGAAGCAAACGTATAATTGAGGCCTTGACTGCTATGTTGGTTAGACGTGCGTCCGGTATCCGCCATTAGTGCAGTGGGATTTAGACAATTGATGGAGGTAGTGTGTCCCCGGTTCCAAATCCCGTCTAGATTCCACCTGCATCCTCAAAGCAGCAGCAACAAGCGTGCGTCTGTCTGTTAAAGGGTGGTGACACCCTCAAAGTGTGCTACACAAACAATAAAAATATTCTTCTTTTTTCTGTCTTTGTGAATTGTGTGGGCTGTAGCCGCACTTGCATCCTCAAAGCAGCAGCGACAAGCGTGCGTCTGTCTGTTAAAGGGTGGTGTAACCCTCAAAGTGCGCTCCACAAACAATAAAAATATTCTTTTTTTTTTTTCTGTCTTTGTGAATTATGTGGGCTATAGCCGCACTTGCATCCTCAAAGCAGCAGCGACAAGCGTGCGTCTGTCTGTTAAAGGATTACATCGGTGACAGCATCCAAGTAGGCATGTCAGACAGTCCGTACCTGTACTGGCAGGAAAAAGAAGCAATTTGGAGGCCCCTGTACAAACTGGCTCTATTTTACCTGAGTTGCCCCCCCTCCAGTGTGTACTCCGAAAGAGTGTTTAGTGCAGCCGGGAACCTTGTCAGCGAAAGGCGTAGGAGGTTGCTTCCACAAAATGTGGAGAAGATGATGTTCATAAAATGAATTATCAACTCTTCCAGGGAGACCAGCCTCCAGAACGTACAGAGGGACCTGTGGTTCCAGCGGGGACGAATTAATACTCTGTGAGGATGAGGATGTACACACTGAAGAGGGTGAGGAATCGGTGGATGAGGAGGATGAGGATGACATCTTGCCTCCGTAGAGCCAGTTTGTGCAGGGACAGATTAATTGCCAGCTTGTTTTGTGGGGGCCCAAACGAACCAATCATTTCAGCCACAGTTGTGTGGCAGACCCTGGCGCTGAAATGATTGGTTTGTTAAAGTGTGCATGTCTTGTTTATACAACATAAGGGTGGGTGGGAGGGCCCAAGGACAATTCCATCTTGCACCTCTTTTTTTTCTTTGCATTATGTACAGTTTGGGGCCTAGTTTTTCAAACTGCCATCCTGTCTGCCACTGCAGTTTCACGCCTAGATGGGTCACGTGTTTGTGCCGCCCACTCGTGTCGCTTAGCATAGTCATCCAGCTACCTCGGTGCAACCTTTTGGACATAAAAACACTATTGTGAGGTGTGAGGTGTTCAGAATAGACTGGAAATGAATGGAAATAAAGGTTATTGAGGTTAATAATAGCATAGGAGCAGAAAAACCTACAAATTCTGTGATTTTAGCTGATTTTATGCTTTTTTTCAAAAAAATACAGATCCAAAACACAAAACCCAGAACCCAAAACACGGAAGGGTGGTTTTGGCAAAACCAATCCAGATCCAAAACACGAAGAAAGATCCAGATCCAAAACCAAAACACGAAAAGTGGCCGGTGCACACCCCTACAATATATTATATATGATTCATCCAGCGTCATTATAGAATTCCATTTTTTGTAGTGAGAATTCTGTGTGTCAGGCTTTTACTTTGCAACTAGATAAAGGAGGGGGGTTATTATTGCTAGATACATATACCAGGATGGAGTTCCTTTAATTCATTTCCAATGGTATAGAAAAAATTATATACACATATACACATTTAACCTTTTTAGGCCTGACAAAGATTGTGGTCTTCCATATAGATGTGTGCTCACTCCTCATACACTTAGCTTCTATGCGCTATACAGAGCGAGACGCTCGGTGTGAGAGGTGTAGCTTACCGAAGTTATCTTATTCGCATCGCAGATGCAGCAAAACACCACTGACAGTGTGCTAAACAGTGGCGTAACTACTGCCCCCGCGGTGGCTTGGAGGCGCTGGATAGCTTGGGGGCGACGGGGGCAGTAGTTACGCCACTCAGTGGAGGAACTCCCATGACTCCCTCCATCTGCCGGGCGCCCGGCTCCTATTGAAACCCCCGGCGGCAGCCGGAGGACGGAGCTCCCTCCGACTTCCGGGTCCTGCAGGGCACTATGGGAGTGACGTCATGACGTCACTCCCATAGTGCCGAGGAGCGGACGCCGGGGACGGAGCTCAAGAGTGAGCTCCGTCTTCCGGGTCCCGCATAGCACTATGGGAGTGACGCCGGGGTATGGGCGGCAGCAGCACTGGAGCGGGGATAAAGGTAAGTGTTTGTGTTTTGTTTTTTTGTGGGTGCGCGGGGGGGGGGGAGAGCAACTACAGGGGGCTCACTACTGGGGGCTCACTAGGGGCAACTACAGGGGGCTCACTATTGGGATCAACTAGGTGCAACTACAGTGGGCTGACTACTGGGGGTAACTACAGGGGGCTCACCACTGGGGGCAACCACAGGGGGCTCACTACTGGGGGCAACTACAGGGGGCAACTACAAGGGGCAACTACAGGGGGCTCACTACAGGGGCAACTACATGGGGCACAACTACAGGGGGCACTACTAGAAGGGGCACAACTACAAGGGGCACTGCATATGGGCACAATTACAGGGGGCCCTGCATAATGGGCACTACTACAGAGGCATTGCATAAGGGGCACTATTACAGGGTGGCATGTGTAAGGGGCATTGCTGTGTGGCATAATGTGTTGTAAGGGGCATTCCGGTGTGGGACACTGTGTTGTAAGTGGCATTACTTAGTGAGTCATAATGTGTAAGGCACGTTGCTGTATCATGTAACCACACACCTTAAACGTCGTCTTTGGGTGTGTTTGATCTTTGGGCGGGGGGGGGAGTTGGGCGGGAGGGGGGTGCCTGAAACTTTTTTGGCATGGGGGAGCAAAACTTATAGTTACGCCACTGGTGCTATAGATGCAGGGCTGATACTTTACCCTGTACAGTAATTCGTTTTCATCATGTACAAAGTCACACATGAAGCACAACGGAACTTGGAGTGAGAGAAAAACTGTTGCCGTTGCCCTGGAGCATTTCTTACACAGATCCAGAATCAGGGGCTGATTCAGCATTGACTTTTGTGTAATGCTGAACGCAGATTCCCGATAAGCGGGAATCTGCACGTGCTCAGGACCCGTTCTGCGAATGTGCAGTACAGGTACTGCATGATTGCACACAGCCCCTTCTATGCCTCTGCCTGACAGGCAGAGGCATTTAAGGGGCGGTGCAGAGGAGGCTGATGTTCCCGGAAATGGGGGCATGTCCGCCCAGTTTTCCGGGAGTCATGCATGCAGTTTCCTGGCCTTGCAAGCCAGCCAGCCTGAGTAAGCTGAGGCTTACTCAGCTGGCCGGTGGACCGCCACTGTCCACCATCGTGACCGGTCGCGATGGTGATCCCAGCCTGTGACCTAGGTCGCAGTACTGGGATCGCAAATGCAGCAGGGGGTGTCATACACCTCCTGCTGCATTTGCATATAGGCGAGGACGGAATTGCAAAGCTGCCTGTGTGTGCTTTGCAATTCAGTCCTAAGCTGAATCAGGCCCTCAGTCGCCACAGATATACAAATGTTGCACATCAAATTGATCAGATTGATCTAGCAAAGTAGCTTTGTTGCTCTCAGTTGGTTTTTTTTTTAATTCAGCTAAAGTACACATTTTGATCGAGAAAGATGCTCGGCGCGGACAAGTTGCCCAGAACCTGGCCCGCCAAGAGGGGCTAGATACATTTGTATATGGGTAACTTTTTAAATTATTTGTTACAAGTTTCAATACTGATACTTTGTTTGCAGCGAGAGTAATGCCCACATTTTAAATGTCCAAACAATTCAATTTTCTAAATCACATGTATAGCTGAATCCACAGTAGCATCTAAATTATTTATAGCAGACCACAGCCAACCTTCTCCGTGAATATTCAAAATTCCTCGCCCGAGAAGCCAAAAAATTACAGAAAACATTTATATGTTTATTGTGCCATCTGTCAGCTAAACCTTGTTTGCATTTGGACTCTAACCAACTTTGTAAACCAGATTTTTCTTGTCTCTGTTTTGATCTACATTTTAGAACGTAACGCTGCAGTGTTTTAGCATACATATTTTTTTAAAATTATACTTGCACACAAGACAACCCGAAAGACAAGAACACTTAATTATAGCGTGATATGCAAGAGAATCGGTGTGTAGTTATTAATTCTTAGTGAAAATGTCATTCCTCAAGAGTCACATTTTTTGAAGTGGTCATCTACAAGATTTATAATATCACAGGCCAGTGTGCAACAGGCTGACAATCTTATCAACCATTGATCTGTTTTATTTGGTTTTATTCTTCTCCCTGTAAATAAGACAAGACATTCAGAGCATTAGCCACTGCTGGCTCCGAGGGCTGCTTTGCTAGTCCGCAAAAAGTCCAGGAATCCCTTACTGCGCCTGTGCGAACCCAAGTGCCATATGCCGTTTGCAATTGCATAAAGCATCGCTAACACTTGAGAAGGGCTTTGTGATCCCTGAGTGGCGACTGGGAGGAGACCTAAAGTGATGGAAAAAAGGAGCGTTCATGGGCGTGTTAGGAGAGTGTCACGGGCGTGTCTGGAATTGCTGCCGCATTCTCAATGGCAAATACAATGCTTCAGGGTCCATGTTTAGTTGGATTTGAAGGGTGCAGCTAGAGCAGACCCTAGAGGGCAAATTCAATTAGGTGCGAAAAGTCACATGCCGGACTTTTCACTGACATCGTTGGCTTTCCATGCAAAAAAGAATCGCGCTCATCCCCGCATTCAATTACAAATCAGCTAAAACGGGACCCGGCGAATTAGGAACTGGCGATAAGTGCTGTCAGATTTGGGGAAATCAGCCTGACCCCCCCCCCCCCAAAAGAAGCACTGACATTGGGGATCATTATAGATACCCCCGAATAGGCCTGCTGAAGGTATTTGGGGTACTTAAATGCTCTCAATAGCTGCTAATTAGCGTCTTTGCATAAGTGGTGAAGAATAGCATTTTGCAGCTTTTTTGGAGGAAATAAGTAGTCCCAGAAAATTTGGGGTACATGAAAATGGGTACTAGCATATTTTAAAGTTGCTAAAGTGAAGTTTTAAAAAAAACTTTAAAAATCCACCTGCCGCAACCACCTGCAAACTTAAAAACACCTGGGGCATACTCGGGGGTCCCCCTGGAGTCTAGTTAGCTAGTTTTTAAGTTTGTCCCCCAACTTTGTACTTTTTCACCCCCTTTTTCAAAGTCATTTTTTGGGGTGTTCTTACGTATTTTTTAAACTTTTTTGACACAGTTTACCTTTGGGGGGCTGTCCCAAGGAAGCAGGGGTGTTCCCGCAAGTTTGCACCCCAAAACCTCAATTCTGCACTTTTTTTCAACAGCTTTCATAGGCGAATGTTTTTCGCCTATTCCATGCATTGACTTTCCGCACCGGCGAAGTGTCTTTGGAAAATTGAAGCACACACCAGTGTATATACATAAAGTGGTGGCAGTGGAGAATGCACAGACATATATACAGTCAGGTGCATAAATATTGGGACATTGACAGAATTTTCATATTTTGGCCTCTATTCACCACCACAATGGCTTTGAAATGAAACAAACAAGATGTGCTTTAACTGCAGACTTTCAGTTTTAATTTTAGGGTAATTACATCCAAATCAGGTGAATGGTGTAGGAATTACAACAGTTTCTATATGTGCCTCCCACTTTTTAAGGGGCCAAAAGTATTGGGACAAACTAAACAATCCTAAATCTAACTTTCACTTTTTAATACTTTGTTGCAAATCCTTTGCAGGAAATTACACCCTGAAGTCTGGAACGCATAGACATCACCAGACGCTGGGTTTCATCCCTGGTAATGCTCTGCCAGGCCTCTACTGCAAATGTCTTCAGTTCCTGCTTGTTCTTGGGGCATTTTCCCTTCAGTTTTGTCTACATCAAGTGAAATGCATGCTCAATCGGAATCAGGTCAGGAAATTGACTTTGCCATTGCACAACATTCCACTTTTTAGCCTTAAAAAACTCTTTGGTTGCTTTTGCAGTATGCTTCGGGTCATTGTCCATCTGCACTGTGAAGCGCCGTCCAATGAGTTCTGAAGCATTTGACTGAATATGAGCATATAATATTGCCCGAAACACTTCAGAATTCATCCTGCTGCTTAATACAAAGGAACCAGTTCCATTGGCAGCCATACATGCCCACGCCATGACACTACCACCACCATGCTTCACTGATGAGGTGGTATGTTTCGGATCATGAGCAGTACCTTTCCTTCTCCATACTCTTCTCTTCCCATCACTCTGGTACAAGTTGATCTTTGTCTCATCTGTCCATAGGATGTTGTTCCAGAACTGTAATGGCTTTTTTAGATGTTGTTTGGCAAACTCTAATCTGGTCTTCCTGTTTTTGAGGCTCACCAATGGTTTACATCTTGTGGTGAACCCTCTTCTCTTGTGAAGTCTTCTCTTGATTGTTGACTTTGACACATATACACCTACCTCCTGGAGAGTGTTCTTGATTTGGCCTACTGTTGTGAAGGGGTTTTTCTTCACCAGGGAAATAATTCTTCTGTCATCCACCACAGTTGTTTTCCGTGGTCTTCCGGGTCTTTTGGTGTTGCTGAGCTCTCCGGTGCGTTCTTTCTTTTTAAGAATGTCCCAAACAGTTGATTTGGCCACACCTAATATTTTTGCTATCTCTCTGATGGGTATGTTTTGAATTTTCAGCCTAATGATGGCTTGCTTCACTGATAGTGACAGCTCTTTGGATCTCATATTGAGAGTCGACAGCAACTGATTCCAAATGCAAATGTCACACCTAGAATCAACTCCAGACCTTCTACCTGCTTAATTGATAATGAAATAATGAGGGAATAGCCCACACCTGTCCATGAAATAGCTTTTGAGTTGATAGTCCCATTACTTTTGGCCCCTTAAAAAGTATGAGGCACATATAGAAACTGTTGTAATTTCTACACCGTTCAACTGATTTGGATGTAATTACTCTCAAATTAAATCTGAAAGTCTGCAGTTAAAGCACATCTTGTTTGTTTCATTTCAAAGCCATTGTGGTGGTGAATAGAGGCCAAAATATGAGAATTCTGTCAATGTCCCAATATTTATGCACCTGACTGTATACAGCGGGATAGCGGTGGTGGTGTAGTGGAACTTGCAGGGTCACTGGCCACTGAAACGCCATCTATCTCTGCTTTTGAGACTTTCAGAAGCACGTCCTGTAATTATGGAGGACAAAGCTGAAGACATACAGTATGGCCGCGCATGCACAGTAGTGCACAAGGGTCAGTGGTCACGCCTCCAGCAGTCCAGGGTCCTAATACTGCCAGATAGAGACAGTGCTGGATGCTCTCTCTCAACTTCCAAATCCTCTTTAGTCAAGAGTCATCTTGATTGCCACCTTCTCATTCTTACTAAAGTCCTTCCTTTCCTCTAGTGATAGTCACTGATTGCTCTACCATCGATGGTCTATGTGGTGTTAAACTAACGGGAGAAACCATAGATGGTTTAGACACTGATGGTTGAGTGCTGCACATGCTCTGACCTCGGTCATCGGACTGACCTTTTTTTTTTGCGGCAAAAAAACACTTGCCATCAGACATTGAGCATTTATGGTAAAAAAACATCAATGGTCGATGGCTATACCTACTCTCCCCTATCCCAAACCAGACTGTTACTCTGTACAACCTTTGTTTTGCCAACATCCTTGACTCAACTGCCCCTGTTACCTTGGTCTGCCACTGGCATTCCAAATCCCAGCCGTGGTATTCCAATCTGACCAGATGCCTCCTAAA
Source organism: Taudactylus pleione (assembly GCA_031769625.1). Lineage (NCBI taxonomy): Eukaryota > Metazoa > Chordata > Amphibia > Anura > Myobatrachidae > Taudactylus > Taudactylus pleione. Next base: position 3,397,600 of record JAUIMM010000334.1, read on the forward strand.
CTGCTCCCACATTGCCAATTGACTGTAGAAGAAGTCTTACTGTTTTACCCCTTACTTCAGATTTATTCTCACTTCCTATAGCTCCGCTATCACACAAGCCAAATTTCTTTTTAGGGCTTTTATCTCCTCTCAATTCTCCAATTCCTGGCACTTCTTTGCCAGAACCAACTACCTTATTTGCCCCCCTTTCTCTCCCTTCTCTGCTATGCAGTTTTCCATGCATCCAAACTAGAATGTATCAGGTAAGAAATCTCTTTCTGCCAGGGTCCTCTCAACCTTTTCTCCCATTTCTCTCCCTTAATTTTGCTCTTCCTGTGCTTCTTCCTTCCAACCACAAGGGAGGAAATCCATCCATCTGCCCTGCCCTGTGCTTTTTACTCCCAATCACCAGGGAAGACAAACTTAACCTGCATCCTCCGTTCCTTGTCCCCCAATGTCCACCTGCAACTATGCTTGGGCTTAGGTGTTCAGTCACTGGGAGTGGAGGTGAGTGGTTACTTAGTATTCTCCCTGGGGTCTGCTAGGGCTTCCGTGCATGCGCCCTGGTTCCCGGGGTGCTGGCATGGGTGCAGCCATGTTGGCCCATATGACCTGTCTAGTCTCTCCCAATGGTAGTCCTGCGGTCACTCAGCTGATCCTCTGACCAGCTACCTAAGGGTATTTAAGTCTGACTCCAGGAACAGGAAACTGCTGTTCAACTTCACTGTTCCAGTGATTGTTATGGTCTCCAGTGTTTTCCACAAAGTATCTCCAGTGTGTTGTTTCAGCCCTCATACTGACCTCCAGGGTTACTTGTATTAGCTCTCATGCTAATTCTCAGCTTGTTACTTTAGCTCTCTCACAAACCTCCAGTGTTTCATGTAACAGTTCCTGTGTTGTCTTTCAGTGTGCTGCTCAGCTACCAAGCTGACTATCTGTGTTACATGTGTCAGCCTTCAAGCTGATTACAAATTTAGCTGTCTAGCTGCATCCCTGTGTTTACTTTGCTCCTATAGTGGATTCTACTGTGACTGCGTCTCAGGCGCCACAGTATTCCTTCCCAGTGAACCCTCCTCATGACTACCACTGCCATTCAGCATCTCATACCGACTATCGATTACCATTGCCATTCAGCATCTCATACCAACTATCAGTGTCTCATACCAACTATCGACTACCATAGCCATTCAGCATCTCACACCAACAATCGATTATGATCAATTCTCTGTCTCATTCCAAGTGCTGACTATCATCAATTCTCAGTGTCTTATACCAAGTCCTAATAACCATCGCTATTCTGCATCCCATACCAGGTGCTGATTACCAGTGCAACTCACATATGAGTCTTTGGAGCATCATCCTTGCTCATCAGTGTTTATATAGTCCTCCCATATCTATCTCTGTATTTTCTCCAGGTACCTGCCTCAGGGGCCCGTGACCTGTTCACTTGGTGCAGCGAAACCCACATCCTGATTGGAGGGGTCAATGGTGAATACCATCGAGTGGACTAGACTCCGCGCCCTGGGGTAGGTCTCACCAACACCTGTGAGAGACATATGAAGAGGACGTATATATTGCCTTCCCATTTCCACTCACCCGCTACCCTTAGTCCACCGGCCCAAGTTCCTTCGGTTGAAGCCTATATACATCCGTACTTGACAATATCTTCCTAATACCTCCACTCCTTCCCTTTAGAATGTAAGATATTGTTAGCATAGCCCTCCCTCCTTTTGCTCATCTCTTCCTTAAGCTCACTGACTCAGCCATTACATATACACTATGGGCCTGGTTGACGCAGTTTCGAATCTTTTGCAACTGGCCAATGTTTTGTCTACTGAGCATGCGTTTGAGCCTCACTGCGTATGTGCCTTGTGTCAAGGTCGCAGTGTAAATTAGGATGCAGGGTGATTGACAGACAGCAACCATTTGGGGAAGATACCTGGGAAGTGGTGAAACAAATGCAGGCATGTTGCAGCTGTTTTGGGTGCGTGTCGCAGCCAGATAATGCGTCTTCAGATACAGTGTCACTGGCCATAAAATTTACTTGCAATGGCCATTCTGAGCAACCATAGAGTTGCTCAGAGGTTCAATGGTGTGACTGAGGTTTCCAATGTTCGTCTGATGCTGCATCTTCGGATGCCAGCAGCGTATATGAGAAGCTGACAGTGGGCGCCTCTTTATAAAAGACAGTAGCTGTAACATCTGCATAACATATCATATCCACTACATAAGAAGATGCAGCACCAATGGCCTTTTTACATCTACCTCTGAATCAGGCTCTTATTCGCATTGCAGATGCAACGACAAGCTGCCCACAGTGTACCAGAGACGCTCATAGTGCACTACAGATGCCCACAATGTACCAGAGATGCCCACAGTGTACCAGAGACGCCCACAGTGTACCAAAGACGTTGGGCTTCAACTTTCACCACGCAGGAATTAGTTTTACACACATACAAAGTCACAAATAAAGCGTTATGGAACTTGGCGTGAGAAAAAGCAGCGGACACTGCATCGTAGAACTTCGTATACAGATCCAGACTCCTTTGCACACACCTTTACAAATGTCGCACAACAAATTGATCACTGTAATCTAATAGAGTAGCTTTGTAGCTTCCAGTTGGTTTATAATTGCGAATAAGACACATTTTTTTGAGTTAAAAAAGACGATCTTCGCGGCCGAGTTGCATCGGACCTGAAGCTCCAAAAGGGGTTGTTTGACGCGATTAAAGCTACAGTTTTTCAGGCCACATCTGTACATGTACAAGTAATAAGTGTGTAATATACACTGTTTTACATAAATTCTATAATATCATAATTTGCCAACTGGGCTTTGCCATGAAATGGCCTGCGCAATATACAGTACCATTTGTAAAAATGGAGATGCTTTTAACTAGTTCTTAGATCCAAGCTATACTTTTCTGCTATTAAAGCAAAGGAAAGACAGCACAGATCACATTAGCTACAGTATATCCAAAGATTTTAATATTTTGTAAAGTTTAGTTCTTTCTCCCCCCCTTATTTCACAATTACAAAAGGGTTGTTTGAGCTCCATTTAACATTAGAGTGGAATCACTGAGATGCTTATAGACATATTGAAACTATTATGAACCATAGAACAAAATTACTTAAGCTACTGCTCAGCTATAAGATGAAATATTGCAAGTGGAATAAACGTTATGTGGCTTAGCATTGTAAAACATATACAAATCATTCACCATGGACTAAACAACAGGATGGAAATCAGTGTAGAAATTGGAATAGCATGGACATCGCTGCTGTGACTCTGGCAAAATGTGAGCCACATTTCATTTCTGTAGTTTCAAGAATAATATAATTTACTGAACCAATTTATTCTGTCATAAAACGTTACTGATTATTGAAGAATGATGGCTTGCCAAGACAGACTGTAGCTTAAGAACATAAGAAGACAATTCCTATTATTTTAAGTTCTATCAACCCAGGCGGCCAAGCTTCCATGCCTGCAAAAATAAGTAACATTTTATGAGACAAGAGTATTCCTCCTATACCTATTGCTTTATATAAGCAGCACCGAGGCACAGTTCTGCCTGTACACTGATGAGCGGTGCTATTCCTAAATCACTAATCCTAAAGCTGCTGCCAGTGAAACATAAATCATTGTGTATGTGTAAGTTGTATCATTCCGCGTACATCTCAGGAGAGGCATATTTAGGCTATGAAAGCATATGCCTGTGAAGAAAATATAATTTCCACATAGTTGGAGCTATGCCATTGATGTTGTATTGCAGTCATTAAATAAGTGAATAAGTCGTACTGGTCTATATGAACACTAGAGATGTGAGGATGGGACAATAAATACACAATCTAGCAGCAATTCTGAGATGGGTGGGGGGATAGGGTAAAAGCAGGGGCGTTTTAAGAGAGGAGGGGGCCCGTGTGCAAACTCAATGCGGGCCCCCTCCTCTCTCATGCGGTGCCGCGGTGGTTGGTGCAGCAGGAGATTCTGGCTTAGTGCCATAATCTACTGCGCATGCGTAGGCCTCCAAGAAAATGGTGCCCGCTCCGTTTTCCCGGGGACAGCAGTACTGCACATGCGCACAGTCACCGGGAAAATGGCCGCCGCACCCTGGTGACTATGGACGGGTAAGTATGAAACTATATGGGTGCAGGGTGTGCGGTGTGCACCTTGCACCTGTTATAGATACGCCCCTGGGTAGAAGATTCTAAGAAACTTATTTTAAAAGTACTACTTTTCCTGTTGAATATATGTAAATACGTGGCCACTACCTTGTCAGCAGATCTGAATGCTATAGAAGAAACATTGGGCCTGCTTCAGAGATGCAAACTATTGCAGCAGTGACTGTGACAGTAATATGCAAATGCTAGTTTCAGCCCTCCCCTTGTGTACTAGTGTGCGCCGGAATGTGCAAGCCCTGAGAAGCCAACTTTCAATCCCCGTGGACGGTGCTACTCCGCTGGTGATACTGAACACTTCAACATCAGTGCATCATTGCGAGCACCATCGACCCTCGCGCCAGCCTTTGGCAGGCACAGTGTCTCCTTCTCAACTCTGTATAAACTTGGCCTCTGTGGCTGCAGTTCAGCGACTGAGAGCGCAACCACGGTGATGTCAGTGACACTCCTATAACACACCCCTGAGACAGACTTCTCTCTGTACATCCTTCAGGCCACTCCCAGGAACGCTCATGGTCTTGCACCACCAGTTCTAATACCAGCGATCCCAAACACAACAGCGCGCCTCTGTGTACACTCAGGTGAACGCATGTGCCGTTGGGATTTTCAGGACTTTTCGTGCATGCTCAGTAGCCAATAATTGCTCATCTCCCCCTACTTTGGCATTGTGTCCACCCAATCAGGCCCAATATTTGGCTATTTAAAGAGTATACCAGACTAATGCAAGTAGATGTTAGCTCATAAAGAAGATCAATACAAGTTTCAGCTGGTAGAAATGATCCCGTGTGAAGATTCTTCCACATTTTTCGAAATTTGTTTCGGAGGAACGATCATCACTCAGTTAGGTTTACCACTAGGATCATTTTGATTAGAAAGAATTACATTTTTTAAATTTTAGGAATCCCCTTTGTTACATGTCTTAATACATGAGATTACTGGTGTCCTAGGACACCAGAGGATCTGGCTTTGATCTTGCAGACAGTGGCATCACTACGGGGAGTGGGCGGTGCGGGCCGCACCAGGTGACATCATCCAAGGGGGTGACACCATAATAGCAGAGCTGCTCTGTTATTTTGGTGTCACCCCATTGGATGATGTCACTGTGCAGTGCTGCAGCAGCAAAGATGGTTGACGCGCTCATGCGTGCGTCATCCACACCACCCTGTGTCCGGAGAGGATGGTGGCTGCCCAGCAGCTCCTGGAGCACTGGGAAAGCTTCAAGCGTGACAAGAATGACAGCACACAGCAGAGGGCATGGCCTTGCTGGCACGAGGCCACTTCCCTTTTTGTGCGAGCACACCTTAGGCGTGGATTAACTAAGTGTCGCACCAGGTGTCACCATCCATAGTGACCCCACTGCTTGCAGATACTCATCTACCTATCACTTATCTAGTACATTTGATAAAATGATAGCTAGAATGTAATTGGTTGCTATGGGCAATTTCTTCACCTGTTTTATTTAGAAGGTTCAAAACATCCCCCCTTAATTCTATTTAAGGCCAGTACAGAGTTGGCCGTAATTGAACCTGCATTGCGTGTACGAAAGTAAATACGGATAATTGCCCGTATGCACCTATGCAAACACACTGCCCCAATTCGTATGCTTGGTTGCACCAGCCCTATCCTTGCTGTTAAGAAAACCCACCGAGGGCCCGATTCACACATATTGCAGATCTCATGTAGTGAACAATATGCTGCAACTGCACATGCATGAAAACCACTATGGCGCGTGCGATAGACAGAGTGTACGCACAACGGTGCTGATGCAATCAGACAGTATCCAAAATGTGGCGGAAAAGTGATGGGCGATCCTGGGCAGTGACTAGTAGTGCAGGGAAAAATGGTCTGTTCAGTGGGCGTATTTTGGGTGAGTGGTGGGTGTATCAGTGCAAGCGGCCATAGGCATAGGAGGCCGTGGTCAGACAAAGACACTGCACCTGCCATAGGGTTGGTGCAAGTTTCCATTGTATGACCATGATGGGATCTAAAGACGCACTAATTGGTACTACAGCGTGCACGGTCGCTAAAAGTGCGGGCTCAGTCCATGCACATTGGGCCGCCTGGATAACTATTCAATAGGTTAAAATAATAAAGAAAAACACAACAAATCAGGTGCTGTAAATAGAACACACTGCCATAATATAGCACAGAGAATGTACAAAGAGATGCTGCAACACAGGCCTCCACTATTCTGTTCCCCAGAAATACTCCCCAATGGAGAAGAGAATAGTGGGCAGGATATTTAGGCTTCGCAAGCTGTTCCTCAATTCTTCTAACACGCGTCTCCACTAATTGCTAATGTGGAAAGAACAGTGGGAACGTTCTGTTGCAGCGCTGCATGGAGCTCACAAGCCGGCTGTGACTGAGATATATGCAGAGATAGTATTTGCTCACGGCCATAACAGATAAGATAATTGTGTGTTTTGAATATTCCCCACATTCGTTGAAGAGTTAGAGGCTGATTCTGAGTCACACACAAAGTGGCTATAGCTACGGGCAGCCGCGGAAACCAGACCTACACCTGTATGCTAATAGGAGAATATGTAGGGCTAATGCAGGGGTTTGTGCAAGCGGACAGCATTGAGCTCTATTGATTTCACACCAGCAGCTGCAGCCGCCATTAGTATCTGCATTTGCACCGGCTCATGCTTCGTATGAAGCAGCCTTCCCTTACCAGCGCACACGGTTCAGAAGCGCAGAGCTTAAGTTACACGCCCATGATACTACCATAAGACAGGGCGGTTCTGTGCGTTCGCTTTCTCGCTGCCCAGTTCCTGCCCCAAACGTCCAATTTCATGGAGACATATCTGGCCAAGTTCCGTACGACTCACATAGAAAATGCATTCATTAGCACCTGCGCTGTATGCAAACACTCGCTGTTCTGCGCCCATGCACAGAGATCTGTCCAAATTAGGATAATTGTATTGTATGCCCAATATATTATTACGGAATATATCACCATAAGGGGGCCAGGTAATGAGATTACTGGAAATTATTCATATATTTCCTACTTATTAATTCTAAAATAGTGACATTTGTTCCAGAATAAAAGCTCTGTGGGGGAGAATTCATGAAAGTTCGGAGATAAAATTGTGAAAAATAAAGAACCAACCAATCAGTTGATGTCATTTTTTAAACAGCCTGTAAAGTGAGTTAGGAGCGGATTGGTTGGTACTTTATTTTTCAAGGTGTACCTCTCTAAGTCTTCATGAATACTCCCCCCCCCCGAGTCACTGTATCTTTTGGTGTGTTCCTCATATTGGGATAACTTGTGTTCTGCTATGGAGATATACTGTAAGTTTAATATGATGGTCCAGGCAAATTATTTAGAATTTTAGTTTTAGCATGTACTGTCATCTTTGGTTTATTTTCATTGATGAATTGATTACTGCAATTTTTTCATCTTTTTTTGATTATCAATAAATATTTTTTTACCATAGTGTTGTTACTTAATATCGGTTCTTTTCATTGATGCCTGCATGATGTTGGAGCTACACTGTGCAAGGACTGGCCTTTCTGCAGCTCCTAGCTTTTCTAAATGTACTTCTATACCCTCCTCCTGGAAACTATTCTCAATTACAACCCCTGGATCCAGTGTAACAGAGTGGAACCATCTAGACCAGTTTCCGATAATGAGATCAGCATTCTAAATACAACATTGTGCTGAGGCAGCTGCAGCCATACTTCCGAATCCATCTGAAACCTGCAGGAGGGAGAACATTTTAAGATCCAGATGAGCTTTCAGAATGGCAGTGTTCTAGCTACAAGTTGCCGGGTTTGGCATTGTTTTGGTGTGGCCACACTCATTTCTAGCTATGTCACGGCAGCTGCATGTTAAACAGAACAAATACTGTACCTGAAAGAAACACTTCAGATAACCAAAACGAAGATTTATTTTTCTCACTATTCTGCTATAGACCGTTTTATTTCAAAATGTTTACAAAAAGGTCTGAACCAGATTATAGTTTAAAAGGAAAACTATTCTAAAGTAATTTCAGTTCTCTCAATTCTCTACTGGTAGACGGTAAAATCAGGTAGTTTACAACCGGCCGATCGAAAGACCAATGTCCAGATAGACAACATATGTTAGACAGGCAAAAGGTCGATACAGAAAATGTCGACATGGGTGAAGGTCGACAAGTACAAAGGGTCGATAGGGTCAAAAAGGTCCATACATTTTTTTATTTTTTTTTAGGTGTAGGCACTTACCGGAGGGTTGGGGACCAAGGGGAAGGTTAGGGGTTAGAAAAAAAAATGGTGACCATTTTTTTGTGTCAACCCTTAGACAGGTAATAGTCTAATAGGTTGACAGGTCAAACATCTGTTGTCTATCTTATTAATTTATATATTTTATACCAAACCCTTTACAAACAAGGTTTACTATTTTTTTTAAAAAATATTAGACAAACAATACTAAGAAGTTTGTCATTTACAGATGTGTCCTTTTCTATCTTGGTCGGTGTTGCGGCATGCCACAGTACGCATGCCGCAAATGCACAGTGTTTGCACGTGGTCCCATAGGATGGCATGGTGTGATCCATGCCACAGCGTGGCGTAATGTGCCATGAGGGTGTGAGGCAATTCACATGCCGCAACTCGATGGGCACGGTTTGCCGCTGATGTGGCCAACATGGAAAAGGACACAGCTGTATGCCAGCTAAAACTTAAAATGTACATTTTTGGTGTATTATTTTCATGAGTGACTTGCTGTAGCATTTGAGTAGCGGAGCGGGGGACATGGCTAGTAACCGTTCATGGTTTTCCAGAAGGGGACAAGGCCAGGGTCTGCCTCAGTGAACACAGATTTCTGGCCTCTAAAGTGACCAGCCCCAGCTGCCTGACCAAAGGAGCAACCATCGTGACCATATGTCGAGATGGTTGCGATGGTGCTAGCAAATGCAGCAAGGAGGTTTCTGACACCACCTTCTGCATTTGCATTAAGATGGACGAAATTGCAAAGCTGCTTGTGTGCGGCCCTGCAATTCCGTCCATCTCTGAATCAGGTCCTATGTCCTCAGATCTCGTTATAAGGTCATGATTTGTGAACACAGGTGGAATAATCACCCTCTCAAGAAGCAATTAGATACATAAACCTGTGCTACTGGGAGTAATCCACAAATAATGCACTGTTGGTGTAGTGCTGTGGACAGAGGGAGGAACCACAGTAAAAAAGGTCGACAGTGTCTAGGTACAGACCAATAGGACAACTGTTAAAAGGTCGACACAAAAATGGTCAACACATTTTCTTTTTCTAACCTTAATCTTCACCCTAACCCTCCCTCCTGGTGCCTAACCCTAATCTTTGGGGTAAATGCCTAGCCTTAAGCGTCTGGTAATTGCCTAACCCTAACTGTTGGGGTAAGTGCCTAACTCTAAACGTCCCTTCTAGAGCCTAATGTAACCCTCCAATAAGTGCCTACCCCCAACCGTCCCTTCTAGAGTCTAACCCTAACCATCCCTTCTAGAGTCTAACCCTCCAGTAAGTGCCTAACCCTAACCATCCCTTCTAGAGCCTAACCCTAAAAAAACTAAAAAAATAGGATTTTGTTAATTACCGATAAATCCCTTTCTTCGATTCCACAAGGGACACTGGAGCATAGACAATAGGGTACAGATGGTGGTAGAGTAGAGCCTGGCACTTTAAATAATTTAGAAGTGTGATTGTCTCCTCCACCTCTATGTCCCATCAGCCCCAGTTAAGAAACTGAGCCTGAGAGGAGATGGAGAACAACAGGAAGACGAGAAGTCCACAGAACGTAAAAGACTGACTGAAGGAGAACGGAGTGACCCACTGTAGGGAGCAAATGCAGTCACATAACAAAACAATGCAGAGGAACTGCAGTCAATCTAGACAATAATGATTCAAAACAAGAAGGCAGTAAAGCAGCACTGGATGGGCGTCCAGTGTCTCCTGTCGAATCGGAGAAAGGAATTTATCGGTAAGTATCAAAATCCTATTTTCTCCTTCATCCACTAGTGGACACTGGAGCATAGACAATGGGGATGTCCCAAAGCTAACCTCCAGGGTAGGAAGCGCTGAGAACTTGTTGGCTTAGCGGCCAACCGAACAGGGACCGCCACACATGGACAGGACAATATTTTAAAATGAAGAGCTGAGGAGTAAGTGCCGTACAGCACAGGAGAGAATAAGAACTCCACGCAGGAACCGCAGACAATTCCACAAACTCCCAGCCTAAGCCGAAGGAAACAGAAGAAATGGTGACCCTAGTCGCAACGGAATTTGCTGCACTACATAAGAAACTGTTAAAAAATAATAGTCGTCAACCGCGGAAGAATTTCCTCAGAACACTGGAATGGTACCTGAAACAAGACAAACCCTGCACTCAGGAAACAGAGCACCAACCAGAGTCGGTAGGAGAAGGGAAACCAACATGAGAAAACCAACTGACAATAGAATCCCAACACTGCCGGGCAGTGAAATTGATATAGCGAAATACATATATCTATAAACACACACACACACAATAGAAATCGTCCAATAATAGACAAAGGCAATCTCCAGAGTCAATTTAGGAACAAAGTAATTTATTCGGTCTTAAATAGCCACACAGTCACTTCACACCATCATATTCAATGAATAGTATCCAATGTTTGTCAACATTCCAGTTCTTAATGAACCTTCTTCAGGACATTCATTTCCAATGAACAGTAGCAAACAAATGTTTCATAAGAACAACATTCTCAGCATGCCGACAGATCACGCATAACAAACGCCAGGCGGGTGCTTCCAAACACCACAGGCTAGTATTGCATAAGGTGGTCACTTAACTCCACACACGGCCTTGGTGGGAATCAAACCCATTACCTCAGTGCTGTAAGGCAGTGATGCTAACCATTACACCAACCGTTCTTCCCATTGCTTTGCCTCTGAGCTATTTCTTTTGCCTAAGTTGGGCTGCAGAGACTGCACCGCTATATCTTCCGGGCTGCCGGTCAGCGCCGTACCTAAGAAGTTACAGCCACTGCACTGTAAATATTAAGCGGTACAATGAACTGCACCTCACTGTTATATGAGGCTGGTGCTAACAGGGGAGAGCAGAATTTACAAAAAATAATGCTAACCCACTGCAGGACTCACAGAACCCTTGGAGCTGTATGTCACTCTTGCACTCTGAGATCTTACAGCTGGGGACTCTTATAGGTTATGACGGCCCCGCTCCTATGTGAGCAGAGCGCGCCAATACGTAGTAGTGGAGATTGAGGAGGAGGCGGTGCATAGCTCTCTGGGAGAACCGAGGGGCCGCCAGTAAGCTCCGCCTCCTACTCGAAGTGCCGGGTGAAGTTAAAAGGCTTGCAGTAGTAGAACGTACAGTGCTAAAAGCAGACAAGAGAGTCGCGCTCAAGCCGCTCAGAACAGGTGCCCCCTTAGAAGCCGGCGCCGGTGCTGCTCTTATGCAAGCCCCGGCGCAGCAGACATGCATGCATCGGCACATGGCCGGGTATCCCTCTGCCAGTCGTAAAAGCCGCCACCGGTGCTTCTCTAGTACAAGCACCAGCACGGCAGACTGACAGCCGCGTTTCCCATGGCTGATACAAACAGGGAGCACTGTCACTTGCTGGGCAGAGGGGGGGAGCAGGGACCCATACACAAGCCGGTTTCAGCTGTGGCGGGTCCCGCTGAGTTTATGGACTCTAATTGGCGGGTCTGCGCTGCTGTGTCAGCGTTGCGCTGTAGTAGTCCCTTGGGGGCTGTTCCTGTGATAAAATAAAGGAAGGAGAGCAGAGACTACATGTGTGACAGACGCGGCCGTCACACTGCCCAGCTAGACAGGGGTGATGGTCATACATATCACTGCTGCGGCCGGGATGCTGGCCTGGGAGGGCGAGCAGGGAACTCGGACACTAGCCGGTTTCAGCTGTGGCAGGCCCCGCTGAGTCCGATGACTCTTGGAAAATCAAAAACCTTCAGGGACGCCGGACACAGGCTTCAGTAGCCGTGGCGGCTCCATGTCGGCAGCTCCCACGCAGCAGGCAGACTGCCACAGCAAGCAGTATGCCTGTCCTCAAAGCTTGATTAATACAAATTCTATGAAAGGCTGGAGACAGCCTGATGTGCTACCGACTCTCTCGGACACATTTCTTAAACGGTTGATGGGGCATAGAGGGGGAGGAGCCAGTCACACTTCTAAATTATTTTAAAATGCCAGGCTCTACTCTATATCCCATTATCATGCGCCAGTTTCCCCTAGTGGATGAAAGAGAAAAACAACATGTCAACCATTTTTGTGTTGACCTTTTGACCATGTCAACCTTTTGTACCTGTTGACATATTTTGCCTGTCTATGAGTTGGTGTAAACCTAGACACTATCATGCTTTTTACTGTAGATCTATTGATTGGAACCAGTGTCTGAGATGGGAGAAAAGCAAAAAAAATAAAAGTCTTGCAATGCAAGGAGTGCAAATACATTTATCATTTTTGCATGCAGGGTAAATACTGGCTCATTTGCATGAATCCCACAAATGCTGGACAGCCTTATTTTTACACTGCAATTTAAGTTAGTTTGACACACCCTTGTCTCATCTCAATCTCTCTGTATATTTTACATCGCCCCACCTGCAGTGCGATATGGTTTTACCCAGGTGCACGGTTACTTGCTCTTTTTTGCTTTTGCTCCCAAATTAGGGGTAAATTTACTAAGATTCGAGTTTTGTCGAGTTAGCATTCTTTGGAGAGTTTGGGCATTTTTTTCCACTCGCAAGTTTACAAATGTAAAACTCGGGAGAGAAATCTCTTTTGCTACGGGAAAATACTGGAGAGTTAGCAAACTCTCTTCACTTCACCATCGGCTAAACTCGAGTAACTTTTCACTAGTGAAGATAGGATTCGGGAATTTACCAAGATGAGAGTTTATAAACTCTCATGAGAACTGACAACACTCCTGTAAAAAATACGTAAAATCAATTCACCTGCCTGTGAGCTGCGAGTTTGGCAGAAACATACACAGATCAGTGTGATCCATGTATGTTTCTGCCTGTAAATAGTAAAGAAATAAAAAAGGTCCCCCCCCAAAACCACAGTCAGTCCTGGTTCCAAAAATTACAGGGAACAAAATGTGTAGGGTTCCCCCGTAGTTTAGGACCCAGCACCTGGATGCAGGGCCTGTCCTGGTTTTAAATATATCGGGGGGAAAATGCACAGGGGTCCCCCTATATTTAAAACCAGCATCGGACCCAAACCGATCGGGGTGTAATGCCACAGAGAGGAGACCCCATCACCGGGTCTCCATGGCCAAAGCATTCGCACCCCAAGCCGGGGATCTCAGAGGAGGTGGGGATACCCCTGGGCAGTGGGTATGGGGGTAATAATGTGTTAAATAGTTGAAAACAATTATATTTTACAGTGGTACTATAGTTGCCAGCATGCCTGCCTTTTTGCACTTGTGGAACTACAAGTGCCAGCAGGCGTCCGGCACCCGTACCTCTACTGTAAAATAAATAGTTAAAAAGATAGTACACACACACTTTACATGTAGTGGCCGCTCATTGGCTGGGACCCACGTGGAACCAGCCAATGAGCGGCCACTATATGTAAAGCGGTCTGATTGGCTGGCGGGCCATGGGATTTCCCGAGGAGACCCATAGTCTTTCGTGAAGTATTGGTATGTGTGCCAACACATACCAATACTTGGCCGTATGGGTTCGCTTACTCGGTTTGTTATGTTACAAAGTCCCCTGGATGCTACGGGGAGCAGCGCGAGGATGGAGGAGAGTATGGGGTCTTTAGTCTAGGTACTCCAAACGGCTGGCTGTGGCATTACACCCCGGTCTGTTTGGGTCAGGTGCTGATTTTAAATACAGGGGGACCTCTACGCATTTTATCCCCCTATATTTAAAACCAGCACTGGCCCTGCAGCCAGGTGCTGGTTCCTAAATTACAGGGGGTAACCCTACTCATTTTGTACCCTATAATTTTAGGGAAAACCCAAGACTGGCTGAGCATTCCGGGGCTGGTTATGCTTTTTCGGGGCAATGATAATTGAGTTTTAAAAAAAAACTCGATCAATCTCGATTATTAGTAAATTTACCCCTTAGAATCAGCTCCAGTGAGTATAGATGTTGGAAATATAGGGGCTTATCTATTAATATTCACGCCACTGCTTCGATTATCAGTCCGTATCACGGTGGATATCTTCATTTTGAATGAAATTATCCCAGCAATGTACTAACTAACTTGAATGGAAAGCAGTAGTGCTAACCTCTGTCCCTGCAAGTTACTTTCCCGGCATATTTCAGGAGTCCTTCACATTTGTGAAAAAATCCTAAGTGGGAATCTGACACTGCACATGTCTCCTGCGAATATGCCTCTATAGGCATAAAGCAGTTTTAAGCCATCTGAGGATGGCCTAAACCAGTGGTTCCCAAACTGTGCGCCGTGGCACACTGGGGTGCCTCAGGCTGTTGGTCCAGCACCAAATCAAAATATTTGCACAATGTAATGTAAATATATGGACAAACAGAAGTGCTAATTTGTTTTCCGAATTTCTCAATATCAAACTTTTGGCTTAAGGGTGCTGTAAAATACAATGCAGCTACTCTAGGGCGCCATGATTCAAAAAAGTTTGGGAACCATCGGCCTAAACCAAAAGGACCAAACTCTGAAAAGCTGTGGTCTGTAGCTCTAATCAGCCTTCTCATTTCTGTGAAATCTCCTGCATTAAGCTGTTAGTACATAGCAACAATTCATAAAATTATGCAGAAACTGCAGTTTCAGCATAATTTTTTAATATCCCATCATTTTAAAGACATTGCTGAACGAAGAGGCACACGGTTTGTCAATTAAGGAAAGAAACTTTACAACTATTATGTAAGTTACCAATGTAACCTAGCACAGACTGACAACTAGAGAAAATGTAAGAGGGGGGCAGCAGATGCAAGCAACAGAGTGCAATGCTGCTGAATTACAACATAATCATTGTTTTGCTCTGAATTATACATTTATAATGTCTCTAATTAGACCAAAGTGCAAATTGCAAGGCCAATCTACTGTCAGCAGCGTTTCTTATTATAATACTAAGTGTGTGTGTAAATAAATATACACACATAGTATATATATATATATATATATATATATATATATATATATACACACATACACACACACATAGCATTATTTAATTATGTTGATGATGCATGTCCAATATAATTAAACTAACTAAATTCATTCAGTTTACCAGTCGCCCTGCAATATACACAATGTCTATAATAGAGGTTAGCTGGTGTACAATTTAGAATCTAGTTGCTTATTTATTGATTTTCACTTCTGCCAATTTGTTAGTACATCATCAAGTTTTGTTTTTATTGACATGTTTGTGTTTTATCATTTGTGTTGATATTTTTAGATGGCAGCCATAATAGACTTTTTGATTTCTGCTACATAGTTCTTTTGTAGTGTACCACAGTAAAGTCATTTTTCACTAGTTCTATGTTGGGATTTATATTTACTTTCTCTAGTATACAGGGACGGAACATTATATTGCCGGGCTAAACAGCAAAAAATTTGGAGTGGGGGGCCCGGTTGTTGCAGCCCTTCTTCCTACACTGCTAAGAGAGCACAAGGGACTGTACTTGCACTGAAATTATAGTTGCAGGAACCACTGACATAGCACAGAGACAGCCCAGTCATTTCTGGCTTCGGTACAGATTGGTTTTACAAAAAGTTGGCTTTATAAATATTGTTTCATTTAAAAGTACATTTGACCTCACAATCTTCTCACATGAGTGGCGGGAGCCTTGTTTCATTAATCTATAATGTTGGGGACCTCTACTCCTTTTGGTGTCAAATTAAGGGGTCTATGTACTAAGCCTTGGAGAGAGGAAAAAGTACTAACCAATCAGCTCCTGTCATTTTACAGGTTGTTTGATAAAAATGACAAGCTGATTGAGTGGTACTTTATCTTCCTCCAAGGCTTAGTACATAGACCCATTAGTCTGTGACTTCCTACTGGTTCCCATTCTCCTCTTCTGATCTTGATACTGCCCCATCACATTCAGCCCAGCCCTCACAAAAGCAAACATGATCGGACTCATCTCCTGATATACTATGTGCTGCTGTGAACATCATTTTCATTTCTACTGTTTATTTTCCCCCTCAACAATTTCAAAACTGTGTACACACCATTGAGCAAGAAATTATAATGAACATGAAAAGGTGTTCTGACTGAGTGGGTATGGGTTCCCGGCGGTCGGGATGCTTCTGGTCAGAATCCCAACACCCGTGGGTAAGTATAGTACCACTAATCCTAAACCTCCCTCGTGCCTATACCTAACCTCCCCCTCCCCCTAACACTCCCTTACCGGTACCTAAACCTCGCCTCCCCCCTAATGCCTAACCCAGGATACGTACCTTTTGGATGCCGGAGGCCGGGATACTGGAGTCGGGATCCCGATGCTGTCAGAATTCTGGCCCTATATATTTAGACCGTCGGAATCCTGCTCACTAGGATGTGGACTACATCCCGTTATGACCAAACCAAACCTTCAAATGGTCCATTTTGGCTAGTAAAGTAGTTCTGAAGCTTTTAAGGCTTATATTTCCTATATTGTTATAAAGTGATTTTTATGCAAAAACAATTATTTAGAAATAGCCCCAATGTCAGCTAATGGACCTGTAAACACCCTTTGACAAGTGTTCTCTTTGAGTCAATATCAGTTTTTCCTGCAACATTCAAAAGCATGAGCAATCACTACAATGTACTCATTATGGCTTTGAATAGGCAATTTGATTGCTCTGTGTAAAAGGAAGAGTGTCTTGTAACATTTTTGACAGACTTTTTTATATATGTGTATATGAACCCTAAAGGGTAGATTTACTAAAGCTTCTAAATATGAAAAGTGGTGTTACCCCTAGCAACCCATGATATGCTCTTGATCATCCTCGAAGATGTAATATAGCGGGGGGGATTTAACATTTTATTTTAACAAACTGTAAAAGGCCACACACAAAATATTTTTAGAACTTTAGTGAATTGCAAAAATAGGCAGACATAGAGCTAATTAACCAAAGAGTTGTATGGAAGTTATACTGAATCTGAATAGTAGCACACTACAATGCAGAGGGGATTAGAGTATTGTATCTTGTTGCTAAACCCAGATCATTCAAGTCCCCTCCTCTTACCATGTGGATCGCAGAGGACGGGCTGGAGCAGTACTGACTCTCTCTCTCTGAGAGACTCAGGTGACAGAAGCAGAGGGCCGGACCCAATTAATAAAGTTATGACCATATAAAAGCTCAGAGTATTCCAGCATTGTAGTATTTCTGCATTGTATTAATCTACCCATGTCCCATGTAGCTGAATTCCCTCTGAGTGAATGAGGGAGAAAGCCACATTTCTTTACACGGCTGGTAGGGCTCAGTCTCTTCGCTGAGTAGGTGAGAATTGTCGATTCCTTTAAAAGTATCAAACATTTTACTCCAGCTACAGTACCAGTCAAAAGTTTGGACACACCTTCTATATTCAATGGTTTTTGTTTATTTAAATTATTTTCAACATAGTAGATTAATACTGAAGACATCAAAACTATGAAAGAACACATATAGAAATATGTTTTAAACAAAAAAGTGTTAAATCAAAATATGTTTTATATTTCTCAAAGTAGCCCCCTTTTGCTTCGGGCGCGCACGCAGGGGGGGGTTTTCGAGTACCTAGAAACCCCCCCTGTCCGCCGATCCATCGCCGCGCAGCTTAATAAGGGACCCGACGGCAAATTTGTCCACTAATGCCAGTCACGCGAGCCAATCATAGCTCGCGGACCGGCATCCAATCAGGAGCGGCCACGTGGCCGCTTGTAATTGGCTGTTGGTCCACACGACCGGCATCCAATCAGGAGCAGCCACGTGGCCGCTTCTAATTGGCTGTTGGTCCACACGGCCGGCAACCAATCAATAGCGGCCACGTGGCCGCTCCTAATTGGCTGTCGGTCAGCGCGGCCGGCGCACTATTCTAATGTGCCACCGGGGATCCTGAAGGGAAGGGTGCACACCACTGCGGCGAAGCGAGTCCTGAGAGAGCGGGGCTATGTGCAGAAATGCCGGTGAGGTGGCTGTGTGTACTGTGTGTATGCCGATTATGCCGATGATGAAGGGGCTGTGTGTACTCTGTAAGCAGATGGTGTAGAGGCTGTATTACACAGCCCTTTCACCATCTGCATACACAGTATACACAGCCCCTCACTATCTGATCTGCATACACACAGCACCTTACATCTGCTCTGCATATCCACTGTACACACAGCCTTTTCATCATCTGCATAAACAGAACACACAGCCCCTCACTATCTGATCTGCATACACACAGAGCAGATGTAAGGTGCTGTGTGTATGCAGATGGTGAGGGTCTGTGTGTACAAATAGTGAGGGGCTGTGTACAAATGTTGAGGGGCTGTGTGTATAGGTAAGGGGAACAGAGTGCTGTGGCGATTGCTGAGGGGAGGGGTGGCGTGACTTGAGTGGTGAGGGGAGAAGTGAGTGCTGCTGTGAGGTGAGTGGTCATGTGAGGAGGGGTGTGCTGCTGTGAGGAGAAGGTAGGTGTGAGGAGAGGTGAGTGCTGTGGGGAGGGGAGGTGTGAGGAGAGGTGAGTGCTGTGTGGAGGGGAGGTGTGAGGAGAGGTTAGTGCTGTGGGGAGGGGAGGTGTGAGGAGAGGTGAGTGCTGTGGTGAGGGGACGTGTGAGGAGAGGTGAGTGCTGTGGGGAGGGGAGGTGTGAGGAGAGGTGAGTGCTGTGGGGAGGGGAGGTGTGAGGAGAGGTGAGTGCTGTGGGGAGGGGAGGTGTGAGGAGAGGTGAGTGCTGTGGGGAGGGGAGGTGTGAGGAGAGGTGAGTGCTGTGGGGAGGGGAGGTGTGAGGAGAGGTGAGTGCTGTGGGGAGGGGAGGTGTGAGCATGAGGAGAGGTGTGGGCTGCAGTGAGGAAAGGTGTGCTGCTGCAAAGGGAGAGAAGCAGAGAGGGAGAATAGAAGACTTCCAGAAGAAAAGAAGAAGGAAGAGCTGGCCAAGAATAGGAGGCGCTGCTGGCCAGGACGGACCTACAGCAAGAAGCTGAGGATCAAGAAGCTGAGGACCGGAGAGTGCTGCAGTGGTGGAAAGGAAAAGACCTAAACAAATCTCCCCACTGCAGCCTCTCCCAGCTCCATGGTAGGCGGCTTCACCCACTTTCACTTATTTAATCCTCCCTAGACCACCGGGGTTGTTGGACACTGGGCCCGTGGTGGGCATATCCTGAGTGCATATAATAAGCTCTAAGCATAGCTCAGTCTCATACAATCAGATACAGGCAGTGCTCTCCTTGGGTACTCAGTAATCCAAGCTTATTAATCCATTTCTGTGCCACTTTTCAGATGCATTTATTACATATTTTGTCACGGCATCTGAAAGGTTGCACAGTAATGAATTAACAAGCTTGGATTATTGAGGAGGAGGAGGAGTGCTGCCTGTATGTGTTTAGATTTTTGCCATTGGTTTTGTAACCACGTATTGGAAACCCCCCTTTCAAAATTCTGCGTTTGCCACTGTGCTTGGATGACAGATTTGCACACTTTTGGCATTCTCTCACTCAGCTTCATGAGGTAGTCTCCTGGAATGATTTTCCAACAGTCTAGGCGAAACTTTTTCGCCTATGAATAGCAGGCAGAAAAAAGTGCAGAATTGGGGTTTTGGGGTGCAACATTGCGGGAACCCCCCTGCAGCCTTCAGTCCCTCGAAAGTAAACTGTCAAAAAATTAACAATAAAACTTCAGAACACCCCAAAAAACTAGCGAACTTGACTTTGGGGGGGTCGCCAAGTATGCCCCCAGTGTTTTTTTGATTGCAGGTGTTTGCGGCAGGTGGATTTTTTACGATTTTTTCAACTTCACTTTAGCAACTTTTAAATATGCTGACCCCCATTTTCAAGTACCCCAAATTTGCTGGGATAAGTTATCTTCTGGAAAAAATACTCCTGAATACTATTCTGCATCACATCTAGAAAACCACTATTTAGCAGCCATTGAGCCCGTTTAAAAACACCAAATACCTTCAGCAACCCAAATCGGGGGTACCATAGGGAATCCCCATGTCAGTGCATCTTTTGGGGGTTGTCAGGCTGATTCCCCCAAATCTGACAGTAGTTTCCGCCTGTTCAAGTTTCGCCGGGTCCCATTTGCGCATACTTTCAAATTGAATACGGGCACGCGCAATACTTTTCCGCCTACAAAACAGGCGAAGTAGGCAAAAAGTCTGGGCCGCAGCAATACGACCATGAAGGCCTGAATCACACAGTCTCCTCTGAACAGTTGTTGAGATGTGTCTGCTACTTGAACTCTGTGAAGACTTTATGTGGTCTCTAATCTGAGGTGCTGTTAAGTTGCGGTTTCTGAGGCTGGTAACTCTAATGAACTTATCCTCTGCAGCAGAGGTAACTCTTGGTCTTCCTTTCCTGGGACGGTCCTCATGAGAGCCAGTTTCATCACAGCATTTCATGGTTTTTGCAACTGCACTTGAGAATACATTCAAAGTTCTTGAAATTTTCCGTATCGACTGACCTTCATGTCTTAAAGTGGTGATGGACTGTCGTTTCTCTTTACTGAGTTGAGTGGTTGGTGCCATAATATGGATTACAACAGTAGTCAAATAGTGGTGTCCACTGTGTACTAACCCTACCTCTGCACAACACAACTGATGGTCTCAAACACATTAAGAAGGCAAGTAATTTCACAGATTGACTCTTGACAAGGCACACCTGTTAATTCAAAACCATTCCAGGAGACTACCTCATGAAGCTGATTGAGAGAATGCCAAGAGGGCAAAACTGTCATCCAAGCAAAAGGGGGCTACTTTGAGGAATCTAAAATATAAAACATATTTTGATTTAACACTTTTTTGTTTACAACATAATTCCATGTGTGTTCTTTCATAGTTTTGATATGTTCAGTATTAATCTACTATGTTGAAAATAATTTAAATATTCAAATACCATCGAATGAGAAGGTGTGTCCAAACTTTTGACCGGTACTGTACATGACTGGGAATTAAAGTGAATCCGTCACCCACAGACATAGTCATCATCCATTTAGTGGACTTGTGCAGCCTTCAGTGAACTAGTGCAGACTATCAATTGCCATGATCCAATGAGACCTATGAAGCATTGTCTGACTTATACGGCACTGGTTCCTAGTGAACCGACGGGCTATTAGGTAACCGGTTCACTTTAACTTCATGGAACTCAGAATCTAAAAGCCTGGCCTAAAAGATTGATTCCACTGGATAATCCTGGCTATGTCAGCAGGAGGACTGAACCATTTCTTTTAGAGAGGTTCCCAAACTCTGCCATTACAGTCCATGCTTTAAAGATATCTGTGCTTGAGCACAGGTGACAATTAGTACCTCAGTCAATTTGATATAACCATCTTGACTCAAATATGGATATCCTTAAAACCTGTACTGTAATGGCAAAGTTTGGGGACCTCTGTACAATTGTAGTAGACATTTTTTTTTAACATATTTTTTGAACCAATGCCTCCTCTATTTCCCTACAGCCTTTTATACCTCTGTCAGACAAATCCGGTGTAAATACGCCTTCATGCACTAATTAGCATGTGATATGTACAGTAAACATGGTTTCCAAAGGTTTTAAATGGTGCCTTTCAAAAGAGTATCTTCCCACACTATGTGTAATGCTCATGAATGCTATACTGCGAGGATAGAAAATCGAAACCATACGTAAAAAAAAAAAAAAAAAATCTAAATCATAAATGTCATATAAACAAACTATGGCTCAAAGTAAAAAATTGTTACCACACACAAACTGCACGTAACTTGAAACTCATCGTATTAAAGACACATCTGTACCTAGCATGAATGAGCCCTAAAATACTAAAATTAATGTTGACATTTTTTATCCCATTATACAGAAGAAAAAAAAAAAAGAAAAAAAAGATTAAAATATAAACCTATGTACAAATAACAAATTACATACGGTTTACTTTTTGCTACAGAGACCTAGCACACCAAGAACGGAGGATAAAAACACGTGCTACAGACCCATTTACTGCAGTCTGCGTGGTCCACTGTCCTGGATGGCTCTGGAAAAACTTTATTTAATGGCACCAATACGATAAGAAGGTATTCCAACGTCATTTGATTGAAGACTAAATTATCTTAAATAAGGACAGACAGGAACTGCTGTCATTACAAAATCTATCCTCTCCCAATAGCGCAGTGGCAGGGGACCAGTAGCCACTTTCTGAGGAAACATGCATATAAAAAAAATAAATAAAAAAAAAAAAAAGACACTGGTAGCACTAAAAAGCTAAACATATAAGCTTATTTTCATCCATTTCATATAAAACTCAAATATTAATAGTTTTGTCTATCCCACAAGCGTAGAGTGAGACTATTAAAGAGATATGGGGGTAGATTTACTAAGATACGGTTTATCAAAGCCCCTCTGAGCGACCGATTTAAAACTGCAACTGTAATAAATGATAAAGAAGGCACACACATGGCAAACAGCTGGATATTGGAAGTTAGTTGACTAGACCAGAGGTTTCCAAGCTTGGTCCTCAAGGCACCCTAATGATCCAGGCATTAAAAAAATAAGAGATATGGTAAGAACTTACCTTGTTATCTCTATTTCTACGAAGTCCATAGGGTTCCACAGGATACCTTGGGGTATAGGTGATGACGTCAGGCATCGGGCACCATACATTTAAGTTTCAGCCTCCCAGGATGCACTAGGGTCCCCCTCCTATACCCCGCCCCCGAGCCAAGGCATCTCAGTTACGTACCAAGCCATAGGCAGGAGGAGGAGAAGGAAGAGAGAGAACAAAGATCTGGACACATACAAGAATCACATTCTCACCAGAGGCATGGACAGAGGACCATGTGGCAGCCTTGCAGATCTGGACTGCAGAGGCACCACGTCGAGCAGCCCATGAAGGACCCACAGACCTAGTGGAATGAGCCCTCACAGAGGATGGAACCGGAAGGCCTTCATGAAGATCAAGCTTCTGAAATGGCCATACGAATCCAGCCTGCCAAAGTCTGCTTTGAAGCAGGCCAACCCTTTTTACGGAAGCCATAGAGGACAAACAAGGCGTCCGACTTCCTAAACGAAAAGTGCGGTCAACATAAATTCTTAAGGACCGCACAACAACCAAAGTGGCCTCACCCACTGAAAGATCAGTTGAGTTAAAAGCCGGCACAACGAGTTCCTCGTTGATGTGAAAACTGGAAACAACTTTAGGAAGGAAACCAGGACGAGTGCGCAGCACCGCCCTGTTCCTATGAAAAATCAGAAAAGGGGGTCTACAGGAGAGAGCCCATATGTCAGAAACACGTCTGGCCAAAGCAATGGCCAGAAGGAAAATAGTTTTAGCTGTCAGCCATTTGAGGTCCACTGAGCCCAGTGCTTCAAACGGCGGTCCCTGGAGAGCCCTCAGGACCACAGCTAAATCCCAAGGCGCCACCGGTGGAACAAACGGTGGCTGAATTCTGAGAACACCTTGCATAAAGGTGCGCACATCAGGGATTGCAGCAATCCTACGATTGAACCAGACGGACAGGGCAGACACCTGCACTTTCAGAGAAGTGACGACACCACTGACTGCTGGGACAAACCCATCTGAGAGAACGCAGGCTGCGGAGCTAACTGGCCCATGAGGGTCGTAAGCACTTTGGCGAAACAAGCCCAGGGCGGCTCCTGTACCGGGGCCGTGCCAGTAATTGGCTGCGCCAATAAATAACACTGCCGACATAGCCCCTCCGCGCTACCCTCCCCCTCCGCTATTGGTACCTTACACGTAGTACACATAGGCTGGAGAGGAAAGTCACTCTCAGACATGATGGCAAGTATGTGACCCCTCTCACTGATACTTGTAGTATAGTGTGAGACCACCCTGCAATTACCGCACCACAAGGGCTTTAGCAGAAAAAGATCAGGGACAGTGAAAAGGCTGACAGTAGAAAATGAAAGTACAGGCAGCAGCGCTAGCAGAAGTCACATACAATGCAAAGAAAACCAATTCCTGCACTAACAGCGCTGATAATCAACTACACAGATACGGAGCCTGGTAGGACACAGCGCTGCATACACAGACCTGAACCAAATGGAGGAGAGGTATGCCGGGGGACCCAGACTGCGATGCCACCGCTCCCAAGCTTCCAGCAGTGTTCACCATGCGTCTTGTAAAGATGGCCACCGAGGAGCATAGAGGAGGCCGGCCTGGGGGTGGAGCGCTGCCACAGGGCCAGTCAGCACAGTGCAGAGAGGGCTGTGTTCAACGGGGGAGGCGCCGGCTGTGTACAGGAAGGCGCGCTCCCCTTGGCATGCAATTAACCCCTGGGACACCGCAGCACTACCGCTCAGCCGCAGTCCGCTGTCCCAGGGGGGTAGTGGAAGCGCAGGTTAGGTACCTGGCACCACGCTGCAGCCAGTCCCCAGGGAGCCCCCTGCCTGGGGACTCTGGACCATGTTTCAGCAGGGTCCCACCTTGGGACCCCGCTGCTTACCTGCTGCCCCCTTGGATCCGGCCATGGTCCCAAACATCTGGGGTCACCGCTAGCTGTGACCCCAGATGCTTACCAGCATCCCCGGATCGGTACCGGCGGGGGTGTAGGGAAAACAGCATGGACATCAGTACTGACTGTCCATGCTGTACTTCCAGATGTGCAGCCACAGCTGCATTGAAGAAACTTCAGGGGCTATTCTTAGCCCCCCTCTAACAGGTGCATCCGACTCCGGCCGGGCACCAAACGAAACTGAGATGCCTTGGCTCGGGGGCGGGGTATAGGAGGGGGACACTAGTGCATCCTGGGAGGCTGAAACTTAACTCTATGGTGCCCGATGCCTGACATCATCACCTATACCCCAAGGTATCCTGTGGATACCCTATGGACCCTGATGTAGAAAACCATGCTTGGGCACAGGTGACTTAATTAGTACCTCAGTCTTTTAAATTTAATCATCTGTGCTCAACCATGGATATCCTTAAACCTGGACTGTTAGGGTGCCTTGAGGACCAGGCTTGGGAACTTCTGGACTATAGACTGACAATAGAATATTGCAGTTTACATTACAAAAAAAAAAAGTGTCTTTGTTTTTTTTCCCATTTACTGACAGTACGACCTAACAAAAAGTAGGATGTCCAAGGTGTCATCGCTAAATCGTCTTTGGATTTTATTCCCTATATACCTGGCTGCAGAAAAAGCATGTTCAGGGTCTACGCCAAGTATGGTTATGCTCATGTCAATATCGCCTGCTAATTCAGCTGTGCCCATGTCAGACTCATCACCATGTATATTAGGCAGAGTTAACATGACGACGATCATTATCATCATCGCTGACGTCGCCTACACAAGAGGAGGATGGATTAGCCGTTGTTATGGATGAAGAGGGCTTTGTATATTGTAAATGCTCAGTAGCTCCATAGTCCTACTGCTGAATGTGCTGCTGCAAGCCTGTAAGAAGAAATACAAATACAACAGAGGGCCCCAGGACCTCCACACTCCCCAGTTCCTTTCCTCTCCCTACTACTATGGTCTACTGCAGACTCCAATGCCCGTATCTCGCTCTGTAGCCAGACACAACAGGAGGAAGTGGCGTGCATTATATACTACTAAGCACATCACTCACTCCTTTCCCTCAGGCTGAAGTCCGTCCCCACTCCCTTCAATGAGTGACAGCGGCAGAAGGACAGCTTGTGAGTCACACCCGCTGCATCCAGATTTGTGGCGCTCACTGATGTGGTCACAGAGTCTTTAGACAATAACTGTGATTGGCTGTCTCAGTAACCGCAGGACTTGGTGCAGAGAATCCTGGGGAATTTGGGTGCCCAAAACGAACCAGGATTGGATTCCCTTGTGCCAATGTAACTGAAGCCTAGTGGTATTCTGTGCCACCATTTTCCCAGAACTCTTCAGTACCTAGGAGAGACCCAGACAAAAAGGAGGAGGTGGGGTGAGCAAGAGGACCAATCACAGGGTGTAAGTGGGGAGGGACAATTACAAACTGTAAACATGTTTCAATAGGCCCTGCCCACTCACTCCCCACCAATTTAATTGGCAAGGAGTGATCATTTGTTGGCTCTGCAATACTAAGCCCAGGGAAAAATGGCCTTTGAGTCTCTAGCTAGGAGGCTGGGCGAGGAGAAAGGGACAGCCTTTACCAGCTTTAGGAATATTGCCCCACAATAATCCTAATCACTGGAAATAAAGACAGCAGCGACAACAAAATCGCTTTCCCAAACTCCTCCAAAAACTCCCCATACATGTGAAATGAGGATCCTATAAACCATTGTTCGTTTCCTCTTAAACACCTTTAATGCAGGAATTGTGAAAACTGACATTTTTCCCTTTACTGCATTAGTTAAGTTCAATGCGACAAAGCTGTATAGACTAAAGTAATTTACGTTCCACAGCCTTGAAGCTACAGAAAATGGAATCTTAACATGTCCTTGTATTGTTAGGCTATGGAAGAGCATTCGAGTTTCCCAATTTTCAAAAAGAATAGTGGAATGGTATCAAGGCATAAAAACAGGGGCTGGAAGGTGTTCACGCTTCTAATTTCACCGAGTCCAGCATGGCACGGGCATCTTTGTATTCCTCCGTCTCTTCCAAGTCTTTTTCATTCTCCTAAAAGAAGAAGAGATTGTCGATTCATATATGGACTTTCATACCTTGCTTAGTATGAGACAACTTCCATAAAATCAGTATAACAACATGTATAAACATGTACACACCACCCACTACAGTGCAGATCTCCGCTATGATGTGCTATATATCGTAGCCTTTAACACATCATAATGAATCTGATCGATGCAGTTTTGCAAAGCCATCAAGCAATCTCAATGCTCAGTGTGGCCAGCACTGGAATCCCTAATAGAGAGCTAGGGGACACAATAAGCTATGAGTAGAGACACTCTGCAATACGATGTGAAATGTACACTGGAATAATGTAACTACTAGGATGCATCACTAAATATTTCAGAGATTTTTACACTGCCCCCGTTATACAACAGCAATGGGGTACGCCTAAGCATCACAGCGCAATTAAAGATAATGGATGCAAACCACCTTACAGTGATATTACAAGTAGGGTACTCACTGAAAGAGAGAATGAATATTACATTTGCCACAAAGGGATATTTTCCAGGAACCCAATTATCAGAGCTGTCATGGAAGATCGCTACCAGAGAACAATTAAAAAAACATTTTCTAAATGATTGTGGTCAAAATGAAATGAAGCCGTGGGTGTTTGTATACTGATTAAAACGGCAATGTTTTTAATAGCTAAACAACCAGTGTTCTACAATTAAAAGCAATGACGTTTTAAATCGAGGCCTTAAACACGCAGGGGTAAGTGTAACAAAGATCCAGCCTTACACATCATTACACAGAGAGCACGATACTTAATCGTTAATGAATGGTACCATACCGACAGACTGACTAAGTGAGATCATGTGTTGTATGGTTATGGTCAGCCTTTAGTGGCTACAGAATTTATTTAGAAAGACAAGTTTCTAAGATTACATATCTCTGCTTACTAGGAGCTGCGAAAGATCCGCATGTGCTGCTTCTAGCCTGCGGTGACAGTCTGGGATCATCATGTGAGATTCCTGCAATACTTCTTTCTGAAAAGCACAATGGAAATGAAGGATTGTAAAGCAGACATAAGACATATGGACAGTTTGTTTTTAGTCTGGTCCAAAATTAGATTTTCAATAAAAGCCTATCAAACCCTAAAGTTCTAGCAACTGTTTATTGTGCCATATGGACATTGCTCTTTGCCTATACTTCACATCAATAATCATCATCATAGTTCACTTGTAAGGTGCCACAAAAGAAGGTAAGGGCCAAGGATGACCTCAAGGCAGTGAGATTAGGGAACAGTCCACTGTTCTTTATAATTAAAATTTCCCCTTTTTTGGCTTACGTGCCATTTTGTTTGCCATCTAGATCAATACAGGAATTTGAAAGGGATGAACCGGATTTAAACATGCCATATAAAGCAAAGGATGATATTACATA
Organism: Taudactylus pleione; assembly: GCA_031769625.1. Classification (NCBI taxonomy): domain Eukaryota; kingdom Metazoa; phylum Chordata; class Amphibia; order Anura; family Myobatrachidae; genus Taudactylus; species Taudactylus pleione. The sequence goes on from JAUIMM010000334.1 coordinate 3,425,768, forward strand.
ATCTTATTACAGTGTGGCCTATTAATCACAACACTCTGGGTAACTATTAAACATGACGCAAGATTGCATGTTCTGGCACAAGATACAGGTGATGTGCAGTCCGGACATAGAACCGATGGTTAGCGTACATCTCCGATGGCGAGTGGTCTATGCATGCGCAGGACCCATTTTTTGCATGTGCAGAATGGCTCCTAAGCGGCAGCATGATTGACATGCTGTGGCGTTTAGGGGGTGGAGCGGGGGCGTGACCGGTCACCCTTCTGGAAACAGGGGTGTGTTGCCCCATTTTCCGGGAGGGACGAGGCCAGGGTATTTGTCGGTGGACGCAGATTTCCTGGATTCGCAAGTGATCAGAAACCGGCAAGGCTGCAGTAAACTTCTGCCACCACAGCCTGGCCAAAGAACCAACCAGGTGATCCCTGGCTGCGACCTTGGTCTCTGCAATACTGTCCATCTCCGGATCAGGCCCATAAACTGTACATAAGGTAGTCTATCATTTTGCTCTTCTTTTTGTTCTGGGGGGGGGTGTTCAATATACGCAATTCAGCGGTAATGTAGGGTGCCGTTGTTCACATGCCATCCCAGCTGTAGATCATCTGCATCACCCCTATATATCATTTAACTGAATCACCTGTTCTGGTTCTCCTGTATGGTCAGCACTCTCTCCGCAGCTCTTTTTCTTCATCATGTTGGTATTTTAAAAATATGAGATATGGTAAGAACTTACCCTTGTTATCTCTATTTCTACGAAGTCCATAGGGTTCCACAGGATACCTTGGGGTATAGGTGTGACGTCAGTCGCAGGGCACCAAAGAGTTAAGCTTTCAGCCTCCCAGGATGCACTAGGTCCCCCTCCTATACCCCGCCCCCGGGCCAAGGCACCTCAGTTAGTTACCAAGCCATAGGCCGGAGGAGGAGAAGGAAGAGAGAGAACAAAGATCTGGACACATACAAGAATCACATTCTCACCAGAGGGAGACGGAAAACCGGTGACCAGAGCAAAGCCCATCTGCAGCACAGGTGCGACAGGGCGTGAGTCCTGTGGAACCCTATGGACTTCGTAGAAATAGAGATAACAAGGGTAAGTTCTTACCATATCTCATATTTTCTACTTCAGGGTCCATAGGGTATCCACAGGATACCTTGGGGATGTCCCAAAGCAGTATCCTTTAAGGGTGGGGACGCTCCTGTGCAGAAAGGACAATCCGCCGCCCGAAGGAAGCATCCTGAGAGGCGAAGGTGTCAAACCTGTAGTACCTCACGAAGGTATGGACAGAAGACCACGTAGCAGCCTTGCAGATCTGAACTGCCGAGGCACCACGTCGAGCTACCCACGAAGGACCCACAGACCTAGTGGAATGAGCCTTCAGAGAAGGAGGGACCGGTAGGCCTTCATGAAGATAAGCTTCAGAAATAGCCATACGGATCCAGGCTGCCAAAGTTTGCTTTGAAGCAGGCCAACCCTTTTTACGGAAGCCATAGAGGACAAACAAAGCGTCCGACTTCCTAAACGAAGAAGTGCGGTCAACATAAGACATTAAGGCCCGCACAACATCCAAAGAGGCCTCACCCACGGAAAGACCCGGTGAGTTAAAGGCCGGAACAACTATTTCCTCGTTAACATGAAACTGGGAAACAACTTTGGGAAGAAACTCGGGCCGAGTTCGGAGTACTGCCCTGTTCCCATAAAAAACCAAGAAAGGGGGTCTACAAGAAAGAGCCCCTAACTCAGAAACACGTCTGGCCGAAGCAATGGCCAGAAGGAAAACAGTCTTAGCTGTTAGCCATTTAAGATCCACTGAGCCCAGTGGTTCAAACGGCGGTCCTTGGAGAGCCCTCAGGACCACAGCCAAATCCCAAGGCGCCACAGGTGGAACAAAGGGCGGCTGAATGCGGAGAACACCCTGCATAAAGGTGCGCACATCCGGGATTGTAGCAATCCTACGGTGAAACCAGACAGATAGGGCCGAAACCTGTACCTTCAAAGAAGCAAGGCGAAGCCCATGATCTAGTCCCGCTTGCAGGAAGGCGAGAAACCGAGACAGACGAAACTCCCGCGGTGCATAACCTCTCGGTCGACACCACTGGAAGAACGTATGCCACACGCGATGGTATATCCTCGCGGAAGACGGTTTCCGAGCTCGTAACATGGTACGCACCACAGAGCTGGAAAACCCCCGGGACCTCAGCATGGCCGTCTCAACAGCCACGCCGTCAAAGACAGCCGAGTCAGGTCCGGGTGAAGGCAAGGACCCTGAGACAGAAGGTCCGGTCGTAGCGGCAACCGCAGAGGACTGTCCACGGACAGACCCTGAAGGTCTGAGAACCAGTGCCGTCTGGGCCACGCGGGAGCTATCAACAGGAGCGTCCCTCCTTCCTGTTTGAATTTCCGGATTACCCGTGGAAGAAGGGAGACCGGAGGGAACAGGTATGCGAACCGGAACGTCCACCGGACGGACAGAGCATCCACCAGAGACGCCCCTTCGTCTCTTGTGCGAGACCCGTACACCGGCAACTTGTTGTTGTGCCGGGACGCCATGAGGTCGATTTCTGGAAGACCCCACCTGTCCACCAGTAGTTGAAAAACGTCCGGGTGCAGGGACCATTCCCCCGGATGAACGTCCTGGCGACTTAGAAAGTCCGCCTCCCAATTGAGCACTCCCGGGATGAAGACCGCTGATATGGCCGGAAGATTGCGCTCCGCCCAAACCAGGATCCGAGAGACCTCTACGAGAGCCGCCCGACTGCGAGTTCCTCCTTGCCTGTTTATGTAGGCCACGGTGGTAGCGTTGTCCGACTGGACCTGCACCGGGCGACCCTGGAGAAACCGCTGTGCCTACTGGAGAGCATTGAAGACCGCACGGAGTTCCAAGATATTTATTGGAAGCTCCGCTTCTGTCGGCGTCCACCTGCCCTGGAACAAGTGTGGACCCGAAACTGCTCCCCAGCCCCGAAGACTGGCGTCCGTTGTCAACAGGACCCAATTTGGAACCCAGAACGGACGTCCCTTGTTGAGGTGGGTCGTCTGTAACCACCACGTAAGGGACAGGCGAACCTCCTGGGTGAGCACAATCGTCTGGGACTTCAGAGACTGAGTCAGCCCGTTCCACTTGGACAGGATCAGGTGCTGCAGAGGTCTGGAGTGAAACTGGGCGTATTCCACCATGTCGAACACCGACACCATGGAGCCCAGTAACCTCATCGCCGAGTGTAAGGACACCCGGCGGCTGTGCAGGCAACTGCGCACCCTTGACTGTAAAGCAGAGATCTTGTCCTCCGTCACGAAGATCCTTTGCTGTCCCGAGTCCAATAAGGCTCCAAGATGCAGAATCCTCCGAGACGGGATTAGAGTGGACTTCTGCCAGTTGATTAGCCAGCCGTGCCGTTGCAGCAGTGCAATGGTCAGGTCCAAGTGGCGTAACAGGAGCTCTGGAGATCCTGCCACCAATAACAGGTCGTCCAAATACGGTAACATGCGGACTCCCTGCAGCCGCAGAGAAGCCGCCATGACCGCCATCACCTTGGTGAAAACACGTGGTGCTGTTGCCAGGCCAAAAGGTAACGCCCGAAACTGGAAGTGGTCGCTGCGGATTGCAAACCTGAGGAACTGTTGATGGCGCAAAAGAATAGGGACATGCAGGTAAGCGTCCTGTATGTCCAATGACACCAAGTAGTCCCCAGGTTCCAGCGCCAGAATGATGGACCGTAGGGTCTCCATCCGAAACTTCGGGACCCGCAAAGACTTGTTGAGTGCTTTGAGGTTGAGAATCGGACGATATGACCCATTGGGTTTCTGTACCAAAAATAGATTTGAATAGAAACCCTGGCCCCTCTGGGAGAATGGAACAGGCACTATAACTCCAGCCTGGAGCATTGTGTGCAATACCTTCCGCAGCTCCGTAGCCTTGTTCCGGTCTGATGGGAGACCCGTGGTGAAGAAGCGAGCCGGGGGTCTGTGCCGGAAGGAGAGGGCGTATCCGTGGGAAACCACCTCCAGAACCCAAGTGTCTGTCGTAGTGGTCGACCAACACTGGGCGAACTGTAGCAGGCGGCCTCCCACCCTGGGATCCCCCAAAGGGAGGCCCGGACCGTCAGGCCGCAGGCTTGTCATCTGGCTTGGGGGCCGGACGTCTGGTACTCCATGCCTGCTTCCGGGGCTTGACCGATTTCTTAGGGCCAGCCTGTCGAGGAAACGACTGTGGTTTGGGCCTGCCCTGGGCCCTAGATGACCGAAAGGACGATGGTCCCGAACCAGAAGGAGCAGCGGCCGACGGGAGACAAGCAGATTTGGCTGCCGCCAGCGTGGCCACAATCTTATCCAGATCCGGACCGAAGAGAACTTCTCCGGTAAACGGCAACGCTTCCAGACCTTTCTTAGAATCTGCGTCCGCCTTCCAGGATCGCAGCCACAAGGTGCGACGAGCAGCTACCGCTGCTGAAGAAATTCTAGACACCAGAGTACTAATGTCTAGAGCTGCCTCGTTGATGTAGGTGGCCGAATCACGGAGATTGCCAATCAACTCCGCCTGTTCAGCCGGACAGTCGGATTCAAAAGAAGCCTCTAATGAATCCGCCCAGCGCTCCATCGCTCTGGCAACCCAGCAAATGGCCATAGCCGGCCGTGCTGCCCCCCCTGCAAGGGAATAAGCGGACTTCAGGCAGATTTCTACCTTGCGGTCCGTAGCATCCTTAAGGGAGGACATGGATGGCATCGGCAATGTGGCACTACGGACAAGACGGGTCACGTGAGAATCCACCTGTGGAGGGGATTCCCACTTCGCAAAATAATTATCCGCGAACGGATAAGCCACCGCCAGGCGTCTCTGCGGCTGGTATCTTTTGCCAGGTTGTTTCCACGCCTCCTCTAAATGGTCCACCAACTGACCCGAAAGAGGAAAGACTGTGGCATCGCCCTTCACATCTTTGAAAAAGGCATACTTAGATTTAGCCGCTGGGGGAACTTCGTCCTCAATCACCAAGGCTGTGCGGACTGCCCGAATAAGTCCAGGAATATATACTTTTGACTTAGCATCAGCGTCCTTAGTATGGAGAGGTTCCTGATCGTAAGGATCCAGAATCTCCCCATCATCAGACGTCCCTTCGTCATCCTCATAAGGAGCGGACAGAGACGCCACCGGCCTTTTATGAGGCCGCATCACAGACTCCCCTTGCAACACATCCGACAAGTGCTGTACAGAACTCGTCAGGGAGTTAACCCACGCTGGCTCCTGAGAACCCGGGAGCGGGGAAATAGGGAGACTGTGGGGTACCACCAATTGTCGTGGGAACCCCTGCATGGGTGACGACACCTAGACTGCTGGGACAAACCCATCGGAGTAAACACGGGCTGCGGAGCTAACTGGCCCACTAAAGCTGTTAACGCCTGAGCGAAACAAGCCCAGGGCGGCTCCTGTACCGGTGCTGTAACCGTAATAGGCCGCGCCATGGACAAACACTGCCGGCAAAGGCCCTCCGCGCTACCCTCCCCCTCCGCTAACGGTACTTTGCACGTGGTACACTGTAGCCGGAGGGGAAAATCACTTTCAGACATGATGGCACCACGTATGTGACCTCTCTCACCAATTAAGTATTAAATAGGCGAGAGACCACCCTGCAGCACCGCACCGCAAGGGCTTTAGCAGAAGAACAGGGACAGTAATAAAGCTGACAGTTTAGAGAAGAAAAGTTACAGGCAGCGCTAGCACAGTCACATACAATGCAGAGAAATAACAATTCCTGCACTAACAGCGCTGATTACTCAACTACACAGACACAGGGCCTGGTAGGACACAGCACTGCATACACAGACCTGAGCCACAGCGGAGGAGAGGTATGCGGGGGGACCCAGACCACGATGCTTCCGTCCAGCGCTTCCAGCAGCGTTCACCATGCGTTCTGGAGAAGATGGCCGCCGAGGAGCAGAGAGGAGGCTGGCCTGGGGGAGGAGCGCTGCCACAGGACCAGTTGGCAGCATGCAGAGAGGGCTGTGTGCAGCGGGGGAGGCGCCGGCTGTGAGACAGGGAAGGCGCGCTCCCCTGGCATGCATTTAACCCCTGGGACGCCGCAGCGCTACCGCTCTGCTGCGGTCCGCTGTCCCAGGGGGTAGTGGAAGCGCAGGTTGGTCGCCTGGCTCCACGCTGCAGCCAGTCCCCAGGAAGCCCCCTGCCTGGGGACTTAGGACCATGTGATCAGCGGGGACCCACCGCGGGACCCCGCTGCTTACCTCTGTCCCCCTTGAATCCGGCCATGGTCCGGAGCATCTGGGGTCACCGCTAGCTGTGACCCCAGACGCCCACCAGCATCCCCGGATCAGTACCGGCGTTCTGGTACCGGCGGGGTGTAGGGAAGACAGCATGGACGTCAGGACTGACTGTCCATGCTGTTCATCCAGATGTGCAGCCACAGCTGCATGAAGAAAAAGCTTCAGGGGCTCTTCTAGCCCCCACTCCAACAGGTGCACCCGACTCCGGCCGGGCACCAAACTAAACTGAGGTGCCTTGGCCCGGGGGCGGGGTATAGGAGGGGGACCTAGTGCATCCTGGGAGGCTGAAAGCTTAACTCTTTGGTGCCCTGCGACTGACGTCACACCTATACCCCAAGGTATCCTGTGGATACCCTATGGACCCTGAAGTAGAAAATAATATTTCACCCTTCGGCGCTATCATCAAATTGAAAAGTCTCTTACACTTTTAAGTCTCCACAGAGACCACAAATCACAATGAAGTCCTCCACAGGAATCCAACACATTTCTGATTTTGCCAGTCTAACATCCACATTATTAGATCTCCAACTAGGACTGATACGGGAAACGGAGGCTTACCCTAAATTGCTAAGGGTATTTAAAGCCATGGAGAGGTTTATTCACCAAGCTCCTGAGGAAGGATGAAATTGTCTGAAACGCGTTAAGCAGGTGACCGGATCACGGGACGCTGAGATTGGGGAAACTGTGGACTGAGTGAGGGACTCTGTTGGTATCCGGAACCATTGTGCCTCTCCATACAACATCTACCATTGGTACCCCCATCCTGTTTTCCCCATATGATGTATCATATTGGCGATACTATATGCTGATTTTCCTTTTTATCAATGTGAGTGTTCTGTTGTCTCAATAAATTATGCGTTTTTACAAACAGTATTGCACTATTTGTGGTTATCATTTTTCTTTTAGATAATCTACATCGGGAGTTGGAGTTCCTTATGACGTATCATATTGGGGATACTACGTGCTGTTTTTCAATTTTAGAAATGTGAGTGTCCCTTTGTCTCAATTAAATATAAGTGTTTTTACAAACAGTATTGCACTATTTTTGGTTATCTTTCTCTTTTGAGATCATCAACACAAAGGATTTGAAGTTAGAGTTTATTGCAAAAAATTGGAATTGGATCAGAAAGTAAAAGAACCTTTTCCTGTGGAGGACTTCATTGTGATTTGTGGTCTCTGGAGACTTAAAAGTGTAAGAGACTTTTCAATTTGATGATAGCGCCGAAGGGTGAAACATTATCTTTCATATATGTATCTAGAGGGCAAGTGAGGAACCTCTTAAGTTTTTTCCTGGCTGCAGTCATCATTTGCGCATATTTGGAAAACTTTACTATATTATATTGTTATTATTCATCATGTTGGTCACAGATCACAAAATCTTTTGACCGCCATGTGCCACTACACCAGCTTCAGAACAACCTTCTCTTCTGGCAAAACTGTGGGCTTTTCTAATATGCCCATCTGACACCACCTTAAGCAATGAGAACATAGGTCACTAGTCTAATAACAGGCAAATGATTTAATTTCACTCCAGCTTTCCTCGTTATCCTTAAAATTAATTCAGAGGCATTTTTTTCTTTCTTTTTAACAAAAAAATACATACATAGACTTAAAAATAAGAGCTTTGAACAAATTAGTTTAACATATTATTCGTTAGTTTAATATATTACAACATAAAAAAAAAAATCCCTAGCCCAGTTGTGACTTAGAATTAACAATCGCTTGAGGAAAACTATTTTCATTAGAGGAAAAAAAAATAAAAAATGCTGCATTTCTAGAAACGGGTTTCTTTATGCCAGATACATAATCAGCAGAGAAGTACAGCACATTGAAAGGTGGACTTGTCAGTCACTGAAATCCCAGCTCCGGCTCTGAAAGTTTACTTAAAATAAACGCTTTCCACTGTTTTTCCATGGAGCACCTTTACCCAGAAGGGGATCAGCTGCTCGTAGAAAAAAAAAAAAATTGCCTGGGTCTTCTGTCTAATAAAGAAATACTGTGCTCAGATAATATCACATTGAGATAATTACTGTATGGAAGAAAAAAAAAAAGTGTTATTGAGTATATTGATCATGTTGCGAGACCCTGGCAGGAGATTTTAAGTGAAAGAGAAAGGTAAAGAAAATGATAAGCAGAAAACAGCAGGTTTGTATTTTGATGCTTATCATGCATAAAAAGTTATTACTTATCGCGGCATTTCATTTTAGCGGAGATGATATTCTCACCATGCGGCTGGGAGAAAAATTACTAAACTGGAACCCCACCGACGTGAACATTTTTCCTGCCTACATGCACCTAAATGTTGTTTTGTGCAAATCCTTATGTTAAGGACAAGAAATTGTAGCAGTTTACCATCTCTTTTAGAACAAGAAGCATGAGCTGGCCTAAATTATATTTCAGTGCAATGAACCGGGGAGCAATGTACTACAGCCAGCACCTGAGAACCAAAATTAGATCATTTACATGTGTAACTTACATTTCTCTACATTTATTCTGCTCTGATGTTGTGGTGGTTACTCTTACGCTATTTATGTATAAAGTTGCAGGTGCAGTTTAGTTACTTAAACCTCTGCTTCCAGGTTAAAAACTATTTTTAAAACAGTAGTACACGCTCACATATGTTTATTAACCTGTATTTTTATATTCTTGCTATTGTCTTACTTTTTTTATGTTAAAAAAAATATGGACAGATATTCTGTATATTGAATACATTTACATTTTCTACACAAACTAACATTTATGTGCATATATCAAGAGAACAATGAGCCAACTATAGTTTATAGTTTTGAAAGGATGAGAGTTATGAAAACGGACGTTTGTTATGTACAGGAAAACGGGGAACCAATGGAAGTTAAAGGTATGCTCAGTACAGGGTTGATAATAGTTTAAGGGTAGGATGGACCAAATGTACTGCAAGTGGTGATAAATGCTGCACCAGAGCTTGAAACATGTCAGTATGTATATATGTACACCGCAGCAGTAAATGAAAATGGTACTCTGCTGCATTCAAGTTACAGCCATCATGCGATGAATGGGTCTATATGGAACAGGACAGAAGAGTCCCCCAGTATGCATCGCTCCTAACACCTCTCTGGGCAAAAACAAAAAAACAAACAGAAAAACACCTTATTTATACTTAAGATGGAAAATATAACTATTAAACAAATATTCCAAACTAAAGGTGCCCACACACATAGCGACATTTTAAACGATTTGGGTGATTTCGACGAATTGTGACGACGAATCAGGTAAAAAAAAAGTACAAATCGTGAGTTTATACGCACAAGCACGATGCCGATGCGCGTCCCCGTTCGTCGTACATCGCATCTTCTGATCTGCCATGCTGTAGGGCAGATTAGCCAATCTGGGATACAATGCATTGGCTGCAAGATAGATCTTTAGTCAGATTGGACATTTTTAACTCCAAATCGTGATCACGACGGCAAGGGAGTTCCCGTGAAAGTTCATGAGGAAATTGCCCATAAAATCGTATCGTGAGGACATCGGTATGTGTGTGGGCACCTTAAGGGGTCAATTCAATTGGATGCAACAGTCACATCTGTTATTAAGTGTGGCTATGTGCATCACTTACAGTACAGCCAGATTTGTGGGTTTTTGTTCACAGCCCCATTCGGCTGCCTACAAAAATCCACGTGTCTGGGGCGAGTTGCGGGGGCGTTGACGGAGTTTCCACGCTGTTACAGCGGAAACTTACCCCACTTCGTGCCTAGTTGAGTTAACCCTTATGCATTGTTTTTTAGAGGGGTGTTCCCGTTTTCAGGAATGCTAGTTACCAATTTACAGCAAATAATAAACTTACTTCATAAAAGGTATTGCAATAGTATTTATATGGTGACACCATAAAACATATCAAATAAATGGTTTACGAGACCTTATTTGGGAAAAGCCAAGCAACTGTTCTGCAAATTATGTAAATTGTGCCATGTGTGGACAATGCTTTAATTGTCACCTGACAGAAAGCTCATATTAAAAAGAGTAGAAATATACAGAGGCCAAAATGCATCATGATCTATTACCACTAGAAATATAATATATAGATTTTTTTTTTTTTTAAAAAGGTAATATGAGGTGAAGGACATTTTCAATTGCAAATCATTACTTGCCTGCTTTTTAATGTCATATTCATCCCCTCCTTCACTTTTCATCCGCTCGATCTTCTCTTCCTGTTGTTTGGCTTCTTTTTGATACATGAATTTTTCTTTGGATAACCTGGATATATGAGAGCATTAAACGGTATTAGCAACACTCAAAACAATATAAGTGTTTGGACAAATTAACCAGTCTTTTACAATTACATTGGATTTCTTTTTGAGATAACCAAGCAAAAAACAAAACAAAAATTTTTTATTCTTTTTCTGCTCAAGTTTCTAAAAATGATGAATAGGTCCTGATTATACAGTATAGAAGGTGCCCTTCAGCTTCACAGATCTAGTGGTTGCTTTAAGGTTAATATAGTATGGCATTAAACCCTGCATACAATACATTGTATGCCCGTTGATGGGTCAGGAACCCAGCGCCGCTGCTTCCATGGTTTGCTCTGTACTTTCATTGCTAGCTTTTTAAAGTTAGAATTGTTTTTGGATAGGTCCATCCTGGTTGGATCAAGAGCTACTGGTACTACACATACAATGTTGTATATAAAGTGTTATACTTTAATAAAACACATATCCTGTGCAGTTATTCACATGTCCCGAACATGCCATGATTAATGCTTGTCTGGATAATTCCCTGGCTGGAGATATGCTTACATTCGAGTGCCCACTCCCATTATACACAGAGATTAAAATATAATAAGCAATTCAAATTAATAAGCAGTGTAATTGGTAACCACAGTGAATATAGAGCCTGATTCAGTATTGATTGCAATTGTGAACGCAGCTGCGTAATCGCACGCAATGCAGCCGGGAAAAATAACTAATGCCTGCCACAGCTCAGCCAGCATAGACGCCCACTACTGCTTTCTCACATCCGTAATACCTCGCAGTCCTGCGTATACATCCGTACCATCGAAGCACATTAGCCTGTCACGCACATTTACAGCAGGTCTGCCCAGTAGCAAAAACTGCAAGTCTCGTTGCATGCAGGGACCCCCCCTCAAGCTGCCTATGCAATCGCAGTGGTTAATTTATGCACGCCCATGCAACAGCATTCAAATGGACAGACACGTCTGCATTTCTCCAACCACTGCCCCGTCACCACCCCCAAACGCTCACGGTCTGTCACTCCAGGGCCGCCATCAGGGGGGTTTTCTGGGACTGGGGTCCAGGGCCTGCACACTTGGACAGCCCGCTCCTACCACAGTGTATTAAAGTGAGAGAGCGGGGACCATGCCTGCTCCCAACACCTACTGTTCTGACAGTAAAAAGTCTGTGCAATAAAAAGCTAGAGGGGGCTGCACCTACCGCCCACCCGTTCCTACCGCCAGGCTGATGCAGTCACATTGCAATAAAGTTTTTTTTTAGTTTGAAAGCCCAGCGGTAGGAGTGAGGTGAGGAAAAACCACAAGACAAGATAGTAAGTCTGAATGGAATGCGGGGACTGGTTAGGGCTGGAGAGACAGAAGGGAACTGGGTGCTGGCTGACAGAGAGACAGAAGGGGTGTTGGCTGACAGAGAGACAGAAGGGGTGCTGGTTGGGGAGATAGAAGCAGTGCCGGAGAGACATAAGGGGGCTGGCTGGACCTCTAAAGACACTGCAGGGCTGGAGTTGCAAAAACCCTGGGGAAGCCTTGTGTATTTTTTCAGTCCTGGGCCCCAGAATTAATTATGGAAGCCTGGTGTCACTCACTCTATGATGGATTCCTATGTGCATGCACAATCGCATCGTACGCTCAGTGTGGTGCATAAGCAGTACAGAACAATTGGCTGATCTGCGTACGGAGTTGCAATTGCGTATGGGAGGCATCTGCATGATATATATGTGTCCACATAGATCTAGCCTCCTTGCGCGTTAAACAGCCCTTCTAGTGCAACTTTTACCCTTAGAAATGGGTCTTATTCACAAAGTGTATTCTGTGTGCGACTGTGGCTGTATCTCCATGTGAAATGCTACGTTACAGTGTCACAGCCGCTGACACTGTAACGTAGTATTTCACATGCAGATAAATCTGCAGTCGCACATAGCATATAGAAATGCCGCATATCATTTTAATCAGCATACTAGGCTTGTGCATACTATTCACATCAATTTGCAAATAAGTTGCATTTTAAGGGGAAAAGATGCACAAATAGATGGTTTGCGCTACCTAGCAGCATGGCGTTCACACGTTATGTTATAATGTTTCTGTGATTAGTTGCGTCTGGCACCTGGAACATATAGACTAGACACACTTTCAGGTTACCCCTCTGTGCAGTTTATGACATACCTCCCAACATTCAGAATTCTCTATAGAGGGACTTTGGGGTGTGCCCACCCTACAGAGGCATGGCAATACCCCCGGAGAGTATAATTATCAGAAAACACAGTAGTTTGTGCCACAATAGGATATAACTCCACAAATTGGGGTGAAACACCAAATTGCTGGATGGCAGCAAAGCCCTACAAATTTGAGGCAGTCCTGCCAAAAGTGGGAAGTTGCCATCTATTTGTAAACATAGGGAGTTGAATCTGCCTCATCTTTACATGCTCTCTGCCAGAGTTCCCCTGTGCCCAGCTTCCATTCCAATTAGATCAAACAATTAACAACAAACAATTAGTATTGTTCCAGTATTTTCTTTCTCTTCCCTTGAATCCAAGGGAAGAGAAAGAAAATACTGGAACAATACTAATCTGAGCTCATCCCTTATTATTTATATTAGACAAATACCAAGGGTTAAGGGGACAAATGAGTAATGTTAAAGTTGCTGGGCCTGAAAAATGCAGAAAAAAGGGGGGATGCACTAAGTATACTAAATATCAATATATATATATCATATATATATATATATATATATATATATATATATGATAAACTATCAATTAACATGGCTTTCTATTGAGGTTATTAGTACATGTTTGGCCAAAGATGTTTGCCCACCTACCACGTCATGATGACCTCATCAGGTGGGTCCCTAACATCTCTAATACTGACACATTGTATCCATTTATACAAAACAATTGTAATAATTTGTTCTAAAGCTCATTTGGAGCTTAAATTTGGGTATCAGCTGATCTTTGTTATGCCGACATAGTACACAATGTTTTGGTTTTAAAGATAAGGAAATAGCGAACTGTGACTAACAACACAGCTGAAACCCATCCTAATTATAGGATGGCAAAGCATAACAAAGGAGGAAGCCCAGCATTTGGTAACATCCATGGGATTCAGACAATGTTTGTAATAAAGTATTAAAGGTGATTTTATTATATAATGTTCATGTGATAACATTTGAGCCCCTGAAAAATAGGGGTCCATGTATATATGTTTCATATGATATTTGTGGCGGTGCACAGAGGCAAAGTTATGAAAATTGTTTCGGGTTCCAAAGATATACGGACCTAACTGTAATATATATATATATATATATATATATATATATATATATATATAGTAATGTCAAGGTGTGACAAAGGGGCCATGAGCCTCGAAACGTTGGACTTATGCTGTGACACTTTTTTGAACATAAACTATTGAACTTTATGAGACCCTGAGTGCCACTGTCTTTTTCCTTACTTTGAAGATCATCAATACAGAGGGCACCTTTGCACATCTGAATCGTATTAGAGGAGTGCCGGTCCACACCTTTCATTATATATATATATATATATATATATATATACACACACAAACACACATACATACACTCTGTGCACCCGTCCCATCGCTCAAAAAATATGTCACAAAGAAACACCATATTGTCAGTCATACATTGCACACACATGCTCCCCAGTTTGTCACACATAAATGAAGTGTAAAGGCGCACATTCACTACCCGATATTAATGAGCAATTGCATGATTACGACATCGTAATTGTGCAATCGCTCATTAATCATGCACCCTAATGTTGGAAATGACTAGTGATGCGCGCTCCCGCTGGTCGTTTCCGGCATCAATCAACGGGTGAACATGCTGGTCAATCTGTTGATAACGACAGATTGCCAATGTTCACAGATGATGGAGGGTGCCTACACTGAACGACACTGCAGGGGAACAGGAACGACAGTACGATTACAATGTTGTACTCGTACTGTCGTGCCGATGTCGCCTAGTGGATGTGCGGCTTAATACTTATATTGACAGTCATATATTGTTGAGATAAACACAATAGTCATACATTTCAGATAAACACCACTGCCTGTTAAAAAGTGTAGGACTAAACACTCTCTGCCGACCATACGCTACACTAAAATCAATCCTCTTTTGCCATGTATTGCAGGTTTAGCAACCACAAATGCCAAACCTTCATAGATCTGCCCAGCTCTCCAGCACCCTCAGCTTGCCCTTAGAAGCCAATGACGTAAACATTATTTTACTGCTTTCATGCTGTCTAGCGTTTCCCTAATCCTAGAGCACTTTATAATTTGTCCAGAAAGGTCCAAAAGTACCATGAAGGCACTGCGAGCAAGTGGCACTGCCAGGAGGTTCAGTACTAGGAGCGCTTCGTGATAAAGTATTTCAACAATGGAAACTAATGACAGCAGAATAAGAGCTAACTAAAGAGGGGTACACACAAAGATTTTCTTTCCAACCATCCATCTAGATCAGTGATTCCCAACCTCGGTCCTCAAGGCACACTAACAGTCCTGGTTTTAGTGATATCCATGGTTAAGCATGGATAGTGAAGTCAAAATAACTGAGGTACTAATTAAGTCAGCTGTGTTCAAGTATGGTTATCCTTAAAACCTGGACTGTTAGTGTGCCTTGAGGACCGTGGTTGGGAACCCCTGATCTAGATGATTGGTTGGAAAGAAAATCTGGTAAGGTATGAAAGCAAATGACAATCAGCAATTTGCTCCCAAATGCCGGAAAATGGACAAAAACTGTTGTTTGAACAAATTGTTTAGATCAAACATTTAACAAACTTGTCTTGACGACCATTTTCATCTGTTTTCTTGCATTTAGGAGCAAATTGCTGATCATCAGTTACTCCCATACGTTACCAGATTTTCATTCCAACCAGTCAACTAGTTGGATGGTTGGACAGAAAATCTTTACATGTGTATGCAGCTTTAGCCAATGATAGTTACTTGGTAAACCCAAAGACTGATGTGCAGGCAGTAAAGGTAAGGGTGTTCCCTGAGATTTTCCAGAGATGGACCCACCAAAACAGGGGAACATCTAGTAACCTTGGAACATATTCACACATCTCAGTAAAAATAAAAAAAATAAAAAAAAAGTGCAGACATTTTTTTTTCTTTTTATAGTTCTAATAAATGTCACTTTCAAATAAGGTAATTACACAGAATGTCACAGAAGAAACTCTGTAGTACAGGGATTTTACTGCCATATAAGTTATAAGTGGGGCAGTACAATGAGGCTGTTCCTGAGCTCATTTAAAATTACAGCTGCAGCTTCAACGAAAGCTGCCAATGTGGGTAAGATACTCTGTTTCCAATACCCCTTTTCCACCTAAATTCCGGGTCTGACCCGGAGTTGGAACAAAGTTCCTATCCGGATCAGACCCGGAATTTTGCCGGCGCCGACTCGGGATATTCCTGAGTCAGTGCTGCTCACACCGCAGTCGGGTCTGCATAGAGCCGGCTTTTGCGGAGTGAAAGTGGTCGCTTGGAGATGATGTAATCTCCAAGCGCCACTGAAGCCGGACCAATCAGCCGGCTAGCAGCGCACTCCAGGTCATCGTGACCCGGAGTGCGCTGTTCCCACAGCAGGGTTTCACGGGCTACGCCCGTGTTAAACCCTGCTAGTTACCTGGGTTGGATTGCCGGGTCTCTCTGCCCTTTTACACCAGGGAGCTGCCCGGGTTAACCCTTCAAAAACCCGGGTTTTAGCTCCGATGTAAAAGGGGTATAACTTACAAGGCCAACATCAAATGTGCTCCATAAGCCTAAAAACACTACACAAGATCCTATAAGGATTCTTTGTTCTTAGAGTGGCTGATGCAGAGATGACCACAAGTTGCTGTAATTGTTCCGCAACGAGTGCATGCGACTGAATGCCTATTTTCGCCCATATGCAGAGTTCTATGCATCTTTGCAAGCGCATCGCCGCTATCCGTAAGCTTGATCATAATAGGTGTGTACTTGCAACTGCCCTATCATTGTTGCAAAAGATACATCTGGAAATAGACGTATTTCTACTTCCAGGGCAACTCTGCATAGCTGTAATTCCACAGACATGCCCTCACCGCACGTCGCCTAAGTGAGAACGCTCCGTTACAACCCCCTTGTGTCCCTTCAGTCATAGGTGAATCCCCCATAGTTGTGTATACTTGGTTCTGGAGTAAGCGCAGTGCAAAATCACACAAGATCACGCTCTGCAAATGGGCCCATGTTCAACCCCATAGTGCTCTAATGCCACAGGGATGTGAACAAGGAATGGACTAGACATAAATGGCAGCACATTCGGGATTAGGAGATCATGAAGATATGTAAAATGACCTGACATAACTTATTTTCCGCCCTGTTAAATCAGTCAAGTTCTTACTATTAGCGTTAGATCATTGGCAAAGGCGTTTTATACATCTTTAAACCTGACAAAGGCATGGGAGAGAATTGGAGAAAATGTGCCATAATGGAATGACCCTTTACGGTCTGTAAGCTTTGCTTTTACCCAACCAAGCTCAGCATAGTCATAATTTTTAAATATGTCCCTAAATAGATATTCATTTAGAATGTATAAAAGTCACAAAAACGCTCAAATGATATTGACAAAATGTTTAAACAAAAACTCAATTAAATAGTACATGTTTCAGCTCATGTACTTTTTGAATCAGGAGAGGGCTTCTCTACAGAAAAAGCAGTAAGGTAATTGGAGCATCATAAATTGAGCCAACTGTGCATCAAACACTACATTTGTTTTGTGTGAAAGACCAGGTAAATATTATGCTCAGAAAATGACAGTTTCTTTACAAGAGATCCTTATGACCATATAGACACTAGAGATCCTGTGAAAGTCTTGCTAACCTTATGTAATCTCTTAGTGAGGATAGATCATTAAAATTACCATGACAGTGGTCTTGTGCTTACCAAGCATTTTTATTTTTAGGTCTTTAAAAAAATAAAGTTCACATGTAATGGTACCTGGGTGGTCAGTATGTAACCCTCTGCGTACATGAGTCTTCTAAAGCCACATCCTCAGCTCACCGTCAGTGATTTTGGAATCACTTGTGCAAAAAGTTATCCTAGCTGAGGAATATCAATGCCATGATATCAGGCACAAGAGACAGAGTGATGTAGTAGGAGATGTTGACAGTCAGAGGAGGCGATTAAATTGTTTTGGGTTCCCTCCCTGGGTGTCTATACAATTGGGTGCCCGACAGAGCAAATCAATTGTTTCTCCGCTCGGATGCCTAAAGCCGCGGGGGGGTTAGAGAAGAAATGGTGGTTTGTGCACCCTACCCACTTCCTTAGGCAGGTTTAGCCACTTTGCGTGGCTAATCCCGATGCATTTAGTCGCTAATGGGTGCCCGAGAAAGAATTGAATTTCGACGATGGGCGCCTACTCGTAAAGGCACCCAGCAGGGGGCATGCAAAACAATTGAATTGCCCCCAGAATGTCGACATTGACCAGGACAACATTCATCGTGTAGACAGTGATAAAATGTTGACATGTTAGAATGTCAACATATAGTACCTGGTGAGACAGCGGCAACTTACCTGCTCCATACGGCTGCAGTGGCGTCTTCCGGAATCGGTATGAAATACCGCCGGCCGCAGTGGCAGCCCGACAGAGGAACAGATCCCGGCAGCGGCAGCCCGACAGCGCTGGAAATCCCGATCGTCCTCAGGTAAGTAATAACTAACCTCCCCCCCAGTGCTTAACCCTAATCACCCCTGTAAGTGCCAAACCCTACTAACCCCCCCCTTCCCCGCTGCCTAAACCTAAGTCCCCCGGGGGGGTGCCTAACCCTCCCCGGGGGGGGGTGCCTAACCCTAAGTCCCCCCCAGGTGCACCAAACCTAACCCTCCCCCCCGGGGCTGTCCGCTTGCGGCGCCCGGCTTCCCATCGATCGGGATGCCGGGAGCTGTTCTCCCAGCGTCGGGAAAATGACAGGCGTCTAGATATAGACGCCTGTCATTTAACCCACGCCAGGATAAAGCAGTCGGGAAGCCGGCTGTCGGGATCACGTCAGCCGGTTTCCCGATTGCATCCCACGTCTTCCAGGTCCCAGCAGTTATGCGAGTGTGACTTCCTAGGGGAGTCATCTGAAGCAGCATTCTGGTGAGGATAGCCGCCATATCCCTAACTTCTACCTTCCCCTTAGTGGCTAACCCTAACCCCCAACCCAATAGCCTAAGCCTCCCGTCCCTAACCCTAATGTCGACATTCTGACAATGTTAACATTTCACATGTCGACACGTTGTCTGTCATTTTAACAATGTTGTATAACTGTTGACATTGTAGTGTTGACCTAATGACTACATCCCGACACAGAGTGCCATTAGCCAGGTGTGCGCAGAAGACTGCCCCCTGCCCCCTCTTCATGTAGAGGTACTGCTAGTGAGAGTACCTAACCAATTTAACATTATATGGAGCTTAGATTTACAAAATTAATTAATTAGCCACTGGGGTATATTGCATGGGGGAAAACCACCCTTAAAATAAATTTAGAGAAAACTTGCTGGGTAGATTCCCAAGTTCAAATGATGGTGTAATGGTTTGTTCTACCATATCATCTGAAAGGATGGATCAATGGCCAAGCTAAGTAAAGATTCATATCCAATAGCCTATGAATCGGATTACTCCATCAAGATGACAAGATTTAAGTATGAAGTGAGGCTAATAAATAAAATTGTAATCAGAGCTTAAACATAAATGTTATAAAGATACATTCTTTGTCATATAAACAGCACTTACACTGCACTGATGAAGCAGGATGACAATGATTACAATGATTCTACTGCTTATGCTGGGCATATAGTATGCAGTTGTCCGGCCGATAAGTCAGACAATTGTAAAGTGTATTTCAGCAACCGACCTCAAATTATCGCTCTGTCGGACATGCTGAATTGTCTGGCGTGTCAGACAGATGCAATTAGTTTGTGAGCTGCAAGTCAGCCGCATCAAACAATGCTGACCCTGGTCAACCGCCCGACATTTCCCCTGCTCCTTCACAGGGCAGGAACAGAGAAATGTCCCCTCCCCAGGGGAGGAAAGCAGATATCGTGGGTCATACCCTGTGACATATCTCACACTGTATGGCCACAATATCTGCTGGGTTAAAAGCTGTCAAATAAAAGGTCTGTCGGTCTGACAGACATTTCATCTGACAGTGTATGGCCAGTATTAGTGTTAAGCTGGGTACACACCTATACAATCATCGGGTCGTTCATCCAATATCGAAAGTACGGTCATTGGATTGTATAGGTGTGTACGCTGTCCCGATGCAGGAGCGTTAGCTGATAAACGGCTTTTAAAGCTCCAGCAACGGTCGGGATCAGGAGGTCGCATCTTATATACTGTTTAATATTTGTCGGTACGACCTCCCGATCCCATAGAAGCCCGTACACACTGTGCTATGTCTGCACAGTGTGTACGCAGCTCACAGGGTGTCACACTGGGGACAGACTGCACGCCTAATCGGGACAGTTTTACCTGATCAGCCTGCAACCGAAGAGTGTACCCAGCTTTAGACGGTCAATGCCAACCAAAACCATCGCCTCCAATCAGCTAGACTGGATCGTTTTACTTGAGAAACCCTCGAGCAAAGGTCTAAATATTATATATGACAGAAGGCCAATATACTGCATTGTTGGGTAAGACCAAGAGTACGACACAAGAGTAGAATGATAATAGCAGCTCAGTCTCCTTTATTGCTACAGAGATATTACACGTTACAATCTGAACCTTATCTTTAGCATCTGTCAGATAGGAGCCAATCCTGGCTCAATGTAGCTGCTGGGAAGAGCCTCAGCCAGGTCTGACTCCTGAGATCTCCTTCCCAGCAAATGGAGGCTAGCATCCATTACTTTACCACTTTATCTTATCTGTCAGAGCGTTTTCACAAGCATCAAAAACACTACAAATATAAGTAGGCTATAAAAGGCAGATTTCTTTCCATGACAGCAGGGAACAAAAGAATATAGCGCTCTAGTTCTTTGCACAGGGACTTCATTTTCAGGAACACAACGATCTGTAGGAGTGAAAGCACACTACGCCCCATAACACAAAACCAATGTCGCAGCAACACAGAGCATTTAGCCTACATTAATGCAACATCCAAATATGAAAAATGCATGTATAGCGTTATACATAGCTTGCCCGACATTGGTGATCATTCACTTTTTATTCTTAAAACTACCCTGGATATAAACATAAACTTGAAAGTTGTTTCATTTTTGTATTGAAACATTCCCATGTGTAGGCCTACAATTAAGTAGACACGTCGCTGTGAATTAACGTTTCCAAATCCTATAAATACATAAAAGACTGGATTGGAACAGATTTCTTTTTTTTTTTTTTAAACAAATTTCCAATTTTATTTATTTGTATTATTTTCATTTGCTTCGAGTATTATCTTCAAATAAAACAAATTAACAAACTTTTTATTTTTTTTTATTTAAAGATTTTATTTATTTTTATTCCTCTTGTAGCTACTGGGCAGAATATAAAGACACAAACAAAACCCTTGATGGATTTACAGACCATCTTGACAAATCATTATTTGATATTCAAATGAACGTTATTTGTTTGGGTGTCTGTGTTAGACGGTGAGCATGGAGTTTACGTTGCCCGGTGGAACAAGTTGTAAAAGAACAAAAACACATTAAAATGGTAAAATCATCGAAAAAATTAGCATGTTAATTCACATGACCACAGAGATCTACAGCCATGTATCGCGTTTATATGCAGAGTATACAAGGCATCGAATACGAATCATTTCAGCCAAGCTACACAAAACCAGCAGTGTAAATGTTTTTTGAGGCGACACTAAGATCCAGCATTTGTAATCCAGCTGCGTGCCCATTAGCTGTGAACCATAGCTGTACAGCTCATTCTACTAATCTTCTCTTAACCACATTTATTTGCCTATTTTTTTATTTTTTTTTACCGTTTCTCCTTTACAATACACAACACTGCCCCTTCTAAGATTAATTGATCATCAATTTAATCCTAATTTGGACCAAGTCAGGTGGTAAATGGACCATTTTTGCTTGATTGTTAGTGAAATGTGTGCAAGTACATTGATAAATTTTGATTATTTATCAATTACTACCAAATGAGCTAAATCTATTGAATAAATTCCAACCTGATTGCTATAATAGAGTTTGAAAATATTGCTATTGATAATTATTCTCAGTAATGGTCTTTTCCGGCGGCAGTTCCTCGGTTGTCGGCGAGACAACAAAGAATTCATTTTTCATAACATCAGGAGCGTATGCCTCAGCAATCCTTCATTAATCAGTTACATTATGGGGCTGCTCCTCCGTAATGTGTGTTGCTTTGCTCAGAAAGCCTAAAACACTTTGTCATATTTTATGTCAATTACCAGTAATTTTAATATCCTTCCGTCAAGGCATCTTGTAATAGTTAACATATGCTACAGTAAGTGTCTTAAGACTCCTTGAGATGAGTTATACTGCAGATATGGTTGCAAGCCACAATGCCATCGCTAGAATGCAAATAACAAAAAACGACAGGCTAATGAGAAAAATGTCCCTTGATCTTAATTCCTGATTGCACAGGCTAAGTCACTTAGAGCCAGGGTGGAGCTGCGCTGCTTTTAAACGAATCTGCCAGTGTGTTTTCCCAAAGTTAATGGAAAAGCCGCTCTCTGGAAAATGGAAAAAAGAATTAGACCCGACACACATTCAGCAACCCTAATACTGTATTTTTGAGGCATGTAGCCAGAGCCGGTTCAAATGACAAAACCAAATTACTGTTGTCATTTTATTAAGGGTATCCGCTGTGCAAGGAGCTAACTGAAATGTGCAAAACTGTATAAAAGCCATGTACAGTGTTTTTAACTTCCAGAGAGGAAAGGAAGCCTGGGGGCAATGCTTCATTTTACCTTCCTCTGTGACTGCAGGTCCGGCCCAAGGTCACACTTTGGTAAATGTGCACCCAGCACCGGTGCAGAATTATAAATGATACAGAATAGAGGCCACTGTTCAGTGAATTTCTATTTCAGTAACAGAATATGCTGCCACTGACTCAAACGGATTTCTTTATTACAGGCGAGAAATTAATCATAATCTGGCTTTTCAGGTTTGAATAGGCAGGTAGTTAAGCTGTAAACGGATTGTGTAAAACCAAAAGATCAATGTGCAGCACAGGAGTTAATGAAGATTCTCTCATTTTCATTAGATTACAATGACCTCATCTGAGAACTTGGGAAAAATAATTTGATTGAAATATCTTAAGCGTTTGTAATATTGTAAGTGTTACACAGGTCTTGATGAGAGAAACAAACTAAAATAATGGCTACAGCCAGTATAAATAATAATGTATATGAATATTATCTATCTCCGGAATCATGCCTGGTAATCAGAAAGTACGGATCTGTGCATTTCATGAAACCTATTAAATTTCAATTACATTATACTTTTGTGCCTTTTTCCCAGGTTGTGGTGATGAACATCATTACCTAAAATGTTCTTAGAAGACTTCTCTAACCTCCTCTTCCATTCTTTTCTAATTATGGATGACTATCAATGCTGTTTCTTGATCAGTGCCATGTCTAGCAATATCTACGCGTCTCCTTACTAAGGTGGCAGCCCTCTGTGTGGTAACATGACTAAAGCGACTTAATCCTGCTTTACATGCATCTCTGGTCTTCAAGATAGCCCTATTCTTCGGTTTTCAATAAAGTATTTTATTTTAGAACGTCAAAAAACAGAGAACACTAATAAACCCACACTTTTTCATAATAAGCCACCCCCTTATTTCGCCTGTTAATTTTGGTAATGTGTAGGTGCTGTTAGAAACAGGGTTGATTTATCTATTTACATATTTTATTGTTATTAGTATCTCATGGTCAGATTAGACTTTTATTTTTCTATTAGAACCGGTTTGCTCCATATAAAATGGAAAGTGAGAGCAGGATCCATTCCTGCCATGGCTCCTGGCAGTTTTTGTGGGGTACTGGACTGTCTGGTAAGTGTCCAAAGATCATTTTATGGCCGTAAGGATGGTTCATACACTCAATTTACATTTTACTAAGTTGTTCAATACTGCTAATCAGGTGAGAATCAGGTTTGTTTCAAAAGTCCCCTTCAAGAGTTTATTGAAACATAAATTGCTTCATATCAATATTCTGAAGTTTATTTCAAAAACAATGAATGCCAGAAACTGGAGAATGTAGATAAAGTCAGTGTCATGTATGGAATACGAAAGCCCCCAAAAAAGGGAATCTTCTCACCTGTTTTGGATGTAAAAGAACAAAAACAACAAAAGAAAAACCCATCAATCATTTTGCCCATCAAAATACTACTATAGAAGACACTTGTAGATTCTGAACATCCACTGGTGTTTAACATGCAGTTGTAACTAGCCCTTGTAATTGCAGATACAGGTCAATGAAGAACACTATACTGACCGATAATGTGCACACAAGCAAACATAGCAGGCAGTGTCCAAATAAATTCAGCCACAAATGCTCCCAACTGCTCTCATCACTGAAAAAGCTAGTAAAAGCATGGTGATATGACCTATTGTTTATTTATGTTTTGTCTTCATATAGCCTGTGTGTATCAAAAACACTTGAGAACAATAAAGATTTATGTAAATGAAGCCGGTGTGTTTGTGTGTGTGTGAGACATGACGGTATTCACATAGTATTTGCAACATAGGATGGGTGTACAGAGTAAGACAGGTTTAGTTGTCATTGGAAAGCTTTGATAAAAGGAAAGTTGGATCTGCTTGTACTGTTTACTTAACACACAAGGGTACTGTAATCAGTCCACTGCATAGCAATTTCCTATATATTAAGAACTGGTTGCTCCAATTACAGTAATGCTTTAGTATGCATCAAAGTGAAAGTAGACAATGAATAAGGTCTTCTAGTTGGTCCTGTGCTATTTAAAGATAATTATTCAATTATTGTAGTTTACCATTAACAGTTTTTCATATCACTTAATACGGTAATGAGTGTGGTTAGATGCTGATGCTTTACAAAGTAGTGATCTCTACTGTGCATGATGGCTAGATCAAGTGTATCAGATTTAGATGGCTCTATTTGTATACACAATATGCAATGTAAAGGTCATTTGTGAAAAGTTCAAACTGTCTAAAGTGTGTTAGTAGATTTTGATCGTGTAAGTATTTGATCTTTCACAGATTCTATCACACACACCAGTCAGTTTTCACTCACATACAATTACAAGACACAGAACTCGATTTTAGTCATTAGTTATGAAACCTCTTCCTACCATAAGTAACCATAATCAAACCTGTACTCAGTTACAACTGTTTAAAAGATTCAGAAGAGTCCCAAATATCCAAACAAATCAATATTTCCTGCATTTTATCCAAGTCACTTGTTGCATATAGTAAATGAGAACACAGTTTAAAAATGGTCTGGTTCAACACCTTTCTGCATGTACGGCTGTTTAATCCATAACAGATGTAAAACAAAGACAGACTAGTAGAAGTGGTCTTTGTAGAATAGCTGTGTACTGTATAAGCTGTTGACATCATAGCTCAGATAAATTCACCTGGTACTGGTTATAGGCATCAGTTCAGATAGTGACATTATTTCATTTGGTACTTTATTGCTGTTTATTTTTGTTTCCATATAGCCTTTGTGTATCAAAAGTATCCTATTTATGTGTTTTCAAATTGAAGTTCTCATCATCACATGACTGAAGACACCACTGCAGATATAACATGACTATTCACAAAGTGGTCACAATGTAGAGTGTATAAGATGGGGATAGTTATTTCATAACTTGATAGAAGGAAAGCTGGGCCCGACTGAAAAATCAGTTCAAATAAAAGCTATCCATTTACTTAATACCAATGATAAAGATTAACGCAAAAATGAGTTCTTACAAATCACAGGCACATTTTATATTCAGTCATGTGACTCACTTTAGGTGTATCCAAAGGACGTTTTTAGTGGGGAGAACAGGACTGCAAAATGAAGATACTGGGGAGTTGTGAGAGTGTGGCTGGCTCTATAAGGCCGGGGGAGGCAGAATGTTTAGTATCAAGTTCATTTCTACCTTAAGGCTCCTACACATTAGACAATATTTTAAACAATCTGTCAGATTTCCGGCGCATCGGAACGACAAATCGTTCAAACTGTCAAGTGTGTACACACTATGCGCACCCCCGGGGTGTCGTTCGTCCTATCTTGAGATCTTTTGTACATGTAGGAAGATCTGTCAATCGCGTTAACAACTCCCCGCAGATTGTGCAGCGTGGCCCTGATTCAGAACCGCTCGCAGCCTGCTCGCTGGGATTGTGGGCATATATATATATATATATATATTTTATTCTCCGGCCCCTCGGAAAGCTGTGGGAGACCACCCACAGCTTGTGCGAGTGGCCAGGAGACCATCGCGATAATCGTGACCATCGATCTTGCGACGAGACCCTACGGTAGGGTCTAGGCTGCCGCAAGGCCGAGTGGACTTCCTGCTCCAATAGTAAGACCTCCCTACAAACGCCAGGCGTTCCTAAGGGAACACCTGCGTTTGTCCAGCCACCCCCCCCTACCCGCCCACAAAACGGGGCGAGCTGTCACTCACCATCGACAGCCATCCCGTCTTGTTGAGAGCCCCGTAGCGACTGAACTTCAGTCGCTCGGCGGGGCTCCTGGACGCGGCGCATGCGCAGTGCATAAACATGGGGCCGCTTACGAGCGGCTCTGAATCAGGGCCTGTGTACACACTACCGGATGATCAGGCGATATGGTTACATTATATAGTTAACGATTTAACCACCAAACGATGCAAGATATATCGTTCAGTCGTTTGTTAGATTGCGCAGTGTGTATGCACTAGATCGTTTGCCAGGAAGTTCAAGGGAAATCATTGGACATTGCATCGTTTGCATGTACCCAGCTTTACTTCATGCACAAAGGCAGACAAAACGACTTCCATGGGGTTTCCTAGCTACCTTAACAGAAAAAACATATGTGCGGGGTAGAATGTGGGCAACTGTGGTAGGTAGAAGAAAAATATACTCGCCGCGTAAAATAACTTACGTTTTAGCAGGATCATGTCTGTAGTTGCGTATGGCAACTACATTTTTAATATGTACACTACATAGCCAAAAGTATGTGGACTGTCGAACATCACATTCATAATACCTTGTTGAACATCTCATTGCAAAACAATAAATATTAATGTCTAGTTGGTCCAATCCTTTGCTGCTTTAACAGCCTCCACTGTTCTGAGGTTTCCCACTAGATTTTGGACCTTGGCTCCATGTCGGCACAAGAGCATAATGCAGGCCTCAACAAATTTTTGAAAAATCTAGGAGCCAGCTTAAAAGTTTAGGAGTCAGACCATCGTCCATGACCAAAATATATGAAAACTTGTAGACCACCATAAATGACCCTTCAATGCCCCTCAACCTCCCCACATGCCATCAGACCACCACACATGTCCCCAACTCAAAACATGTCTTGTAGTAGCGCCCCCAATTCATAATATGCCACACAGTGGGGCCCAAATTCATATTATGCCACACTGTATGCACCAAAGATACAGAATGCAACACAGTAGGGTCCAAATTGATATTATACAACACAGTATGTAACAAATTCAGATTATGCCATACACTATGTTCTAAATCGATAGTATGCCACACAATATTCCGTAAATTAAAGCATGCCACAAAGTATGTCCCAAATTGATAGTATTCCACACAGTAAGCACCAAATTCATAGTATACCACACAGTATGCTCCAAATTCATAGTATGCCACACATTATGCCCAAAATGTATATTATGCCACAACATATGCCCCAAATTCACAGTATGCCACACAATAGTACCCTCAATTCAGTTCTGCCATGCAGGTGTGGCCAACATACAAGCGTCTCCAATTCAGTGTGCCACACAGGAATGCCTCCAAATAATAACAATATTATAGTGGGAGGTCATTCTAATGAAACCAAATACTCATCAACTTTGTACAGCTCCCCGGAGGACAAAGTCTTTCATCCCAAATGACAGTGCTGCAGTTCCCTTGTGGTCACTCTCTTCCTCTACTGCTGGCAGTACTGCAGCTACCGAGATCACTATTCTCCATGCCAGTAGTGATGCAGCTCCCCGTGGTCACTCTTCTACTCCATGTCAGTAGTTCCCCAATTATTACTCTTCTCTGCGCCGGTAGTGGAGCATCTCCCCGCAGTCACTCTCCTCACCACTGGCAGTGATGCAGCTCCCCGATGGTCAATCTTCTCCTCTGCGACAATAGTTACTCACCTCTCTGCGGTTACTCTCCTCCATGCTGGCAGTACTGCAGGGAGAAGGATCAAGGTCAGACTCCAGACACCCAGTATTGGCAGCTTCTATGATCTTGTGGGCAGAAGGGAGGAGCCACAGTGAATAATTGCGGCAGGTACGTATTCCTCCTTGTGACAGGCATGCAGCATCCCACCCACTCCTGTAACCACCAACAGGAGTACTTTGTAACTATTTTTTTCTTTCAATTAACTTGTAAAATCTGGTCGTCAGGACTAAAATTTTTAGTCAACATGGCACCCTGGATTTGTCGAGCCCTGGCAGATTGGATGGTCGGGTACTGGTGTTGGGCGATAAGGCATGGCTGCAGTTAGATCCTCATCCCTTCTTCTACAACAAGCTCCATAAACCATGTATTAATGTGCCTCACTCTGTGCTCAGGGCCATTATCCTTACTGAAACAGGAAAGGCTCTTCATCAACCTGTTATTACAAAGTTAAAAACACAAAATGTCACTGTATGCTGCAGCAATAGGATTCCCCTTCACTGGAACTAAAGGGCCTCAAACAAACTAAAAAACAGCCCCAGACCAACTCCATGGTATTGTGAAGAGATGTTCAACAAACTATATAAAAACTTTTCACTGAAGTGTTATACTTAATACTGATATGTTTTCCAGATTACTATTTACGTAATCCCCTTGCATTATGGAGAATATTTGAGACAAAGTATATTAGGAAAAGTATATTAATTAAAAAAAAAAAAAAGTGCTGTCCCCAAATGCTTGCTGTTCTCATAACAATTTGTTAATCTACCATAAATAGTCCAACAAATACACCAAGCATGAGATCTGCTTTATGAACACATGCTGGCATATTTCTTGCATTTATATACTGTACTTTAAACTGTGCAGCTGCCACGCAACCACATCTCCACCTTTAATAAACATTAAATTGCGAATCACTGTAGGATTTTTAAGAAAACGAAAACAAGCTGAATTTATTCACTGGTCTTTAATATAACTAAGTGTTTAAAAGCTATAGGAATTAACTGTGTGATCCATAAGGGACCATTTAATATTGTAATTCAGAAATGTAACATTTTCTTTGCCAACCTTAAATGCTTTACATGTAAAAGTAGCACTAACAATAACAGCCATAAGAAGTATTTACTCCCTTTGGTTTTTATTTGACATTCCAGAATATTTTATGTTGTTCTTGCAAAATGCCAATATGTTACCTAATTTCAAAGGAAAATCAACATAAATTCCATGTCTTCATGTTCTTTGTTTTAATGCAACTGTGTTAATGTTAGTTTTTATTAGATTTGTGCAGACGGACTCTTCAATGTTCACCCACTGTAATTTGCAAAACTGCATGAGTACCATTAGGTCAGAAGGGACCACTGTTGAGTCGCAATGTTTTTAAATCATTCCACTATTCTCAATGTGGCTGTGGTCTGGGGGCTATAACTGGGACACTGCCATAGATTTTTTTGTATGTTAGCCAGTCCTGTGTGGCTTTTTATTCATGTTTTGGGTTATTGAAAATTAATCTTCCAAACTACACAACTGAAATAGATTTTGCACCAAGATTTGCCTGTATCTGAATCTTTATTCCCTACTGCTTCGTCCGGGTGCTCAGTCTGTTCTAGACTAATTCACACGGAATCGGTAAGTAATACCGACGCAGGAAGCCCGAACCGTCAGGAACCCGACCGGGGCTGGTAAGTACCCCAACCCTTCCCTCTCCCCCTCCTAACCCTCCTCCCCGGTGGTACATAACCCTAACCACCCCCAGTGATGCTTAAACCTGACCCCCAACCTCCCTGCACCCTAAACCTAACCATCCCGGGGTGGTGCCTAACCAAAACCTCCCCCCCAGTGGTGTCTAACTCTAAGGGCACCCTAAACCTACCCTCCCAGGGTGGTACCTAACCCTAAGTCCCCCCTGAGGGTTCCCTAATCTAACCCTCCCCCCCACGGCTAAGCGCTAACACAACCCAGCTTACCTTCGTTCGGGAAGTCATCTGTCTAGATTCCGGCGCCGGGATCTAAACGGGCGTTGGGATTTCGACGCCTGTCTTTAGACCCGCGTCAGGATTTAGACGCCGGGATTTAGTCAAACGGCTTCCCGGCCGTCGGCATTTTGACCGCATCCCCTTCACACTTGTACAATAGTCTCTCCACATAAAATATATTTTAAATATGTTTGTCAGTGTTCTATGCGATATTAGCTTGTTTTTAAACTGGGCACAAGGTGTCCTTCCTTAAGGTGCGTATCCACTAGCAGATAGTGGAACGACAGTCGTTCCTCTTCCCCTGCAGTGCCTACAATGAACGACATGTCGTTCAGTGTAGACACCCTCCCCCATCCCTGAACATGCTCTATCTGTCGTTATCAGCAGATTGATGTCGGAAATGATCAGCTGGAGCGAGGATCGCTGGTCGTTTCCGACATTTTCAAGCTCGATTTGTGCCCGATTAATAAGCGATTGAATGATAACGATATCATCGTTCAAGCACCCATTTTAATTGGCAAGTGGATACCCTCCCTTACACCTCTTTGCTGTATAAAGCTGGGTACACACTGACAGATATATTGGGCGATCAACCGATCGGCCAATATATCTGCTGCCCATCGGCCAGTGTGTACCCACGATATGTCTGGCAACGACGTAGTTCACAGACATATCGCACTGGCTGTGACGTACAGCCGATGTATAGATTTATCTGCAGACCATCCGTACACATGCAGGGGCGGGGAGGGGGGTGGACCCACCCTCCCGGCCCCTCCTACACACTGAACACATATGATGGTTGTTCAGTGTGTACGAACAATCATCATGAGATCATTCGATCTGCAGATATATCTGTTTAGTGTGTACCCAGCATTACACATTGTGGCAATCTGCTAACATAAGCTCATTGTTACCAGGATGCTCCTGATATCTCTCTACCTAATCAAATAGACTAAACGGTGGAGAGAAAGGTGAATAGGGCAAAGGCATTATAAGAACACCCATCCTACAGACATTGTGATCAACATCTTGGTCTGGACTACATATGAACACCTTACCTAACATTTAAGCACAAACTTTCAAATACAACCATTTTGCTTGGGACTGTGGGCCTGATTCAGAGCCGGACGCTATTCGCGCTCGCTCGTTCAGAAAAAGGGTCCGGCTATTTAAATTGAGCGCTCGCTCTTTGCGGTCTGTTGAAGCCTCTATGTCTGAGCGAGCGAACAAAACATGCGCTCGCTATTTTGTAAAGACGCCCCCTGGCCGTTTGCATCATACGTCATCTCCGCTATTTATTAGATTAATCGAGTACATCAAAAGACATCTGAACTGCTCGCAGTGCTTGTGGTTGGATTTTCCTACCGCAATCATGCGAACAGTTCAGGCTAAGAGACAACCAAGTGACGTGGCCGATGACGCTGCTTTGTTAATTATGCACACCCTTAAAACACCCGTTTTGACCGTTTGGCACGCCTGCGTTCGGATCACCACTCCCCATTTTCAAGCACCTTCCCCTGTTACCAGCCACAAACGCCTCATTCTGTCACTCAAATTAGCAGGCACTCGCTATTTTGCGAACACACGATTTCCGACCGCACGGACTGGTTGGCGCATGCGCATTACGACCCATACGCATGCGCAGATGTGCGAACATCGCTCGGAGCGAACGAGCGTCTCTGAATCAGGCCCTGTGTGTGGACATATCGGGACTCTAATATGTTTCATATAAGAAAAGTCTGATTGTCAGTACATTACAAATATGATTAATCAGGCAAGACTAGTGCCCCAGAGCGCACAAAATTGTATTTATAATTTTGTACCTATATAGAGACAGGGATACCTCTATATGTGGAGCTGCTAAGGACACTTCATATTTTCTTAGAACGCTGTACTCCAACTTCTATACCAAAACAACCCCAGTAGTTTGCAACTATCCAGGTAAAATAATGTAACGTAGTGGATGTGATCACCTCTCAGATTTATAGTTTGTATCCCAATACTTTAGATGTTGGATACTGAATTACTCGGTTTAATTTCCTGTAATAAATCAAACTTCTTACCTACGTATTGAATGTGTTAAGTAGCTTCCAGCTTGCTTATTCTCTATCTGTTTTACTATCTGGCCAGTTCTCTTCGAAGCTTTAACATTGACTGACAGATTTTTATTTACAATTTCAGCAAGTTTTTCTGCCATTTTTCCTGAGAGTGTTATATTTCTATTCTTAAATGGCATTTTTCACTTTTCAGTACAAATTCTGTAGGATAACCAGAAAACAATGTAAATTGGTATGAAAGTAGTCAGAGGTTAAGCCTTGCATTCGCCTTACACCTGACTAGAGCAACTTTTTATTATCTCCTACATATTAATGTGTGCCCCATTTTAAAGAGTAATGGTGCATACACACCATTGAATGATATTTAGCAGGATGATATAAACGATAATGATATTGTTTCTATCGTCCATTTTTTAGCCCCTTCAAACCCCCAAACGACGGACGATGCGCGGGCACGGATGGTCAATAACGATAACGACCATAGCCCGTGCATGCAGTCCAACTTGGTCGATATCGACCAGGTTACTATAGGGACCCGCGATCGTTTAGTCGGTTGGGGGTTGCTGCTGTGCTGGACATTCGATAACGATCAACCAGCACATGCAGGACTATCAGACGATAGCTTTATCGTTGTCTGATCTGACCGTGTGTATGCACCATAACATGCTGTAAATCGGATCGAAACGTCAGCAGCAATGAGATTCTAGGGTGCTGATCTTGTGAGAGCCAGAGCCCTGTGTTGTTATTTTATTCTACCAATGAATATTTTCAGACTTGCAACTCTTGTTGTGCATAGTAACTAACTGCTTCTCCACTGAGTTTCCATTTTGGTTAAGTGTCAAAGTTTCTGTACAAGCATTCTATAAAGGGCTGCAGTCCCTTTGCAACACCCTATAAATAAAGGATAACAATAAATATTGGGATTGCTGGTAAAAGTATGAAGATTTCTATAGCTTCCTGACGTGTGGAGCACCTGCATAACCCACATCACTCACAGGGCACCAGCTATGGTAGAGATGTATACAATCCTTTATTAACCAATCTGATTTCTGATAGTCTAGTTCTATCATCTCATCATGTTTTTCTTTAATAAACCTTCTATTAGTCTGGTATTATTTGCAAAGCCATTTTATTTTATTTGAAGATAGAAGTAACCTTTGAATCTGAGGTACCTTTTGGAGTATTTACCTAGGTATTATATGAGGGCAGGCAGTCCAGGTATGCCCAGAAGACTATATACAACCGCAGACCAGGAATGTACTTATTACATCAGGGTATCTAACCAATTGTTAGATTACAATTTATTTTGCTAATTTAACTCACCTGGTAAAGTGTCTAAGAGCACTGCAGAGCTGATTGGAACACTGTCTAAATTAGACATCCTACCCCTTAACTTAAGGTGGGTACACACCTGACAGATATCTGCAGATGATGGTCGTTCATACACACTGAACGACCATCACCTGCATGCTGCAGCGGGTCCCGGCGGCCGGGTAGGGGCGTTGCCTAATCACGGAAGATGTGGCCACGCCCCCTTCGAAAAAAAAAGAAACCATTTGCGGCGCTGGGGAGGGGGCACTATGTGCCCTTCAGCCCGGCGCACAGCCAATGGGTGGGTGCGATCAGCGTGATCGCTCCCCTCCCTTTGGCATAGGAGACTGCTCGGGCTGCTGCTTTAGCAGCCTCGGACAATCTCCCAGTGCAGCCCAGCACACAGCAGCATGTGCTGGGCTGCTGTGGATGGGGAGCTGTGCCGGACCCGGGTAAGTAGTACCTGCTCGCGGCCCCCCCTCCCTCTCTGTACCCCTGTGTACGGGCGATCAGCCAATTGCCCGTACACACTTGCCGATGGACAGATATGTCTGCTGTTCATTGGTTGTGCAGCACAGGCAATGCAATATGTCTGTGAACGACGTTGTTCACAGACATATCGTATGTACACACTGGCCGACAGGGGCACAATATATTGGCCAGTGTGTACCCAGGTTTAGTTGCTGGACAACAAAAACAATTATCGAACAAACTACAAGGCCAACTCTGACATTAAAAGAGTCATATAAGTCAATGGTTGAGATGGAAGATAATGTGCACAGATCCTCAAATCTCCAAAAGGTAATTAACAAAAAAAAAAAAAAAAAAGTCCTTTATGGTAGAGATGCATAGAACAATCCCTGGTTAAAAGAAAAAAAAAAAAAAAATGAAAAAAAAACATCTTTCCTTACCCACAAAATGACATCAAAAAGCTACTGCAGAGAACAATTTTGTAGAATGCAGTTTGTAGTGTTCATTCTAGCATCCTGCAGGTCACAACCCGGTGCAGTTCCTCTTTCCTGTCTGGGGTGTCGCTCTCTGCAGCACACATTGGTCTCTATCTCAGTAGCTTGTTGCATCAGCCGAGTGTGATAGAAGCACCAGAGCAGAGTGCGACACCCCAGGCAGGAAAGAGGAACTACAAAGGTTGTGATAGGTGCAGGGTGCTAGAATGAACACTAGTATGTATGGTGCACAACAAGCACTGCCCACCAACAAGGTAACAGCAGCCCCATTGTGTAATGCGGTCATAGTTGGATAAAGTTATAGCACACAAGGACTGCCAAATATCTGAATTGATGGAAAGACGAAGGCTACACATTACAGACAAACCCTGCACAAAAACTTACTACCCTGTACCAAAGAGTTCAAGCTGGAGAGAATGTGGATCTTGCAACTGGAAAATGATACATACACTACAAGAAGAAAATAAAAAATGGAGGTCCATAAGTGGCCCATTCAGAGTTCTGAATTTAATCCCATCCAGAATCCGAGGCCAAATCTCAAACTTGCTGTTCGTGGGTGCTCCCCAGCTAGAGATGAAGTTATTACATTATACACTGAGTGGCTAAATTATTATGAACACCTGGATAGTACTTTGTTGGGAAACCTTTTGCCCTTAATACAGCTTGAATTCTTCTAGGTATTGATTCTACTAACGGTCCACAGAACTGAAAGGGCCCAGACACTCCCATGAAAACATGCCCCATACCATAACATTGCCTCAGCCAGCCTTGAGTAGGGGCGATGCAAGAAGGATCCATGCTTTCTTGCTGTTGTCTCCATATCCTAACTCTACCATCTGCATGGTGTAATTGAAAACGTAATTTGTCAAACCACATGACCCGTTTCCAATCATTTACTGTCCATTACTGTGTTCCTGGAAGTGTTTCACCCTGTTGTTAGCATGTTGCAATGCCGTACGGACAGGCCGTCTGCTTCTGTAGCCCATACAATGTAACGTGCGGCATACTGTTCATTGAGAGGCCATCTGATTTGGTCCCCGATTCACATTATCCTGTTGCCCATCTGTAGGACTGAACAAGTTTATCCACTCTCAGTTCTGCTTGAGCATCCAGTAGCCGTTTACAACCACAGGCCTTGTTGCGCTCAGACCCAGTTTTCAGTCTGCTGGTCCTCTGTGCACACTATACCAATTGCCGCCCCCTAAAACTATTCACCAGTGCAGACATTTTGCTAATGCTCCTACCACTGCTGTGAGCACCAGCTATCATTCCAAGTTCAAAGTCCTTCAGCTTGCATCATTTACCCATTATTTGTAATAATGAGTCTCTGCATATATCCGCCTTTCCAATAATCAGGCATTCTATGTCAGCATCATCGGCGGAATAGCTACTTTGCATAAAATCGCCTGTTGGTTATAATAATTTGGCCACTCCGTGTAATATCTCAGTATTAAAAATTAAAAAATTCCAGGCTCTGACAAAATCATATCATGACAACATTTACATTTAAAAATCTGTAGCATGACTATAGATTTCAAAATAACAATTATCCATTTATACAACAGACAATCTATATCTATACACTGATATATAGGATATGATACTAATTTATGGAGTGGCTGGGTAAAAGCATATTGGTTTTGCTACCTGGCTGTAAATGGTAGATTATCAACTTTGGAGAGGAAAAAATTTGTTTTCTTTGAAACAAACGTCAATACATGTTCCCTATAGGTTCAGATGTAAAATTCTTTAATCAAGGCTTGTAGATTTGTAATTATGGTATGTCAGCTACATTTAAACAAGAGTGTTAAAAGATTGTTAAAGTTAAACTAACACAATTGCAATGTGAATTGTCTTAGTCTCATTCTAATCTACTGTTGTCACTTTCATTTAGCCGGAAGTTAACAACGGGACAGTGTCAGCGCTGTTTTTGCATGGCCCTAGCACTCTTTATTCACTTTAAATTGTAAACCATTATTAGTTTCAAATGGATAGAAAAAGACATATTTAAGGATGTTTTATGCAATTAAAGTCTAACTTATGGACAAGTCAAGAAGACCAGAATGGACGGTCAGAACTCCACGTTTTCGGAGATAAAACTTGATTACATAAATCAGCCATTCGCTGTGTCCTAATGCCAAGTGCAATATACCCTCACAATGTATGGGTAATACTGGAAGACTTCAATTAAATAAGAATTAAACTTTATTTTATCTGTGCACAGAATTTTATTTTTAACTTGCATTCTCTACAATTTTCAAGCATTATAAAATCCGGTTCCTGGTCTTATTTATTGTAATATTTTACGATCAGTGTCTGTAGATGTGACAACACAAGAAATGATACAGTACTCTGATAGAATTACAGAACTCTAATAAATTGTTATTTCTTAAATTGAAAAAATTCCCCACCTCCTATAGAAACAGTAGGAGTAACATGTGCAGCTCTTGATCCATCCATTATCCATTCATCAAAACAGTCTCCTGCTTTCATTCAAACATGTCCAAGATGCTGATGCATGGAAGACTGAACGGCTGGGGCATGGGTCAGTACAGAGGGAACTGCAGGTGTTCCAGACACGGTAGAACCGCAGTTATGCTAGTTTGGGGGCGGTGGGTTGTTTCATTAAAGAAGAAAACATTTATATGGAGGTATTCAATAATTAAATAAAAGTGGATTTTAGAAATGGATATACTATGGATGGACAGCCTGTTTCCCACTTACCGTTGATTTGCTTAGCTCAACAGAACGTACTGGGTGCTACTAGACAGGCTCAAATGCCGGTTTGTGTGATTCAATGGCTCATAAGATGTTTGGCAGGACTGTATTCTGTTATCTCCATCATTGGATATTTTGTATTCTGTACTGTATGTTTCAATTTCATTGGATCTTCAATTGTAAGTTTTTGCCCCTCTCTCCCACCACTGGATTGTGCACAATTTTGGTTATTTTTATTACTTTGTACAGTTGTTTAAATTTTTGAAAATAGATTTAAAAAATAATTTTTAAAATGAAAAAGTAGATTTTACATATTATGGTGGTCATCATTTAATTGTGAACAGTACTAAGCATACAACTGCAACGACCACCTGGAGACACTTCTGACCAAACAAAACATCACAAATATACAAGATAAAGTGAAGATTTCCCAACAGCCTTCATCATGCTAATATTATAGCACAGCTGTGGGTTGCAATAGCCAGAATGAGACATGTACGAAGGCTGGGTTCACACCTGTGTTTTAGAGGTCAGTAAAAACCTGCATATATCTGCTGTTAATTAATATTACTAATGTCTGTGGGATATGCTTTTTGATGGCACCCTAGCTATTTCCTGTTGAAATCCAGGTCTATTGAAATGTGAAATGCTGTAGCCTGTGAAACAAGCTGTAAAATGCTGCACTGCAGATTTGAGTTTGGACACGAAAATCTAATAGGTAAATTTACTTAAGGCTGGTTTTGTGTTTTTGGTCGATTTTCCAAACAAACCAAAAACCAGACTTTAGAACATCGAACCAACAATCAATAATTTTACAAAGACGACTATACAAACTGGAGATTTACTAATGGTCGGTTTTAAAACTGACCAAAAGCCGACAGCAAAACAATGGCAAACCCACCCGAACAATAGACTTGTATGTGGCAGGCAAAATTGGGAGAAGAGTGGGGTCACCACCCAAATCAATAACCAGCCCCGGACCGATCAGTCTACGTTGGTACTGGAAAATAGAGGGGGGGGCGTGGGGTTCCCCCTATTTTTCAATAACCACCACCAGGCTGAACCAGCTAGGAGGGAGATAATGCTATTTAAGCACACACAGCGCGGGGTACCCCTGCCTTCACATTAACCAGACCCACTGGTCAGCCCAGCGCTGGAATTTCTCGGAAAGTGAGGATCCCAAACATAAAACCGGGTGTCCCCCCCACCCCCCAGAGGAGCAAACAGCCCTAAACTAAAAGCTGTTCCCCGCGCCACTTCTGGTAATGGGTGTTTTTTTAGTGTGTAAAACGTAGATAATATTGTCCTTTTCAGGTGGGCTACAGGTACCAGCAAGCCTGCTCAGTCATGCCTGCACTTGTGGGACAACAAGTGCCAGCATTCCTGAACATTAAGTGCCTGCTGGCACGTGTAATCCACCTGTAAAGAAAATATTAAAATTAGAGATGAGTGGTTCGGTTTTAGCCAGTTATGTTTGGATCTCAAAAAATTGCATCATATTGGTTATTCAGCTCTCACGTGTTTTGGAGAGTCAATTAGATAAATACAAACAAAACCGAAAAAAACTAAATTCGAACCGCTCATCTCTAACTAAAATATAGACAGGACTCACACACCGTATTTTTTAGTTCTTTATTAAAAAAAAAAAATGTCAGTCACCAAACCCTTAGATCAGATATTCCTCTGTCCATGTAGGCATATTCAGAAAGAAAAAAAAATGTAAATTCAAATCCCAACGGACTGCACATTACACTAGGGACAATGCTATGAGTATTACAGGTTATTGCCAGTCACTCTTATAGGAATCAATGGGGAAAGCGATGATTGGCTGAGAATGAGGGTTCCCAGGCTCTCAGTCAATCTGCGCTTCTCCCATTCAGTGCTTCTGTTTGGACGGGTTTGACGTCATGTTTGTACTTCTAAATGCCATTGGTTTTAAACTGAAAGGTCAAAACCATCATTGGGTCACTGCAATCCCTGCTCCGGTGTGAACGGTGCCGACTTGGGCTAAGCCCGAGTCAGTGTCGCAGTATAAAAGGGGTTTGTCCTGGGTTGTAAAAGGCGGTATAAGAGAGATTAGAGCAGTGGAAGACTGTATAGTCTTCATTCTAGCACCCTGTACCTGTCAAAACATGTGCAGTTCCTCTCTCCTGCCTGGGGTGTCACTCTCTGCTCTGGTGCTTCCTGCAGACTCTGGTCTGTATATTAGAGGTTTATTGCATCAGCTGAGTGTGCAAGAAGCACCAGAGCAGAGAAAGACACCACAGGCAGGAAAGAGGAACTACACATGTTTTGACAGACGCAGGGTGCTAGAATGAAGACTAACTGTAGTAACTGGTGATTCCCAAGAGTTGGCATGACATAGGGAAGTGTTTCCCAAACTCTGCCATTATTGTCCAGATTTTAAGGATATCCATGCTTGAGCGCAGGTGACTTAAACCTCAATCAATTTGATTTAACCATCTGGATTCAAGCAAGGATATCCTTAAAACCTGGACTGTAATGACGGAGTTTGGGAAACTGACATAGGGTATGCAACATTGTTTTTCATGTGACTAAGCAATGACCCAATAAAACTTGGCATAGCAAGCTCATGTTACTTCGTGTGATGTGGGACAGTAAGCATAGTTGGGGCAGTGATAAGTGAACAATTGTTTGTCAGTGTCATTAGGGGTTTGAGAAAATGGGATTTTGGTGCCTACCGGTAAATCCATTTCTCTGATTCCACAGGGGACACTGGAGGTGCTTACGCTGGGGTATAGAGGCGTGGATAGCTGGAGCCGGCACTTTAAAATTTAGAAGTGTGAAGCTCCTCCCCCTCTATGCCCCACCACCCCTCAGTTTAGAAAATGAAGACCGAGAGGAGGTGGAGAACAAGCGGAGTGAAAGG
Source organism: Taudactylus pleione (assembly GCA_031769625.1). Taxonomy (NCBI): domain Eukaryota; kingdom Metazoa; phylum Chordata; class Amphibia; order Anura; family Myobatrachidae; genus Taudactylus; species Taudactylus pleione. Next base: position 3,465,468 of record JAUIMM010000334.1, read on the forward strand.
AGAGAAGAACACACAATAACTGAATCATACAACATACAGAACAAAACCGAGCAGGCAGGCTAAGAGCGCAGAGGTGGGCGTCCAGTGTCCCCTGTGGAATCAGAGAAAAGGATTTACCGGTAGGTACCAAAATCCCATTTTCTCTTTCATCCACAAGGGGACACTGGAGGTGCTTACGCTGGGGACGTCCCAAAGTTATCCCCACGGGCGGGAGTTCTCTGTGGCGCCTGCAGAACAAGGCGGCCAAAACGGGACGCCGAAGAGGCAAACGTATCAAATTTGTAAAACTTGACAAACCTGTGAACTGAAGACCAAGTGGCCGCACGACATAATTGTGACGTGGAGGCTCCTCTACCGGCCGCCCATGACGCACCCACAGAACGTTTGGAATGAGTCGAAATAGACAAAGGAAGCCGACGGTTAGCACTAACATAAGATCCCATGGATCAATTGGATGTACAAAAGGAGGTTGCACGCGCAAGACCCCTTGAGGAAACGTCTGCACCTCAGGAATGAGGGCCAATTTCCTTTGAAAAAAAATGGAAAGGGCAGAAACCTGCACCTTTAAGGTTCCCAGACGAAGGCCAGAATCCAGACCCGCCTGAAGGAAAAGCAGAAACCGGGATAAGCGAAAGGTCCTAGACGGAAGATCCCGACTGGAACACCATGAGATATAAGCACGCCAGATGCGATGATAATGCGCAGCCGAAACTGGCTTCCTGGCGCGTAGCATGGTGGGAATAACCGCGTCTGGGATACCTCTACGTCTTAGGATATCGGTTTCAAGAGCCACCCCGTTAAACGTAGCTGCGCTAAGTTGGGGTGTATGAAAGGACCCTGCTGTAGAAGATCCGGGAGCAGAGGACGGGGCCACGGATCGTCTGATAATAGGGACCGAAGGTCCGAGAACCAACTTCTCCGAGGCCAGTTCGGGGCCACAAGAATTACAGAGGCTGACTCCTGTTTTATTCTTTTTAGAAGACGAGGAAGAAGGGGAATCGGAGGGAAAAGGTAAACGAAGTCGTAGGTCCACGGACTCGTCAGAGCGTCTACTGCTTCCGCCTGCGGATCTCGAGTTCTTGACACGTATACTGGAAGCTGACGATTCAATCGTGACGCCATGAGATTCACCTGAGGACATCCCCATCGATGTATCAGCGCGTTGAACACGTCTGGATGAAGCTTCCATTCCCCGGGATGGACATCCTGTCGACTTAGGTAATCTGCTTCCCAGTTGTCCACACCCGGAATGAATACCGCTGACAAGATTATTGACTGATTCTCGGCCCACCGGAGGATCAGAGTTACCTCTCGCATAGCCATGCGACTCCGAGTCCCTCCCTGTCGGTTGATGTAAGCGACAGCTGTTGCGTTGTCGGACTGAACTCTTACCGGACGAGCCTTTAGCAACTCTGTTGCCTCTATCAGAGCATTGTCAATCGCTCTGAGTTCCAACACATTTATGGGCCACTTCTGTTCTAGAGGGGACCATCGACCCTGAAAGTGAGAATCGAGCACTACTGCGCCCCATCCTCGAAGGCTGGCATCCGTGGTTATGATGATCCAGTCCCACATTCCGAACCGTTTTCCCGCTAACAGATTGGGGGATTGTGTCCACCAACGAAGGGCTACTCTGGTAACCGGGCTCAGACGGATCTGTCGATGTAGGAACAGATGAGACCCTGACCCCTGTGCTAGCAGGTCCAGCTGAAACACCCTGGAGTGGAACCGGCCGAACTGTAGTGCCTCGAAAGCTGCTACCATCTTCCCCAAAAGACGCAGACAAAGAAGCAGGGACACCTTCCTGGTACTGAGGACCTGCTGCACTAACAACCGGATATCCCGGGCCTTGTCTATTGGAAGAAAAACCCTTTGTGAGGCCGTATTCACGATCATCTCGGACCGATTGAGATTTGATTTTTTTGAAGTAGATTATCCAACCGAGTTGGATTAGGGTCTGATATGTCAGTAAGGCCTGATTTGATAGAAGAGATACCGATGGAGCCTTGAGTAACAAGTCGTCCAAATAAGGGATTATGTTCACTCCTGATGACCGAAGGAGAGTGATCATGACTGACATGAGTTTGGTGAAGACGCGGGGAGCCAAGGATAACCCGAACGGCAATGCCCGAAACTGATAATGATCCTTCAATATGGCGAAACGCAGAAAAGCCTGGTGAGGTTCCCAAATGGGAACATGGAGATAGGCATCCTTGATATCCAGGGATAAAAGGAACTCCCCTGGTTCCAAGCTCGCTATGACTGACTGCAGAGACTCCATTTTGAAGCGATAAATCTTGAGATACAGGTTCAAAGACTTGAGGTTTAAGATGGGCCTGACCGAGCCATCTGGTTTTGGTACTACAAACAGGTTCGAGTAAAATCCCAAACCTCTCTGATGCTCCGGAACCGTAACTAGTACAGATGATACTACTAGAGACTGGATAGCCTCCTGTAAAACCTTGGCCTTGCTTGCAGGCATTGGCAGACTTGTGGTGAAGAACCGAGGTGGAGGGGGAACCTCGAAGTCTATTCGGTACCCCAGGGAAATTAGTCTGCGGATCCACGGTTCTGTAGAGGTATGGTTCCAAACCTGTTGAAAGTTTTGCAGGTGGGCTCCCACTGCAGGAGGTCCCAGGTGGGACGGAAGACCGTCATGCCACCTGCTTTTCCGCTGGTTTAGGCTCTGGTCTACGTGCAACAGGGTGTGGACGACCTCTACCCCTGCCACCTCTATGTTGCGTGGGAGCACCTCTGGCTCTACCATGACAGGAATGTGGCGCACGAAAGGAATGAAACGAAGGTCCATTGTAAGATCTTCTGGGAGCTGGAGCAACCGACGGGAGGAAGGAAGACTTATCCCCCGTGGCCTGGGATATCCATTTGTCCAGTTCCGGGCCAAACAGCATATCGCCAGTGAAAGGTAAACCCTCCACCGCACGCTTGGATTCTGCGTCCGCTTGCCAAGCGCGCAACCAGAGGGCTCTGCGGCCCGAAATAGCAGAAGCAGATATGCGAGCACTAATCTGACTGATATCTTTCGAAGCTTCTCCCAGGTAAACTGCAGACTCACGGATGTGTTCTGCTAGTAGACGTAACTGCTCTGGAGGTACCAGAGTCCAAACCGGTAATCAACTGGTCAGCCCAGCCAACCACTGCCTTGTTAACCCAAGCGGTAACAAGGGTGAGTCTAAGTTGAGCACCCGCTGCAGTATAAATTGATTTTAGCGTGTCTCCAACTTACGATCCGAAGGATCCTTTAGTACTGTAGCTCCCGGTACTGGGAGTGCTGCTTTCTTAGAGAGACGGGAGACGGACGCATCTACTGGAGGGGGTGTTTCCCACTTTTCCGTCATGGATGATGGAAAAGGATAGCTAGACGGAAACCGGCGCGGAATTTGGAACCGTTTATCCGGTTGCTTCCAGGCCGCTGAGAGCTGCTGTGAGAACAGAAAAACCACAGAGCTCTTTGGTTGTTCATGAAATAATTCACACTCCTGGGATGCAGGTATTACATCCTCAGGTAGATTCAGAACTTTTCTGACCGCCAAAATTAGAGATTCCAGCCCCGGGAGAAGTGTACTCTAATTCTTGAGGGGAAGCGTCCTGTAATGCTTCCTCCAATTCCCCCTCTGCTGTTTCCTCCGTAGCGAGAAATTCTTCGTCCGACTCTTCTGATTGGAGAACAGTCGCCAGAGTTCGCTTTTGTGTCAGTCTTTGGTAGGAGGTGCAGGGTGCAGGCACCACTGTACCCATAACCTGTACCAGGGTGTCTAGAGACTTGGTTAGCCCCACCACCCAGGTAGGTTGAGACTTACGTGCCTCAGCTAACTCAGACGTTAAATCCGTCATTACTCCTACCATGTCAGCGGCCCATTTGGGAGCAGGTGTGGCCATAATAGCCATAGGTGGATCTATTGCTATACAAGCATCACATAACGTGGACCCAGCAGCATGCGGCTTGGATAGTTTGTTACACTTCGAACAGACAAACATCTTTTGAGCCGCTTTTGTTCTGTTTGACATGGATACACACAGTCACCCAGACACAGAGGGACAGAAGTGAAAATAGAAATAAAACAGAAGGCTGGTTTGGGACACAGAGGAAGAGGCACTCCCCACTCTTTCCCACAGATTAGATTCCCTGCCAAACACCCCAGTGTTACTCACAACCTCTTGTCAGGGATGTAGTCAGGAGAATCAGCCTTCTGTATATACTGCATACGACCTGCAGTGGAGAGATGCAGTCTTTAAAACACGTTAAACACGGCAACCACGCTGTGCACACAGCTGCTGCCGCGTTATCTAGACAGGGAGCCGCTGTATTGAGAGAGGAAGCCAGCGCTGTTAGGCTCCGCCCCCTTTCTTTATGCCCTAAGGGCTTGAAAATGGCTGCCCCCGCTGCCGGATCATCTCCCCCCCTGTGCAAGCCCCGCTGAGTAGGAGCCACTAGCCGCGCTCATCAGCGGGGAGAGGGGAGATAGATGTAATTAATGAGCAGCGCTATCACGCTCTCTGAAGCCAGCACTGGCCGCAGGACAGGAGACGGGGGATGTGCATGTGATTCATACTCACTGCGCTCCCTCTCCGGACGGCTCCTCTGAACAGCACTCTCATGAAGGCAGCTCTGTGTGTGTGCTGTATTAAGGAGCTGTCAGATGCTTTTGGTTAAGCACTGTACACTCCTTCCTGTAACCCAGGAGGTTAAAAGGGTGCCAGTAACCCGGACCCCACCTTTAGAGAGGTGGCGAAAAAATATGTAAAAGATGCTTAAAATAAGAAAGAAAAACTAAAATGAAAATATATGAAATAAAAGAAATAAATTATGTGCTTGCTGGAGCACAGCAGGTTGTGACCAGCTCCAAGGGCACATTTTCTAAACTGAGGGCTGGTGGAGCATAGAGGGGGAGGAGCTTCACACTTCTAAATTTTAAAGTGCCGGCTCCAGCTATCCACGCCTCTATACCCCAGCGTAAGCACCTCCAGTGTCCCCTAGTGGATGAAAGAGAAATATATATTACTAAGCACTACTTTGCTGCTAGTATATAAATGGTCAGTACTAAGCCACTTGAAGTAATAATGTCCTGTATTAAGGTATATCAGCTGTATGCTCTAGATCAGGGGTGTCAAACTCACGGCTCTCCAGCTGTTGTGGGACTACATATCCTAGCACGCCCTGCCACAGTTTTAGCATGCCCTAAAAGAAAACGTTGGCAATGCATGCGGAGATGTGTAGTTTCACTGCAGATGGAGGGCTATGGGTTTGACACCCCTGCTCTAGATTGTAAGCTTTCAAGATCAGGGCCCTCCTCCCTCATGTGATTTTCCTTTCCTCACTTATCCCATCATCTACTCCCCACTGCCAACAATGGCAATGTACTTCTGGGCCCAACCAGCGCTGATTTTGTTGGTATTATAACGACATGTGCAGCAGTGGTTATATAGCTTGCAACCTATGTCCCTCAATGTTTTTTACTGTAGGTATTTTTCACTTTTACATTTTGTTTGCACTGTTTCTGTACTATGTAAGGCTCTGTAGATCCCTTGTGGCACCACATAAATAAAGGACAATCAGAATAGTGCCCAATAGAATGCCATCAATAACAGTAATGTCCATTAATAAGCAATCAGTGACAGTAGGACTCAACTGCTGCATACACACTGTACAACCTGCACAACCAAAGATATCGTTGATAGATATTCGTCCAACTTTCTGTAGTGCAGAGCAAACGATTTTGGGTGTACACACTGATAGATACCTATGATAGTTATCAAAAGGTGGTACACACAGTATGATATTTCTGAACAATATGAACGTTAATGATATCGTTCAACAATAAATCATTCATTTTTATGCACTGAACGACCAACAATGCGAGTTCTCGCATGGGCAATAACGATATCTATGGTCGTCCGTACATGCAGGCCAACTTGGACGATTTCATTACGATTTGCATGTTCAGATATGTGGCAGGATGACTTCACTGAAAGTTATCTATCATAGATATCTATCAGTGTGTACACCCAATATCGTTTGTCCTGCACTTCAGAAAGTTCAAGGGAAATCGTTCAGCAATAACGGTGGTTGCGCAGATCGTACTGTGGGCCTAAGTCAGACCCGGACACTATTTGCGGCCAGTCGCTCTCAAAAAGGGGCCGGATATTTAAATTGTGCGCTCGCTCTTTGCGGTGTGAGGACACCTCTATGTCTGTGCAAGTATCCGCTAAATGCGCTCGCTATTTTTTCAAGACGCCCCTTTGCCGTTCGCAAATCACGTCATCTCCTGTTTTTATTAGATTAATCGGGAACATCGAACGGCATCTGAACTGCTCGCAGCGCTTAAGGTAGGAATTACTTCCCGTAATCTCTGCGAGCAGTTCAGGCTAAAAGACAACCAAGTGACGTGATCGATGACGCTCCTTTGCTAATTATGCAATCCCATTAAACGCCGTTTTGACCGTTGGGCACACCTGCGTTCGCACAACCACTCCCCCGTTTTCAAGCACCTTCCCCTGTTACCACCCACAAACGGCACTGTCACTCAAAATAGCAGCCCCTCTGTGTTTTACGAGCGCGCGATTTCCGACCGTAATGACTGGTTTGCGAACCATACGCATGCGCAGTTGTGCGACCATCACTCATAGCGAGCGTGCGTACGCTTACGAGCGGGTCTGAATCAGGCCCTGTGTGTACCCAGCAAATAGCTGCATACACACGGTACGATCTGTATCGCAAATGAATTGAAAGACATCTTTTAAAAATATCTTTCAGTAAAGTCATCCTGCCACATCTCTCAACAGGCAAAGTTGACAATATTGTGCACATTGGCCTGCATGTACAGACGATCATAGATATCGTTATCATTCATGCGGGAACGTGCATCGTTGGTCGTTCACTGCATAAATATATTGTTGAACGATATCGTTATCGTTCTGTGTGTATGCAGCTTATTATAGATATTTCAGTGAAGTCATGTCTTTACGGCCAAATCTTGACAAAATTGTCCAAGTTGGCCTGCATGTACGGTCGACAATAGATATCGTTATCGTTCATGCGGGAAGGAACGCGCATAATTTGACGACCGTTCACTGCATAAAAATGAACAATATCAACAATTTATCGGTGAACGTTATCGTTCGGGAAAATCGTCCCGTGTATATGTAGCATTACTGTTAAGCTGCATACACACAGGGGGTCATTCAGACCCGCTCGTGAGCGGCAGTACGCTCGCAAGCGGGTCGATGTTTCCCCACTGCGCACGCGCACGACGGTGGGAGCTCAGTCGTGCGCATGCGCGAGACTCGGCGAGCGAAGGGCTCTCCATCGCTCCGGGTCTCGCACCAAAGGGGGCGTGCTGTCGATGTTGATTGACAGCACACCCCCTTAGGTGGGCTTGCCTTCCAGACGGAGGCGTTCCCATGGGAACGCCTACCGTCTGAAGCCGGCCCCACTGACATCATTAGTGATGTCAGTGGCAGTGATTTTGGCTCTGATAGAGCCAAAATCACTCCAGGGCTTGCGGCAACGAGACCCTACCGCAGGGTCTCCGTCGCAAGCCCGATGGCCGCGATGGTCAAGACCATCGCGACCATCATCATGGACGCTCGCATATGCTGTGGGTGGTCACCCACAGCTATGCGAGCGTCCAAGAGGCCGCTCCATTTTCAGGGAGGAGGGCCCTGATTCAGAGCGAGCGCTCTGGTTAGAGCATTCAGCTCTGAATCAGGCCCACAGTACGATCTGTACCACCAACGACTTCAAACATCCAGCACATGCACCAAACCCCAAACTGCTATAACGGCCCACGATCAACGATCGCGGGTCCCTATAGTAACCAGGCTAATCTGGTCGATATCGACCAGGTTGGCTTGTGTGCAAGGGTAATGGTCGATATCCACAATCCGTGCCCACGCATCGACCATCGTTTGGGGGTTGGAAGGGCCAAAAACAGGACGATATGATCGATATCGTTAAAATCGTCCTTTTATATCTAACCATGTGTACGCACCATTTCAAGGAGATATTTGAAAGATATCTATCAGTGAAGTCATCCTGCCACATCTCTGAACAGGTAAAGTTGACAATATCGTGCAAATTGGGCTGCATGTACGAACAATCATAGATATCTTTATCGTTAATGCGGGAACGCGCATTGTTGGTCGTTCACTGCATAGAAATTAATGATAATATGAGATATGGTAAGAACTTACCTTTGTTATCTCTATGTCTACGAAGTCCATAGGGTTCCACAGGATACCTTGGGGTATAGGTGATGACATCAGGCATTGGGCACCATAGAGTTTTCAGCTTCCGAGGATGCACTAGGGTCACCCTCCTATACCCCGCCGCCGAGCCAAGGCATCTCAGTTACGTACCAAGCCATAGGCCAGAGGAGGAGAAGGGAGAGAAAAAAGATTTGGACACACACAAGAATCACATTCTCACCAGAGGGAGACGGAAAAACCGGTGACCAGAGTAAAGCCCATCTGCAGCACAGGTGCGACAGGGCGGGAGTCCTGTGGAACCCTATGGACTTTCTAAGAAATAGAGATAACAAAGGTAAGTTCTTACCATATCTCATATTTTCTACATCAGGATCCATAGGGTATCCACAGGATACCTTGGGGATGTCCCAAAGAAGTATCCTTCAAGGGTGGGGACGCTCCTGTGCTGAAAGGAGAATCCGCCGCCCAAAGGAAGCATCCTGAGAGGCAAAGGTGTCAAACGCATAATACCTCACAAAGGCATGGACAGAGGACCACATGGCAGCCTTGCAGACCTGGACTGCAGAGGCATCACGTCGAGCTGCCCACGAAGGACCCACAGACCTAGTGGAATGAGCCCTCACAGAGGATGGAACCGGAAGGCCTTTATGAAGATAAGCTTCAGAAATTGCCATACGAATCCAACCTGCCAAAGTTTGCTTTGAAGCAGGCCAACCCTTTTTATGGAAGCCATAGAGGACAAACAAGGCGTCCGACTTCCTAAACAAAGAAGTGCGGTCAACATAAATCCTTAAGGCCCGCACAATGTCCAAAGTGGCCTCACACACTGAAAGATCAGGTGAGTTAAAAGCCGGCACAACGATTTCCTCGTTGATATGGAAACGTGAAACAACTTTGGGAAGAAATTCAGGACGAGTGCGCAGCACTGCCCTGTTCCTATGAAAAATCAGGAAAGGGGGTCTACAGGAGAGAGCCCATAAGTCAGAAACACGTCTGGCCGAAGCAATGGCCAAAAGGAAAATTGGTTTAGCTGTCAGCCATTTAAGGTCCACTGAGCCCAGTGGTTCAAACTGCGGTCCCTGGAGAGCCCTCAGGACCACAGCTAAATCCCAAGGCGCCACCGGTGGAACAAAATTCGAAGAACACCTTGCATAAAGGTGCGCACATCAGGGATTGCAGCCTACGATGGAACCAGACTGACAGGGCAGACACCTGCACCTTCAGAGAAGCAAAGCGAAGCCCATGGTCTAGTCCCGCCTGTAGGAAAGCTGTAGGAAAGCTAACACTCTAGACAGACGGAACTCCCGAGGGGCGAAACCTCTCGGTCGACACCACTGGAAGAACGTATGCCACACACGATGGTATATCCTTGCAGAAGATGGTTTCCCGAGCTCTTAGCATAGTTTGCACTACAGAGCTGGAAAACCCCCTGGACCTTAACATGGCCGTCTCAACAGCCACGCCGTCAGACAGCCGAGTCAGGTCGGGTGAAGACAAGGACCCTGTGACAGCAGGTCCGGTCGTAGCGGCAACCACAGAGGAATGTCCACGGACAGACTCTGAAGGTCTGAGAACCAGTGCCGCCTGGACCACGCGGGAGCTATCAACAGGAGCGTCCCTCCTTCCTAGGCAGCAGACGCTAGCAGAAGTCACAAACAATGCAAAGAAATTAATCCCTGCACTGTCAGCGCTGATCCTCAACTATGCAGACACAGAGCCTGGTAGGACACAGCGCTGCATACACAGACCTGTTTAAACGGAGGAGAGGTATGCCGGGGGACCCAGACTGCGATGCTACCGATCAGCAGCGTTCACCATGCTTCTGCAAAGATGGCCACCGAGAAGCAGAGAGGAGGCCAGCCTGGGGGAGGAGCGCTGCCACAGGGCCAATCGGCAGGTGCAGAGAGGGCTGTGTGCAGCGGGGGAGGCGCCGGCTATGTACAGGGAAGGCGCGCTCCCCTGGCATGCAATTAACCCCTGGGACGCCGCAGCGCTACCGCTCAGCTGCGTTCCGCAGTCCCAGGGGGTAGTGGAAGCGCAGGTTGGTTACCTGGCTCCACGTCGCTGCAGCCAGTCCCCAGGGAGCCCCCTGCCTGGGGACTTTGGACCATGTGTTCAGCAGGGACCCACCGCGGGACCCCGCTCCTTACCTGCTGCCCCCTTGAATCCGGCCATGGTCCAAAACATCTGGGGTCACCGCTAGCTGTGACCCCAGATGCATACCTGCATCCCCGGATCAGTACCGGTGTTCTGGTACCGGCGGGGGTGTAGGGAAGACAGCATGGACGTCAGTAGTGACTGTACATGCTGTACTTCCAGATGGGTAGCCACAGCTGCCGCGAAGAAAACTTCAGGGGCTATCCTTAGCCCCCCTCTAAACAGGTGCTCCGACTCCGAGCCGGGCACCAACGAAACTGAGATGCCTTAGCTCGGGGGCGGGGTATAGGAGGGGGGACCCTAGTGCATCCTGGGAGGCTGAAAACTTAACTCTATGGTGCCCGATGCCTGACGTCATCACCTATACCCCAAGGTATCCTGTGGATACCCTATGGACCCGGATGTAGAAATATCGTTGAACGATATCGTCATCGTTCATAGATAGCATCCCGTGTGTACGCACCTTTAGTTTATTAGTAAGCATTACTATTGCTAGTGGCTTATATTGCCCAGAAATATGCAAGAAGTAAAATGAATACTCGTATTAAAGATACTGCCAACATATTGGACACAACTTCTGGACTTCACTGTACCCTAATATATATATACACGACAAATTATTACTAACCACTACTACTAGTGGTGTTTTTTTACAGGTATGGACATCGGAAGCCTGCCATCAAATAATGGACGAGTTACCACCAGCAAAACTTTTCATGCGCTGGTAACTAACCATTGCATCAAAAGAATTTGATGAAAAAAAAACACTGTGGGGTCATTCCATGCCAAATCATCACAACCTGACCGTCTCAGATTTTCATGAAATGTGGAAGGATGATAAAGTAACTTTCATATGTAAAATTTTATCTCTCAGTGATACAAGGTGTTCATGCAGCAGAGTTGCAAAGATGACAAAAATGTAAAATTTATGCTTGCAAGGACAATTAAAACAAATCATAACTTTGGCCCTCATTCAGAGCCACTCGCTATTTGCGGTCGTTCGTTCTAAAACAAGGGGTGGCTATTCAAATGAACCGTTCGCTGTTTGCGGTCTGTTCACGCCTCTATGTCTGAACGAGCGAACAAAACTTGCGTTCGTTTTTTTGAAAAATACGCCCCCTGGCCGCTCGCATCCTACGTCATGTCCGCTATTTATTAGATTAATCGAGTACATCGACAAGGGTATGAACTGCTCGCTATTCTTGGGGTTGGTGTTTGCTACCACAATTTTGCGAGCAGTTCTGGCTATAAAATAACCCAGTGACGTGGTCAATGACGCTGCTGTTTTAAATATGCACACCCATAAAACGCCCGTTTTGACCTTTAAGCACGCCTGCGTTCTGATTTCCACTCCCCATTTTCAAGCACCTTCCCCTGTTACCACCCACATACGCCTCTTTCTGTCACTCAAAATAGCAGGCATTCGCTCTTTTGCGAGCACATGAATTTCGGCCGCACTGACTGGTTAGCGCATGCGTATAACGATCCGTACGCATGCGCAGTTGGGCTAACATCGCTCGGAACGAACGAGCGGCCGCTTACGAGCGGCTCTGAATCAGGCCCTTTGCTTCTAATTGTGGTAGAACTTTCGTGTTGGTCTTGTATTGAAGCTAAGGGATCATAGTTTTCATAAAAAATTGTTTTATATTTAAATATTGACTTTTACATTTCAAGGTTACAGTATGTGTCCTTTGATCTTGAATATCTAAAAAAAAAAGTTTATGCACAAAAACAAAAAATTAAGTATGTTATACACTTAAATACAATCTCTCTTTGCTAGAAGTTTCATTTTGGAAAGCCTTTGGGAACAGGAGTAAAAAAAAATATAAATACAGCAGTTGAACCCTTCTTGCACTAACCATGCAACTGGCAAGTTCAGACTTGTCTGGTGTCTCTCTCTGTTCTAGGGATGGCCATTGGTGGTTTTCCATCAATGGTCAACACCGAAGGCACCATCAGTGATAACCATCGATGGTACAATAACAATCTATGGTGAACCATCAATGGTTTTCACCACTGCTGCCAGGTGTCTGGCAAGCCGCGGCCTAATCAAAAAACAGGGTTCGGGGCTTAGGTGGCAGGGAGAAGCACAAAAAAAACCCCATCTGGTTTCACATTGCCATCGATGGCAGAAAATAATTGGCTCTCTTCCATCAATTGCAAAACCATTGAACTTCGGCAGTAAATCATCAATATTTGTAAACTATTGATGGTCGATGGCCATCCCTACTGTGCTCTTCTCTGGCTCATACTTGCCTACTTTTAAAAAAGCATTTCAGGGAGATTGTGAAAGCAGCACCCGTGAGCGCGGCGGTACAGTGGACGTGTACTGCTACATCTGAGAGGCGTGTTATAAAATTGATTTACCGTATATACTGGAGTATAAGTCGACCCGAATATAAGCCGAGATACCTAATTTTACCCAAAAAAACTGGGAAAACTTATTGACTCGAGTATAAGCCTAGGGTGGGAAATGCAGCAGCTGGTAGTGCCCTCAATAGTAATCCCCCCTGGTACTGCCCCCTGTAATAATCCCCCCTGGTAGTGCCCCCAGTAATAATCCCCCCTGGTAGTGCCCCCAGAAGTAATTCCCCCTGGTAGTGCCCCCAGTAGTAATCCCCCCTGGTAGTGCCCCCAGAAGTAATTCCCCCCTGGTAGTGCCCCCAGTAGTAATCCCCCCCCTGGTAGTGCCCCCAGAAGTAATTCCCCCCTGGTAGTGCCCCCAGTAGTAATCCCCCCCCTGGTAGTGCCCCCAGAAGTAATTCCCCCCTGGTAGTGCCCCCAGTAGTAATCCCCCCCCTGGTAGTGCCCCCAGAAGTAATTCCCCCCTGGTAGTGCCCCCAGTAGTAATCGCCCCCCTGGTAGTGCCCCCAGAAGTAATTCCCCCCTGGTAGTGCCCCCAGTAGTAATCCCCCCTGGTAGTGCCCCCAGAAGTAATCCCCCCCCTGGTAGTGCCCCCAGAAGTAATTCCCCCCTGGTAGTGCCCCCAGTAGTAATCCCCCCCTGGTAGTGCCCCCAGAAGTAATTCCCCCCTGGTAGTGCCCCCAGTAGTAATCCCCCCCCTGGTAGTGCCCCCAGAAGTAATTCCCCCCTGGTAGTGCCCCCAGTAGTAATCGCCCCCCTGGTAGTGCCCCCAGAAGTAATTCCCCCCTGGTAGTGCCCCCAGTAGTAATCCCCCCCCTGGTAGTGCCCCCAGAAGTAATTCCCCCCTGGTAGTGCCCCCAGTAGTAATTCCCCCCTGGTAGTGCCCCCAGTAGTAATCCCCCCCCTGGTAGTGCCCCCAGAAGTAATTCCCCCCTGGTAGTGCCCCCAGTAGTAATTCCCCCCCTGGTAGTGCCCCCAGAAGTAATTCCCCCTGGTAGTGCCCCCAGTAGTAATCCCCCCCCTGGTAGTGCCCCCAGTAGTAATCCCCCCCCTGGTAGTGCCCCCAGTAGTAATCCCCCCCTGGTAGTGCCCCCAGAAGTAATCCCCCCCCCCCCTGGTAGTGCCCCCAGAAGTAATCCCCCCCCCCTGGTAGTGCCCCCAGAAGTAATCCCCCCCCTGGTAGTGCACCCAGAAGTAATCCCCCCTGGTAGTGCCCCCAGTAGTCCTAATAAAAAAAAATAAAAAACACTTACCTGAAACCCCGCTCCTGGTCCCGCCGCTGCTATCAGATTCTCCGGCCGCTTTGCATTATGGGAGAGACGTCGTCATGACGTCTCCCCCATTACCCACTGCGGGAGCCGGAAGATGGCTCCCGCAGTGGGAGCAGCAGCAGCCGCAGGCTCTGGCGGCTGTGTGTTTGGCAGGGTGTAGTGCTGACCGAACTCCGTCTGGTCAGCGCTACACACGCGGTGTCACAGAGACAGCGTCTGCACTGCGGGCCGCATGGTATGCTACTCAGCTGCGTACCATGCGGGCATGACTCGAGTATAAGCCGAGGGGGTGCTTTTTCAGTTTTTCAGCACAAAAAATGTGCTGAAAAACTCGGCTTACACTCGAGTATATACGGTACATCCAAATGTAAATGAGCCACAAAGCAGTTAGCAAAATCTACGTGTTGATGAAAACACACTGATACTTTTCAGATAACGGTATGTATTTTGCTGTACATACCAGTGTGCATTACTGATGCTGCAAGTGCATAATAACAGCATCAGAGACCTATTACTATACAGCGAATGCTTCCAATAAATAGCAGATTTAATAACACCACCATATTGAACATTGTGGTTCAAATTTATATATTTCTTTTTTTATGTAAATTTAAAAGAATAAAAGAGCCCATTTATTAATGATCGCATTTGCAATGCGATCTAGGCATGACATTACCGCACATGACGGCATTGCAATATGTGATCATACCGATGCAATGTATCAACCGGCCCATGCAGGGACAGGAGCTGCAAAAGGAGCCCGCCCCTGCGATGTGCCCGGTGTGCTGCTAGGTCTACTGCGCATGCGCAGTCCCGCTACCTGCACATACGCGCGTATTATTGCCGAACCCTCTGCCGGTTAATTATGCCACGTGTAGCCCATGGGCTACAGCGGCTAACGTCATCTTCAGATGCGGGGACCAATCTCCAGAATGCTTCGCAATCCGTAAATTGGAAAATCTGGCAGCATCGCATCCCTCATAGTAACCTATGGAGGCTGCGGATGCCAGCGGGAATGGAGGGATTGCAGCAGGTTTCAGAGATAGCTGCTGCGGTCCCTTTGTCATACATCTGGGGGAAGCTCAATATTTGCGGTTCACCACCGCAAATATAGAATGATAAATGGGCCCTAAATAAATTGTTGGACTTTTAAGGCTTTCAATATCCAGGAAGTTGTCCATCACTGGCCACGCAAACACTTTCCACTAGGTGACCTGAAAGACTGAACGTCTAGCGTTCAGACCTTCAGGTCGCCAAGGTGAAGTGCCCGCACTGAACGTCATTCAGACTCCTTTGGTCCGACCTCCTATCTCTATACATGCTGAACCTTACGAACGTCGTCAGGTTGCCTGAACCTTACGAACGCCGTCAGGTTGCAGGGCATGTTCAGTAGATAGTCGGGGTCGGCAAGGACCCAGCGTGCACTCGCATCGCTGGTCCTTGACGACTAACCATTACACGACTTTGTGAACAATGCGACCAAAACCTCCTAGTTTACAAAGTCGTGTAATGGATACGCCCCTTAAGGAGCCAAGCGAGGCAAAGATTCCTACATAGGACGTGCGAGGAGGCCAATTACAGAGTAATGTGGGAATCAGGTATCCAGGGACCATAACGGGATATTTCCTATGTATATACACCTACAATTATTCTCCATGCCTTTACATACAAATAAACAAAAAACACATACTCTGGGAATTGTTTCCATGTTTGCACCATGTTACACCCAAAACATATTTATATCGTATAGCCTAGTGATTATATATCGTATATACAAGATGTAGGCAGGCACATTATACGTACTGTAACCGAGGAGCACCCAGGCACACATAGGCAGCACACATAGAGAGAGGCCCCGTATGCGACCTGCCCCGTTACCCCGGCCTGGGGTGTGCGGGTGATCCAGGGCCAGGCCTAGCAGAGGCCTGCTCACATGTCCCCCCACTCACCGCTTCACCACACCGGTCTTGATCTTAATCTGCCTGACTCGCGGGTCCGCCATTTTACCGAAGCTTCCTCACACACAGGGACGGACAGGGCGAGCTGAATAACAGCCGGTTACTGTGGATACAGTAGTGATGGGGCTGGGACGGGGGAGGCGGCGAGACTGCACATGCGCGGTGTCCGTTTCTGTGTCGCACGTTGGAGCCGTCATGTGTCTGACTCTGTATAATGTGACAGTAGTGTCAGTCTCCTGCCTGCCAGAGGCTGCTAGGGTGCGGGTACAGGCTGACAGAGCCACAGTAGATGGATACCAGCAAGTCGCCTTCTTACTGGTGTATCTATTGCACTCACGTTTGTTTTGGAACTAGCTGTATCTTAGCTGTGTCTATGGGCCTGATTCCGAGGTGGACACAGTGTTGATGTTTGCGTAGTTGAGCAATTTTATTACATACTGCACATGCGTATGAGTCGCACGGCGCGTGGGCCAAGTTTTATTACCGATGGTGGTCGCGGTGTGATTGTCAAACGGAGCGTTTGTAGGAGGTAATGGAGGGGTGACGACTCAAATGCAGGAGTGCCGCAACTGTTTCAGGGTGCGCGCCTGTGACTGCAAATTCGTACGCAGTGACTAAGGCTCCGACAGCTTACTGCCGACGGACATTGTGAACGACCATAGGGTTGCTCAGATCATTGATGTGTGAGAGATAGTTATGGGGCATATCCATTACACGATGAATGAACAACACTGTAATCGTTCATTAAACTTTGCAGTGGATATTGTGCCCACACTGAACGATATATCGTTCAGTGCAGGCACCCTCCCTCATCCCCGAACCTGCACACCCTGACGATATCGGCAGGTTGGGGAGTATGTTCAGACGATGACAGATGCCGACAACGACCAGCAGGAGCACGCATTACTGGTCGTTGCCGGCATATTCACTGCACGATGAATGTACGATGTCATCGTTCAATCGTCCATTTATAGTGTGTAGTGGATATGTGCCTTTAGTCTTTGTACACAAGCTGCCAGACTTGGGACGCCGCTAATCCCAACGGCTGCGACACTTGCATCAGGCCCAGCATCACAAATGCATACTTGCAGACTTTCTGTCTGGGCTCAGCCAGGTCGGTTCGGCAGGGGTTAGCGGGCCTGATTAAGCAATTGCATCCTCATGGCACTGATACACAATGACGTGATTACCAGCATTGTGAAGAGGGGGATGAATTGCATCATCGGCCATCCAAACCGCTTACTTCACTCAGACTTGCCCACTCTTCTGGGCGACTGGGAATGCTACCCAATTTTCAGGTGTAGACAAATATGTTGAGCACACTATAGTGCCCCCAGTTTACGTTATGCCACATAGTTCACATGCCACAGTGACTCCCATTCAGGTGATGTTGCTATGTGTGGGGGCTCTTGGGGAACACCCTGTCCACCGTATTGTTAATATGGCACTGGTCCCGGGCTGTGTTACTAATGTCAGCGGGTTTTTTTTACCACTAAATGGGCGTTTTTTGGTGGTAACTGATTGGCAACAGTGGTGGAGCGTATAATGCGATTAATGCAGAATCGCGTCATCGTGGCCTCCGCTCCTTGCTCCAGAATGCCGGGGCAATCTCGGCAATGTGTAGGGAGGGCAGGGCGGTGATGACTCAATCGCGTGGTCACATCCCATTCTGTGACACGTCCCTCGCCACGTCCTCCCCGCCATGCCGACCTGGTTTGCCCCTCCCAGAGAGGGCAGACAGAATGTTGGCAAGTATTTGAGTAGTGTGTACGCCCGTTCCATCTTTAACGATATTCATTGTATAGTCCCTTTTGCTGTTCTGCACAGCAGATGGGACGATGCAATGAACAATGCGGTGCTGTTACATGCTTTGGATCATGTAGTGTATATGTCGCACGCAATGTATCGTTACATAGCATCGCACCAATGCTGGGTACAGCTGGGATCTGGTGGCTTAGATGCCGCAGCATAGGAGCAGCCAATTAGTTAAAGTTAAGGAAAAAAAATGTGTGCCAGACCAGGCTGAAAGGACTGGGACTGGTTATTACTTTTTTTTTGGGGGGGGGGGGGGGGGGGGGGCTTTTTTTGCCTCTGAACTCTAGAATTGTCAGAACTTCCCAAGAACTTAACAAAATATATAATTAACAGAATGCTGATTGTTCCTCACACGCAACATTGGCTCCCACATTGAGCTAGAGGTTAGAGTCATCGCTAGACTTTTAAACCTGATTGATGTGGTGTATAGATTTTGAAAAGTGCGGGGACAGCACAAGGCGCTCAAGGCTCTTGTTTTGGCTTTGCACACGAGCAATATATGAGAAAATAATTTAGGAACTTCAGCAGGGTGACACTTGAAATGGCCTCCTCGTCTCGTCATTGTGCCATTTCATGAAGATCAAGGTCTTTGCATGATATAGGACTGATTGTGGCCAGCTACTGTATCTGGTCCTTCCTTGATGGGTTCCAAAATAAACAGGAATCTCAGCAACATAGAGGAGTTACTCCAATAAAGGGTGCCCTATGAGTCAGGTAAGGGGAAGCAAGGGAGGTTATTTTCCAAAATAAAAAAGATAGCATTAAGCTGGGTACACACGGTACAATCTGCACAACCAACGATATCGCTGAACGATTTCCCTTGAACTTTTCTGTAGTGCAGAACAAACGAAATTGGGTGTACACACTGATAGATGTCTAAGATAGATCTCTTTCAGTGAAGTCATCCTGCAACATCTCTGACCATGCAAATCGTGATGAAATCGTCCAAGTTGGCCTGCATGTACGTACGACCATAGATATCGCTATCGTCCATGCGGGAATGCGCATCGTTGGCCGTTCGCTGCATAAAAGTATCGTTGAACGTTATCGTTCATATCATTCATAAATATTGTACCATGTGTATGCACCTTTAGCCTTTAAATTGGGGACATCCATTGACAGACGGAAAGCCAGTACATATTCTCAATGCGATACATCAGTAACAGAAGGTAGAGGGGCTGATTAAAATTTGGATGCAACCAATTTCACGTCTGCATCTTTTGTCTTTGTGCTTGTGCCATGATAAAGCTTTTTCCTGGTGTACATCCGTGCATCCGAATGTGTGTGCGAACTAAATCGGGTCGCATACTTGGTGCTACACACGCATGCGCAGAGGAAAAAACTTTGGCCGTTTGCATGACTATAGAAAAAGTTTACGACTGAATCAGGGCCAATATTTTCTCTGGAAGTTACAGTATTATAATTTGCTCAAAGTAACCAAGTCTCTAGCTATCTCCCTATTTTCCGGCTTACCTCCGCTGTATTGTTTTGGGCAGCAGCAGCTACTTACATTGCTGCTGCATCTATAGGAAAATATGCTAATGCCACAGGAGGCGCCTGATGACAAAAAACTGCCACTGCCAGAGCTGCGTCCAAAGGGGTTGGGTACAGGATGCCGGCGCTTGGGATCCCGGCAGTCGAATTCCCAATGCCGGCATCCTGACAGGGTAAGGACACTGACACTTGTCGATCGGTATCCTAAAGGGACACATCCACTAGACGATCTACTCCCTGTTCAATCTCTAAACGATTTTCCCTTGATTTTTTCCCTTGAAATTTTATCTTTCAGTCTGAACGATTTGCAAACTATCTTTAATAGATCAAGTGAAATTGATCTGCATGTTCAGTCAACTGACGAGAAGATCAAACGACCAGCGGGAGCGCGCATCGTTGATCGTTAACAACCAAACACTGCACGATTTATAAACTATTTTTAAACGATTGAACGATAACGACGTCGTTATCGTTCAATCGCCTGCTGAAATCGTGTAGTGGATGCCCCCCTTAAGCCTCCCCCTATCCCTAACCCTAACCTCCCCCCTAGTGCCTAAACTTAACCTCCCCACACCCTAAACCTTACCCTCCCCCCTTAAGGCCTAACCCTAATCCTCTCCCTAGCGCCTAAACCAAACCCTCCCCCTAGTGCTTAACCGTAACCCTCCCCCTAAACCCACTACTTATTTTCGGGATGCTGGTGTCGAGATTCTGGCGCCGGTAATCTAAGCGCCGGCATCCCGCACGCCGGGATCTTTACTGGATCCCATCCGAAGATGCATCGAGAACATCGGGTGCGGCATCAGCCATCTGAGCGAGCCTAAGGCTTCTCAGGATAGCCATCTCAACTCCAAACTTCTCTGAATCAGGGCCCATGTAACTCAATTAGGAATCTTAAATTGGCCAGGCTATATTGGAATATATCAAATATATTATAAACAGTGTTTCCTTTGAACACCTGCTGCATGCGCTCCTCTGATCACTTGTAGGAAATAGTGTAGTGTTTCTGGTTCTAAAAGATTCCAAGTGGAAAGCAGTAAATAAAGTAAAAATCTGCCCCACTGCTAATGCTCTCACTGGTCTGCACGTTCATGACTTAAATGAAACCCCCCATCCTACAATCAAACCATTTTTAATGTGTAAACATTTTTTTGCATTCCAGGCTCCCAGTGCGTTGTGCATGTATGACCCAGCAATGCCAGGTCACCCATGAGCAGATCCGGATTGGAAGGCGCAACGGTAAGTTTCAGCTGCAATGGCAATTGTTTTTATTGTTAAATAGTGGCCATAGAATATTTCTATCACTTTTCTTTTATGTAAACATCAAGTTAGGTGCATCTGCATCTATGTCATCAGACTCCTCCAGATGTACCTTCTACCATCAGCCCCTCCACATGCCTATAGACCCCACCACACGCCCCTTAATGCCATTACATCCCTCTACATGCCCCATGAAATCATCCCATTTCCCTTTGTCACTGGAGCCCTGGCACAACACACTGGCTTTTCTAGTCTGGTTCCTCACTAGAGCGGACTCTACCCATATGTCTTTCCAGTACCACTGTGTGAGTGAGATCCCCACATTATGCAGTGGAGGAGATCATATGATGGGCCCAGCTGCAGCTCCTCCTCTGTTGCCAGAGTAACCTGGATTAGCCTACCACTGCTCCCTGCCAGGAACTAGCCAGCCAAATGCTATGCTGACCCCTGCAGAAATCCAATATCATACCTCCCAACATGACCCTCTCCAGGAGGTCCACAATGCTCTGGTCCTGGACTCCCCTGGTAAGAGCTGGGGCTGCAGCGGAGTTCAAAAATTAAATAGGGGAGTCA
This sequence comes from Taudactylus pleione, assembly GCA_031769625.1. Classification (NCBI taxonomy): domain Eukaryota; kingdom Metazoa; phylum Chordata; class Amphibia; order Anura; family Myobatrachidae; genus Taudactylus; species Taudactylus pleione. The sequence goes on from JAUIMM010000334.1 coordinate 3,486,586, forward strand.
CACCAACTGTCATTTCACACACTGCCAAACATCACTGGCTGGGACTCACTGGCAGCTGGTGTGAGGGCCTGATTCAGAGCCGGACACTCTCACAGAGCGCTTGCTCTGAATCAGGGCCGGCCTTCTGTCTTTTTAGAGCGGCCTCCTGGCCGCTCGCATAGCTGTGGGTGACCACCCACAGCTATAGCGAGTGGCCAGGAAGATGGTCGTGATGGTCAAGACTATCGGGCTTGCGACGAGACCCTTGTGGTAGGGTCTCATTGCCGCAAGCCCTAGAGTGCTTTCGGCTCTAACAGAGCCGAAAGCACTCCCACTGACATCACTTGTGATGTCAGTAGGGCCGGCCCCAGACAGTAGGCGTTCCGTCTGGGCAGCCACACCCCCGGCCCGCCCACCAAAGGGGGCGTGCTGTCACTCAACATCGACAGCACGCCCCCTTTGGTACGAGACCCGGAGAGACGGTTTGCCCGAAGCTATCCGGGTCTCGCGCATGCGCACGATGGAGCCGGCTCTGTCATGCGCACTGGGCCACCATCGACCCGCTTGCGAGCGCATAGCGCTTGCCAGTGGGCGGGTCTGAATCAGGCTCTGACTCCCCTATTTGAATTTTGGACTGTCCTGCAGCCCCACCCCTGGAGCCGCCACCAATCATAAATTACCAGAGAAATCCAGGACAGAGCATTGTGCCCCTCCTGGAGAAGGTCATGTTGGGAGGTATGCAATATATATGTAACCCTGCTAAAATACTGCAGCAGCTTGTGGGCCACATGTGGTCAGCAAGCCGTCTGTTGAATTGGCCTGCATTAAGGCAACTGTGTTTGTAGTAGTTCTGAGATAGTGGTAGCTACTTGGTTGATCCTGCTAGAAGCATATGCTTGTCTCATAGGTTAAGCCATGTATGTATAAACCGGTAAAGTGAAACTGCAGATAGGTGATTCAGCAAGGAATGCAGTTGCTTATACACACGCAATTGGCCAATTGATACGCAGACCCACGGCAGAGTGATTGACAGGAAGTGCTGTTTGCGGGTGGTGACGAGGGGATGGTCGGCCGAATGCAGGCATGCCAGTGCGTTCGCATGCCGTTTCATAAATTATCCACTGTGATACCATACGCAGCCTGAGGGCTCATTGCACTGAAGTAAGCAATTCCCGAGTGAGGTCTGACCTGCCTTAACTGTGCATATGGGTCCGATGTCACTCAATGTTACCGATTGTTTCGCTGTGTTGGCCAAGTATACGGATGTGAGTAAGGGGAAGTGGGCGTCCTGATGTCAGGCTGCGATCGCAATGTGAATGCAAGCATTTACATATCACCGCTGATATTAGCAACTGCGTTGTGTGCGTATAAGCAGAATAGCGATCCGTGCTGAATCAGCGCCTAATCAGTAATGGTTCTGAATCATATGACCCATGGCGGTCTCCATCTCTTTGGGAGTAGTAGTAAGTGGCGGGTCCTTTTTTTCCTGGGGGGGGCACTTCTGCAAGTCATCATGACAAGCCACCATCATCCCAACAGTGTTGTTCAATAACTCCTAAAAGTCTAACTCTTTGGGCCTAATGCAGGGATGGGGAACCTCAGATCCGGGGGACAAATAAGGCCCACGGAGTCATTTGGTCTGGTCCTCGGAGCTTTTCTCTGCTAGCCTCATCTGGCTAGCAGGGTGCCTAGAATGGCACCCTGCAGCCAGAATCTATGCTGCAGTGCCGCCAGGAGCGTCCTTAGGACACTTCAGATGGTCACATTGCTGCCCTTACAGACAGGATGCTCCGGGCATTGCTGTAATCACCGGCAATTGTGGCCCCGCCCTGTGTGACATCACATGGAGGGAGCGTGGCCTACACCGGGCTCACAAATAATGTTATATATAGTAAAATGGCCCTTGGCAGACAGAAAAAAGGTTCCCCACCCCTGGCCTAATGCAATAGTGTGCAGGATTCTGGATGTCCAGAGATATTGATGAGTTAGCAGATCAATTTAAAGCAGTGATGTTTAGTAAGTCAAAATCAACCAAAGCAAACTAGAGTCAGGAGTAAATTTCTCTAGCTGGTACAATTTTGCACCTTGGTAAAACCATGTCGCACTGCAGGGAGGGCCATGTGTAGACAGGTTTAGATTTGGGAGTGGGACGTGTCCTAGCTCAACTCTGCACTAAGGGCCTGATTCAGACCCGCTCGCAAGCGGGTCGATGGCCAGGCAGTGCGCACGCTCCGGGGCTCGCAGCAAAACGGGGCGGCTGTCGATGTTGATCCCCATTTTATAGGCGGGGAGGGGTGGTGGGTGGCCAAACTGAGGCGTTCCCGAAGGAACGCCTGCCGTTTGTGGGCTGCCCTACTGACATCGACATCACTCGTGATGTCAGTAGTGAGCTTCCGGGTCTGTTAGAGCCGGAAGCTCACTGGGGCTTACGGCAGCCGAGACCCTACCGCAAGGGTCTTGTCGCAAGTCCGATGGTCGCGACCATCGTGACCATCACCTGGCCGCTCGCAAAAGCTGTGGTCACCCACAGCTTAGCGAGCAGCCAGGAGGCCGGAAACAAATAAAAAAATGCCCTTCAGACCTGCGAGCTGCCTCCAGCAACGAGCGGGTCTGAATCAGGGCCTAAAGTGCAGAAAAAAAAAATTATAATAATTGGCCCTGCTTGCAACACAACATGGTTTATCCAGGTGCAAATTTGCTCCCTTTCACTGGTTTTGCTCCTAACATGAAATTAATCCCATAGTTGTGTAGAACATTATGGTTTTAGTGTGCAGAAAGTAAAACTTCATACTGAGCACCTTAGACCCAGGACCGCCGGTGTGTGGCGTCCAGTGAGTTACGATATAGAGACTCAATTCTGTAGATTAAATTTCTGTTGAAATGACCTTATTACTGGTCTAAACTCAATGTATCTAACAGAAACAGTAAAAAATTAGTATAAATGAGCAGCTGCTTTAATTGACTTCTGTAGGTGAGTTCAGCTTCTAAGATCACAGCACGCGCTTATTAAACAATTCTGATTCTAATTTTTTGACTATACCCATGACATTTTCCTCGCACTTACTGTCATTAAAAACTTGGCTCTTGAGCTTTTAAATTACTATGAAGGGCTATTCTAAAATGAAGATAGTTAAATAGTACTTTAATATCTTAACATTACCTTCAAAAAATGTAAATTATAAGCAAGAAATCATGTGTGAGACACGCGGATAGGACCCATGCCTCTTTTTAAACAGTTACGTTTTAAAGTTGTCTTAATTGGTCTAATGTATTGCATTGTTCACACTAGGAACATGGATGGCACATAGTCTAAGGAACGTCTTGTGGTGTGCTTAGCATATATTAAACAAGCTTTTCATTAGTATGTTATTCTGCACTAAAAATCATAATTGAGCAAAATGTAGAGGCTGCACTGTACAGACCACAGAGGACACTCATTCATCTCTGCACATAAAATGGCTACTAGGGGTTCTGATTCTGTGTCGCACGTAATGTGGTAGCAATTACGGGCTACTCCAGTGATCGGAAGTCTTAAGCGAATATCCGCCTGTAATCTAAATCATGCACAACTCTGCAGCAGCACTCCTCCAGCCTAATGGCCATCATCACTAGTACTAACAGCACTTACACCTATCCCATTCTTGGTGCAGAAGATTTGATGGAAAATAACATGCACGCAAACCAGAATAGATGGCAACTCTGGCTACATGCCCACAAGATGCTTCTTTTATGTGCACACACCCAGTAATGCCTACTCAGCCCTTGATGAGAAGCGAATGAGATGTCTACGACTCAGAATCATTCGGAGTTGCGTATGACAGTTGCTCCATCCCATTTATTATGGTACTGCTGTAATGGGATCAGTATGCGACAGCAGGTAAGGTGAGTACAAACTAACCTAACCCCCCCCAACTCTAACCTCTTTCCCCCAAGTGCCTAACCCTAACACCCCTCTAAGTCAGGGTTGTCTTAATAGCAGTGTGGGCCCTGGGCGGGCCCCTACCCACCCATTCACGGGAAAAAAATGTAAATGGTCAATTAAATTAAACCCTCCTGCATGCCCATCAGACCTCCCTTACATGCAGAGAGACTCTGTCTGACTGGTCTGAAGCCAGCGGATGAAGTGAAACTGGGACTGAGGTGAGTACTCGTCACCGGGAAAGGGGGATGGGGGAGGGGAGGTTAGATCAGAAAACAGTACACCAGCAACTGGCTTATAAAAATATCACAAATTTACCAAATGGCCGCGGCTGCAGGAGGGCGGGTTAGTGGGCCCCTACAAGCTTCGGGCCCTTGGGCAACTGCCCAACAAGCCCAATGGAAGAGATGGCCCTGCTCTAAGTGCCTAAACCTAACCCCCCTTCCCCACTACCTAAACCTAAGTCTCCCAGGGGATGCCTAACCCTAACCTCCCCCCGGGGGTGCCTAACCCTAACGCCCCCTTCCCCTAGCCTAACCCTAACCTCCCTAACCTCCCGGGGGGGTGCCTAACCCTAAGTCCCCCCCAGCCCCTATCCTAACTCTTCCCCCCCCCCCCCCCCACCCGCGCGGCTGTCCGTCGATCGGTAAGACGGGTGTCGGGCTTCTGGCGTAGGTCTAACGACAGGTGTCGGGATTTCGACGCCTGTCATTAGACACTACCTGGAATTAGACAGTCGGGATGCCGACCTTCGGCATCCCGACTGCCTACTATTGTAATGTCAGTGTTGCAATCTAGTTGCATTATTTCAGTCATATTAGCAATCGGTCAGCAGTGATAAAGTATATTTCCATTTGATTTTTCAAAGGAGAATGTAAAGGATTTGTGTAGGGATGTGAACTTTCATTTTGTCTTTGCATCTTATTCTAACTTACTTTGTCATGGTGAATGCTACTTCTATTATCAGTTAATAACGACACTGGAAAAAAAGACAGGGTGGGCTGCACATTATAATTTAAACATAATAAGAGGCGCTACCATGCTGAGAACTATAGTTCTAATGCAGAAAAAAGGGGGGATGCAGATGCACACTCTTAACACTAAGAATACTAAATATCAAAATATATATAATAAACTATCAATTAACATGGTTTTCTATTGAGATTCTTAGTACATGTTTGGCCAATGATGTTTTCCCACCTACCACGTCACGGTGATCTCATCAGGTGGGTCCCTAACATCCCTAATACTGATAATACATAAGTATGTGTATATTTAAGGTATACTTGAAGGTGTGAGACCCCTTCTCCTGGTCTAGCACTCCTACCTGCCCCAGGTGATTTCAATTAGTATGGGTCCTGTGTATTGCAGTAGACACATGTAATGGGCACTATTATAAGTAAGTCCTAGATACATTTATACAATGCAGCCCCGAGAAGCTGGTGTTATGCGTGCGAATGCGCGGCGCCACCACTGCGCATTCGTCAGGCCTGCCAGATTCATTGAGCAGACACCGGGACTAAGGCCAGCAGCAGAGGCAGCCCCCCTCAGGAAAGAGGGAAGGAGCCACTGCTGGTTATAACTGTTTAGTGGGAATAAAAATGCAAGTGCAAAATGCAAGTCTAACATATGTGCGTTCACCTAATTAGTAATTATATACACTCTGTAGGATGCACTGCTCCTGTCTTCATCTGACAGCCCCATTGTCACTGGGGCTGCTGGACCACAGAAAAATCTAGGGAGCTCAGTCACTGGTCACTCTAAACTGGAGGGGGTAATACGGGCATGATAGGGGGCCGCATGTCCTTTAATCTACTCTGAGGTATGTGGCCGAATTGGTTGGCACAATGTCAACAATAATGTTGACAGTAATTATATCCACTGCACCGGCGTCCTTGAGCTTAGGTGTTCAGTCGCCGGGGGTGGAGGTGAGTGGTGGGCTGAGTATTCTCCCCGCGGTCTGCTAGGGCTTCCGTGCGTGCGTCCTTGTTCCCGTGGTGGCGGGCATGGGCGCAGCCATGTTGATCCGTATCTCCTGACTAGTCTCTCCTAATGGTAGTCACTCAGCTGATCTTCTGATCCAATGACCAACTACCTAAGGGTATTTAGTCTGACTCCGGGAACAGGAAGCTGCTGTTCAACTTTGGTTTTCCAATGGCTGTGATTACTAGCTGTTGCAGCTTTCCAAGTTCCACGTTCTTTCCTACTAGTGTTATACCCTAATGTCTGGATTTGCTCCTAGCTTTATACTATTTATTTACAGTGACTCCTTCAAGTGCTTCTCAGGATCAGACTCTTCCAATTATTTCTTCAGTACTTGTCTCTGTGCTTAAACTCCAGCACTAATCAGCATCTAGTTCTCCTGTGTATATGTCAGCACCTGTCTCTATGCTGAAACTCTAGTTTAACTAATTCAACACCTGTGTATATGATGAAACTCTAGTTACAAATCTCCTGTGCCTGCATCTGAATCACCAGCATGTGTACTTAGTACAGCATCTGTGTACTAATTCCAAATGTCATTCTCCTGTACCTGCGTCTGAATCACCAGCGTGTGTACTCAGTTCAGCTTCTGTGTACTAATTCTAAGTGTCATTCTCCTGTACCGGTGCCTGCATCTGAATCACCAGCGTATGTACTCAGTTCAGCTTCTGTGTCATTCTCCTGTGCCTGCGTCTGGATCACCAGCGTGTGTACTTAGGGCCTGATTCAGACCTGGTCGCAAGCGGTGAGCGCTCGCAACCGGGTCGATGGTGGCCCACAGCGCATGTGCACGACGGAGCCGGCTCCGTCGTGCGCATTTGCGAGACCCGGATAGCGAAGGGCAATCCATCACTCTGGGTCTCGCACCAAAGGGGGCGAGCTATCGATGTTGAGTGACAGCTCGCCCCCTTTGGTGGACGGGCCGGGGGAGTGGCTGCCCAAACGGAGGCGTTCCCGATGGAACTCTTGCCGTTTGGGGGCGGCCCCACTGACATCACGTGGAGAGCTTCCGGCTCTGTTAGAGCCGAAAGCTCTCTGGGGCGTGCGAAGAACAAGACCCTACCACAAGGGTCTCCTTTCAAGCCCGATGGTCGCGATGGTTTTGACCATTGCGACTAACATCATGGTCGCTCGCTATAGCTGTGGGTGGTCACCCACAGCTATGCGAGCGCCAAGAGGCCGCTCCAAAAAAAAAAAACCCGGCCCTGATTCAGAGCGAGCGGCTCTGAATCAGGCCCTTAGTACAGCATCTGGGTACTGACTTCAAGTGTCATTCTCCTGTGCCTGTGTCTGGATCACCAGCGTGTGTACTGATTCCAGGTGTCATTCTCCTGTGCCTGTGTCTGGATCACCAGCGTGTGTACTCAGTACAGCATTCGTGTACTGACTCCTAGTGCCACTCTTCTATACAGTTCTGTGTTCGGATCATCAGAGATACTCTCTAGTGCAAGCCCTTGCTGGGATCTTCAGTGTTCTCACGTTTCAAGTTTCCTTCATTGTAGTCCAGTCTACCAACTCAGAGTATTCTTTACATTCATTATCCTGCGCATTCATTCCCGCTATTCTCCCGGTCTCCTCATCACTTCCAGATACCTGACCAGAGGGCCGTGACCTGCTCACTTGGTGCGGCGAAACCCAAATCCCAATAGGAGGGGTCACTGGTGAGACCACCAAGTGGGTTAGACTCCGCGCCTCTGGTCAGGTCGATCCAACACCTGGGTTTGACCAATAAAGAGGACATTATTATTGACACCCCATCAGTTGCCTCCTAGCCCGGCTCCCAGTCCTCCACCTGAGGAATCCCTTGTAGCGGACCGTGACATTGACATTGTTGATATGCAGAATGTTTACATGTTCACAATATTGACATCTCAGATGTCGACATGTGAAACGACTAGGAAGCACCAGGAGACTGTGCTGATTAATTTGATATGTGAAGCTTGTGTATCTGTGTGCAACTGAGACTGCAAATGGTAGTTGGGGCTTGATACAGCTGAAGACACAGCTCAGTTTTTTTACTTGTTCGGGAATCTGCGCATGCACCGGACACATACTGCGCATGTGCCTTACGGGTCTGAGATGCTGCTTGCAGCAGCAGACTATCAGTGATTGACAGAGTGCCGTTTCGTGGAGGGGAGGGGACAGAGGAGTGTCACGGCCATTGTGGGGGAGTGATGAGGCCAGGATCTCCGTCGACTGACAGAGATTTCCTGGGCTCTTTTCAGCATCTGCGGCAGCCGGTTTGCGTGACCCCATGGGTCACTTAGCCAGCCGATGGTATCGCAGATGATCCGATGTTGCATTCTAGAACACAACTCAGATCTGTAATACATGTAGGAGGCATGACTCCTCCTTCTGCGTTATTATATTAAAGCTATCATTGCTGCTACCATGTAAGCAGCTGCGATAGCTACTGCGTCTGCAGCTAAATCAGGCCCTGCGTGTGGATAAAAGATGCAAAATAGGCGCCCGCCAAGAGGGGCTGTTTAACACGACTGCAGCAAAGACGAGTAAAGACACATCTGTAGGTAAGTCAGCGCTGCACCAGGACACACTGTTCTGTCGATATTACGATCATGTTAACATGATGAATGTTGACAAAATATGCAAAACCCAATCAGGCACCTGTTCTGTACCCTGCCTGTGATAGATACAGTGTACTGCATTGGATCTCTTCATTGTTCTTTATTCCTGCCTCCTGGACCATCTTGGGTGCCCTGACCTCTGCTCTGACCCAACCATTCTTTTATTAGCCTCTTGCTTTGAACCCCACTCGTACATGACTATTATATTGCTAGCCATTTCTTCTAAGCTTTGCCTGCACTCTCCATCAGTGGGTACAAACAAATATCCTGTAGGTGTCCTGGTATTGTTACAGTTTGGACTTTGTTTATTATCACCCCGTTGGGTACTTTACTATTATTTCAGAGTTCACTGCAAATAGTCTAGATTTTCCTCCCTACAGATAGATCAATTTTATTTCAGTTACTGCCATGTGTTCCATATTTATTTTCACCTGTACCTTCCTGGGGAGCAGTGGCGGGCTAGGCCGGGGGGCAGGGTGCCATGTGCCCCCCGGGCCGCAGCGTCATGCGGGCCGCGGGCAGTCTGTGTCACTGTGAAACAGACTGCAACGCGTGTGTAGCGCTGACCGGACGGAGTTCGGGCAGCGCTACACAAGTGACAAACACACAGCCTCCGGCAGCTGTGTGTTTGTTTTGATCAGCAGCCATTGAGAGTCAGTCAGACTCTCATTAGCTGCTGCTGCACCCACTGCAGGAGCCGCTCCATCTTCCGGCTCCCGCAGTGGGCAATGGGAGAGGCGTCATAACGTCATATGACGTCTCTCCCATAATGCAGAGCGGCCCGGCCCGGGAAGGACAGACTGAGGAGCGGATTGCGGGAGCGGGGATTCAGGTAAGTGGGTTTTTTTACTACGTGTGTCTACTGGGGAGGAGGCTGGCACTACAAGGGGGAGACCACTACTGGGGGCACCACAAGGGGGCAACCACTACTGGAGGCACTGCAAGGGGGGACTACTACTAATGGGGGCCATACAAGGGGGGGACTACTACTAATGGGGGCCATACAAGGGGGGGACTACTACTACTGGGCGCACTACAAGGGGGGGGACTACTGGGGGCACTACAAAGGGGGAACCACTACTGGGGGCACTACAAGAGGGAGGGACTACTACTGGGGGCACTACAAAGGGGGATCCACTACTGGGGCACTACAAGAGGGAGGGACTGCTACTGGGGGCACTACAAGAGGGAGACCACTGCTGGGGGTACTACAAGGGGGAGATCACTACTGGGGGCACTACAGGGGGGGACCACTACTGGGGATTATCACTGGGGGCACTTCAAGGGGGGGACTACTACTGGGGGCACTACAAGGGGGAGGACTACTACTACAAGGGGGGACTACTACTGGGGCACTACAAGGGGGAGGCTACTACTGCTAAGGGCACCACAAGAGGAGGGGACAGCTACTAGGGGCACTGCATAGGGTGAGGGGACTACTACTAGGGGCACAATATAGGGGGGAGGGGACTACCACTGGGGGCACTGCATCGAGGGACCACTGCTGGGGGCTCTATAAAAAGGGAAATACTGGGGGTACTGCATAGGGGGGAGACTACAACTGTGGCCACTATTTAAGGGGCACTGCATAAGGGTTACCACTATTGGGGGCACTGCATGGGGTGTGGACTGCTACTGGGGGCACTATATAAGGAGCACTGCATAGGGGGTACCACTACTGGGGGCACTATATAAGGAGCTTACTACTGGGGGCACAAGGGGCACTGCACAGGGGGGGACCACTACTGGGGGCACTGTATAAGGGGCACTGCATAGGAGGGATCACTACTGGGAGCACTACTGGAGGCCTGCATAAGGGTGTCCTCTCCTGGGGCACGGGGGCACTGCATATGGGCACCACGACGGGGCTGTCCTTAATCTTTATTTTTACTTTACATTAATCCCATATGGACCCGCCTCCTCCATGGAACACTTGAGGGGGGGGGCACCGTAGCACGCACGTTCTTCGGGCACCCTGGCTACACGCTACTCCTCTGCCAGGGCCGCCTGCATTCATTTGCCCCCCAGGCTAAAAGTTGCCAGCCAGCCCCTGCTGGGGAGCATGTCCTGCTCTAAGAGAGAGGGCTGCTAAAGGTGAAGACCATGACTAGCTTTGTTCTAGATCTTTATTCTAAGAGTCTAGTTTGTTGTTTCATCTGTTGATTCTTGATTATTTACATATCTTATGGTAGAAGGACTCTAATCTTTACCCATAGAAGCATATTCTGGCACATCTCTGTACCTATCCCGCTGTGATAAGGAACAACCCAATCTGCCTTGGTCCACCTTTTTTTCCATATCATGTTAACATGCAATAGTGTTCGAAAATACAACCTGGTTCCTCTTTCCACGAGTGTGTTAGTCCTATAGTTCCTACACCTGATCTATAGTGTGTAGACTTTTCTATTAACATGTAAATTGCTTTCCGACTGATACTCTGCTAGCTTCTATGCTTTTGATGTACTGCTTTGTACTCTATTTCTACCCTACCCTTATCCTCAGACTTGCCCCCGTTTTCATTCCCCTGTATTATGTTTCACCCTTTTCTAAGTGAAAAAGTACACCCTAACTGGCTATTAGTTTAGACATGTACACTTGGAATGCAAGTTTGTACGATGTTGTTGTTATAAATTTTCGTTTTACTATGACGATTTTTCTGTACCATCTTTATATGTGGTGTATTAATAAAATAACGTTTAAAAAAAAACAAACATGCAAATCCATGCACTATTCTATTGACTTAGTACTGTATATGCTATTTATAAGTGTCTCCCATAGTGCATTAGGATGAGTACATATATGTGGGTCTCAAAAAGTTTGCTATATGCTTTTGAATTTTGTGTAACAGGCATAACATAATAATTGAATAGCACTTGATGTGAGAGGAGTATTGCCGCTTATGGTATTTTGTCACCCATTATGTAACTATATGGTAAAAAATCTAAACTGTGGGCCTGATTCAGAGCCGGACGCTCTGACCAGAGCGCTCGCTCTGAATCAGGGCCCTCCTCCCTCAACTTGGAGCGGCCTCATGGACGCTCGCATAGCTGTGGGTTACCACCCACAGCTATAGCAAGCGTCCATGATGATGGTCGCGATGGTCAAGACCATCGCGACCAACGGGCTTGCGACGAGACCCTGCGGTAGGGTCTTGGTGACCGCAAGCCCTGGAGTGAGCCAAAATCACTCCCACTGACATCACTAGTGATGTCAGTGGGGCCGGACTCAGACAGTAGGCGTTCCCATGGGAACGCCTCCGTCTGGCAGCCACGCCCACCAAAGGGGGCGTGCTGTCACTCACCATCGACAGCACGCCCCCTTTGGTGCGAGACCCATAACGACGGCTTGGCCGTCGTTATTCGGGTCTCGCGCATGTGCTCGATGGAACTCCCTCCGTCATGCGCATGCGCAATTCGGCACCATCGACCCTCTTGCGAGCGTCCTGCGCTCGCGAGCGGGTCTGAATGACCCCCAGTATTCCCTCAGTTTTGTTTTTATTTTCAGTCGAAAGAGGAATAGTGGCTTTAATTGCAGCTGGCTGACATTGAGCTCTCAAGGGTATTTTTATTACATAAATCTAATCAATTTTGATTATCATTGTTTTCTAGCTGTATAATATGGTATTAAGTTGAGTGAAGAAGTTCATCTTTTTTGTAGCGTTTATATTATTGTGAGTCTGAAATGAAATCAGACAGCAGGTTACTCAGCAGCATAGATTATATTAGTGCATGAGGTGCTACACATAGGGTCACTTCTTAGGCGACCCATACACTGAGATTTTTTTACACGATGTGCACGATTTAGATCGATCGCAACGATCAATCGTGTACATCTTGTGTGGTTTGGCATGCTGTACCACGGCGATGCGCATCCCCGCCGTCGTACATAAGCATCGTAGATCTTATGGAAAAACCATAAGATCTGCGATCTGTCATGCTGTTAAGTAGGTAACCGAAGCATCTTGTAAGATGCATCGTTTGCCATTCACAGTAGGATGCGATGCACTGGGCTGAATTTGAAAACGTATCGAGGTGTTGTATGTTTTCAAATCGCCCCATGTATGGGCCGCCTTATTCACCTGAGTCTGTTTTTTTCTGCCAAAATTTAGACCATAAAGAAATTTACAAACACGGGAGCATTGAAAATACAAATGATATATAGAAAAGGTGTGTCCTCGTGAAGTATTCAGCACATACTTTAAATGGCCAGGTTCAGTAAATACAATTTAGATATTTCTGTGGATAATAATACTACAGCTCTGTATGATTGTGTATGCTGATGGTTTTCTGTCAGATCCAGACACTGTGTGCATGCGTTTGGCCTGGTCAGCCCATGATTAGGCACTTAATAGTTAACTGTTTAAAAGTATTATCACTGCTGCATAAGGGTGACAGCATTCACATTTTTGACCAGATCTATGGCTCCAGTGTTTAATGGGTGACAGGGAGAGAATGACAGCAATGGGTGACAGAGGCTGAGTGTGACATTAGTGGTCGACAAGGAGAGTGTGACAGCAGTGGGTGACCGGGAGAGGGTGACAGCCAGTGGATGACATACTGTATATACAGTATATTACATTTTCTTACCTGGACCCAGAACTGCAGCGCGTAGATGGCGGCTCCTCTTTGGACTTAACGCCGGGGACGAGATTATGACATCAGATCTCTGGCACCCAAGCACAGCCTCAGAGAGGGAGGCTCTGTGACACTGTAAGCCCTGCTGTATCACTCTGGGGGAGGCGCTGAGTAGAACGGAGGAGAAGAGAGAGCGACCCCTCCGCTGGCCACTGTAGGGACCACTGGGCCCAGCGGGAACTGGGTGGCGGCACCCCCTCCTCTACTGGGCTGCCGGGGCACCCAGGACATTTGCCCCACCCTAGATACGCCCCTGATGTATTTGTAAAAAGGTATTCCATAATTCCATATTATAGAAGAGAACCAATGGAGGTAAAACAACCCAAATACGGGGGCTGATTACTTTATATGCTCAGCAAAGAAAGGTTTTGCTCAATTATAATATTTAGATTCTTAATTAATGTTTAATTTGTTACAGTGGCAATGACAAATGCCATGGTATAGGAATTATTATTGTGGTAAATATAGTAAATCCCAGGAGAGACATTTATTGAATTTATATATTTGCCTATGTTAGTGACACCCGTGTATACTCATCCGTAGTGTACTGATTATATTAACAGTTCATATCATTTTGTGTTTACACTTCCTTTTCACAATATTATTTCTCCTCTAATTTAATTACAGTGCTGATGTAAGTACATTCCGGGGCTATAAACTTGACAAACATTGGACAGCCAATAATATGTGATTTGATATTACATTATATAACAATTTTACACAGTTTAATTACATTTTCATAGTGCAGTTCCTTTGTAGTTTTTATTTTAATCTGCATACTTTCACTTGTTAGTTCTGTTCATATATACATTGTTTTAAAATAATTTAGCTACTGAAAAAGAATATACTGTAACATAAATATAGTACATACAGTCAGGTGCATAAATATTGGGACATTGACAGAATTTTCATATTTTGGCCTCTATTCACCACCACAGTGGCTTTGAAATGAAACAAACAAGATGTGCTTTAACTGCAGACTTTCAGATTTAATTTGAGGGTAATTACATCCAAATCAGGTGAACGGTGTAGGAATTACAACGGTTTCTATATGTGCCTCACACTTTTTAAGGGGCCAAAAGTAATGGGACAAACTAAACAATCCTAAAACTAACTTTCACTTTTTAATACTTTGTTGCAAATCCTTTGCAGGCAATTACAGCCTGAAGTCTGGAACGCATAGACATCACCAAACGCTGGGTTTCATCCCTGGTGATGCTCTGCCAGGCCTCTACTGCAAATGTCTTCAGTTCCGACTTGTTCTTGGGGCATTTTCCCTTCAGTTTTGTCTTCATCAAGTGAAATGCATGCTCAATCGGATTCAGGTCAGGGGATTGACTTGGCCATTGCATAACATTCCACTTTTTAGCCTTAAAAAACTCTTTGGTTGCTTTTGCAGTATGCTTCGGGTCATTGTCCATCTGCACTGTGAAGCGCCGTCCAATGACTTCTGAAGCATTTGACTGAATATGAGCATATAATATTGCCCGAAACACTTCAGAATTCATTCTGCTGTTTTTGTCAGCAGTAACATCATCAATAAATACAAGGGAACCAGTTCCATTGGCAGCCATACATGCCCACGCCATGACACTACCACCACCATGCTTCACTGATGAGGTGGTATGTTTTGGATCATGAGCAGTTCCTTTCCTTCTCCATACTCTTCTCTTCCCATCACTCTGGTACAAGTTGATCTTTGTCTCATCTGTCCATAGGATGTTGTTCCAGAACTGTAATGGCTTTTTTAGATATTGTTTGGCAAACTCTAATCTGGTCTTCCTGTTTTTGAGGCTCACCAATGGTTTACATCTTGTGGTGAACCCTCTATATTCACTCTTGTGAAGTCTTCTCTTGATTGTTGACTTTGACCCATACACACCTACCTCCTGGAGAGTGTTCTAGATTTGGCCAACTGTTGTGAAGGGGATTTTCTTCACCAGGGAAATAATTCTTCTGTCAACCACCACAGTTGTTTTCCGTGGTCTTCCGGGTCTTTTGGTGTTGCTGAGCTCTCCGGTGCGTTCTTTCTTTTTAAGAATGTTCCAAACAGTTGATTTGGCCACACCTAATGTTTTTGCAATCTCTCTGATGGGTTTGTTTTGATTTTTCAGCCTAATGATGGCTTGCTTCACTGATAGTGACAGCTCTTTGGATCTCATATTGATAGTCGACAGTGACTGATTCCAAATGCAAATGTCACACCTAGAATCAACTCCAGACCTTTTACCTGCTTAATTGATAATGAAATATTGAGGGAATAGCCCACACCTGTCCATGAAATAGCTTTTGAGTTGATAGTCCCATTACTTTTGGCCCCTTAAAAAGTGGGAAGCACATATACAAACCGTTGTAATTCCTACACCGTTCACCTGATTTGGATGTAATTACCCTCAAATTAAATCTGAAAGTCTGCAGTTAAAGCACATCTTGTTTGTTTCATTTCAAAGCCATTGTGGTGGTGAATAGAGGCCAATTATGAAAATTCTGTAAATGTCCCAATATTTATGCATCTGACTGTATATATGATGCTCAAGTTGTATTTGAAAACTGTACACAAAAAACATAATAGTTACAAATTTAGAAGTTTGTATAACCATTTTAATGTTTCTATGTTCATATACACTCAAAGTTTAGGGTATATTAACATTACCAGGGGTGAAATGTTATAGATTCTGATTTTGCAAAATCTCCAATTTTGCTGGATGTTTTTAAAATGTTACTAAAAGCAAAACCCTGTGGCTTTGCCTTTAATAACATAGCCACGTAAAAAAAGAATAATAATAATCAGGCAGCAAAATCGCAGGAAACTGTCAATTTACCAAGACCAGAACCAGTTAAATTTCCACCCTGGAAGTGATTTGTTACATATAGTAGAGATGAGCAGTTCGGTTTTTCATAAAATTGAACACACCAGAACTTCTGAGCAGAACTGAGTCCCGGCTCTGGTCTTCCCCTGCAGTTTGGATCTTGGAGGCAAAACATGATTTGTCGAATTATATAAGAGTCTCTAACCCGTGATCAGATACCATTTCATACAGGGAAAGACTGTAGGCTTGTTGGTTTTGAAAAAAAATTCCATTAGGATACCATTTGGAGGACAGAGAGAGTTGTAGTAGTATGTAAATGGGGAGTTGGCAGGCAGGGTGACTGGCTGCAGGCATCTTTGTCACTGTCAGGGGTGCCGAAAGGGGGAGTGGCGGGTTCTAATTTCCCTGGCCTGGGCTTGATGGAGGGGCCCGAAGGGGGCCGTGTCTGCCACCCACCCCTGTCCTTACCCAACAGCCGCAGCAACCTGTGTTTCCCCAGCCCAGCACACGCTGCTTTGTGCAGGGCTGTGGTGGGTCCAGGGAGGCAGCAGCACAGACATCTAGCAAGGTGAGAGGCCACATGTGAAGGGCCAGGGGGTCTGTGTACTCTTGCTGACCTTTGTGGTGCATATATGGCTATACAGTAGTCTGGCACTATCTGTCACATGTATATCACCTCACTGATGGTGGCTAGTCTGCTGCTGCCTAACCCATTGAGAGCTTTAAGCTTTCCCTCAGGTGTCAAGACACTGTTTCTCCACACAAGCCATGTATAGTGTAACATAATAGTGTGTAATGGGTATACATAGTAAGAGTGATGTTGCATCTCTGGGGGTGATTCTGCTGCAGACAGATCTGCTATCGCAGCTGCTAACATGGCAGCAGCTGCAATAGCTCTAATATGATAATGCAGCAGGAGGCATCATGACACTTACATGCATTACTGATTCGAGCTGCATCCAAGGATGCAGCTTTGGACCATCAGGAATCCCATAGGCCGGCTGAGTGACCATGGGGTCACGCAAGCCAGCCGCTGCAGATGAGTGAAAGAGGACTGATGTTCCGTGAGCTGAAAAAGGTTCAAAATCACTGGCTTAGACCATGGCCTTTATTTGCAAGTGCTGGTCCTGCTACTGCTGTTTCATACTAGAATGCCTTTTGCAAAAGTTGGGGCCAAACACAGTCGGACATCTTCTGTAACCTCGCATGCAACACCTTTAAAACAGACAAAACAGTGCACAAAAAGAACTTTAAGGCTAAAGAACAAACTTTGTGTTCACAAACTTTACAGATCCCTGAGGAGAGACCATGGGTGTCTACAAGTGCTGTGTGTGAGTCTGACAATTATGAGACTGTAATCACAGAGACGTCTCCTTACACCATTTCTGAACCTTCTGCATATGTGAGGATGAGTAATAGTAAAAGTAATGATGGTAACATAGAAATTGAGGATGCTACGGTGGAAGTGCAACAGGATGAGGAAGATATTTGTGTATCTGACGCTAATGAGGATGTTGATGATGAATGTGTTAGACAAGAAGAAGTTGTTAAAATTCAGGCGGATGATGTTGTTTGTGTTAAAGTAAGTCAGCCACCAGTGGCAGCAGTTCATGCCCGTAATAAGAAGAAGGACATTGTCATGTCTGGGCATAAGACCAAAAATTCACATCATCCACTTCGACATATTTTTACCCAAATCCTGACAATATTTGTCAAGGTATTTGTACCATTTGTGTGTCCAAAGTAAGTTGAAGTAGGGAAGTCAACCATCTAGGAACCTCCTCCCTGTTACGTCATTTACAGCGAGTTTATTCATGTGGTTTATCAAAATATGGAAAAATCACATATAAGTAGTCCAACATCAGCTACCAGCAGCATTGATAAATACCAGGCAGCCCTGCATCCACTTTGCAAAGGCAGACTGACTCCCCAATGCAATCCACAGCATGGGCAGCTGCTGCTGGGGTGAATCTTGATCACAGAAGAAGACCAAGAAGACTAGTAATTTCAAACATGACAGCTGCCATCCTGTTGCACAGCAGAACACTGAAGCCATGAGGGCTATGTTAGCATTAAATTTGCGTCCAATATCCACTATCAGTGCATCTGGTTTTAGACAATTAGTTGAGATCATCCACATTACCAAATTCTATCTCAATACCATTTTACCAGAACAGTAATTCCTCTCCTGTACCAGGACGTAAAAAGAAATGTTATTTCTTGCCTAAAAAATGCAATTGTTCTGAATATCCACTTAACTACAGATATGTTGACAAGAGGTACTGGTAAAATTAAATGACTGTGACAGCCCACTAGGTGGTTGTATGGCCTTCAGCAGCAGCAGTATCTAACACACAATGCCAGATCATTCACAGGCAGGCTACTCTCTGTATCAATTGGCTTAACTAAGAGTCATACCAGTGCCAATCTGTTGGAAAAACCTCAGAGATGTGATAGCGAAAGGGCTTACCTTACTAAGACTCCCCTCAGGATTTGTAATTTCCGATAATGCAGGTAACATTGTACGAGCATTACAAGTGGGTGAATTTCAACAGCAAGAGGTAGTAACCAGGTTGAATTTCACACTTTATATGCTTCAGCAACTGGAGGAACAACAACAAGCCATCCAAATATACACATCAAACCATGAGATTACCGTTTTACTGCAACACACAGGAAAATATTTTGTTTTATGCACACTACTGAAACCATTTGTAATTTTAACCATTGAAGTGAGTTCAGACACTGCCAGTCTGAATCAGGTCATACCCTTAAATAAATTACTGGAAAAGCAGCAGAGAAGCTGGAGGACAAGGTGAAACTAAACGATTCCACTTAGTATGTTGGATTTGGAGATCAAAATTTGTATTCGCTTAGCAAAGACTAATAGGGTTTGCCAAATCTTGCAATTGGATTTTGACAGCCATGCTAGATCCTAGGTTGTGTGTAATGTCTTTCCAACCGACACAGATCTTAAGAGATGCAAAGAGCTCCTGGCAAGCAAGTTGTCGGCTCAAGTGGCACATGACATGATGTCTCCAGCTTCAGCTTCTCCTGCAAATGCTGTAGCACATGACACGATGTCTCCTGCTTCAGCTTCATCTGCAAATGCTGCCAGTAAAAACAAAAACGTACTTTTTCCAAGAGACTCACTGGTGATGATGTTGAGTAAACTCAGCGCACCAGAGTGAAACATTATAACATTTGGTCAAGCTTAAAAGAATTGGCCACATATATTGACACCTTTACAGTAACTTAATTTCATACAGTAACCATCAATAGATAGGTGGAAGAGGATTACTTTAATAATAATGTAAACATTTGCATTTCACATCGTCCCTTTGAATACTTGGAAGAAAAAAAAGGCAATGTGGAGCCTCTTGTACAAATTAGCTATGGTTTACTTAAGCTGCCCAATACCCAGTGTGTACTTGGAAACAGTGTTTAACCCAGCTGGGAATCTTGTGAGCAATCAGCATAAGAGGCTACTTCCAAAAAATTTGGAAAAACTGATGTTCATCAAAATGAACTACAAATTATGTGAGGAAGACCTTTACTGCCAATTACTATGAACAGAGACTTCTGTAATGGTGGATTCCAGTTGGGATCAGCTAATATTGTGTGGTGATAATGATCTTAACAACAGTGTTGAGGGTGATGGATGACATCTTCCAACTGTGAAGATGATTAACAACAATGTTAGCCTTAAGTCCATAGGTACCTTGGTTTAATCAAACCACCAACATGTTGTTTTTTTCATGGGGGATGCCAAACAGACCAAGTACTTAAGCCAGAAAGGTGGCACTTCCTGTTGCTGAAGTGCTTGGTTTGTTAAACTGTGCATGTACTTTTTAATATATAACATAAGAGTGGGAGGGCCCAAGGGCAATTCCATCATACTCACTTTTCATTATGAACGTTGCCCACTTTACTGTATCGGTGTAAAGACTACTAGCCTGTTACTCCATCTCTATTTACCTGTACTGGCCTAAGGCCTTTGATTTGCTTTTTGGAGAAGTGTGTCGTTACAACATATATTTTTTTCTACTAGTCATTTACTTCTAGGTTTTACTTCTTTATTAATGAAAACATTCTATACCATCATATATTTTATTAAACAGCCATCCTCTCTTTCTGAATGCAATTTCAGGTTTTTCTTCTATAAGAAACTCAGGAACATAAAAATATATTCATAGTGTAGATGTATATAATAGCATCTCTTCAAATCATGTATAAAATGTGCCTGCCAGATAGTGTGGTCTGTTCAATGGCAGACAGTGATGCATATAATAATCTGATGGAAATCCCTTCTTGTGGATACATGCTTTTAGGCTTTCGGTCCTTCCACTCTTTTCTCCCGAGTTTACATACAAAAATTTACAGAGAAAAGTGCTTCCATAGTGTATTATTGTATTTATTAACATAAAATCATAACAAGCATCCAAAAAGGTGCAAGATGGTCTCTCACCCTATAAAAATTGTCTACCATATATATATGCATAGACTAATCAAGCAAAACAATAAGTAAAATCCAACTTCTTCACAAGACGGTTTAAAGAAAGAGTGGTCTCTCACCAGATGTAGATGTCTACTAAAATTACAGACAAAAAAAGAATAAAGGCAACATCCTCCAGGCGTCCTGGGATGACTTTCCTCTATTCGTGGGTTTCCACTCCTTCTGCAGACCAAATAGTTTCTCCAGGCATCCAACGCGTTTCGATACTTAACCAGTATGTATCTTTGTCAAGGTCTCTTCTATATAAAGTCTGCATATAAAACGGGGTAGCCATCTTGGTTAAGGGCAAGGTAAAAAATGCATAAATAATCTAAAATGTGATAAAAACGAGATTAAAACATTATAGAGCATCTTATTAGAACAAATAAACTAAAAGGTCAACCCAAAAAACAGAGACGATAAAAACCACTTGAGAGGAGAGAGAGCTGTCACTAATGGATCGGTTAGTTAATTATAATACAAGAGGGAAAAGGGGGGAAAGAAAACCCACAAGAAGGTGAGGAAATGGAAAAAAAAACATTCCAAGAAGGATCCTACAGCACCTATGTCCAATGTAGAGGTTGACCCTATTGAAAAAGTAAAAATTTTAATTTAAGTGCACATGTTTTACTACAGGAGGGAACGTACATTACTTGAAAAAGGTTTGAAGTTTGCTTCATCTGTGAAGATTGACCCTTTTAATATTTTTATTGACACACAAAAGTTTTTAAGAAAACTTACTTTAACAAAAATTAAAAAAAACAAAATGGACAAGAATAATGAGGAGGTGGATGAAAAGTATTGTTTTAAACCTAAGTCCATGTTTTACCCTTCCCATTTAAAGGGCAACTTTGTAGAAACTTTTAATATCTTGGTAAAATATGACATAGAAAAATTAGAAAGGAATAATATTAACTTTAATATAACCGCATAAGAGGCTATAAAGACACTTAAAGAAGATAAAGATCTAGTGATCGAGCCTGCAGATAAAGGGGGAGGTATAATGCTGTTAAGCCATCAAGATTATGAGGCAGAGGTCTATAAACAACTGGACAATGTGAATACTTATCAAAAGATTAGAGGAGACCTTACAAGAAAATTTAATCTGCAGTTGAAGAATTTGATTGACAAATATATAATAAAAAGGCACTCTAAACGAGAAAGAATGCAAGTTCCTATTTAATGAAACCCCAGTTATCCCAACCATATATGTTTTACCTAAGGTACATAAGGCCCCAATTTGTCCCCCAGGTCGGCCTATCATTTCCGGGATCGACTCATTGTCTGCTCCACTGTCACATATGATTGATTATTATTTACAGCCCCTCATTCTTACTAATCACTTGCATCTTAAGGATACTAAAGATATTTTGAAAGTTTTAGAAGGGATAACCTGGAAGCCCAATTACCATTTAGTAACGGCAGAGGTTTCAGCACTCTATACGATAATTGACCATGATAAGGGCTTGGAGGTGATTCAAAACACTTTACTAAAAATCCCCCCTTGAGATTAATTTGCAAGATTTTATATTACAGGAAATTAAATTTATATTGTATAATAATTATTTTATATTTAAAATGAGTTTTTTTATAGAAAAAAGGAGCACTGCGATGGGCACTAGGTTCGCCCCGAGTTACGCAAATATTTTTATAGGATGCTGGGAAGAAGATTCTTTTTGGAACAACAACCCGTTTCGGGCGAACCAAGTGTCCTGGAACAAATATATACAGTAGATGACATTTTTTTTATTTGGGAAGGAGATCTGCAAATTTTAAATAATTTTTGTACTTCTCTTAACAACAATAACTGGAATATAATTTTATCTTTTAATATCAGTAAAGAAAAGGCGGATTTTTTAGACTTGTCTATTTATGTTGAACATCATCATATTAAAACAAAGAATTTAATCAAATCCATGGATTCTAGGGCATATATAGATGCCCAACAGTTGTCACCATTTGAATTGGCTCAGTGGTATCCCTATGGGTCAATTTTAACGTGTGAAAAAAAACTGTACAGTTGACAACATACTTAAAGAACAGGCCACAGAAATTAAAAAGAGACTTATAAAGTGTGGTTATGATTAAAATAAAGTAAAAACATCTTTCAATTTAGTTACTACAGTGGATAGAAATAAGGTGATGTCTAGTAATAGAGAGACAAAAAGATCAGACAAGATTAAATGGGCCTTTGAAACAGATTTCACAAGTCAACATAAACAAGTAAAAAGGGTGCTGAATAAATATTTTGCATTAAAAGACCCCATCATAGGCAATGATATACCCCCACATCCTATATGTATCTTTAGAAAAGCACCGAATCTCAAATCCAAGCTTGTCAGGAGTCTCTGTTCCCAGGATTCTAAAATTGCTAAAGTAACATCTCAAGGATTTTTTAGATGTGGGTCATGTTTGGCCTGTAGACAGGTCCCAAATAATTTCGACAATAACAAAACAGATGTAATAATTAATGGAAGAGATCACAAAATTAGAGAATAAATTTACTTGTCACACTCAAGATGGAATATATGGCATCGAGTGTTCGTGCAATAAATTCTACATAGGTAGAGCAAGTAGGCCATTGAAGATTAGAATCAGCGAGCATCTCCGCAATATAAAAAAAGGTTTGGAGACTCATGCTCCGTCGATGCACTTTAAAGAAGTACACGAATATAATGCTAAACACATTTAAAATTTTTATAGCCTAAAGAAAATTTCTTCTGATGTAAGGAACAACAATATTACACAAAAACTCGCCTGCCAAGAAATGCACTTTATATATAATTTTAAAACCTTGATTCCATCGGGCCTGAATAAGGATTTTGAAATCAAGTGGTTTTTATAATTTCTGTTTTTTGAGTTGACCTTTTAATACATTTTTTTTCTAATAAGATGCTCTATAATGTTTTAATCTTGTGTTTTTATTATTTTTTAGATTATTATTTATGTATTTTTTACCCTTGCCCTTAACCAAGTTGGCTACCCCGTTTTATATGCGGACTTTATATAGAAACCGGAAGTTATGGAAATTATCTAATACGATGTTATATTCAATTACACGGCACCATCTTGTGCACTTGCTGTGGATATCGAGTGGCAGGAAGGTTGCAGCAGGAAGCTGCCATTGGCGGGTGCCGCGTGATGTACTTTCGGGAACGCTGCCGAGAGACGGAAGTATGGCAAGCGTGGTCACGGACACCTCCGGCGGATAACTTTTTAGTCAGGACACAATTTCCGCTGTTTGTAAGCAGGAAAGAGCAGCGATAAGCAGAATACTGGGTGGCATTGTTTGAGAAGGAAGGCTAGATATGTTCTGTGGATGATTTATACTTTTTTGTGCCGCTGCTCTGCTGCTTAGTTTAGTCAGTCAGCTCGCTGCAGCCAATATTGGTGAAAACAATATTTTGAGCTGTAAGCTGGTCAAAATTGACTGGAAATTACTGCTATAGATGTTAATAATACTGTAGGACCAAAACACAGGGCTGAATGAAATGGGTTTAGCAGTTTTAATACATTTTTAAAGAAATCCAAAACCACAACATTTGAGGGTGGTTTTGCCAAAACCAAAACACGATGAAGATTTAGAAGCAAAACCAAAACACGGGGGTCTGCGCACATCTCTTAACATAAAGTGCATTCCACATAAAATAAAATTTTCAATAAAATGAGGAAAGTTTTCTAGATGATATCAGTGGAGTCAGCAATACCCAATCCAGAAGCACAACATTTCCATATTATTAAAATGGCAGTATGACCGAACAATGTTCTTTTATGACTGAGGGGGAAAAAAAGAATGACTCAAATGCTATCTAGAGTAAATTTTTAGACGCAACTGAACAGTGATGGCCGATGCTTATAACTGGAGCTGGCATACTGGAGTTGGAGCTGAGGTCAAAATGGAACATGTTTTTTCTTTTTTGTTGGCTAATTTTAAAATGAAATGTAGAATTTCACTAATATTTATATAATATTAATATTGGTTAAACAATACCATTAACTATTTGACATTTGCTTAAAATTTATATCATGCCTAAAAAAAATAGAGATGAGCGGGTCCGGTTTTCTGAGAACCGGACCCACCCGAACATTGCAATTCCAATTCTGATCTAAGACCGGCACGGGTTTTCCTGCCTGACTCTGATCATAAAGCGAGGCAAAACGTCATCCTCCCAGTGTCGGATTCTCGCGGGTTTTGGTTTCTATAAAAGTCCCGGTGATCAGCGCCATTTTCACTCCGGGGGTGTGGATGGTGAACTGAACAGACGTGTTGCTGTCACTGTCTGTGTCAGTATTTTGTCCAACTTGTCCTGTCAGGTCTGGGGCTGAAGGCTGCTGCTGTGTTGTCCATAAAAGGGCTGGAGCTGCAGTATATAAAGGGGGGCTTCAGTGGGTGCTGCAGCTGCTGTGTCACTTGTTCTGTCAATAAAGGGGCTGCTGCTGTTTTATACTTATACATAAGGGATGCTGCTGTGTTGTTGTCCTGTCCATCAAGGGGCTAGGGCTGCGGTCCATAAAGGGGTGCTGTGTTGTCCAGGGGAGGGGGGGTGCTCTGTCAATCAGGGGTTCTCTTCCCCAGTGTAAAAAAATAAGTGTTTTTGTTTTTTTGTGTGTGTGCATTAGCAACTTAGCTGCGCTATTATTATTGTTTGATGTTTGGTGACACTGGCGGCCAGACCACAGTTTATCGTCCGCGTATTTGTGACTCTGCACTGCAGGTGGTCTGTCCGTACTCAGCAGGGGTGCTTGTCCATAAAGAAGGGGTGTTGTCTGTATTGTTCATCAAGAGGGCTGCTGCCTTGTTCAGAGGTGCTCTTTCCCAGTGTAAATAAAATAAAAGTGAAATAAAATTAATATTATCAATCCACAAAATTAAAATTTATTTTTTGTGTGTGTGTGTTAGCAACTTAGCTGCGCTATTATTATTTGGTGACACTGCCGGCCAGACCGCAGTTTATCGTCCATGTATTTGTGACTGCAGGTGGTCGGAGAACTACAGGCTGCTTTCCTCTGATGTTAACAGCAAGTCTTGGTCCCATTATCCCTAACAACCTCCCTGA
The DNA here is from genome assembly GCA_031769625.1 of Taudactylus pleione. NCBI lineage: Eukaryota > Metazoa > Chordata > Amphibia > Anura > Myobatrachidae > Taudactylus > Taudactylus pleione. The sequence goes on from JAUIMM010000334.1 coordinate 3,512,048, forward strand.
ATACAAAGTAAACATCTACAGTATGTTCTAGCAGCACCTCCATAAGCAAGGCCACCTCATTTCTGTTAGATGTATAAATATTAAAAACCTCCTCCAGATCAAAGATGTCTTTTAGGAACAGAAGAACATGATCCTAGATTGATCTTCCCTCATAATTTTTTTTTAAGAATCAAAACATTAAAATAAATAAATTAAAAACTAATCAATCCTGACGTCCTTTCCCTGTCTTCAGTCCATAAACATATTCCAACTCTGTCGGACCTCTGAACCAGTTAAGGAAACATTCTTGGTTTTGAAACTTCCCACGGGTCATATAGTTTATTAAACTGCCATCCTGTCTACCACTGCAATGCCACTCTGTGACATGTTGGAAGCTGAACTGCCACATGTTAGTACCACACACTGCTGTCGCTTAGCTTAGTCAGCCAGCTAGCTGGGTGCAACCTTTTGGCCTAAACTAGATTAAATCAATATTGTGAGCTGTGAGGTGGTCAAAATTGACTGGAAATAAATGTTATCGAGATTAATAATTGTTTAGGAACAAAAACAGCCCCAAATGATGTGATTTTAGCTGTTTTTATGATTTTTTTAAAAGAAAAAATACAGATCCCAAACCAAAACACGCAAGGGACCATTTTGGCAAAACCACATCCAGATCCAAAACACGATGAGATACAGATCCAAAACACGGGGGGTCGGCGCACATCCCTAAAAAAAAAAAAAATGTATTAATAGCTCAGCAATCATGGCTTGTTAAGATTAACTGAGGATGTTCTGGAAATGGGTTCCTGTAGCATAAAGTCTGTCTAGGCTCTGAAGCCAGCCTGGAACCGGAACTAGGCTACTGGAGCCAGTCCAGAGCCGAATCCCTCAAGCCTGGAGAACCGTCAACACTACAAAGGAGTTGCTGCAGTATGATGTAAATAAATTGCCTATCAATCATAAACATTAGATAAAGGCTCATGTATTTTAGATTAATGGCTTTTGTAACTGAGCCATGGCTGGAGACACCTCAGCAGTCTTAGGTGCTGTCAGTCTAAGTTCATCCTTACTTGTCAGTCTCCTGTCCCTGTTTGCTAAATATGTACCTCGTACAAGCTCATTTAGGTGGAGTGTCATAAACAAACATTCATTACTAGTGACATTAAGAAATCTTTTTGATAAAAGGATGCCACTCAGAGAGTATTAGAAAAGCAGGGCTCACAAAAAGCTGTCTGTAGACAACATGTATTCATTTCATATGTATGTATTCTAATTAAGAAATGAGAAAAGCCACTGGGAAAGTATAGCAAAAAACACCCTTTCTGTTTTCATTTACTCCTGAATGATCTCTTTCGACACAAGTGAGGTCCGATTAGACGACAACTCATCTCCATGACACAGACAACATCTGTCACTTTCTTGACCCATCCTCTTCTAGATCACTCATCCGTGTTATGGCATTGTCATGATTATTATCTCAACTTCATTCTGTTTTAGCCGAGAAACTGTTAAGGACTCAATATGTCAATTGTATTGTATTCCTATTTTATTTATTTTGATATGTTTTTGCAGCATGTAAGTGTTTTTGCAAATATCCAATACTGTCAATGGAAGCCGCCTGCATTACATCGCAAATTTCAAAATAAATTTTTTTTTTACCCTAAGTGAGAATTTCTTAATTTATGTGATTGCTTTAAATAAACTTTTGTTAATAGTTTTATTTTAATTCATGGAGAAGATTAATATAGGTCTGGGCCGTCTTAACAGCATTGTAGGCCCTGGGCAAAGCAATGCAATGGGGACCCTACCCACCCATATACAGGAATGAAAATGAACACTGTCAATAAAATTAAATCTTTAGATTTATTGGTACTTTCAACAAAATCAATGTTTAAACAACATGATTTAAAGCAAGGATTAATCAATATAAATTTCTTAACATTTTAAACCTTGAAAAATTCAAACATTTCAACATATAAATGATAACTGCAGCCCACATATATATGTACATACAGTCACACAGATACATAAAGTCACACAAACATATATATGTAGAGTCACACACTTATACACATACATACATACAGTCATACACAGTCACACACCTACAGTATACACATACATATATACAGTGACATATATATATATATATATATATAGTCACGCAGATGCACATATATATACACACACCTATATACATACATACTGTATATATAGTCCTACACATACATAGTGTCACACACATACATAGTCACACACTTATACACATATATACATACAGTCACACACACATATAGTTGAACACTTATACAAATACATACATATGGAGTGTGTCCCTGTTAGCTGATAGGCTGGCTGCTGGATAGTCTTTATCCGTGGCTGCTACTGTCTGGCTGGGGGAAGGGGGGGATCTGTAATTGTGCGCATGTGCAGGATCTAGTAAGAGCTTCCCTTTTGAAGACCCTTTTGAAAACATCTCCCTAAGGTACTGCCTGTTTGGCTGTGAATATCAGAGAGCACTTCCAATGGGAAGTCACTGCCACTGCTCGGAAGTCTCTGCGGGTGGTGGATTTTACTGGGTGAGGGGGGCTGCATCCCCTAGATAAAATTCACCACTGGTCTTTAACACTCTGGTAACTGAGTTTGAAGCAGTTCTTTGCCCTCCTCTCTCCCATGCTGCTGCTAGCAGAGTGCCATGTAGCTCCACCCTCTGCTCGGACTCCATGTCCCTCTTCTCTTCTCCAGTTTGCAGTGCAGTTCCTGCTCTGCACTGCAGCTGTTACTAAAGTATTGGGGTCGCCCTGAAAGAGGGGTGCATGGGGGACATGCCCCCTGTGCTCACTCCCACTTAATCTGGCTCTTTGGCTGCAGGCTGGGAAGTAGCTGAGAATGCTGCCTGGATGATGTGATTGTGTGTAATTCACAATCAGAGCGGCTAGGGGGCATCTTTGTCTGCCTGCATCTTAACCGGCTACCATATGCATGGGGCGAGCAGCTGCACCCTCCATGTAAATGCCCCCCGGCCCAGTCCGCACCTGCTCAAAGGCCCCTAGAATAGTGGGGCCCTGGGCAGCTTCCCAGTGTACCCATACGTTAAGATGGCCGTGTTATAGGTTACAAATTATAATTACTGGTGTGTTATTCTATTTTATTGGTATTTAGTTTACTTTATTACAGCAAGTTTAGAGTCAGAAACCATCACTGACAGTCAATTTCAATGTGTCTCTATGGGTCTATTACTGTTAAATATGCACCTTTAGAAATGTGTTTAAAGTATAACTTTTAAGCTGCGTACACACTGACAGATTTATCGCCTATTCCATTGAACGGGCGATATATCTGTAGTACATTGTCAGGTGTGTACAGACGATTTGTCTGTGTCACGCTGGGAGGCGGGTCTTTGAAAGCTGAGGCTGCGGGAAGAAGCGAAGGCGAGGGACCTGGATGTACGATCTCTGCATCCACGGGTCTTGGTCGTTGGCGGGACCTAGTCAAAGGTGCGGAATCTAACCCACAGGGTGGTGTTCTGCAGGGACCCCTCCAAGCGGGATGTGGGCTTGAGCTGCACCCCGTAAGCAGGTCGCGGTCCTTTGACTATGTGACCAAAGCCTGCGGGAAAAGGATAAACAAATACTCGTGGCCCAATGGGTAGGTGCCAGTAAGAGGCACATAGGGACTGGGGTGGAACCCCTAGTTCGGGATACTGTACTTGAGGTACAAGAGAGTGTACACTGCGGACACACCCTACCGGGTTGCCGGTCTGACAGAATGCAACACGGTGTAATACCGTAAGAAATAGATAGTGACCATGGAGTCCAGTAACGAGGTGGGTAGTGGTATTAGACCAGGCCAGAGATGGTAAATACTGGAGAGGTGGATACATGTATCTACACACAGGCTGAGATGGTAACTCACTGGTGAAATGGAAGATATAACTGCACACAGGCTGAGGTGGTAACGCACTGGTGAAATGGAAGATATAACTGCACACAGGCTGAGGTGGTAAAGCACTGGTAAGATGGAAAGTATAGCTGCACATGCTGGAATAGCTCACTGAAAGCAAGGGAACCTGGAACGAGAGACCACTAGTAACACTAGCAGCAACAATGGTTGTTTACGCAATTACCTGATACACAGGAGCCGGATGTATACCCCTGGAAGCCTGCTGATTGGTCCACAGCGTCAGCTGACCGGCCAGACTGTCAGGGAAGAGCTGACCGGCCAGACTGTCAGGGAAGGAAGGCAAGTCAGAAGAGGAAGTGTCATGGCGGCGCCCATGACGGAGACTCCGATCCCCGCGCACCAGGCCGCCCGACACACAAGCATCAGGGAGAATGCTCAGCACCTCCCACGTCGCCACACCAGCCGCCCTACTGCCCGGGATTTCAGAAGAAGCCAGCGGGACGGTAAGGGACGGCCGATCCCCGGCTGAACTCTGACAGTCTGTGAATGACGTAGTTCACAGATATATCGCATCTGTCCTGCAGCACAGCCGATGCCGAGATATCTTGCAGATATATCGGCACATTTAGCTGTGTGTACGGGAGACCCGCGACCGCCTGTACACTTGCTGCAGTGACCGCCAGTGAACTGGGCGGCCAAATTTAAATGCCTGACCAGTTGTGATGTTAGCACAAATACATCGGCCGAACGACTGGTAAGTGTGTATGCACTTATCAATCGTTAGATAGGTCGGCAGAACCAAGAGGAATTTTTCACTGTCCTCTGTGCCTAAATGAATGTATTAAACCTGCCGCACCACCAGTTGTATTGTATCACGCTTCCATACAAATTCCATTTCTCGGGTTGGGTGTGGGGTCTTAGAGGAACAGGTCAGGTAAGAGCTTCCTTTTTGCATATTATAAGAGTGGTTTGTCGGAAATGACTGGCTTGTTAAAATTATGAATATTTGATTATTAATTCAAATTACATTTTGGTTCAGGCACATTACAAAAAGTGAAAAAAAATATTACAGGGACTTCTACAAAACAAATAATTTTGTGAAATAATAACTTTAAATTTACCTATTAAGAATATTTTAATTTGAATACTAGAATAAAAATAAGCCAGACTAGATAAGTGATATACTATTACAAAAAGACACATTTTATTCAGATCATTGACCTCGGCTTCAGACTTTGCATTCTTCCTTTTAAGCCTATTACTGTAAGTGTTTTGCTCTTTGAATTATTCAAACAGTGAGGCATATGTTAGTGGGAATGTTCTGAAGAAGACATCCACTGTATGCTGTTTTGTGTTTTGCTGAACTTTGAGTATTTAAGGTTTGGTGATAACTATTCAATGTCAATCAGGCATTCCCACACTCGTATATTGATTCTGTAAGGGCTATTAGAGATACAACTAATTGCCAATGCTTCCAAACTAATAAGTCTATAGCATGTTATTAACAAAGTCTATGAAAGTATTTAAAATGAAATGATACAACATTCCATCACCCCAAAGTGTAAAGAAATTCTAATACATGCAGGTACTTATGGTCATATAAATGTAATTATTCTGCACACTTGACACATATTTGTGAAACACATACTTTTTAATCAGATTGTTACTAGTAGTGTAGATATACATCCTGATAATGTTGTTGTTTTGACTTTTAATGTCATTTAGAGGGGAACTATCTTCAATATATATTTTTATTGCATTGAGTAAAACAACTCTTAATTGATCCTTACCTCATCTATGTACACAGAATGCCTAGTATTGACAATATGTAATTTTATTTTAATGTTTTCTTATCATTATATTTAACAGCACATTCATTGTCAATATTGATGGCTATGAAAAATTGATGGCTCGAGAAATTGATGCATATAAAAGGTACAATAATGCGCCAGCAATGCAACCTTATAGATTAGATCATAAGTTTACAATTTGGTACGACTTGGTAAGAGGAGTGTTTCTTAATTTAACAATTACATTTTTCAATGGAGATAGCCTTTATTTATACCAAATATTATCTATCATTGTCTTTTCCTGTGCCTAAATCACCAATACCTGGTATATACAGTATAGCCAGTCATCTCATTGGGAGCGCATTGTAAATGCAAGATGTGGTTATGAAGTAGTTACATATACATTGTGATAACCAACTTCCTGTTTTGTCATCGGCACAGGGCCGAATTAAGGGGGGGGGCGACAGGGCCCCCACAACAAGCGCACGCAGGGGGGGTTTCTGAGTACTTAGCAATTACCAATTACCAACCTGCAGCTGCAGCATAAAAATGTAAGTGTATGTATACTGGTTTATTGTGTATATATGTGTTTGTATATACTGTGTGTGTTATTGTGTGCATACTGTGAATGTGTTAGTAGGTATATATGTGTATGTATGTGTTAATTTATATATATATGTGTTAGTGTGTGTGTGTATATTGTGTATGTATGTATTTATGTGTGTACACTGTATATATGTGTGTTAGTGTGTATGTAATACATACGCTTGCTACATATATATGTGTGAGCATGTTTAACATATTATATATATATATATATATATTAGAGGGATAGGTATGAAATACTGTCAGTCGGGATCATGGCAATCAGAATCCCGACGCTGGGATCCCGACAGGATTAACATACCGACACTTGGTGGTATGCTAACCCTCCCCCTCTCCCTACCCTAACCTCCCCCCCAAGTGCCTAAACCTAACCTCCCTCTCTCCGCACCCTAAATCTAACCCTCCCCCCTTAGTGCCTAACCCTAATGCTGGGTACACACAGGACGATCTGTTCAGCGAACGATATCGCTGAACGATCTCCCTTGAAATTCCTGTTGTACTGGATGAGCGGTATTGTTCATCCACACACCAACGATGAATGACCAACGATCATTCTCCCATTTAGAAAATTAACGATATAGATTGGCCTGCATGCATGCCCGATGGAAGATATCGCTATCATCCAGCGGGAGTGCGCATCGTTGGTAGTTCATTTCTTACAAACAGAACGATATGAACGATATATCGTTGAACTATATCGTTATTGTTCATATAATGATATATCGTTCCGTGTGTATGCACCTTAACCCTCCTTCTAGTGCAGGGGTGGGGAACCTTTTTTCTGCCGAGGGCCATTTTGATATATATAACATTATTTGCGGGCCTGGTGCAGGCCATGCCCCCTCCATGTGATGTCACACAGGGGCGGGGCCACAATCGCCGGTGATTACAGCAATGCCCGGAGCATCCTCAGGATGCTCCGGGGAGCTGTAAGGGCAGCGGTGTGACTGTCTGAAGCATACTAAGGACGCTCCAGGCGTCCTAAGGATGCTCCAGGCAGCACTGCTGCATAGATTTTGGCTGCAGGGTGCTATTCTAGGCACCCTGCTAGCCAAATAAGGCTAATAGAAAAAAGCTCCGAGGGCCAGACCAATTGATTCCGGGGGCCTTATACGGCTCCCAGGCCTGAGGTTCCCCATCCATGTTCTAGTGCATAACCCTAACCCCTAAACCTAACCCTCCCCCCAACCCCGGCGGAATGCAGGCGCCGGGATTCTGACCGGCATTGGTAATGTAAGCGTCCAATATTAGAACCTCCCAGAAAATCCTGCATTTGCCCCTGCCCACATAGGGTTGGTGTGAGCCTGTTGGATGGCCACCATAAAACTGAAGGGACACCAAGGAAACCACAAGTTTGGGGCACCTCCAAGTCGATGCGTTTCAACCCATTGGCTTTTTCTGGAGCCATTGTAGTGGAGTGCTGATCTTATAATATTTAAACTAACCCCTACCAATAAGGGATAACTTTAGGAAGTGGTTCCAGAACAAAGAAATCACATCACAATGATTGAATTACAATAACCAATCACAGTCATTACATAAAAATACATAGATCACACGTATTATATATATAAAACTTAAAACAGGTTTTTGTTTTAATGCAAATAATAAAGTCTGCTTTTATTGGCTGTCATAGAAACAGCTGACTCGAAACCGCAATCTGGAAATGTTCATCTGATGAAATCACCAGTTATGTGTCCAGGGTTTAGTTTGTTTTCCTCAGAATCTTCCATTTTGCAGAGGATGCCACTCGCCTCATCCATGTGAGTGCAGATATCAGCACAGATTTCTTCTTTTGCGGCTTTCCTGGCCTAAAGCCCTCATTACACAGGTCCTGGAATACCTGTGTATAGGGGTCAGTGTTGAGCTGAATCATTTTGCAACTGGTGCACTCTATGATTGTCAGGCAGTGCTGCCAGAAGGCCTCTCTGTTGGTGTTTACGAGGAAGGGCCTCAGTGGGTAGGATGTCTCAGTGCCCATGTATGAGTAGGCCCAATAAAGAGGCAGGTTTGGAAGGTGGCTTGTAGCTATTCCTCATTGTTCAGGTGATCACCAATGACCTCTGCAGATCATATACACAAATACCACGTTGGCTCAGCATCACGGAACCACTGAGTGATTTTCTCTGGGCTCAGGTCAGGGCACCGTCGGCAGACATACTCTCCCAGAAACTGCAGGAGCTCTCCGGTGGATGCTTGCACTATACTGTACCTGGTTCCAGATGTGATGCACAGAGGGAGCGGATACTGGACTGTCTTTGCACTGCCCCCTGCTGGTTCTGCTCTAGTCCATTGCTGGCTCCAGGGTTTGGGGAAATTTCCTTGGTATTAGTTATATCCAAGGTTCCAGGAGCTGGAGATACAAATAGCACCATCTCAACCTGTGAGGGGTGGGTGGAGGTTAGTGCAGGGTCCGGGGACGGTGGGGTGTTGCCATCCCTATACCTGGTCTCTTCTATACTCAGACCAGGAGCAGCCTCTTCCCAATCAAAAGGGAGCATAAGCGAAGGTGACTGGCAGCTCAGTCTATACCAGGCTGCATGTGAGTGTCGGTATGTACCATTGACTCGAGTGATGCGCCATGCGGAGCGAATAGGTTATAGTTACGGAACTTGTCTGAAGCCCTGTCTGCTGTCCAGGGATCGCAGTAACAGGATGACTCCCAGTGTAACCAGGGAATTTTATAGCCAGTGACATGTCATAGACATAATGTGGGTCACAATAGGCCACTGATACATGGGCTATAGCTGCTGTATGTGTCCCTGGATGGTTCTGCTATCTGTCCTATATACACTACCAACCATCATGCTACATTGGTGCCATGTATTATACTATTGCTGATGTGGCCGTGATTCCATGACATGGGCAGCTGCGGGATACATTGGTAACACAGTGGTATTAGTGGGCTGAAAGAAAGCAGGGTTTATTCTAAATCAATCAGACAGCAATATTATTTACTGCACCCAAAGTGCTGTTTCAAATACAGCCTTGTTGTCTTCCTCAGGGGCTAATGAACACATCTAGTCATATTAGTCACTTATCTTAGGACTCATATCCTCTAAAGCCCCGTACACACTGGACGATGTGTGTACGGGACGATGTTGGATGCGGAGTCCACACTCGCCGATGCCGGCAACGATGAACGACGGCGAGGGGGAAGGGACCGGGGTCATGCTGCATTCGGCAGCATGGCATTGTTAACGATATCCCCAGATTGCGCTGCATGTTCAGACGACTGGGGATATCGTTAACGACCCGCGGAAGCGCGCATTGTTAATCGCCAAATGCATACACACTGGACAATGTTAACGATATATCTTTAAAAAATATCATTGTTCATATCGTTAATGGATATCGTCCAGTGTGTACGGAGCTTTAGGGGCAAATGTACTAAGCCTTGGAGAGAGGCCAATCAGCTCCTTACTGTCATGTTACAGGCTCTATTTGAAAAATGACAGCTGCTTGGTTGGTACTTTGGGGTCTATTTACTAAGCCTTCGATGGAGTTAAAGAGATCAGAGATAAAGTCCAAACCAATCAGCTCCTGTCATTTTGCAAACACAGCCTGTGACATGGCAGTTGGGAGCTGATTGGTTGGGACTTTGGCCCTCATTCAGAGTCGATCGCTAGATACAAGCCGTCGCTCTGAATAAGGGCGGCCGCTTGTGGTGTGAAATGCGGCCTTCTGGTCGCTAGCTAAGCTGTGGGTTACCGCCCACAGCTCTAGCAAGCGACCAGGTTGATGGTCCTGACCATCGCGAGCATCTGGGCTTGCAACGAGACCCTAAGGTTGGGTCTCGGCAAGCGCAAGCCCCAGGGAGCTTCCTGCTCTGATCGAGCAGGAAGCTCCCCACTGACATCATTGCTGATGTCAGTGGGGCTGCCCCCAAGCGGCAAGCGTTCCGTCGGGAACGCCTCCGTTTGGCCGGCCACCCCCCCCTGCCCGCCTCCCAAACGGGGCGAACTGTCAATCACCATCGACAGCTCGTCCCCTTTGGTGCGAGACCCGTAGCGACGGAGCGCCCATCGCTAGCTGGGTCTCACGCATGCACATGTCGGAGCTGGCTCTGACTGCGCATGCCCAGTGGGCAAACATCGACCCGGTTGCGAGCGCTCAGCGCTTGCGACCGGGTCTGAATAAGGCCCTTTATCTCTGTTCACTTTATCTCCATCCAAGGCTTAGAAAATAGACACCTTTTTCTCTCTCCACTTTATCTCTCTCCAAGGCTCAGTACATCTATCCATGTTACTGTAAAACCATTACACTAATCAGCCTCAATTGGCCAAGTGCAAACTGCTTTGTATGTTATGAAAACATTGGAGGGTATGCGTTCAGCAACCCGGCGGTCTGGATACTGACGCTTACCTTACCTGCGCCAGAAGATGCATTCCAGATATTGGCCCCCGCAGTTACTGTCATCTGAAGATGGCGTTAGCTGCTGTAGCCTATGGGCTACACCACGCACTATTAGCCGGTGGAGGGATTGAGAGAATGCCAAGAGTGTGCAAACCTGTCATCCAAGCAAAAGGGGGCTACTTTGAGGAATCTAAAATATAAAACATATTTTGATTTGTTTAACACATTTTTGTTTACAACATAATTCTATATGTGTTCTTTCATAGTTTTGATGTCTTCAGTATTAATCTACTATGTTGAAAATATTTTAAATAAACAAAAACCATTGAATGAGAAGGTGTTTCCAAACTTTTGACTGGTACTGTGTGTGTGTGTGTGTGTATATATATATATATATATATATATATACATATATATATATATATATACACAGTATATATAGCTATATAACATATATAGCTATATATACGTATATCATGTGTGTCTGTATATATATATATATATTACACACACAAATATATATATATATATATATATATATATATATATACACAGTCAGGTCCATAAATATTGGGACATTGACAGATTTTGGCCTCTATTCACCACCACAATGGTTTTGAAATAAAACAAACAAGAGGTGCTTTAATTACAGACTTTCAGATTTAATTTGAGGGTAATTACATCCAAATCGGGTGAACGGTGTAGGAATTACAACAGTTTCAATATGTGCCTCCCAGTTTTTAAGGGGCCAAACGTAATGGGACTATCAACTCAAAAGCTATTTCATGGACAGGTGTGGGCTATTCCCTCGTTATTTCATTATCAATTAAGCAGGTAAAAGGTCTGGAGTTGATTCTAGGTGTGACATTTGCATTTGGAATCAGTTGCTGTCAACTCTCAATATGAGATCCAAAGAGCTGTCACTATCAGTGAAGCAAGCCATCATTAGGCTGAGAAATCAAAACAAACCCATCAGAGAGATAGCAAAAACATTAGGTGTGGCCAAATCAACTGTTTATAACATTCTTAAAAAGAAAGAACGCATCTGAGAGCTCAGCAACACCAAAAGACCCGGAAGACCACGCAAAACAACTGTGGTGGATGACAAAAGAATTATTTCCCTGGTGAAGAAAAACCCCTTCACAACAGTTGGCCAAATCAAGAACACTCTCCAGGAGGTAGATGTATATGTGTCAAAGTCAACAATCAAGAGAAGACTTCCCAAGAGTGAATATAGAGGGTTCACCACAAGATGCAAACCATTGGTGAGCCACAAAAACAGGAAGACCAGATTAGAGTTTGCCAAACAACATCTAAAAAAGCCATTACAGTTCTGGAACAACATCCTATGGACAGATGAGACAAAGATCAACTTGTACCAGAGTGATGGGAAGAGAAGAGAAGGAAAGGAACTGCTCATGATCCAAAACATACCACCTCATCAGTGAAGCATGGTGGTGGTAGTGTCATGGCGTGGGCATGTATGGCTGCCAATGGAACTGGTTCCCTTGTATTTATTGATGATGTGACTGCTGACAAAAGCAGCAGAATGAATTCTGAAGTGTTTCGGGCAATATTATATGCTCATATTCAGTCAAATGCTTCAGAAGTCATTGGACGGCGCTTCATAGTGCAGATGGACAATGACCCGAAGCATACTGCAAAAGCAACCAAAGAGTTTTTTAAGGCTAAAAAGTGGAATGTTATGCAATGGCCAAGTCAATCCCCTGACCTGAATCCGATTGAGCATGCATTTCACTTGATGAAGACAAAACTGAAGGGAAAATGCCCCAAGAACAAGCAGGAACTGAAGACATTTGCAGTAGAGGTCTGGCAGAGCATCACCAGGGATGAAACCCAGCGTCTGGTGATGTCTATGCGTTCCAGACTTCAGGCTGTAATTGCCTGCAAAGGATTTGCAACAAAGTATTAAAAAGTGAAAGTTAGATTTAGGATTGTTTAGTTTGTCCCATTACTTTTGGCCCCTTAAAAAGTGGGAGGCACATACAGAAACCGTTGTAATTCCTACACCGTTCACCTGATTTGGATGTAATTACCCTCAAATTAAATCTGAAAGCTGCAGTTAAATCACATCTTGTTTGTTTCATTTCAAAGCCATTGTGGTGGTGAATAAAGGCCAAAATATGAAAATTCTGTCAATGTCCCAATATTTATGGACCTGACTGTATATATACACAATGCGCATGAAATCAAAGGCGGCACTCGGAGACTGGTGAAAAACGTGGGACTTTTAATCAGTCGATGTTTCGGGGTCTTCCAACCCTTCCTCAGGACAACAGAATGGAAGGGGTGGAAGACCCCGAAACGTCGACTGATTAAAAGTCCCTTGGCAGAGGGTATCACGTTTTTCACCAGTCTCCGAGTGCTGCCTTTGATTTCATGCGCATTGTGAATTGGGGGTGCTGTCCTCCTGGATAGCATCGGAGCAAGGTTGGACTGTATGTCCAGGTGACACGGAGTGAAGGAGTGCGGGAGCATTGTTTATATATATATATATATATATTAGGGATGTGCAGGCTCGGATAGGTTCGAGTTTGCACGTGGAGTTCGGATTTTTCCCTCCAAAAAAACGGAACTCAGAACGAGGCAAAACGTCATCTTACATGGACGAACATCATCATTCCTGGACAAAAGACCAGGAATGATGATGTTCGTCCATGTAAGATGACGTTTTGCCTCGTTCTGAGTTCCGTTTTTTTGGAGGGAAAAATCCGAACTCCACGTGCAAACTCGAACCTATCCGAGCCTGCACATCCCTAATATATATATATATATATATATTGGGCTGGCTACTACAAGGGATGATGCGTGCTTCAGATGCAGTTATGAGTATAACTTTTTGCTCTCACTGATGGAATATTGAACGCCTCCCTTGTTTATGGATTTACACATGATCTGATTATGTTTGCTATGGATACAAACAGTTTTTCTAACTAACTAGCATTAATGACCGGAGCACACCAGAAGAAACAGAATACAGACCGGAGTACATCAGAGAAGACGACGCACCACCTAGACTGACTAGCCAGCGAGGGGAAGGAGCGGTGTCCTGACAGCAACGAGGGAGATAAGTCTCTAGTAGGAGGATATGCATGGTAATCAGTTCCACTCTGGAACTTACACTGTAACAACCCCTCCCCAGACGACAGCGGTCTCCTGCGGTGGGCACTGCGGGTGTAGCACCTTAAACCAGGGAGCCAGTGGCGTAACTAGAAGGGGTCTAGCGGGGCCCGTGTCCTGGGCACCGTGGCAAGCCCTGCAGAGGGGGGCGCTGCCACTAGGGCATCAAAACCACACACTCCCGTTCTCCCACCCCCTTCCCCGCCACCATTGTGTCCTGTCTCTCCTTTAACAAGCAGGCAAGTGTGCCTGCTAGCCTGATGCTGCCTGTAGGGGGAGCTGCAGTGGAAGTGCGCAGCCCCTCCTAGGCAGTCTTCTGCCTGGACTAGAGCTGCCTGCCGTCTGCGCCGGGTGAGGACTTGGAGTGAGTTTTCCTCCCCTGGTGCTCCCTTTCCCACAGGTGAGTTATTTGGGCAGGGGGGACTCGGGTGGATGGTTAAGCTGCCGTGGGGGGGTGTTGGCGGCTGGATGGCTAGGCTGCCGCGAGGGTTGATGTGTCGGTGGGTGGATGGCTAAACTGCTTGGGTGTCGGTGGGTGGATGGCTAAATTGCCGCGGGGGGGTGTTAATTGTGGTGCCGGGGGAAGGGGTATGTGGGTGAGGGCTGCTTGGTGCATTTGGGTGAAATAAGTGTGTGTGTCTGTATAGTGTGTATGTATCAGCGTGTGTATATATGTGTCAGCGTGTGTGTCAGTCTGTATATATGTGTCAGTGTGTGTGTCAGCCTATGTATATATGTGTCAGTGTGTGTACATGTGTCAGTATGTGTGTGTCAGTGTATGTGTGTATATTTATGTGTCAGTGTGTGCGTGTATATATATATTTATATATATATGTGTCAGTGTGTGTATGAAAGTCGGTATGTGTCTGTGTGCTGAGAGACAACGCGGGGGAGATCTGGTTGCGTGTCTGAGAGACGACGCAGGAGGTGGAGGTGACGGTGCACTGAGAGACAACACAGGGAGGTGATGACGCATGGGTGATTGTGTGGCTGAGAGACGATGCAGTAGGGAGATGATGGTGTGCTGAGTGTTGACGCAGGGGGTGTGGTGATGGTGTGGCTGAGAGTTGATGCAGGGGGGGAGGTGATGGTGTGCTGAGAGACGATGCAGGGGGTGATGGGTGTGGCTTAGAGTTGACACGGGGGGAGGTGACGATGTGCTGAGAGACAATGCAGGTGGCTGATGGTGTGGCTGAGAGTTGACACGGGGGGATGATGATGTGCTGAGAGACGGCGCAAGGGAGAGATGATGGTGTGCTGAGAGACGAGGCAGGGGGGAGATGATGGTGTGCTGAGAGATGACGCATGGTGGAGGTGATGGTGTGGCTGAGAGTTGACGCAGTCGGGAGATGGTGTGCTGAGAGTTGACACGGGGGGATGATGATGTGCTGAGAGAGACAACGCAGGGGGGAGATTATTGTATGCTGAGAGACGATGCAGGGGGGAGATGATGGTGTGCTGAGAGATGACGCAGGGCGGAGGTGATGGTGTGGCTGAGAGGCAACGCGTGGGGGAGGTGATGTTGTGTCTGAGAGATGACGCAGGGGGGAGATGATGGCGTGCTGAGATGATGCAGGGGGAGGTGATGGTGGGGCTGAGAGACGATGCAGGGAGGGAGATGATGGTGTGGCTGAGACGATGCAGGGAGGGAGATGATGGTGTGGCTAAGAGACGATGCAGTGAGATGATGGTGTGGCTGAAAGACACAGGGGGAAGGAAGTTACACAGGGGGCACGAGTCTGGATGTACCGCTGTTGTATGATGATGACCTTATTAATATTCCTACACAAACAGGCATCTTCTGGACGATGTGACCTACATGAATATTAAATACTGACTGAAGACGTCGTCGTCCCAGGGAGGATGTATTTCTTCAGAGGTTTCACATTGTAAGAAACCACCATATAGGTAAGGTGCATATGGAATGGAAAGGAATGTACCCAGAGTGACAAGGAATGAGTGGCGTTTCATGTTGGCACGCCCCATTTACAGTAGCCACGGCCCTTCCGGTATGTGACACGCCCATATTTTTTGCGCGCGCTAGCGGCGCGCAAACTATACTTTTCTACAAGGAGGGGGGGCGCTAATCTAAAATGTGCCCTGGGCTCTGAAGAACCTAGTTACGCCACTGCAGGGCGCTCCACTGGCATCTGCACCCAGAGGCTAGGCGTGCAGTCTCTGAGATATCCTTACCAGTCAGCTGTAATTGCCGTATTCCATCCCCGGGAAGATCTACACCCCGGGCATCTAATACATCATTAACCATTTTATCAGCGGGACGCCGCTTTTCATCACAAATCTATAACTATCATCATTATAGTGGATCAATTAACACTCATACTCCTAGCAAACTTTGAAAAGTTTGAATAGGGTTAATTACAGCATCACCACCGCACCGATTCTAATTAAGAGCTTCTGGACTTAATTTTGTCTGTTGCTTCTGCTCTTACATTGTACTTAGTTATTATTGCTTGAGACTGTATCACTAGGAATCGTTGACTAGTGTACTTTTATAAGAATTTTACCGCATGATAGATTATTGTGAAGTAAAGATCTATTCGATTATATATACGATTATTTCATATGTTTTTCTTTTACATCTATGGCACCTAACTTACCTAGCTGAGTGCAGTAATTATTAATATTTCATGTGATTTACGAGTCAGGATCGACTCGACTGTTATCACAGCCCATCTGAGTGAGTGCAGTTTCCCCTGTGTATTATATATCCGTAATATCTTGCAAGTCTGTGAAAACATCGGTACCATCAAGTACCATCGGAGCCTCACGCACAATTAAGGCAAGTCAGACCTTACCCAGAAATTGCTAAACTTCTTGTATGCAGCTAGAGGTCATGCTGCATTTGCCGACGCTGTGGCTAAATTATGCCCCTGTAACGCCGTTGAAACACACTAGAACACCTGCGTTTCTCCAACCATCCCCCCGTCACCACCCCCAAACTTCACAATTCCTGTCAATTACTCTGCGAAGGGTCTGCGTAGTCACTGCGATCGCAGTGGCTGGTTCGCGCACTGCCATTCATACGCATGCGCAGAGGGCAACAATTGGCCAGGCGCACTCGTTTTTGCACTTGCGATCATTGCTGAATCAGGCCCCATGTACTCATTGCAGGGTAGAGAACAATTCCACGTGATAGAGACCTGCTGGTGTAATGTTAGTCTTTTAGTTATTTGAAATGTGAGACACATTAACATGCACCATGGGAGCAGTACTGGTAAAAAGACAATCAGATAATGATGTGGTGGAAATATGTTACACTTTGCTTGGACACAGGGCCTGATTCAGAGCCGCTCGTAAGCGGCCGCTCGTAAGCGGCCGCTCGTTCGCTCCGAGCGATGTTTGCACATCTGCGCATGCGTATGGGTCGTAATGCGCACGCGCCAACCAGTCATTGCGGTCGGAAATCGAGCGCTCACAAAATAGCAAGTGCCTGCTAATTTGAGTGACAGGATGAGGCGTTTGTGGGTGGTAACAGGGGAAGGTGCTTGAAAACGGGGAGTGGAGATCCGAACGCAGGCATGCCAAACGGTCAAAACGGGCGTTTTAAGGGTGTGCATAATTAACAAAGCAGCGTCATCGACCACGTCACTTGGTTGTCTCTTAGCCTGAACTGTTCGCATGATTGCGGTAGGAAAATCCAACCACAAGCACTGCGAGCAGTTCAGATGCCTTTCGATGTACTCGATTAATCAAATAAATAGCGGAGATGATGTAGGATGCGAGCGGCCAGGGCGCGTCTTTACAAAATAGCGAGCGCATGTTTCGTTCGCTCGCTCATACATAGAGGCGTCAACAGACCGCAAAGAGCGAGCTCTCAATTTAAATATCCGGCCCCTTTTTGTGAACGAGCGAGCGCAAATAGCGTCCGGCTCTGAATCAGGCCCACAAGTCTGTATTAGGGCTGTATTGTCTTGAACAAAAATATAATTATTTTCTTTGTGATTCTCATAGAAGCTCAAGTTAGATATGACCAACAGGATGAAGAGAGGAGGGGTAAGAGGAAGGCCAGGTAGGCCAAGAAGTGGTCCAAGTTAGGACAGCCAGGAGCCCAATGTGGCTGTAGGTAAAAAAGAAAAGAAAAAACGGTAAAACAAGAACAGAAGTCTTTTCTCCTGGTCTTTGTATCTTTTTTTTTTCAATAACTTAAACTAGAGACACAACACTGTAGTAATTTCATTAGTCCATTTTGTAGGTGTTTGCATTAATTGCATTGTATTCATTTACTTTATAAATTAAAAAATTATCTGCTTGCAAAATGCAGTCATATAGGAAGCAAGACACAAAACTAATATTATTTGTAACATTTATTTAAACAGCATCAGTATACTTCATAGCACTGTACAGTTGGGTACAAACATAGAGATAAAACCAGTCTGGCAAAGTGGTAAAAGTGTAAAAAATAACAAGCAAAAAAAAAAAAACACAACCCAACAACCATCCGCCATTGAACAAAATGATGTATGTTGTGTACTGGGAACTACACCTCCCAGCATGCCAAATGAAAGAGGACATCAAATCCCAACAAACACGGAATGCTTGCTGATACCGTCACTATACCCAGAGCCAATGGGACATGTCAAGAAGTTCAACCAGCTGCCAGTCTTGCTGCAAGTACCACCAGGGAAGCTGCCAGAATAAGGGGAGATGTATCGAGCCTTGGAGGGAGATAAAGTGGAGAGGTTGCCCAAAACAAGCAATCAGCTTCTAGCTGTCATTTCATAAACTGTGCTAGATTAATGACATAAGCTCATTCGTTGCTTTGGGCAAATTCTTCACTTTGTCTTTTTTCAATGCTTGATACATCTCTCCCTAAGAGACAACTATGAGACAACAACTTGAAGCTGCAGAGCTTCAAACGTTCACTGAAAACCCACCTGTTCTTCAAAGCATACCCTTCCACCACGTAACCATATCACCAGGTCTCTGTCCCTCCTGCCTCAGCCATCGCTACCTCGCCTTCTTCCTGCACTCAGGTCCCCCTCTACACACATGCCTCATGTCATCTGTCTGTCTCCCCTCTCCCCTAGATTGTAAGCTCCTAGGAGCAGGGTCCTCCTCCCCAATGTCTCACAGCCTTCTTCTTTAGCACTTCTATGACAGCCTTCACCTTCCCAGCTGTACTGTGTATGGAGAATTGTGTTGCTAATTGTTACTTGTGCTCTGTTTATAAGTTGGTTACTGTATTGTAATGTAATGTTCTGTGTATCCTTTACTGTATGTACAGCGCTGCGGACCACTTGTGGAGCCCTATAAATAAAATGTAATAATAATAATGTATATTTGGTGTAATGATATACTCCTTTAATAAATAAGTTGTTTCCCTGCTGATGTGAAGGAATTGCCTCCTAAAATATGCTGGTGAGGTGACAGTTAAATATATAGATATATAATGTTATGTTTTTGATCACATCTGACTTCATTACAAAATAACTAGTTGTGTAAATATTGGAAAATATTTGACACAATTGATGTGATGAGGGTGGCATTTTAGAGCTGTATACTAAAGATAAACAAGTAAAATAGATAAAGGGCCTTATCCAATTAGACATGAAAAGCCCAGGTTTTGCAAAAAGTTTTCGCAGATGCAACGTTTTTGCACAAAATGCATATCGTGTATTCAGTGGTGTAACTATAAATTTTGCTCCCCCATGCCAAAAAAGTTTCAGGCGCCCCCCTCCCGCCCAACTCCCCCCCTGCCCAAAGATCAAACACACCCAAAGACGACGTTTAAGGTGTGTGGTTACATGATACAGCAACGTGCCTTACACATTATGACACACTAAGTAATGCCACTTACAACACAGTGTGCCACACCGGAATGCCCCTTACAACACATTATGCCACACATCAATGCCCCTTACACATGCCACCCTGTAATAGTGCCCCTTATGCAATGCCCCCTGTAGTAATGCCCATTATGCAGGGCCCCCTGTAATTGTGCCCATATGCATTGCCCCTTGTAGTTGTGCCCCTTCAAGTAGTGCCCCCTGTAGTTGTGCCCATTTTAGTAGTGCCCCGTAGTTGCCCCCGGTAGTGAGCCCCCAGTAGTGAGCCCCCTGTGGTTGCCCCCAGTGGTGAGCCCCCTGTAGTTGCCCCCAGTAGTGAGCCCCCTGTAGTTGCAACCAGTAGTCAGCCAACTGTAGTTGCACCTAGTTGATCCCAATAGTGAGCCCCCTGTAGTTGCCCCTAGTGAGCCCCCTGTAGTTGCCCCCAGTAGTGAGCCCCCTGCAGTTAGCCCTCTGTAGTTGCTCTCCCCCCCCCGCGCACACACAAACACACAAAAAAACTAAACAAAAACCACAAACACTTACCTTTATACCCGCTCCAGTGCTGCTGCCGCCCATACCCCAGTGTCCGTTCCTCGGCACTATGGGAGTGACGTCATGACGTCACTCCCATAGTGCTCTGCGGGACCCGGAAGACGGAGCTCACTCCTGAGCTCCGACCCGGCGTCCGCTCCTCGGCACTATGGGAGTGACGGCATGACGTCACTCCCATAGTGCCCTGCGGGAACCGGAAGTCGGAGGGAGCTCCGCGCTCCGGCTGCCGCCGGGGGTTTCAATAGGAGCCGGGCGCCCGCTGGTAACACACTCAGCGGGCGCCCGGCAGATGGAGGGAGTCATGGGAGTTCCTCCACTGAGTGGCGTAACTACTGCCCTCATCACCCCCAAGCTATCCAGTGCCTCCAAGCCACCGCGGGGGCTGCGAGGGCAGTAGTTACGCCACTGCGTGCATTCCTATTGCTGAATTTTTCACACGTGCAAATTCCCCATAGACTAATAACTGGCGAAAAGTTTTCACCATCTCAGAGCTGGTGAAAAGTTGTGCAAAACCCCTATTTTGGATTAAAATGTGGGGACTTGGCAGGGGCGTATTAAGAGAGAAGGGGGCCAGTATGCATTCCCCGTCCAGGGCTCCCTCCCCTCTCCCTGGCGGCTGTCAGCAGCCTGTCAGCTGACCACAGCAACAGTAGACACTAGTCTGTGCCCGACAATTTCCTCACTGCGCATGCGCAAAACGCCGGAAAAATGGCCACAGCGACCATTTTTCGGCATTTTGTGCAGGGCTGAGACACCTGACGCGGGACCTCGGAGAGGTAGGTATTACAAAATACGGGTGCAGGGTGTGCGGTGTGGGCCCCCCCTGGACCCAGAGGCCCATGTGCACCGCACATCCTGCACCCATTATAAATACGTCCCTGGGACTTGGTTCAGAACCCTTTGGACACACCCCCTCCCCCCTCCTGACAAATTAGGCAAAAAACTATTTTTTAAATAGCTTAATTTGGCCAATAATGACGTCATTTTTGGGGTGGAAAATGTAAAAGTGTTGGAAAATGGTAGTGGGTCTGGTATTTTGGGAGGCTGTATGGGATGGCACATGTGTTTTAAACATTGCTGGTTACTGCACCAGGTGTATTTGCACTTTTATGACCCAAAAACATACTTGCACTAATTTAACTACAGCATTTATTTTGTCAAACAATTTAAGAACCCAAAATACTTTTATTAGATCCACTAATACACTTCTAAAGTGATTTCTTATGTCAGTTCGCCTTTTTTATGGTGTACAGACAGATTTCCCCAAAATCTGCTGTTTTATTAGCAGGTTACTCCACTAATAGTTTTTGTGCGAATGCGTTTTTGCATCTTTTGTAATAGTATAGTGCGAAAAACGGGAACGTGCATAGGTAAAAGATGCAAACATTTTGCGCCAAAAGCCCAAGTGTGCAGAACGTTCACAGACGTTAACTTTTCGCTTTATTGCGTCTAATTGGATATGGCCCAAAAGGTTAATATGCATTACTTGGTAAGAAGAGGTAGAGTACTCTATGATAGCTAATTGAGTATATAGGCGTATTTGCATTCAGGTTTGGCTGCATATCGCATACGGTGCATATCTGCCAATGCCGATTTAGGTGTGTGCTTTGTCTATAAGAGTGGTTACTCCTGTTTTGTACTGAACAGAACTGTGGCGCATATGCTCCTATGGCGGATCTGACTGCATCTGGTGATGCGCTCGGTTCTGCACATGTGTGAATATTGCCTATGCTATTTTATAACGGTAATTGTTTTCTTTTTGCAGCCAACTCAGCATCAGCCGGTGTATGAATAGAAACAGTATTAGGGCTCAGCATTGCTATATGGGGACAGCTACAATAAAGAGAACTGTGGCAGCTGCCGATGGCGGCGGGATTTCAGAGCAACAAATGTTAGGTAATGATACTTTCTCGCTGCAATTTTCTAATCAGAAGCCTCTCTGCCAATATATCTACCTCCACACAGTCCCTATTTTGGTGGGACTGTCCTGATTCGCAGACTAGAAAAGAAAATGGCATTATGATAATGTGGGTGTGGTTTGGGCAGATTATGGAAGGGGCTTAACTGTGTCCTGATTTTTGCTCTTTTAAGTTTTGAGAGGTATGACTATTAATATACAGGGTGGTCCATAAGTGTGGAAACACCCTTATAAAAAGGAATGAGTAAGGAAATATTATGATATTGGAGTGGGGGAAAACTTTTTAGGTTATGTCACCAGTATGGCGTCCATCTTGAAGTCGGCCATCTTGGATGTAACTCTAATTTTTAATTGGGAAGGTAGTCAGCTGACATATCAAACAGATGCAGAATTTCATAAGAAAAACTTTGGTGTTCTCCGTTTTTACGTATCTTTATTCATTCTTGAGTTTTAACTGATTTTTTTTGCAGGTAGTGACATTAATGACAATGTCACTAACACAAACAGAATGTGTTGAGATTATCTTGATATCTGGAGAATGAAGCACATGTGCTATTGCAAGTGATTTCAACCAACGTCACCCAAATAGACCACCCATTACTCACAGTGCAGTTGCCAAATTCCTTGCCAAATATAAAGATACTGGATCAGTTGAAGATAAACCAAAAAGTGGACGACCAAAAACTGTTACAGATGAATCAACAACTACTACTGTGCTGGCACCATTTTCAAAGAGCTCACAACATAGCACTCGTTTGTCTCGTGAATGTGTGGTTAGTTTTATGGACATTTTGAGAATTTTGTCTACACTTAAATGGCACTTCTGCAAGATTCAGATGTTGCAACACCTGACTGAGGATGACCCAGACCATCGGGTGGAGTTTGCACACTGAATAACACAGCAACTTCAACTTAACTCTCATTTTCCACATCCGGTATTGTTTAGTGATGAGGCAAATTTCTTTGCCAATGGTGAGGTAAACAAACAGAACCACAGGTACTGGTCAGTAACAAACCCTCACTGGATGGATGCCTGTAGGGTTGTAGCCTCGGCCAAACAGTTGGTATGGTGTGGTTTGTGGGGTACCTGTATTGTGGGACCATTCTTCATTGATGGAACATTAACTACAGCACGTTACAAGAGGTTGTAATATGAAGAGATTTTTCCCTCATTGTTAGGATATGAGGATGGGTTATATCCTAATTTCTTCCAGCGAGATGGCGCCCCACCTCATTATGGACTCATTGTCAGGGAATATCTTTATGTGCAGTTTCCCCAAAGTTTTATTGGCTATAGAGGTCCAGTCCAGTGGCCACCAAGATCCCCAGATTTAACTCTGTTGGATTTATTCTGTGGGGTTACCTGTAGGAATGTGTTTATGCTGTGAAGATACAAGATTGTTATCATCTGCAACAACGAATTGTCAGATTCAGCCAGACATGTTGGTCAAGGTTCATCAGGAATGGGAAAAGAGAATAGCCTTAACACTGCAACATGGTAGACAGCGCTTTGAACATCTCCTATAAACTTTATATTGAAACTCGAGAATGATGGGTTTGTACCATTCTCTGTTCTTCAGTGTAAATTTAATGTTCCAAAGCAGGACTTTTACAAATATTTACAGTTGCGCCACTGGATTCAAAGTCTCCTCCCTCCCTCAGCAAAACATTTGTCTCTGCCCGAATATGTTTTAAGGCACTTTCAGTCTTCTAACCATTAGGGGGGCATCACGTGGTGGTACCAGTCCCAAATAATAGATGGTAAGTGAAGTAAATTAGCGTGTCAAAAGAAATGGAAGAAGGATATTTCCAGTACACTAGTTGATGGGGACTGTGATTTTATTTTTCCTACTTGTTTTAAAATGTCCCGTTGTATTAATCACTCGGAAATGTTTCTTAAGTTGATTCACAGATCATATTTCACCCCTGAAATACAACATAAAATATGGTCCTCTAATCTAAATACTGTTGGAGGAACTGTGGAAAAGTGGGAAGTATTTTTCACGTTTTCTGGTCTTGCCCCTTTTTATAGCCAGTTTGGTCGAATCTTTGTCCTGATTGGTAAAGAAATGGGAGCGTATATACCAATGGACCCATTGGTTGCTTTGTTCCATTTTTTCCCTAGTAATATGACAGTGGGAGATAGATATGTTTTGGGTCATGTCCGAATTGCTACAAAGGCTGCTATTGCACAACTTTGGAGATCCGACAAAATACCTAGTCTGAGCTCTATTGTACACAAGGTCCTAAAGCATTGTGACTTCGAGACTGCAGAATGCAAATATTCCCCTTCGGCAGGGCCGGACTGACCATCGGGCACTTCTGGCAAATGCCAGAAGGGCCGATTGTTGCGTGGGCCGGTCTGTCCGTCTACATGGATACAGTACTATTGAAATTGTCTCTCCCAAAATGGGCGCCGCCTCATAGGTGACATCGTAGCACATTGACATTTGAGTAGTCTTCATTTGCCATGTTCTGCTGCCAGACGCTAGAGGACAAGCTGTACCTCTAGTAACAGGGAGCAGCTAGTTCGGCAAAATCCCGGGCAAGACCTGCATGCTGCTGCCTCCCCTGCCTTTCAGGTAAGTGTTTTTTTTTTTTTTTTCATTATGTGTGTGTCTACTGGGCGGTGGCACTACTGTGGGGGGATTACTACTAGGGACACTACTACTACAAGGGGGGGGACAACTACTAGGGACACTGCATCAGGGGTGGTACTACTGTGGGGGGATTACTACTAGGGGGACTACTATTACAAGGGAGGGGACAACTACTAGGGGTACTACTGTGGGGGGATTACTACTAGGGGGACTACTACTACTAGGGGGGGCTACTAGTAGGGGCACTGCATTTGGGACCACTACTGGGCGTACTGCATATGGGGGGACTACTACTAGGGACACTACAAGGGGGGGGACTACTACTAGGGGCACTACAAGGGGGGGACTACTACTAGGGGCACCACAAGGGCTACAAGGGGGGACTACTGCTAGGGGCACTACAAGGGGAGGGGACTACTACTAGGGGCACTGCATAGGGGGGAGACTACCACTGGGATCACTGCACCACTACTGGGAGCTCAATATATATCACTACTCTATATAAAAGGGGCTCTATATTAAAGGCAATACTGGGGGTACTGCATAGGGGGGGACTGCATCGTGGGACCACTACTGGGGGCTCTATATAAAGTGCAATACTGGGGATACTGCATAGGGGGGGGACTGCAACTGGGGCCACTATTTAAAGGGCACTGCATAAGGGGTACCACTATTGGGGGCACTGCATGGGGGGACTACCACTGGGGGCACTGCATAGGGTGTACCACTACTGGGGGTACTACTACTGGGGACACTATATAAGGGGCATACTACTGGGGACATAAGGGGCACTGCACAGTGGGGACCACTACTGGGGCACTGTATAAGGGGCACTGCATAGGGGGGATCACTACTGGGGGCACTACTAGAGGCCTGCATAAGGGGGACCTCTCCTGGGGCACAAGGGGCACTGCATAGGGGGGACCACTACTGGGGGTACTGAATAGGGAGGACCACTACAGGGGGTTCTGTATAAGGGTACTGCATAGGGGGGACCACTACTGGGGGCACTGCATAGGGAGGGACTACTACTGGGGGCACTATATAAGGGGCACTACTGGGAGACTGCATAAGGGGGACCACTCCTGGTGCACTGCATTGCACGGGGGGGGCAACTACTGGGAGCACAGTATAAGGGGATCACTACTGGGGGCCTGCATAAGGGTGACCACTACTAGGGGCATTGCATACTGGGAGTACTGTATAATGGGAACTACTGGGGAGACTGCATTAAGGTACATATGGAAAGGACTGTTCCCAGAGTGACGAGAAAGGGGTATGTGTAATGATTATGGCTTTTTCCATGAGACCACAGCCCCTTAATTTGTTTGGGCACGCGCAATAATATGCCTGGGGGCACCAAAAAATATATTTGCTTACCAAAACATTTGGTCTAGGGCCGCCCCTGTCTATATGGCTGGGATTCTACAAGCTGCTGGTGACTGGGCAGGATAGAGGAGGAGGCTTGTGTACTGTTCCATATGCTTATTTATATATCCACTACATGTTCTATTGGATTGCTGCAACAGCCCTCTCTGAGTGTTTACTGTGTGCCTTGGACACATTACAGCTAGTGTGAACTATATATACACATATTGTTTCCCATATTTTTCTCACTTTTCACCAAATTTTTTTGTTCGTTAAAAACTGAGCTTTTCATACTTACCCTCCCCCGGTCGCCCCCTAACCCTCTCCATTAGTGCCTAAACCTAACCCCCCCTTCATGCCTAGACCTAACCCTCCCCCTATTTCTATACTCATTCTGCTCTCCAGCTCCATTATGCCCCCTGTTCCCCTCTCCCCATGTCTGTACATGTTCTGCTCTCCCCTCCCACCTGTGCCCCCTGTTCCCCTTTCCCCATGTCTGTACATGTTCTGCTCTCCCATGTACTCTGCCCTCCCACCTCTGTGCCCCCTGTTCCCCTCTCCCCATATCTGTACATGTTCTGCTCTCCCGTGTACTCTGCCTCCCACCTCTATGACCCCTGTTCCCTTCTCCCCATGTCTCTACCCCTTCTGCTCTCCCGTATACTCTGCCTCCCACCTCTGTGCCCCCTGTTCCCCTCTCCCCATGTCTGTACCACTTCTGCTCTCCCGTATACTCTGCCTCCCACCTCTGTGACCCCTGTTCCCCTCTCCCCATGTCTGTACCCCTTCTGCTCTCCCGTGTATTCTGCCTCCCACCTCTGTGCCCCCTGTTCCCTTCTCCCCATGTCTCTACCCCTTCTGCTCTCCCGTGTACTCTGCCCTCCCACCTCTGTGCCCCCTGTTCCCTTCTCCCCATGTCTGTACCACTTCTGCTCTCCCGTATACTCTGCCTCCCACCTCTGTGACCCCTGTTCCCCTCTCCCCATGTCTGTACCCCTTCTGCTCTCCCGTGTATTCTGCCTCCCACCTCTGTGCCCCCTGTTCCCTTCTCCCCATGTCTCTACCCCTTCTGCTCTCCCGTGTACTCTGCCCTCCCACCTCTGTGCCCCCTGTTCCCTTCTCCCCATGTCTGTACCACTTCTGCTCTCCCGTATACTCTGCCTCCCACCTCTGTGACCCCTGTTCCCCTCTCCCCATGTCTGTACCCCTCTGCTCTCCCGTGTATTCTGCCTCCCACCTCTGTGCCCCCTGTTCCCTTCTCCCCATGTCTCTACCCCTTCTGCTCTCACGTGTACTCTGCCCTCCCGTGTACTCTGCCCTCCCTCCTCTGTGCCCCCTGTTCCCTTCTCCCCATATCTGTACATGTTCTGCTCTCCCGTATACTCTGTCCTCCCACCTCTGTGACCCCTGTTCCCTTCTCCCCATGTCTCTACCCCTTCTGCTCTCCCGTGTTCTCTGCCCTCCCACCTCTGTGCCCCCTGTTCCCCTCTCCCCATGTCTGTGCCACTTCTGCTCTCCCGTATACTCTGCCTCCCACCTCTGTAACCCTTGTCCCCCTGTCCCCATGTCTGTACCCCTTCTGCTCTCCCGTGTATTCTGCCCTCCCACCTCTGTGACCCCTGTTCCCCTCTCCCCATGTCTGTACCCCTTCTGCTCTTCTGTGTACTAAGTGCCCCCTATTCTCCTAATGTCTGTACCCCTTCTGCTGTTCTGTGCTTTTTTGTATGCGCTACACGCAGTGAGGCATAAATTGTCATAGGACCCAGACACTATGGAGTAGGACCCCATTTTTTTTTTTAAAGTGAGTGGTCCCTGGGACCCACACTTTTTTTCATTTAGCGTGATCACTGGGTGTAAGGGGCATTACTGTGTGTAACTTGAATGAGGGGCACTACTCTGCAGTGTAATATGACAAAGGGGCACTATGGTATGGAATAATTTGAATTGTGGGTACTATTGTGTGCTCACGCCCCTTCTTATCGAACACACAACTGTTTTTTTCGACGCGTGCCTACGGTGCGCATACTACCATATTCTTTTGTGTCGGGGGAAACCAAAGCTCTTTATGTTTACAGGGCATCAAAATGTGCAGTAACAGCTCTGCTTTGGTGGCACTGACATGTCCTCCTCTGCTCAGCTCCCCTGCCCTAAAATATTCTTACAGTGAACACCATCTAATCCTCTACAACTGCTAGGCTAGGCCTTGGTCAATTGGGAAAATGCCTTTCCTTTACTTTGTGCGTGACATATACCAATGTAGCGCCAGCTTTACCTAACAGAACTAACCAAGTACCAAATGTTTAAATATGGCACATGTCTAAATCCCCTGCAGGATGTGCTCTTTTGTGTGTATTTTAATACAGAGAATGATGTACACTTTTATGTTCTAATATTAATTATATGTGTAAGCGCATAGACTAAGATGTGGGAGGAATCAGGATTAATAAGGGGAGGAGTCTATGCCAGGAGCCAGGTGCTGACGCGAGGTGGGCCTGTGTGCTTTAAAATACCAGGGCCTATTTTTAGTCCCAGTCCGGCCCTGCCCTTCGGCATCATCTCCTCACATGAAGTGGTTCTGTTGGACTGAGTATAGGGAAGAGCAGGGATGCTTCTCTTTTCAGAGCAGGTTTACTGATCTTAGGCCCTCATTCAGAGCCACTCACTATCGGCAGTACGCTCGTTCCGAGCGATGTTCGCACATCTGCGCATGCGTACGGTTTTTAGTACGCATCTGCGAACCAGTCAGTGCGGCTGAAAATCATTTGTACGCAATATAGCGAGTGCCTGCTATTTTGAGTGACAGAATGAGGCGTATGTGGGTGATAACAGGGGAAGGTGCTTGAAAACGGGGAGTGGAGATCCGATCGCAGGCGTATTTAAAGGTCAAAACGGGCGTTTTATGGGTGTGCATAATTAACATAGCAGCGTTAATGACCACGTCACTTGATTTTTTTTAATTCAGAACTGTTCGCAAAATAGCGTTTGAAAAAACCAACCACAAGAATAGCGAGCAGTTCATATCCTGTTCGATGTACTCGATTAATCTAATAAATAGCGGACATGACGTATGGTGCGAGCGGCCAGGGGGAGTTTTTAAGAAATAAAAGAGCGTATGTTTTGCTCGCTCGTTCAGACTTAGAGGTGTGAACAGACTGCAATGTGCGAACGGATCATTTGCATAGCCACCCCTTGTTTTTGAACGAACGAACGCAAATAGCGAACGGCTCTGAATGAGGGCCTTAGTTTCCTCCATTCCTCTGTCTCTGATGCTTAGTTTTATCTAACTCCTAGTGTAGGCCCAGATATATGCTGTGTCAATATGTATTTATGATGCTGTTGTGTATTCTGACAAAGAAATGTTGTGTCTTAATTAATTGTACACCCTTTTTCATTCCCCTTTTTTATTCCCCTTTGTGTTCCTTCCTTCTCTTTTCTGTACCCTTTGATTTAAAATTCAATAAAAATGTAAAAGAAAAAAAACTCGAGAATGAATAAAGATATGTTAAAACAAAAAACGCCATTGTTTTTCTTATGAAATTCTGCATCTGTTTGATTTGTCAGTTGACTACCTTCCCAATTAAAAAAATTAGAGTTGCATCCAAGATGGCCGACTTCAAGATGCCGCAATACTGGTGATATACCCTAAAAAGTTTTTCCTCACTCCCATATCATATGTGTAGACACTGGATTAATATTTCCTTACTCATTTCCTTTTTATAAGGGTGTTTCCACCCTTATGGACCACCCTGTATTATAAAATTGTTATATTTGTCTCACACATTTTATAATATAGGAGCTCATTCAGACCTGCTCGCAAGATGCGGCCGCTCGCTGGCAAAAAGGGGCCAGATATTCAAATTCCAAGCTCGCACTGCGTGGCGTGAGGACGCCATCTATGTCTTAGCGAGCTACGGCACTGAGTGCTCGCTAGTGTATAAAGACGCCCCCTTTCCCCTCGCAACACACGTCACCTCCTGGAATTGTTGGAGTAATCGGTAACATCGAGAGCCATCGGAGCTGCTCGTAGCCCTTGAGGTAGCCCTACCCCGCCGCAAGCACTGCGATCAGTGCTGGCTGAAATACATGCAGGTGACGTGTACCATGACGCCACTTTGCTAATTATGCATGCCCTTTAAACAGCGTTTTGTTGGCCTGACACGCCTGCGTCCGCAAAATCACTCCCCCGTTTACAAGCACCTTCCCCTGTAACCACCCACAAACGGCACTATCTGTCACTCAAAGTAGCGCTCTGGCTTTGTGCTACGAGCGCACGATTCCCCATTGCAGTGACTGGCTTACGCATGCGCACTGCGACTTATACGCATGCTCACTGAGCAACAATTGCCCGGCAGCGAACGATCGCGCCTTAGCGAACGGGTCTGAATCAGGTCCATAATTTCTAGTGACTAGTTTGTTTATATAAGTGATACAAAGGCCTTCCCGTAAATTCATTTCTCATGAAGCAAAGTGATTAGGACTAGGATCGATCCTACTTCTAGCACAATTATACTTCTACAAAAAACCTAAAAAGAAAGAGATTTTTATTTTTGACATAACAGTAATTTTACTATTCTTACATTTAATGGGATTTTACATAACAAGAGTATTTTCCTACCATTGGGGTCAGGCAAACCGTGCCATTAAGTTCACTTTACATCATGTGGTTCCTAGAACCTGTTTCAGCACACATCATGGCTGCGTCCAGCATGCGTAGGCGACGGGTGCAATCTATAAGCTTAGCTGCGGACTGGTGTAAGTGCAGCGGGAGACTGTAGCTTTAAGCATTCATTGACAGCCTTAACAAAATATGATATGTTGGACAGTGGACAGTTCTGTACTCAGGAGTCATGAAATATTACCATAGGTCACGCATATACTAATTGTGTCCAAAACATGTTGAGACATTTTTAAATATATGCAGACAATCATCTGGAGTGATTTTAATTTCAGCGGAATGTTATCTGTACAAACACCTCTTTCCTGTGTTACTACCCTGTATTGGTAGTTGACAAATATCTACCCCATTGACCTCGCTGAAGCTTGGTCAGGTCTACCTGAGCATTTCCTCTAATTGTTGGAATAACTCATTGTGTGGCGTGCCCCTTCCTCGCTGGCCCTCTCCAGCTTCATCAGGGATAATAAATAGACAATGCTTCTGCATGTGCGTATCTAAATGCAATTTGAGAAAATAAATAAATAAAATCAACTGTCATTATCTCTCGTTTCACTTAGAGGAAGAGGAGGTCAGGAAAAAGAAAAGGCGTCAATTACAAATGAAGCCAGAACGACCTAATGATGTTAGATTTCACATTTTTTATATGGCTTAATGCAATTCATTATAAACCAAACTGACTTCAATAAGCTGCAGATATTAGCTTATCTAATACAGTTTTAGTTCCTACCTGCTCCCTGACCCCTGTTGTAACTGGGCTGTCATCAGTCAAGACCACAGCCACTGGGATGCCTTATAATTGAACACTGCAGGAGTTGGGATGTGTACTTTCCCAGTCATGTCTATGGTTAGCTTTGCTTTCCCTTGGTTGTTGATTATTAGTATTTTCCTAGTTTTCCAAACTAATAAGTGCCACTATCAGGCAGTTGGAAGCTCTCAGAGGCTGCAGATTTGCTGCTTGCTGCCTTAATTGATATTGAACGAGCTGCTGGTAGACGGGAACAGGGCCACTGCTGGATAATTTGCAGTTTAATCAGCGTTTGTAATGAGAGCTGCTGATTAGGGCTGTTGGAAATAAAAGAGAGTTACAAGGAACGTCTGTCAGAGTCCGGTGATAATTCTGGACTAATTGTGGTGATTAGCGCAAACTGGATGACTTTGGGCTTTGCTAATGCAAAGAGAAACGTGCACAATCCAGCCAGAGACCCCTTGGGTATATGATCCTCCAGCACACATGCACAAAAAAAGAAACCACTGATCTTTACATAAACTGCTAAGGAGGGCTGGAAAAATAGAAACATAGCCTGGGCAAGTTAACGTCTTCCTCGCTGCAGCCTCCTAGCTCTTCTCCCGCGGAGACGTAGGCTGCGTCTCTGCTTTCTTTCTGCAGGCCTGGCGCAGGAATGGGTGCGCTGTACATGCTGTTCATTGACGACAGCGTAATCTTCACTAATGCAAATATTAAACACATGGTAAAAAAAAACTAATTTAAACGGTAAACTCAATAAGTGCTGTTATCATGGGGACTATTAATAATGTTTCTGGACACCTTCCAGCGATAGCGTTGGGTCTAACTTAGCAGTCAGGTGTCTTATAGAGCTGAGATATTGATGTACAGTATCTTTTCCACTGCACTACATGATGTTTTCTATGACACAAGAAGAAATGGCTCATTATGCATAATGACCAATAACTAGCATTTCAGTGTAATGCTATATATATATATATATGTATATACAACCCTATAAAATGCAAGCCCTATGAGATACAAGATTTACAATTCCACGCGTAAAGCTGCATACACACAGGACGATTTTTTGAACGATTATCGTTAAACGATATCATTTAATGATAATCGTTTGAAAATATCGTTCACTTTCTGAGTCAAACGATGAATGATAATCGTTCATGCGCGTTCACGTTTGTAGTTTGTAGTTCAGTCAGACTTGTCAACTCAACTATTTTCATTAAGGGAATATGCAAAAATCGTTTGTAGTTCAAAAAAATTAGTTCATTACACTTTAAAAAATCTGACAGATAATCTGACAGAAAATCGTTCAGAATATCGTTGTTAACATAAATCGTTGTGTGTGTATGCAGCTATATAGTTAAATAGTGTGTGTGTGTGTGTCACAGTAGGGCTTCTCAAGCAGAAGACATTATCTGAATGTAGAAACGACAGTAAGAAATA
Source organism: Taudactylus pleione (assembly GCA_031769625.1). Taxonomy (NCBI): domain Eukaryota; kingdom Metazoa; phylum Chordata; class Amphibia; order Anura; family Myobatrachidae; genus Taudactylus; species Taudactylus pleione. The sequence goes on from JAUIMM010000334.1 coordinate 3,544,916, forward strand.
TGTACTGCAGCTTGTACACACTGCTGGGCTTGTTCCACAAGGTGCTGCACAAAGCTAAGTACCGGCATTGCCTCTGTCCGTGAAGGATTCTGATTTCCAGTCCATACCGTCTTGTCATTGTGTTGGGAAATAAAACCTTAGACAGCAGCCAGAGCCCTGAATCCCAGCTCTCTCCATTTACTGGGCGATAAAATAGACTGAATTGTCCTAAAATAAATATTTATCATATATAAATTTTAAACTAGTTCTGCAGACATTGAACGATCTGCAGCCAAGTGCATCTGTTCCAGAGTTATTTCCCAATTTCAGACCACAGTAAGCCGGCTAAACTCCACATCACACAGTTAAGTGTCGTTCTATTGAATCCATTATTAAATAAACATTATTGCATTTACAAATATGACACGGAATCAAATATTATACAGTGTCCAGAAAGAAAACTGCCACTGTGTAATAAATCAAAGTATTTCAGATCTCTTCCAATAAATTACTTTATTGTTAAAAAAAAAAAAAAGAACCATTAGATGTTCTGCAAAGTACAATTTTCTTAATAACCTATGTGTGACCTCGAATTGGAATGGAATGCTATCTGTGAAGTTTAATTGATAATTTAGTATCTATGTCATACCTCCCAGCCCATTAGATGCTGAAATCTCACCTGGTTAAGCGGGGCTGCACATTGGCCTCAGTGGCGAATGCCTGATTATACAGCACAGCTGTTAATTTACCAAACGACCCTTACAGATGACTTGATGGACATGGCTTACTATATTCATGCGGTAGCTAAGAGAATGTGCTGTATTCCTTCAGACGCCTTCCAGCTACCCGCAGAATAAGAAATGGGAAATTAGTGGAGGTGTGTGGAGGAAGGGAGCACAGCAATTAGTGACTTCTGAAGGAAGGAGATGGGGAGACCTGTACCACGGGCTGGCTGGGTAGAAGGGCAGCAGCAGCACTGATCATGGCACCCCCTTGTAGTGTAGCAGCCCCTTGCAGCCAGTTTGCTGCGTCTCTCTCAATTCCCTCCTCACTCACTTCCACCAGAGTATAAAGTTGGAAATATGACAGTTTAGGTGAAAGACATTTCCAATCTGAGGCTGTCATTTTATTCAATTCCGCCCAGCCCCAGAGCACCAGCAGGAGATCACATCTCTTCTTCTTTACATCTTCTTCCAGCACACAGTCCAAGTCCCTTCAAATATATAGCAGCAAATCCACAACTAGACTACACACCCCTATTATATTGCTATAAAGGCAGCATGTCAGTTTAAATAAGCAAAGGCGAAGACTCCCTATCACTGTATTGCTGAAGCAATTTAGACATTTCAGAACAACACATATGCAGTAGATAAATGTACATCTGTGCGCATTCTAATGTTTTTTCTTTTTTATTTACATACATATTCAGACTAAAGGCGTAGTTTTAAACATCAATTAATATGTCTTATGATTAACAAACATACATTATACTTATATTACAGATCTATCTATCTACCATCTGTATATTATCTATCTATCCATCTATCCACCATCTGTATATTATCTATCTATCCACCATGTATATATTATCTATCTATCTATCTATCTATCTATCTATCCACCATCTGTATATTATCTATCTATCCACCATCTGTATATTATCTATCTATCTATCCACCATCTATCTATCTATCTATCTATCTATCTATCTATCTATCCACCATATGTATATTATCTATCTATCCACCATCTGTATATTATCTATCTATCCACCATCTGTATATTATGTATCTATCTGTCTATCTATCTATCTATCTATCTATCTATCTATCTATCTATCTCCCATCTATCTATCCACCATCTATCTATCTATCCACCATCTGTCTATTATATATCTATCTATCTATCCACCATCTGTATATTATCTATCTATCCATATATCTACCATCTGTATATTATCTATCTATCGATCTATCGTAACTACATTTTATGCAAATAAATCAGAGGTTACTACCTGTACCATATATGTAGAGGTATAGTATTATGTATATTTAAACAAATAAATAGATCATAAAAGATTAATGGCATGCTACTGTAGATGCTGACTTTGTAAATCTATATTAGGATAGGATATATATTGTATGTCATTATATATACGGATCACTAAGTAAACAAAATGAAATCCTATCTGTTTACGTGTGATCTTTGCAATTTATTATCTTCTTGCTGTTTATTTTACTTTTCTATTTTACTTGTGATTGTGCCTTAGTGCAGCACTCTAACTCTGTACATAGAGCTGCCAGGCTTATTCACCCTGGGTATACCCTGTCTTCCCCTGCCCCAGTCTGGCTCTGTCTGTTTTTTGTCAATAGGGGATGATGGATTGGAGCCTGAAGATTAGCTGGGCGATCCAGGCACCTGCAGCCTCTATCCCCGACCTGTAGCCTTTGCAAAGCCACCAGTTCTGTGCCAGATTAGCCCCATCCATCCAATGTCAATGGCTGTCTTGTAGAGAAAATCAGTGAGTAAACACTGCTGACAGAGTGGGGGCCCAGCTGATTACTCATACAAATAGACTGCAAACTCCTCCAGGAGAGGCTGCTTGCAGAGATGGCTTTCTTCAATTGACAGGGTTGCTTCTCCCAGGATCCTGTGTCCTGCTGTTCCTACTTTGTCCTCCATCAATCACACAATTGTGTCCGGGATGTTTTATAGAGTCTCTTAATATCCCTGCCTTCATCTCTATTCACTTAGAGAATGATCTGCCATAAGGCGAAAGGCTTTCTACAGGATGGGACTGAGCTCTGTGCCTGGAGAAGGGGCCAGGAACAAGGCCTGCTTTATATGCTAATCGAATGACAGTCCTTTCAAATGGCAGCTATCCTGTTGTCACTCACTTCAGATAAAGCTTTCTACGTGCCCATAAAGTGAATATTCCATCCAAGTAGTCTTACAAAATGAATTAGTTGATATCTATAAAGATGCATTAAATATAGCTATTTAACAAAACAATGTGACTTTTGTTCATGTAATTGAAGAACGATACATTAATACATTTTGTTGCATAAATACATTTTTCTACCCATATACTCTACATACACCTCTTTGTAATGTATTCTAATTTGCATGTGAGAAGGTGCGGCACTCAGGGCATTCATAAACAAGCAAATCACATTAAATATACTATATAATATACACTACCATTTTTCTTACATCTGCTGTTATGCTTTTGTGCTGCTTTCTGTATTGCTTTAGTTTTATGCAGTTTATAAAACTTTATATATAATTAGAAATGCCCACTACACTTTATAAACCCAGTCACATTTGCATATACCTAGCAGCATAGTTCCCCGGCTCTATTTTCAGCGCTTCAGTGACAAATTATTTTGCTACTTAATTAATGAGGAAGTCAATTAGCAAGTTTAGTTATCGGAATATTTAAACCTTCTGCTTGCACCGCTCTAGTTTTAATAGAAACTATTTAACTAATTGTCACACACTACACAGACGAATTAAAAGGCACCTCGGATTTACGAACTGCAGATAATGTACTTACTGATAATGTGCGTTGGAGCACAAGTATTTACATAACAAAACAGAAACTTACAATTTACGTCTGCACTAACAGCTCATTTATATTCGCATCAGTTCTTTTAGTGCTGTGGAGAGTCAATGTTTATTTTACTTCATTTATTGTAATTGTTGTGATGCAATATCATAGACCTTTCATTAAAGGAAACTGGTTTTCAAGGGTCATGGCCTTTAGGGAAAATCTAAATAAGCATTTATCGGATACCGGTGTGAGATGATAAATGCTTCGGCTTTATTCTGTCTGATCCTCTTCTATATAATGAAGAGTACCTATAGGTTTTAATGAAGGGGTTCCTGTATCACATTATTAGCAATAAATCTCAGCTATTCTTTGTTGGTTAAAATCATTATGATCATCATTACTATCATTACTGAACTCATTATTCTCGTGTTAGTATCAGAGTAGATTTATGATAATCTCCAGCATCACGCCTGCGATAAGGAAGGTGTAAAGGTTTGATTAATAGCTCCTTCTCCGTTTTAATACCAGGCATCCTTTTCTAAATAAGAAAGGACCAGGGTAATTAAAGGAGGTGATTGCTGCACTTAATAAGGGCGATCTAATGAAGCCCATATGCATTATTGTCATAAAACAAAAGCATACAACATATTTCTGTGCTACAGTCAGTTTCTATGTTACACTGCAGGTGTGGAAAGCAAGGCATTATCACATCACAGAGTGGGAATGTGTTATTGGAGGACTTACTGAATGTTACATGACATATGTACAGTAGTTATGTTTTGTATAGTATATTACGATCAGACAAAATGATTAGAGTAACAGTTTTAAGTGTAAGTTCAAATAAGTGACTTATCCGTACACTGAGCTTATCCTTACACTGAGTTACAGTATACTGTAAATATGAGGGGTGTTTGTTGAAGTCGAGCATTATTGCGCTAGGAATAGGTTAATAAATGCATGAAAAGCACACTAAACATAGGACAGCTAAGAGAAACTGGTGCCATTCCTTTGTAATGCGCCATATACCAGTTTAGAATGCAACATGCATTAATGCATGCTAGAAGTAGGATAGAGCAGCTCACGTTCCTTAATCCATTATCACAGTGCGTATGTGTGATCACACCTTAAAATGTATATTGCTGAACTTTTTTATATTTTTGCGATCATTGTTTTGCAGGAGAGATCAGAAGTGCATTAGGGATTTTTTATTTATTTTTTTTAGAAATGTTACATTACAGTTTAATTTAAATCAAATGGATTGTTTATCTGAAAAATCATAGGGCAGGTATTCGGAAATCTTGCAAGATGTTACCATTATAAATCAATTAAAATTGCATATAGTTGTTAATATTATCAAAAGGCTGTTGCAAATTTTAAATAGCAAAATGTGATTTATTGATATGATTATCTCACAATTAAGTGTAAACATATGCTGAATGATTTATTGGTATTTGTTTTTTTTTTATTTCTAGACATTTCAGTTATTACGCTTTACAATGTTAGCATGGTAATGTTATCAGGTGTCAGTATAAAGTATTGTTTTGTAACAGGACATACTGTACATTTCCATTACTAATGTATTTTCATTTTTTTCCTTGGTTGTTTATAGTGTTGGTTTCCCAATAGTGCCATCCATTGTACCTACTTAAAAAGAAGTTCCCAAAGTGCCATTAACTCCCTGTCCTCTGTTCTGCCAGAGGCTCCCTGACCAGGTGAGAGACAGACTCCCCTCTACTCATCATGAATGTCTGCTTCTGTGTATGGCTAAACTCAGCTGCATCTGTAGACTATGCCTAGAAAACATACTCTGTGATTATATCTAAGTAGGCTTGCCATAATATCCCTTTAATCCGGGACACCTACTGTATATTATTTACACAGGTTCTGTGGTTGATTAAAAACAGTGATATCCTGGCTTGAATTTAGCAGGACAAAGAACCTGTGTAATTCATGTGTGTCCCGGGTTAAAGAGATATTATGGAAAGCCTATATATAAGGACATATAAGAATGCTACACTAAATAAATTTGCATGAGCGAAGGTTAATTTAGATGGACAGTTGTGCACTTACAACTCTATTGCATAACGTTTGTGACATTCACATATCTTCATTTATAAACATAAATTAAGAATTAATTGCATTAATAAATAGGGTCTCATTTTCTTTGCACAAATTTCCTGACCCTCATACTTTTTGCAGACAATTCACCACTTACATCATGTTAAAGCTTCCTATTGTAAAATGTAGCACAATACTACTATAAGATTCATTATTTAAGCAAGATAATAAGTAATGTAAATAAATTCTAGGCATATAAATCTAATTATACTCTTCTTCACTGTATTTAATGAGAAGTGTGTGTGTGTGTGTGTGTGTGTGTGTGTGTGTGTGTGTGTGTGTGTGTGTGTGTGTGTGTGTGTGTGTGTGTGTGTGTGTGTGTGTGTGTGTGTGTGTGTGTGTGTGTGTGTGTGTGTTCTCTCTGTAGATGTCATAGATGTTTGAAGTCACCAAGTAGTTCTGTGACCACAAATATATATATATATATATATATATATATATATATATATATAAATATACACTTATATCCAGCATATCAATTATTTTGTAATACTAACCACAGTGCACTGCATTTTTATAACCGTGTTATTATGAATCGTTTGTTTACATTTCCTGACAGAAATTACTACAAAAAAGTAACAGTTTCATTGACTGTCAGTTTTTTTAAATTGTTTGTGCACAAAATTATATCTAACTCTTTGAGCAGAACATATTGTAAATGTGAAAGTAATGGAATCACTCATTAATGGAGTACAAGGTTAATGTAACTGAGCATCAACGACGGCATTGAAGTCGAACTGTAGTAGAAACAAAATATAATATTATATGTATAATATTTCATCATATGAAAAGAAGTTTACACTTAAAACAATTTGAGCTGATTGAAAATATAGAAACCAAAATGGTAATGAAAACATATTATTTTATTGGCTTGTATGCTTTAAGGACACTACAATCTGGCACTATTTGAATACATGACCTGATCTTCTCGGTTATTGCAATTTTAATGTAATATATTCTATAGGTTTATTTTGCAATATAAAAAAGAAGCACACATAGCACTTACCTGACCTACTGACCACCAGTTTGTACTTATAATAAAAGTTATGTCCACTAGTTTGAAAGCATTACACATTACAATACAAACATTAACATTGCAATAAAGGACAATTTTACTTAATAATATATTTACTCTTATACAAGCCATGGACATGTTTTCTTATAAGCAAATATTGAGACATTTCTCCTTTCAAACTATTCCCTGCACATTTATATTGGTAGAATGTTGAATTTTCATGTTGTTTAGTATGTATATGAGGATTAGGATTCTCAATTGCCCTAGTGCCCCACCTCCACCATCCCCAAGTTACTTTGACAAATGACGTGGGCACATATATCTTGGGTTTTGGAGCTGCCTCTTAGCAAGAACATGTCTATTTAATGCAATCAGGAATGGATGGTAGTGTTAGGATTTCATATTGATATGCAAAAACATTATGGATATGTTTTTCTTACATTATGTCCTATCTGTACAAACCTTACTCAAAGTAAAGTGGGCACAACAGTGACTAACACACGGAATAGTCCATGTTTGCCAAAGTAATGAAAATTAGCTTCAATTAATTAAATGTTAATGTAAATAAAATGTAAACATATATACTATATTTACATTTAATGTAAATATATTCAATAGCACTAACAGTATATATATATATATATATATATATATTTGGGGCACACTATACATTTGAACAGTCGTTTACAGAGCTCCAGTAAAATTATGAATGTGCATTTAACCATTATCAGCGGACACTTTGGGCCTATAAAACTAAGAACTTGCGCCGATGCATAGATGACAGGGACGGCTGTAAAGATGACTGCCGGATGATAGTGAAGCAGCTCTAGCATGTTGCTGCGCCTGATGTTTATAGTAGCAGTCTGGGACTTCCTCATTAGTTGGAGATGATTAGAAAATGAAGCCTCTCCAAGCTAATTAAACAAGAGCAAATACTTTCAGAAAATGTTTATATACACACATGTTGTTTTGGAGGAAAGAATGCTGTAATAGTGCAAGTGAGCAGGACTGGAGGGGGGGGGGGGAATACGTGGGACAAAAATGAAAGCACATTTCTGGAAAATACCAGTAAAAAGAAACTCTGCGGAAGGAAAAAGCATTTACTGCAGGAAAATCCAATATGTTTGCTATCCGTCCGTTAAAAGGTGCTATAACCTTCAAAGTGCCTCACTCACTGATCATAATGCTGCTCTAATGAATAATGCACCCTTTAATAAATGTGATAGGCGAGCACCGAGGTGACCATTGTCCTCCCAGTGACTTATAAACAGCTACTTGCTACACACACTATATATGTCCCTTAAAGGTTACACGCAGCACTGCCTCTCTTTGTCTTCTAATGCCCTTTGCTGGCAAAAATGGAGACATCATCTTGCCCAGACCGGCTCAGTATTTATGAAGCTTTTCTGACAAATAGGCAGGCTGGCCACGCATGGATGCCTGCCTCCATTCCGCACTTGGCTTGTTTACATACAACCGGCACCATTTCCACGGATTAAACAAATCACAGCTAGAAGGAGACATTTATAATCCGCCAAAGGACCCACAAGGCAGCTCGGAATATAAAATAAAAGAAAAAAAATGTGGTTGTGCAGGGAAGGATAAATGACAGTGTCCAATGGCTGACCTTCTATAAGGAGAATGTAGTGCGCAGAATTGCTCCTGTTATTTATTTTCATAAATCTTTATCCAAGCGCTAAAAATATAACAATAAGATGTCAACATCTTTATAAATAAAGACAATATGTGCATATGCTAGGGAATAAAATAGGCATAACATTGAAGCCAGACAGATCTTTTGGTTTACTTGCATTCAAATCGTATTTCGAAAGCCAAATAAATACAATAGTAACACAGTGTTTTATTATTTAGAAGAGAATAGTCCCCTGGAATAATTTGCCCATCTACAAGAAGAAGGGGAAATAAACAATGCATACAGATTTTATCTCCTAGTTTCCAATCCCGCTCCTTTGAAGAGGTGAAGCTGGACGGATGCAGTGAAAGGATACATGACCCTTTCTGTTTAACCATTTGTGGGAAGGAGAACGTCAATGACAAACCCGGGCAGTGAGCATTAGAGGGAGAAAAAAAAAACCCAACTCCAAAAATAGCATTGGCTCAGTAAAAAGGATCACAACAAAATATTGAATAAATTCCCTTTTAATTTATTTGATCATTCCACATTACGGGGCTATGAATTGCTCAAATTTGATAACAAGTACTCAATTCAACTCATTATGTAAGTTAAATTAGACTTCGATAAAATTTCAGTGGCGCGCAGTGGTTCCTAGAATGAAATGGAATTTGTTGTATCTGTCACAAATATTTCCAATTAGCGACTGTAATTATTTGATAGTTTCTGCAATTATGGCTTAAACGGGTGAATTTGGGACTGTGGAGGACCCTAATTGGCCTAAATTTGATATTTTGCATATTTGCATAATGAGGAAATTGGTAGAAAATTGTGTTCATTCATTTGTGAAAAATCCTATGAATTTTATGAATTTGAAAGCTCTGTTTGTGCAGACTGTGACTTTGCCTGCTGATCCCTAAGGAGCTCGTGATGAATGCCTGAACGGGCAGAAAGCCAAGTTCTCCAGTGTGCAGGAGTGGGCGGGAGAGATAGGGAGGCAGGAATTGTACTCTCTGCAGCAATAGCAACAAGGCAATGGGTTGGGTGACAAGTCTCATAGACGCTCCTCATCAGCATGTTTTGTATTAGGACCGTAAAACAACATATTAACTCTGCTCACTTATTTCCTTACAGCTCCTGTTGGATGATGCAGCACAGGCACATTACATTTGTGATTCAGCAGTGCTGCATATAATGCAGAGGTAGACACAGGTATAGGGCACCTTCGCCAAGGGGCGACTGCAAACTTACTTTTAAATTAACCCTTTATAGTTAATAAGTTATTAATAAATGTCTTAAATCAGCTTGTTGCCTTTCTAGGTCAATGTTTTTAAGTGTCCCAATAACGTGACTGCCAAATGACTTCCTTGCACCCAGACTGTGCATAACTGCCTGTGCATTCAGTAGGGCGTCTGGAAGTTCATTTGATTTAAACAAATTCTGTGGCATGTAGTAAATCTAGCAGAAGGGGATTGCAATGGAGGAGCGGAGAGACAAGAATTGCTGCCATTGTCACATCCAGCAGTATTAGACCCAGGAAAGCAAAAGGAAAACATAACCACTAGCTGCAACTATTCTCATGTACTGTAGAGTGCAGATGAGAGTGATTCAAACATAATGGTGTCCTCTTAGTAAGCTGCAATGGAGTGCTCCACCACTAACACCGCATTAGTCTTATCCAATTTGTTACCTACCGATGCTCTATCACTGGGGAAGGCACTGCCAACTTCCATAGAGATTCTAGTCACCTTTATGATGATAGGGGAAAACCAGAACACCCCACATGAGACCACCAGTGTTGTTTGTGTTAGAGGAAGTGAATAGATGTAGTTATAGTTATACTGCATAGTATTCAGGGCGACACTTAATAGGCTTAGTAAGCTGCAATTCAATTAATTTCCACTGTATCGCTGGATCACTCTTTTACTAAACTGTAATATTAGCAAATGAAGAGATGATTGCACATAATGGTGATTATAATCTTTATTTGTTGCTGTTTTTTAACCCTTCCCCCCACTTTTTAAAGTGTTTGTGTTTATCAAGAATGTATGTTACTGGGAAGACCAAAGCCTTAACTTGCATAGAGAACCTATCCAACTTTAAGTGACAGGGTAATAAACTAAATTACTCCAAATCTCCTAGAGTAGTAGGGTGCAATGACTATATCAAACTTAGATTACTCGCTTGGTCAAGGGTATAGGACATTAATTTCCCCCAACCTAAAACTTAGGGCTACACTAATCAGGCAGAGATAGGCTACCCCAAATCATTTTGGGTGAGAGCGGGACATGCATTGAATGCTACCTACATAGTTGTCTCCATCCTTTATGTGGTTGGGAGTTGGGGTACTTGTGTACAAGTCAAGTTGCCACAAACAAATAAATCTAGGTACATATTGACCAGATTAGTTGCCATTTAAAATCATTGTCCTTCATCAAATGTAATTCTACGTGGTGCGAGCAATGCTGCTGCCCCGGGCCAAGGTTGATGGAGCGGCACCCATGCTGCCCTTTAACATCTTTATATGCCATGAATGGTGCCTGGAACGGCAGCCTGCAGATAAGTCAGAGAGCCGCCCTGAGAGCCATTAGGATGTGCCTGGGGCTCAGCGGAATGGCAGCCTGCAAATCCAGCTGAGAACCGCCCTGTGTGTTCTTCAGAAGCACCTGGATCTCAGCTTCATGGTCTCTGTGGCGGCCCAGCCCCCTTTTCATGATGTCATATGTGCAGGGCTGACCAAGGGGCATTAATGCCCTGCTGTGGCTCTGTGGTCGTAACCCTAACTGTTTTCAAGGAAACAGAGCTCAGCTGTGTTTTAGCAGCAGAATTAGGCATTTTTCTCCCTTTTTTCACAATGTCTTTGTTGCCATCTGCACACGCATCATGGGGGGGAATGTAACAGAGTCCGAGTTGTAAAAATGTGTGAGTTTGCTGCTAGAAACATGTAATAGAGTGCGAGAACATGCAACTTGCATGAAACTCGCATCAAACCATCTTGCCTTGTTAATTATACAACTCACACAATGTAATAGGGTGCAACTTGCAAACTCGCACAAAACTAGCAAAAAAACCCCACAAAAAAAAGACTCATTTAAGGTTAGTGAGTTTAGCCTCAGCAGCAGTGTGTTTAGCTGAAGCCTGCACAGATTAGTGAGATCCGTGCAGGCTTTTGTGTTAAAAGTAAATGAAAGGGTTAAAAACAGAAAAAAACATGATGTTTAGAGGGGGGGCTACAGGTCCCAGCAAGCCTGCCCCTCTTGTTGGCACTTGGTGAACCACAAGTACCAGCAAGCCTGGGCATTAAGGTCCCGCAGGTACCTGTAGTCATCCTGTAAAAGAAATATCAAAATAAAGACAATACAGACACACACTAAGTGTTCTCATATTTTTTTACATACTCGCGAACACACACATAGTAAATACTTACTTGTACTCCCTGGCACGCTCAATCCTCTTCTCCCAGTAGCATCCATGGTTTTGGGCCAAAAAAAAACCATACGCGCCAGCCCCTTGGTTCAGGTCCTCTTTTGTCCATGTAGAATGTCCATAGGTCTTGGAAAAATAAAAAAAACAAAAAGCCAGAGCCCACCGGACTTAGTACTGTACAATACTACATGAATAAAGCTTCAGCCACTGCCTTTTACATTTTTCAGCCGCAGTCTTTTTCTCTCTCAACCAATCAATGGTCCACCCATAGATTTCTATCGAAAAGATTGTGGCTGAAGCTTTATTTGCTTAGTACTGTACTTCTAGTCTGGTGGGCTCAGATTTTTAGTTTTTTGTATTTTTCTAAGACCTATGGGCGTTCTACATGGACCGAAGATGAGCTGAACCAAGAGGTTGGTGAGTCTGGGTTTTTTTGGGGGGGGCATGACCTTGGATGCTACTTGGAGAAGAGGACCGACCAGTGCCAGGGAGTAAAGGTAAGTATTTACTGTGTTAGTGTGAGTATGTAAAAAATATTAGAACACTCGGCATGTGTGTATTGTCTTTATATTGATATTTCTTTTACAGGAAGGCTACAGGTACCCTTAATGCCCATGCTTCCTGGCACATGTGGTTCTCCCAGTGCCACCAAGAGGGGCAGGCTTGCTGGTACCTGTAGTCCCCCTCTAAAGGACTGGCAAAAGATGCGGAGGATTGCCTGAAGTCTGCTCAGGGGGATCCCTTTATTGGTGGGTCCCCACTTCCTAATGCATCCCCTGCCTGGGCTGACTAGTATGGGGTTGTCAATGCTTTGGCAGGGGACCCCATCAAGAGTGACCCACTTCTGTGGCATTACACCCCCGCTGTGAGGACTGGGGACTCAGGACTGCTCAGTAGAGGCTCAGGTACTTTCTCACTGATGGTACAGGAGGTTTGCAGTAGAGATGGTCATATATAAGTCCTCCTCATAGATGGAATAAGCAACAGGACAATATACGTGGGTGTTATCAGATAGCAAGAACTAAGAGCAGCACTTATGGTAGGGACTGGCCTGGACTGCGACCGGATTTGATCCGGACTTGGAGAATACACTGGTAATTGAATGAGACCAGACTTGGAGAATACGCTGGTGATGTAGTGAGACCAGATTTGGAGAATACATTGGTGATGTAGTAAGTCCGAACTTGGAGAATGCACTAGGTGCTGTAGTGAGACCAGACTTGGAGAATGCACTAGGTGCTGTAGTGAGACCAGACTTGGAGAATAAACTGGTGATGTAGTGAGACCAGACTTGGAGTATGCACTAGGTACTGTAGTGAGACCGAACTTGGAGAATACAATGGAGTTGGAGTGGACCAGACTTGGAGAATACATTGTCAGAGTGACTAGCACAACTAGCATGAAAGCTAGAAAAAGAGCTTGTGTCAGCGATGAAGTTCAGGCACTGAATGCTGTGAGGAGTGAGGCTTTATACCCAGTGGCTCATGCCAGAAGGTGGCCGCCGACCTGGATACCTATTGGAGACTTAGCGGTCAGCTGACCAGGATCAAGATGGCAGTACCCAATGTCCAAGGCTAGTGGGAACTCTACTGGAACTCCTAGCCCCCTACTGAGGACCCTCATGAGAGATGTCTGAAGCCGGCGGGAAAGCTGCCGGAGCTCTGGACCCCTGAGACCATCACCACGCTGGGAATCTATCGGTAGCACTCTCCTTGAGAATCCAGGCCGGAACCCCTGCCAAGACAGTGCAGCACGACCCTGAAGGTGAGCACAGTTCCTTACACCTGCTAGTTAGAGCCTTGTGCAGGTTGTGGATAATACAGGGGACCCCTACTCATTTAGTCCCCCATATGTCTACAACCAGGCCTGGCTCACAGAGCCTGGTGCTGGTTGATGAAAATACAGGGGACCCCTATGTTTCCCCCCCTGTATTTTCACAACTAGGACTGGCTGACAGAGCCCTGTTCTGGTCAAGCCTTTGAGGGGGGGATGCCCTGTAATTTTTTTCAGATTTTTAACACTTTCATTCACTTGTAACACATATAAGCCTGATCTCACTGATCTGTGCAGGCTTCTGTCAAAAACGCTGCTGCCAGTGGTCACATTGGCTGCTTTTGCACTTTGTAATGAAACTCGCATTACAAATTGTGAGTTTTCCAGCAGTAAAAATAGCATTTGCATTTGAGATAAACTCACACCTTCCAACTCGCAGACTATAACATTCCGTACTGTGAGTTTCAGAACAAACTCGCACCATACTTGCAGCAATATGATGTAAATCCATAATCACAAAAACTTGAAACCTATTACATTCCCTCCCATATCTTAAACATATGCGCCATATTTTCAAGCAATCGTGTGCCAAAACAGCGAGCTACTTTGTGAGTGCTCCCTCTTGGTAATATCGATGCTGGGTGCCACATTGGTTTGGGAAGACAGAGTGTACACCAGACATTCAGGTATTGCCACAAGAAGTGGAAACGGGAAGAGAAGTTGGAAACTAAAGAAAAAATGTTCCAGCATCAGCGTCTCAGAATAACTTTTATATCTGCTGTAAAGTAATGTAGTTTACCTCTCTGTCGTGTTGTTTTGTTGTTGAGTTTTTTGTTTCATTTACAAATATGTCCTCATACACTGTGGTTTCAGTCATGCCAAACAGCCCCACTCGGCGCGCCAGGTCCTGGGCAAATCGGCTGCACCGAGCGTCTTCTTCCTCCCTCAAATTGTGCATCTAATTAGCACAAATAAAACAACTGAAATCAACAAAACTACTTAGTTAGACTGCACTGATCAGTTTGATGTGCGACATATGGATATGTGTATACAAAGAGGCACGATACAGCGGCTGCGGTTTTTTCTCACTCCATGTTCCGTTTCATCTGCGACTTTGTACGTGTTTAAAAGGAATTCCTCTGCGGTTAAAGCACAGCTCAGCATCTCTAGTACACTGTGGGCCAAATGTAATAAGTCACGACTTAAAGATAAAATCCAACTCGCACCAATAATATATATAATATAATCCAGCTCGCACCGTCGCAAATATACCCATTTTCTATGTGCACACAGGGCATCATTCAGCTTGGATCGCATATCTGCAATCGCACACACCCGCACATTGCGAAAATATGCAAATGAATGTGATCGCAATCGCAATACTATGCCAAGACGCCCACCAGTTTATAAAGCCGCCCACTTCCCATTACATACATCCGCTAGTCAGCGAAAACATAACTGCGTATGCCGTCGCTGGGGCTTAATTATGCACACCCCTGTAACGGCGTTCAAACACACAGGCACGCCTACTTTCCTTCGACCACCCCCGCTCTCCATCCCCAAACGCCACTTGCTGTCAGTCATTTCTCTGTGCCACTGCGTATCCACTGCTTTCGCATTCGCGATCACAGAAGATGGATTGCGTGCATACACATGCGCAGACGGCAAACATTGACCTGGTGCGTGCGAACGCAGACCTGCGATCCAAGCTGAATGAGGCCCACAGTTCGGGAGCAAGGCCTATAATATCTGTAATATAATTCCCTAAGCTGTCACATCTGTGTCATGCACAGTGGAGGCTGTGTCTGTGGCCCACAACCCTCCCAACAGCTCCCTCCACAGTGAGGGAAGGACCAACCAGAGAGGAAAAGGACCGTTGCTCTGGGAATGGGTTAGCATAGTGGGGAGCGGTGGGAAGAGGTGGCCCTGCATATGCCTGGTTCAATTACTAGTCTACAATATAATCTCCTTAGATATCTGTCTCCACAGATCCTCAGTAGAGCAGAGGGGTACTCCACTCCCTCATAGTCCTTAGTAGCTACTTGGACAGGAGGAGAGAATCCCTTCCCCCTACTCACAGGCTGGGGCAGTAAAAGCAGAATGGAGGTCTATCATTTCCTATAAGCACCTAGAGCCAGCCCACTGGACCCCTTTCCACTCACCCGCACAGCTTAAAATTAAACACATACTTGCCATCAAATAGAGTATAACTCTGAACTTTACATTTTATACACTGCTGGTCAAAAGTTTTAGAACACTCCCATTTTTCCAGTTTTTATTGAAATGTAGGCAGGATAATGTCACAGTGTACTATGATATAAAAGCATAGCACAAATAAGAAATAGAATCACCTTTTGCAGTTATAACCACTGATCACAGTCATGGCATTCTCTCTACAATGGAAATCAAATATCATTCAGGAAGTTCTTGATAACTTTTGCAGAAGTTCCCACAAATATGTTGTACTTGTAGGTTGCTTTGCTTTCACCCTTCTGTCCAGTTCATCTGAAACCAGCTTGATGGGGTTTAAGTCTGGAGACTGTGGTGGCCATTCCATGATTTGAAGCCTACCGGTGTATTCTTTTCAAGGAAGGTAGCTCTAACATAGCCTGGAGGTAAGTTTGGGGTCATTAGCTTGCTGTAGGATGAACCCTTGACCAACTAGGCATAGACCACAGGGTATTGCATAGTGCTGCAAAATGTTTTGGTAGCCACTTTGGTTCAGGGTGCCAGTCACTTTTTGTAAGTTTCCCACTAGGGATCCAGCAAACCAGTCCCAGACCATCACCCTTCCTCCACCATGTTTGATATTTGGTGTCACAGGGTTTTGCTATTAAAGCCATTGTCCTTTTAAATTTTGGTTTTAAAGACACCAGGAAGCGGCAGCTTTTACAAGCTGTTGCTTAATCAATAAACCTCACGCATTGAGGAACTATCCTTCTGCCTACTCTACGGGAAACAAAAACATTGTGTGATAAACCAAAGGTTTTTAATTATAATTCATCTGTCCATAAGAACTTCTTCCAGTCTTCAGTAGTCCACTGGCGGGGATTCGTGGCCCAAACAAGCCTCTTTCTCATTGCTGCAGAACAACTGTACATTCTCAACCCACTATTTGTTCCCTGGAAAAGATCTTTTTTATACAGAACTGTTTTTTAGCCTCTAGCATTTCAGATTACTCATTGGACTTGAACTGCTTAAATTTCAATAAGAACTGGGGGTGTTACCAGTAGTGTATATA
Source organism: Taudactylus pleione (assembly GCA_031769625.1). Taxonomy (NCBI): domain Eukaryota; kingdom Metazoa; phylum Chordata; class Amphibia; order Anura; family Myobatrachidae; genus Taudactylus; species Taudactylus pleione. The sequence goes on from JAUIMM010000334.1 coordinate 3,561,654, forward strand.
CAGTTCATTGAGTAAAGATAGAAAATGAAATTATACTTACAAGGTCTGCACTGTTCACTGAATCCGCAAGGACCCCAATGCTCTGCTTTGTATTGTAACCTTTCCGTCAACAATAATGTACGTCCAAAATGTTTTATACTGAGCTAACCCGTATGTCTCAAATAACTGAAGCTTTTTTTTCTGTCCAAAATACTACTGTATATATTTCATTCAATTATTAAAAACTGTCATTCTATATATATTTATTGTTGGGGAAGCACTATCCTGAATCATTCTGAAGTGGAGAAATAACTGTGGGTGGTGTATAGAATATTAGGCTTTTGTAGCTCTGATTGAATGGCTGTAAGTGTATCATATAACAGAAAGTCAAAGTACGAAATAGTAAATTCAAGCACAGTGTCATGTCCAGTGATTTCATTGTCCAATTTAAATGCATCACCACTTGTCAGACAGGCAATGTCAAACTTGGAGGTGAGTTTTTAACCAACTGTAGAATAAATATTTCAACCAATGTAACTATTGTAACGTAAAGCTAAGGATCAGACATACAGTATGTAGCACCTGGATGTCGTGAAGAAAGTAATGAACATGTTTAGTACTCAAGTGGTTATAAATTCTTGAAAAGATCTATCAGCATTTTATCCATTTCTTATATAGATTGCTGTGAGAAATGCTTGGGATAAGACTATGGGGTCTATTTACTAAGCCTTGGACGGAGATAAAGTACCAGCCAAACAACTCCTGTCATTTTTCAAAACCGCCTATAAACTGACAGTTAAGAGCTGATTGGCTGGTACTTTATCTCCGTTCACTTTATCTACATCCAAGGCTTAGTAAAGGGCCTAATTTAGATTTGGACATACGTCCGTTTTTGCCAAAAACACAGTAGCGCAATGGTTAACTTTGCTGCCTCGCATCACAGGACTCATCGGTTCAATTCAAACCAAGGCCCTCTCTGTGTTGAGTTTGTATGTTGGGAGCATGTATAGGGTAAATAAACTGGGTAAGTGACAAATGGGATTAGGGAGGCCCCAAACCAGTATATTCCTATGGCAACGTGGGGGACTTAATCCAGCTCTGCGTGTTTCTCTGTGCTTCCTTCAGGTACTCCAAAAACATGCTGGTAGGTTAATTGGCTTCTCACAAAACTTAACCCTAGTGTGTAAGTGTGTGCACGTGGTAGATTGTAAACTCCCGTGGTCAGGGGTTAATGTGAATGATTAAATATTCTCTCTAAAGCGCTGTATAATATCTGTCTGCTATATAAATAACTGTTAATATATAAACACATGTATTAATTTAGATAGGGATGGATTTGCTAAAAATGCACCTGTATATAGTTTTGAAGCCCCTTATACCTAGACAGGCAGAACGGGGCCATGCCAGCATAGGTTGAGAATAGTAGGGACATGCACATTAACTGCAGATGAGTCATAAGCCTTAAACGCATCCCCAGGTGTCATTTCTTATGTGCGCACTGGTGTAAAGGTATGTGATGATGACACAAGAAGCACTATATGGGCCCTTCTGCTAAGCTGATTGCATATTGACCACTCCAGCTTTATTCATTAGTGTCACAGCCAACTTTTTTTGAATCCTTATTTATAATTTTCATTTGGTCCACTGAAAGCATAGTAACACCTCCAGCCCCTGTGATGCTCCCACTATGTCCCCCCAATGTCCTATTGGGTGGTGCGCATCATAGAAATGTATACCACGATGGGGCATAGCCCCCCAGGCCCACCCAAAGTCTTGGTGGCCCTAATAGCCAGTTGTGTATCTATAATAATGTAGGTGCAGGGTTAGCAGTGTACACGGTTCACTGGGTCAAGGTATGCAGACTCCGTATTTTTTTCTGGGGGGAGAGAGCTCAAGGACATCTAGAACATAGGCCCACTCCAGTCTTAAAACTTCTCTGACAGTAGCCTTTCAGACAGTGGAGAATGAGGAAGTGATCTGCTCCAGACCTGCTCTTTACTGCATGTTGTAATATGTGCAGAAGCTCATTCCATCACCATTTCTATGTAAACACATGTGAATATGTTCTTTCTAAAACGTGTGGGTTTTAGAAAGAGCCTTGGAGGCATGCACACTATGACCAGTAGAACCCAGTAGAATAATAGCTACAGCTAGGCTGAATTAATACATTTCTCCTAATCCAATGTATAAATTATACCTAGTCTGAATAAAAAAAAATTCCACCATTCAGCAACATCGGGCAAGATGTATTACTGAATTGAGTGAATTGAATATGAAATATGTAAATAGATAATTATGCAAATATTTAAATTATATTTATATCGTAGGGTGCATTATAAACATCTGTCCAAATACCTAATTAGTTTTAATGAATGATATTATTTAAATGCAAAAATAATTGATCAAATTTATACTGTATTGCAAACATTAAGGAAAGGTTACAATACGCTGTTGTATAGGAGAAATTACAGGAGTATTTTTAAAAAGTAATTTTATCATATCAAATTATATTCCAATCAAAATTGTATATTGCAATTATAAAAACAGGACAGCAATTCGTAATGAGCTCTATTTCACCTATTTGTAACAGTGCTGTAGAAACTCATAATTGTGTAAAGTACAAGAACATAATGCAATAATATAAGGGTAATGATCCCAAAAATGCCACATTGTGGCAGCCTCCCAAAGCTTTGAGAAGCTAGCCAAAATATAAATCACATTTGCAATGTCGTCAAAGCGTCTTTTTCTTTGTCAATCCATCAATAGTTTTAGTTATATTAATGTTTAAAAACAGGCAATGCCTCTAGGTCTAGAGAACACAAGTTATAGTGCAGTCCATTTCCAAAAATCCTCATAAACTCAGCCTAGTAGACAGTTATTTATATTTCTAAATTAAACCTTTTGCATATACAATACTGTACAAAAGTTTTAGGCAGGTGTGGGAAAATGGTGCAAAGTAAGAATGCTGTTATTAGTTTATTTTTATCAATTAACAAAATGCAAAGTGAATGAACAGAAGGCAATTCTAAATCAAATCAAAATTTGGTGTGACCACCCCTTGCCTTCAAAATAGCATCATTTCTTCTAGGTACACTTGCACAAAGTCAGGGATTTAGTAGGATTATAGTCAAGTGTATGATTAACGAATCATAGCAAACAGGTGATAATGATCATCATTTTCATATGTAGGTTGAAACCCAGTCATTAACAGAAACAGCTCTGTAGGAGGCTTAAAACTGGTTGAGGAACAGCCAAACTTTGCTACAAAGGTAAGGTTGTGGAAGAAAGTTTCATGTCACAGGCCATACACCATGGCAAAACTGAGCACAGCAACAAGACACAAGGTAGTTATACTGCATCAGCAAGGTCTGTCCCAGGCAAAGATTTCAAAGCAGACTAGGGTTTTAAGATGTGCTGTTCAAGCTCTTTTGAAGAACCACAAAGAAACTGGCAATGTTGAGGACCATAGACACAGTGGTCAGCCAAGGAAACTTAGTGCATCAAAGACACATCGTGCTTACTTCCCTTCAAAATCGGTAGAAATCCAGCCATGCCATCAGCTCAGAACTGGCAGAAACCATTGGGACCCAGGTACACCCATCTACTGTTCAGAGAAGTCTGGCCAGAAGTAGTCTTCATGGAAGAATTGTGTCCAAAAAGCCATACCTTCGACGTGGAGACAAGGCAAAGCGACTCAACTATGCATTAAAACATAGGAACCAGGGTGTAGAAAAATGGCAGTAGGTGCTCTGGTCTGATGAGTCAAAATTTTAAATATTTGGCTGTAACAGAAGGCAGTTTGTTCACCAAAGGTCTGGAGAGTGGTACAATAATGAGTGCAGGCAACAGTGAAGCATGGTGGAGGTTCCTTGCAAGTTTGGGGCTGCACTTCAGCAAATGGAGTTGGGGATTTGGTCAGGATTAATGGTATCCTCAATGCTGAGAAATACAGGCAGGTACTTATCCATCATGCTATACCATCAGGGAGGTGTCTGATTGGCTCCAAACTTCCATACAGCCAATGTCATTAAGAACTATCTTTATTGTAAAGAAGAATAAGAAGTCCTGGAAGTGATGATATGGCCCCCACAAAGCCCTGATCTCAACATCATCGAGTCTGTCTGGGATTACATGAGACAAAAGGATTTGAGCAAACCTACATCCACAGAAGATCTGTGGTTAGTTCTCCTGATGTTTGGAACAACCTTCTTGCAGAGTTCCTTCAAAAACTGTGCAAGTGTACCTAGAAATGTACCTAGAAGAATTGACACTGTTTTGAAGGCAAAGGGTGGTCACACCATATATTGATTTGATTTAGATTTCTCTTCTTTTCATTCACTTTGCATTTTGTTAATTGCTAAAAAATAAACTATTAACACTTCTATTTTTGAAAGCATTCTTACTTTGCAGCATTTTTCACACACCTGCCTAAAACTTTTGCACAGTACTGTAGTTTCTAGGGAATTGCTTTCAATTTTGCATTTAAGTCTGTCTAGCTTTTTTCCCATTTTTTCAGTGAAACTTTATCTTTTTATAAATATTCAATGACATATATGGTTTATGTTAATCTGCTTAGGTTATTTTTTACATTTGCATCTATTTTATGAATGGAAGCTTCCATATTGCTTCCAATTATTCATACACAACAACTCAGCACTACCTACTATAGTTTCATTAACATGAAGAGTAACAAATATTATGCAGGATATCCCCAGAAAACACCCGGATGTATGTAGGGGGGTACTGTAGCAGATATTGAAAGTCATGGGATAGATGCTTAGTATCGTGTAGGACCGTCTCTAGCTTGCTGAAGTGCTGTAACTATGTGGCATTGATCCCACAAGTGGACGAAAGACCTATGGAGAGATGTTGACCCATGCCGTTTGTATAGCTTCCCACAGCTCCCTGATATTTTTAGGTGCAGGATTTTGGGTGTGAATGGACCTCTCCACCACGTCTCATAAATGCTCAATTGGGTTAATGTCGGGTGATTGTTGTGGCCACACCATTCGTTAGAATTCTCCAGAGTGCTCCTCGAACCAATTCTGGACAACTTTAGAGCGATGACACAATTCATTATCCTACTGGTATCGTTGTGGGGGTACATGAAGTCCATAAAGGGCTACAAATGGTCATCAAGCAATGCAATGTAGCCGTTACCGGTCAATGACGTGTTCAGGCGGACCAGCGGACCCAACCCATGCCACATAAACACGCCCCACACCATTATGGAACCACCAACAGCCTGCATGGTGCCTTATTGACAACTGGGGTCCTTGGCCTCATGGGGTCTCGCCACACCAGACCCTACAATCAGCCCGAAACTACTGGAATCTTGACTCATCAGACCAAGCTACATGTTACCAGTCCTTCAGGGTCCAATTAGTGACATCACAAGCCCAGGTGAGGTGCTGTGTCCGTTAATGTAGTGTTAACAGGGGCACTCAGTTGGATCTTCTGCTCCCATATCCCATGGAAGCTAAATAATGCTGCACTGGCCTGCTGGATGTGCGTCTGGTACCTCCTGCATTGAATGTGGATGTAATTTGAGCCTGTGTTGCTTATCTGTTACCATGTTCAATTCTGGCCAGACTCCCTGGTCACGATCATTAAGCATCTGTGTTTGCCCACTGCGCTGTCCACAGTGGGTGATAATGCCTTCCATGAGGTATGAGGAATGTTGAATGTCTGCACAAGTTTGGAAATGGAATTTCCCATCCATTGGGCACCCACTATTATGCCCATTCAAACTCTGATAATTCACATCGCCTTGCCATGAGCAGCCTAGCTGGTGTTCAAACTGAATTACAAGATGTCAGATTACAACTGATGCAGGTCTGGGCATTTCCAAGACATCACAGTATGGTGATGCCACCTACCATTACCTTTACATACTGCTATCCCATGACTTTTGGCACTTTAGTGTATTTAACAAGAGCTTTGCCCCAGTAGCTAACACCACATACAATGGTGTTAACCATTGTAGTGTACAGGCTACACTCTGAAATAATTACTGGGATAGGGATTCATAAGATCCCTCCCTGACAATTGCCTCTTAGAGGGAAGCAGATACTGCTGGCCATACTGTTCAAGCCATCAATGAAAATCAGCATATTCTTTATTTCAACTAACCTCAACCTTCTGGCAATAACAGAAACATGGCTAACACAATCAGACACTGTCTCCCCTGCTGCACTTTCACATGGTAATCTACACTTCTCACACACCTCCAGGCCTAGCAATTGTAAAGGAGGTGGGGTAGGAATATTACTCTCCCAATCTTTCACATTCAGAGTTCTCCCACAGGTACCTTCACTCACATTTACATAATTTGAAGTACATTCTATCAGGACTTTCACCCCTTTCTCTCTGCGAGTTGCTGCTATCTATCACCTGCCTGGGCCACAGCCACAATTTCTGGAACATTTTTCAGCCTGGCTCCCTCACTTCCTATCCTCAGACATCTCCACCATCATTATGGGTGATTTCAATATCCCCATTGACAGTCCACAATCTCCTCATGCCTCCAAACTACTCTCTCTAACCTCCTCTCTTGGCCTCTCCCAATGGACTGACTCCTCTACTCATAAGGAGGGCCACTGCCTTGATCTTGTATTTACCAGACTATGCTCAGTTTCTGATTTCACTAATGCTCCTTTCCCTCTCTCAGATCACAATCTTATCACCTGCACACTTTCCTCCTTTACATCAACCTCAATGTCAGTGAAATCAACCAAACCTCCTAAAACCCGCAGAAATATTAATGTGATTAACTTTCAACAACTATCTACCTCTCTACAACAACGACTCTCACCAATTTCTGCACTCACTTCTCCTGAGACTGCTGCATCACACCTAAATCAGATTCTAGTAAAAGCCCTCGATGAAGTAGCTCCAGCTACCCATCACACTCCGCGTTGGCTTAGACGTCAACCGTGGCATTCTAACTTAACAAGGCATCTACAAAAACTCTCACGTAAAGTAGAACGTCAGTGGCGAAAGTCTCGTACTCCAAGTGACTTCCTCACATATAAGTCTATCTACAACCCTTATCCTACTGCTCTGGACACTGCCAAGCAAATATATTTCCAATCTCTTATCTCTGCTCAAGCCTCTAACCCCAAGCGACTTTTTAATACATTTAAACTGCTTCTTACCCCTCCCTCACCCAAGCCACCTGCTACTATCTGTGCACAAGATCTTGCTTCCTATTTCAAGGACAAGATTGATAATATCCGAAATGAAATGTTATTCTCTTCCTCAGCTAGTGACCTACTCAATTCCCTACCTGAACCCTCTGGCACATTCTCTTCATTTGACCCCACAAATGAAGATGAAGTATCTACACTCTTCTCATCCTCCTACTCTATTACCTCTCCTCTAGATCCTATACCCTCACAAATTAGTAAAGCTCTGTCTCCTGTGCTCATTCCAACCCTAACTAAAATCTGTAATCTCTCTCTTTCTACTGGCATCTTTCCATCACTGTTCAAGCATGCAGTGATTACTCCCATTCTGAAAAAACAAAATTCTGACGCTAACACTCTCTCTAATTACCGTCCCAGCTCCCATGCCCCTCCAAGCTACTGGAGAGACTTGTCTACACCCGCCTCACACACTTTCTTAACACCCACAACTTATTGGACCCACTTCAGTCTGGCTTCCGTTCCCAGCATTCCACAGAGACAGCACTGACTAAGGTAGTAAATGATTTGGTCACTGCCAAGGCTAAAGGCCATTACTCACTCCTAATTCTTCTAGATCTCTCTGCTGCTTTTGACACTGTTGACCACTCTCTTCTAGTACAAACATTACAATCCCTAGGTCTTAAGGACACAGCTCTTTCTTGGTTCTCTTCCTACCTATCTGATCGCTCTTTTTCTGTTCGTTTTTCTGATTCTGCCTCCTCTTCACTACCTCTATCAGTTGGAGTACCACAAGGCTCTGTCTTAGGTCCTTTGCTATTCTCAATCTATACCACCTCTCTTGGCAAACGAATCCGCTCTTTTGGATTTCAGTACCATCTGTATGCGGATGATACTCAAATCTACCTATCCTCTCCAGATTTATCACCATCTGTACTGGTACGTGTCACTGAATGTATTTCTGCCATTTCATCTTGGATGTCATCTTGCTACCTGAAACTTAATATTTCTAAAACAGAATGAATTATATTTCCACCGGCCAATAACAGTTACCAATCTGATCTCTTTATCGCTGTTGATAACTCAACAATCCACCCCACAAGCTCGCTGCCTTGGTGTCATCCTTGATTCTGAACTGTCCTTTGTTCCCCACATTCAATCTGTCTCAAAATCATGTTACATACATCTAAAAAACATATACAAAATTCGACCATATCTCACACAAGACACTGCAAAAACTCTAATCCAGGCACTCATTATTTCCCGCATTGACTATTGCAATAGTCTCCTTATTGGTCTTCCCGAAAACAGGCTATCGCCATTACAATCCATTATGAATGCAGCTGCAAGGCTTATCTTCTTTGCCAAACGTTCATCGTCTGCTGCCCCGCTCTGTCAGTCCCTCCATTGGTTGCCGGTTTTCTACCGTATTCAATACAAAATACTGTTACTTACACATAAGGCCATTAACCGAATTACACCAACATACATCTCTTCACTCATCTCAAAATATCTCCCAACCCGACCTCTCCGCTCAGCACAAGATCTGCGTCTCTCCTCCCCGCGCATTACTTGCTCCCATTTATGGTTACAGGACTTTCTTCGGGCTGCACCCACTCTATGGAATGCCTTACCACACACAATAAGACTTACCTCTACTCTTCAATCCTTCAAGCGTTCCCTGAAAACTCACCTCTTCAGACAAGCTTATCAGATTCCAGAACCGACCACATAACCTTCATAGCTTCCATGTCTTATTACATCCCCTCTCACAGTCCACACATAACCTCACATATTGTCTTTCTTTCACATACCCCTGACATTTTGCCGACATTCCTGTGTGACTGGATCATGCAGCCCACCAAGAAACTCTGCATTCTGGCCGGACCAAATTGCAATATATATAGCACCTATCCTTGTGTATCAATGCCTATTTCCCTATAGATTGTAAGCTTGCAAGCAGGGCCCTCTTATCTCTATGTCTGTCTGTTATTACCCTGTTTTGTTCTATCAATGTTTCCAATTGTAAAGCGCAACGGAATATGCTGCGCCATATAAGAAACTGTTAATAAATAAATAAAATATTCTATTCACCACCAGTCCACATCATGAAAAGGTTATCTATATAATGTACATAAAACAAAATACATTTGGAAAAGGGATGGTTCATTATATTGTTTCTCAAAAACATGCATGAAAAACTATGCAAACAATGGGATCATATTGGATCCCATTGCAGTTTCTTGTAGTTGTAAATAAAAAGTACTGTATTTCTTAGGTAACTAGCAGACAACTCGTAGGGGAGTCAATTTGTTCAAAAACATAGTTGTATCCTCTAAATAATAAGATGTATTTTGCACAATAGACATGACCTAGCAGAGGGAGCCCCTAGAGGGTATTAGGGGCCCACCAGGAGAGTTACACAAAGGCTTGTGAACCTTGGGCAAAATATATTAAGGAGCAATAACAGGAAAATCTTGTGTTAAAAATTTAACTGTATCAAGCCAACCATTGAGCCTGCCCATGACAATGATATAATCTATCATCCCCACCTTTGTTAATCTCTTAATTTCATTTTATGGGGCATATTCACTAGCAGACTTTGAAATGACTGCACGATCATGACATTGTAATCATGCAGTCGTTTCACAGTCTTCACAGTCTGTGCTGTGCCTACACTGAACGTTCAGTCGTTCAGTGTAGGCACATCAATCATCCCCTAACATGCTCAACCTGATGTTATCGTCAGGTTGTCCAGCATGTTCGGGTGATGATTGATGTCGGAAACGACCAGTGGGAGCGCCCATCGCTGGTCGTTTCCGACATTAATGTGCCCGATTCATGAGCGATTGAACGATAGCGATATCGTTATCATTCAATCGCACATAGAAATTGGCAAGTGGCTGTGCACCCTTAGAGTTCTAAGAGTTGATGCAGGGCGAAATGTAATAGGGTCCAAGTCTGAAAAATGTGCGACTTTACGGATAGAAACGTGCCAGTTTCAACTCGTCGTATGTAGTAGACTCATAGAACATACAAACTGGCATTGGCACTTCTCACATCGCCAAATACGCCATCCACATGTTTTCTATTAGAACATACAACTCGCCAGATGTATAAACTCGCACACAACTAGTAAAAAAAAATAATTGCAAAATAATAAACTCATTTCATCATCTGAGGCATATTAACACAGAAGAAGCACATTAGCACTAATTAAACCCCTATATCCATTTCACTTGTGTGGGTGTAGCAATGGTGTTTGTGCTGAGCTCCTATGAGCTGTATTTGCGTGGGATCATTACTATGGAGGAGCTGCGCAGGAGGAGGGTGCAGGAGTATGACCAAATCCAGGTTCCCATTAGGGTATGTGCCAGACGAACCTGTAGAGCGAGGATGGACCTGGACTCCCTCTCAGATCATGAGGTAGTTCAGCTTTTTAGGCGGAACCGCACAAACCTGAACTTATATGAGCAGGTGAGAGATGATTTGGAACCTTTGTCTTTGCATGGTGTCACATGCGAGTTACGTAGGCACCTTGTAACTCTCAGGCTATTACATACTGCGAGTTTTGGAACATTCTCGCACCAAACTCGCAGCGAGTCAGTGTGAATTTGCACTCACAAGGAAACTCAGACCCTATTACATTTCGCCCTTAGTGTTAGTTAGATTAGAGGAATATGAAGTTTTAGGCAAAGTATTGCATTACATGTGTCTATGAATGAATTCTTTACAGGTTGTCAAAGATGTTTGCTGTGTGTAAACACGCTTTAAAATGGCTTTTAGTCTGGGAGTTAAAGGAATCACCTTGTAATGTATGAAAATGGTTTGAGGATGAAAGATCGACAATAAAAGGTCTACATGCAAACGGTCGACACCAAATAGTCAACAGTCAATAGGTCCTTAATACAAATGTCCCCTCAAGAATGACGCATCACCAATAAAATAAGGTAAAGCAAAAAATAGTCCTTCAGTAATTTTGCAGTTTTTTCCAATTCCAAGTCAATAGGTCAGCAGGTACAAAAGGTCAACATGGGAATGGTCGACACAAAAGTGTTTTTTTTTTAGGGTTAGGCACTTGCCAGAGGGTTAGGGTTAGGCTCTAGGAGGGACAGTTAGGGTTAGGCACCAAGGGGAGGATTTGTGTCGGCCATTCCCACGTCAACCTTTGTCCCTGTCGACCAATTGACTGTCGAGCATCTGGTGTTGGCCATTTGTTTGTTGACCGTTTTGCTTTCTATCTAGTGATCCACACCCTATGATAATTTGTATGTACATTATCTGTTTACATGAACAAACCTGGTTCCCTGAGCAGGTACGTTTAACTGCTAACAACTGCTTATGTAAACTCTTATGGGTGACAGAACAAAGTGCTGGGGGCTCAGCATCTATGGGGAGAATTCAATTAGAGGCGATAAATTGTTAAGTTAACGAGTGTTAACAAACCTATCACCCATTAAATACACTTATTGCCTGTATGCGCGCTCCTATTTATCTGGCAATTTAATTCGATAAGTGGTCTGCGGGCATTCACCCTTTCATTCTTGCAGGTAAAATAACATTGGCTAACAATATAGTCTGTTAGTGGCCAAAATCAAAGGGCTTGTATCAAATATAATGCAATGTTTAAAACACCTGCCCCATCCATACAGCACCCCCATTTACCTGTCCCACATCTTTAACCCCATTTTTCTGCACTTTGCAGTTTTTCACCCCAAAACTGACATGTCAATATTGGCCAAATGAAGATAATTAAAAAATTATTTTTGCAGGGCACCAGCCTTATTAATAGTTAAAGTGTATAACCTCATTGTACTTGCTGAAAGCTCCAGATCATGACATATAGGACCTCATTCAGAGTCGGTCGTTGCGGCCGCACGGTCGTACGCCACCGATGTTCGCTATACTGCGCATGCGTAAAGTTCGCAATGCGCGTGCGCAAACTAGCAGCTACGATCACAAATTTCTCTCTCCTTGAACACAGCCAGGTCGGTAGTTTGAGTGACAGAATGAGGCGTTTGTGGGTGGTAACAGGGGAAGGTGCTTGAAAACGGGGGAGTGGAGATCCGAACGCAGGTGTGCCTAATTAAGCGAACAGCGTTTTATGGGAGTGCATACGGTTTATGGGAGGGCATAATTAACAAAGTAGCGTCATGGCACATGTGACATGGGAGGTTTTTTACACTGACATGATCGTAGAGCTTAAGAGAGGGTATGGTCAACCTTAAGCTCTACAACCAGTTTCGATGGTTCCCGATGGTCTCGATTAATCCTTATATGCCCGGAGATGACGTGCAATGCGTACGAGAAGGGGGCGTATTTTTTTTAATTCCGACCGCTTCCTCCCTTTGGTCGGCCAGCTACCGATCCGAACTTAGGGCCGCAACTTGCGAGGGAATCATTTGAATATCCGGCCCCTTTTCCCGTGCGGCCGCTTCGACCGACTCTGAATGAGGTCCTAAGTCTTCGTTCATTCTACTGGCTAGCCGTGATAACGTCACCACTATTACTATCATGCTTTCACCCACGGCCTGACCTATCAGTGCATTCAGGGACCTCCCCATCTGCTCAGAAGACTGCAAAGATTCCTGGATGAGGGGGAGAACATTGATAGTGTGACATGGTATCGTTGGTAGAGGAGGCGGGATATCCTCTGGCATGTGCCATTTAACTGTCACCACCAGGGAGGGATGGCGTGTGTATAGTGTCCAAAGCTCATGTGCTAGTCAGACACCTTACATGATTATATACACATATTAGTATATGAATCAGGAGCAGCGTTCATTCCTCATGAAGCTATGAGCTGTTGTGTGCAGGACCTCTGCTTAGATGTAGTGCATTGTATTTACATCCAACAAAAATCCATAACTCAGACTAGCAGCCCATAGAGGAAGATGTAAACAAATTGTCACGGAAGAGCATTATTTGCTGCAAGCATGTAATAGGTGTATTTTTTTAATAAACGTGCTTACCGCTTCTTTTTTCCCTTGTGTAGCCATGTCCCTCCTATTAGCCACTCTGTAATAAGTGGGAAGGTGAAAAGGAACTTTTCTTTCAGTTTGTATTATTCTGTGTGTCCTACGTGTGTAGTTATCGTACAACAATCAGGAATTCCTGTTGCATTGATCCTGTACTTAGAGCACCAGTCAGTAGAGGCCATCAGGCTTGTTGTGAATGAAAGGAGACATCTAAACGTCAATGAATTGCTGAGGGAGACAAATGTCAGACACATTGCCTCGATCAGCTTACAGACTGCTTAGTATACATGCTTAGTATACATGCCTAATGAGAGCATAAAGGTATATACCCGCATCGACTAGGCAGTTGGAGTTTTGTAACCAAATAGCATAAAATATTTATCTGTCTTTTGAAAGGTAAATGTAATACTTCATGTACCTGTCTGCTAAGTGGCAGATAATTAAATCTCAGTGTGTTCCTGTAAAACCTTGTAACCTGTGCTCCTAGGTAGAGCACTGATATGTGCTAGCATATCTAATGAGTCCTTCAATAAGTTCATCGGGTTCTTGGCTTAATATCTCATGTAGTTAGCAATTTCAACCGCTGATAGCTGTTAAAGAAGAATTACATCTAAATTGTAAACTCTAGTATTAGTTGGAGATTACTATGTATTTCGGCGTGGGGCTAATGATAGGAGTTGGTATTTAGACGCCTATCATTAGTCCCATGCCGGGATTTCACTGTCAGGAAGCCGGCGGTCGGCATTTCGACCGCCGGCTTCCTGACGACCGCAGCAGCCAGATTTGTACCAAATGCTATCGCTTTGGTGGATTGGGCCAGTTATCAGTAGCATCAGTTGGCCAAATAAATAAGTGGTGTGGTTTATTGTATCCCCATTGTGCTTTTGTGTTGTGAGGTACAAGCATCATTTGTGTGCAACAGAAAGTACATAGGGGTGGCAATGATAAAGGTCGGCCTGCATAAATAAGGAAAGTGATAGTACTACACAGCAAACTGAACCTAAAATTATATATTTAAGTTTTCAGTATAGTTCATTTAAAGGTGTTGTTCCTACCCTGTCTCTATGTCCTGTGCCACTGATTTACAGAATAGTGGGTAATCTCATCCCCGCAATCATGTTTTCTGCCTGCAATATATGTGAAGGGCATACAGTATGCAAGAAGGCTCTATCCATTCAGCCGAATAACTGTTTGCTAGGTCCCTCTAAGTTTCATTCATGCTATGGAACTTTGGTAAGTGTCTAAATACACAACATCCAAATTTTGGGGAAATGGGTGTGCAAAAATGTGTACAAAATAATAATGCAGCAGCAACTTGTGTTTAATAAAGTGTTAAAATCGTTTTTAAGGCATATATATATGTGTGTGTGTGTGTGGGCCTATATATATATATATATATTATAATATATACTGTATTTTCCAATAAAAGCAGTAGAAGTGGTTGTATGGCATCCCGCCATATACTGGCCATATAAATTTAATTTGGTCATAACAACACAGAACCCTAGACAAAATAATTTGTTTTGACACAAAAAGATGTTTATAGTGATTATAGGCATTCATAAATCGCATGTCTATGATGGATAGTCACTAGTCTAATGTATGTTGCTAAGCAAAAGAAAAACAAATGCCCTGTGCAAGATGATTAATGTTTTGGGGCGTAACAATGTTGGTACAGGAGCGATTATACTTTGCACTTTGGCCTTTGTCTATAATTGCCAGGTAAACGGGATTATCTAAATGTCCAGGTTAACAAGGGGCCCAACTGAGTTTCTACTCTAACCAGGATAGGACTCCGTGTGTGTCCCAGTTTTTCCAGAACAGTCCCCTTTTTCCCACTCAAAATCTTTAACTCACAGTACTTATTGCCCATAATGTACACACTAGATGAACAGAACAAGGAGGAATAGGCTCCTCTATATGATTTAACATCATCTGTTTCTTAATGTGGTCCTCCTATTAATGACTCACTTTGTATAATATACTATGGCTGTTTGTAAAACCCACTCATATGATAACTAATTGCACATTTCCCCTAATTTCTGCGTGTGATATTTCAATGATTACTGTATATACCACTTGGAGAGTAACAAAATCCCGTCTGCTTCCCGCTTTACATCTCCACTCCTAAGGTCCCTTTGAAGAAATCCTCAACATCACATTCCCTGTTAGAAATAAACTTGTGCTGACCATAAAAAGAACCCACTAATGATGCTCCCATTTCATGGGATATTACACCACAATGATAATAACCCTCCCATTTGCATCTGATCTACCAAAAGACTTAAGGAAATTAGCTTCCGCGCCACTTAGAAGAGGTAATTTATGGCAGAACGGGGGAAGTAGCCAGTGGTAATGTAATGAGTATTTGCCGTACCACTCGTTATAGACAGGGAGCATTTGTGACCAAAAACCTCAAATGCAAACTACAAATATATATACGTACAAAGAATAATAATAATAAAAAAAATCTGTGATTTCAGTGTAAACTAAAGCAGCCCTTTGTGTGCCTGTACTATGATATTCCTTCTGCCAACCTGAGCTGAAAGAGCTAGAAAACTCTGCGTATTTTACTTTCACAGTTAATGGGAATAAAATACCTCAGTGGATGAGTGCAGATGTGTTTGATACAAATAGTCATTTTCCTATTTGCTGCCTCATTGAGCATGATGAATGATTGGAGTCAGAGAAGCGGTGTGATAAATGGCAGCACCTTGGCTCCATTGCATGGCCTATTGATTCCTCTTCTTTATTACTCCTACAACCCAGCTGCTTGCTTTGCCCTCCCCACTGCCGTGGGGGGAGCAATTGCTTCCTAGAAACTCAATTTATGAATAAAAGTAGATGTTGAATTTTAGCAAAACCCCATTTTTTTTTAATATATGTATATTATAAATAATAGGGTTTTGTTTTATCATTTAACAATACGTGTTGTACAGTGTTGATTATTGTTTCGTTCTTTTTTTTTAGATGCAGCCTCTCTACCTACCCTTGTTTTTGCTCTAAAGGAGCGCAACCTAATTTATTAAAATAAAACTCCTACAATAAAAAGGAGGACACCAGGCAGCGCACAGTTAGTATAATACAAACGCATTAGTGTCACTTTAAATATAGGGACGAACATTTCGTGCCATTACAACCTGTGTTATTCAGAAGGCGACTCACCTGCAAGGTCTAATGCTTGTTTGATTAGGTACGGAGATAGTCCAGAGGACTTTGTGTCATATTAACTTTCATCTGTGCATTAAATACAGGCAGACATCGGTGGAGTTATGTGGGTCTACCGTCTTCTAATAGTCTTTCTGATGTTGAGAATAAGTATATTTTAGCAGCATCTCAATTTCAGCCCTTTCTTCATATCTCCTAATAACTGTGTAGTCAGTGTTTCACAGCCTCCCATATATCAGGAGAACGCGTTCTAAGTGGCTGTGGTATGGAGAGGGGCCATGCTGCAGTACTCCTAAAAAGAGCATTATTGAATAAAATCCAAGTTAAATAAATTCCAGTACAGCCGCTAGCGTGGTATTTGCTTAAAGCGTCCCCCAGCCACCTCAAAATTGACATGCATGTTGCAATATACAAACAAACAGACTATGACCATGCACATCCGACCATTTAAAGCTTCATTTCCATAGACAACAGCTGCACAAAAGCAAATAACTCAGGAACTCCCAGGAAAAACACTGGAGATTATTGGCTAAGGCCGGCAGGCAGAACCTGACATTGCAGATGTAACTTTGACTTGGGGAAATTTGCCAATGCTGATAGGCGTTTGTTTTTTTCACATGACTTATAGCTGATACTTGATTGAGATGAGAATTGGACTGAAAAAAAGTTGACAAACAGGCAGAACTGGAATTAGGCAGCACATGAAAAAAAAAATGTTTTTGTAGTTTCCATCCCTGTTTTCTTACAATGAACAAACTGCTTAGGAATGAGCAATATTAAATATGTCATGTTTAGCGCAATAGTCCACATTGGACAAACATAAATATGTTAAAAATTTGACACTATCCAGAGTACTGTCAATAATTCTGATTATTCAGGGGCAGCACAGACGGTGTAATGGTTAGCATTACTGCCTCACAGCACTGAGGTTATGGGTTCGATTCCCACACTCCAAAAATATACTGGTAGGTTAGTTGGCTCCCCACAAAATTGACCATAGTAGGGAATATAGATTGCAAACATAAAATGGAAGTTGCTCAAATCAATTTGGCAATACTCTTCAGGTGCATAAAGGGGAGCGGTCATACTAAACAGAAAAACAGAAAGGGGAGTATCCCCTAGATATCCCCCAGCACACTAAATTGTACTTGAAAACTATATGGTAATAGAGATTCAGAGATATTTGTTGTATGCATTTGTAAGTACACGGTAAACTGCCAGGCCACTTCACGGCTTCTCTAATACTGGCAGTCCCTACTCTGGATGATAACAGAACCCACTCTGGGCCATGTAATTATCTGTTGTAAGGCCTCATGATAAAGGCACATACAGAAAGACATCCAAATTGAAAGCCAGCTTACCTGGGAATCACCCCTGTGAACTCCAACTAGCACTACAAGAGCCAGCATTCCCTCCAAATGCTGGTTCATTCATGTCTCTCAAAACAGCAAACACAAAGATTGTAGATTGTAAGCTCCCCTGGGGCGGGGACTGATATGAATGGTAAGAGAGTCTCTGTACAGTGCTGCGGAATGTGTGTGTGCTATATAAATACCTGGTAATGAATAAAAATTATTCAATGACTGGACTTATGAGCAGTGACTTTTATCAGGGTGAATGTGGGGATCAATAAGTCTAATTAGGGTTTTTTTTCTACATCCAGACTAATTTATTGGTTTGTAGATCCTTCTGTATGTTTCACTTAATATGTTACATTTTCTTTGGTCTTCGTTCTGGGTTTTTTTCACCAATTCCTTTACATCATTTAGGTATAGTTTTTTTTTTATTTTATTTGCCTTTGGATATATTACAGAACTGCTCTCAAATGTTTCCAATTTACAGAGCAGAGATGAACACAAAAAAGAGGCCAGAATTACTGTATGTAGCACAATCAGTGTCCAGTATAGAGATGTTTGGGAAACGGTTTTAAAGTTGATCAGTCACCACTACATTAAACCATATTAGCATTTGGGCCAGGCATCAAAAACAGGAATTAACTGTTGTAATTATGTTTTCATTCCTCTCGCCAAAGCACAGTTGTAGGGACCATCTTTCTTTTTAAACCAAAGCCATGCCCGTTGTACCTTGCACCACCCTCTCATTTGTAAAAGAAATGTTACAGGCGTCCTGCAAATATGAGCATAGAGCACACACATAAATTCCATGTTGCAAAGAATGTAAACATATCATGAACAAACAGATTGATGTTAGTTATCTACTATGATATAACATATCAATTCACTGTGCTTCATAGCCTGAGATTTAACTACAGTAACGTTACCATGTTTTTTCATATTTACTTGTCAGTCTATCCTTCTCAGTAATGAATAGGACACTGTAAAGAGGGGCGAAAACTGTATTTTCCAGTAATTCAAATGCCACCACTCCTACAACAGATGTGAACTAATAGCGAACAGGATGCAGGGGGGATGAAAGCCCAGACTAAATTTGTCAACCCAAATCTCCTGCCAACAAGTTAATGTATAGAGCTTTGCAAAATCCCTGTTTCCACCATAAGTTGTTGTAGATTATGTGACTATTCCTTAAGTGACCAGTAGTTCTTTGCCATCCAGGGAAGAGACAGGGTTGGGTATTTGGAGCAGCATTTTTGGAGCAGCATCTCAAATTTTGAATACTTTAAGAGACAATTACTACTATGCAATAATCTTACAGTGCAAAGCTTGTTTTGTGATGCCATGTGCCTATCTTTTCAAATTTGCCCCCATTTAATTACATGTCAATATGTTGGAATCCGCAGGGTGTAAAAGTTTACAAGGGTGAATATACATTGGTTACATAAGGTATTTACACCGGGTTGGGTATGAAATACCTGCAGTCGGGATGCTTGCTGTTAAAATGTTGACAGTGGTATCCCAATGCTTGGTATCCCTCCCTTCTTGCACCCTAACCCTCCCCACCCTGCACTCATTAGTGCCGAAGCCTAACCGTTCCCCCCTTGGTGCCTAAACCTAACCATCCCCCCTTAGTGCCTAACCCTCCCCAGTGGTGTCCAACCCTAACTTACTCCCCCCAGAGCCAACCCAAACACCTAAACCTAACCACTCCCCCCTTGGTGCCTAAACTTTACCCTACCCTCCGCGGCCTTAGTAATAAGGACAATGGGGGTTCGGGCACGAGCCTACACCCCGTGCTCACAAGCCCACGCCCCCTTTTCAGCGCCGAACACATCATCCCTCCCACACCAGGTGACACTGCGGGGAGGGACGCCACTGATCCCGACTTTCAGGATTTTGACCGGATCCCAACTTGGAGCAGATGGAATAATCAATCATGAATTTGTTCAAAGACACATTGACTTATTGTTCAATTGATGGTGTGCTATCTGTTATTACTGTACTTTGCTATTGACACTTCTTTTATTCCATTTTGTTTTTTTCTGCTCACTTTAATTATTTATATATTACTATTTTATAATATTTTCCCGTGAGTAAGACCATATAATCATCATCATTGTTCATTATAAGTCACACAAAACTTTGTATCACCAGACGGTCAGTATAAAAAAAAATTAATTAATACAATCAAGCAATACGTACAAAATGACCTGAGAAGCAGGGCCGGATTATAGGCAGGGCGACAGGGGCGGTCGTCCAGGGGCCCCCTCACATAGGGGCCCCCACACCCTGTCCTCTGCCATTACTGTCCGTGCCCTTCCTCTCCTAAGACAGTATTTAGCTGTCTCCGCTCCGGTCCTCCTCGGCAGTCAACATAGTTTCTATGATGACTGCAGCCGGGCAGCACTCGCTGAGCACTTTAGCTCAGAGCGCAGCGCTGCTCCGGCCAGCAGACAGGCTGCACGGTGGGGCTGCACGGCAATGCAGGCGTGACGTCAAAAGTCGCGCTGTGCAGCCCAACGCCACCCCTCAACAGCCGCATGGCCCGCATCTGAAGACAGTGGAGGAAAAAGTATACAGTAGCTGCAGCTGCCGCCTCGAGTCTGCTACCCTGTGATTGGCCTGGGAGGGTGAGTCAATTAATGTTTTTTTTTTTTATATGTGTGGTGCTGCTGATTGTGGGGTTGGGGGGGCAAAATATTAAATGAAATATATATATATATTACACACCCTGTGTATGTGTGTGTGTGTGTATATATATATATATAGAATGTGTATATATATATATATATATATATATACACACATACAGCTAAATATATGAACAAAAAAGTCCAGGCACAATGTATAGGTTCTGTATGCTCCGGTGCCTTCCCAATGTAAACATGTATCAAGGCAGGTGTGGGCGGCACTCAACGAGACTCCGCAACCACAATAATGCACAGTAATACATTGCTAGTTGATGCCAACATTTCAGTGTTGTACCACTTTTATCAGGACTTGATAAAAGTGGTACAACACTGAAACATTGGCATCAACTAGCAAAGTATTGCTGTGAATTATTGTGGTTGCGGAGTCTCGTCGAGTGCCGCCCGCCCCTGCCTCGATATATATATTTGGATTAGGGATGTGCAGGCTCGGATAGGTTCGAGTTTGCACGCCGAGTTCGGATTTTTCCCTCCAAAAAAACGGAACTCAGAAAGAGGCAAAACATCATCTTGCATGGACAAACATCATCATTCCTGGACTAAAAAAACGGAACTCCGAAAGAGGCAAAACGTCATCTTGCATGGACAAACATCATCATTCTTGGACTTTGTCCAGGAATGATGATGTTTGTCCATGCAAGATGACGTTTTGCCTCTTTCTGAGTTCCGTTTTTTTGGAGGGAAAAATCCGAACTCGGCGTGCAAACTCGAACCTATCCGAGCCTGCACATCCCTAATTTGGATCACTGATAGGGCCCCCCGTCAAGTTTGTTGCCCAGGGGCCCCCACAGACCTTAATCCGGCCCTGCTGAGAAGATGTAAATTTGAAAGGTCCTTTCTCATGAGAGCTAACAGTCTAGAAAGAGAGGGCAGTGCTGAGACAATAGGCGCTAATGGGACTCACAGTGGAGATTTGGACAGTAGCAGGTAGTACCCAAAGGGAATAGTATCAAGTTGGCTTTGGATACATAGAGTAAAGAGGTTGATTCTGAGAAAGCAGCTAATCAATTGAAGGTTGGAGGAGAGACTGGTCAGGTGGGTTAGGGAGGTTCTGAAGTGTGGACCAGCAAGAACAGAAGATCAATCTAACCACGGTGTAACTTGGATAAATAGGTGATGGGAAGGCCAGATAGTAGGAGATTGCAGTAGTCTAGGCAGGAGGTAATCAGAGAATGGATAGGTGTTTTAGTAACATGGGGTAACTTTTTGAAGGAGGCGGTGACTGGACACCATAGAAACTTGCATCAGCCTTATGCCTCCATTGTGACACACTATACGATGTTACAAACCATGCGACGGTTGTTACAATTTCACTAAATCCCAGAACACACGATATAGAGCGTACACACTATGCAATCTCATTGTATCCAATTAATCGTTTCTCCTGTACACACTATGCAATCATCGTGAAGATCACTGGCAGTTCAGGTGATGTCTTCAGCGCGAAGATTGCAGGAACTCTCGGCACATTTCCAATATGTTCCCATGCTTCCTGATCACAGCTGTGGCTCTCTGCACACACACAGTGTAAAGCATAGGCCGCACCAGTTTTTAGGGATTTTCGCACGCACGATAGCAAAAAATCGCTCTACTCTGTGAACATCAGCATTGCGTGTGACAGAATTAGGCCCATAGTCCGCTCATCCCTACTCTGTGCCCCTGGTAAACCAGAGAACTGTGCCAGCTGCAAACCTTCGTCATCTATGGCACCTTGTATGTAGCAGGGCTTCCTAAGCATAACATATTTTATGGCATTCTCCTTTAACTTGCAAACATAGTAAAAATTTAAGTTTAACAATCTGTAGCCTTAAAATAGTGGCCCCTTTTTTCATGCATTATCCAAAAGGTTTTTCTGTATTTCATTTTAAATGCACATTTTATAATTGTTCTTCTAATACTTTAAAGAGTTTCATCTTCTCAGGACTGTCATAACTAATCCTCTTACAGCTCCCATCATCAGTAGCTGCTCAGTGTCTTAACACAGCCCGTGCTCTGAGACCTCTAGTATGCATGGTTAAATCACCTTTCTTCGACCTACTTCAATATCAACATATCCATACGAGAAAATGAGAATTCTTTTTTTTCTTTCTCTGGTGTAAGTTTGCCATTACATTCTTTAATTAAATAATGCTAATTACATAATTATTATAGACCCACTGGATTGCATGCATACGTGGCACTAATTTGTATGAGTATTTTGTATGCACTCAGTAATATTTGTATGCTCTGCATTTTTGTGGTGGCAAGGCTTGAATAATAAACTAGAAAGAATGGCCTAAGAGATACATTTATAAGCAGTTGCTATGTTTATGTTAGTTTGGGAATGTGATAGAATTGCAAATGAGATATCAGGTGGCACAGAAGATGGCATAAATGACCAACTGACTGCATATACAGTATTCATTAGGTGAATAAAAATTGGGTGTGTTTAGAAGGAGCCCTCAGTTCTGGAGTATCCTGGTAACATACATTACTTCAATAGAAACTCACCAATACAATAGTAATGGTAATCACCTGTCAATCCAAAAAGGTTATCCATATGATGAAGAACTTGTAGCTGTGGCGGTGCCACCTATATTAGTAATGGTTCACAACCAGAGGGTAAATTTACTAAGTGGCAGGTTGGCAGTATGAACACAATTTACTAAGGTCAAAACCACAGCAAAAACCCATAGAATGCACACTTTAGAACTTAATTTGCTGTCCCAATTTTTTCCCTTGAAAAGTATAGAAATCTCAGATTTACTAAGCTCTGTGTTGGAACCAGCTGCAAACCGCCAACAAAGATGCAAAAAAATTAGTTGTGTCACGCTCTGGGGTTCTAAACCCCGATAATTACTTCTTTGCTGTCTCTCCAGGCTCACACTGAGATCCTCTGATCGTCCCTGCTGCCTCCTACAGCACACAGCATCGACAGTTTGTATGCCTGAATCCTGCCAGCTCAGATGCATGGGCGCTGCCATTTTGGAAATTGTCAGCTGACCGCGACACCTTCAATGAAAGTGCCTTCTTGCTTCAGCTGACTCCGGCAGCCAATCAGAGACCAGCAGCTCTATTAAATGTTTATTTAATTGCTTCCTGGAGATCAGGCGAGTTGACAGTACAACATTATTATTCCGAACGCCTTCCTGGTCCAGCAGATGCCTGCAGATTCTCTGTGTTCCTGCTTCTTGCGCAATACCAGTTCCAGCCCAGTTATCGGTTGCATTACTGGCCCCAGCCCAGTTGCCAGATGTTTTACCAGTCCCAGCCTCTGTATTAGTGGCATTACCAGTACCAGCCTGGTTACCAGACCCTATACTGGTCCCATCCTAGTTACCAGAAGCTATACCGGTCTCAGTCTGATTACCAGTCGCATTACTGGTCCCAGTTACAACACACAGTACCGGTCCCAACTCGGCTACTAGATGCATTAACTGTACCAGTCCGGTTATCATATGCTATACCGGATCCAGCCCAGTTACCTTATATTAGAATCCATCTAGTTCGTCTCCTAGGACTCACATCTCAATATCTCCTTATCCAGTGTCCACTTATCTCCTCAGTTCTTACTCCATGCGAAGGAACTTAAGCCATCTAGCTTTCTTCATGTAGCCTCCAAACCAGCTCCTACCATAATCTCCAGTTTGGGTAAAGAAAAATCCTCAATTCTGACAATTTGTACTGGCCACATGGATTCGGCTGGAGATCAGGTTCAAGGACCAGGCCCATGCAAAACCTTGTGAGCCTTCTGGAGAATCAGGAGCCTATGCAGCTATGCACTTCCTACAGGAGTTGTTTACATGCCTGGATAATATCCAACTAACTCTCATTGGTCCAGGATCATCTTTTGGGTCTGATCAAGGTGTTCCTGGGCCTGTCCTGGCATTTCACCTTCATCTCCCAACCCCTGACAAGTTTGAAGAAGATCCCAAATTATGCAGGTTTTTTTGAACCAATGCAAAATTCACTTTGAATTACAGCCTAGGAACTTTCCCACAGCCAGGTCTAAAGTGGCATAAATCATCTTGCTAGTTTCTGGGCAGGCATTAATCTGGACATAACCCCTCTGGGAGAGATCAGATCCACTGTGTCAGGTTGCAGCCTAGGATCAGCCGTTACCTCAGCACCGGCTTCCCCTGACCTCCCATGCGGCCAGGTGCGGCGGCGAGTGACGCGCTGAGGATCATTCCTGGGGTCTGCTAGGACATCCATGTGTTGCTCCATGATTTGGTTCCTGCAGTTACCGTCATGGATGCAGCCATGACAGTCTACATCACCTGATTTGCCCTTTAACCAATGGTAGCATTGGTTGCTGTCAGCTGACCTTAGGGTATTTAGCCAGGCTCCGGGCAACAGGAAGTTGCCTGAACAACTTTGCTACTTCCAGTGATTACTTGCTGTTGCAGCGTTCCAGGTTCCACGCTCCTTTCTTCCAGTGTATTATTCCAAGTGTTATTCTACAGTGTGTGTACTCAGGACATCATCCGAGTAGTGACTCCTAGTGCCATTCTCCTGTACTAGTCGGTACCTCATACCTGACCAAAGGGCCGCGACCTGCCTGCTGGGTGCAGCTTAAACCCATATCCCAATTGGAGGGATCACTGGTGAACACCTCTCAGTAGGTTAGACTCCATGCCTTTGGTCAGGTCTAGCCAACATCCGGTATTTGTAGATGAGAAAGTCATATATATATAGGCCCCTCGCCTCCGGATCTTTCCCTAACCTAGCACCCCAACTTCTAAACTACCTGTGGAAGATCTCCTGAGCCTAAACGTGACACACTGCTATTTTCATATCCAGACTTTATTTCAACCTGCCAACGGATATTTGACAAGCCCGGTAGATCTATATCCACATCAGATGACATTTTACAGTTACGATACAGTTCTCCTACAGTAAATGAGTATGTTGTTCAATTTCAGACTCTAGCCTCCGAGTTGAAGTAATGATGAAACCTTATTCTCGTCTTTCTGGAGCAGATTATCCGATAGGATCAATGATGAACTATCTACATGTGGTTTGATTTCTAAACTTGATGATCTTGTCTACTTATGTACCAAACTGGATTTACGATTGAGGCAATGGGCTCTAGAGAAGGTAGAGAATGACTGCTTCAGGCCACACCAAATTCCTCAACCACGGCAGCCATCATCCATTAGAGAGTAGCGAATGCAAAAAAAAATCACTTTAGTTTGTCTCCAAAGGAATGGAAAAGATGTCCTCAGGAAAACCTATGTCTGTATTGTGCAGCCTCTGGTCATAAGCTTGGAACCTGTCCCAAACATCCCAGGAAACTCTTGCTCCTAGCTTGTGGGGAAGAAGCCAGGTTAGGAGTAGCAATTTTCCATAAAAATCTGATTGTACCTTTGCAGTCACCTTAGAACAGTCTCTAAAATCCAAGGTTCTTTCTGCACTCTTACACTCTGGGGCTTTATAACCTTAGCAATAGTTCAGTAGTTATTTCTTCCTATTGAGCCATTATCTCGACCAATATCTGAAACAGCAGTAGATGGCAGTCAAATTCCTGACGGCATTATCACTCACCAAACTTTGTCATTAAAGTTTAAGGTGGGAGTGTTACATTCAGAACTTTTTAATTTCTTGGTCATTCCCAAATCTCATGCCCTTGTGTTAGGTCTTCCTTGGCTTTAGAAATAATCCTCAGATTGATTGGACTACCTCGCAAATTGTCTCTTTGGGTTCCTCCTGTAGAGATACCTGGCTCTATTGCATACTTCCACTTCAGTCTACAGACACTCCTAATCAATACCTTTCTCCCATGCCTTATAGATTGACAGTCAGGGAGCATGTGTGGGAGGTAACGGGGAATGGCGGCAAGAACACAGCATAGCTGAGCAGTATGAACGCAGTATGGAGTCGTGACCATTTTGGGACATGTGTCAGCATGCTCTGACAGACAGGGCCCACTGGTACCTCTAGTAGACATTGATGGTGGTTTATAAATCCTGTATGTTGACCACCCCAAAACCACTGGCAATGCCCAGTGGTTTGTAAACGCCAGCCAATCCACCACTTAATAAATTTACTCCCAAATGCATTAACTGTAAATAACTGAGAACGGTAATATGTCCTAAAGCGAGTTGCCATTGTTTCCTGCAGACAGTACAGTATAAAGCTTTATGTATGCAGAAAGAAAAAAATCCAAACATCAACAGGATGGGAAAAAGGTACATTTATGACGGTGGTGAAATCAGTTTTATAAGGAGGAAAGGGACCAAACATATATGGCATATTATATATTGGTCTAGGTCAGGTGTTGGAAGGTCTGTAGGGTACAAACATAATAAAGCACTGGGAACAGACACTAAACATTGCAGCATGGTCAGTGATTGCCACTACTACTGGGTTTGGTAGGTGGCACAGAAGGATTCTTAGATTACCTCATATTTACTGTACCTCACTTGAGTCAGATAAAATGGCGATGTCCAGATGGGCGAGGGCCAGAATTTACAACACATGGGTGGCACCAACCTATAATGTACTGTAATTAATTTGCTCCTCAGATAACAGGACATCGTGACTCTCCACTGAGCTGCCTTATTATTTATAGCACCTTTCCTTACTTTTCTTTCTAACATTGAGTGTATTGTGCAGCATTGCGAGAAATGTTTCTTTCTACCCATTTGTTTCCTAAAAGATCTTACTGTACTCAGTGGCAGATTAAGGGTGGGGCACAGTAGACACCTGCCTTGGCCCACCTCCCCCTCTCAGTACACAGGTGTCACTTTATACAGAAGAGGTAAGGATGTCAGGGATGCATAGCCACACCCCCTCCAGAGACACTACAAAGACACTGCAGGGTGTGCAGCAGCCACGCCCACTAAATACCGGGACTAGATAGTTTCTTAAGCGCTGTGCTGTGGAAATCTACTGTGAATGGTTGCTGAACAGTTAGCAAGTTATAAGGTCCAGATGATTGACAGTTACCTTGTGTGAAAGATTATACATAACTTTAATATAACATTATACTCTTTATTTTAGAACATAGGGGCCCCATCATAAGTGCCCAGGGCCCAAAGGTCTTCATCCAGCTCTGACTGTACTGTTGGTTTATTGATGATTTAACAGATTCCTTACAGGGAAGAAAGCATACATTGAATTTTCCAGCAATCTTCGGTTTGTCATCAGATTGAGCTACAGTAACTCCTCTATATGGTTATGTATTGTGAATAAATAAATTAGGTTGGAGTATGGTCAGTGACTTTGACTATCCCTGGAAGTCCTTCTGACTTCATACTCACTTTTCTTCATAAGGTAACAGGTATTTCCCATGCAGAATATAAACTCCATACTGCATTCTCACATTAGAGGTAACCAAACTCAGATTGAGTTGGGATCGGTATATATGTTCGATAGTCACAATGTCGACATGGTCGTAATGTCAGCATTGAACATGTCGAGATCTTCATGATGTCCTAAACCTTCTGGAAATTACAACATTATGACAGTGGCAATATTATTGATGTCAGCATTTTAACTATGTTAGCATCATCAACATTGAGCTGCTGTCGACATTGTGAATGTCAACATGCTAACTTACAACATAGTGACTGCATACCATTAAGTCACCCTGGCTGCCGGTCTCATTCTAGAAACTGGATTACGGACTTTTCATAAGTTATTTAAAGAGGTTCTGTCATTTAAACAATCATTGTCATGATGCCAGTGCAATAGTGAAAAAGAAAATTGGCCAATTGTAATAGTGTCCGAGTTTGGCAAATGTGCGAGTATAGCACTATACTCGTACGTCTTTAGAACTCACCTATATGGAATAGGGTGCAAGAACAAGCAAACCTGTATGTTTCTCACACCCCCACAACTCATAATGGCAAAACTCGCATCCAGATGTTTTGCCATTGTGAGGATACAACTCGGCCAATGCAATAGAGTGCAAGTAACTTGCACATTATTACTTACCTAAAATTTGCTAAATAATAGACCTGCTCCAGGCTAGCGAGTATAGCTTGAACAGGTGCAAGTTACACAGAAACATGCACAGAACAAATAAAAAAATGACGTGGGGTCCCCCCCTAAAAGCACAACCAGCACCAGACTTTTCTGAGCCTATCCTGGTTGTGAAAATATGGGTGGAAAAAGCTGTAGGGTTCCCCCGTATTTTCATCAACCAGCACTGGGATCAGTGAGCCAAACTTGTGGAAATACAGGGGACAAAATGAGTAGAGGTCCCCTGTATTTTCCACAAACAGCACCAGACTCTTTCTAGTGGGGATGTAATGCTGCAGCCTTGGGACCCTTTCACCGGGTCCCCCGGGCAAAGCATTCATCATCCCCAGCAAGTCAGCCAAGGCCAGAGATCACTGGGGAGGTGGGGCCCCCAATAAAGAGGTTCCACCACTCCGGGGCTATACCCAACACCCCTGGGATGTAGGTGACAGTTGAATGTGTCAAAAAATAGATAAAATAATATTGTGTTTTACATGAGAACTAGAGGACCCAGCAAGCGTCCCCACATACTGATACTTGTAGAACCACATGTACCAGCATACGGGGCATTAAGGGCCCACTGATACCTCTAATTCACCTGCAAAATAACTATTTAAAAAGCCAAAGGATACGAACACTGAAAGTTTTAACATTTTACTACCCATACTCACACATACTCAACTTCAATCCCTGTAGCCATTTATGTCCTCTTCTCCATGTAGCATCCATGTAACCTGTAAAAAAATCCATTCCATTGTTCCGGTCCTCTTCTGTCCATGTAGGCATCCACAAATAAGAAAAATAAAAAAAACGAGAAATCCCAAGCCACGGACATAACTACCGTCCTCTAAGCAAAGTACTTCCTGAATGATGGCTCAGCGGCAGCATTTCACATAGAAATGCGTTGGCTGAGCATTCATTGGCTAAGAGAGGCTTTTCTCAGCCAATGAGTGGTTCCCACCATTGACTTCTACTGGAGAAGAGGACCGACCTGCGTCAGGAGGTAAGTGAGTATTTAATTATTTTTTTTTAGGAAAACCCTGGGATTTCTGCTGGACAAGAGGACCAATCACAGGTGAGAAGGCAAGTATGTGTGACTGTATTTAGTATGTAATAAAATTTTACTATCTATGGTGTATGTCTACTGTCATTATTTTACTTTTTTTTTAAATGAGGGCACCGGTGCCGGCCACCTGCTGACACTTGTAGTTCCACAAGTGCCAAAGGGTAGGCACGCTGGCACCTTTAGTCCCAATGTAAAAAACAATTATATACATCTATTATTCCCACTATTACCCCTGTACCCACCAGCCAGGGGTGCAGGGAAGAGGCCCGGGCTTCAGCCTGGGGTGGTTATTAGAGGGAAGACCCCTTTATTGGGGGGCCCCACCTCCCCTGAGATCCCTGGCCTTGGCTGACTAGCTTGGGGTGTTAATGCTTTGGCTGGGGTGACACAGTGAAAGGGTCTCCTGGCTCTGGCATTACACTCCGGCTAGTTTGAGTCCGGTGCTGGTTTTAAAAATATGGGGACACCCACGCCATTTTCCCCCCATATTTTTATAACCAGGACTGGCTCACAGAGCCCAGTGCTAGTTCATAAAATATGGACAAACCCTACAAGTTTTGTCCCCTGCATTTTTAGAATCAGGACTGTCTCAGAAGCCCGGGGCTGGTTATGCTTTGGAGGAGGAACCCCACATCAATTTTTTTTAGTAATTATCCTTTATTTGATTAATTTTTACACACGAGTGTTTTGGCTGCGGTCAGACACAGGAATCTCAGGGAGAAACACAATCACATACACCATCGAAACACATGATTCAGCAAAACACGAATCTTTGTAAATTTGAGTGTTTCAGCTGCCAAAAGTTTCCCGTGTTTCAGCGGGAAGCAATCGGGAAGCCGACTGCCTATATATCGGCAGCCGGCTTCCCGACTGTCTTATCCTGGCAAGGGTGAAATGCCGGGCATGTAGATGTAGACGCCCGCATTTCCCCAACGCTGGGAGACCGGCGCCCGGCATCAAGATCGTAGTGATGCCGGGCGCCGCGAGCGGACAGCCGCGGGGGGGGGAGGGTTAGGTTTAGGGACTTAAGGTTAGGCACCCCCCCCGGGAGGGTTAGGGTCAGGCTAGGGGGAGGGAGGGTTAGGGTTAGGCACCCCCGGGGGGGACTTAGGGTTAGGCACCCCCCCCGGGGGACTTGGTAGCGGGGAAGGGGGTGGTTAGGGTTAGGCACTTAGAGGGGGGATTAGGGTTAGGCACTTGTGGGGGCAAGTTAGGGTTAGGCACCCCTAAGGGGGGTTAGGTTAGTGGATACTTACCTATCCATGATCGGGATTTCCAGCGCTGTCGGGCTTCCGCTGCATCGCACTCTGCTCCTGTCGGGCTGCCGCTGACGGGAATCGAACCGCCGGCCATGCGGCCGACGGTATTTCATACCCATTCTGTTTCAGCAATGCCGATGGTGTTTCAATTCGGGCAATCTCGGACCAATCACGATTCTTAGTAAATTTACCTTGTTGTCTTGATATTAGTGGGCAGTCTAGGGCTGTATTTCTCAATTACAGCTTTCATGGAACCCTAACAGTTTTGTTTTCCAGATCAACCAGCTGGCGCACAGGTGTGTTAACTGACTAACACAACAGTTCTACATATACTAATTATTCTAGTGGAAGGAATACTCACTATTTGACTTTGCATTGAGCACAACCTTGGTTGCTAAAAAAAAAAAAGTTATTACTAAAAAAAATTTTTTTCAATTATCTTAAAAATAATTTTCTGCTGCGACTGAACAGTACTTCCCTAGATGCAGGGCTGGACTGGCCCACAGGGGTACAGGGTAAATCCCCAGTGGGCCCTCAGATTCCAGACCTTAAATTATAGATTGTTACTCTATTAGACGCTCAGTTACCTGGAGGAGCAGGACCACTGATCAACATCGGGGCTTGGTTCTCCATGCATCTATGGTGGCTGACCACACCCCCTCACACCCCATAAGCATGGGCCCCTACCACTGCATTACCCCAGTGGGCCCTTCATGTGACAGTCTGACACTGTCTAGAAGTGTCCAGTAAATACAGTATATTATATATAGTGCTTCCTCCTATTCATCTCATCATCCATCACAAGGAAGATTGGGGTTTAATTAGTTTTGTAGCAAGGTGGTATATCATACAATTACCCTCAGTATAAAAAACATGTCTTCTCAATATTCTAGAAATAAACAGGTGAAGAAAAAAAACCCTGGTCTACTGGTGATAGTCTGCACTGTAAATACATTTATTGATCTGAAAATCCAGCCTATTATCCACAAGTAAATTGAGATGATAGCCCTGCTAGGGATTAGTATATATCAGTTTTTAAGAGCAACCACATTCTTCTACTGCTTGGAAAGAATTGAAATCTACCTGGCTACATTGGCTGTGTTGTACTAATATGGGCTTGCAGAGAATAATGAGCTGCTACACCCCAGTGAAATGTAATTACACAGCACTCTTGTTCCTAGATCCATAAGGTGAGAGAAAAATGAACAGTGAAAATAAAATGCGCTGACCCGTCAAAGTTTAATTTACGTTATGCATTCTCCCTGACTTCTCATATACTCTACAAAGGTCATAATTTAGGGTATTTTGCTGATGATAAATGATCTGTGTGGTTGTGTTATCACACGCACCAATTGATTTGTTGTAGCAAAAATACATATATATATTCTTATTTATATAGAAGACCTTAAGTGGATCCTCACACTAAATGCTAACACAGAGAGCATTATCGATGCTGTGAAACATGCTGCGAGCTCCCAGGGAAGTGCAGAAAATATGTTAAACACTAAGTGATCGTAAACAAAAAATAAACCCAAGAGGCAAATCCTGATATACTGATTACCCTTGAAAATACAGAACATATTTTAAAGATTCCAGTATTTAGGGGAGGTAATCAATTTAAACAGGTCTCAATAGATTATCTGGGTTGGTTTTTTTTGCCACGGCACAGTATTGCTTTTCCAACCTTTCCAGAGCTGGATGACTCTTGTGACAAGTAAGCGTCGCTTCGACAGATGACAGGCCCTGAAACTTTATCTCCCTTGATAAAAGAAGCCGACGGGGTTGCTAGGGCAATTTTCCCGCCTTTCCAGTGTTGAATCAGGCACCGGTTTCCGGGCACAGTTTATGCATTATGCATCAGGCCTGCCTTCAACTGACAGCCCCTCAGCCAACATCGGCTTGAAAGGCAATGGTACTAATCAAAGTAGACACATTTGAATGTCCAGACACACACACAGAGAAATTTACTAATCAAAAAGTGTATTTCCTAGGGCTGTCTCCAGAGAAATCCTCTGGAAGAAATTGGAATAATTTATTAGCTTACAAGTTTTCGTTGACAGTTGGCCCGAGGCTATTTATCTCTGTAATAGAGAACGTCTCCAATGTGGCAAAATTGACCAAATCAAACAGCTTTGATCAGAAAATGAATCTGGCAAGCCTGTCTGTCTCAGCGTCCCAGGAGAATGGCGGGAAACAAACAAAAAGATTTAACAAGTGGTCAATATGAGAAGGAGAGAGGGGAAAATTTGCGACTTGTGAGAAAAGCCACAAAGAGGAAATAGCGCACATGAATAAAATGTCAGGGAAACTAATAATAACAGTAGTATGATAACACTTATTGCTCACCCTAATTCTCTGCTACAAAGTGCAAACTGGATTAATATTTATGTCCATTAGTGTTGAAACCTTAACCAGCTGCAGAACAGAGTAAAAACAATTTGTATCAGGTTTTGTTTTTTATGTGTTGTTCTTTTGATTTGGTTTTATTATTTAGCTATAAGCATTATGGATATTAACTATGTTATATTTATATAACTACGGGAGCATATCTATAATGGGTGCAGGGTGTGCTGTGCACATGAGCCCCTGGGCTCAGGGGGGGCCCGCACAGTACAACCTGCACCCATATTATCTAATACCTCTCTGAGACGCCGCGGCCATTTTTCTGGCATTTTGCGCATGCGCAGTGTGGAAATCGCTGGGAAAATGGTGGCCGCGCTATTTCCCCAGTGACCTGCTGCGGTCGGCGGTCAGACGCGTAAGTCTGCTGCAGGCCCCCGGGGAGAGAGGAGGGGGCCAGAACGGGGAATGAACATGGGCCCGTTCCTCTCTTAAAACCTGTATAACTACATAAATAGAACCTAGTTGCTTGGCAGGGTTTCACCTCAGTAGAATTTTCCAATGTTATATATTTAAATCCAAAGTATAGATTCAGCCAGTTTGTAATCTGTGGCCAATGGTCATAGCAAATATACTCTAATACATATATTTTTTACTGCTAATTACCATTTCTAGCAGTCATAAGTGGGTGGGAAACAACAAGAACATCCCCAAACATTTCTAAAAGTTGTCTTTCATGCTCCAATCATTCAAAAAAAAAAAAAAAAAGAAAGAAAAAAATATATGTTACGAAAAGCAGCACTTTTACCCAATCACAGTGTTAGGCAGCGAGTGCTGGCACAGAGGGCCTGATTCAGAGCCGCTCGTAAGCGGCCGCTCGTTCGCTCCGAGCAATGTTCGCACAACTGTGCATGCGTATGGGTCGTAATGCGCATGCGCCAACTAGTCATTGCGGTCGGAAATCGAGCGCTCGCAAAATAGCGAGTGCCTGCTAATTTGAGTGACAGGATGAGGCGTTTGTGGGTGGTAACAGGGGAAGGTGCTTGAAAACGGGGAGTGGAGATCCGAACGCAGGCGTGCCAAACGGTCAAAACGAGCGTTTTAAGGGTGTACATAATTAACAAAGCAGCGTCATCGGCCACGTCACTTGGTTGTCTCTTAGCCTGAACTGTTCGCATGATTGCGGTAGGAAAATCCTACCACAAGCACTGCGAGCAGTTCAGACGCCTTTCGATGTACTCGATTAATCTAATAAATAGCGGAGATGACGTAGGATGCGAGCGGCCAGGGGGCGTCTTTACAAAATAGCGAGCGCATGTTTCGTTCACTCGCTCAGACATAGATGCGTCAACAGACCGCAAAGAGCGAGCGCTCAATTTAAATATCCGGCCCCTTTTTCTGAACGAGCGAGCGCAAATAGCGTCCGGCTCTGAATCAGGCCCAGAGTGCATTGGGCTACTCCGCAAAATAGGTTTGGCTAGGACAAGCAGCATTGGGTCCATCTGCAAAAGTGTTAACAAACACCAGGCTACAAAAGACTGAACCTGTACCACCATGTCAGGGAGCGTGGGTAGGAGTGGGCTGGGCCGAGGTATTAATATATTTTAGGTGCTATTAATGCAATGTGGGGATTCTGTACCTCTCAAATTTGAAGTGCTGGGACAGGGGACATAACTAAAGCATTATAGGGGCATGAGGGGATGCAGTCAGGATACCGGCAGGTGCTATCCTGCCCGCCGATATCCTGAAATTTACATCCCGATATGGGACTAAAGATAGGTGTGGAAATCCTGACGCCTATCATTAGCCCCACTATGGCATCCCGACACCTGGCATACCGAACGAAGGTATGTAGGCACTAATGGGGGGAGGTTAGGTTTAGGCACTAGGGGGAAGGTTAGGGTTAGGCACCTAAGGTAAGGTAGCATTAGAGGTGGAGAGGGGAGGGTTAAGGTACTTACCTTCAGCTGTCGGGATTTTGACCCATCGGCTGCCGCTGTCGGTATTTGATCCAGCGGCTAAACAGCCACCGGCATTACATTCCGATTCCAGGCTTGAGCACATTGTGATGATGGAGCAGTTGGGAGGTATGATTAAACGTGAATGCTATTGACTTTATGTTGGTACTGGGTGGGTGAAATAAGCCTTTTTAGTAAATATGCTTTTTAATGTGGTCTGACTAGGGGGAATGAAGACTAATTATTAAATGTGTGTGGTATTGAGTCAATGTCAGGGTGGGTTTGGGGGAGGGAAGACTAGAGTGTTCAGTTGTTGTGTGACTTTTTAGGAGGAGAATGGTAATCTCTTTTTTAAACATTGGCCCAACATGCCAAAACCCATCAACTGCAGCAGGTTGTCAAAGCTGTAAGAACAAGTAATGTAGGACAAAGCAGCATTGTCTGATATATATCCCAATTCTGGTGGGACAGTCCTGATTTAGGAGACAGTTCCAAACTGTCAAGACATATCTCTCTGTTCATGAAGGTAGAGTTGCATACACCAAACAGTGTTTTTCCAATGGGGAAAGTTGTCTTTCTCTGTAGAATAACACTAAGCAGTGATATAAAATTATTTCCTTCCCCATTTACCAAACAACATGTATCATCATAACAACAACATAACATCAGGTCATCTTAAACACACACATTCCACAGCACATATCCTAACCCACTGCTCCATGCTCCTTCCTCACTATCTATCCCATCTATGTCACCCCTGTCTGTCTGCCCCTCCCCTTTAGAATTTAAGCTCTCACGAGCAGGGCCCTCATCCCTCACGTGCTTCTCCTTCCCCTACTTATACTATTGTGTACTCCTAACTCCCCAATTGGCACCCAACATTTGGTTGCTGAGGCCCTGCTGCTTGTGTTATGCACCTAAGCTATGTGTATAAACCATGTCCTTGTCCTGCACTGTTTTGTATTACTATTAACTGTTTTTCTTGTGTGCTCATTTATGTACTGTGTAAGGAGCTGCGGAACCTTTATGGCATGATATAAAGAAAGGATAATAATAATAATCAGTCAGGACATAGACCTGGACCCAGATACACCATGGAAACAACGCACCCACATATAATATTAATCTAATAAGGGTTCTTTCTTCAAAATTGCAGACCTGCCGTACAGATGATGTGGTCATGTGCCCTTGATTCTGTACAACACGTTTGACATTTGCATATGAACATGATTGTAGAAATTGGGTTGATTTTGAGGTGGAAACTAAATGTGTGGACACCTGCAAATGCACAGAAATAAATGTTATTTTCTGGCATTGTCTGTTTTGTGGAGAGCGGCATCTCTTTAGAAGCATTGGGGAGGAGCCCCTTCAAAATCTTGTACTGGGGCACACAAACTTCTGGCCACGCCCTTAGCTGCCACCCATAGCTTTCGGACGGGGGATTGTTAACTAATTGCTGACTGCCCATATCAGTTACAAAGAGGATGTAGGAGGTAGGCCTTAAACTTTGGAGAGGATGAGAGAGAGTTGAAGGAAAAGAGGTGTCACAATCAGTGATATACTCCACAGTTTGAGTATAAAAAGTATAAGAAAAATGTAAAGTATATATTATTAATATCTTCTTTGTATTATTCCATTCATTTTTATAGTAAAAACTCTGGAGTAAAAAGTGTATGGCAGGTGAGGCACTGCCTCCCCTGTCTACCTTTTCCTCACTTCCCTGATCAAAACTCACCAAAATTCCAGCACCATATACTGCTGCTCCTTTGTATAATGCCAACATGCACCCTCGGGTTCATATACTGTATGTATCTGTAAATCTGGCTCTAAAACTAGCCAGTGCCACCCCAGCCATTTACCTCACCGCACGTCACTGGTCTCAATCCTATAATGCCCACAAGTTATTTGCCCACATTGACCAGCAGAGAGGGTAAATGGAGTTAAGCAGAAACAACACAATATAATAAGATAATGAAGCGTCATATACACTAGAGATAATAGTGTCTTCACGCTGTTATTAATAAACGCGTGTCATTTGTTCCATAAAAAATACAATTAAATTTGAATACAAAATACAAATGTATTTAAATTAGATTAATTACAATAAATGTGTTATTTCCCACTTAAAAATCAAATGGGAGTCCTGTTGCCTGCTGCAGTCCAAGGGGTAAATATGGTCCTGTTGATGTTCTCTCTGCGGTAACACGCATTCTGTAATGATGCTGATCACAGCTGTACAGAATGTGCTTGCTCCGGCAATTTAGTAAAGTTACATTTTGTGTTACCTTCTGCAGTCAGCATAACGTGGCCCTGTCTAACTCTAAAGTAACCAGGTTGGCATGTGTAATATTATAAATATTTGACCAATAAATTAGAGATCAGGTAAATAAAAAAAAAATGGTACTTGTCTTCCCATTTTAGTGATTTGAACATTTCAGACTCATAATTTAGGCTGGGGAGCAATTTGGAGGCCACTTGATTGTGTTACAAAGTTAGCAGGACAGAATCAAATGTGACCCTGAGATTAAAAAAAACACTTTAGCAGTAATATGTTATGTGGCACACTTAAGGGACCACATGAGAGGCATTTTAACCACACAGGTTCCTTAATATAAGTAATAGGTTAAAATAATTCATTCATTAACATTTTTTACAAAAAATGCCTATCTGTAATAAAACAGTAAGGAACTCGGGGAGGCACAAGTGAAGGCTTGGAGGGCCGCCTATAACTGCATTATATAGACATATAGACATTTACTAAAATAAAGGAAAACAAAAGACAAGATAGGATTTACTTTGTGCACTGATGGTGTCTGAATACTTTCAGTTTCAAATGTTTCTCTGAATTATGTTAAAACATCACTTTTATTAAGTATGGTTAAAATGGTAATCATTAGGTCCGACAAATTGGCGAAATATATATTAAAACAAATAGTTACAGTAAGAAAATATATAGATGTGTTGAAAATTGAAAGAAAGTGATTAAGATATCGTCTGGCGCCGCTGCTACACGTTTAATCTAGTATGTATCCGGTATTGGGCTAAAATGACTTATGATGTGCTAATGGAGTAGTATCAATATTAGATTGTTAAGTTAATCACACGTGGGGGTGTATTCTTTATTATTTGTGTTCTTAAACTGTTAATATCCAAGGTTTGTTAGTACCTGGATTAGGTATGTATAGATCACTTAGTGCATACTGTGAGATTAGTCACACGTGGAAAGTGTGTATTTTTATCAGTATTTGTAAGTTATTTAAATCCGGAGCTCATCAGTATCCGGATTAATAGCATCAGCATCCTATGTGTAGTAGTATTTATCTGTGCAAATTCTATGCAGTACATTCTGATCTGTATTAAAAACCTCAATATTTAATGAGAGCATCTCTTGTGTTATATGAAACCACGGGTGCAGAACAAAGTCATTTGGACATAGATCAGCCATTTGTTTTTGTAACTTTGTAATTCTCTGTTTTATTCTACTGCAGTGGGTAATATGTTTTCATCTACTCTTGTTCGTGTTGATTGGTTATTACTACATTTTACATCTCAACCTCTAATATTTTTCCATCAATATCTTTTCATATTTATCCTGACACGTTTCATTTTGGTTAGCATAAATTTCTAGCAGCGAAAGGTTCACCTTTCAGAAGACATAACTATATACTTTGCCACAAACTTCAGAGTTTTAAATATTTTTACAATGCCATCAAAATGTGATATTTCCATCGCTTGATGTATCATATAACAAATAAACATATATATCAAAAATTATAGCATGAAGACAATGCAATCAAGTTACAACTTAGTAACAAAAGAATTCATTTACTTTTCGGAGAACAAAAATTGGAGGCACAAGGATAGAAACCAGGTTTAAAGGTGACACCCATGGCTATTTGTTAAGTGGTATTTTTTTTTTAAATTGTAAATGTAACGTTATGAAGCTGTATTTTATAAAGGCACTGGATGGGCTAAATCGCAAATTCAGAGCCACACACAAAGTGGCCACATCTATGCCTGGTTTAAGAGCTTGAAAATAGCTGTGGATTTCCGCCTGTGGTCAGAGTCTGCCAGATCCGTATGGCTGCACCGCCCCTATGCATAAACCGTCATCACTAGCAGTGTGCATTTGCACAAGCATAAGATCTGTCCGAAATCGTTGGATCTTTACATATGATACCTCTGAATGGCTCTGAAGATCCACAGAGATGAATAAGTATGCCTTGGTCGGTATCGCAAGCTTTTGCAGAGTGTAAATAATCCCAAGTGTGACCGCTTATGGTCATAGGTTTATTTAGGACTTGGAAATATTAAGCTATCTAGCATACCCTCTTCCTGAGTTGGCTATTAGACACAAAAACTAAGGCAATGCTGCACTTTTTAGGAAAACCATCAATTTCCCAGTGATTAAAATGTTTTGAGCAGTGGTGGATTGACAAAAGGGTGACATGGGTGCCCTCCCAGGTACCCCCACATATATCACCAGCATGTGGGCACTAGGGCACAATGTGAACTGGGGTTTCTTTGTGTTATAATGTGAACTGGGGGCACTAAGGTATGTTCAACACAATTGTGGTGCTTGGGGTATTTTCACATTACACTTTGTAATAAATAACATCGCCAGCAGAGCCGTAACTACACTCTTTGGTGCCCTGTGCCAGAGAGAGCATTGGTGCCCCCTCCCCCCAGCCATTTTTCAAATAGGGACATAAAATAGTGCACTCAAAAAAGGGCCATGGCCTCATGGGGAAGGACCAGGGAACAGATAGGGGAGGTCAGGAGATGCTGGTCGCACTACCCTAGTTACGGCCCTGATTGCCAGTATATCATTTTGACAGTTTTATTGGGACCCCATAAGTTAGTTGCCCTGGGCAGGCCTGGCGACAGGGGAGGGACAAAGGGGACACCAGTACTGAGCTCCGAGGGTCAAGGGAGCCCGGAGGATTCAGGGACAGAAAACGGGGCTGCAACTTATATTAATACTTTTTAAACTGCTGCTGTGCTGTAGACAGGAATCACTGCAGTAGTCCAGCAGAAGCTCCTCCCTCCGTCACCCTTCCTTCCTTCCCCCAAGTCAAACACCGGTCACACTGTGACACGCAGGGGCCGCATCCCTGCCTGCACCCAGCACCAGCACCAACCCCTCCTGCTTTATGTTCCTCTCCTCTCCCTTCGGCTTGTTGTTCAACTAATAGTATGTTTCTCAGTCTGCCACTACCCCCTTCTCGTGGCACCCCCCGACCCTCCCTCACGGCACCCTCGATCCCTCCTCCCACACACTCCAAGTCCTCGTCTTTAGGTGGTCCAGCTTAAAGATGTAGAAGTAGTCTTTCTCAGGCCAGGTAACTAACTATGTTATTGTTATTTTTTATCACATATATGTATGTCTGTGTATATATATATATTACACACACATACATATATATGATAAAAAATGACAATTATATGTGTGTGTGTATGTATATATATACATATA
Source organism: Taudactylus pleione (assembly GCA_031769625.1). Taxonomy (NCBI): domain Eukaryota; kingdom Metazoa; phylum Chordata; class Amphibia; order Anura; family Myobatrachidae; genus Taudactylus; species Taudactylus pleione. Next base: position 3,602,033 of record JAUIMM010000334.1, read on the forward strand.
TATATATATATACACATACATATATATTAGGTATGAGCGGGTTCGGATTTCTGAAATCCGAACCCCCCCGATCCGAGTCGTATCAGAGTCAGGCTCGACTTTTCCCACTTGAGTCGGATCTGAAATCGAGGCAAAACGTCATCATCCCGCCTTCCGGATTTCACTGGTTTTGGATTCTATAAAAGGTTGGCGCCATTTCTCACTCCGGCTGTGGACAGTGAAGAGGGAGGGTGGGAGCTAGGGCTGGCTGGGCTGTGTTGTGCTGCTGTTGTCCATAGGGGCTGGCTGGGCTGTGTTGTGCTGCTGTCATAGGGGCTGGCTGGGCTGTGTTGTGCTGCTGTCATAGGGGCTGGCTGGGCTGTGTTGTGCTGCTGTCATAGGGGCTGGTTGGGCTGTGTTGTGCAGTCAGTTGTTCATAACAGCTGTGCCCACTCCAAAGTCTATAGGGGCTGGCTGGACTGTGTTGTGCAGTGTCCCATAAAGGCTGTAGTCCTAGAGGGGTGCTGTAGTGTTGTCCAGGTGATCTGTGCACCAGGGGTGCTCCCCCAAAGTGCACTCCAAAAAAAAATTATTATTTTTTTTTCTGTTTGTGAATTGTGTGCGCAGTAGCCGCACGTGTATCAACATAGTAGCGCCAAGAGTGCGCTTGTGTCATAAATCAAGGGCCGGCTGGCTTGTCCGTTAAAGGGTGCTGTACCCCCAAAGTGCACTGCAAAAAAACTAAAATAAATATTTTTTTGTGTTTGTGAATTGTGTGCACTGTGGCTGCACGTGCATCAACAAAGGAGCAGCGCCAAGCGTGCGCCTGTGTCCCATAAGTAAAGGGCCGGCTGGCTCATCTCTTAAAGGGTGGTGTAACCCCCAAAGTGCAGTCCAACAAAAATAAAAAATTCTTCTTTTCTGTGTTGTGAATTGTGTGCACTGTACGTGCATCCTCAAAGCAGCAGCACCAAGTGTGCGTCTGTCTTTTAAAGGGTGGTGTAACCCCCAAAGTGCACTCCAATAAAAATAAAACATTTTCTTCTGTGTATGTGAATTGTGTGCACTGCACATGCATCCTCAAAGCAGCAGCGCCAAGCGTGCGTCTGTCTGTTAAAGGGTGGTGTAACCCCCAAAGTGCACTCCAACAAAAATAAAACATTTTCTTCTGTGTTTGTGAATTGTGTGCACTGTATGTGCATCCTCAAAGCATCAGCGCCAAGCATGCGTCTGTCTGTTAAAGGGTGGTGTAACCCCCAAAGTGCGCTCTACAAAAAATAAAAAATTCTTTTTTTTCTCTTTGTGAATTGTGTGCACTGTAGCTTGTGAATTGTGTGCACAACAAAGGAGCAGCGCCAAGCGTGCACCTGTGTCCCATAAGTCTGTTAAAGGGTGGTGTAACCCCCAAAGTGCGCTCCACAAAAAATAAAAAAAACTTTTTTTTCTGTCTTTGTGAATTGTGTGCACTGTAGCTGTACGTGCATCAACAAAGGAGCAGCGCCAAGCATGCGCCTGTGTCCCATAAGTCTGTTTAAGGGTGGTGTAACCCCCAAAGTGCTCCAAAAAATGAAAAACTATTTTTTTTCTGTGTTTGTGACTTGTGTGCGCTGTTGCTGCACGTGCATCAACACAGTAGCAGCGCCAAGCGTGCGCCTGTGTCATAAGTCAAGGGCCGGTTTGGATGTGCCAACAATTTCTGACATGTCTACTGTCACTGCATATGATACTGTCACCACTGACAGAATGGTGGAGGATTACATTGGTGAGAGCATCCAATTAGGGATGTCAGACAGTCCGTACCTGTACTGGCAGGAAAAAGAGGCAATTTGGAGGCCCCTGTACAAACTGGCTCTATTTTACCTGAGTTGCCCCCCCTCCAGTGTGTACTCCGAAAGAGTGTTTAGTGCAGCCGGGAACCTTGTCAGCGAAAGGCGTAGGAGGTTGCTGCCACAAAATGTGGAGAAGATGATGTTCATAAAAATTAATTATCAAATCTTCCAGGGCGACCAGCCTCCAGAACGTACAGAGGGACCTGTGGTGGTGGATTCCAGCGGGGACGAATTAATACTCTGTGAGGATGAGGATGTACACAACACTGAAGAGGGTGAGGAATCGATGGATGAGGAGGATGAGGACGACATCTTGCCTCAGTAGAGCCAGTTTGTGCAGGGCCAGATTAATTGCAGCTTGTTTTGTGGGGGCCCAAACGAACCAATCATTTCAGCCACAGTCATGTGGCAGACCCTGGCGCTGAAATGATTGGTTTGTTAAAGTGTGCATGTCCTGTTTATACAACATAAGGGTGGGTGGGAGGGCCCATAGACAATTCCATCTTGCACCTCTTTTTTTTCTTTGCATTATGTACTGTTTGGGGCCTAGTTTTTGAAACTGCCATCCTGTCTGCCACTGCAGTGTCACTCCTAGATGGGCCACGTGTTTGTGCCGCCCACTCGTGTTGCTTAGCATAGTCATCCAGCTACCTCGGTGCAACGTTTTGGACTAAAAACAATATTGTGAGGTGTGAGGTGTTCAGAATAGACTGGAAATGAGAGGAAATTAAGGTTATTGAGGTTAATAATAGCATAGGAGCAGAAAAACCAACAAATTCTGTTATTTTAGCTGTTTTTATGCTTTTCTTCAAAAAAATGCAGAACCAATACACAAAACCCAGAACCCAAAACACAGAAGGGTGGTTTTGGCAAAACCAATCCAGATCCAAAACACGAAGAAAGATCCAGATCCAAAACACGAAAAGTGGCCGGTGCACACCCCTAATATATATATATGTTTGCAGTTCAGATCCCTCTCACTTTATACAAGTTCATTAATTGCAATGGTACCTTCCAAGAAGATAGCAACTCCAACATACAGCAAGAAAGAATGGCGACATGCAGGAAGCGTTGGAATAAATTCGAGGATTTCTGAAGATGTTGAGTGCCCCCACTCCTTCTTGCTGTATATATAATATATATGTATGGGCTATATATAACTCATACAGGAGTTAGATAGAGACCAACACACCAAGATTTAAAGTGCAAAAAAACCTTTATAATATCACATATACGGACCGGAAGGTGGACCGCGGCCCGATACAGTGCGCTTCGGCTGTTGGGGGATACATTACACGTTATGGACCGGAAATGATGTCGCATAGAGGTTAGTGATTGCCTCCGGGCAGTGCGCACATTGAACATATTGTGATTTTTTTAAGTGACTAAAGCATTCTTAATGGGCTGTGGACCTGATTCATTACGGATCGCAATCAGCCTGAGACCTGCGCATGTATATGCATTGCAGTGCGTGAACTAGCCACTGCGATCGGGACTGTGATCGCAGAGACTACGCAGACCCATCGCAGAGTGATTGACAGGAAGTGCCATTTGTGGGTGGTGACGGGGGATTGGTTGCCACAACGCAGGCATGCCAGTGAGTTTGAACGCCATTGCAGAGGCGTGCATAAAGAATCCACTGCGATGCCCTACACAGCTCAAGTGCTCAGTGCATGTGATGAGGTTAGCAATTCCTGAATAAGGTCTGACCTTGTGCAAGTGTGCGTGAGGCTGCGATGGTACTCAATGTTACCGATGGTTTCACAGTCTTGCTAAGTATTCCAGATGTGTGTAAGGTAAGGTGGGCTTCCGTATGTACTGCTGTGACGGCATAGTGATCGCAATGGATTCGAATATCATCGCAGCCAGACTGTGGGCCGTATTCAATTTGAGGCGAAAAGGCATTTTTGCGTGTTTTTGGCGGAAACTTTTCGCCGATGACGTCATTTCGCCAGGCGGAAAAGTATCGCCGTATTCAGTTTGAAAGACTTTCCGCCTAGGCAGAAAGTCAATGCGATGTAATAGGCAAAAAAGTTTCGCCTATGAATAGCAACCGGAAAAAAGTGTAGAATTGGGGTTTTGGGGTGCAATGTTGCAGGAACCCCCGTACAGCCTTCAGACAGTCCCCCCAAAGGTAAACTGTGTCAAAAAATAAAAATAAAAAACACTTAAGAACACCCCAAAAAATCACTTTGAATTTGGGGGCAAAAAAAAAATGTTGGGGGACAAAGTTAAAAACTAGCGAACTTGACTCTGGGGGGTCCCCAAGTATGCCCCATGTGTTTTTTCATTGCAGGGGCTTGCGGAAGGTGGATTTTTCACGATTTTTAAAACTTAACTTTAGCAACTTTAAAGTATGCTGGCCCCCATTTTCAAGTACCCCAAATTTGCTGGGATAAGTTATTTTCTGCAAAAAATACTCCTGAATACTATTCTGCACCACTTATACAAAAACGCTATTTAGCAGCTATTGAGCCCGTTTAAAAACACCAAATACCTTCAGCACGCCAAATCGGGGGGTACCATAGCTAACCCCCATGTCAGAGCATCTTTTGGGGGGTGACAGGCTGATTTCCCCAAATCTGACAGCACTTTCCGCTTGTTTAAGTTTCGGTGGGTCCAGTTTTCACCTACTTTCAAATTGAATACGGGCATACGTGGGCACGTGCGCGATACTTTTCCGCCTACAAAACACGCAATGTAGGCGAAAAGTACTGGGAGGCGGAAAAGTATCACGGTTCCGCTCAAATTGAATATGGCTCTGTGTGTGGAAACACAGCCACGATCGCAGTTGCGATCCATAGTGAATCAGGCTCTGTGTTAATAGGAAAATGTGTGTAGTTTCTCCTTATCTATATATATATATATATATATGTACATTTCTCTATCTGAATAATTGTATGCACGTATATGATGTGTGTGGAGGACTGGCAGAACCACTTCCTCTGCTCTCCGGCTGTGGAAGCAGCTCATACACCAAAACTGAATCAGCACAAGTGAGTGAAGATGCTCTTTGTATTGTTTGGCAGTCACTGGGATGCGCCCTGCACCACATGTTGGCCACTAGGATGATCTGCATTCTGTATGGTGTTCACTGGGATGCTCTGTGTATTGTATAGTGGGCACTGGAATTCAATATACTGCATACCACCCAACAGTCCCGTTTTTCTGTGCTACCCGCGGGCCGCAATGTCCCGCGGTGGGGGGGAAGTTGGGGGAGTGCAGGAGGAGAACAGATACTGTGTGCCCCATATTTCTGAGACTCCTCCCACTTTCCCAGAAACCCCACCCCTTTTCGGTCACACGCGCCTACAGCGAGCAAACTGTCCCTCTTCCGGGGACCTATAAGTTGGGAGGTATGATACTGTATGGCAGTCACTGGGATGCTCATTGTATTGTATGGTAGTCATTAGGATGTTCTGTGTACTGTATGGTGGTCACTGAAGTGCTATGTGTACTGTATTCCTGGATCCACAATCCAAGAATATATTTGTAAAAACATTATTAAGGTATCAATAGACTGACATGATTAATATTACTCATGGATAACTGCCTATTGATATACAGGTAAAGCTTATACTAACATATTCCTATATTGTAGTTCTTTAGCATAGATTAACCCACTAGACACCTATACCTCTAGCACAGCATAACACATACCAATGCACAGACGCACATAACATAGGTGTAGCACTGATACATAGTTACTTCCAAAGCATTGTGTATTGCATGGCGGACCAGCGGTCACTGGGATGCACTATGCATATGTATTATATTTGGATATATGTTAAATAAAAATTACTTTTATGATGTATTTTGTCTGACCACTTTGCAGGATGACACTATACACTTAATTTTCGACCATATGGGGTCCTCTGTCTTAAATGACCCAGCTCCCCAGAAGTCTTGTGCTTTAGAGGGGTATTCAATATGAAACGTAAACTTTGCTGTCGAAGTTTACGTTTCATATCGGAGTTTTTACCTGCGTTAAAGTATCGGGCGCGCGCCCGCTTATCCCCGTATTCAATATGAAATTAACGAAAACGGGAGACTCCGAAGTTGGATATGCCTAAAGTTACGAATTTTTCCTTAAAAAAATTGTAGGACCCCCCTAAAGTTGTAAAAACATGGGGGATCACTATGGGTACCCCCGTTTTAGCCTGTAATTGAAAGTCGGGGATTTAAATAGCCGGAGCAGGTGTTTTTTCCCGACATTGAAGAAGTGATGCAGAAGAGCACTTAGGGTTTTTTTTTCGTTTTTTTAAGTGGTCCAATCAAATTTGGGGTACATGAAAATGGGTACTAGCATATTTTGATGTCCCTAAAGTAAGATTTTAAAACTTCTGCAATTGTGCACCTGCCGCTATAAATCTATTCTAGAAAACATCTGCCGCATACTTGCAGAATAGCCCTGAACCTATTTCCCTATTGTTAAACAATTTTTTCCCATTTTTTTTTTCACCCCAATTTTTAAATTCATTTTTTGGGGTGTCCCTATTTTTTTTTTAAACTTTTTTTGACACAGTTCTTTTTTAAATGTCATTCCCAGGGGTGCAGGCTATTTTTTTTAAGCCTGCACCCCTAAACCCCAATTCAAGTTATCCCCGTCTTTTATCAAAGACTTTTCGAACCTGCGATAAGTCTTTGAAATTGAATACGGTGTAAAAGTCAAACCTGCGATAATGACGTCAAAAGTGCGATATTAACGCAAAAACGATGTTTTCGCTCCCATATTGAATACCCCTATAACTCTTCTCATGGGCACAAATATGACACTTTTGCACAATGTAAAATGCATTAATTTTTCTCTCACCTCTGTATTAGGCCCATAGACTATAGGCCACTTGCATATAAATAATAGCTTTTTCTCAGGTATTGGTGGCAGGAAGAGACAGAATTTATAAGAAACCAGAGAGTCAGCATGAAAATGCAAATGAAAGAGCTCTGCAACATGCAATATGAGCACCAGGATTGGAGGATAGAAATTGGGAGTGGACAGGCATATGCTCACTTTGGGGCTGATGCACAGAGGAATGTACGATTGTTGGGGAGCGTGTTGCTTGTTTTAACACTGCGCATTCTCTGATTCATTGCTAAGTCTACTCAATTAGAGGCCACACAGAGTCATAAACATTTCACCTCATAACTGAGCAGGAGTTACAAGTAGGCAAAGTTCAGCGAGGGCATGCCAAGGAAACTATGGGATATGCAGCACTGGACGTTACCACCACAATAGTCCAATTCAACCATATCCCAATTTATTAACACTATACATGCCCCCAATATTGTTTTCTCATTTGTATTCATCATATTCAACAAGGGGCAGCACATATTAAATCTATTACTAAAAACAATGGTGCATACTTCATATTTTTTTAACTATAGGGAGCACATTTATTTTCTTATGTACTGTGGAAGTACACACTAGTGCAACAAACAAAAAAATAGGTATTGCAATTTATGCGGGTGGCATGCAGGGTCATAGGACCCACAGGCCCTAAGAGGTCAGGAATACTGCCTTGTGGATGATCTGGCCCTGAATGTATGACATTAATAATTTTAGAACTTTATTTTCTTTTTAGGCCATGCTTATATCATATCATCCCTACTTGACTTGAAATCTCCTCACATGATGTTATACACAAATGAGCCCCACCCAGACACATGTCCTGAGACCTCCCTACATACCCTCAGACCTCCCACATGCCATTTATATTCATTACTGACCTCACCATATGCTCTTTATTGTGCCCATGACAAACCCCCACATACCCTAACAGCTGTCTGCTAGAAGCATTAAAGCACCTGTGGTATAGCCCATGCACCCTGATTACAAGCCCCCATCGCTCCCTGGTGAGTGTCATAACTACAGACTTTTATAAAACAGTCAAGGTAAATACATTTTGCACTGAGAGAAGTAGCAAGGCTATAGAATGATCTTGGTAAGATTGACCATTGATTTATACTGTAGTTCATTTAGGCTTTAGTTTACAAAACCACCGCTATAATTTAGCATATCCTGTCACCACGATCTATAATGTATCCAGGGTGTGCAGTGCACATTGGCCCTAGGGGGACCCACACCACAGACCTTGCACCAATTTATGATACCTACTTTTCCATCGGCACCACAAGAATCACTGGGTTGGGTACAGGATTCCGGCACTCAGGATGCCAGCGGTCAGAATCCCGATACCGGCATCCCAACAGGGAGTAGTCTAACCCTCGCCCTTTACCTATCCTAACCCTCCTTCCCCGGTGCCTGACCCTAACCTCATCCCTACTGCCTAAACCTAACCCTCCCCCCTTAGTGCCTAACCCTCCCCCTAGTGCCTAACCCTAACCCTTCCCCCAACCTCGCTACTTACCTTCGGGATTCTGGCAGTCAGGATTCTGGCGGCGGGATTCTGACAAGTGTTGGGATTCCGACATTCTGAGTGCCATGATCCCTGCACTCGGGATATTGACCGCATCCCCAGTCACTGAGAACCATGGAACCTGCACCATTTCAACAAAGATCTATGCATATGCAGTACTGAAATCACCGTAAAATGGCGCGGGTGCCATGTTCCCGGAGATCTGTACATGCGCAGTAGACTCTGGCACAATGCCAGAGCCTACTCTGGAATGCACCGGCAAGAGAGGTAGCGGGGCAATTGGAAACCGCACGAGGACCCCCTCCTTTGTTAAATTGCCCCTGGCCGACTGATACTACTCCATCTGGGCACTACCAGCTAAGCTCCCTCTCCCACTAGTTCCTATTTGGGGAGATGTACTAAGACTTGAAGAGAGATAACTGTCACTTTACAAGCTGTGTTTGAAAAATGACAGTTAGAAGCTGATTAGTTGGTATTTTAACTCTCTCCATTTCATCTCTCTCCGAGGATTGATACATCTCCCCCATTGTCTCAACATTGACCTTGTCCGGAGTTTGTAAGTGTTCTTCAGCAGGGCCCCCTACAATACAACCCCTCTATCATAGTTGTGAAATTTCCATCATCTTAGTAAGTCTTTGTTCTGTTCTAGTGGTAAAGTGTGATTTTCGAATGCTAGAGTTGTGAGCCTAATGAGTTCAATGATGCAAATCAAGCCCGACCAATGAGAACCAAAACTGAGCAATTATGTAAGGGTTATATAATAGCAGGAGAAGGCGACTGAAACACGTGGCAGACCTGGCTACTGGTGCGTCATCACAGATGAGTAAGGTGTTGTCTCCCGTACAGGCTCTGTTAATCAGCTCTTCACTGTAGTCTCTGATTCATTGTTGTTAAAGTCAATGATAAAGATAAAAACTGTGCAAAACAAGATGATTAAACAAAATATAATTTTCTTTCCAAAACATAATGTCTCAATAGGTTCAAAACTCCAGAACAACATGTCACATTCAGTACACATGCTACAATGTCTCATTTATGTTATTTTATAGCTCAGGCAATGGTGTGCATAAGTGTATATTGTTGTTAGCTTTCTGATTCAAACAGTTTCTAAATCATTATTGTCCTTCATGGATTCTAAGAACCTCGGCTTCTGTTAAATACGGCTGTAAATTATCCGTAGCACGGTACATCAGTTATGTCAGTCCTCATACCAGGTCTCTTGCTAAGCAATTCCTCTATAATAATAACATCTAAGAGGAGCTTCTGCCACTGTCCAGTTTTTCTCAAAGTCTTTGAATGATTTCTCTACAGCTTTCTATAGTAAGTATTAGCCGTGTACACTTATTACATAAGATGTACAGTACAGTGGTACTGGTTTGTGGCTTTCAAAAAAAGTCCTATTGAGCATATATACTTATAAGAACTCTAATAATTCAACTCTGTTTTTATATTGCCCAAATGAATATTAATATAAATATAAAATTAAAATGTAAATACTGGATTTTGAACTGTGGACACACACCAGACCTCGTTTAAAGTCCAGATAGAAGCTGCAATTTTGCATGTTGTGTTGGGAGGAGTGAAGGGGCAAATTTAATATATAGAGGGGGCACATAGTAGATCAACTTTAAATCACAGTGTAAAATTTCATCTATAAGATGTTGCATGTCTGACTACGCAACACCTCTGGTAGTCACAAATGGCAAGCCACTAGCAGACACTGCCATTGCAATGAATGGGATCACTCTGATTGGTCAGCTCCCACGCTTGCTTTTTTTCTTTTTGCTTCCCAAGTTCGAGGATAGGCTGAAGAGGATCTTTCCCAATGGTTTTATGGACTTTTTGCAGAACAGATCGTGGTCATCACTGACAGACTTTGGCTTCTCATATCCCCAGATTCAAATTCTAAATACTCATCCTCACCTACAATGCTTCTACCAAATCTCTCACCAAAACTACCAAATCTTACCACTCCAGTGTCTTAGATCAGCCTCTACCCTATACCTCACCTACTTTTTGGTAACTACCACTTGCTCCGGCCTACAATACATACAGTAAATTGGGCACCAATGGAATTTCAAATTTTTAAAAAGCTTTTTGACAACCTCTTTCTCTTTTCTAGCACCTACGCTACTCCCACCTATATGGCTGACACCGATACAACCCCATTGATGTCCCAATCTCCTCTCTGAGACCACACTCATTTCACTGGACTATAAGATCTTTCATCAGGGTCATCCCTACCACATTTATTTTAACTTATCTACCTTGTTTTATGTATGCTTTGTTTTCCACACTGTCCACCACTGCTGAGGGTCGAGTCATCTTACATACCAACAACAATACGAGTAATTAGCTCTAACAAATATCTGGCAATATTATTCTGTAGGTATGGGAGCAAAATTGGGAGCAGAGTATTTTAACCAGGACAAGAGCACAACCACCTATAAGGATCCCTTCAGGATTCCATATGGCTGAGAAGCTGAGATCATTTGAGTGTGTAGGGCGAGGGTGGCGGCAAATTCTATAGATGAGGGAATGAAATTACCGTGCACAAAGAGCAGTCTATGAAAGCAGAATGAGTAAAGTGGTGCAGGGCACAGGTAATGGTAGATTAGGTGGCGGAAGGGATGAAACGCTTATCTTTTGCTGATGCCAACGACTATGAACAGTTTAGGAAAGTTCTGCATATGCTTCTGTAGATTGCACTGCAAGCCAAGCAATCCAGGAACAGCTCCAGAGATAACTGCCCACCACAGTGGAAGCAAAGTCCAGGAACACTAAAGTATATCCAAAATCAGGAACACATACGGTAATACTAGTAAGCAGTGTCCAATGATGGCTTGGTTGGATCATAGGAACATATGATAAACAATACTCTGGTATTGATTTATGGGAGAACCAGGCTCTTGCTGGAGAAACCTGCAGTTCTACTCGTAAAAACAATGTTTACACTTATCTTTTTTTATACTACACTTACACTATCAACCCGCCACCCACCACCCAGGGGTGGTGGGGGATAGCCCCAGACTATCAGCCTGAGGCCTGGGGTGCCCTGGAGAGGGGGACCCCTTTATTGGGGGGTCCCCAATTCCCAAGGGATCCCTAGCCTGGGTTGACTAGCGGTCAGGAGTAATTTTTCAACTGGGGAACCCGGTTGATATGGTTTCCCTGGCTGTGACATTACCCCCCAGCTAGAAAGGGTCCGGTGCTGTGGAAATTACAGGGGAACCCTACGTATTTTTTCCCCTGTAATTCTAGAACCAGGATCGGATCAGAGCCTGGTGCTGTTTGTGCTAAGTACAGGGATACCCTACGCAATTTTTTCCCTGTACTTACACAACCAGAACTGGCTATGAAATGGCTGGGGCTGGTTGTGTATTTAGGGGAGGTCCCCACGTAATTTTTTTTTAACATTAACTCTTTCCAAACGTTTTTACAGTAAGATACATGCATGCATCTCACAGATGTATGCATGTATCTGTGTCAAATCGAACTGCTCATTGCTGAAAATTAATGCATTCATTTGGAGATTTGCAATTCAAGCTTGAGTTTGTTTTTCATTTGATTTACAAATCGAATGTTAGTAAATGAAGGGATCCCATTGTCCTCTATGTGAAAACATCGATGTCTTTCAGAAATTCGATTTAATTTCAAATTCCTTTTTCTGTTGGATTTGACATTCGATTTTGCCTTTAGTAAATCCTTACATTAAAAAATCGAACCAAAATCGAATGCAAAATCGAACAGAAAACAAAATCGAACTTTAGTAAATTTACGCCCTGGAGTGTTGGAAATTAGGCAATTCCTTCAAAAATGTCAATAATAAGATGCTAAATTCAAGTCACACCCATCACTGACCATTACTGGAAAAAATATTTATCCTGATAAATAGCTAGTTCTTCAGCAATGCATGTACTAACTAGTTGTAGCATGTATTGGATGTCCCTGTAATTTCATTGTTGAGCAGTGTTTAAATGGAAACAAAGGGTAATAGTCCTATACATTAAATACTTATGAGTATGTTGTGCCTTCTGTTATAATATAAAATCCATCTATTCTGGTTGATGGATTTTAACCTCACGCAGAATATTTTAAACTCCATTTGGACTTGTGCCTACAATCACCTTAGCAAAGTCTCTTAAGTAACTGCGCTCAGCCTAATTAGTATGCATTATCAATTAACAAACTTAATAGCCGGCAGATTGATTAGATCCTCTGTTGCAGGGGCAGAGCTGAAGCGAAACAGAATGAAAAATCTTTCCATGCATACACTGCAGCATTGTTATGTTCTCAGCTCCCCTCCTCCCTCACACTCATTTCATTAATGTATACATATGGTTTTAAATGTCTTGTAAACTATTTTCTTAATAACACAGATCAAGTACTCAAGTTAAAGACGACCTTGTATCATCCACATAATGAACAAACTTACCAATGACATTTGAAGTGAAGCTGAATTTTCATATAAAAGCAAGATATATTTATTGTTATTTCATAGTGCATACATACAGCGTCATCAATACAAATTTTGGACCCTGAGATGAATAAGGCATCAGTGGTCTTCAAAGTGGGATGGGGCTGTGGTCACCCCTTGGTGGGCATTTTCTTCAGAAAAAATTAATATTTGATGCCACACGCCATGGGACACCTCTGCACACTGTGGAGACACGCTGTGGAGGCAGGTGTGACACCTGCCTCCCAGTGTGTCTCCACAGTGTGCAGTAATGCTACACCTCCCAGCAGCACTGCAAATCGGGACAGGTGCCCTGATCTTGGGATGGCAGACAGTCCTCTTACATCAGAACTGTTGTGCCAAAAGCGGGACATTAGGCAGGTATGACATAGGATGTAGGTGCACCTCAATGGTGGGCATGGGCACCCCAAGCATGCCCGGGACTCCAGTACTTTGTAGCTCCCCCCCCAACCACCCCTAGGTAATGCACCCAAGCTCCTTTATTAAGGCATACTGTGAGATCAAAGAAAAAGTAAAGTTTTTTTAGAGTCTTTTTAAAGCCAAGGTCAAACATTTAAACAGTATCCTGCTATAGGTGATTGTCAGTACAATACTGCTTGCACAGTATTCTGTATTCAGTCTCTTTTAGCTTTTGATTAATTTTTGTACTAAAACAAATGACGTTATGTGACATCAGATGTGTAGATTGTAAACTTTATAGCTCAGGAATCTGGTGCACTTATTACACTATATTAATGCAGTAAAAGTAGAACTAAAGCTGCATACACACGTAAAGATTTTTTGTCAAAAGATCCAACTAGTTGATTGGTTGGAATTAGGGGTGTGCACCGGCCACTTTTCATGTTTTGTGTTTTGGTTTTGGATCTGGATCTTTCTTCGTGTTTTGGATCTGGATTGGTTTTGCCAAAACCACCCTTCCGTGTTTTGGGTTCTGGGTTTTGTGTTTTGGATCTGTATTTTTTTTTTTAAAAAGCATTAAAACAGCTAAAATCACAGAATGTGTTGGTTTTTCTGCTCCTATGCTATTATTAACCTCAATAACCTTAATTTCCACTCATTTCCAGTCTATTCTGAACACTGAACACCTCACAATAGTGTTTTTATGTCCAAAAGGTTGCACCGAGGTAGCTGGATGACTATGCTAAGCGACACGAGTGGGCGGCACAAACACATGGTCCATCTAGGAGTGACACTGCAGTGGCAGACAGGATGGCAGTTTGAAGAACTAGGCCCCAAACAGTACATAATGCAAAGAAAAAAAAGAGGTGCAAGATGGAATTGTCCTTGGGCCCTCCCACCCACCCTTATGTTGTATAAACAGGACATGCACACTTTAACAAACCAATCATTTCAGCGCCAGGGTCTGCCACACGACTGTGGCTGAAATGATTGGTTCGTTTGGGCCCCCACAAAACAAGCTGGCAATTAATCTGTCCCTGCACAAACTGGCTCTACGGAGTCAAGATATCGTCCTCATCCTCCTCATCCACCAATTCCTCACCCTCTTCAGTGTTGTGTACATCCTCATCCTCACAGAGTATTAATTCGTCCCCGCTGGAATCCACAACCACAGGTCCCTCTGTACGTTCTGGAGGCTGGTCTCCCTGGAAGAGTTGTTAATTCATTTTTATGAACATCATCTTCTCCACATTTTGTGGCAGCAACCTCCTACGCCTTTCGCTGACAAGGTTCCCGGCTGCACTAAACACTCTTTCGGAGTACACACTTTAGGGGGGGCAACTCAGGTAAAATAGAGCCAGTTTGTACAGGGGCCTCCAAATTGCCTCTTTTTCCTGCCAGTACATGTACATGTCTGACATGCCTACTTGGATGCTGTCACCGATGTAATCCTTTAACAGACAGACGCACGCTTGTCGCTGTTGCTTTGAGGATGCAGGTGCGGCTACAGCCCACACAATTCACAAAGACAGAAAAAAAAAGAATTTTTTTATTGTTTGTGGAGTACACTTTGAGGGTTACACCACCCTTTAACAGACAGACGCACGCTTGTCGCTGCTGCTTTGAGAATGCAGGTGCGGCTACAGCCCACACATTTCACAAAGACAGAAAAAAAAAGAAGAATTTTTAATTTTTTGTGGAGCGCACTTTTGGGGTTACACCTCCCTTTAACAGACAGACGCACGCTTGTCGCTGCTGCTTTGAGGATGCAGGTGGAATCTAGACGGGATTTGGAACCGGGGACACACTACCTCCATCAATTGTCTAAATCCCACTGCACTAATGGCGGATACCGGACGCACGTCTAACACCAACATAGCAGTCAAGGCCTCAGTTATACATTTCGCTTCAGGATGACTGCTGTCGCACTTCATCATCCTCGCTAAGGACTGTTGAAGTGTCAATTGTTTAGTAAAAGTAGTGGTGTTCCTACTTCCTCTCTGGGATGATGAACAACTCCCAGCAGCAGCAACAGCACTAGGAGGAAATGGTTCTTGATCTTTCCCTATTTTATTTTTATCGGAGAAAGTTTGGTCCTCCATTTATGTTATATTGATATATACGTGCGGCTAAGGCGCACACAAACACAGAAAATAATTTTTTATTTTTGTTGGAGACTAGTGCACTTTGTGGGTTACACCACAAATGAGCCAGCCGGCCCTTTACTTATGGGACACAAGCGCACGCTTGGCGCTGCTCCTTTGTTGATGCACGTGCAGCCACAGTGCACACAATTCACAAACACAGAAAATATTTTTTTATTTTGTTTGGAGTGTACTTTGGGGGTTACAGCACCCTTTAACGAACAAGCCAGCCGGCCCTTTACTTATGGGACACAGGCACACGCTTGGCGCTGCTCCTTTGTTGATGCACCTGCAGCCATAGTGCACACAATTCACAAACACAGAAAATATTTTTTTATTTTGTTTGGAGTGTACTTTGGGGGTTACAGCACCCTTTAACGGACAAGCCAGCCAGCCCTTTACTTATGGGACACAGGCGCACGCTTGGCGCTGCTCCTTTGTTGATGCACGTGCAGCCACAGTGCACACAATTCACAAACAGAGAAAATATTTTTTTATTTTGTTTGGTGTGTACTTTGGGGGTTACAGCACCCTTTAACGGACAAGCCAGCCGGCCCTTTACTTATGGGACAGAGGCGCACGCTTGGCACTACTTTGTTGATGCACATGCGGCTACAGTGCACACAATTCACAAACACAGAAAATATATTTTTTTGTTGTTTGGAGTGTACTTTGGGGGTTACAACACCCTTTAACGGACAAGCCAGCCGGCCCTTTACTAATGGGACACAGGCGCACGCTTGGCGCTGCTCCTTTGTTGATGCACGTGCAGCCACAGTGCACACAATTCACAAACACAGAAAATATTTTTTTATTTTGTTTGGTGTGTACTTTGGGGGTTACAGCACCCTTTAACGGACAAGCCAGCCGGCCCTTTACTTATGGGACAGAGGCGCATGCTTGGCGCTGCTCCTTTGTTGATGCACGTGCAGCCACAGTGCACACAATTCACAAACACAGAAAATATTTTTTTATTTTGTTTGGAGTGTACTTTGGGGGTTACAGCACCCTTTAACGGTCAAGCCAGCCGGCCCTTTACTTATGACACAGACACACGCTTGGCACTACTTTGTTGATGCATGGGCGGGCACTGTGCACACAATTCACAAACACAGAAAAAAAAATATATTTTTTTTACACTTGGGGGGAGCACCCCTGATGGACAGAGCACCCCCTGGACAACACTACAGCACCCCTTTAGGACTGGGACACTGCACAGGACTTTGGAGTGGACACAGCCCCTATGGACAACTGACTGCACAACACAGTCCAGCCAGCCCCTATGGACTTTGGAGGAGTGGACACAGCCCCTATGGACAACAGCAGCACAGCGCAGCACAGCACAGCACAACACTACACTGCACTACACTACACTACACAGCCCAGCCAGCCCTAACTCCCACCCTCCCTCTTCACTGTCCACAGCCGAGTGAGAAAATGGCGCCGACGCGGGTACCTTATATAGGATCCAAAACCTGCGAGACCCGGAAGGCGGGATGATGACGTTTTGCCTCAATTTCAGATCCGAGTCAGGCGGGAAAAGTCGAGCCTGACTCGGATCGGCCTCGGATCGGGGGGGCTCGGGGGGTTCGGATTTCAGAAATCCGAACCCGCTCACCCCTAGTTGGAATGAAAATCTGGTAACGTATGGGAGTAAATGATGATCAGCAATTTGCTCCTAAATGCCAGAAAACAGATGAAAATGGTCGTCAGACAAGTTTGTTAAATCTTCGATCTTAACAATTTGTTCAAACAACAGTTTTTGTCCATTTTCTGGCATTTAGGAGCAAATTGCTGATTGTCATTTGCTTTCATACCTTACCAGATTTTCATTCCAACCAATCAACTAGTTGGATGGTTGGACATAAAATCTTTACATGTGTATGCAGCTTTAGACCACATATTTTTCTATCCCAGGAGAGGATGATGGGATTATATTTATATCCCAGGAGAGGATGACGGTATTATTTTTATATCCCAGGAGAGGATGATGGTATTATTTTTATATCCCAGGAGAGGATGACGGTATTATTTTGATATCTCAGGAGAGGATGACGGTATTATTTTTACATCCCAGGAGAGGATGATGGGATTATATTTATATCTCAGGAGAGGATGATGGTATTATTCTTATATCCCAGGAGAGGATGATGGAATTATTTTTATATCCCAGGAGAGGATGATGGAATTATTCTTATATCCCTGGAGAGGATGATGGGATTATATTTATATCTCAGGAGAGGATGATGGAATTATTCTTATTTCCCAGGAGAGGATGACGGGATTATATTTATATCCCAGGAGAGGATGACGGTATTATTTTTATATCCCAGGAGAGTATGACGGTATTATTTTTATATCCCAGGAGAGGATGATGGAATTATTCTTATATCCCTGGAGAGGATGATGGGATTATATTTATATCCCAGGAGAGGATGACGGTATTATTTTTATATCCCAGGAGAGGATGACGGTATTATATTTATATCCCAGGAGAGGATGATGGGATTATATTTATATCCCAGGAGAGGATGATGAAATTATTCTTATATCCCTGGAGAGGATGATGGGATTATATTTATATCTCGGGAGAGGATGACGGTATTATTTTTATATCCCAGGAGAGGATGATGGAATTATTCTTATATCCCTGGAGAGGATGATGGGATTATATTTATATCCCAGGAGAGGATGATGGGATTATATTTATATCCCTGGAGAGGATGATGGAATTATTCTTATATCCCTGGAGAGGATGATGGGATTATATTTATATCTCAGGAGAGGATGACGGTATTATTTTTATATCCCAGGAGAGGATGATGGAATTATTCTTATATCCCTGGAGAGGATGATGGGATTATATTTATATCCCAGGAGAGGATGATGGGATTATATTTATATCCCAGGAGAGGATGATGGAATTATTCTTATATCCCTGGAGAGGATGATGGGATTATATTTATATCTCAGGAGAGGATGATGGTATTATATTTATATCCCAGGAGAGGATGATGGAATTATATTTATATCCCAGGAGAGGATGATGGAATTATATTTATATCCCAGGAGAGGATGATGGGATTATATTTATATCCCAGGAGAGGATGATGGTATTATTCTTATATCCCTGGAGAGGATGATGGAATTATATTTATATCCCAGGAGAGGATGATGGAATTATATTTATATCCCAGGAGAGGATGATGGAATTATATTTATATCCCAGGAGAGGATGATGGTATTATTCTTATATCCCTGGAGAGGATGATAGAATTATATTTATATCCCAGGAGAGGATGATGGAATTATGGGCCTCATTCAGACCCACTCGCAAACGGCTGTCCGCTCGCAAGTGGGTCGATGGTGTGCACTGCGCATGCGCACGACGGAGGGAGCTCCGTCATGCGCATGCGCCAGACGCGACGAGCGAAGGACTTTCCTTCGCTCGTTGTGTCTGATCAAAGGGGGCGTGCTGTCGATTTTGATTGACAGCACGCCCCCTTTGGTGGGTGTGCCGGGGGCATGCCTCCCAGACGGAGGCGTTCCCAAGGGAACGCCTACCGTCAGAAGCCGGCCCCACTGACATCACTAGTGATGTCAGTGGGAGTGATTTTGGCTCTGATAGAGCCAAAATCACTCCAGGGCTTGTGGTCGAAAACCCCGACCACAGGCTTCTGGTCGCACTGTCTTGACCATCGCGACCATCATCCTGCACGCTCGTATGTGCTGTGGGTGGTGACCCACAGCTATACGAGCGTCCAGGAGGACGCTCCATTTTTATGGAGGACGGCCCTCATTCAGAGCGTGCGCTCTGCTCAGAGCGTGCGGCTCTGAATGAGGGCCAATATTTATATCCCAGGAGAGGATGATGGAATTATATTTATATCCCAGGAGAGGATGATGGGATTATTTTTCCTTTTTTTTGAAAATCAGAGAAGTTTTGTTTACTCAGGAAATTATTTCAAAGTCACTTATATTCTTATTATGGGCCTGATTCAGAATTGGACGCTAATGCCACCACAGCTGCGAATGTGTCCGCAGCAGCTATGAGAAAATATGCAATTGTCGCAGCTGCTATGGTTTGTAATGAGACACAAATCCAAGTGACTGTATACAAAGACCCATCATCAGGCGCAGATCATTTAATAATTGGCCTTCTGAGTAAACACAAATGAAAATATATAGCCACCGGCGCTTGGTAACAGAACAAATAACAATAGCCCTATAATGGCACAAATAATATAAAATAATCTATACAGTATATCTGATACTTCTTTGCTGCAGTAAATATGGCTGCCAACCAATAAATATCCTTCTGAGTCTTACCCTATGGTCATGCAAATTGATCGCGGGAACTTCAACACCAGAGACATTGTTACTGAGTACGGGATGGCAGTCACAGGCTGAGACACACCCTGAAATAGAGCCGGACATGCCTGCGTTTCAGTCGTCACCTCACCCCCTATATTGGTGCCCACAAACGGTCCCTCCCTGTCATTCACACTGTGAGCAACAATAGTAATGAAACTTGATGCATGCACAGTGTGACTCAGACGCAGGTCACCGATAATCGCTCAACTGCCTAAACATCTGCATTGCCTCCATCTCTGAATTATGCCAAGTAGGCAATAATTTTTGGGAACACAGACTTCTGGGTATAACATTTACAGGTTTGAGTCAATAAAGGTGATTTGGAAACATGCATAAAAGCAGCCCACAGTATGGGCAGATGTTTCTTTGCTCAGAGCTTGGGCTCATTCAGAGCCAACGTACTGACAGCAAGCAACTTAATGATGTCACATGAGGCTTTCAATGAGCCCAATGAGTATGCTCCTCACGGTCCATACTTGGGGCAGGTCAAAAGCACATTGGACCTCATTCAGAGCCGGTCGCACAGAGCGTGCGGTCGGTCTGAATGAGGGGAGGACGTCTTGAATTTTCAAGACGTCCTCCTTTGCGGTGGTAAGGCTGTGGGTTAACACCCACAGCCTTACGACCGCCTAAGGTGATGGTCGCGATGGTCAAGACCATCGCGACCATCGGCGCTTACGACGAGACCCTAGGGTAGGGTCTCCCTTGTCGTAAGCCCCGGAGAGCTTTCGGCTTTGTCTGAGCCGGAAGCTCTCCACTGACATCACTAGTGATGTCAGTGGGGCCGCCCCCAAACGGTAGGTGTTCCCATGGGAATGCCTCCGTTTGGGCTGCAACCCCCCCGGCCCGCCTTCCAAACGGGGCGAGCTGTCAATCAACATCGACAGCTCGCCCCCTTTGGATCGAGACCCGCTGCGACCGTCGTGCGCATGCTCTGTGGGGGGCCATCGACCCGGTCCGAGCGCATCGGCGCTAACGACCGGGTCTGAATGACCTCCATTGTCCCGCCAAAGAAGCGCAGCTCCACCTCCAAAATTTTGTGGCCACACCCCCATCACAGGCATGCCACACATAAGAATCTCAAAAGTCACAATATGGTGTGACCATGACATTTGTAATTGTTGGCCCTGGCCATACTTGCCACTTGTCTACCTTATGAACCAGCTGGCAAGTGTGGCGAAATGATTCATATCATTGCAGCACCGCCCCCTACTGCACAATGCTGTTATTCGTGCCATCCTACAGCAGGGGACAGGTCCATGAGAATGGGATTCGCTATGTATCGTATCGCTTCATCAAGTCTCTGCTTGCCCGCAGTAGGGCAGCCTGCTCATCCGGGGTGTTCCTAAAACTTGGGAGTCTCCTGGACATTACAGCAGAGTAGGGAAGTATGACATGGACTCACATCTTTACTCTTGAATATACAAGGGTGAGTCAAAAATTATCCTGACTCTGGCTGTAGAATTTATTTTAATCATCTTTCAGAAAAGACAAATACATTAATTTCTGACATAATCTCCCTGGTTTTCAATACACTTTGTCCATCTGTCAACAAGCTTTCGTATTCCCTCATTAAAAAATGTTTTCGGCTGAGGTGCGACCCACGAATGCGCCGCTGTCTTCACCTCTTCATCAGACGTGTATGTTCATCCTCTTAGGGCTTCTGATTTGCACATGATTTGCAACATAATCCACTGTCACTTGTCTATCCAACAGAGGGTCTCATTCAGACCCGCTCGCGAGCGCAGGACGCTCGCAAGCGGGTTGATGGTACCCAAATGCGCATGCGCACGACGGAGGCTGCTCCATCGTGCGCATGCGCGAGACCCGGCGAGCGACGGGGAAGCCATCGCTCGGGGTCTCGCACCAAAGGGGGCGTGCTGTCGATGGTGAGTGACAGCACGCCCCCTTTGGTGGGCGTGCCGGGGCGTGGCTGCCCAGACGGAGGCGTTCCCATGGGAGCGCCTACCGTCTGGGTCCGGCCCCACTGACATCACTAGTGATGTCAGTGGGAGTGATTTTGGCTCTGATAGAGCCAAAATCACTCCAGGGCTTGCGGCAGCGAGACCCTACCGCAGGGTCTCATCGCAAGCCTGATGGTCTTGACCATCATGACCATCATCATGGACGCTCGCATAAGCTGTGGGTGGCAACCCACAGCTATGCAAGCGTCCAGGAGGACGCACCAAAAAAAAAAAACGCCCTGATTCAGAGCGGGCACTCGTTCAGAGCGTCCGGCTCTGAATCAGGCCCAGAATCCGTTCACGTGCACGCTCAATATTTTCATCAGTCGTGGATGTGGACGGGCATCCGGCTTCTTCTTCATGGCTGACACTTGTGTGACCTTCTTTGAAATTCTCTATCCATTCATACATACTTCTTTGCGACAAAACACTTTCTCCATACTGTGCACAAAGTCTTCGATAAATATCGGCACCAGACACACGTTCAGACCACAAAAATCTAATCACTGCACGCTGCTCTTCTTTCCTGCAAATCACAAGTGGGGCAGCTAATCTTGCACTGCAGCATCAAATGAACTGATGTAACATGTTCAAACCAGCACAGCAGTGACTGGGGAGACAGCGACCTAGTGCGGAAAGCGTTGATAAGACAGTGCGGCCAACAGAAGTTTTAATATAACTGGAGTGCGGATATTTTTTGACTCACCCTCGTATATAGCTGGGTGGTAGTTGGCTAACTGCATGCAGATAGGTAAAAAGTGAATGCAGAAAAAACTATATTGAGAATTATTTTCCAAACGCATTCCTCAGGGAGCAGTAACAGTGCATGTTTTCCATGGGATGTAATCGGGAAACCGGCTGACGTGATCCCGACAGCCAGCTTCCCTACTGCTTTATCCCGGTGTGGGTTAAATGACAGGCGTCTATATCTAGACTCCTGTCATTTTTTCCGACGCTGGGAGACAGGCGCCCGGCATCCCAATTGAAGGAATGCCGAGCACCGCGAGAGTACAGCCGCGGGGGGGAGGGTTAGATTTAGGGCACCAGGGGGGGACTTAGGGTTAGGCACCCCCCTGGGAGGGTTAGGGTTAGGCTAGGGTGGGGAGGGTTAGGGTTAGGCACCCCCGGGGGGCACTTAGGGTTAGACCCCCCCCTGGGGGACTTAGGTATAGGCAGCGGGGAAGGGAGGGGGTAGGGTTAGGCACTTACAGGGCGGATTAGGGTTAGGCACTTGGGGGGGTTAGGATTAGGCACTCCTAAGGAGGGTTAGGGTTTCCGTTTTTTAGTTTCCTGCCATCAATGGAAAGTACCAATGGTACCATATACGTAATAATGGCAAAAATCGCCAATATATCACTGAAAAACGAGTTGCCACAAGCAATTTCTTCAGTGTTAGGTATACAAGTTGCAGAACATAACAAGTGAAAATTACAGTATATTCAAAGAATGCATGTGGTTGCAACATAAGCAATATTACTTATCATCCTGTATTAAAAAAAAAGAATTAAAAAAACAAAACGGGTGTCTCTATTTTTCTCAAAATTACCGTGATCACACCTTCCAATATCACTGGAGCCTAAATGATTGCCTTCTGCTCTGAAGAGAGAATATAGAAAACCTTTATTGAGCGATTGTGGAGTTCACAGAGCTCAATTACACCCCAATAGCACAATCTGAGAGGCCCACAAGCTGGCCACTTGTGTAATGGTTAGAGGTATGGCATCCACTTAAAAGAAAGCTCTTAAATATTTCAGCACTCAAATCCTTCACAGTGATTCTTGATTCGAAACACCAGTTCTACCCCAAATGAAAAATATACTTAAAACTCTTGGCTCTTAAGGGCCAACTTAATAAGATACTATGAAAAAACTGGCAGATAACCTCCCTTGGCTCCATCAGAATTTGCTTTGAGAGAGTTCAAAAGGCAAACTCCATTCTAATCTGTCGTTTAGAGCCAAAAGTACTATAATAGGATCATCTGCATTAAAAACTCTTTTAAATGCCTACTCTTTGTACCCTAAAAATGTACAGATCATTTTGGGAATTTTACTCCAAGTGTGGCAGTATCACCAGGGATGGCACTGGTGAGCAGCAGATTTTGTGTGGGGCAGGGGATATCCGCCCACACAGAGTACAAAGGCATTGTGGGAAGATGTGTAATGGCTGCCATATGACCAGAGCTCAGGTGAGGCTGCTGGTGGACACAGTCAGACAGTCCAGGTGGGGCTGCAGTGTGAGTGAAGCAGACTAAGTGGTCAGGATCATACCTGCAAGGAGGCAGGCAGATCCATATACCTCTGACACTGTCCTTGTGAGAGGCGGCAGCCAACAAGCTGAGAAATCAGGAAACAGAAATAAAATAACAAACAACCTAGCCCTTTCTTAGGGCACTAGCTCACTTCTTGAACCCTCTCTATACAAGCAGCTAATCTGCATGAAAGTCTCTCACATTCTCTGAGATTTGTGGTCCTTCCTGCCACATGCAGGACTGGACACTGGTCTCCTGGCCTGGTATAGCTTTCTCAGCTTGTTGGCTGCCGCCTCTCACCAGGACAGTGTCAGAGGTATATGAATCTGCCTGCCTCCTTGCAGGTATGATCCTGACCACCTGGTCTGCTTCACTCACACTGCAGCCCCACCTGGACTGTCTGACTGTGTCCATCAGCAGCCTCACCTGAGCTCTGGTCATATGGCAGCCATTACACATCTTCCCACAATGCTTTTGTCCTCTGTGTTGGGGGATCTCTCTTGCCCCACACAGAATATGCTGCTCACTAGTGCCACCTCTGGTGATACTGCCACACAAGTTATGCAATAAATGCAAGTCAGACCCCCACCCTACTAACCTTGCTGACTGTTATCTCCCTTCTCTTTCTGCAGCCCAAATAGCTTGTTTGAATGCAGAGATCTATACTAAGGAACTGCCTCTTATTATAAGATACTCACCACAGCCTTCTCCCCTTGAATGTAAACTTCTGTAATTCCTTCCTCAATTCTAGAATATACCAATAGACATTATACAAGACCTCCATAGAGGACAGACCAGGTTTACATGACTTCATAAATGTTATATTCCTGTACACCTCACACAAACATGGCACACACTAATTTCCACTCTAAGATGGTGGGTGTAGTGGAGGCATCATCCCTTCCTTGCATGTTTTCTCACTGCATCATATTTTGGTTGACCCCAAGCAAACCCCCCACCCCCCTCCGAACTCTGTTATTACCCATCCTACGCATTACACTTTCACTAAAGTCTTTGTGTATGAACATATTACTGTAGACAACCCGGCCTGAATGGTCCCTTTGTAGCATTATCCACCCTTTCCACAGGTTATGGATCCCAAATCTTTCTTCAGTGATACTTACTCGCAAATCAAGTTCCTCCACGGTATCACATAAGGGTCCGTTCCCAGCATTTCCTGTGTGCCACCTGCCCCCAAAATGTTTCATAAATATCTGCAGATTCAGCATCTGTATAATAGCAAAATTAAACTAAGAGCAATATATTCCTCCACTCCCCTTGAGGCGTGCTGCCTTCACAAGTCCTCTTCTAGGAGCCTTATCCTCACATTTTACTCCCTTCTTACAGTACATATAACCGCCCAGCTAAATATTCCCATGAACTATGCTGGGAGGAGGATATTGGGAAAACCCTTGATAGAGAATTAAGGAGGAAGTCGCCAGATCCTTGAACTGCACATGGATTAAAGAACATTTGTATAAGGTACATGGTTCCTGTGTGACTCCATGCAATTTTCCCCTCAGCCTCAACTCAGTGCTGGTGGAACAGTGATATACTGGGCACTGTGTCTCACATATGCTGGTTCTGCCACAAGAAAATGACCTTTTGGGAGCTACTTAATGATGTCACTTTATCCATCTCCTCCTTTTTCCTTCTCCTGTTCCCAAATCCCAATACACCTAAATGCATTTAGCAAATCATATTCTGACAGCCTTGAGATGTTTGCTAGCTTCCCACTGGAAGAATCCTGACCCACCTGCTCCCCTCCAGTTACAGACCCATACTATTTAGCTTTCGGTTTGCCCTACCTAGAGATAAAAAGCCCACTGCAGAATAGCACTGTGCCCTTCCTGATGTCCATGGGCTATAGGTAATTATAATATAAAAGCGCCCCTAATTTAATCCTTACCTGTTCTATCATTCCTGGTTTGGTGCAGCATAATCCAAAAGACAATAAAAAAACACTTTGAACCGACATGAAGAGCCTTAGAGGCAAAACTAATGGCGGTGCAGCTGGTACATTGCATAGGGCCCTCTGCAATGATGGGGTCCAGAGCCGGCGGCATTATGAGTCAGACTGACTCATTATAGTACACCACCACCGCACCGCAGGCTATAACAAAGAAGAAGGATTAGGGATGGCAATCGACTATTGATGATTCATAATCATTGATGGTTTATGGCCAATGTTGAATGCTATTACCATCGATGAAGCCCCACCTCCAGGTTCTAATTGGTCCATGGGCCAGTCAGTCAAAGAACAGGGATGACCCTTCCTCTCATCCCTCCCAAGTTCCCAGCTCTACCCATCTGCGGCTGCCCCCTTTCTGAGGCTTTGGTTTTCCTGCTGCTTTTGCCTGTTAGAGGCGCACTCTGTGCTGCCTCTGCAGTGCTTACTGCCGGGCACTAGGATCCGGAGCAAATGTGACTACCCACCACGTCTTACCTCCAGCGCCATCAAGCATATCGGATATGCCCTGGGGTACTATGTGTAACAGAAAACCCTTCGAGACCCTAATTAACACTACCACCACCACAGTCAGTATATATAATCTTGCTGCCAACACTTATCATATACTCCATACAGTGAGTGCAACACCTGGAACACCATAATGCCCAGCAACCCTACAAATGTTCCTGTCTGCATCAAGGCAACCGGTACCTACTATAAACCCTGGGTTTACCTGTTCCCGTTTCTACCTGGGTAAGTCATCTGCCATGTGGACTAAGAGCCTGATTCAGAGACAGACGCTCTGAATCAGGGCTTTTTTTTTTGTGCGGCCTCCGGGCCGCTCACATTGCTGTGGGTGACCACCCACAGCTATTGTGAGTGGCCAGGATGATGGTCGCTATGGTCAAGACCATCGCAATCATCTGGATTGCGACGAGACCCTTGCGGTAGGGTCTCGTTGCCGCAAGCCCCAGAGAGCTTCCGGTTCTAATAGAGCCGGAAGCTCTCCCACTGACATCACTGGTGATGTCAGTGGGGCCGCCCAGAAACGGCAAGCGTTCACTTGGTAACGCCTCCGTTTGTGAAGCCACCCTCCCGCCACGCCTACAACACGGGGCGAGCTGTCGATCAACATCGACAGCCACCCCTTTTGTAGTGAGCCACGGAGCGAGTGCTTTTT
This sequence comes from Taudactylus pleione, assembly GCA_031769625.1. Taxonomy (NCBI): domain Eukaryota; kingdom Metazoa; phylum Chordata; class Amphibia; order Anura; family Myobatrachidae; genus Taudactylus; species Taudactylus pleione. The sequence goes on from JAUIMM010000334.1 coordinate 3,628,955, forward strand.
GCACTCGCTTCGAGGCTGGTGCCCGTGCACACTGGCACACCATCGACTCGCAAGCGGGTCTGAATCAGGCCCTAACTTCCATTGCACACTGCTATCACCATTACCATTGTAGTTAGTAATAAACAATTGCCTGCGCTCCACGCAGACTACTGAAACTAGCAAATTTACTGAGTTTAGCTGACATCGAGTTGGCCGATGGTGAAGCAGATCGAGATTTCTCACCCGCGTTGCAAGTTTTTAATGAGATTTCTCACCAGAGGTTGGAGTGTCTTCTCTTTGCAAAACTCTCCCAAACAAGCAGCCTGCACATATCAGTGAGATATGTGAAGGCTGCTTGTGTTATATCTGTAAATAAAAGGTTAAATCTAAAAAAAAATAATATTACATGCCAATGCCACAGCGAGGGGAGCGGTGATAGGCCCCCTGGTTGTGGCATTACACCCCGGCCAGATCTGAGAATTTTTTCCCCCTATTTTTAAAACCAGGACTGGTTAGCAGCCAGGGCTGGTTCCTAAAACTCACGGAACTGTGAAGGCTTCTGTGTAGCTTAGACCATGTAATGAAAGTCACATTACAAAGTCCGAGTTTGTATACGAAAAAACTCATACGGACTTGCACAAGCTCACACGGAGTCACATGTTCGCAGGCTATTACATTTGCTGAGCTGTAGGACAAACTTGTACCTTTAAATGTCCGAGATGATACGAGTTTGTCCCGCAGGAAAAACTCGGACCATATTACATTTACCCCCATGTGTTTTATGTAATACCTCTTTTACACCAGAGATAACGTGTGAACTGCGCCGACTCGAGAATAGCCTGGGTCAGCGCCGGCTAAATTCCAGGTCTGATCCGGTTTGGTACCATGTTCCAACCTCCAGGTCAGACCCGGAATTTAGTTATAAAAGCGGTATGAGTTCCAGTACACAGTATTAGATAGTGCTTGGGTGTCTTAAGCCAAGAGAGTGGCAGTTAGTTGTCTTCTCAGATAAATTATATGACCAAGCACATAGGGAATTGATAACCCAGGAGGAGAAGGTAGTAAAGGACGCCACCATTTGTTTTATTCATACAGGTAAAGCCATGCTGCAGAGGTGACAGCATGTCCATGGTTGTGCTACAAATGAGGATGGTGCCTGTTTAGCCTGAAGAAGCTCTGTTTGTTTTTATCATAAGAGACACTTAATTGGATTCTTTCAGGTTGCTTCTCCAGACACCTTGAGCCACTCCACTCATTTGCCCGCCTCATAATTAAATATTTACAATATTAATGAAATCATGTTGCTGAAATGAAAATCTGTCTGAAGATAACTGATCTAGTTTAGCTTATCAATGGTCGCCAGTGTATGAAACCTAATAACTCATTAAGCTCAGTCAGATATTAGCTTCATTAATGAGCTGATTTTCAATGATTACTTCTATAAAAAAAAAAATAACAGTTTTGATTTGTGTATTTATGAAATGGTACAGGCACACGTTTACTTCAGGCTACTGCTTTTTACACAGCCATTTTTCTTTGTCCTTGTTAGCTTAATGAGGGCTTTTCACCACGGCGACATTTTATAAAACAGATCAACACTTCATTCATTTAATGGGTTATTAGTAGCTGTGGTAATCTTTATTGTGGAAAATACAGATGGATGTTGTTATATTTCATAACCACTCCCCCAGTAATCCTGCCTAAATATGTAGTAAATCAGACAATATGAATATGACAGAGTGTTTCTTACCATGCAGTGCAACAGGGAGAAGGATGTTGTGATTAAAGAATTAATGTTTATTTAAAGTGACCAGGTGGACATAATCCCACACTGTTCAACAACTTAAAGGAACAGCAAGATAAACTATACATACATACATATATATATTATTATTACGAGTTATTTTTATAGCACACACATATTCCACAGCGCTTTACAGAGAATATCTTACCATTCATATCTGTCCCTGCCCCAGTGGAGCTTACAATCTATATTCCCTACCACATGCTCACACACACTAGGGTTAATTTTTTGGGGGGGAGCCAGTTAAGCTACCAGTATATTTTTGGTTTGTAGGAGGAAACCGGAGCACCTGGAGGAAACCCATGCGAGCACAGGGAGAATATACAAACTCCACACAGTTTGAGCCGTAGTTGGAATAGAACATTATCAGTTATTTCAGACGGAGAGGCTTTGGTACACATATTCCGCAAGGTATTTTGGCTCCTGTTATTCTGCATAGCCTGTTTCTCTTAATTTGTAATATATATGCTAATATGTCAGTAAGCAGCAGTAAAAAGAAATATCCGTTATAGGCACCTGTAGAACAGTAACTTCAAGTGATCAAATTATAAGGAAAAATGGCAGAATTCTTTTACAACTTTTTTTTAATATTGTTAACTTTCTTCAAATGTTGTTCATGTAATAAAAGTCAGCATCTTAATTGAGAGTATTTTAACAGTTATTAAGCTGGACAAACACCTATACAATTATCAGGCCTTTCACCCGATTATCTTGTGATCGGCCCGATAATTCCACAGGTATGTAGTATGCAGGAGCAATAGCCGATAAACGGCTTCAAATGCTTTTGCAACGGTCGGATCAGGAGGTCGTATCTTATGAGCTGCTTAAAAATTGAGATGCCTGAACTCCCAATCCCATTGAGGACAGTGGGCCTGATTCAGCAAGGATCGCAATTGCGACTTTGCTCCCATTCGGCCGATTGTTGCGTACTCCGCGTGCGTATGCAGAGCCAATGCAGAGTGATTGACAGGAAGTACCATTTCGGGGTGGTGACGGGGTGGATCAGAGAAATGCAGACATGCGCTAGTGCATTTGAACGCGTTTCAGGGGCGTGCATAAAGTCAAAAAGTTCAGTCAATGGCAGCAATTTAACAAAAACTACCAACACGTTTGGTGAAACTGGTGGTCACTTATTATCTGGCAATGTAGAGGACTGCCAGTATATCACTGTGGCAAATTCATTGTATTTCTTACTAAAGAGCAACAATAACTTGAAGAGACTTGTTATATGCATTGCTGTCTGTTTACAGATTATCGACATTAGGGAGAGGCTGCAGCTGGGAGGGTTAGGGTTAGACTGCAGGGGGAAGTTAGGGTTAGACTGCCGGGGGAGGTTAGGGTTAGGCCCGGGGAAGGTTACAGTTAGGCTCCTAGATGTGGCGGAGGTTAGGATCAGGCACTAGAGGAAGGGGTAGGAATTAGAGATAGGGGAGAAATACCTTCCAGAACACTGAAGCATCGGAGGCCTGACCCAGAAGTGACGGTCACATGACCACTAGGACCCGGAAGTCGCGCTGGAGCCGCTGCAGCCATCAGGAGCAGGTAAGTGACCACTGGGACACCAGGAACAATATGTTGACATTTCATCAGTGTCTACATGATGAATTTCGACATGGTCGATGTCGACATTTTTAATTTGAACATGTCAACATTCTTACGTTGACATGATAGATATAACATACCACACCCTTACTACCACGTCTAAAATCCACAGCAAGAAATTGTCCGTCTTTTAGAAGAGAAGTTTCTCTATTCATGTGCTGCATCCTCCTTTGTTGTACAGTACATGTGGGCTTGGGTAAAGAAGGTAAGCTGTAAACAGATTTGAGGATGTTATCTTCTATAACTATATATGAGCACAATAAAATAATCCCTTTTTCGTTAACAAGGGGAGCAAAAAGAATTCTACCTTAGGGCATACAATGAGTTTTTCATGGCTGTGGTAGCAGAAATGTGACATTAATGCTCCACCAGAAAATGGCCTGTCAGGGGCTCAATAGTTAGATTAAAAATTATTTTTTAACAAAGTAAAATGAAATATAAAAGACAATTGAAATGTGCTCTACTAGGGCGTCGATTCGGGTGGAATTGCACCTGACATATTGGATACAGGTTAAATGGAGTATTCACCTTCTTCTGGTTGAATATTATACAATTGTGGCCTGCGAATAGCATACAGTTTAACTTGATGGACTTAAAATGGAAATCATGAAAGTGACGTTAGGATATAACAATGTCTTCAAAGAATGTTACAGCCAGAAAGACATAACACCACATTTAGTGCTATAAATATCTTTATTGAGATATAAACTAAAACATGGATGGGACCAGTTGTGCTAAAAAGCTTTAATGATTTAAAAACATTACACCAAAAGTTAAATGTAGAAAAAAAAACAATGCTATCGCGTAAACTATGAGGGGCTTTATTTACGAAGTGGTGGCTTTTGTAAGCTGCCGCTTACCGGCGGGCTGGAGGTGAAAATGTAAAACTGCACTCTCAGTCAGTGTAAAGCAGGTCGGGCTTTGCAATGTCTGCCGGCGCCATTTTAAATTTTCACCTCCAACCATTCGGGAAGAGGCGGCTTACAAAAGCCGCTGCTTTGTAAATAAAGCCCATCGTGTTTAATGTTAATATTCTCTTTTATTATTTGCATATTCAAGGAATATTTTAATGTTCTCTTATTAACCTCTTATTTACAAATGAACATTTATTCCTTTGAAAAAACGAGGGTGGTTCAATAAATAACAAGTCCTCTCATTGCGTATATTTATTCAACTCATACATATCCGTATAAAAATAGTATGGCCTTGTTACAGGTGATTTTTCCACATACTTGTCTAAGCATATGTTCCAGTGGTACACCAAGGCATCTATCCCGGCATAGAATAAATCAGTGTCAAGCGCCTGAAGCCAGGACATGATGGCTTGCTGAACTGCACAGTCGGTTGTGAATAGCCTTCCACCCACGTGCTTCTTCTGTGGTCCAAAGAGATGGAAATCACTCGGTGGTAGCAGAGCCGACCCTAGCTAATTTGGTGCCCTAGGCAAGATTTTGGCTGGTGCCCCCTAGCAGATTATATATATATATGCCCACTTGCCACCCCTGCCCTGTCTACAAGGCTCAGCCTGAGCTAGCTAACTTACCCAGGGGCAGATTGGGATGGAAAGCCAGCCCGAGAAATTTCTGAAGCAGCCCTAAATGGGGGGGGCGGTGGAGTCTGTGAAGGGGCGGGATCTGATGGCATATCTAGATGGGTTTGATGGTATTTAGTGGGCATGTGGAAGAGTGTGATCTGACATATAGGCAATGCAGACTGCTTGTCACTGCTGAGATGACTGGATGCAGGCACAGCTCGGAAAGCGACAGTGCCATAGCATGGCTGCAGTGCTGGTACTTTGTGACCGCGGCTGCCAATCCTATCGGTGGCAGGAGCAGGGCACTGATAAGAGGGGTTCAGCCCAGCAGAAAGTGCCCCATTCTCCCAGTGGCCCAATCTGCCTGGTAACAATTCAACAGGAGGCTAAACGTGTGTATAGGTCATTGTGGACAGGAGATTCACAGACTGGCAGCACAAAAAAAGGTAAATCATTCTAAAATGGAAAGGAGAATAGGTGAACCATCATTTCCTACAAAGTCAACTTAGAGTTAAATCATAACTTTCCAAAGCATGGTCAATGTTTATATGCAATATAATATATATATAAGAAGAATACAGTATGAAAAGAGAATATAGATGGTATGAAAGACATATTCTGTGCCTATTTAGTTTAATGCTAAATTAATCCCAGGATAAACCAGTTTATTTTTAATCATATTTAAATTCCTCTAGCCATCCAGTCAGCTCCAAATGGTGAACAAAATTTAGCATCGATAGCATTTGTACTTCAGTCATGCAGCATTGACTCTCGCATCTAAAAGATGGCAAGAGCGATGCTGTAAAAACAGCGGTCATCTAAGATTACCACTGTTTACTAAATACAGTAACCTGGCATAACCCCTTTAGCAAGCGCTAAAGGGGTTATTTTTTGTTTGTAAATGGGGCCTTAAATCCCAATATTGGGGGGTGGGAGGTTAGGGTTAGGTACCGCTAGGGGGGGTTAGGGCTAGGCACCACTGGGGGGATAGGCACTAAGGGTGTAGGGTTAGGTTTAGGCACAAAAGGGGGAGACTTAGGTTTAGGCACTAACGGGGAGGGTTAGGGTGCAGGGTGGGGAGGGTTAGGGTACAAGCAGGGATGGTTAGGGGGAAAAGGGGGGAGGGTAAGTATCCTTACCTGACCCCTGTTGGGATACCAACCATCAGGATGCTTCGGTCTGTATTTTGACAGGAGGGATCAAGACAGCCGGCATTACATACCCATTCCCTCCAAAGTATATTAGATAAATTCCTCACAGTGATCATAGCTGCTGTCAGACCACCAATGACTCCCTCCCTTGTGGTACAGAAAGCAATTGCTATAGTATTGCCACACAAGATACTATGCACAAAAAAAGAAGTACAGGTGTTCAACTCCAAATTAACTGATTGTATATAAATAAATTAATTTTTGCAATGAATAGAGGTTTTTAGCATAATCTTGGCCAAGGTTATGGGCCTACCCACCACATCTGGGTAACCTCTGTCAGGTAGGTCCCTAACATACTAGGATTCAGTTTTAGAGTGCAGGACACCCTCAAACTGACCCAGCTAAGCCGCCCCAGGGCACCATCATAGTAAGAAAAGTGCAGTGTAAAAGAGATAGTTAAGAGCAGCCTAGGCTGCATATAAAGAATGAAAATAAAAAGTGAAGTACATATATATGAAAGGTTAAAATGTGTCATAAAAGAAAAATGTGTTATAATGCGGTGCCCTGAAACAGATCAGCCAAAGCAATCCAGGGGGACCCACGTCCCAAAAATGAACCAAAGCTGCACTACACAGTCTAAATATTTGCAGGACTTACCTATATTGTGCCTCTGACTGGTGTGCATATTACAATGCCAGACTCCATGCTCTAACCAATGTAATAAGGGTGCTAGCCTGAGTGGAAAGTGTCTCAGGCTTTCCAGGTGTGCAAAGCAATGCACTGATTGAATTTATATGGGAATGGGCCTCAGACTGCACACCTTGACCATATATATATAATTGGAGGTGCTAACTGTGGAGAAAATTGATATATGCACAAAAAAAGAAGTACAGGTGCTCAACTCCAAACTAACTGATTGTATATAAATAAATACATTTTTGCAATGAATAGAGGTTTTTGGCATAATCTTGGCCAAGGTTATGGGCATACCCACCCCATCCGGGTAACCTCTGTCGGGTAGGTCCCTAACATACTAGGATTCAAATCATCAGACATCAGTGTATTTTTATCCTAATGATTATGTGACTCTATATTGCATATATGAAGATGGGATGTTTGTGTATTTTCCAGAATGATCCATGTTACTTTGGTGCACTATATAAATTATGTGTATTGTTCTCTCTGGTGCTACCAATACGCTACTGAGACTACTTTATGCGCTGATGCACGTTCACTGTGTATACTACTGAAATAGTCAAGGTAAAGTCCAACTAATATACACTACTAAGGGGCCTTCAGATGGCTAAAGTTCCTGAAGCCCCACTCCTTTCTATTGGAAAGAGGCTTGTTGGGTGAAAAGGGATTTAAAACTAACACTGCCTGTCAGTGAGAACTTTCACCTCTACTTATTACCTATTACTTAGTATGCAGGACCTGTTTTGCGCATGCACAGATCGGGTCCTGTGTGAATGCACAGAGACATTTACTGGGCAGTGCAGGGGCTGGGACGGTCTGCGTTCCTGGAAACAGGAGTGTGTTGCCCCCATTTTCTGGTAGTGGCAAGGCCAGGACACAGATTCCTGGGCTCGTAAGCCGGCCAGCTGAGGCTTACACAGCTGGCAGCGCCATCCAACATCACAACTGATGGTCACAGTAGTGATCCTAGGCTGCAACCTCGGTTCCAGCGCTGGGATTGCAGGTGCAGCACCTCCAACTGCAGCAAGGATGGATTTGCAAAGCTGCTTGTGTGCGGCTTTGCAATTCCATCCTCTGCTGAATCACCCCCTAAAACGCCTCACAATGGAGGCCAATCATTGAATACTACAGAAACCAATTTATTAAGAAGTAAAACCACTATAGGATGAAGCCCAGTCACTGTCTACTGCTGAAATAACCTTAGGATAAAATACTTCACAATGGAGACCAGTCACTGTATACTAATAAAACCATTTCATGATGAAGTCCAGTCACTGTACAATATTAAAACAAAGTTCACAGTGGTGTTCATTCACTATACATTACTGAAAACCACATGAAAATCTATTTAAATCATGTCATGATGAAGTCCAAACACAGTACAGCACATTAACCATTATGTGATGGAAATATATCAACATACACTACTCAACCCACTGTAGGATAAAGACCTATCACTGTACACTTCTGAAATTACTTTAGGATTAAGACAGATTACCATGCACTACTGAAACCATGTTACGATAGAGGCCAAATAATGTACTCTAGTGAAACTCCTTTAGATAGAGGCCACACACTGTACTCCACTCAAACCATCTTAGGATAGAGGACAACTAATGTACTCTCCTGAAACCCCTTTAGGATAGAGGCCAACCATTATAATCTATTGAAACCATCTCAGGATAGAGGCCAACTAAAGTACTCTACTGAAACCCCTTTAGGATAGAGACCAATCACTGTACTCTACTTAAACCATCTTAGGATAGAAGCCAACTAATGTACTCTACTGAAACCCCTTTAGAATAGAGGACAACTAATGTACTCTACAGAAACCCCTTTAGGATAGAGGACAACTAATGTACTCTACTGAAACCCCTTTAGGATAGAGACCAATCAATGTACTCTACTTAAACCATCTTAGGATAGAAGCCAACTAATGTACTCTACTGAAACCCCTTTAGAATAGAGGACAACTAATGTACTCTACAGAAACCCCTTTAGGATAGAGGACAACTAATGTACTCCACTGATACCCCTTTAGGATAGAGGCCAACTAATGTACTCTACTGAAACCCCTTTAGGATAGAGGCCAACTAATGTACTCTACTGAAACCCCTTTAGGATAGAGGCCAACTAATGTACTCTATTGAAACCCCTTTAGGATAGAGGCCAACTAATGTACTCTACTGAAACCCCTTTAGGATAGAGGCCAACTAATGTACTCTACTGAAACCCCTTTAGGATAGAGACCAATCACTGTACTCTACTTAAACCATCATAGGATAGAGGCCAACTAATGTACTCTACTGAAACCCCTTTAGAATAGAGGACAACTAATGTACTCTACTGAAACCCCTTTAGGATAGAGGCCAACTAATGTACTCCACTGATACCCCTTTAGGATAGAGGCCAACTAATGTACTCTACTGCAACCCCTTTAGGATAGAGGCCAACTAATGTACTCTACAGAAACCCCTTTAGGATAGAGGACAACTAATGTACTCTACTGAAACCCCTTTAGGATAGAGGCCAACTAATGTACTCCACTGATACCCCTTTAGGATAGAAGCCAACTAATGTACTCTACTGAAACCCCTTTAGAATAGAGGACAACTAATGTACTCTACAGAAACCCCTTTAGGATAGAGGACAACTAATGTACTCCACTGATACCCCTTTAGGATAGAGGCCAACTAATGTACTCTACTGAAACCCCTTTAGGATAGAGGCCAACTAATGTACTCTACTGAAACCCCTTTAGGATAGAGGCCAACTAATGTACTCTATTGAAACCCCTTTAGGATAGAGGCCAACTAATGTACTCTACTGAAACCCCTTTAGGATAGAGGCCAACTAATGTACTCTACTGAAACCCCTTTAGGATAGAGACCAATCACTGTACTCTACTTAAACCATCATAGGATAGAGGCCAACTAATGTACTCTACTGAAACCCCTTTAGAATAGAGGACAACTAATGTACTCTACTGAAACCCCTTTAGGATAGAGGCCAACTAATGTACTCCACTGATACCCCTTTAGGATAGAGGCCAACTAATGTACTCTACTGCAACCCCTTTAGGATAGAGGCCAACTAATGTACTCCACTGATACCCCTTTAGGATAGAGGCCAACCACTGTACTCTATTGAAACCATCTTAGGATAGAGGTCAACTAAATGTACTCTACTGAACCCTTCTAGGATAGAGGCCAACTAATGTACTCTACTGAAACCCCTTTAGGATAGAGACCAATCACTGTACTCTACTTAAACCATCATAGGATAGAGGCCAACTAATGTACTCTACTGAAACCCCTTTAGAATAGAGGACAACTAATGAACTCTACTGAAACCCCTTTAGGATAGAGGCCAACTAATGTACTCCACTGATACCCCTTTAGGATAGAGGCCAACTAATGTACTCTACTGCAACCCCTTTAGGATAGAGGCCAACTAATGTACTCCACTGATACCCCTTTAGGATAGAGGCCAACCACTGTACTCTATTGAAACCATCTTAGGATAGAGGTCAACTAAATGTACTCTACTGAACCCTTTTAGGATAGAGGCCAACTAATGTACTCTACTGAAACCCCTTTAGGATAGAGACTAATCACTGTACTCTACTTAAACCATCTTAGGATAGAGGTCAACTAAATGTACTCTACTGAACCCTTTTAGGATAGAGGCCAACTAATGTACTCTACTGAAACCCCTTTAGGATAGAGACTAATCACTGTACTCTACTTAAACCATTTTAGGATAGAGGCCAACTAATGTACTCCACTGAAACCCATTTAGGATAGAAATCACTCGGTGGTAGCAGAGCCGACCCTAGCTAATTTGGTGCCCTAGGCAAGATTTTGGCTGGTGCCCCCTAGCAGATTATATATATATATGCCCACTTGCCACCCCTGCCCTGTCTGCAAGGCTCAGCCTGAGCTAGCTAACTTACCCAGGGGCAGATTGGGATGGAAAGCCAGCCCGAGAAATTTCTGAAGCAGCCCTAAATGGGGGGGGCGGTGGAGTCTGTGAAGGGGCGGGATCTGATGGCATATCTAGATGGGTTTGATGGTATTTAGTGGGCATGTGGAAGAGTGTGATCTGACATATAGGCAATGCAGACTGCTTGTCACTGCTGAGATGACTGGATGCAGGCACAGCTCGGAAAGCGACAGTGCCATAGCATGGCTGCAGTGCTGGTACTTTGTGACCGCGGCTGCCAATCCTATCGGTGGCAGGAGCAGGGCACTGATAAGAGGGGTTCAGCCCAGCAGAAAGTGCCCCATTCTCCCAGTGGCCCAATCTGCCTGGTAACAATTCAACAGGAGGCTAAACGTGTGTATAGGTCATTGTGGACAGGAGATTCACAGACTGGCAGCACAAAAAAAGGTAAATCATTCTAAAATGGAAAGGAGAATAGGTGAACCATCATTTCCTACAAAGTCAACTTAGAGTTAAATCATAACTTTCCAAAGCATGGTCAATGTTTATATGCAATATAATATATATATAAGAAGAATACAGTATGAAAAGAGAATATAGATGGTATGAAAGACATATTCTGTGCCTATTTAGTTTAATGCTAAATTAATCCCAGGATAAACCAGTTTATTTTTAATCATATTTAAATTCCTCTAGCCATCCAGTCAGCTCCAAATGGTGAACAAAATTTAGCATCGATAGCATTTGTACTTCAGTCATGCAGCATTGACTCTCGCATCTAAAAGATGGCAAGAGCGATGCTGTAAAAACAGCGGTCATCTAAGATTACCACTGTTTACTAAATACAGTAACCTGGCATAACCCCTTTAGCGAGCGCTAAAGGGGTTATTTTTCGTTTGTAAATGGGGCCTTAAATCCCAATATTGGGGGGTGGGAGGTTAGGGTTAGGTACCGCTAGGGGGGGTTAGGGTTAGGCACCACTGGGGGGATAGGCACTAAGGGTGTAGGGTTAGGTTTAGGCACAAAAGGGGGAGACTTAGGTTTAGGCACTAACGGGGAGGGTTAGGGTGCAGGGTGGGGAGGGTTAGGGTACAAGCAGGGATGGTTAGGGGGAAAAGGGGGGAGGGTAAGTATCCTTACCTGACCCCTGTTGGGATACCAACCATCAGGATGCTTCGGTCTGTATTTTGACAGGAGGGATCAAGACAGCCGGCATTACATACCCATTCCCTCCAAAGTATATTAGATAAATTCCTCACAGTGATCATAGCTGCTGTCAGACCACCAATGACTCCCTCCCTTGTGGTACAGAAAGCAATTGCTATAGTATTGCCACACAAGATACTATGCACAAAAAAAGAAGTACAGGTGTTCAACTCCAAATTAACTGATTGTATATAAATAAATTAATTTTTGCAATGAATAGAGGTTTTTAGCATAATCTTGGCCAAGGTTATGGGCCTACCCACCACATCTGGGTAACCTCTGTCAGGTAGGTCCCTAACATACTAGGATTCAGTTTTAGAGTGCAGGACACCCTCAAACTGACCCAGCTAAGCCGCCCCAGGGCACCATCATAGTAAGAAAAGTGCAGTGTAAAAGAGATAGTTAAGAGCAGCCTAGGCTGCATATAAAGAATGAAAATAAAAAGTGAAGTACATATATATGAAAGGTTAAAATGTGTCATAAAAGAAAAATGTGTTATAATGCGGTGCCCTGAAACAGATCAGCCAAAGCAATCCAGGGGGACCCACGTCCCAAAAATGAACCAAAGCTGCACTACACAGTCTAAATATTTGCAGGACTTACCTATATTGTGCCTCTGACTGGTGTGCATATTACAATGCCAGACTCCATGCTCTAACCAATGTAATAAGGGTGCTAGCCTGAGTGGAAAGTGTCTCAGGCTTTCCAGGTGTGCAAAGCAATGCACTGATTGAATTTATATGGGAATGGGCCTCAGACTGCACACCTTGACCATATATATATAATTGGAGGTGCTAACTGTGGAGAAAATTGATATATGCACAAAAAAAGAAGTACAGGTGCTCAACTCCAAACTAACTGATTGTATATAAATAAATACATTTTTGCAATGAATAGAGGTTTTTGGCATAATCTTGGCCAAGGTTATGGGCATACCCACCCCATCCGGGTAACCTCTGTCGGGTAGGTCCCTAACATACTAGGACTGAGACTACTTTATGCGCTGATGCACGTTCACTGTGTATACTACTGAAATAGTCAAGGTAAAGTCCAACTAATATACACTACTAAGGGGCCTTCAGATGGCTAAAGTTCCTGAAGCCCCACTCCTTTCTATTGGAAAGAGGCTTGTTGGGTGAAAAGGGATTTAAAACTAACACTGCCTGTCAGTGAGAACTTTCACCTCTACTTATTACCTATTACTTAGTATGCAGGACCTGTTTTGCGCATGCGCAGATCGGGTCCTGTGTGAATGCACAGAGACATTTACTGGGCAGTGCAGGGGCTGGGACGGTCTGCGTTCCTGGAAACAGGAGTGTGTTGCCCCCATTTTCTGGTAGTGGCAAGGCCAGGACACAGATTCCTGGGCTCGTAAGCCGGCCAGCTGAGGCTTACACAGCTGGCAGCGCCATCCAACATCACAACTGATGGTCACAGTAGTGATCCTAGGCTGCAACCTCGGTTCCAGCGCTGGGATTGCAGGTGCAGCACCTCCAACTGCAGCAAGGATGGATTTGCAAAGCTGCTTGTGTGCGGCTTTGCAATTCCATCCTCTGCTGAATCACCCCCTAAAACGCCTCACAATGGAGGCCAATCATTGAATACTACAGAAACCAATTTATTAAGAAGTAAAACCACTATAGGATGAAGCCCAGTCACTGTCTACTGCTGAAATAACCTTAGGATAAAATACTTCACAATGGAGACCAGTCACTGTATACTAATAAAACCATTTCATGATGAAGTCCAGTCACTGTACAATATTAAAACAAAGTTCACAGTGGTGTTCATTCACTATACATTACTGAAAACCACATGAAAATCTATTTAAATCATGTCATGATGAAGTCCAAACACAGTACAGCACATTAACCATTATGTGATGGAAATATATCAACATACACTACTCAACCCACTGTAGGATAAAGACCTATCACTGTACACTTCTAAAATTACTTTAGGATTAAGACAGATTACCATGCACTACTGAAACCATGTTACGATAGAGGCCAAATAATGTACTCTAGTGAAACTCCTTTAGATAGAGGCCACACACTGTACTCCACTCAAACCATCTTAGGATAGAGGACAACTAATGTACTCTCCTGAAACCCCTTTAGGATAGAGGCCAACCATTATAATCTATTGAAACCATCTCAGGATAGAGGCCAACTAAAGTACTCTACTGAAACCCCTTTAGGATAGAGGCCAACTAATGTACTCTACTGAAACCCCTTTAGGATAGAGACCAATCACTGTACTCTACTTAAACCATCTTAGGATAGAAGCCAACTAATGTACTCTACTGAAACCCCTTTAGAATAGAGGACAACTAATGTACTCTACTGAAACCCCTTTAGGATAGAGGACAACTAATGTACTCCACTGATACCCCTTTAGGATAGAGGCCAACTAATGTACTCCACTGATACCCCTTTAGGATAGAGGCCAACCACTGTACTCTATTGAAACCATCTTAGGATAGAGGCCAACTAATGTACTCTACTGAAACCCCTTTAGGATAGAGGCCAACTAATGTACTCTACTGAAACCCCTTTAGGATAGAGACCAATCACTGTACTCTACTTAAACCATCATAGGATAGAGGCCAACTAATGTACTCTACTGAAACCCCTTTAGAATAGAGGACAACTAATGTACTCTACTGAAACCCCTTTAGGATAGAGGCCAACTAATGTACTCCACTGATACCCCTTTAGGATAGAGGCCAACTAATGTACTCTACTGCAACCCCTTTAGGATAGAGGCCAACTAATGTACTCCACTGATACCCCTTTAGGATAGAGGCCAACCACTGTACTCTATTGAAACCATCTTAGGATAGAGGTCAACTAAATGTACTCTGCTGAACCCTTTTAGGATAGAGGCCAACTAATGTACTCTACTGAAACCCCTTTAGGATAGAGACTAATCACTGTACTCTACTTAAACCATCTTAGGATAGAGGCCAACTAATGTACTCCACTGAAACCCATTTAGGATAGAGAACAAACTCTGGGCCTGATTCAGACCCGCTCGCAAGCACTATGCGCTCGCAAGTGGGTCGATGGGCGGGCAGTGCACATGCGCCGCGTGTGCACTGCATGAGCGCAAGCCCAGGAGTGAGTGAGAAATCACTCGCTCTGGGGCTTGCAACAAAACGGGGCGGCTGTCAATGTTGATTGACAGCTCACCCAGATTTTGTAGGTGGGGAGGGGGGGTGGCTGGCCAAATGGAGGCGTTCCCGAAGTAACACCTGCCGTTTGAGGGAGGCCCTACTGACATCACTCGTGATGTCAGTAGTTGAGCTTCCTGCTCTATTAGAGCAGGAAGCTCACTGGGGCTTGCGGGAATGAGACCCTACCACAAGGGTCTCGTTGCAAGCCCGATGGTCACGACCATCGTGACCATCACCTGGCCGCTCGCAAAAGCTGTGGCTTAGCGAGCAGCAAGGAGGCCGGCTCCAAAAAAAAAAAAAAACACCTTGATTCAGAACGAGCGCTCTAAAAGAGCGTCCGGCTCTGAATCAGGACCGCTGTACTCTACTGAAACCACTGTACTATACTGTAAGGACTATTCCAGAAACATCAGATACTACCCATGTCACTGTGCCTTCTATCATGTTGTACAGCAACATATCTACTGAGAATACTAAATATGTATTGCTTGTTTTTCTGCATAATAAGAAAAGAGTAGTGATCTTAGTAGTGCTTCACCCAAACTCGCCTGCCATAGGCAGGTCTATTTTTTAGGCAATTTTGTTAATGTTTTAGTAAATATAGTAAATATACCCCTTAATCTCACGCAACAGGGTCATTCCATGGTAACACAAGTAACAAAGTGACATAGCAAGTATTTGCATGGCTATCAACAGCAAAATAAATTTATGTGAAATGTATTTTATTTACTGAGAAAATAATAAGACAGGTCATGATTTACAAAACTGTACACAGGAATTGCTAATTGTTTGCTATGTCCCTTTGCAACGTGAGTTACCATGGAATGACCCAACATTGTTTTTAATGATTTGTTGAATGAAAACACATAATCTGCATAGAGGAAACAAACATGAGCTGATTGAGTGTGTAGGTGGCCACTGTCTACATTATAGTATTCGCCGGGGGTATTGGGTAAAGAGACTGTAAGTAGCTCTCATAAACACGGATGTTCCTACACTTTTTCTTTTCATGTGCACTTATATTGCCCACCCTGTATGTGCCTGTTTTATCTATGCTCTGTATTCCCCATGGTCCAGCACTTCGGAGCATTGTGGCTTCTTACAAATCAACAATAATAATAATAAAGGGGATAAAGGTGCTAAAATAGAGACTGAGGGGCCTATTCATCAACCGTTAAATTGGCCGGTAACCATGCGGAAGCGCTAGTTTCTGTATATCTAGGTTACCGGGCTATTCATCATCAGGGTTCCGGTAAGACCACCTGATATTCAGCAAACTCCAATTGGGTGATATGATTGGGTGATATGGGCAATGCTTTTACTTGTCCTCTTTAGAAAGTTTGATACATCTTCCCCCTCTTAGCCCGGTCTGTGTTACCCAGGACTCCATCAAGTCTTGGAGTCAGTTTATACTTAATACCTTACCTGAAGTCTACAAAACAATTAGTATCATATCCTGTAGTATTTTGCAGAAGCCAATATTTATTAGGAAAGTGAAAGTCAGGTTCCTCTCATTTCCAATCTCAATACCCCAATTAACTGAAAGAATCATTGAGAGCTCTAGCAAGCAACCTAGTGAGCGTTATTGATGGTTACCCCAGCACTATAAGTCAACACAAAGAAATAGAAACATTTAGGTAACTTCTGAAACATCAGTCAAAAAGACAAAAATAATGGGGAAAATATTTGTTTATTCATTTACTGTGTCCACGTAATTGACAAGAACTCATTTACCTAAGCAACCATATAAAAGTCTCTGCTCGTCATTGGAAACACAGAAAGAACAGATTAAAAAAATCCAATTAGAAATAACCCTGTACTTCTGCCAATGTCACTGAGTCTAGAGGTAATGTGGATGAGGTGAACTGCAGGTTATGCATATTAATGCTGCCTTAGAAACAATTTGCGGAAACATCAGTAAGACAAAAGATTTGAACTTATCTGTAACATAACATAACTGTCCGTATATTGCTGTAAGATGAATCAGAATAATATATCAAGATTACATTTACTTTTGAATGCCCTCAATGATTTGTGTAAATCATTATTACGTTTTTTGTGGCAAATGTATTTATTCAAATAGCATCCATCATTTCAGCACTTGGACAGCTCCCGTCTCTGGAATCCAGGGAACTGGTAAAATCTCATCATATACTTTATTAACCAACAAAAATAACAAAACAAAAAACACAAACAAAAATGAAAAATAAATGTTATTACTTTACATAGTGGCGCTAAATAATATTTACAGATGAATAGGTTAAATTAAAATATTTGTTTTTTGCATTTTTTTTTTCTCCCCATACACTGCTATAAGTTTGTAGTGGTGCAATGTTTACCCTCCAATAATGTATCCTAGCTGCTTCCCTCTGCTGTTGTGTCCTCGTTTGCAGTCAGTTCATTCTGCACTGATGTATATTTCATTGCCCAAGGCTTAATTTTGATTTATTGTCCATCCATAAATTAGAAAAATATGCTCTGGAATTCCATCCCGCTGAAAAGCTGTGCCTGATGTCAGGGGACTGGGTGATATTTAAGATGTCAGAAATACATATTGCATTAGTGTGCTTTGTTTCCCCACAACAGCAGGTGTTTAATCATAGCTGATGGCTCAAGTTAAATGCATTAGGACAGCATCAGCCAGGAAGATGGAGTTTTTCTAAACCATACAAACTCCAGATAAATAACTCAAAACTAATTGTTTGTCCACATCTTAGATGGGTTTTTATACACTCAGTGTATTGAATAATCAAAGAGTGCGATGCCCGTCTTTATTAACACCTGAATTGCCGTGCTGTGCAGCACGATGCTTTTGGCTCCACGTGCAAAGAGTTAAAAATATATATTTATTGTACTTTATTTTGAGACAGAATTAATTAAAAACATTTAATTATTTCAATTCTCTAAATTAATTGTTTTCAAATATTTCTGATTGGTTTTTATATGCTCAGTATATTGAATATTTAAAGAGCGTGGCACCCAAACTACAGTATATATCTCATTGCACTGACTGCTTACTTCAAGGCATCTAAGGAAATTGTATATAAGTTTGAATATTCTATGCTATAACTGGATATCCCCTGCCGCCTTGTTATCTAGAACAACTTTGCATTTTTATGATATTTATGATACATTTGATTAAATGCAAAAGCCATTAGGATACTTATTATATTAAATGCAATTAAACACTGGGATGCCTGTGAGATTAATTACAAATAAGAACTGAAGTACATATGAGATTCCTATATATATATATATATATATATATATATAGGAATCCTCATATATATATATTATATATATATATATACATATATACATATATATATATATATATATTGAAGAATGGTCCTCCGTAAATTGCTGCTGGTGTGTTGTAACTTATCTTTGTTTATCTATTACTCTCATTGCACAGAGCTATATAAAATGCGGACACTTTATAAATATTGTAATGATAATAATATGATTAGTAATATGAATGAGAATTATCACTTCAAATACAAATAAGTGTTTTTTAATACGGGGAAAAAAAATGGTTGCATGTGTGATTAAGTTTATTTTCGGGCTGAATTATCCTGCAGTGTGTGGTTGCTGCCTCTGAGATTGTTCTGTTTATGTTAATCTGACTCCTGTATATAGAAAAATGATGAGGCCTGGTCTAGAGCAATTTAGCTGGAGGCCGAGAAGAAGGAACTCAGAAGAGCAAACATTTTCAAGGTCAACTGGTGAACTGTAACAGGCAAGTGAGATTCATGGAGAGAATTGTATATTTTGACACAGCAGCGATTTGATTAAAAGGGAAAGTAATGGGTTTAAGCAGTCGCTATGAGGATGTAGCTGGAGTTTGTTAGCTTTTCGCAAATTACTTAGCAAACCAGTGATGGGGCTGGAAATAGGAATACTTAGCACTAGGTTAAGAAAAGTAGAAAATAACCTCGGCTGCTGCCGCGGGCTTTGTCCGACAGGCGGGGTCACAAAGTATTCCTAATTCTGCAAATAAAAAGACATATTGGGCACATAATAAAAGGTGGAAGGGTGAAGAGAGCCAGTCAGATATATCTAATGGCCAATACAAGTTTCCAAACGACCGGACCATTCTTCTGACGTTGCTATATTTACTATATGACTCTAAGAAATAAGAGTAAAAATGCAAAGTTCGGTATCAAAGACAACATAGCTATAGAGATAAATATCACACAGCACTCATGACACACACAAAAGGGAGCACAGGATGGTGTGTTACAGGCACGATGGTACATAGGTCAGGAATCAGGGACTTCTGCTTGTTCAGCTTGTGCAGGAAACCATTGTATGGGACAGGGCAGAACTGAAACTCCACTTCCTATTCATAAAACATAATAGGGGCATTAATAAAAACTCCTGCACAAATACATGTTCATAGCAGGTGGGTAACGTCTCTCTCAGCTTTGTTACTGGTTTTATAGTATTCATAAATGTCCCACAATATATCCCAGTTGTGATTCATTTTACAGGATTTGGATGTTCATATTAAAGGAATATTGTTTGGGTTTTATGCCCTTTATAATACCCTCCTGTCACCGTAGCAGGGGTCTAACACTGCGACATTTATGGAAGTTTGACTTTTTCCCAGTAACTGTACATGGATGCAAAACCTCTGCAGCCCTACTCCCTCTTCCACACAATGTCAGATCCGTGCACTGAGTCATATGTAGCGCTGATATCCCAATAACTATATCCAACACGTTGCTGTATTATACAAGTATTATATATTCTCCATACTAGCGGCAGATAAGCAATGATGGGACTGGAGCCCCAGGCCTCCACATCATCATGACAACTTAGTCTGCTGTAAATCATAACTATTAAAATTGTTTCTCTATTCTCCTTACAAAATTATACACTTATTCTACTTATTTAGGGAGACAATGGGGCTGATAGTGCAGAGATGGACACACCCACATAGCACTGGCCACACCCACACAGCACTGGCCACACCCACACAGCACTGGCCACACCCACACAGCACTGCACACAGCTCCTGCTTCTCTCATTTTCAGCCCCATAATCCAACCCTGCTTCCTACATCTTGCTGGTACACACATCACAGGCAATAGGCGAGATAACAAGAGCCCTGGAGGAGAGTAGTAATGGCCACCTTCTCAGCTTGTCACCGACTGAAATTATTTTCATTGACTGAGGCTTTGAGAGATGAACCATAGTACAGGAATTCTGGGAGAAAAATCAATCATAGTCATTTACTAGAACAGTACAATACAGTGTTAGTACGCCCAGTCCTATGATGCCAGTCCAAGTTTAGCTTCGAGCTGGGCAGATGCCTAGAGTGGTTTTCAATTACACACCCCTATAGTTCATTTAAAAAAAAAATGATAGCATGACTCTATATTTAGCACATTTTCCATGTGCCCATAGAGCATCACTTAGGACTTCTATCATACAGAAAAGTAGAGCCATAACAGGGCACAATTGCGCCCTGTGCCCCTATGTTTCTTACCATAGCAATTTCCAAGACTTGCATCCAGGGCCGTAACTAGGGTAGAGCCACCAGTGCCATGGCACAGGGCACCACAGGGCAGGGGGTGCTGTTTGGGCCTGTCAATTTTTCTGTTTATTATCATAATTCTCACTTGTAGCTTCCTCTTCTTTTATCCCCAGCATCTCCAGACCTCCCCTATCTCTTCCCTGGCCCTTCCCCATGAGGCCATGGCCCTTTTTTAGGTGCACTATCTTATGTCCCTATTTAAAATATAGAGGGGGGGCGCCAATGCTCACAGGGCACGAAAAAGTTTAGTTACGGCTCTGTTTGCACCCTAGCATAACATTTGCAATGACATCATCCTTAGGTAACGACATATACTGTTCCCATTATGCATGGTAACCCATTCCTTTCACTAGTGGTTTTGTGTCGGTATCCTGCTTACCGAAACCACAAACAGCTACAATTCCCTGTAGAATACAATATCTGTAAATTGAGAATGAAACATATCTCAGACTAGCTAGAAATGCTGATTGGATCTGTCAAGAATGGTGTATTATAGCACATGATATGTTAATTTTGGCCATGCAATTATTAGACACAGTTATCAAGTGTTGCATAGGATTTTCAAAACAAGTATTCTTTAGATGCAGGATAGGTACATTTCTGCAAATATGCAGGAGAAGAAAATGACTTTGTCATTGTGAAAAGTGAATAACAAACAAGGTTTGTCAGTTAACGTGATCAAAATGTTACTATCCTGTTGCAATTCATTTGAGAAACACAAGTCACTTTATTTGCTTCGCCTAAAGTCTAACTTAGATGCTATTTTGCAGAAATGTATATTAAGTGTATTGAAATTAGTTGACAGACCAATTTGTACTGACCTACTGATAAAAATAGTGTCCATGTTAAGCATGCTTGCTGAGCTAATGATTGTTTGGCTGCTCTTCTTAGTAATAAAAATGGATTGGTCTGTTGAAGTGATTTTGTTTTGCATTTCAACTTGTAAAAATATGAATGATGCTTTGCTTTCCAAAAGACTGAAGTAATAGGTAAGATAAAAATTACAAGGGATTTTGATGCATTTTTGTAGTTCTTAATAACGCTATTACTTTATATAAAACACATCAATATGTTTTTGTAAATTAATGTTTTTACATAATACGCACCCTGGAGGCAACATAGAACCTCATCCACTCAGTGGTCATCTCTCGATTGGATTATTGTAATCTCTTATCTGGCCTTCCTGACTCCCTTCTCTCTGCACTCCAATCCATCCTTAATGCTGCTGCTCTGCTCAACTTTCTCTCCAAATACTCTGCATCTACTGCCAGGCACCTCTCCGGTTTCCATTCCCCTTCAGAGTCCATTTCAAATTCGTCACTCTCATCTACACTATGTAAAGAAAAAGGGATTAGACACTGACAGCAAATAGATCAACAAGATTTTATTGACATCAGTACTTTGTTGGTCCACCACATACCCTTCTTGGCAAACTGTCCAAAAGTTCCTGGACAACAGCAGACAGTATGTTTTGCCATTCCGCCTTAAGTATAGTGACCGACTGTGACACTGAAGGTCGAGTCGTCCCATAGGTTTTCAATGGGGTTAAGATCTGGACTCTGAGCTGGCTAGTCCATCCGGGTTACCGAATTTTCTGTATACCAGTTCAGCATTGCCCTGGAAACATGATAGGTGGCATTGTCGTCCTGATAAAAACATTTGTTGTTTCTGTAGAAATGCAAGTACATGGGCCTCCCTACGAAGTGTTCTTGGCGAAACCACCACATTAGTGGCCATTTGGAACTCGTGTGCAATGGTATGTATTTCACTTGCACGGGGGTGTCAAATCACTTTTGTCTACATAGTGTATATCATCCTCAAACAATCTTCTCCTCTGGCCTCTGACTCCTTTAGCCCTCACATTCAAAATATCTCTCACTACTACCATTTACTCCTCTGCAGCATCTCTAGGGTCAGGCCCTTTCTAACCCCTGAAGCAACCAAGACTATCAACCACACACTCATCACCTCCCACCTCAATTATTGTAACCTCCTCCTCTCTGGTCTGTTCTTGCTTTTCCCCTCTTCACTCCATCCTGAACACTGTTGCTTATCTTATTTTCATATCTTGCATGGCGTTGGCCTCCCCAATCTACAACTTGCTTCACTGGTTCACTATCCTCCTTAGAGTCCTTTACAAATTCCTCACCAGGGGTGTATCTATAATGGGTGCAGGGTGTGCGGTGCACACGGGCCCCGGGTCCCCAACAACGCACACCCTGCACAAATTATTCAACACTTACCTCTCCGGAGTCCCGCATTGGCGGTAGCATCACTGTACAAATCGCCTGGAAAATGCCAGCCGCGGCCATTTTCCCAGCCTATTGTGCATACGCAGTAGGGAAATCATCGGGAAAATGGCTGCCAATGTGCAGTAGACTCTGGCACAGACTAGTGCCGAGAGCCTACTGCTGTGCTCAGTGTGCTACCGGCCTCCAGGTAGATAACAGGGGGCCCCCGACAGCAACTGCAAACGAGCCCCCTCCTCTCTTAATATGCCCCATGCTCCTCACCATTGCATAACTCCTACATCTCCAACCTCATTTCTGTCCACACCCCATCATGCCCTCTCGCTGCCTCGCTCTACCTTAGTTACCTCCTCTCAGGAATAAGTAAATGAGATGCAGGGAGGGCTTGCAATGTGCTGCTGCTTACTACATGTAATAGGATCGATCCAACCCTGCTACAAGTGTCATCAGCTCCAAACGTGCACCCACACCTTTTTATCAAATCTACCAGCCCTCCTCCTAAATTCCGAACTACACTCCGACACTTCACCCCTTCCATTAGCATGTAATGTCTCACAGGCAGGGCCCTTTTTTCTCTTGTTCCTCCCTTCGCCCTATCCATGCCATCTGTGCTCCATGCCTATTGTCTCAAAGTCTGTTCAGTGAATCTGACATGGTATGCTCACCAGTATCTTGTTAACAGTCTCCCCTCGCATCGTCTTGCCTCCCCTCGCATTGGCATACAAGATAGAGAGTTGCCCTACCTACTCAACATGTCTTTACCCTACCTAGTCTGTCATTTTACTTCTCTATGTTGTTCCTTGATATTTCAGCTTGTACTGTATTGTACGTACATGTCAACATACACTGTTACTATGTCTATTCCTTGTACAGCGCTGTGAAAGTTTTGTGCCACCTTAAAAATAAAAGATAACACAACATGAAACAAATCTGCCAACATAGACACCACATAAGTGAGGGGAGACCAGTGATGCCCATACAATCTCACCCGCAGTCACTGCTCTTCACTACTGAGTTTGCAGTGCGGGGTCAGTACATGAGCAGCAAAGCTTGGTTGGGCTTTCAGTTGGGAATACATTTGGACATGGGAGACACATTGTAGTGTTCTATCCCCGATGCCAAATTATACCTTTCTGTGTGAAAACATTGTAAAATATAAAACTGTAAACGTTAATAAGTGTGAGCACGTTTTAGATAGAGATGTCATTTTATCAGTTACAAAATATAGCTCACAATTAGGGCTATTTGTGAAGTAGCGTTTCTGCAATAGTCTGCTGCTTAAAAGAATATCACCATTAATTCATACCTGCCGACTTTCTGGCTGCTCCTTCCGGGAGGGAGCAACCACATCGGCAGGACGGGGGTGTGGCCGGGACAAGGGGGAGTGGTCAGGTGGATGACAGCCACTTGTGGGCGTGGCAGGGGTAGGGCTACACAATCGCGACACTTTGGCCCCGCCCCCGCTACACAATGCCTATAAAATAGGCAATGTGAAGCAGGGGGCGGGGCCAAAATGATGCAAATCGCGTCACCGCCCCCCCCGCAGTGGGGGTTGCATGGGTTATTGCGGGGGGGATAGGAGGGGTGGGCGGCAGCCGGGAGAATTGCCTGCCTTGCTGGGAGGTCGGGAGCAGCACCCGATTTTCGGGAGGCTCCCGACCAAATCGGGAGGGTAGGCAAGTATGCATTAATTTCCTATTTAAAAAACCATGTGGAAGTAAAGTTTGTGATCAGCAAGATTTATCACTGTTTACTTTTTCTGCCTAAATCCTCCATCAACTTCAATTTTTTAGCTTTGCTTCACCCGTATTAAGAAATAAAAATGGTCTGATAACAATTTTATTTTTCATATTAATCCCAAACCTGCCCATTTGCTATAAGGAAACTGCTAAGACTGAAGTCAATCGAGGTAATTTATAAAGTACAAAATGCCAGTTCTCACCACAAAGGCAGCTTTTGGCCTAAACAAGACATACCTTAATTTGCCCAGGTTTGTCTAGGTCATGTCCTGCTGATGGGACTAGTTTTCCATCTCCATGTTGGGCTTTGGCGGAGAAATGAATTTACATACTCATTTAGAAAAATTTTATAAAACTTTTCGTTTCCACACTCTCATAATAGGTATAAGTAATAAATAAGGCTAAACTAACTATAATTATAGTAGAAAAGAAAAATACTTTTAAAATTATTTTTATTATTATTGTTTGATTCGTTAAGTCGGTGGTATAGTGGTAGAAGGTGGAACTTTGTTGTTATACTTACACTTTGTGCAGTGTAAAGGTATTTCCACCTGTTCAAGCATCGAGGTTCGTTCTGTGCTAATTTGTGAATCTGACTCCCAAGAGAAGAACATGTGTACCTCAGTGTGATGGATGTTCTGCAGGGTGATTTTTAAATAACTTTCAATAAGGGAAAGAACTGTCATTAAAGACTGTTTAGCAAATCTGAATATAGAAAGCAATATAATTGATCCAAAGGTTTATTTTTATTCCATCCACTATCCAATTCTTTATTTATTTTTTTTGTATATTTTACCATTTAAAAAAAAAAATAATGTCCTGATTTTATTTATTAATTTTTTTTTGCTAGTCCCTGCAAATTTTCCTTTATAGTGCTATTTTCTCTTGAACTGGCCATTGACTGCTGTTATAATATAATGTAGAGGTTTTAATATTTTCAGTAGATTGCACCAAAAAGTTCTTTTAAAATAGGTAAAAAATATTTCATAATCCCTATTTAAATATATTCAATTTATTTTAAATTAAGTATTTTTCCTGTTGCCTATGAATTGTTACAACGCATTCACCTTGTCATTTGAGACACCCCATGGTGGAGAATCACTGCAGTAGTTAATAGACATACATTTCTCCTGTGTGTAGTAATAAGTCTAGTTTTGCTATATTATATGTTTATATAAGACTAGTTTTGCTACATTATATGTTTATAAAGGGCTACGCCGAGGGACTGGGCCGCCCCACAATAAACAATTAGTTATACCTCTATAACTATACAGAAAGATCCTGTAAAAAAAACACTGAGTTTATAAGTCATCTAAATGCGGTTTCATTGGCTTAATACACCTTATTATCCAATCTAATACTAAAGATGCATACACACACAACAAATTTTTTAATAATTATCGTTTAACGATAATCGTTTGAAAAAATCGTTCACTTTCTGACTCAAATGATGAACGATTATCGTTCATGCGCGTTCACGTTTGTAGTTTGTAGTTCAGTCAGACTTGTCAACTGAACGATTGTCATTAAGGGAATATGCAAAAATCGTTTGTAGTTCATAAAAATCGTTCATTACACTTTAAAAAGTCTGACAGATAATCTGACAGAAAATCGTTCTTAAAATCGTTCATAAAATCGTTGGTAACAAAATCGTTGTGTGTGTATGCAGCTATAAAGATAATAAGCAAGTAAAACAATCTTCTAATGTTGATATCGTAATCTCCTTCTGGGCCTTTGGCCTACTGTTTTGTTTTCTTCATTCCTATGAAATCATGACTGTTACTTACTATCATTATGTACCATTACTCAGCCAGAGGCCGAAAGCAAATTGTGTTTAATAAATGAGATGTAATGGAGTCCGGCGTCCGCTGCCAGTTTGTTAAACAGTGTTTCCTCCAGTTAAATAAACATTTGTAGAGTGCTGTGTTAAGGGCTCCTGGCTGGTAAGTGATGCATGGGAGGAACAGGAGATTAGACAGGCCTTTTAGCAGAGAATATAGTCAGAGCAGTAGGTGGCCCCTCACTGGGGAACGCTGCTCTCCAATCTTTGTCCTATTCCATCGTGCTAGTATTTAACAGCCTCAATGGCCTGGGGCTAAACTTGCGTTTCTAGGATCAATCTCTCCACTCTCGCCCCACACAAAGTAACAGCGGCATTCAGTTCATCTACAGGCCTTCTTTAACTGCTCCCTGGGAAATAATAATTCATTACAAGACAGTCACAGAAAAAAAAGAGCTAAGAGCTTTGATGGGATTAGCGGAAACCCCCACAGAGATGATTTAGAAGCTGTGATAATTCACTTAACAGGGGCCTGGGGTAGATTGCCAGTCAGGGACATGTAACTGTATCAGTCTGGAGAACGTTTCGTTTCCAGGCATTGTCAGGTAGCGTAATGGAGCTCATTAGCAATATTTAAAAGATTTGACTCAAGACAGAGCCATAAAATCCAGGACTATTTTATCCGCCTCTGGCTTAGTGGCCTTTCCTTTTACCCTGGCTGAATATTAAAATTCAAATGGCCGCTGCCACACATTTCTGAAAGCGGCTGCTCTGGCTGTTAGTGGTATGGTTGGTTTAGTTTCTCGTTTGCTAACCTTTAGCAAAAATGCATATAATTTGCATTGGAGAGCTTCGTACGTGAGGAGATAAGAAATATTATTTCACTGAGCACTCCGCTGCTAGAGGGGGCACTGGAAGTTTATATTGATCAAGGCATCAGTCAGAGATACAGGAAAGCATTGGGAGGACAGAATGTTACCCCGGACAATAGGATGTCTGTGAGCAAAGCAGACTGGTTATCATTCTGCAGTGGTGGGAAAGGTGACATTTCTTTCCTCTGTCTGCTGCATGAATTCAGGAGTCAATTCTCATGAAGTCAGTTATTTACACATAGTGGTGGCAGATTTTTTGCTGGTCTGAACAGCAGGGTAGCACAGGGGTAAGCAATGTTGACTCTGATCACGGCTCTAGTTGCATGGCACTATATCAATAAAGTATAATAATATAGATAAAATAATATCATTATTATTATTATTATTATTATTAGTGTCAATTCACTAGGAACTAGTCATGATGCACCTTGTTGGGGTATATTCTATAAAGAGGAATCAAAAATTCACCTTAGTGTTGTTAGAATTGCCCTTCTATTTACTATATGCATATTCTACAATGTACAATTACAATCCTACCAATTCCACCACTTTTAATGGTTTAGTAACTTTAGTTAGATACACAATAAAATACTACTTTTACTGAAAATATATAATGTGGTCACTTTAGCTATTTTTCTGACTAAATTGGCACTCCATATTAGAAAAAGTAGGAAATTATCATATATGAATTGAATAGACTATAAAGGGTATATTTACTAAAGTTGGGTACACACTGACGGATATATTGGCCGATCAATTGATCGGCCAATATATCTGCTGCCCATCGGTTAGTGTGTATACGCGATTTGTCTGTGAACGACGTCGTTCACAGACATATCGCATTGGCTGTGCTGCACAGACAATGGACAAATTTGTCTGCAGACCGTCCGTACACATACAGCGGCAGCCACGAGAAGGGGGCAGACATGCCCCCGACCTGCACCCCAGCCAGTGGGACCCCCAGATGATGGTTGTTCAGTGTGTACGATCAACCATCTTCTGCAGATATATCTAAGTGTGTACCCAGTATAAGGTGAGGGTTTTTGAAAGTGGAGATGTTGCCCATAGCCACCAATCAGATTCTCCTTAATATTTATCTAGCACCTTAAAAATAATAACTAGAATCTGAATGGTTGCTATGGTCAACATCTCCACTTCTAAAAACCCACACTTTAGTAAATATACCCCTAAGAATGTTTATTTCATTAACCATTTAACTGACTATTCTTTTTTCCAAATACCACTCAGATGGTACCATTGGTGGGGATTCAGTATGATTGAATGCCGGCCGCATTGCCAGCGGTTCAAATCCCGACAGCGGCATCCCGCCAGCAGTGAAAATCCTAATAGTCCAAAGGTAAGTATTTCCTACCCTATTCTACCCCCTAGCCCTCCCTTAGGGGTGCCTAACCCTAACCTCCCTCCCAAGTGCCTAACCCTAATCCCCCCTCTAAGTGCCTAAACCTAACCCTCCCTTCCCCGCCGCCTAAGCCTAAGTCCCCCGGGGGGTGCCTAACCCTAACCCTCCCTTCCCCTAGCCTAACCCTAAACTCCCGGGGGGGGGTGCCTAACCCTAAATCCCCACCGGGCACCTTAAACCTAACCCCCCTCCTGCAGCTGTCTGCGCCCGGCTTACCTTCGATCAGCAAGCCGGGTGTCGGACTCCCAGCGTAAGTAAAATGACAGGCGTCTGGATTTCGATGCCTGTCATTTAACTCCTTTCCGGGATTAGACAGTCGGGAAGCCGACGGTTGGGATTCCGTCCGTCGGCTTCCCATTGGTGGCTAACCTTGATGGACTGAAACCATCGACGGGGAACCATCGATGATTTTGCCCACCGATGGTCATCCCTGCTCTCTGACTCAAGGGACGGTGGACCAATCACAGTTGTGGGCAGGGCATCGCGGGTTGCGTTGGGGGCGGAGCTATGCTCAGTGTACTGGTGTTGAAGAAATGGAAAAAAAAAAATTAGTGTAACTATTCTATATTTTCAAAATGGATTGGGTCGACTCCTCTCTCAATAGGGAAAAGAAAACAGAGCAGTTCTTCTTAATTTGGGAGAGCTTTATTGACACTTTAAATCCAGAGATTAAAAGATAAATACAACAATGTTTCAAATCAATACAATGGTATGAAACTAGACTACTCCAACAAGATTCCCCAATAAATTACACTTTGAAAACAAAAAAAAATGAACAACAAAAGCAATTAGAGAGAGCCTGCCTTCCTTCCTTCATTTCCTTTCCGTTCCTTTCCTTTCTTTTAGACAGGTGTACCCGGCTTCTTACATCGCATCACCCCGGTGGCTGCAGGGAAGAGCAGCCGCCGAGGTTTACACAGGAGCAGCCAGCTCTGCAGCCACCGGGTGGAGAGGGGTGCCACTGGGCTGCCCGATCACTTCTAACCACAGTGATCGGGACACACTAGAGGTGGAGACATGGGTGCAGAGGGGCCAGGAGGTCCCTCTGAGACTGGTGGCTGCTGAAAGATTATCTTCTAACAGCCACCCACATATGCGACAATGTCAGGGAAAGTCCAGCCTGGTGTGGTAGCATCTGATGCGACCGTGCCAGGCAAGTGGTTAAAGGACTACTAAACGCCAAAATTATTCAGATATGTAGTGTTAAACTGAGTTTTTCCACTATAGCTCTGATAATAAAGTATAGTATTCCTTCCTAGCTCCATTACAGACAGCTGAGACCAACTCCCACATCTTTAGAACAGTCTGGAGGAGATGTATCAAGCATTGAAAAAAGTGGAGCAAAAACCAATCAGTTTCGAGGTAGTATTTATCAAGTACATTCTATAAAATGGGTATCTGGATGGAAGATAGACAGTACATAGATACAGTAGTCAATGATCATCATGGTAAAATGGTTGACAATGAAAGGTCGACATGTTTTAAGTTGACATGTTGTTATGGTCAAAAGGTAAACATATGATTGGTCAACATAGAAAAGGCTGACACATTGTTTTTCATGATCTTTAGGGTTAAAGTTAGGCACTTGGCAGAGGGTTAGGATTTGATGGTTAAGGTTAGGCACTAGGGGAAGTGTTAAGCTTAGGCACCAAGGAGAAGGTTAGGGTTAGGCACTAGGGGGAGGGGGAGGGTGAGGACTAGGGTTAAAATAACAAAAAATGTGTCTACCTTTTCTGTATCAATCATGTGTATGTTGACCTTTTGTCAATGTCAACCATTTGACACTGTCGACCTAAATCAATGTCGACCATTCAACATTTGACCTTGTCGACCTATTGACTATCTATTTATACACTGTCGATATTTCAATCCACACCCACCGGAGCAGGTAGAGATGGAATAACAGCTATGCAGAAATACACTATGTGGCTTAGTAGATTCATACACAGGGGTGGAACCAATGATGTTATTTTATGTGAAATGATGGTACGCTCACATGTTTCACCTGTGAGATGCCATTAAGACACTGTACAGGAGATGTATTAAGCAGTGTAACAAATGGAGAAGTTGCTCATAGTAATCAATCAGCTTTTACCTATCAGAAGTTCAACCCATCTGAGATAGCCACATGTTGAAGATATGTGATAGAGAGCATGGTAAACATAAGGACTCCTAGACTTTCTCTCTTGGTGCCTCATGCCACAGTGATGTCACTACTGCCTACTGTATTATAGGCTGCATTATTTTACCTACTGGTTCCATGTACTGTGAGCAGGCAGCAGGTCCACTTTACTGCAAAGAACTAGACTGGGACAGTGTAGAGCAGGAATCCTGAACTCCTTCCCCAGAGTCACCAAGTCATCCTTTTACATGTCAGCTAACATATATAACATATATAAACTAAACAGGTTCTCTCTCAAGGTCAGTCTATTTGTTTTATTGTTTTTTAGTGAATCCCATAACCTGTGCAAACAGACATAACTTACATTGGCAATGATTAGAACGGGATGATTGACAAGCCTGCTTATTGGTCAGCACACAAATGATGTCAATAATCAGTATTTTGAGCCATGGTCCAGTTTTCGATGAACACTGTACTGGATTAGCATGAGCAATAACTAGTTTATCAATTGGAATAACACATTGTTGACATCATTTATAACTATAAGTGTTGTATGAAGAACAAACTGAGGCTGTTGTATTGCGACGTACTGTAGTACACTGTAAAGGGTTACTATTAGGACGTCTTAGCAAGGAATGTGATGAAGTAGAAATATTATCTGTATGCCTGGATAACTATCATGGTGATTCCAAATGTATAAAATGAACTATCTGTTGCAAGGAGATCAGCAGCACTCTGCACTGTCTCCCATTTTTTTCCTAAGCTGGCAGGCACTAGGACCCACCACGGCTCTTACAGCAGCTCCGTCCTACTGGATGTGTTACTGTGCATGTGCATCAATGCCGCATGCTCTTCTCTTCTGGCG
Source organism: Taudactylus pleione (assembly GCA_031769625.1). Lineage (NCBI taxonomy): Eukaryota > Metazoa > Chordata > Amphibia > Anura > Myobatrachidae > Taudactylus > Taudactylus pleione. Next base: position 3,660,639 of record JAUIMM010000334.1, read on the forward strand.
TCTGTTGTGCATGGATGCAGTCCACAAGCACCAGACCATGCTACAGCCACAGGGGCAGCCAGTCTATGCTGTACCACCACCGATTAATTCCACTAGCATACCACTAGTCCCACGGTCAGTACAGAGCCTGATGGTGCAGTCTGCACCAGGTGCACCACAATGCCCAGCAACCCCTTGCTTGATCCAGGCTGACACTGTACCATTACTGCGCTACTACAAGATATTACTGTATGTTAACTCCTGCATATACCACTGTTACCCTGTACCCACTGTTATCCTTAATAAACCTGCAAGCCTGGTTAAGGACATACTCTCTGACCTAATCTCCATTTCACAATTCCGCTGGTGCCCATAGGCAAACATAAGGGGGGTTTCCGGTTGCCTAAAAAACCCCTTCCCCAGCCCACACCATGATCACAATAGAAATAGTAATATAATAGAATGTTACTAGTGCTGCATGTTTTTCTCAATATCACAAAGGAAATAATCAGCACCACCTGTGGATCTTTTAACATGTGTGAGCCAGTAATAAATACACCTGTACTTCTCCAAGCGCCACTGAAGCCGGACCAATCGGCCAGCTAGCAGCGCACTCCAGGTCATCGTGACCCGGAGTGCGTTGTTCTCACGGGCTACGCCCGTGTTAAACTCTGCTATTTACCTGGGCTGGATTGTCGGGTCACTCGACCCGGCGATCCAATCCTCTCCCCTTTAACACCAGGGAGCTGCCCAGGTTAACCCTGCAATAACCCGGGTTTTAGCTCTGGTGTAAAAGGGGTATTATGCTCTTAACACACTGCTTATTCGACTGTCACTGAGGGGTATTGGGATGGCCTCTAGACACATATTTTTTAAGAGAGGCTTATAAATGTTATAAAAATCTGGCTAGGTGGAGCTAAAGACACCCAACTGAAAGCGTCAGGGGCAAACGCAGATTTCTAAAGGGCGGTTTCCAAATGCTTGATTTTAGAGAGAGTGTCGGCAGCCCATAGATGGGGCATAATTAGCACTTAACAAGCTCAAGTCTGCCTCTTTAATTGTAGAGTGTATGCAATACTTCAGACATATACATGGCATACTTGCCAACTCTCCCTCATTGTCAGGGAGACTCCCTGAAATAGTAGAAATCTCCCTGACTCCCTAAAAAAATCTAACAATCTCTCTGATAGCACCTTACCCCCCATTATGAAGCCATTACAGTATATATAAAAAACAGAGATATATACATTCAAATGGGATCATTAGTATAATAATCCCTGCATTGCTTATAGGGCACAATGATCCCTATGGCTACATGCATTTTCTGAACAGTATTAGTGTGTTTTCATCAACAAATAGTTCTTACTAACTGCTTTTGGGCTCATATACTGTACATTTGGATGGAAGTTCATTTTATGACACGCCTCTCAGATGTAGCAGGACACGCCCACTTTACCGGCGCGCTTATAGGCGTCGCTTTCCCAATCTCCCTGAAATGCTTTTTCAAAAGTAGGCAAGTATGATACATGGCCAGCGATCACATTAAGCCGTAAGATGTGGCAGTAGGACTAAACCGCCTGAGCTGGAGATGCGCAACAGCTCCATTCTGTCCCTTTCACTGCATCTTGTGGGCTCAGCTCTAGTAAAATCATATTATATATATTGTGGTTATGACAGGGTTGCCTACCCTCACGATTTGGCCGGGAGCCTCCCGATAATCGGGTGCAGCTCCCGGCCCCCTGGAAAGGCAGGGAAGCCGATTCCCCCCGACCCCCCCTCGCAATTTACTGATAACCGCCGCTGTGAGGGCGGTCACTGACGCGATTCGCGCTGAATCACGTCATTTTGGCCCCGCTCCCTGCTTCACAATGCCTGTATTATTGGCATTGTGTAGCTGGGGCGGAGCCAAAATGATGCGATCACGTGACCCCACCCCCGTGATGCCTCAAAACGCCAGGCACCCATCCGGACATGCCCCCTTTTCCGGCCACGCCCCCGCTACCCTACCAATCTGGCTGCTCCCTCCCGGAAGGAGCAGCCAGAAAGTAAGCAACTATGGATTATGATTTGAACCACTGGAAAGGCTGGGGAGGGGGGTTTCCATGCAACTGCAAACCCCACCTGTGTTTGCCTATAAGCATGTATGGGTTCCAAATATATTATACCCACCTCCAGGTAATCTGGAGGAAACTGGGAATATGTGTGGTATTTATCCTTTGAAGGTTATTAGAATTTCTCATCCTGCAATGTCCCACATCCGGTATGGAATACAGCAGATGCTAAGGCAGAAAGATAGAAGTTTGGCATCACAAATTTGGATCCTAGATGATGGTCTACAAATTTGTCCTCATACACTGTTGCTCAAGCCGGACCAAATAGCCTCTAATGGCGCGTCAGGTACCGAGCGTCTTTCTCACTGAAAATGTTTCTTATTTGCATACATAAAACAACTGGAAGCAACAAAACTGCAGTGCTGGCTTCCACTGACCAATTTGATATGCAACATTTTTACGCCTGTGAGACTGAGTCTGAATCTACAGCCATGGCCAAAAGTTATGAGAATGACACAAGTATAGCTTTTCACAAAGTTTGCTGCTTCAGTGTTTTTAGACCTTTTTGTCAGATGTTACTATGGTATACTGAAGTTAAATTACAGGCATTTCATAAGTGTCAAAGGCTTTTATTGACATATACATTAAGTTTAGGCAAAGAGTCAATATTTGCAGTGGTACCCTTCTTTTTCAAGACCTCTGTAATTCGCCCTGGCATGCTGTCAATAAACTTCTGGGCCACATACTGACTTATGGCCGCCCATTCTTGCCTAATCAATGCTTGGAGTTTGTCAGACTTTGTGGGTTTTTGTTTGTCCACCCGCCTCTTGAGATTTGACCACAAGTTCTCAAAGGGATTAAGGTCCGGGGAGTTTCCTGGCCATGGAGCCAAAATGTCGATGTTTTGTTCCCCGAGCCACTTAGTTATCACTTTTGCCTTATGGCAAGGTGCTCCATCATGCTGGAAAAGGCATTGTTCATCACCAAACTGTTCTTGAATGTTGCTCTTGGGGGATGTTTTGGTACCATTCTTTATTCATGGCTGTGTTCTTAGGCAAAATTGTGTGTGAGCCCACTCCCTTGGCTGAGAAGCAACCCTGCACATTATTGGTTTCAGGATGCTTTACTGTTAGCATTCTGAAACCATTCTCCCTTTAAGGGGCCTATCCATTACACAACTTTTTGCACGATCCAACCAAAACCAGGAGGTTGTGTTGTGTAATGGATAGCCAGCAAGGACCAGCATGCGCGTTCACGCTGGGTCCTTGCCGACCCCAACTATTTACTGAGCATGCCCGTCAACCTGACGACGATCGTCAGGTTTGGCATGTTCAAAAATAAGAGGTCGGGCTCCTGCACTGAATGACTTTCAGTGAACGCCATTCAGTGCGGGCACCGCACTTCGGCGTCCTGAAGGTCTGAACGCTAGTCGTTCAGTCTTTCAGGTCACCTAGTGGATAGGCCCCTTAACATACCCCCCAACATTTGTCCATGGAGAGTTGGGACTTCCGCGTGCTGGAGGCCTGATAGTAAAGGGGGCATGGTCTGATGGTACGCCCCCTTCTCCGAGATGCTGGGCAGCCCCCGGGCTTTCCCCCGTACTGTGTATAGATGCTGTGCGCATGCGCACAGCATATATTCTCGCTCTGCATACACGCTACTCTGCTATGCAGAGCACTAGTGTATGCTTCCCCCAACTTCCCCTCACCGCAGGACACTGCAGGCCACGGGTGGGACAGCGGGACAATCCCAGAAAAGTGGGACTGTCCCGCTGAATGCGGGACAGTTGGGAGGTATTGTACTCATCCAGAACATCAAGTGGGGAGACATTTCAGCTGCGAGCGAGAGGGTTGGAAGGTGGGGTGCCACTGGAGACACTAGGGATGGGCTAGAAGTAGGCTTATACTGTCAGTAGCCCTAGAGAGAGATCCCCTGGCTCTCTTTACATCTGGCCCTGTGTTATGATTGGCTGAGCTGCTGCCTGGCAACACACAGATTGGCCCCACCCCTCCGCTTCACATGGAACAGACATTTGGGAGAGGTAATTTTAAACTATTAATGATTTCCAGTTTATGCTGTTCTTTATATGATCTGGGTGTAACTTATCTTGATAGTTGGATGAGTCTTGAGTGATTATTTTTATGTAGATGATTAGTTTACCCCTGTACCCCATTTTTCAGCACATGTAGTATTATTCCATGTTCTTTGGAGAGGTGTAAAGGGTGAGAGATGGAAGGAGGTAGTGAGAAGTGAAAAGTGTGAGAGATGGAAGGAGAGAGTGAGAAGTGTAAAGGGTGAGAGATGTAAGGAGAGAGTGAGAAGTGTAAAGGGTGAGAGATGGAAGGAGAGAGTGAGAAGTGAAAAGGGTGAGAGATGGAAGGAGAGAGTGAGAAGTGAAAAGGGTGAGAGATGGAAGGAGAGAGTGAGAAGTGAAAAGGGTGAGGGATGGAAGGAGAGAGTGAGAAGAGAAAAGGTTGAGAGATGGAAGGAGAGAGTGAGAAGAGAAAAGGTTGAGAGATGGAAGGAGAGAGTGAGAAGTGAAAAGGGTGAGCGATGGAAGGAGAGAGTGAGAAGAGAAAAGGTTGAGAGATGGAAGGAGAGAGTGAGAAGAGAAAAGGTTGAGAGATGGAAGGAGTGAGTGAGAAGAGAAAAGGTTGAGAGAAGGAAGGAGAGAGTGAGAAGTGAAAAGGGTGAGGGATGGAAGGAGAGAGTGAGAAGAGAAAAGGTTGAGAGATGGAAGGAGAGAGTGAGAAGAGAAAAGTTTGAGAGATGGAAGGAGAGAGTGAGAAGTGAAAAGGGTGAGAGATGGAAGGAGACAGTGATAAGAGAAAAGGTTGAGAGATGGAAGGAGAGAGTGAGAAGAGAAAAGGTTGAGAGATGGAAGGAGAGAGTGAGAAGAGAAAAGGTTGAGAGATAGAAGTAGAGAGTGAGAAGTGAAAAGGGTGAGAGATGGAAGGAGAGAGTGAGAAGTGAAAAGGGTGAGAGATGGAAGGAGAGAGTGAGAAGTGAAAAGGGTGAGAGATGGAAGGAAGGACTAAGAAGTGAAAAGGGTGAGAGATGGAAGGAGAGAGTGAGAAGAGAAAAGGTTGAGAGATGGAAGGAGAGAGTGAGAAGAGAAAAGGTTGAGAGATGGAAGGAGAGAGTGAGAAGAGAAAAGGTTGAGAGATGGAAGGACGGAGTGAGTAGTGAAAAGGGTGAGAGATGGAAGGAGAGAGTGAGTAGTGAAAAGGGTGAGAGATGGAAGGAGAGAGTGAGAAGTGAAAAGGGTGAGAGATGGAAGGAGAGAGTGAGAAGTGAAAAGGGTGAGAGATGGAAGGAGAGAGTGAGAAGTGAAAAGGGTGAGAGATGGAAGGAGAGAGTGAGAAGTGAAAAGGGTGAGAGATGGAAGGAGAGAGTGAGAAGTGAAAAGGGTGAGAGATGGAAGGAAGGACTAAGAAGTGAAAAGGGTGAGAGATGGAAGGAGAGAGTGAGAAGAGAAAAGGGTGAGAGATAGAAAGAGAGAGTGAGAAGAGAAAAGGTTGAGGGATGGAAGGAGAGAGTGAGAAGAGAAAAGGTTGAGAGATGGAAGGAGAGAGTGAGAAGAGAAAAGGTTGAGAGATGGAAGGAGAGAGTGAGAAGTGAAAAGGGTGAGAGATGGAAGGAGACAGTGAGAAGTGAAAAGGGTGAGGGATGGAAGGAGACAGTGAGAAGTGAAAAGGGTGAGGGATGGAAGGAGAGAGTGAGAAGAGAAAAGGTTGAGAGATGGAAGGAGAGAGTGAGAAGAGAAAAGGTTGAGAGATGGAAGGAGAGAGTGAGAAGAGAAAAGGGTGAGAGATGGAAAGAGAGAGTGAGAAGAGAAAAGGTTGAGAGATGGAAGGAGAGAGTGAGAAGAGTAAAGGTTGAGAGATCGAAGGAGGGAGTGAGAAGTGTAAAGGGTGAGAGATGGAAGGAGAGAGTGAGAAGTGAAAAGGGTGGGAGATGAAAGGAGGGAGTGAGAAGTGAAAAGGGTGAGAGATGGAAGGAGAGAGTGAGAAGTGAAAAGGGTGAGAGATGGAAGGAGAGAGTGAGAAGTGTAAAGGGTGAGAGATGGAAAGAGGGAGTAAGAAGTGAAATGGGTGAGAGATGGAAGGAGAGAGTGAGAAGTGAAAAGGGTGAGAGATGGAAGGAGGGAGTGAGCAGTGAAAAGGGTGAGAAATGGAAGGAGAGAGTGAGAAGTGTAAAAGGTAAGAAATGGAAGGAGGGAGTAAGAGATGGATGCTGACACGACCTGTTTTCAGTGGCACGCCCCTTCAGGACTCGTGGGCACGCCCATTTTTGTTGCGCTGTGTTCCTCCATGCCCCCACTTTAAAATTCCCACTTCCACTACTGGTCTGATTCAATTCCTAACCCTAACAAACATTTCTCATGTCAATATTCTGTTAATGTCGACATACTGCAGGTGTCAACATTATTGATGTCAACACTTTAACCTTTTCGACATAGCCAATGTTGACCTTATGCTGTCGATATTGTGAATGTTGGCATTGTAAATGGTGACATTTTGACATTATATCCTTCCAGTAGCCTGTGCGTACCCTGTGGAAAAGGATGCAGGTTGATTCTGGGTGTATTGCTAGACAAACCACACAATCTGGAAGCCAGGATATACCATCACTTACCTATACGATGAGGTCCAGCGGTGTCCCTCTCCTTCATGGCGTCCTCTGCTGTGTTGCTTCATAACAATGGACACTATTGGTGCACAAATGCAAAAGTTGTTTTTCTGACCTTTATATGGCCTTTAATTCCCGTATTACCAAAATGCACTGCTTCATTTTTCTGTTATTTATGTTATCTGTTGAACTTCTTAATATTGATTTTTGTTATTGGACCACTTGGCACCTTCATACTAATGGGCAGGCTATAAATATCTCTTGCTATGATAATTTCTGACTCCCTTGTATCTAACAGAATTTTACTTTGACGTTTAAATTAAGCAATGAAAAGTATAATTTACCAAGAGATTACCCCAACTTCTCCGATAACTTGTTATGCCCACCTGGGGGGTTGTTTGCAGGATCAAACATTGGAGACCACAAAAGACCCCAATAAGAAAACATTGCTGCCCCCCTAATATCTGCACTAATCTATTTATAGCCGGGTGCCCCTGCGGGGGGGACATATAATAAAGAATAAACTGTCTCCAATACAAATAATAAAAGCAGAGAATTTTTTCGAACATATCCATTGGCCGGTCAGCTGCTATGAAAACCTCTGTATTAGATGAGAAATCCTTGAGGTCCTGCTTCATAAAGTTACATTATTGTGAGGCAGGGGTAGGAATTTAATATTAATTGTCATATGTAGTAATGCGGTCATTTGGGGATAAATGTATACATCTAGTGTTCTTGAACTTGAGATTATGAAGTTATATTTTGAGTAGACAGTAACATTATGATTGGCAGCACATGACTAGAGGCCCCGGCAGCTTATACCCTGGTGACCACAGAGCCGCCAGCACAGAGAAGGGGAATATATCCAGGTTTGTCCATAGATATTCCACGTGTTAACTGATTATAGTGAGAAACTCAGTGAAGCCTGATATCCTAACTCATCGCATTATCTGTGAAATGATATTGTCCAATGTAGACACAGAAGCTGTTGGAGAGAAACTTGAAAATTAAAATACAGTATATACAACTTCCAAGTAGGGTTTACAGCCACAATATGATAATAAAATGTTGTCCCTGTATGTATCTTAAAAGTAAATATATCCCATCCTGAGACATCTGTAATGCAAAACAATATACAGCCTGCAATATTTTAGTGCATGACCCCATTTGCCTTCTACTGGTCCCACTTTACTGGCCTGGTGCCAATTCATTCTTTTCATTTTTAACAGATATAATTATATATTACGTACTAATAAAATATAATATTTGACATACTGTAACCACTGTAGTGTATAACATACTGCTAAAGACGTTCTGCCACTGTAGACATTTGCCTAGGGCAGAAGAGTTAAGGGGGCTGGATAAATGACATAGGACTCCATTTAAGAATAATATTCATTGCCAGCTGCATATTTCATATAATATCATTATGATACTTACAAGTAGTAATATTCCGCCAGGATTTCCGACTTACCTATACGGTGATGTCCAGCAGTGTGCCTCTCTTCTCCATGGTGTCCTCTGCTATGTTGCTGGCAGCCTATGCGACGGCTCAATAATTAATGCGCGTGCACGACATCCATCTGTGCAGTGCTGACACCCGTTGGGGACTCAGCAAAGCCTGGAAGGCTTCACTGGTTCCGCATTGCCGGCAATGGGGACCATACGGCTTAAGCCATCTATAGATGGCATAAGGGTTTCTTCAGAAACAACAGTATGTTAAAGGCCAACCCCCTTCTCTAGGGAACAAGTTCCAGACTGTGCACTTGAATTATACTGCACAGGACTAATGTGTATTTATTAATCTGGTACATTATCATGCATTCACTAGCAGTATTTACTATATGTATATATATATATATATATATATATATATATATATATATTGTCGAAGCTGGATAATTGGCTGAGACAAGACCAGCTTAAAATTAGATCGTAACGACGCCATCTTGCGACCGGCCGAAAGACGCCATCTTGTAAATCAGATCGCAAAACGCCATTTTACGAATGGCCGCCCAGTGCCATTTTAGCTAAACTCACACTTAAGTACATATGGCGATATTACTATTAGCATCATGCGACTGCATCTTACACCATTTCTCATACACACATAAATACGCACAATTGCGCTGTTAACTAGTCGCATATTAGCGAATGCATAAGATACTGTATGAAAACGCTGTTTGTTAGCTTCATGCGCACGCATCTGCCCCAAGTTAACTAGCGTCTTTATATCAAACCCCGAATACTTACACATTACATATTCACATAAAAAGTCTCATAAGCTTTAAAGTATAAGATTCAAGTTTGTTCATTTATTATAATTGCTGTGAAATAAAGGTTATTTGGTAGCTAAGATTTAATACATGATAAGTAAGTCATATTTGATATTATACTGATCTGCACTCTTTCAACAGCATCGTCAGTGTGAAGATCGCAACATGCATTCTCAACTTATGGACCGCAGAGACTTAAAGCACCGAAATGTACATTATATGACCAACTGTTAGGATGCGCATGCGGCAGGAAACCAGAGACAACCAGTTGTTAGAGGCTGGACTGTGTCTATTTGAATCAACCTGTTAAATGCTCTTCAACAGATGCATCCTCCTTGGGAACCAATGGCATCAGCGACAAGCCTCTCTATTGTGTTGTCTGTTTCTGTGAGAGTATAAACGTGTGTGTTGTGACCCCAGACTGAGTCTTCTTGCTGAATGCTGATAGACGGGGTTTTTTTTGCTGATGCCTACATCTGGTCCAGAAGCACTGCGTATGTATAACTGTACTTGGGTCTGTATAATTCTTTGCGCTAAATTGTACTTAGATCATAGCGTGTAACTGACTGTACTTTTACTTGAAATATCACTTTGTGCTTTGGAACCACAGGTTCAAGGTCTGGAGTCTTTATTTACTATATGACTGCATACGCAAAATAGCGTCATCCTTAGAGGTTTATAGGCAGGATATTAGAAGGTATATGCAGGAGTGTATAGAGGTTCTAATTCAATATCCTTAGTTGGGGGCTCATAGTGACATCACGTACCTACTCACACGGCACATACGGTTATCGATATCACACCAGAGGGTGGAATGGCCACATGCGTGTGAGCCAGGGACGCTGACTAGAATCCACGGACAAGAGAGGAAAAAGTTTGTTTTCCTTTGTTGATAGAACCTCATGTTTAGAGGGGTGCCGCAGTATTGAGCACGCGGCTGAGTCGCAGTTGTGCACAAAGTCAAGATGGACTTTTGTGTACGCAGCTAAAGGTTGTCATACGGTTGTGTGGTAGTCGCATTACTGTGTATGCGACTGGTCGCACAATAGCACATGCGTACTTCCGGTTGTGCTGCCACGTGTTTAAACAAAGCCGTTGAGGTTTACATTTTTCAATTGTTATCAATATCTGGGTTAACGTGTATTTTTCTGCGCAGGAAAAAAGTGTGTAACAGTGAGTATTTGTTGGTAGGGGTAACTTGTTCCCTAAAGTTAGAGGTACCGTTGCGGAAGGTATTACCAGCAGTTCACGCACACCACCTCCACCTTATGTGGATGGGAGTGCAAGTACAGTTATCGAAAAAAACCATAAAAATGTAACAAGCAATTTGTACCCTCTCTTAAGCAACCATAAAGAAAATGTTCATGATGTGGATGATGAGCCTATTGTAATGTCTGCCATTTCCCATGCTGTACAAATGATAGATGCTGTACCACGACAATCACGAGTGGTGCCGCCATCTCCATCGGTAACAGCAAGGGAAGTGCTAACACCCTCTGCACCCGTAGAGGAAGTTGTTAATACCATACGTAGCAGCAACAGATTAAACCCCCAGCCAGGTAACAAGGTCAAAGGTACCAGCGCTGCCGGTCTGTAGGACCCCCAAATCAGGGAAAACCTGCATATCCCCATAACGGATATGCACAGAGACCAGCAAATGTCCAACAGGCACCAGCTCCAATAGTAGCCGTTAATGCGTTATTGGAGAATGGAAGCCAATGCTAGGGGTCAGGTCATACCTGTAGTCTACAGATAGTCAGGTTAATGGGAAGTACTAGGGAAGAACTGGTCATGATGGTTGATGTAGCTGGTACTAAATATCCTTTTCTTGTAGACACAGGGGCGACCAGGTCAGTGATAAAATCTCCCATTAATTTACAGGTGACCAACGAGACAGTACCAGCAATGGGTGTAACAGGTAAAGTGGAACATTATCCTTTAACAAAATCCACAGGGGTTACTATCGGGCCGCTGCATACCAGGCATTCTTTCCTTCTGGCTGCTGCGGCTCCTACTAACCTGCTGGGTAGAGATTTGTTATGTAAGATGGGATGTGACATATATAGCACCCCTGATGGTGTATTTCTAGATATCCCAGAGAGAGTTGCGCACGAGGTGCGGGATATGTTGGACACTCCCCAAAGGATAATGTATCACTCTACCAGTTTAAATGAAAATCCATGTCAGGTAGATCAAATGTCCCAAATTCTAGATTCCCTTTGGACTAAGGATGGACAGGACATTGGATTAATGGCAAATGTAAGCCCTGTAATGGTAAATTTATAAGGCGGTAGGCAAGCTCCAATAATTCCCCAGTACCCACTAAAACAGGAGGTAGAATTAGGGGTTTTTCCAATAATTGAGCAATTATTGCAACAGGGAATTTTAGTTCATACAGCTAGTGTAGCCAACAGTCCCATCTTTCCGGTGAAGAAGAGTAGTGGGAGGGGTTATAGGCTGGTACAGGACCTTAGAAGTGTTAATAAGGTAGTAGAGAGCCAATTCCCCGTAGTGCCAAATCCAGCTGTCATTCTTATGCAGATCCCACCAAATGCAACCCATTTCACTGTCATTGACCTCTGTTCTGCTTTCTTCTCTGTACCTCTCCACCCTGACTGTCAGTATTTAGTCGCATTCTCATACAGAGGTGTACAATATACATGGACACGATTGCCCCAAGGTTTCATAGACAGCCCTAGTATCTTCTCCCAGGCATTGCATGACTGTTTACAATCTTTTCAACTTGCCAATAGATATGTTCTAATTCAATATGTGGACGATTTATTGCTATGTTCTGATTCGTTTATGTCATGTTTAAATGATACTAAACTTTTGTTGCTTCATCTCTCGCATACAGGACACAAGGTGGCTAAGGACAAACTACAGCCGTGCCAATCCAGAGTAAAATATTTAGGACACTGCCTAACCCAGGGGTTAAGACATCTCACAAATGATAGAATCCAGGCCAAACAGAACATGACACTGCCACAGAATCAACAGCAAATTCGTACCTTCTTGGGAATGTGTGGATACTGTAGAATGTGGATCCCAGGTTTTTCTATTTTGGCCTTGCCTTTACAGAACTTAGTCTCTTCCTCAAAGCCCGATCGTGTCATACACACAGAGGAATCAGAGCAGGCATTCCTTAATCTTAAGGATAGTCTGACAAAAGCACCTGCATTGGGAATACCTGATTATGAAAAACCTTTTGATTTGTATTGTAAGGAAGCCGATGGTTGTGTTGCAGGTGTCCTCACATCAAAACATGGTGATGCCAGTAGGCCCATAGCATACTACAGTGCCCAATTGGACACTGTGGCAATATCACTCCCCACCTGTTTGAGAAGTGTAGCAGCTACTGCTCTATTGGTGAGTAAAAGTGAGGATGTAGTATCGGGTCATGACATGATTGTCTACACTCCCCATGCTGTATCTGTTCTGCTGAACTCTGCTCAAACCAGACACGTCTCCTCGGCTAGGTTTACCAAATGGGAACTAGCTCTAATTGCACCTGCAAACATCACTGTTAAACATTGTAGTACGCTGAATCCAGCAACGTATTTACCATATGTACAACATGATGTACAAAGGGTGGAAGGGGACGAGTTGCTGGCGGGAGGTGAGTTCAGCGGACATAATGATGCACATGATTGTACGGAATATCTAAATCAGACCTTTACTGCTAGACCTGACATACGTGACACACCTTTAGAGAATGTAGATGTGACTTTTTACACGGATGGGAGTTGTCATAGACAAACAGACACAGGTGAGTTAAGTACAGGTTATGCTGTTGTAAATGACACAGACATCATAGAAGCTGAACCTCTTGGTCCTCCTCACTCAGCCCAGGTGGCAGAGTTAGTAGCACTAACAAGAGCGTGTGAATTGGCAGCAGACAAGTCTGCTAACATTTACACTGACTCTAGGTATGCGTTTGGGGTGGTGCACGATTTCGGGGCTTTATGGCGTCTGAGATATTTTATGACAGCAGCAGGCACACCAGTTGCACATTCCCGACACATAAAACATCTTTTAGAAGCAATCCAACTGCCCAAAGCGGTGGCAGTAATTAAGTGTAAAGCCCATACATGTGAGGATGATCCGTTGTCACAGGGCAACAACAGAGCCAATGAAGCTGCAAAATGGGCAGCAGGGTTAAAAATGTTTTCTCCAACTGAACAAATTATGTCTTTTCAAACAATTGATATGCTGAAATTAATTGAGATGCAAAATTTGTGTTCAACTCAGGAAAACTCCATCTGGAAATCCAAGGGATGTGGGCAAGAGTCCTCCGTGCTCTGGAAGGACGGACAAGGTAAGCCAGTAGCCCCCAAAGCATATTACCCCAGCCTGGCTGAGGCAGCCCACGGTCTGACTCATCTGGGAAAACAAGGTATGTGTAAATTGGTGAGGGCATACTGGTGCGCACCAGGTTTTTCTTCCCAAGCAGAAAAGAGAGCAATTTCCTGTATGACCTGCTTGAGAAAGAACATAGGGAAAGTGATCCCTACCGAACCATCCCACATTCCACTGACTGATGGACCTTTCCAGGTAATACAAATTGATTTCATCCAATTACCACCCTGCGGCCACTAATACTGCTGCGTTTACTGCCAAGAAAATAGTTCAGGAATTTGTATGCCAGCACGGTATCCCCAAAATCATCGAGAGAGAGTGACAGGGTTACTCATTTCACAGGTGATGTTTTTCAAAATATGTGTAAGCTGATGGGTATTAATAGCCGACTTCACACCCCCTACCAACCGCAAGCCAGCGCCAAGGTAGAGAGAATGAACGGGACTATTAATAATAAGTTAAGTAAAATCATAGCAGAGATTGGACTAGGATGGCCAGAAGCGTTACCATTGGTTCTACATAGTATAAGGACCACTCCTAGACCCCCTCTAAATCTGTCCCCCTTTGAAATACTGTTCGGTAGACAACCTCATTTGATTATAAGTCAACAGGAAGACTTGAAGGGTAACAACAAGGTAACTGTAAGGTATCTTATATCAATGAGAAAGCAGTTAAAATAACAGCAGCAGAAACTGAAATTGTTGTCCAATGATATGCCTGAAACTAACTGTCATGATGTTGAACCAGGAGAATATGTTATGATCAGAAATTTCTTGCGTTCAGGTTGTTTAACTGATCGGTGGGAAGGTCCGTACCAGGTGCTGCTGACAAGTACTACATCTTTGAAGGTGGCTGAGAGAGATACCTGGGTCCATTCTACTCATTGCAAAAAGGTCAATCAACCGGAGGAGAAACAAGTCAGAGACAAGGCTGATAGCGTGGACCTGTCTATTGCGAGCTTGTTCCGGGAGGATTGAAAAGGTTGTAGTGAGATACCTGAACTAAAGGAAATTTGCAGGTCTTTGTTGTGACAATGGACTGGCCTGCTGTGTTCATTTTCATATTCTTTTCCAGAGTTTTCACCATTTTGATTGGCTCGGGGATATTCGGTTTCTGTGATGGGGGACCAATTGAGGAGATGGGAGCTGATACCAATTGAGGAGATGGGAGCTGATGGCAGTGCTGATGGAGTGGAGTCAGGAGGAGTGCAATGCCAATCAGGGGAGTGTCTGACCAATCTTAGTACTGTTATTGTTAAGAGAGCTATAATTCCGGATACTTGGGGATGGTGTGGAGGTTTATCGTCTGAAGATTCCTGTATTTGTGAACTTTGTGGGTCTCTAGTTGATGAGAACTGTATTCAACGGTGCCAGCCTAAATATAACCCGTATTGGGGTGGGTATCCTTTAGAGGATTATCATAGCATGGTAGGCAAAGTGTTAAACCAAACTGATTTCTGGGTGTGTTCACATTTGCCACAGGGACAGCATAACGTAGGGTTGGTGCCATTTCCGCTGAATATCACGGAAATTTTAGAATTACAAAAAGGTAAAACATTGGATGGAAAATTCCTCTCATCCAAACCACCTCATTTCAAACTCTATCAATTCCAAGTAGATAGATCACTTTTGTGTTTAAACATAACCAACCCCAATAAACCCGGGAGTTGGGAAGTGATGGAGAATAATCAGACGATGACCTTCTCACAGAGAGCTAATAATGAGTCCATAAACCATGATCTGTTACGCTCAATTAAATCTAGTGGGAAACATTTTAGGTACCGGTACACATTGAGTTCCACCAAAGAAATTATTGGTAAGGTACCAGATGGTTATTGTGCTAAAATAATACAACCAGAGACTTGCATGTACCAGTTGGAAGACCCTGAGATAGGATTGTTTGCAAGGGAAATGTTTTTAATGATAATGATGCATACTATTCCTTATGTTCTCCCCGATAATGTGTATTTTATATGTGGAAAAAAGGCGTATAAGTGGCTCTCCCCGAGTTCCAAAGGTTTGTGTTACCTGGGAAGAGTAGTCCCAGAAGTTATGACCCTCACACATGTTGAAATGCTCGGTATCCATAAAAACACACCATCACCATATCTTCACATGCAGTATGAACACAGAGGCAAACAAAATATGATACCTGGTGACGTGCATAAAGCCACTCAGTTAATTAGTGAGACAACTGGCTTCCAAGTTTTAGTCGCACTGGATCCCACCAGGATCACTCGGGGTACATTAAATTTTAGATATATTCAGCAACTTGCTAAATTGATAGATAATATCACCGAGATGTATGATGACACATTCAGGTATACAGGGAGAGAATTGCAAGCGTACAAGAAAGAACTGGTGCAACACAGGCTAGTGTTGAATTATTTAACTGCTGTTACTGGAGGGTATTGCCTAACATTGGCCACTCAATTTGGAGTAAAGTTTTGCACCTAAGTCACCAATGATACCAGCGACCCCAAAGAGGTGATAGACCGGAAGATGGACGAAATTCTGCAGCTAAAATGGGAGTTTCGGAAGAACCATAATGCTTCAGTGGCTGAAGTAAGGGAGAAGATAGAAGGATGGGTCTCATGGTTGAACCCAGTGAAATGGTTCTCAGGCCTAGGGGAAAGGGTCCAGGAAGAGATCATCAGCATAGGCAAATTCTTGATCCTTATACTGATTGTCATCATAATAAGTGGCCTGTGTGTCCGGTGTGTTCCTATTGTGTTGAAGTGTGGAAAATGTAAAAATAGAGTAAAACGAAAGAACGAAATTATGATGGTGGTCAGTAATGGCAATATGAATACTGAGGTAAATATAGAACTGCATTACAATCCTGAACTAGGACATACCATCATTTAATGTATTATATTTAGACATGCATAGATTGTATTATTGAAATGTTATTTTTAAAACACCTCAGATAATGTAAAGTCTCAAATTCCCCTTCAAGACTGCCTTTATAGGACTGGTGTATCCCCACACCTTTCACATGATCTTCCAAGATCCGCGGTGTGCGTAGAATAGTAGTTTTATGTCACCACCCAGAGACACATTATTGATGGATTAAGAACCACCTTGTGCCATCCCAAAATAACATTAAATAACATATAAATGTAAGCCTAAATTAATTTTTAAAATTAGATTGTGATAGCATGTTGTTCGCTATCAAAGGGTGGACTGTCGAAGCTGGATAATTGGCTGAGACAAGACCAGCTTAAAATTAGATCGTACTAACGATACTGAATTAGAACCTCTATACACTCCTTCCTATACCTTCTAATATCCTGCCTATACCTTCTAATATCCTGCCTATACCTTCTAAGGATGACACTAATTTGCGTACGCAGTCATACAGTAAATAAAGACTCCACACCTGGAATCTGTGGTTCCAAAGCACAAAGTATTATTCAAGTAAAAGTACAGTCAGTTACACGCTATTGATCCATACACAATTAGGCGCAAAGGAATTATACAGACCCAAGTACAGTATACATAAGCAGCGCTTCCGGACCAGATGTTAGGCATCAGCAAGAAACCCCTCGTCAATCAGCATTCAGCACAAAGACTAAGACAGTGTCTATTTGAATCAACCTGTTAAATGCTCTGCAACAGATGCATCCTCCTTGGGAACCAATGGCATCAGCAACAAGCCTCTCTATTGTGTTGTCTGTTTCTGTGAGAGTATAAACGTGTGTGTTGTGACCCCAGTCTGAGTCTTCTTGCTGAATGCTGATAGACGGGGGTTTCTTGCTGATGCCTACATCTGGTCCAGAGCGCTGCGTATGTATAACTGTACTTGGGTCTGTATAATTCTTTGCGCGAAATTGTACTTAGATCATAGCGTGTAACTGACTGTACTTTTACTTGAAATATCACTATGCGCTTTGGAACCACAGGTTCAAGGTCTGGAGTCTTTATTTACTATATGACTGTGTACACAAAATAGCGTCATCCTTAGAGGTTTATAGGCAGGATATTAGAAGGTATAGGCAGGAGTGTATAGAGGTTCTAATTCAATATCCTTAATATATATATATATATATATATATTTAAAGGGCCCCAGACCTCTAAGTATGGGCCCCTATCACTGCATTCCCCCGGTGGGCCCTTCATGCCCATGGGCCTGATTCAGAGGCGCTCGTATAAAGCTCTGAATCAGGGCGGGCACTGGTTTTTTTTAGGAGCGGCCTCCTGGCCGCTGGCATAGCTGTTGGTGACTACCCACAGCTATAGTGAGTGGCCATGATAATGGTCACAATGGTCAATACCATCGCAACCATCGGGCTTGCGATGAGACCCTTGTGGTAGGGTCCCTCGCCATGCCTACAAAATGGGGTGAGCTGCTGATCAACATCGACAGCCGCCCCTATTGTAGTGAGCACCGGAGCGAGTGCTTTTTGCGCTCGCTCCAGGGCTCGCGCGTGCGCACTGGGCCACCATAGACCGGGTGGCGAGCACTCAGTGCTTGCGACCAGGTTGAATCAGGTACCCAGTCCGATACTGACTACATATAGGATTGCAGTAATAACCCCTTTTAGTATCAGACATGAGTGCTAAGGTGGTTCTGGCTCATTCTTAAATGAACCCATAGTGGGAGAAGTATAAAACCTTCTAAAGAGGACAAATGGGGATGTTGCCCATAGCAAAAAAAATCAGCTTCTAGCAATCATTTATCACATATGTTCTATAAAAGCATAGGCAGAATCTGATTGGTTGCTAGAGACAACGTATACACTTTATTAGAAGGTTTGACACATCTCCCCCATAATGACACTCCTTCAGTGTTTTTATTTAATCAAAAGTGCCACCTCTTTGAGCACTTGCCACTGGCATGGAGGGGCAACACCTGGCAGCTTCTTACTTGTAAAGCTGCTGATTGTTCTTTCAGTTGGTGATGGGCTTTAAGTGTCATGCCGAGATATGATGCTACAGCTAAGTGCCACTCTCTCAAGGAGAGAAGATGCTGCCCATCATCACTCCACAGAAGCCTATATGCCCCTGACATATCATACGTAAGGAACATGGACAAACTGGTATGAATAGCAGAATATTTACTTTAAATTACCAAGTAATAACTTTTATATCAAAGCATTGCTGACAGGAATGGTGCTATAGCCAATGCATGGGGTGAGGCCCAGTGGCACGGGATAGCATTCTCAAAAGATTGGTTTGGGTGCATAAGGAGGGGATGAGATAGTCAGCCATCACCAGCACATAAATTGTATTATTTGGCTCGGTAACTGCAGTTTAAAGCCTTGACTGCTATAAACATCATTGTGTCATTCAACAGTCATGCAAACTGTATCACATCTACCTCATCATGGCATGCTCAGTCTGTACCTTAACTTATATTGAACACCCTAAGGTATATTTACTAAAGTGAGAGTTTTTAGAAATGGAGATGCTGCCCATAGCAACCAATCAGATTCTACTTAACATCTAAATAACACCTTCTAGAAGATAATAGCTAGAATCGGATTGGTTGCCATGGGCAACATCTCCACTTCTAAAAACTCTCACTTTAGTAAATATACCCCCCTGTGTATCAGTCGTCATCGTAGAAGAAGAGTTTAAGACTTAATGGTTTCACAAGGAAAGTCTATGTAAATGTGAACTTGTGGCAATATTTGAAACAAGGTCAAATGGACATCCCAAAGGGCTAATATTCCCTCTTATCCATTCTGTACGTGTTCTAAAACTACATTATAAATAGATGTGTGGACAGAAGAGATTTGAGAAGGAAAATGGTAAAGATTATGAATATTAAGATTTATATTAATCTATACGCCTATTAAAGTACAGTAAAACCTGTCCTTCAGTCCACCTTTTTTAAGATATCACATCCCCGATGGGACCACTAAATTTTGGGCTAAATTATTTTCCCATAAAGAACAATGAAAAGAAAATGATTATATTAAGGCTACTTCTAGTATGGTTTCTTTTCATTGTTAGGCCAAACTGATCTCTAATAGTAAAATAACATTGATTTTGACCTTGTTAATGAGGCTGCAGACTTAAAGCAGCTCTTGGTTAGCGGATCCTCTCCATACATTGTGGAAATATTGCTGCTGATTTACCTTATTGCAATAGGATCTGCAGAAATGAAATGATATATTCCTCCTGCTTGACGGGACTGTGCTTTCCATCATAATGGCAATTTTCCAGGCATAATGAAACTTGTATTTTACCTTACATTAAAATGGAAAAGCCAGGAACCAATTCATTGAATTTGTTTTTTATGAAATAAGATGTCCAAGCATTGGAAAAGGGTAGGATGGTGTAATTGAGGCAAGAAATTGTGTGAATGAAGTGTATGCTTTTTAGTGCAGAGCTTCCAAGTGTCACTAACAGGGTGGATAGGACCCTGTTAGTAAAGGATCATCCTGATGTGAAACAGGTGGATGACTCACCGGCAATGTCTGTACAATAGACCCTCTGCTGTGCTATGGAAATATGAAGGTGGTTTTCATGATTTCCCCTTTACTAAGCCTCCAGGAAGGCTCCTAATGACCAGTGGGCTGCAGGACATGAACAGCTGACCACCACGATCAGCAAATATATTAGCCAACAATTCAGGCTAAGAGACACATATAGAAACCGTTGTAATTCCTACACCGTTCACCTGATTTGGATGTAATTACCCTCAAATTAAATCTGAAAGTCTGCAGTTAAATCACATCTTGTTTGTTTCATTTCAAAGCCATTGTGGTGGTGAATAGAGGACAAAATATGAAAATTCTGTCAATGTCCCAATATTTATGGACCTGACTGTATATGTATATATACAGCCACTAAATCCGGCATTCAATGACATAGACAAATGGTTACTTGTTCATGGTGCCTTCTTTAGGTCCAACAACCCACATGTATCCAACACAGAGAGGCGGCACTCAGAGGCTTTTGTTCAGGTGAGAAAAACAGTGTTTACTGCATGTCAACGTTCTGGGACTGATGATGGGGAGACTGTCCCCGAAATGTTGACATGCTGTAAACACTTTTATCTCACCTGAACAAAAGCCTCCGAGTGCCGCCTTTGTGCATTGGATAAAGATTATATATATATATATATATGGAATGCAGCCAATATCCCGACCGAGGGGATTCTGCCACACCACGGTGGGAGGGTTAGGGTAGGGAAAGGGGGAGAGTTAGGGTACCGGCCATGAGGTGTGTGTATTCTAACCCTGTCAGGATTCTGACCGCCGGGATCCCAAATGCCGGCATCCCAAATATTGTATATATATAATTTTGGAATAAAGTCTGCACTCACTGCAGCAGTTTCGTCCCTCTGGGGTGCATCCTCAATGTGACCCACAAGAAACATGAGGTCCATATGTGTAGAAAAAATCCAAACAGGAGAGGGCACTCATCATTGCAGAGATGGAGCAGCTATTTATTAATCACATACCACCAGTGTAATAGGCTAGATCTGACGTTTCGGTCCCCATGTGGGGCCTTTGTCAAGGTAAGTCAAACACCACACACTGCTCAAGCCATCAAGTAAAGTGCAACCATAATACATAAACAATAGTTTAAATAGCAAAGGCAATACCTACCAGGTGTGAGCCATGTAATCAAGGTATCACAGTACAGAGCATGCTGGAACGCACGCCACCGTAGCCACGTCCACAAAGGAGGAAGAAGATCCAAGCCTCATTCCCAACGGACCAACAGGACAAGGAAGGGACCGCGTCAGCGTGTTACGTGGGACAAACACCCACTATGTGGCCAGCCACGCGCTAGCACCAATTACTGAACATCTTAAGTCTCCCAGCAACACAACAACGCTAGCATCAGAGACAAAATGGGACATCGCAAATGCGATGTATAAAGGCATGAGGCTATTCAGCCAATCACGCTGTCAGGCTGGAATATGTTGACCAATCAAAACCAAAAGTGGGCTGGCATAGTATAAAGGTAAACAACGCACCCTTGTGTTCAACGTGACATAATGTGATTGAATCAAAACATTAGATCCAACACACAATGTACACCATCTAATCACAAGTCTCTCACAATAGGCTTGCCAATGTTAGTACAATATTACACATAAGTAGAAAAAACATATATATAACTTTAGACATTAAAAAGCCAGCAAACCTGAAAACATAACAAAAACATATCACAAGATTGCAATAGATTTTTCTTGTGATATGTTTTTGTTATGTTTTCGGGCTGGAGAGCGGTATAATAAATGAATGTCTGCAGGCAACAGTGAAGCATGGTGGAGGTTCCTTGCAAGTTTGGGGCTGTATTTCAGCAAATGGAGTTGGGGATTTGGTCTGAATTAATGGTGTCCTCAATGCTGAGAAATACAGGCAGGTACTTATCCATCATGCAATACCATCAGGGAGGCATCTGATTGGCTCCAAATTTATTCTGCAGCAGGACAACGACCCCAAACATACATCCAATGTCATTAAGAACTATCTCCAGCGCAAAGAAAAACAAGAAGTCCTGATCTCAACATCATTGAGTCTGTCTGAGATTACATGAAGAAACAAGGAATTGAGCAAGCCTACATCCACAGAAGATCTGTGGTTTGTTCTCCAAAATGTTTGTAACAACCTCCCTGCTGCGTTCCCTCAAAAACTGTGTGCAAGTGTACCTAGAAGAATTGATGCATTTTGTTAATTGATAAAAATAAACTATTAACACTTCTATTTTTGAAAGCATTCTTACTTTGCAGCATTTTTTCCACACCTGACTAAAACGTTTGCACAGTACTGGGTATACTAGCAGCAGGGGTGCTCTTCTCAGCTAGACCCAAAGTCCCTCGTTTGCAAGTGTAGCCATAAATAATCATGTATAGAGAGGCACTCACCAGACTTCTAATTAGCAGTGTTTAATAAAGCATAGCAGTAATATCACAAATCAGTATTTCAACTCTCTGCAGTCATGTTAATCATGATCACTGCACCACCATCCCAAATGTAACTTACCTGTCTGGCAACCCAGCATAAATAGCCCCTACCTGTTAGAGCTATGACAACACCCACCTCAGGGATCAGATCCACTACAGGCAATCCTTAACCAGCTTCAATATTCTCCAATTATTCTCCTATTGTAGAATTCTGCAGAATAAAGCTTACTGCCATATACTGAGTAATAATACAACGTCAGTATATAAGCAGGCGGCATATCTTAGCATTTATAGCATCTAAAAACAGGAATTAATATATTAGCCTAAGTTAAATATCCATAGTCTCAATTGTTTCCCATAGGTAGGCTAAATATAACCAGGGGGTCACCAGCAGGCAAGCCACCCTTCCACCCAGGGAAAATAATACATTTATTAGCAGTTTCTTATATAGCGCAGCATATTCTGTTGCGCTTTACAATTGGAAACATTTATATAACAAAACTGAGTAATAACAGACAGATATATAGGTAGGAAGGCCCTGCTCACAAGCTTTCAATCTATAGGGAAATAGGCATTGATACACAAGGATAGGTGCTATATATTGCATTTTGGTCCAAGCAGAATGCAGAGTTTCTAGGTGGGCTGCATGATCCTGTCACACAGGATCAGGGGCGGATTGGGATTGAAAACCAGCCCGGGAAAATTCTGGAAGCAGCCCTTATGGGGGCGGGTCTGTTGAGGAGGGCAGTACACCAGGGTTCGCAAAATACACACTATGGCACGTATTTACTCGCTACGGGCAATGAGGGACTCACTTTTTAAAAGTCAGTGGGTCCTGCAGGACGCGCTACAGCAGCCGGCCCAGCATCTTCCCAAACCAATCAGCTTCGGGCGGCAGCATCTCTTCATCCAAAGAGGAAGACGCCTGCCCCGTCCTTGGCACCCACTAGCTATCGGAAAACATGAGGGGCCTGCATTGTACAGCACACAGCAGCCGCCACCACAGAAGGGGAGGACTGTGCATGAGGAGCCGACCCAGAGAGGCGGAAGCTGGAGCATGTGCTCCCTGGCACTGCACAACCGATTCCAGTACAAATGGAACCTCCGATCCTCCTCCAGTATTGGCACTGGCAGCACCTACACCCCCCATTACAAGCGGCACATCCGGTTTCCCTCTCCCCCCTCGTACAGGCACCCTGGACAAGAAGTGCAAGTGGTACCTCTGAACCCCCCCCCCACCAGTCAATATGGCACCTGCACCTCGGCTCCAAGCAGAAGAAGCAGGTGTCAGGGGAGCCATGTGTTGTGGTGCCCTTTTCCAGTCACCGGCGTCTGCACTCTCCCGGCGGCTGGGGGGGTGTCTGCACTCTCCCATCGGTGGACCGAGGGCTCTGTACTGGGACACTCTGCCCAGGACCCAGGTGGCAGAGTGCTCTTTGCTGTTTGGGTGAAAACTGGCTTAAAGTAGTGTGGGCAGGGTGCAGCTCACCTCCAGATCTATTACTCTCTCCCTGGGGACATGGAGGATGTGAGGTTCAGGAAGTTGTGTGAGTTAGGCCCTTTGTGTGGTAATTCAGGGCAAACAAAAGGCATGTATGACTTTATCTGATCCCCCTCTTACATTATTCTTATTATATTTTATTTCTTAGACACTACAAAGGTCCTATAAGGCTGTACAGGGGAATAAGATACAGACAGAATATAAATTCGCATACACAATACAAGTGTGCAGTTAGCATAAAAGAGAAAAGGTAGAGGGCTCTACTCAAATGAGATTACAATCTATAGGGATTATGTTGTCCATACATTGGCAGAACCGATTGTTTTGCAAAGGAATTGAGCAGCCGGTTCTGTGCTGCGTTTGGCCACAAACACAGATTATCAACTAGGCGGAATCATCGGCAGATTGGATTTGTAGGCAGCCCTGATGGACATGTAATTGACCCCTATCAGCTGTTGTTCAGGATTGTTGATTATTTTGGGACCAATTTGGTCATCCAAACCGGTGCGTGTGTGTATATATATATGTGTGTGTGTGTGTGTGTGTGTGTTATATATATATATATATATATATCTATATATTATATATATATATATATATATATATATCTATATATATATATATATTTATAACACACAGCAGCCACCGGCCCAGTATCTTGGGTGGGACGGATAACGTGTGGGGGCCATACTGACAAGGGGAAAGCCAGAGTAGTGGCGAGTAAGACTGGTCTCCCTGTCTTAATTGCCCCAGGGTGCTGGCAGTGTGGTGGGACTCTTTTGGTGCAATGCCAGTGAAAGCCCATAACCCCATCCTTGAGCCACAGTACTATGCCAGCTATCTACATTTGCCACCTCTCTATCCCAGCACTGCCTGCCCCTAGCCCCCTCCTTGACCCCCAGCACTATTGCAACTACTCTCTGCTCTTGCCCCCTCCCTACCCTCAGCACTGCCTGCCCTTACTTCCCTCTAGATCTACCCCAACTTCTCCCTGCTTTTACCCCCAGCTCTACCCCAACTGCTGCTTGCCCTTATCCACCTCTACCCCATCTGCAACCTGTCCCCAGCACTGTCCCAACTGCTGCCTGCCCTCACTCCCTATAATATGTGAAGGGACCCAGAATCAGTGGAGTAGGACCCCAATTTCTTAAAGTGAGGGATCCCAGGGACCCATGATTTTTTTTACTTAGTGCAATCACTGGTATACTCCCTCCTTTTAGGGCCTGGAGCTGCTTTTGCAAGCTGCTGAGAGAAGCACGGTTGGCAACAGAAATTTTGGTGAATGATACACTGTCCATCCCTCTGCACTAGGTACAGGCCAGTCAGTTTGGAAGTCTTTTCTTACCTATATGGTGGTTTATCTGCCATGGGGAACCTCTGAAGAATTTGAGCCTCACTGAGCAGCGTCTTCAGCTGGTATTCACTATTCATATAGATCACACTGTCTGGAAGATGCCTGTTTACGTAGAAATATAACCAATGTCATCACCATAACCAGATAATGTATAGTAACAGAAGTTTTTGTGCAGGACAATATGTGAATTTCCCTGATCAAACAATTTCTGTGTCTCTCCAGGCCCCCGTGTTACTCCAGCCCCTCTTACATCTCTCCATCCTTCATCCTTATGCCCCCCTGTGGTTATCCAGGCTCCCTATGTCTCTTCATCTCCAGGGCTCTATGACTCTCCATCTCCAGGACCACTTGTCTGTCTCCAGGACCCCATATGTCTCTCCAGGCCTCCATGTGTCTCTCCCTCCCCAGGCCCACCTGTAGCTCTCATCCTCATTCCCCCAGCTCCAGTGTATCTCAGTCCCTTTCCCTCCAGCCCCAGTGTGTGTCAGCCTCATTCCCTCCAGCCCCAGTGTGTCAGCCTCATATCCCCCAGCCCCAGTGTGTGTCTCAACCCCATTCCCCAGCCCCAGTGTGTGTCTCAACCCCATTCCCCAGCCCAGTGTGTGTCTCAACCCCATTCCCCAGCCCAGTGTGTGTCAGCCTTATATCCCCCAGCCACAGTGTGTTTCTCAGCCCTATTCCCCAGCCCCAGTGTGTGTGAGCCTTATTTTCCCCCCCAGCCCCAGTTCATTAGCCTCATTCTCCCCACAGCCCCAGCATGTCAGCCTCTCCCCCCCCCCAGCCCCAGCATGTGTCCCAGCCGCAGCATGTATCAGCCTCTTTTCCCCCCAGCCCCAGTGGCAGTGTATGTCTCAGCCTTGCCCCCCATCCCCCCGTACTGCCGCAGCCACTTACATGGCGCTCCTCTGTTTGGCTGCCCAGCCGCTGCTAGCTTGTCTCAGTGTCACCATGCAGCAGGATGCGGAAACTGTAGGTGGTGAATCGGGCCGGACCACAGAGGGGCAGGAGGCAGAGCCATCAGTAGAGACCGACAGGCTCCGCAAAGGCTTTTGTGGGAGGAGCTGCTGCGACTCTCCAGTCAGCCTTTTTTTCCCCAGCAGTATCGCAGTAGAAGACCAGAAGCTGCAGAGCATCGCGGCAGCAGGCATGGGTAAGTGCTGGGCGGCCACCGGCCACTGCGGGGAACAGCCCAGCGGAAACCGGCCTGGTATCCTGGCGGCCCAATCCACCCCTGCACAGGATGTCTGCCAAATTTCAGGAGTATGTGAAAGAAAGACAATTTGTGAGGTTATGTGTGGACTGTGAAAGGGGATGTAATTAAATATAGAGGCTATAAAAGTTATGTGGGCGGTTCTGGAATCTGATAAACTTACCTGAAGAGGTGAGTTTTCAGGGAACACTTGAAGGTTTGGAGACTAAAGGAAAGTCTTATTGTGCATGGTAGGGCATTACACAGAGTGGAAAAAAGTCCTGTAACCATGAATGGAAGCAAAGTAATGAGTGGTGATGAGAGACGCAGATCTTGTGCTGATTAGAGAGGTCGGGTTGGGAGATATTTTTAGATGAGTGAAGAGATGTATGTTGGTGTGGTTTGGTTAATAGCCTTATGTGTAAGTAAAAGTATTGTTTGTATTTAATATGATTGAAACCCGGAAACCAATGGGGGGACTGATAAAGCGGAGCTGCAGACGATGAACGTTTGGCAAGGAAGATCAGCCTCGCAGCTGCATTCATAATGGATTGTAATGGCGAGAGCCTGTTTTTGGGAAGACCAGTAAGGAGACTATTGCAATAGTCAATGCAGGAAATAATGAGTGCATGGATTACAGTTTTTGCAGTGTCTTGTGTGAGATATGGTCGAATTTTGGATATGTTTTTTAGATATATGTAACATGATTTGATTACAGATGTTGGGAACAAAGGACAGTTCAGAGTCAAGGATGACACCTAGGCAGCGAGCTTGTGGGGCAGGGTGGATTGTTCAGTTATCAACAGTGATATAGAGATCAGGTTGGTAACTGTTATTGGCCGGTGGAAATATAAATAATTCTGTTTTAGAAATATTAAGTTTGAGGTGGCGAGATGACATCCAAGATGAAATGGCAGAAAGACATTCAGTGAGACGGACCAATACAGATGGTGATAAATCTGGGGAGGATAGGTAGATTTGAGTATCATCAGCATACAGATGGTAATGAAATCCAAAAAAGCTGATTAGTTTGCCAAGAGAGGTGGTATAGATTGAGAATAGCAGAGGACCTAATAGTACCTTGCAGTACTCCAACTGATAGAGATAGCGAGGAGGAGGCAGAATCAGAAAAACAAACAGTGAAAGAGCGATTAGATAGGTAGGATAAGAACCAAGAAAGAGCTGTGTCCTCAAGACCTAGGGATTGTAGTGTTTGTATGAGAAGAGAATGGTCAACAGTGTCAATAGCAGCAGAGAGATCTAGAAGAATTAGGAGTAATGGCCTTTAGCCTTGGCAGTGACCACATCATTTACTACCTTAGTCAGAGCTGTGGAGTGTTGGGAATGAAAGCCGGACTGAAGTGGGTCCAATAAGTTGTGTGAGTTAAGAAAGTGTATGAGACGGGTGTAGACAAGTCTCTCAAGTAGCTTGGAGGGGCATGGGAGCTGGGAGATGGGATGGTAATTTGTGAGAGTGAGGGTCAGAATTTAGTTTTTCAGAATGGGAGTAATCTCTGCATGCTTGAACAGTGATAGAAAGATGCCAGTAGAGAGAGAGATTACAGATTTTAGTTAGGGTTGGGATGAGCACAGGAGACAGAGCCTTACTGTTTTGTGAGGGCATAGGATCAAGAGGAGAGGTAGTAGAGTAGGAGGAGGAGAAGAGTGTAGATACTTCATCTTCGTTTGTGTGGTCAAATGAAGAGAATGTGCCGGAGGGTTCCGGTAGGCAATTGAGCAGGTCACTGGCTGAGGAAGAGCATACCATTTAATTTCGCATCTTATCAATCTTGTCCTTCAAATAGGCAGTATGATCTTGTGCACAGATAGTAGCAGGTGGGTTGGATGAGGGAGGGGTAAAAAGCAGTTTAAATGTATTAAAAAGTTGCTTGGGGTTAGAGGCTGGAGCAGAGATTGGATATATGTTTGGCAGTGTCCAGAGCATTACGGTAAGAGTTGCCACTGACGTTCTACTTTACATGAGAGTTTTTGTAGATGCCTTGTTAATTTAACCTCACTTGCGCTCTGGATTGTTCCAACAAGTCAACAATAAGTCCATCAAAGGAAGTGTCCCACGTTCTCCGGTATATGATAATTCTCTTGTAAAAAAAAAAAAGGGAAACACAATATAGTTTAATAATGTCACTGTATGATGTAGCCACCCGGGGATGTGAATATGAGGAGAATATGGTGGTCTATGAAGATCTTCTTCCAGCTTAGTATGGTCCCAACTCCCATAAGAATCACTCAGATGTGAATGAGGATAAGTCTTACATATATGCTTACTTGTAAATGTGATGTATGGGCACATAGAGGTATCTTGATCTTCAGAAAACGCGATCTGTGGTCCTTAACAGAATGTGCGGACTTTCAAGTCGTGATAGGACAAGGTAAAAGAAAAGACAGTCATCCAGTACCATGAAAAACAGCTATTTATTATAAATAAAAACATAAAAAATGCAGCAGTAAGCCCATACCATCAGGTGGTAATATTATGCAGAATCCTATTGCCCTGCAGAAGATGGACCTGGGTCAAGAAGGGCAAATGGGTAGCATATAGAATGGAAGGGGTACTGCATACAATAGGCGTTTCGGCACTCTGCAGCCTCTTTTTCAAGATGAGTGCCCTTTCACTCCCTGATGCAAGCTCTGTTTTTAGCAGCTGCCATCCATTCTATCTGCTACCCATTTGCCCTTATTATTTTTTATACTGGAGGATGTGGGACAATGCCTTTGATGGACTTATTGTTGACTTGTTGGAACAATCCAGAGCGCAAGTGAGGTAGATGTGCTATTAGATATAAGGTTGTGACTTATTATTAACCCATAGGGTTTGTACATTTTTTGTTTGTATTAGCCTTGTTAAGTTAGAATGCCACGGTTGACGTCTAAGTCTACGTGGAGTGTGATGGGTAGCTGGAGCTACTTCATTGAGGGCTTTTTCTAGATTCTGGTTCTGGTGTGATACAGCAGTTTCAGGAGAAGTGAATGTAGACATTGGTGAGAGTAGTTGTTGTAGAGAGGTGGATAGTTGTTGAAAATTAATAGCATTAATATCTGCAGGTTTTAGGAGGTTTGGTTGATTTCGATGACATTGAGGTTGATGTAATGGAGGAGAGTGTGCAGGTGATAAGGTTGTGATCTGAGAGAGGGAAAGGAGCATTAGTGAAATCAGAAACTGAGCATAGTCTGGTTAATACAAGATCAAGGCAGTGGCCATCTTGATGAGTAATGGAGTCGGCCATTGGGAGAAGCAAAGAGAGGAGGTTAAAAAGAGTAGTTTGGAGGCATGAGGAGATTGTGGATTGTCAATAGGGATATTGAAATCACCCATAATGATGATGGTGATGTCTGAGGATATGAAGTGAGGGAGACAGGCAAAAAAATGTTCCAGAAATTGTTGGGGTGGCCCAGGTGGGCGATAGCAGCTACTCGCAGAGAAAAAGGGGTGAAAGTCCTGATAGACTGTACTTCAAATGATGTGAGTGAAGGCAGAGCTGGTCCCTAGGCATAGACAAACTAAGCAAATGCCTAGGGCATTTTGAATGCCTAGGGACATCCAAGCCCGCCTAGGATCGGTGGACGTTTGGTACAGGCACGGCTGGGGCACCTGCTGCCAGCTGGGCAGAGACTCTGGCAGCTGCTACTATCAGGTGAGCTCCGATCAGGCCTGGCAGCAGCAAACAGTGAGTGGGCAGCAGTGGAACAGCCAATGGCAGTTTGAGGGGTTGGGGCACCTGGAGGGTGAGTAGTGGTTAGAGCCGGGGGTGCTTAGTGGCGTCATACAATCAGAATGAGCTTCTGATCATGGGCAGAGGCTCATTCAGGACTATAAGTAAATAGTCACGGGAGAGCTGTTGCACCATGGGCCTTTGCGGAGCTCGGAGTAGTAAGTCACACCTTACGTCTCTGGCTCCGCCTCCAGCAATCATCACACATAGCTGCAGCCTGCCAGCAACTGGATAAGCGGTTCCGCCGCCCGCGACTTGCTGTAGTTTGAGTCGGACGGCTCTGCAGGCTGCGCTCCAGTAAAGTAAGTTTGGAGCTGGGAGAGGGTCGGAGTGCTGTGGTGCTCACAGCTGGGTGAGGGTGGGTGCTGATACAGTGCTGTGCTGGGATAGGGGTGCTGTGCAAGGTGATGGCCCCTTTCATTAGGCCACACTCCCTTTCAGAATCATATGGGGAGGGGGTACCACCCAAAATCTTGCCTCGGGCACTAATTTGGCTAAGGCCGGCTCTGAGTGAAGTAATATCCCTACCTCACCTCCTTTACTGTTACAAGGCCTGGAGGTGTGGGTGAAGTGTAGGCCACTGTGTGAGAGTGGTGCATGGGAGGGAGTGTCTGATTGTGTGAGCCATGTTTCTGTTATCGCCAGAAGGTTGAGGTTAGTTGAAATAAAAAGGTAATGGATAGATGATAGCTTATTGCAAACAGAGCGTGCATTCCTTAAGGCACATTTTAGTGACTTGGAGGATGAAGGGAGACACGTAATGTTTATGAGGTTTGCTGGATTTATAGTCTGTTTTGGGTGGGGCATGTGGGTGGGGCCTGGATTTGGTGATATGTCACCAGCTAATAGAAGCAGCAGTAGAGAAATATAAATATATTTGTGGGATTTGAGTGAAAGATTTTTATGGCGACAAGTTGTGGATATTGTCAATGTGTACAGATAAGTTAAAAGCTCATGTGTGTTCATAAGAGGAGAGTAGAATAATGAGGATGCAATGTGCACTAAGGGATGAGCTTAAGGGAGAGTAAAGGATGTAATAGCCTAAGAGATGATTCCATGGAGTAAGATTATAAAAATAAGTTTTGATAGTTTTTTAAGCTTTTTGAATGTTTTGGAAAAAGCAAACTACTTTGAAAAATGATGTAATTATCTGGTCTTAGATGTTGTTTAACTGTTTGTTTTTTTAATTAAAAAAGCACACTAATACCACTTTTATACCTAAATTCCGGGTCTGACTCGGAGGTTGGAACAGGGTTCCAAACCGGATCAGACCTGAAACTTTCCCAGTGGCGACCCAGGATATTCCTGAGTCAGCGATCGTGACCCGGATCGCGCCGTTTACACTGCAGGGTTTCATGGGTCGTTCCCATGTTAAACCCTGCAAGTTACCTGGTTTGGATTGCCTGTTGGATGCCCAACAGGATGAAGATCCTGACTGGGGCAGGTAAGTACCCTAACCCTCCCCTGTCCCCCCTAATCCTAATCCTCCCTTAATGGTGCCTAACCCTAAAACTCTGGGGGTGGTGCCTAACCCTAAGCATCACCAGGGGGTGCCTAAACCTAACCCCCCTGCCCTGCATCCTAAACCTAACCCTCCCTCCCCTAGCCTAACCCCCCAGTGTCACCTAACCCCCCCTCCCCTAGCCTAACCCTAACCTTCCCCGGAGGGTGCACAACCTTAAATCCCCCAAAGTTGCCTAAATCTAACACCCCCTCCTCGCGCAGCTAAGTGTTAAGGACAGCCAGACTTACCTCATTCGGTCCGGCGTCCTTCAGCATTCCAGCAACAGGATTTCGACGCCTATCTCAAGTCCCTTGTCGGGCATCTGGTGTCTGGATATAGACCGGCGATCTATTAACTACTGTACATCCCAATTACACAAAAGGTTGATCAGTTTGTTGAACTAGCAATTAATGAGGGCTGGATTGATGAACAATTGAATTAATTTTTGAGGGTTGATCACCCCATTTCTCCTGTATTGTACACCTTCCCAAAAATACACAAGAGGTTGAACACTCAGTTAAGAGACATCTTGTAGTGTTTAACCATTTAACTGCATCTATAAATACAGTATATAAAACGGAATGGGATTGTATTACCTGCGGCTGTTTAGGCAAGAAGAGATTGACAGGCTGAAATCCCGACAGGCTGAGGTAAGTACTTTAACCCTCCCCTCTCCCCCCTAACCTTAACCCACCTTTAGGGGTGCCTAACCCTAACCTCTCCCCCTACTGTCTAACCCTAACCTCCCCCCTACTGCCTAACCCTAACCTCCCCCCAGGGTGCCTAACTGTAACCCCCCATCCCCCTAACCTAATCCTCTCCTGGGGGATGCCTAAGTCCCCCCGGGGAGCCCTAAACCTAACCCCGCCCCCCACGGCTAACAGAATAGGCGCCCGTACTTACCTTGATCGGGCCCACAGCGTTCTGTATTCCGGCATCGGGATTATGACAGGCATCGGTGTCTTGACGCCTGCCATAACTCCTTAGCTGGAGTTCTGGCGTCGGGATTGTGACCGGTCATATTACTACATCCCATTTAAAACTCATGTTATTACTGTCTCATCTCACAGCCTTAGCTGTTCCCTCTTACAGCACTTCTACTGGCTGTCTTCTATTTTGTTTTGTTATCACCTTATTCTATATACTCATGTATTATATGTATATAGTTATACTTGGCATCTCCATGCATGTCATTCCCTTATAGTCTGTGTTTTACTTGTTGCATCTTACTCTCCTTCCGTCAAGATTTGCCTGTCTGTCTATCGTAGTGACAGCTGTTACTCTTGCACACAAAGCCCAGAAAGTCTCTCTACCAAAATGCGTTTCTCATGATAAATAGCCCTACAGTATATGTGCATTAATAACCTATTACAGGCAGTTGTAAATAAATGTATGTGCCTCATATCCTGTAGTAAGACTAGCTGCTGCTCACAGCATTGAGGTACCGGAACCTTTTAAAAAAATAATACTAAACAAAAAACCAATAACGAGCAGGAGCACTAGTAATCTAGATTTACATTAACTTACCTTCTGGCTCCCAAAAGAATCTGATAGTCACATCCATTTATAATAATGGAGCACTAGTGTCTAATGGGCCCTTTATTAATTATCGTGTTTTTGACCAATAATTATAATTTATTGCTGCTGTTGGTGACTGTAAGAAATTAAGTACTGCCCATATGTATCATTGATCATCAATGATCACTTTACTTTTAGTTTCTGGGGTCTTACCTGCTACTCTGCATGTGCGGTCTGCGAGTGGTGAGTGCCGGGGTGGGATCCTATGGACTTTTTGCGGAGTGTAGCCTTTAGACTACAAAAGCTAACACCATCTTCAACTGGCATTAGCTACCGGGCCAGGTTCCGGTATGCTTTGCATTCCAGACCTTGGTAAATTCGGCATATAAACAGCACCCGTGGATTTCTATGAGGTCTGCTTTTACGGTCAATACTTGCTGTAGTCCCCTCTAGTTACATTTGTGGGATACTTAATATTTGCAAGTGAAGTAGGCCCCAAAGAAACATAACCAGGCTTTCGATGGGGTGACACCAAAATAACTGCTCCTCCTGATTGACCTGAAGCTGGGTGCTGCACTGTGATGTTATTGTGCTGCGCCTGGCTTCCGGTCACTGAGGAGGAACACGCAGTACGGGGAGAGTCTCTGGGGACAGCCCAGCATCTCCGGGAGTGCTGGGCCCCCAGAGTGATAAAACCAGGAGTGTGCTGCAAGGGGGGCTATTTGGTACTCGGCACTGGGTGTCACCGACTCCAGAGACACCGCTGCTCCTCATTCAACATAAGTGACTTTGGATGCAGCTATGATGCGAATAAGAAGCTAAATTCAGAAATAAGTTTGAAAGTTAAGTCATGTATATCGTACCATATGGCACAAAAAGGATAGGATGTATGAGGACGCATCTGTAATGATTGCAAAGTTATACAGTCAGGTGCATAAATATTGGGACATTGACAGAATTTTCATATTTTGGCCTCTATTCACCACCACAATGGCTTTGAAATAAAACAAACAAGACGTGCTTTAACTGCAGACTTTCAGATTTAATTTGAGGGTAATTACATCCAAATCAGGTGAACGGTGTAGGAATTACAACGGTTTCTATATGTGCCTCCCACTTTTTAAGGGGCCAAAAGTAATGGGACAAACTAAACAATACTAAATCTAACTTTCACTTTTTAATACTTTGTTGCAAATCCTTTGCAGGCAATTACAGCCTGAAGTCTGGAACGCATAGACATCACCAGACGCTGGGTTTCATCCCTGGTGATGCTCTGCCAGGCCTATACTGCAAATGTCTTCAGTTCCTGCTTGTTCTTGGGGCATTTTCTCTTCAGTTTTGTCTTCATCAAGTGAAATGCATGCTCAATTGGATTCAGGTCAGGGGATTGACTTGGCCATTGCATAACATTCCACTTTTTAGCCTTAAAAAACTCTTTGGTTGCTTTTGCAGTATGCTTCGGGTCATTGTCCATCTGCAGTGTGAAGCGCCGTCCAATGAGTTCTGAAGCATTTGACTGAATATGAGCATATAATATTGCCCGAAACACTTCAGAATTCATTCTGCTGCTTTTGTCAGCAGTCACTTCATCAATAAATACAAGGGAACCAGTTCCATTGGCAGCCAAACATGCCCACGCCATGACACTACCACCACCATGCTTCACTGATGAGGTGGTATGTTTTGGATCATGAGCAGTTCCTTTCCTTCTCCATACTCTTCTCTTCCCATCACAATTTGATCTTTGTCTCATCTGTCCATAGGATGTTGTTCCAGAACTGTAATAGCTTTTTTAGATGTTGTTTGGCAAACTCTAATCTGGTCTTCCTGTTTTTGTGGCTCACCAATGGTTTACATCTTGTGGTGAACCCTCTATATTCACTCTTGTGAAGTCTTCTCTTGATTGTTGACTTTGACACATATACACCTACCTCCTGGAGAGTGTTCTTGATTTGGCCAACTTTTGTGAAGGGGTTTTCTTCACCAGGGAAATAATTCTTCAGTCATCCACCACAGTTGTTTTCCGTGGTCTTCCGGGTCTTTTGGTGTTGCTGAGCTCTCCGATGCGTTCTTTCTTTTTAAGAATGTTCCAAACAGTTGATTTGGCCACGCCTAATGTTTTTGCTATCTCTCTGATGGGTTTGTTTTGATTTTTCAGCCTAATGATAGCTTGCTTCTCTGATAGTGACAGCTCTTTGGATCTAATATTGAGAGTCGACCGCAACTGATTCCAAATGCAAATGTCACACCTAGAATCAACTCCAGACCTTTTACCTGCTTAATTGATAATGAAATAACGAGGGAATAGCCCACACCTGTCCATGAAATAGCTTTTGAATTGATAGTCCCATTACTTTTGGCCCTTTAAAAAGTGGGAGGCACATATAGAAACCGTTGTAATTCCTACACTGTTCATCTGATTTGGATGTAATTACCCTCAAATTAAATCTGAAAGTCTGCAGTTAAAGCACATCTTGTTTGTTTCATTTCAAAGCCATTGTGGTGGTGAATAGAGGCCAAAATATGAAAATTCTGTCAATGTCCCAATATTTAGGCACCTGACTGTACATGATCTAGAAATATTGTGAATTATTTAAAATTATCACTCAATGTCCGATTCAATGTACAGGGGGCTTGCACCAAACCATAGAATGGATAAGATACCTGGTGGTGGTCTAACCAGGGAGACCATACTGCAGAAAACATATTTGGCATGGTAGAGACAATACAATAGATACAGTATATTCCATATTATAAATGTTCCAGATTTTATCATATTTTACACACATTATATTTATATTTTTTCATTAATTTCTCACTTTTGTGCCCCTTAAAATCCTACATCAGTCTGTAGACATTTCTGAGAGTAAAAAACACAGGTATTATATTGTGTAAATATGTCGATGTCTACATGTAGTATTAAAGATTTATAATGTTATGATTAATTCATTTGTGCTGAACTTTAAAACCAAACAATAAAATCTCAGTGGCAGCTAAAGTGATAGTGCGGCAGAATCTCTATATACCAGGCAGACAGTTTACTGGAAAGCACAATGTGGAAAATGAAATAAATCATATTTGTATGGCTTAAATTTAGGGGAGAGTTGTGCAATTGATAATCAAATGGACCTGAAAAAAATGGAATTATGAGAATTCTCAGATAAAGTCTCGCAATAAGAGCTGCCGTATTTCACATCAAAAATTGCAGGCGTCAAGGTTAATCATAAGACTTTGCACCACTGAGCTACAAGCTAGATCTACAGCCTGTCCTCCTTGTAACACATGGGAACACCAACTTCTATGCTCAATAAATCTTTAGAACTTTAGGAAATACACAGAGTATTGTGCAGCATGTACAGTTCGGCTGCTCGCAGAACAGAATGGAAGTGAAATATATGGTTTTATACAGTGCTCATCTCATCTGGACTGTCCAAAAATGAACATAATGTAATAGTTTTCTCATTTTAAGAGAGAAATAATATATATACAAGTACAAAATATGAGATTAATTAAATTCCCTCCTTTTTTTTTTACAAAAGACCTGACTCCTTTCAGGAATTCCAACGTATTAGCAAATGAGCAGTACTGAGAAGAGACGGTCACGTTAGACAGGTGGCTGCCTCACCACAAACTACTATACGGTGAGGGCTGCTGTTCGCAAACAGAGAATGCTGGGTGAAGAACTAATTATAGATAGTGACATATTGCATTCTTATAATATACAGAAATCATGCCACTTGTGCACAAGTGTGTGTGTGTGTTTGCTGGAGCAATATATGCACATATTGGACCTCATTCAGACCCTGTCACAAGCACTGAACGCTCGCAACCGGGTCGATGTTTAGGCCCTGCGCAAGCGCAGCGGCCGCACTGATCGTGCGCAAGCCCTGGTGCGAGAGAGAATTTCTCTCGCTCCAGAGCTCACTACAAAAGGGGCGGCTGTCGATGTTAATCGATAGCTCAACCCGATTTGTAGGCGTGGCGGGGGGTTGGTTTCACAAACGGAGGCCGTTTTGTGGGCGGCCGCACTGACATCAGCAGTGATGTCAGTGGGGAGCTTCCTGCTCTATCAGAGCAGGAAGCTCCCTGGGGCTTGCGGTTGCCGAGACCCAACCTTAGGGTCTCGTCGCTAGCTCCGATGGTCTTGACCATCGCGACCATCAACCTGGTCGGTCGCTAAAGCTGTGGGTGGTAACCTACAGCTTAGCTAGGGACCAGGAGGCCGCACTTTAAAAGACAAGCGCCTGCCCTCATTCAGAGCGAGCGGTCGCTTCTTGCGACCACCTCTGAATGAGGGCCATTGTGCACACTTTTAAAAGATACTATTTCTCTCTATGGAGTCTATTCATCATCACTTAATTTCTACCTGCAATTGTAGAAATTAAGTATTCGGGCCATTCATCAAAAAGTTAAAGCTGGAGATATCACAGATATCTCCTACTTACCTTCCTCTTGTGTCCCGCTGTCCCCATACACTATTATGGGGACAGAAATCATGAAGCTACAAAAATACAATATTTTCGTAGGTTGAGTGTGGGAGCATTCGCCATCTTCAGATAGTGTTTGCTCCCGCTCCGGGCTAGCAACACACTCCTTCCCTATCCTGGGTTGCGAAGAGGGGTCCTTTAAGATCCCTCCATCCCTGTTCGGCTCCTTCCGCTGGTCGCCGAGGATCTCATGCTCATGCATGGCCTGTAGGTCACGCATGCGTACTATTGTGAAGCCGCTCGCGGGACCAGATGATTTTCGGATCAGCTGTCTCCGCGCCGGAGCAATGATGAATTGCTCCGTTGTCCGCGGCACGTTAGAATGTTAATTATCAGGGATATTAATTATCGCACCCTGTACTGCATACTATAATTATACATGTTTGGACTGACACAGAATTAAACATACACTTTGCATGTTTTAGCACTGTGCACATGCCCTGGAACCAGGGCCGGATTAAGGGGGGGCGACAGGGGCGGTAGTCCCTGGGCCCCCACACACAGAGGGGCCCCCACTAGCAGCGGAGCAGCCGGTGGCTTCACCCGCTGCTAGTGTCCTCGCCGCTAGTGTAGACCGCACAGTGAGCGCGGCCACACTACACAGTGACAAACACAGCCGCCGGCAGCTGTGTGTTTGTTACAGCAGCCAATGAGAGTCACACAGACACTCATTGGCTGCTGCTTCAACGAAGGGAGCCGGCTGGAGCTGGAGCTCCATCTTCTGGCTCCCCCCTGAGTGATGATGGGAGTGACGTCATGACGCTGATGTCTCTCCCATACTGCAGGAGAAGAGGAGCCGGAGCGGACAGCGGCGGTCACGTCAGGAGCGGGGTTTTAGGTAAGTTGTGGGGGTTTTTTTGTGTGTGTGTAAGGGGCACTGCATAAGGGGGGCCGCTTCATGGAGGCACTGGGGGCAATGCATAGGACAACTACTGGCGGCACTGAATAGGGGTGGGCTACTACTGGGGGCAGTGTATAGGGGGGACTACTTCTGGGGGCAATGCATTTGGGGGGACTACTGGGGGCACTATATAAGGGGCACTACTGAGGGCACTGTATAGGGGGACCACTACTGGGGCATTATATAAGGGGCACTGCATAGGGGGGGACACTATTGGGTCTGGGAGCACTGTAAAGGGGCACTACTGGGGGCACTGCATAGGGGGACCACTACTGGGGGCATTGCATAAGGGGCATTACTACAGGGGACGGTGGTATATAGGGGCCCCCACAAGTTTGTTGCCCAGAGGCCCCCACAGACCTTAATCCGGCCCTGCCTGGAACCAAGCATACGGAAGTACGGTGGATGGAGCGGAGTCAGACACATTTCACTTACATCTCCCCTTGCAGTGGAACAGGCATAACTGGGCTGTAATGGGGCGTTCTTACATAGATAAAGTTCAGTTAGTGCGTTCTGACAGAACTGCGGGCTGCACAGAATTGTATGCGATCATAAATACACCTGTTTCCTAGTGTATCATTTGCACAGGTGCAAGTGTGCAGGGATGGTGTAATAATACAAGCGTAAAGATAGGGGATTTGGACAATCCTGCATATGGGCAAATATACACAACATTTTGCCTGTGCACGCAATGTGGGAGCACGCATCTGATTTCCTGCATCAGTATATAAATGTGTGTGTGTCAGGAGCGTATCTATAATGGGTGCAAGGTGTGCGGGGCACACGGGCCCCCGGGTCCAGGGGGCTTCTGCGGTTGCTGGCCAGCTGTGTCAGTCAGCTGCTGGCCGCCGGGGAGAGAGGAGGCCTTGCACGGGTTATGCACACGGGCCCCCTCCTTTCTTAAGACGCCCCTGGTGTGTGTGTATATGTGTGTATATATATATATATATATATATTAGGGATGTGCAGGCTCGGATAGGTTCGAGTTTGCACGTGGAGTTCGGATTTTTCCCTCCAAAAAAACGGAACTCAGAACGAGGCAAAACGTCATCTTACATGGACGAACATCATCATTCCTGGACAACCAGGAATGATGATGTTCGTCCATGTAAGATGACGTTTTGCCTCGTTCTGAGTTCCGTTTTTTTGGAGGGAAAAATCCGAACTCCACGTGCAAACTCGAACCTATCCGAGCCTGCACATCCCTAATATATATATATATATATATATATATATATATATATAAATTGTGATGACGGGGTATTTAGCTCAGTAGATGGGTGTCAGAGGTGCAGTGTTTAGTGCGCAAATAATTGCCCATGCAGCTTTTCCAGGTAAAATAAATGAAAAGTACTTTAATGTCAGCATAATCAGGAAACAAAACAACAAACACCTAGCCCCGATAAGGGCAACTAACTCACTTCTTAAGCCCTTACTAACAGAACACAGCTAATCTGAAAATGCAAAGTCTTTCTCACATTAAATGTCCAAATCTTGGTAGCTCCCTTCTGCCACATGCAGGTCTGGACTGGCCTTCTGGCCCACTCACAATTTCAGTCTCAACCCTGCTTCTTGCAGGGTAACACAGGTTTTGGCCTGGCTTAGCTGGCTGCCATAGCTCCACAAGGTTTGTGTCAGAGGGTTTAAGGATCTCCCTGCATCCTTGAGATCTGACCCTGGCCGCCCGGCCTGTTTCACCCTGACTGCAGTTCTCCTGGACTGTCTGACTGCTCCAGTCCCACCTGGGCTCTGTGCAAAGGGCAGCCCTTAAGTGTGGCAAAACTTAGTATTTCTACCCTGTGTGGGCGGATCTCTCCTGCCCCTCAGAAAATCTGTGCTCACAGCCCCATCTCTGGAGATACTGTCACACATCCCCCTCCCCAGCTCAAAACCCCTGGGTTGAGCAGCATGGGACGAGGCATTTTCATGGTGTTGTCCCTCTTCACTCTCCTCATGAGGAAAATCCATGGTCATACAGACTCTTGAGATCTCTGGGGGTCTAATCCTCCAGGGTCCAGAGTTTATCTTCCTTCTAACTTTTCTCACTTTATGGTACCATTTGTACGCTTTGCTTTATTTATGCAGTACTTGAGACTCATCCCTGGATACCACATCAGGCATTAACAACTTGAAGTAACTTATCCCAAAGTGGCATACTACATCTTCATATTTGTCAACCGCATCAAAATCAAGGATCAGAATCTTCTGATTCAGACAAAGAACAGCTTTTACTTTTTTCCACAGAACAAAAGTGTATTTTACCTCTTACCTCTTAAAGGCACACCCATTGGCCAACTTCTGCTTGTCACATCTTTAACCTTCAGCCTTGAAGTACTGTAGTGGCTATTGGCATACCTCACTGGCAACTCAACTTCTTACAAAGAGTAATTATTATCCTGAGTGCCACCAGCATCATAGTCTTTCGACCTTGGCTTTATGTCAGAGGATGTAC
The DNA here is from genome assembly GCA_031769625.1 of Taudactylus pleione. Taxonomy (NCBI): domain Eukaryota; kingdom Metazoa; phylum Chordata; class Amphibia; order Anura; family Myobatrachidae; genus Taudactylus; species Taudactylus pleione. Next base: position 3,701,444 of record JAUIMM010000334.1, read on the forward strand.
TGATACTACCACTCACAGGTTTTGGACTCTCGTGTCCATGTAAGATACTTCAAATGTTTGCTCCAATGAATCACAAACTTTATCTCACGGCTTTGAAGGCTACCTTCCAGTTCAGTACTGCATATATCTCTTGGATTCTCTTGTGCATCTGCTTTTTGGGACTTGAAAATATGATGAACTTCCACTCGTTCCACCAGCACAGGTTGCAGTTTACTCTCCACAGAGGTCATTATTTTCAAATACTGCTTAACTGGACTACTTTTTTCAAGCTTTGAAATTTGAGCCCACTTAACTTCCCAACAGACAAATTCAGCAGCATTGCAAGTTCCATCCTGGTTGTATGAAGGCATTGTGTCACATGCATGAGTATTACTCTTCACAATACTCTCAGTATTAACTTTCTTTAAGGTTCTGCTTTGCACTGCAAAACTGTGTGATTGAGTCACATTCATATCACTCTGAAACACACAGCAACAAGAGAGTCTCATCCTTTGAAGCCATCACTATCTCTGTAGACTTCTGTACATCCTGTACCTTTGCTTTACAGGTCATGCGATCACCATCTGTATATCAGATGTGTATCTGATATACAGATCTGTATGTCAGGTCTTTATCATCAACTTCAGACACAGTTTTGAAATGTGGACCTGTGCCTCTTTGGGAGGACTTCAAAACCTCAGCTATCACTGTAAGCTAAAAGACACTACAAGGTACTTCACCCCCTTTTGCAGACAATCTTTCAGAAAATTTCCCAACTTTGATACTTTTGTTCCTTCTTGGACACTGTGACATTTAAAGAGGACATCTTCATTGTCAAATTGCTGCTAACAAACATCATTCTTCTGGAACATCTTACTTTGTTCAAGCATCTCACTGCTTGTCCGCTGCTCATCACACGAGTAGCATATCACTCTGCGCACCAGCCTTTTTAGAATCAACCTGTAATAATTGCTGCTTGTATTTATGTACTTCTGTCACACTGAGTTCAGCGAAGACATCGGACGCCATTGTGGGTCCTGAATTCAATCTTAGAGTGCCATTCAGCTTCCCCTGCTTTTCTGCTTTTCCCACTACCATGTGGATTTTTTCTAAGCTGCAAACAGATTCTCTTCAAGCTGGGCAATTTTTGACCTGGCACCTTCCAACTTGCTCTCCGACTGCAGAAGATTGCTCTCCATAACGTAAAATTCAGCAAGTCTCAACTTTTGTACAGTTATTTGAGACTCTGCCACGTTTAATGCACATTGCAACTCTAGTTCTTTGGCATTCCTCTCGATTTGGAATCTTTGCAACTGGTCCTGTATACTTAGCAGACGCTTCTCAAGGTTCTTGCAATTTCCAAGCCATGCCATGTGCCTGGTTAAGCTCTCTCTCCAAAGCTTCACTGTCTGTCTCCCACTGAGAGCAAGTCTGCAGCATTTGGAGATATTTCTCTTTTACTTCACAAAAATTTTCAGCCAGAGAACTTTTCTCCAATTCCCAATCTTTAAGCTTTACTGGAAACAATTAAAGAGTCTTTTTCTTTTAACACCAGAGTCAGATCCACCACTTTCACTTGCATGCACTCTGCATCGCTGATGTTTCTGGACACATTCTTTCAATTCCTCCGCTTCCTGCTGAAAAACTACACACTTTAGATGTAATTCAACAATATCTTGCTCTACAACGTAAGTCTTTGCTAGCAGCACACCATTATCATTCTTTGTAATACATTTGAATGCTTCAGCCTCCTCATGGCATTCGGACACTAATCTAATTTGAGGTCTTTCTCTTTTAGAGTTTTGAAGTCTCTATTTCCTCCTGCTCAAATGCTATAGGACAACTCAGTCTAACATTTTTTCAGTTTGCGAATGCAAAAGCTTCTCTTTTGTAGACTTGTCTTCCAAGTCACTTATCTGCGCATAATAATATGTTAGTCTATCAAGCATAACTTTGTTCATATGGTCAAACTCTTCCATGCTGACATAATCTAGAGGACCAAGAACCTTATTACACACACTGACACTTTTACTCTGCTTTGGCAATTTAAATGTCTCTTTCTCTGGAACATTACTCAGAGCCCCATCGTTTTGAAGAGAGTCACCACAAATATTTCAAACAACTTTATATCACTTCCTGGTAACAGACTTTCTTCACATTCAGACTGGACACTCCAGTCCTGGATTGGCATCTCTCTAGCTTGATACTGGACCTTTGTAGTAGGCATTATGCCTTTAACATATTTCTTTTAATTTACCATAATTCTTAACACAAAATACACAAGAACAACTTGCTTTTGTTTTCACTATATCACACTTTGCCTTCAAAAGTATTTTCAATACAGAAAAAAATTTTTCTTCATGTGGCACTACAATTACCAGCATGTACCAACATTGCACTTGCTCTTTAACAGCCTTTCAATAGGAATCTCTGCTCTCTCAGTACCACACCCTGACTTAATGAGGTCATAGACTTGAGCATTTCAGCAGAATAAACCACACATTTTCCTTTAACCCTTCCAATGTTGAAGCAGGAAAGTACACATTTTTCTTAACAGACAATATGTATATATCATAGCTGGCAATTTACATACATTTGCATGCCATAATGGTGTTCCACACATATACACACAATATTCCAGCAAATTGTGTAACACATTTCTCAAAAAGTGTACACTGCAGCACTAGTGCATCTAATCTATGCAGACAATTTTCTTTAAACAGTTCAACATGGATCAGGTCACTCGGTTTGATTTATTGGCCAAGTATGGGGATGCTACGGAGAGCAGTGCCAGGATGATGGTGAGTATGGGATCTTTATTCCAGGTACTCCCATTGGATTCTACATCGAGAAGTGGACATGAACAGCTGGCAGCAGGTAAGTATGTGTGAGTGGGATAAGTGTATGTATTAAAGTTATACTGTATACATTGTGTGTAATGTGTTTTTTTAACTATTTATTTTACAGTGGGGGTATGGGTGCTGGCTGCCTGCTGGCCCTTGTAGTTCCACAAGTGCCAAATGGCAGGCATGCTGGCACCCTTAGTTCCACAGTAAAATACAATCATTTTTAACTATCTTCACCATTATTACCCCCATTCTCACAGCCCAGGGGTACAGGGAAGAGACCCCCGGGCTTCAGAATAAGCCTGGGGTGTTGGGAGAGGAGGGACCCCTTCTTGGAGGATTCCCCACCTCCCCTGAGATCTCTGGCGTGGGGTGTGAATGCTTTGGCTGGGGAGACCCAGTAATAGGGTCTCCTGGCTGTGGCATTACACCCCGGTCGTTTTGGGTCCGGTGCTGGTTTTAAATATAGGGGGACCCCTACGCAATTTTTTCCCCCTATATTTAAAACCAGGACTGACCCTGCAGCCAGGTGCTGGTTCCTAAATTACGAGGGAACCCTAAATGATTTTTCACCCATTATTTTAGGAACCAGGATTGGCTGAGCAGCCTGGGGCTGGTTATGCTTTTGAGGGGGGACCCTACGTGACCCTTTTTAGACTATTTACAGGCAGAAACATACACTGATCTGTGTCTGCAGAACTCGCAGCTCACAGGTAGGTGAATTGATCTCATGAATTTGGACAAGAGTTTTGTCCGTTCTCATGAGAGTTTTGAAACTCTCATCTTGATAAATTCCCAAATCCTATCTTCACTAGTGAGAAGTTACTTGAGTTTGGCCGATGGTGAAGTGATGAGTTTGTAAAACTCTCCAGAATTTTCCTGTAGCAAAGGAGATTTCTCTTCTGAGTTTATCATTAGTAAATTTGCGAGTGGAAAAAAATGGCCAAACTCTCCAGAGAATGCTAACTCGACCAAACTCGAACCTTAGTAAATTTACCTCTAAATGTACAAATCTTGGTAGCTCTCTTCTGCCACATGCAGGTCTGGACTGGCCTTTTGACACATTCACAATTTCAGTTTCTGCCCTGCTTCCTGCAGAGTAACAGGCTCTGGCCTGGCTTAGCTGGCTGCCACAGCTCTACAAGGTTCATGTCTGAGGGTTTAAACATCTCCCTGCATCCTTCAGATCTGACCCTGGCCACCTGGCCAGTTTCAATCTGACTGCAGTCCCCTTGGACTGTCTGTCTGCTCCAGCCCCACCTGGGCTCTGTGCAAAGGGCAGCCCCTAAGTGTGGCAAAACTTAGTATTTCTACCTTGTGTGGGCGGATCTCTCCTGACCCACACTGAATCTGCTGCTCACCAGTGCTATCTCTGGTTATACTGTCACTAGCTAGATATAGATATATAAATGATAGCTTTATATTGATTTCATAATATTGAATATCTATACTATACAGAGGTTCCCAAATGCAATCCTCAAGGCTACCCAACATGTCAGGTTTTAGAGATATCCATGGTTGAGAACAGGTGGTTAAATCAAACTGACTGAGGTACTAATTAAGCCACCTTAAAGGGCACAACCATAGATATCTCTAAAACCTGAACTGTTGGGGAGCCTTGAGTACCGTGTTTGGGAACCTCTGATCTATACTAATATAATAAGAACGTTGTGTCTGTCTGTTTGTTCCAAGTTGGCGCAAAAACTACTGAACTGATTTTCATGAAAACTGCATCATTGTGTAGTGGAAACTCCTAGAAATAACCAGCACTTTGTTTAATCTCAATCTGTCAAGTTAAAGCTGAGCAATAACAAAATCAAAATATTGACATCATCAATGCAAGAGACAGGTGTGGCACCATGTGCGCAGCTGGTAAGGGGAGGGGGGAGAGGTTATTTGGGTCCACGTTCCCTTGAATAGGATAGGCTACATAGCAGTCTGTGCACAGGTCACACAGTGACATTGGTGTGAGTGGTGGGTGAATAGGATAGGCTACATAGCAGTCTGTGCACAGGGCACACAGTGACATTGGTGTGAGTGGTGGGTGAATAGGATAGGCTACATAGCAGTCTGTGCACAGGGCACACAGTGACATTGGTGTGAGTGGTGGGTGAATAGGATAGGTTACATAGCAGTCTGTGCACAGGGCACACAGTGACATTGGTGTGAGTGGTGGGTGAATAGGATAGGTTACATAGCAGTCTGTGCACAGGGCACACAGTGACATTGGTGTGAGTGGTGGGTGAATAGGATAGGTTACATAGCAGTCTGTGCACAGGGCACACAGTGACATTGGTGTGAGAGGTGGGTGAATAGGATAGGTTGCATAGCAGTCTGTGCATAGGGCACACAGTGACATTGGTGTGAGTGGTGGGTGAATAGGAGAGGCTGCATAGCAGTCTGTGCACAGGGCACACAGTGACATTGGTGTGAGTGGTGGGTGAATAGGATAGGCTACATAGCAGTCTGTGCACAGAGCACACGGTGACATTGGTGTGAGTGGTGGGTGAATAGGAGAGGTTACATAGCAGTCTGTGCACAGGGGACACAGTGATATTGGTGTGAGTGGTGGGTGAATAGGATAGGCTACATATCAGCAGTCTGTGCACAGGGCACACGGTGACATTGGTGTGAGTGGTGGGTGAATAGGAGAGGTTACATAGCAGTCTGTGCACAGGGGACACAGTGATATTGGTGTGAGAGGTGGGTGAATAGGATAGGCTACATATCAACAAGTCTGTATAGCGCTACTGGTCACGTGGGCCTCTCCCGCGACAGGGCCCCTATGCAAAGCAATACAACTAGACACCTCAAATAAAAAAAAATTATGGCAAAGCTAGAAACTAGCAACAACTAGTTTGCAATATAACTGATAGAGATAAATATTTTCCATTTCTATGTATTTAATTAAACTGTATGATCTGTGAGAGTGCATTGTACATAGGTAAGCAATGTCTGCAGCACGTGATCTGGTATAGAAACGCTTTCGTTGCCCAGTTTCGGTTGCTAAATAAAGCACTCTGTGGCCCCTGTAAAGGGTCAGACCCACCAATAGCCGTGACAGCGGGTTATTTGTTGTTGCTGCTGCTGCACATTAATCCAGTGACAATTAGGTGTCAGAGCTGTGCTGTTTGTGCTCACTGATAGCCTTGGGCTCTGTGCGGGGATCCCTAATCAGGAGTGTAAACTCTGCTATATTTCAATTTGGAAAAGCGCTCTTCCGCTAAGAGGCCCCTGGCACTGCGATAAATAAAACGCCTATTTACTCTATTGCCACACTTAGACATCTAATGCACTTACTACCAGCCCCCTAATCATAGCCCACGCTTTAATCCGCCTATAAATCACTCCATTCTCATCCCAGAGATTAGTCAAGCCATTTTCCTAAAACCCCACAATGAGCACTGTTTCCCTTTCTTGTTAGTCAAAAGCTAGATGACTTTTATTAGGTTAAAGAGCGGCTCACAGATGGTAAATCGCAGGGAGAGAAATGAGGTGTAGCAACACGTTTAGTGGTACACACTGCATCAGATGATGCCTAGTGCTGGGATTCACCAAATGCAGACATAAACAAGGAGAAGAGAGAGGATAAACACAGAGGAGAGAGGCATGGGAAGAGATAACCTCTAATGGAGTGATGAGTGAGAGAGCACAAGGGGAGAGACGGAGTGCAAGGGGTGAGAGAGAGAGACACACAGAGTACAAGGGGAGAGAGACAGAGTGCAGAGAGAGAGAGAGTGCAAGGGGTGAGAGAGAGACAGAGGACAGAGTACAAAGGGAGAGAGACAGAGAGAGAGAATGCAAGGGGTGAGAGGAGACACAGAGTACAAGGGGAGAGAAACAGAGTGCAGAGAGAGAGAGAGAGTGCAAGGGGTGAGAGAGAGACAGAGGACAGAGTACAAGGGGAGAGAGACAGAGAGAAAGAATGCAAGGGGTGAGAAAGAGACAGAGGACAGAGTACAAGGGGAGAGAGACAGAGAGAGAGAATGCAAGGGGTGAGAGGAAATGAGAGCACAAGGGGAGAGGGATAAAGTGCAAGGGGTAAGAGAGAGACAGAGAGCAGGGGGTAAGAGAAAAAGAGAGCATAAGGGGTGAGGGAGCACAAGAGGTGTGTGAGAGCGAGGAGAGAAAGAGAGGGGTACAAGAGAGAATGCAAAGGCTAAGCGAAAGCACAAAGGGTTAGGGCTCTATTTACTACAATCCGCATATTGAATGCAGATTGTAGTGTGATATTAACGACTGAATCCGCATTGCAATATCACTGGAACTTACTACAAATCCCTTGCAGGGACAGAGCTTGCGATAAAGGTCTGTCCCTGCGAATCCCCTTCGGAGCCTTATCACGGTATTTTCACAAAAAATACCGTGACTAAGTGCCCGCGCATGTGCTGACAGGTCGCCGCTGCTACCCCCCTTGACGCTAAGCTCCGCCCCCCGCGATCGCGGACCCCCGCGACCCCCCCTCCCTTTATTACACTTACCTGCTTGATGTGGGCCTCCGGTGATGTTCTCCATGCCTCCTGTCAGGTGATCTCCCATACTGCACTGGGACCCGATCACCTGATGACCGGGCCGCAGTGCACTATGGGAGACCAACTGACTGGAGGGAGGACATCACCGGAGCCCCGACCACCAATCCCTGGAGTCAGGTAAGTACATTTTTTTTTTTTTTAGACCACACAGCTGATTACTGGGACCGACTCCCGGTTCTGCTCTCCCCATTAGAGCAGAGTAGGAGACCAGTAACCGGGGGAGACCCTGGATAACGCCACCTCCAGGTGGCATTATTATCACAGGGCTTTCCCCAATATTTTTTCACATTTTATTTTTAGTAACTCTGGGCCTGATTCAGACCCGGTCGCAGGCGCTGAGCGCTCGCAACCGGGTCGATGGTGGCCCAGAGTGCATCACCGGAGGCCCGATCACTGGTCCCTGGAGTCAGGTAAGTAAGTCAATTTTTTTTTTATTTTTTTTACAGTTATCAGCTTGCGGTCTGTTTAGACCGCACAGCTGATTACTGGGACTGACTCCCGGCTCTGCTCTACACGTTAGAGCAGAGCAGGAGTCCGGTAACCGGGGGAGACCCTGGATAACGCCACCTCCAAGTGGTGTTATTATCACAGGGCTTTCCTCGATATTTTTTCACATTTTATTTTTAGTAACTTTGGTCGGATCACATTTCCCATTGCAATTATGGGAAATGTGATCTGCTTTACTAAAAATAAGTGATACTAGGGGTTGGAGTAGAATTTTACGAATTCTACTCCAATTGCCCTGTAATAACTATAGGTGATACTAAAATAATGTGAAAAGGGTGTGAAAACACCCCATTTCACTTTATTTTAGTCAAAATAATGTTAATAAACAGAGCTCTTAGAGAGAGATCACAAGGGATACAAGAGATAGAGTGTAAGGGATGAGAGAGATCACAAAGGGTACAAGAGAGAGAGCACATGAGGCATAAGTGAGTGACTGCACAGTGTAAAAGACAGAGTATAAGAGGTATGATAGAGATCACAATGGGTGAGACAGATAGCGCAAAGGGTACGAGAGAGCACAAAGGATACAAAAGAGAGATAGTGGTGAGAGCACCAGGGCTAAGAGAGAGACAGAGATGAAGGTAAGAGTACAAGGAGTGATAGAGAGCACAAGGGGAAAGAAAGTGGGAGGGGTGAGAAGTGCAAATGGTGAGTGAGGGAGCAGAAGGGGTGAAAAGATTTTGCAAAGGATACAAGAGAGAACACAAGGAGGTAGAGTGCTTTATCTTTACACTGCAATTTAGATGTCAGTTTGGGCACACCCCTCCCAAATCTAAATCTCTCTGCACATTTTACATCTGCCCCAGCATGGTTACACCAAGATGGACAGTTATACCCCTTTCACATGCCGGGTCACACCTGGCATTTTGTACACAGGTCCATCCCGGGTGCTACCCGGCAGAGACCCCTTTCAGACTGGCGGCCCGACCCTGCTAATTGCCGGTTGATGACGTCACCGCCATCACGTGCTGAGACGGCGCTTGGAGAAGAGATCATCTCTAAGCGCTGGCTCTTCCTATGCTGCGAACAGGACCCAGGTCAAAGTATCTGTTCATACTACATCACAAGCTGGGTTGAACCCGTGTTCAACCTGCCCTAGGGTGCGCAAGTGGTGAGAGAGCGAGCAATGAAAATATACTGGGCTTGTGTTATATGATAGGTAATTAGATACTTTCCATATGTAACATAGTGACAGGAAATTCATTACTATTACTGAGCTCATATCTGATACATCACAATAGTTACTTGATTATTCTATAATGATTTTCCCCCATATCAATATTTCTCATCCTAGAACTGCACCTACCCAGCTGTGGCCGGTAATTGGAGAGGGTTTGTACAGATGAGGTTCCGACCAGTCTGCAAGCAGTGAAGTGTCTCAGCTGAGTGTGAGTTACAGGGCCAGCCAGCCCTAGTGCTAAACTCTATTATATCCCCAGCAGCCGCCATGGAGGGGGAGTGGGGGCTGCTGGAGACATCAAACGTGTTGCCCTGCTGGAGAAGTGGATATATGTAATCCCATTGTGTAACATGGCTGGGGAATGGGACAATCATGTAATCCCTGCTTCCTGGCACAATGCTCGCCATTCTGTGTATGGAGGGGATTAGGGTGAAGTGTCCGCATAATCTCTGTGTAAACAGCTCCATACGACAACTGCTTAGAGACCTTGCAATTAAAAGGCAGCTTTCCCGGGACATGCGTTGCAGAAGCAGTGACCCCAGGGGGCAAATGTGTCCACAAAGCGCACAATTAACCCTGGAGGGGACTTCAACACCCGTCCTGGCCCCAGTCTTGCTACTACTGTCCAAATAATTGCTGGTAATAGCCTAATGCAATACATAGAGACCTGTACAGCACACAGATCACTTCACTACTACAATAACAATAACAACAACAACGTATCTGTGGTAAACGAGTGCTGCTGAATTTGTTGTATAATTACGTAGAAAGAGAAACCTAAAACTATTAAAATCAATTAACAAGCTCTTTTTAGAAATTTTGTGGCAATAAATAATCCTTCACTACTACTACTACTACTAATAATAATAATAATAATAAAATAAATAATACTAGAATATTATAATTATATATACCTTTTATTTGGTTTTAACAGCTCAATGAACAAGACGACCATTACATTTTACAGTAGTTTATTCTTTAGGTATTATTATTATTATTAGTATTATTATTAATAATAAATTATTATTATTATTATTATTATTATTCCAATGGGAAGTGTCCTGTGACTCTTCAGAAATTGTGTTACTACAATTACCAACATACCTTCCATCCTAAAGGCACTGGCTTAAGGAAAATAATATTAATAACAACTAGAAGAAAGTTTTAGGCTGGCAGGCATGGCAAGTAGGTAATTAAAAAGAATGGTGATTAGTCAATTAAAATGAACCTTTTAACAAAATTCCACTTGTTTAAATGAATCAGCACACTATTAATCAAGAAAAACATATTTTTTTTTAAAAAATGTTATATTTGCAAGTACATTTGCCATGTTAATGCATCGCTTGCTTTATTTATGCAAATTAACTTAGTTTTGCCCTTAGAGTGATTGGCAGATAGTTTCACTTTTCAGACCCCTGCTGTCTTCCCTCATATTTTATATATTAAAAGCATTACTTAGCTAATTAGTTAATTATTGCATAATATAACCTCCAATCTTCTTATTCTAAGCTTGAATTGATAGGACCCCCTGTTATGATTGTTGGGTAGGTATTTAGGAAAAGAAGAAACAAATGGGTACTAAGAAATAATGAAACTGGTAAAAAAAAAAAGAAAGTTAATTAAACCCTATTTCAAAAGTTATTTAATAACATTATAGATATATCAAGTCTTCATTATTACATGTGTGATAACGGTAAGCAAATTACCAGTGTACTGGTCATGATAGTCAGGGATGTGTTTAGTCAGAAATTGTTTTACTTGGATTTGATAATTTCAGATGTAATGTTATATATTATTATTAATAATAACAAACTTTAGGGTCCGCAGCCACTTATAAAGTACATATACAGATAAAGTGCAACCATAACAAGCAATAAAGTGCAAAACATTGCAATAACAAGTGATATCAACTTTTAAAAGAAATACAAGGTAAACGGTCTGCAGCTTTTAGTCACACTTTGTTTATGAACTGAGGGCCTGATTCAGCAAGGATTGCTATTGCAATTACGCACACAGACGCCCGATTGTTGTGTATTGCTCATGCATCGCAATGCACGTGCGCGAAGGCTTCGCTGCAATCACACTGATCGCAGTGACCACACAGACCCATCACACAGTGATTGAAGGTACTCTGTGTTACCAATGGTTTTGCAGACTGGCAAGGTATTGCAGATGGAGGTAAGGGGAAGTGAGCGTCTTTATGTTGGGCTGCGACGGCATTGCGATTGCAGACATTAGCATATTTTAGCAGTGGGTCTGCATGCGTTATCGCTGCTGCGACCGCAATAGCGATCCGTAATGAATCAGGCCCCGAATCCGCTCTCAATGTATTTGTACTGTAGTTACTAGAGATGAATGGGTTAAGTTTTAGCTCGGTTCAGATTCGGAAAATCAATAAGTTTCGGATCTGAAAAACGAATCTTATTGGCTATCCGGCTATCACGTGTTTTGGTTAGCCAATAAAATAAATTAGAACTTGCGCTAATTTGGCGGAAAGAAAAGAGTAAAACTGAACCGCTCATCTCTAGTAGTTACTGTACATCCTGCACTTGGTTTTCAAGTTCTGCACATTATTGTTACTTATTAATACAGATCTACTTGTGCTACGATCATCCCATACATTGCAATCTGGTCATTTCTTCCAATTTGCAATGATCGGCAACATGCACTATTTGGTGCTGGCAGGTTTAGCTGGCCGACACATTGTATCTTAACATGTGTGGCTAGCATTATAGTGCATACCATGATGGTGCCCTAACATGTGGTGACTACAAAAGCCAATTAGGACATTATGAAATAATTGGCAGAAATTGACTACGTGTGTGAGTCCTGCTGTTGGATAATCACATTCATTGTGCTCTATACCACCATGTACTGTATATACTGTACACTTAGTAAAGCAATTTGCTCCTAATCCAGTATCTTTTTTTGCAGACAACACACAAGTAGTTTAAAATTGACCAACAAGGGATTCACAATATTGACCCACAGACCCCACTAGACATTGCACACATGCATAGTTACTGAATGCGGTACTATCCTCTTATTTCATTATTATTATTATTATTATCCTTTATTTATATGGCGCCACAAGGGTTCCGCAGCGCCTTACATAGTACATAAACATAGTGCACAAACATAGTACATAGACATAGTACATAGACAGTTGAGCAGAACAAGAAAACAGTGTCATACAGTTTAAGACAATGCAATACAAGTACATGGTATATAAACACTGCTGCAACAGAAGCAGGATGGCAAAAGTCACGGGTTAGGTGCTTTTGAGTATAGAGCAGATAATATAAGTAAAGAAAGGATAAGCACATGAGGGAAGAGGGCCCTGCTCGTGAGAGCTTACATTCTAGAGGGGATGGGCAAACAGACAGGGGTGACACGGATGGGGTAGAAAGTGAGCATGGGACAGAGGGTTAGGATGACAGATGGGTGGATTCCTATTTTACAGTATGTGTGGAAGTCATTTGAATTAAGATTTATGCCACTGACATTCTACTTTAAGAGGCAGTTTTTGTAGGTGTCTGTGGAAAGCCATGGCTGTTATATCAGTTTACGTGAAGTCTGACGGGTAGCTGAAGCCACTTCATGAAGGACTATTTAGAGAGTTTGGTTAACGTATAAACCAGCAGTCTCAGGTAAATGTAGAAATTGGTAAAAGTAGTTATTGTAAAGAGATGTTCAGATGTAAAATAATAAGTTGTGATCAAGTGTGAATTCTATAAGGCACATTTATTGATTTGGAGGGTGATGGGAGACATGTGAGGTTTGCAGGATATTTATTCCATAGTATATCCGCTGTCCGTGTGTGGGGCCTGGATTTGGTGATATGTCACCAGATAATAAAAGCAGAAGAATGGAGAAGTAGATATAGTTGTAGGTGTGTAAAAAATTTTTATAGTGACACAATGAGGCTGTAATAGTCAATTTTTGATGAAAATAAATCTCATTAGTTTTTAGAGGAGGTGAGTGACTCAATAGGGCAGCAGTGTGCCCAGAGAGGGGAGATGCAGGGAGAGTTTGGGATGTTATATCCTTAGAGAAAATACAAAGGAGGGAGTTGAAAAAAAGAAATGTGTAGTACATGGTGAGTTTTAGGTTTGTTTTTTAGACAAATTTTAAAGTAATGGTAACTTAATCTGAAATTACCTAAGATATTGGTCAATGTTTGTTCAACTGTTTGATTAACTGTTATGTAATCACACTTTGTGCATTTAACACTTGGTGTTTTTAACCCCAGCTGCAAACAGCCCCAGCTGCCCCTAGACTGAATATAAGGAGTGGTAACCCTTGATTAAGACAGGCTACAACTGACTCAATTGGCTTGCTGATCAAAGGAGATAACTTGCTCTGAGTTGGAGCAAAAACCAGGCCAGATATATACCATAAACTATGCTTCACTGACCAATACAGACTATACAGGAAGAGAAAAAAAAAAAATCTATGCAAGAGATACAGTCACATACATTTGAATCCACACATGATTACAAGCATGAGGTTCTATGCAGAATATCGGTGCAATAAGCAAGATGAGACAGTCACATACATTTGAATCCACACACGATTACAAGCATGAGGTTCTATGCAGAATATCGGTGCAATAAGCAAGTTGAGACAGTCACATACATTTGAATCCGCACACGATTACAAGCATGAGGTTCTATGCAGAATATCGGTGCAATAAGCAAGATGAGACAGTCACATACATTTGAATCCACACACGATTACAAGCATGAGGTTCTATGCAGAATATCGGTGCAATAAGCAAGATGAGACAGTCACATACATTTGAATCCACACACGATTACAAGCATGAGGTTCTATGCAGAATATCGGTGCAATAAGCAAGATGAGACAGTCACATACATTTGAATCCACACACGATTGCAAGCATGAGGTTCTATGCAGAATATCGGTGCAATAAGCAAGATGAGACAGTCACATACCTGAGGGATGAAATGAAATAAACAGATGATTAGTCCATATTCATGCAGGGTAAATGTTTGATTAACTGTTATGTAATCACACTTTGTGCATTTAACACTTGGTGTTTTTAACCCCAGCTGCAAACAGCCCCAGCTGCCCCTAGACTGAATATAAGGAGTGGTAACCCTTGATTAAGACAGGCTACAACTGACATTGGATATGCCTGAAGCTTGAAGTGTCTCTGGATCAGAGACTGCCAGTGTGGATACTCAGACACAGAACAGGCACTAATTGAAGACCAACAAAAAATATAAACCCAGCGCAAAATCAATTAGGGTACTGTATAATGTCCACTTATGTATAATGATCAAAAGTCTAGTCCATTTATATCACAAATCTTCTTTTAGCATGTATCTTCTACCAAATTCATATAACTTTGGAATAAACGTCTTTCTCCCGTCTCTCCGTTTGGAAACAAATCTCTTGACTTTTTATTGTTTGTGTGTATTAATAAAATTGTTGGTGTCAGTAATACACTATGGTCTGTCCCCGTTTCTATAATTCTCTTTGAGGGACATCATTATCTACATATGAATTTTCAGTCAAGAGATTGGTTTCCAAACGGAGAGACGGGAGAAAGACGTTTATTCCAAAGTTATATGAATTTGGTAGAAGATACATGCTGAAAGAAGATTTGTGATATAAATGGACTATTGACTTTTGATCATTATACATAAGTGGACATTATACAGTACCCTAATTGATTTTGCGCTGGGTTTATATTTTTTGTTGATTTTGCATTTCAGTGTGGTGGGGACCACATATTAATCAAGCTGCATTTTCTATAGTGTAGAGCGCAGAATTTTACCATTTTGTACACACTAATTGAAGACCACCTAAAAGATATTGTAAGGAGTTTGAGGGTATCATTTTGTTTGGCCCAGAAAGTCTCCAAGGAAAGATGGTTGACCTATCTACTACTGAGGCAGAGTATGCGGCATTTACAGAGGCCTAAAAGAGTGAGTTAAGTCTACTTGGCAGAGATGAGACCATCAGCACTGCATGTGATGAGAGAGGAGCAATAGGTTTGCTTTCGAATATAGAATATATAATGTTTGAGTATACCGCTAGCAAATGTCGTTCTGACATAGAGCTGGTATATAGTACTACAGTCATCGTATTTCATATGACTAGTAAGAATTATGTCTCCTCTCTGTGCATACATGCTGGCCATTAGGACCCATTGTCTGCAGACTACAGCCATCTTCTTTACTGTGTAGAGTGATACAGCTGTGTAGACACACAGTACTTAACTTCTGAGGTGAGACACCTAATACCTGCATTTACCACTGTTGATACCACTGCTGCCAGGGCGGCCATCGGGAGGGGGACTGCCAAGATTGGAGTCCTGGGCCCGGATACTGGCAGAATGGGTGAGCTCCGCCCACTCCTACCACCACTGCACAGCCCCGCACTACCCCCTTTAGTGAAAGAGGGAGGCCCACTGCTGCCACCGACCCGGCCCACACTACCCGGTTCCCTTTAAGTAAAAGGAGGAGTGCCTGCTCAGGCCGCTCTGACCTACATGTCGCGTACTTTGGAGTCGGCACACGTGAGAGGTTGGAGGAGACAAGCGGCACCGCTGGAAGGGAGAGGTCGGAGGAGCCGCGCCGCGAGAGGAGCAGTGTCTGTCAGAGGAGAAGAAGAAGAAGAAGCCAGAAGGATGGACTCAGAGTCTTCTTCAAGGAGATAAGGTAAGTAAATCATCAGACTTAATAAACCATGGACAAGGGAAGTGGGAAAAAGGTAGCGGATGAAAGGGAGGAGTGGAGCCGGCCTATTTTGTCAGTCCCGGGCCCCACAATTTCTGATGGCAGCTCTGACTGCTGCATTATCTCTAGTTAATGCTGTTAACCCCTGCATTACCACTGTGTTCCCGCATACCCTGTACCCGCTGTTTACAAATAACTGGTTAAGGACTCTCTGTGAGGCCTGATAGTCACTTTCACATCCGCTGAGCCCCTTCTGCGACCAACATCCCAATAGGCTATATCAATAGTAATTACAAATATACACCATGATACAAGCTAACCATAGCAGTGCCATACCTAGGGGTCTGCAGGTGGTGACGCCACACAGAGCACAGGGCTCTGTGGGTGGCACCGTCCCTGCCCATTGGAACTTGCTTCTGGATTGCAGGGTGACTGGAATGGCAGTTACTACTCATATTGGGGCACTCTTGTATTATTAAAATAAATGATAGAAAGATAAATAAAACTGCCACTTTTTTTGTATAACCCTCTAAAAGAGCACTGTAAAGTGTTGTCCATAAATTTATACTTAAAATGGTATAAATAATGGACCGACATCCTGCAGCCAGTATCCCTCCCTGGCACCCTACCTATCTGTAAAGTTGCTCAGAGCGTCCTCAGGACGCTTTGGGCAGAGCTGCACTTCTGAGTGCCTTGGACCCAGCCCCCCTCTGCACGGCGTCATAGTATGCCTTTAATCTGGGAGACAAATGAATTACAAAGAAAGGTACTGTCGCTAGCTTAATTCAAACCTGAATTACACTTGGTTATAATTAGCCACATAACCTGTGTAAATCATAAGTGTCCAGGATTAAAGGGATACTATGGTAAGCCTAGTTATGCACATAGTGCGGCGGGGCCAGCACAGGGCGCAATGCAGACCTGTTACAGCGCTGAACCACAACGATGGTCATTTAAGACCTAGCATCGCAACCTGTGCGCCTTACTTAGAACTATTGCATCTGCTTTTACACTTTGCTCACATTTAGTTCAGACCGTATCTTACAATTTTATTAACTGATTAACAGTTAGGGATGTAGTTAATAGAACAGCGGATTTGATGCCACCGGTCTAAATCCCGACTATACATTCCCAACACGGGAATTAAGATAGGCATCAAAATACCGACGCCAATCTTAATTTAGATGCTGGAAGCCGACCCCCGCCATCCCGATCTTCAAGAGCTGGGTAAGTATATTACTTAGCCCGGGGAATGGGGCGTTAGGTTTAGGGACCTCCGGGGGGACTTAGGGTTAGGCACCCCCCTGGGAGCTTTAGGGTTAGGCACCACTAAGGGAGGGTTGGGGGGAGGAAAGGGTTAGGGTACTTACCAGCCAGGGCCGGGATGTCCTCCTGTCGGGCTGCTGTAGTCGGGATTTGAACCCGTCGGTATATCAATCCCATTCCAATAGTTATCTACAGTTTATAGTGCACACACATTATATAGCACTTTACAGAGAATATTTATTCATCTCCAGCTGAGATTACAATATTGCATTATTTTTCACTTTTTGATCAATGAAAAAATCTAGCTAAATATTTTTTTATTTAACGGTTCATATATATATTTGGGCCTCTATGAGATATGAATAGACAGTCATTGTGTAATGAGTACGTACTGAGTTTGTCTGTAGATCTAGGCACAAACAATAAAGAGAAGTGAGATTTAGTATGTATATAGTGAGCTGCAGCCTGCTGCTGGGTAATTGGGGTTAAAGACACTGCTATGGGTAGTACTGACAGACCCCAGACAGCAGCAACTCCTTCTGGATTCTTAGAAGGGTCTCAGGTGGAATAAGGAGGATTAAAAAAAAGCCAGGAAATGAGGCTAGGGGACAAAATATGACTCCATTTTAAACCAAACAGCACGGTCCGTGCTGGGGAAATGAGATGCACATTTAAATCTTTCCCATCCACCGCCTGTGCCCACCACCATGTACCTGCCCACTTAGCCCAAGGGTTAATTAATTGAAGCTTCAGTGCACTATTCCAAGAGCATTATTGCATTTGATACTCTACATCTGTGATTTAAAACTCTTTCATTCCCGTGTCAGCGAGGGAGGGTTTTTAACTAGGAAATTAGCATTCAGATAAGTGCATGGTCTATTTGCTTCTGAAAGGAAGGGGATATTAAGGATGCTGGTGCACAAACCAGTCTGGAGAAAGATCACTTGCCCGTTCTCCCAAAGGTGACAGCATGAGTCCAGGGAGAGAGAGAAGGTCATACCGTTTGGGTGCTATCTGTAACAGTGACATCTTGCAACATCTCTCCCTGGGAAATCTTAAAGGGGGAGTCCGCAGGTTCATGCATATTTTTATTAGCTTTTATTAAAAATAATAATAATAGTAAAATAAGATTACGTAAAACTAAATAATTACATTTGTCACTTGCATCTTTTTTTGAATGACTATTATTATTATTAATAATAATAAATAATAATATTATTATTTTCCTTTAACAACTATAATGATATTGCCATGCAACTGATAATAGATGTTTGGTTCCGCTTTAGTATGTTGTAACAAACTGAACATAAATGTATTTCATTAAGTATATTTTTATTACAGTACAGTGTACAGTTTATGGTATGTTACTGTAACTATCACTGTCCATGTTTAGTCACTTCCCACCATCACACAGCCCCTGTAGAATGACATATTAAACTGGGGATTCTTCATGTCCCGGTTTTCTCATGATAACCAGAGGTCTTTTCTTTATTGGGGACCCCTGATAATTAAGCATCCAACTTGCCATGAGTTGCTGAGGTGGATACTTCATTCTGTACTGCTGCAGTTGTGGGAAAGCTGCTTTGAAAAGTAGCTGTCCTGGAAGTCCTACTACTGTCACCTTCACCACTAATTATTACTGGTAAAAGTTTACACCGAGGACTAAAAGGTGCGTACACACGTAAAGATTATCTGTCCAACCATCCAACTAGATGATTGGTTGGAATGAAAATCTGGTAAGGTATGAAAACAAATGACAATCAGCAATTTGCTCCCAAACGCCAGAAAATGGACAAAAACTGTTGTTTGAACAAATTGTTTAGATCAAACATTTAACAAACTTGTCTGACGCCATTTTCATCTGTTTTCTGGCATTTAGGAGCAAATTGCTGATCATCAGTTACTCCCATACATTACCAGATTTTCATTCCAACCGATCAACTAGTTGGATGGTTGGACAGAAAATCTTTACGTGTGTATGTAGCTTTACATCATCTAAGGATGGTGTTATGGTGCATACACACGGTCAGATATGTCAGATGAACGATTTGAACGATTTTACCAACAATTTGAACGATTTTAGACTGTATTAAAATTAGGGATGTGCAGGCTCGGATAGGTTCGAGTTTGCACGTGGAGTTCGGATTTTTCCCTCCAAAAAAACGGAACTCAGAACGAGGCAAAACGTCATCTTACATGGACGAACATCATCATTCCTGGACAAAAGACCAGGAATGATGATGTTCGTCCATGTAAGATGACGTTTTGCCTCGTTCTGAGTTCCGTTTTTTTGGAGGGAAAAATCCGAACTCCACGTGCAAACTCGAACCTATCCGAGCCTGCACATCCCTAATTAAAATGAATGGAATCGTCCAAATCTGACAGCAAACACATCAGATGTCAGATATCGTTATCTGACATGGGGGAACGCGCATCGTTCATCGGTGCAGGCTCACATGTCAGACTTTCTTTCAGATATGAACGACTGAATGATTTTGAAAATCGTTATCATTCAGATCTGGCAGAAAATCTGACCGTGTGTATGCACCATAAGGTCCTGCAAGCAATCTCCAAAAATGTTAAAGGGGGGTTTGGACACTTTGGGACCCTAATAATAAGTGGGCCAGTAACTTTACACATCCATGTGTAATGGGCACATAAGTAATAATGAATAGGCCCCTTGGACTTTAACAATAACATTTTAGACCATGAAAAAGTGTCCTGATTGCTATATACAATGATGCGCAGAGCATGATAGTGGTTAGCAGTAAAGTATAGTTACTGTTCTAGGACAAAAACTGAATGCTAGTATATATAAATATATATACTGCTATTTAGGACCTAAGGTGTCTATTTACTAAGCAGTGTTAGGAGACAGAGTGAAAAGTGATAAGACAGTGATAAGGTGCCAGCCAATCAGCTCCCAACTGTCATCTCACAGGCTGTGTTTGAAAAATTACAGTTGGGAGCTGATTGGCTGGCACCTTATCACTGTCTTAGCACTTTTCACTCTGTCTCCTAACACTGCTTAGTAAATAGACCCCTTAGGTCCTAAATAGCAGTATATATATTTATATATACTAGCATTCAGTTTTTGTCCTAGAACAGTAACTATACTTTACTGCTAACCACTATCATGCTCTGTCTCCTCAGACTGCTTAGTAAATAGACCCCTTAGTGTTTTGCTGGCACATTTAGTAATTTGACGACAATCTGAGAAACATCTACCAGGTAAATGACTAAGGCCCTCATTCAGAGCCACTCGCAAACAGCAGTACGCTCGTTGCGTTCCGATGTTGAATAACCGCGCATGCGTCGGTGTAACACTGCGCATGTGCGTACGGCAGATTGCAAGCTTTTTTGGTCTCGTTCGTCAAATAGCGTACAGGAAGTGACATGTCAAATGTGATTGACAGAACAGGGCGTTTTTGGGTGTTGACGGGGGTGGAGATGGAAAAACGCAGGCGTGGCGAGGCGTTTTTGGGGCGTACATACATTAGCAGATGCGAGCGTATAATGTGTTCGGACCAACTCATACGTCACTGGATGATCCTCTTTCCCTTCAAAATGCTCGCACAGCTTAGGGTCTGGATTACTCGACCACATTGGCGATGGCCTTCTCCTCCGTCCCGGGACTCCACGATGTTGTTGCGATTAATCGCGGGAGGGCTGAAAAGCAATTAGTGTTGGATTGAAAACCGGCTTGGTATGTGTTTTGAAATCAGTTTTTTGGGATAGCACAAAACCGTACGCAGGTGGAAATCAGAGCTGCTAATGTCAGGATGACACAATCAATTTGCGTACATTTGTGGGGGTTTATTTTGCCCTCAATTTGGTGGTTAGGGCCTATTGTAACAATAATGTCATCATGTTTTAATTTTCTCACCATTTTATTTTTGCCTCTTGAATGTGCCTCGTTATATGAATTTTTAAACGTTCCTTAAAGAGCCCATTTTTTTTTATTTTTTTTGGCAAGTTTTTGCCTTTTGGTCCAGGATTAAATGTAACCCATTTGTACAATAATTTCACAATCCAATGTCAGATTTTTGGTGTCAATATATTGGTCAAACAAAAAATAAATTAATAAAAAATTTGGGGAGGGAAGTTTTGACCAGAAAGGAATATGAGCCAAGCACAGAAGGATTGTGGGAAAAGTCGCCATTGCTGTCACCATTTTTTCACCCGTTTGGATGGGGGAGGGAGGGCGCCAGACCGGGTCCGGGATGTCATCGGGCTGGCCTGTCCAGAGGCAGATGTTGTGGCCTCTGGACTAGGCACAGGGCTAGGCACATTTGGAGGATTGGTTGATGTTGTGCCAGAGGTGGAGGATCCTGATGTTCCGGCAGGAAGGGAGGTCAGCTCCACCATGTGCTGGCGAACGAGCTGCTCCAGGGCATTGGCGATGCGGATGTTGGCCCTGGTATTTTCCGCCAGGGCCTGACCAATGGTCACGTTGGCCGCAGCATTTTGCTCCAGGGCCTCAGCCACCCGTAGCAGACTGGCGTCCATCCTCTGCAGAATCTCCGTATGGAAATCCGATTTGAAATTGAGTTCTGTGAGGAGGGACACTGCCTGCGAGGGGGATTGCCCTGGACTGGCTTCTGCAGGGTCCTCAGCCGGATGTACTGGTTCCTCCCCTGCCGAGCCAGCAGAAATTCGGCGGCCAAGGTTCCCCTCTGGAGCAGACTCATCCGCCTGTGTCTCTGTTAGGAAAAAAGAGAAAAGACTCACATTATAATCTACATATTGGCACAATAACATTTCAGAGTTGGTGACATCAAAAGATTTACCTGGGACAACATGAGGAGCCGCAAAGTCTGGCATGTCCGTATCCATGTTGGACACGCCAAACACCTCCACAGGCTGCACACACCCCTGTGCCAGCTCTTCTAAATCCGTCAACTCCAATGACACAGGGGTGGGACCCCCACCTGTCCCCCTTGCATGCCTAGCCCTGTCCGCGAGTTTTTGCTTTAGGCGATATTTGAAGTCGCCCCATCTGTGGGAAAAAATGGAAGCCATTATCCTTTTGTTTAAAATGGTGTTTGTTTTTAGGGGGGGCAAGTGTTTACTTACCGCCGTTTGACATCCCGGGCTAGACGGACATAATCACCCACCCTATTGACAGCAACGGCTACCTCTTCCCACATTCTCCCCTTCTGGCTTAGACTCATATTCCTGTCTGCCTGTGGCAGGATGTCCACACACTTCTGTATCAAAACCTCCATCTCCTTTCTTGTGAAATGTGGCTGCCTTTTTTTTTGGCAGCTTTGGCCGGAATACTGGGCCCAGCAGCCTCTTCCATGTCATCCTCCTCACCTATTTGTGTAAATATTCATATTTCACAAATTCACAACTTGCCCAATCTTATGTTTCAAATTAATCATTGATACAAAATGCATGAAAGACTTACCGCCTGACTCTTGGGCATTGTTTCCCTGGTCTGTCGCCATGTCTGAGGTCCAAACAAGAAATACAACAGAATTTTAATGTGTTTTCGTGACATATTTATACATGCGTCCTTATTTTGCGGCCGCATCATTGATTGTGCGGCCCTATGATCCCTCCTTAATTTGTGCGGGAAACGAAACACTATTTATGGCTTGGTGTGTCTCGAGTCGAGGTGGCGTTTTTGGATTGTTGGAGGTTACCTTGGCTGGAGTTTCTTGTTTGCGGATAAAGGAGTTGGCGTTTGGAGTTTATTTTGTTTGCTCAATTTGCGTTTTTATTTTCCGTTCTCTTTTTTGTTTTTTGTTTTTTTGGCCTCGTTTCTTGTTTTGGTAAGTTTTGTGAAGTCTAACTTTTGATCAATTGTTGTCTCATTGTGTTTCTTCTTGTTTTTAATTTTTGGATCCATAATTTCATATAATTTAGCTTTTTATTAATTTCGGACCCAAAGACCTTTTGATTTGGACTCTTATATATTTGCTCTTGGTAAGTCCATTTTTTATCTTGTATTTGTGAACTAATTAGCGCATTTTTCTCAGTTTGTATAGTGACTTGTATTTGCGAACTAATTACCGCATTTTTACTACTTACTATTGTGACTTGTATTTGCGAACTAATTAGCGCATTTTTACTACTTACTATTGTGACTAGTATTTGCGAACTAATTAGCACATTTTTACTACTTACTATTGTGACTTGTATTTGCGAACTAATTAGCGCATTTTTAAATGCTTATTAATCCTGTAAAATTTTTTGTGGTTGCCCTTTCGCTTTTTTGGCAAACATTTCAACCCATTTTGATGTACTGTGTGCAATGTCGTTTTGCTCTTTTTCCAAATGTGTGTTTCGCATATTTTAAGTTTTGTCTAGCACAAAATTTAGAAACAAAAATGCACAGAGTGAAATTTGTCAAATTATTTTTGTGATTAATTTCAGTTTGGACATATCATGACAATACCCCGGCATGTAAGCAGCAATGGATGGTATCATCAAGCTAAGTTGTTTCTAATTTTCTTTTGGGGTGGGTCCAAAGCCTTACATTCCAATCTTGCCATTTCAGGTAGATCTTGGGCGGATTGTTCTGGCCATGCTCCCGGAAGCCGACCAACCTCAATCTCGTCCCAGGCGTAGGCATCGTAGGCGTGCAAGGCCCCAGATATTTCGAACACGTGTCACCCTTTTTGGAATGCCCGATGATGAGGTTTTAAGACGCTACCGTCTTCCTCCCAAAATCATCATAGACACTCTCTCATTAATAGAGAGTGATCTTGAGCGGCAAATTGACAGTCCTACAGCAATACCACCACTTACGCAATTTATGGAGGTGTTACATTTCTGTGCCTCAGGATCATTTCAAACAACGGTGGGAATAGTGGCGGGCATCTCACAATCCTCCTTTTCCCGGATCCTGAGGGCAGTGATGGAGGCACTTTTCAAGCACCTCCATCATTTTATTCAAATGCCTTTGGATATGGGTGCCCTTAGTGTGGCCAAGGCCAATTTTTACCAAATAGCTGGCTTCCCACAGATCATAGGGGTTGTGGATGGTACTCACATACCACTTCAGCCTCCAGCACGGCTGGAGGCCATATTTCGAAACAGGAAACACTATCACTCCCTGAATGTAATGGTGGTATGTGATGCCTCCCTCCAGATCCTGTCCCTGAATGCAAAATTACCAGGAAGTGCACATGACTCCTTCGTCATCCGGCAATCAGGGATATGGCACAAAGAAACCAACCTACAAGCTGGTGATGCGTGGCTTCTGGGTAAGTGGAGACCTTTAGTACATAACAATGTTAAGCTTGATACACAGTGATCCTGATGTTGTCTATTCTTTTTCACAGGAGACAGTGGATACCTTTGCATGCCCTGGCTGCTCACTCCTTATTTGGCTCCCACACCAGGTCCACAAAGTGAGTTTAATACCGCACTTACAGCCACCAGGCAAGTGGTGGAGCACTGTATCGGCCTTTTAAAAGGCCGATTCAGATGCCTCCACCGCTCTGGTGGCGAGCTCATGTATTTGCCGGATATGGTTTCGAAAATTGTGGTCCTGTGTGGGATCTTTCACAACATCGCCATAAGGAGTGGTGTTCCAATGCAGCCAGAGGATGCCTTACCTGAGGATGGCCCCCCCGAGGTTGGTCGAAGGTCAGTATGTGGGGGGGCCATACGCGATGATGTGGTGGCCCGATATTTTAGGTAATTATTGATCAAACAACAGTGTGTATACCCAATGTGTTACGGTTTTTTAACGTTCATCTTTTTTGATATTAATTCTTGCACCATCTTCTGTTTGTTTGCATAATCTTTGGCACTCCCACGATGACTACTTCCTGCTACCCTTCAAAAACCTTTCTGTTGAAACTTCGGGAATATATTCTGACACCAATATTGCAACGCCATATTTTTGAAATCATGTGGGCATGGACCTTCGTCAACCAGTTCTTGATTTGTTGTGTGTTTGTTTAGTGTTTTTGGTATGTGGTGTTTTTCTGATTATCACTGTGGGCTCTATTTATTAACATTATTTTTACTAAAATAAAGTGAAAAAGGGTGTTTTCACACCCTTTTCACATTATTTTAGTTTCACCTGTAGTTATTACAGGGCAATTGGAGTAGAATTAGTAAAATTCTACTCCAACCCCCAGTATCACTTATTTTTAGTAAAGCAGATCGCATTTCCCATAATTGTAATGGGAAATGTGATCTGTGTGCAAGTTACTAAAAATAAATTGTAAAAAAATACCGGGTGAAGCCCTGTGATAATAATGCCACCTGGAGGTGGCGTTATCCAGGGTCTCCCCCGGTTACCGGGCTCCCACTCTGCTCTAACGGAGAGAGCAGAGGCAGGAGCCGGTACCAGTAATCAGCTGTGTGGTCTAAGTAGACCGCAAGCTGATTACTGTAAAAAAAAGAAAAAAAAATTAAACATTTTTTTTTTCCTTACCTGAATCCAGGGACCGGTGATCGGGCCTCCGGTGATGGCTCCTCTCCGGTCAGCTGGTCTCCCACAGTGCACTGGGGCCCGGTCATCAGGTGATCGGGTCCCAGTGCAGTATGGGAGATCACCTGATCGGGAAGCCCGGAGAAGATCACCGGAGGCCAGGAGGATGCAGGTAAGTGTAATGAAGGGAGGGGGGGTCGCGGGGGGGGAGGGGGGTCCGTGATCGCGGGGGCGGGGCTTAGCACCGGGGGCGGGGCTCAGCGTCGGTGGGGGGGTAGTAGCGGTGGTCGGTCGGCGCATGCGCGGGCTCTTAGTCGCGGTATTTTTTCCGAAAATACCGCGACTAGAGTGCAGATGGGATCCGCAGGGACAGAGCTTTATCGCAAGCTCTGTCCCTGCAAGGGATTTATAGTAAATCCCTGTGATATTGCCTGAATTCGCAATGCGAATTCACTCGGTAATATCACACTACAATCCGTATTCAATATGCGGATTGTAGTAAATAGAGCCCTGTGTGTTTTGTTTGTGAGTGACCACTTTGTATTTTGATTTCTGTTGTGAATAAATATTTGGAGAGTGTAATTTGTTTCCTTTTTGGGCACGTTAGAAGCAAGTGTAAACAAACTCCCAAACGTTAATTTTACCTAAGGGGTAACCCAGTAATGAAGCAAGTGGAGCTAAAATGTAATATGTTTACAGGGTACTAACCAACACAACAAGGAATCGTGTACAATCAGTTGCCTTCGTAAGATTGTCCGAAGCAGTTTGGCCACCAAATAGGAACCTGAAAAATGGTGTAAACTATCATGTTGATCACCACAAAAAAGGAAAATGACATTGGTACTGGGAGGTGTTTCTTGTGTCTGTTTGCATTCAAAATACAACACACAATCTGTAGTGAGATTCTGTGGCAAACCTTGTCTACTTATGTCAGTGTAAAGAATCTTGGATTTACTCCAAACGCATGAGACAGAGCTTGATTTAAAACTGATTTATTAAGAAACAATTTGTAAAAAAATAAAAAAAAAAACTAATTCCTAAGGAGGACCAACAGATGGTCAAGGCCCTGCATAAGCCCGGTGACCTGCTCCCGCATACGGCCCACACAATTCACTATCTCTTCCCGACGCCTCTGTTCCTCTGTGGGTGACAAAAGTTTGGGGATTAATAAATCGATAATGAAGCAACATTGTAAAAAAACACAAAACAAGCAAACCAAAACTTACAAGCTTGTGGGCCAAAAAAACATTACACGGATAAAACCCAGCACCCCAAAATGTCTAAGGGCAAAAATACAAGGGCCCTAAAAAAAGGCACACAGGTGTGATATGTGTATGGTGACATCAGCAGGAACAGGTAAAGACAACCCCCAAAAATACCCTAAGGCGACAAAAAGTAAATAAAAATGGGGACGACACATGATTACATACAAACAGTTTGTGGTGTCCAAAATAAACTTTAAAAACATACCATTCTCCAAAACGACAGAGCCAGAAGCCACTCCCTGGACCACCTCGGAGGTGGCTACATTCCCCAACCCGAGGGGCAAAGTGTTTTCGGTATCCTGGGAGGGGGGATTTGGAGGAGGGATGGATGGAGGAGAGGGGGAATTGGGCTGGAGGGGAAGTAGGCCTGAAATTTCGGCCACAGGGTCTGGGGAGGAGGGGGTAATAGAGGAACGTACGTGCGCCCGCTTCGGCTCACGCCGCAACATCGGCCAGCTGGAGCGCAGGTGGTCTGACCTGCAACGGCGAACGCCCCGCTTGCTGGCATGCTTTCGCATGCAGATATTGGAAAGTAAGTGTTATGTATTGTGGTTTTCATGTTTGTCTTTGTGGGGCAAACTGCGTGTGCATGTTTTCATGTCTGTCCTATTTTTTCATTCTCATCATATCTGCGTGTGCATGTTTTTATGTCTGTCCTATTTATTCATTCTCCTCATATCTGCATGACCATGTTTTCCCTCTATTTCTGATATATTCATTCTACTCATATTTGCATGTTTTTTTGTTGGTGGTGGGTGATTTTAAAATGTTATTTGGGCAGGATTTGGCCATAAACTAACCACAATTTGTTTGACATCTTTTAGGGGGACAGGCAAGACTACGCCGTCACCGTCCGGCCAGACGGCGGTCCCGCCCACTCTCACCCACCCCCAGCCAACACTCCACCCCAAATAATTCCCCTATTCCCCCCTCCTCCCAAGCCTTCCAAGAGCCTCTCCCGGAACTGTCGGGCCTCCTTCCCCTCCGTCCCCCTTCCCCCTCTCCTCCAACCACCCCTCTTCCAATTACCCCCTCCCCGGAGTCCGTGATAACCCCGCCCCGTTCTTTGGGGAATGAAGGCTCCTCTGAGGATGAAGATGGAGGGACTTCGGGATCTGCCGTTTTGGCTACCGGTATGTTTTTATTTTGCGTATTTTTTAACCACAAACTGTTTGTATGTAATCATGTATCGTTCCTTTATTAGTGATTTTTGGGTTCTTTTTTGGTGATTTAGCAGTTTGCCTTTACCTATTCCTGCTGATTTCAACATACACATATCACACCTGTGGGTATTTCTACATAGGCCTTGTAATTTTTCCAGCACCCCTTTTTTTTAAAATTTTGGTTTTGGAGTGATTTCGTTGTGTTTTTGTTTTTTTAATGTGGATTCCCTATTGTTTGATTAATCCACACACTTTTCTCACCCACAGAGGAACAGAGGCGTCGGCAAGAGGTCGAACATTGTGTGGCACACATGCGCCAAAATGTAATTGGGGTGCTTGTGGCCCTTGACCGGCTGTCTGGCATCCTTCGCCAGTAGTTTTTTTTTGTTTTTATATTTTTCAAAATAAATTGTTTATTTCTAATATACGTTCTGCCTCATTCGTTTTTTCAAAACCAAAGATAGTTAACCCTGACATAAGTAGACTGTTCCTGCAAGGTTTTGCATTTTTTAAAAATTAGAGTGGGTTTTGTATTTGTATGTAAAACACCCTCAAGAAACACATAACAGTAACAATGTCATTTCCCTTTTTGTGTGTAGTGGCAATTAGATATTTCTACATTTTACAGGTTCCTAGTTGGTGGGCAAGCTGCTTAGGCGAATCTTACAAAGCCAAATGATTGGACAGGCTTCCTTTTGGTGTGGGTTGGGAACCTGAAACCATATTTCATTTTTGCTCAACTGGCGTCAGTACTGGATTACCCCTTAGTCAAATGTAAGGTGTGTTAACCTGGTTAAACTTGCTGGTAACGTCCAAAAAAAGGAAGAACATTTAACTCTCCAAACATTTATTCACAACATAACTGAGAAATCAAAGTGGTCACTCACAAAAAAAACACACAGTGAGAATCTCAAATACAACACATACCCAATAAAAAATAAACAAAAAAAAAAAAATCAAGAACTGGTTGAGGAAGGACCATGCCAAAATGATTCCACAAACATGGCGTTGCGATATGGGTTCCAGAATATATTCCCAAAATGAGCAGATCCAGGTTTGGTAAGGGTAGCATTAAGTAGTGAGCGTTGTAGGGCCAAAGATTATGTGAACAAACCGAAGATGTTGAAAAAAAGAAAACAAAATTAGATGTTCGCAAACAAACACATACACATTAGGTTAAAACACTGTTTTGTTCAAACTTACCTAAAAAATCTGCCCACCACATCATCGCGTATGGCCCCCCCACATACTGACCTCCGACCAACCTCGGGGGGGCCATCCTCAGGTAAGGCATCCTCTGGCTGCATTGGGACACCACTCCTTATGGCGATGTTGTGAAATATCCCACACAGGACCACAATTTTCGACACCATATCCGGCAAATACATGAGCTCGCCACCAGAGCGGTGGAGGCATCTGAATCGGCCTTTTAAAAGGCCAATACAGCGCTCCACCACTTGCCTGGTGGCTGTAAGTGCGGAATTATACTCACTTTGTGGCCCTGGTGTGGGAGCCAAATAAGGAGTGAGCAGCCAGGACATGCAAGGATATCCACTGTCTCCTATGGAAAAGAATTGACAACATCAGGTACACTGTGTATCAAGCTTAACATTGTTATGTACTAAAGGTCTCCACTTACCCAGAAGCCACGCATCACCAGCTTGTAGGTTGGTTAATTTGTGCCATATCCCTGATTGCCGGATGACGAAGGAGTCATGTGCACTTCCGGGTAATTTAGCATTCAGGGACAGGATCTGGAGGGAGGCATCACATACCACCATTACATTCAGGGAGTGATAGTGTTTCCTGTTTCTAAATATGGCCTCCAGCCGGGCTGGAGGCTGAAGTGGTATGTGAGTACCATCCACAACCCCTATGATGTGTGGGAAGGCAGCTATTTGGTAAAAATTGGCCTTGGCCACACTAAGGGCACCCATATCCAAAGGCATTTGAATAAAATGATGGAGGTGCTTGAAAAGTGCCTCCATCACTGCCCTCAGGATCCGGGAAAAGGAGGATTGGGAGATGCCCGCCACTATTCCCACCGTTGTTTGAAACGATCCTGAGGCACAGAAATGTAACACCGCCATAAATTGCGTAAGTGGTGGTATTGCTGTTGGACTGTCAATTTGCCGCTCAAGATCACTTTCTATTAATGAGAGAGTGTCTATGATGATTTTGGGAGGTAGACGGTAGCGTCTTAAAACCTCATCATCGGGCATTCCAAAAAGGGTGACACGTGTTCGAAATATCTGGGGCCTTGCATGCCTACGATGCCTACGCCTGGGACGAGATTGAGGTTGGTCGGCTTCCGGGAGCATGGCCAGAACAATCCGCCCCAGATCAACCTGAAATTCAAAGATTTTAAAGTAAGGCTTTTGACCCACCCCAAAACTATATTAAAACAACTTAGCTTGATGATACCATCCATTGCTGCTTACATGCCGGGGTATTGTCATAATACGTCCAAACTGAAAATAAACACCAAAATTACTTGACACATTTCACTCTGTGCATTTTTGTTTACAAATTTTGTGCTAGACCAAAGTTAAAATATGCCAAACACCCATTTAGCAAAACAGCAAAGCGACATTTAACACAGTACATCAAAATGGGTCGAAATGTTGGCCCAAAAAGCGAAAGAGAAACCACCAAAAAGTTAGAATGATTATTAAGCTGTTAAAAATGCGCTAATTAGTTCGCTAATACAAGTCACAAGAGTAACTACTAAAAATGCGCTAATTAGTTCGCTAATACAAGTCACAAGAGTAACTACTAAAAATGCGCTAATTAGTTCGCTAATACAAGTCACAAGAGTAACTACTAAAAATGCGCTAATTAGTTCGCTAATACAAGTCACAAGAGTAACTACTAAAAATGCGCTAATTAGTTCGCAAATACAAGATAAAAAATGGACTTACCAAGAGCAAATATATAAGAGTCAAAAACAAAAGGTCTTTTGGGTCGAAAATAAACAAAATCTAAAATAGAAGAAATTATGGATCCAAAATTAAAAAAAAATAAGAAACACAATGAAACAACAATTGAACAAAAGTTAGACTTCACAAAACTTACCAAATCAAGAAACGAGGTCCCAAAAATATAAACCAACAAAGATAACGGAAAAAAAAACGCAAATCAAACCAACAAACGAATCTACAACCGCCAACTCCTTTCTACGCAATCAATAAACTCCAGCCAAGATAACCTCCAACAATCCAAAAACGCCACCTCGACTTGAGACACACCAAGCCATAAATAGTGTTTCGTTTCCCGCACAAATTAAGGAGGGATCATAGGGCCGCACAATCAATGATGCGGCCGCAAAATAAGGACGCATGTATAAATACGTCACGAAAACACATTCAAATTCTGTTGTATTTCTTGTTTGGACCTCAGACATGGCGACAGACCAGGAAAAAAATGCCCAAGAGTCAGGCGGTAAGTCTTTCATGCATTTTCTATCAACGATTAATTTGAAACATAAGATTAGGCAAGTTGTGATTTTGTGAATTCTGTAAATTTACACAAATAGGTGAGGAGGATGACATGGAAGAGGCTGCTGGGCCCAGTATTCCGACCAAAGCGGCCAAAAAAAAAAGGCAGCCACATTTCACAAGAAAGGAGATGGAGGTTTTGATCCAGAAGTGTGTGGACATCCTGCCACAGGCAGACAGGAATATGAGTGTAAGCCAGAAGTGGAGAATGTGGGAAGAGGTAGCCGTTGCTGTCAATAGGGTGGGTGATTATGTCCGTCTAGCCCGGGATGTCAAACGGCGGTAAGTAAACCCTTGCCCCCCCTAAAAACAAACCACATTTTAAACAAAAGGATAATGGCTTCCATTTTTTCCCACAGATGGGGCGACTTCAAATATCGCTTAAAACAAAAACTCGCGGACAGGGCTAGGCATGCAAGGGGGACAGGTGGGGGTCCCACCCCTGTGTCATTGGAGTTGACGGATTTAGAAGAGCTGGCACAGGGGTGTGTGCAGCCTGTGGAGGTGTTTGGCGTGTCCAACATGGATACAGACATGCCAGACTTTGCGGCTCCTCATGTTGTCCCAGGTAAATCTTTGGATGTCATCAACTCTGAAATGTTATTGTGCCAATATGTAGATTGTAATGTGAGGCTTTTCTCTTTTTTCCTAACAGAGACACAGGCGGATGAGTCTGCTCCAGAGGGGAGCCTTGGCCGCCGAATTTCTGCTGGCTCTGCAGGGGAGGAACCAGTACATCCGGCTGAGGACCCTGCAGAAGCCAGTCCAGGACAATCCCCCTCGCAGGCAGTGGCCCTCCTCACAGAACTCAATTTCAAATCGGATTCCCATACGGAGATTCTGCAGAGGATGGACGCCAGTCTGCTACGGGTGGCTGAGGCCCTGGAGCAAAATGCTGCGGCCAACGAGACCATTGGTCAGGCCCTGGCGGAAAATACCAGGGCCAACATCCGCATCGCCAATGCCCTGGAGCAGCTCGTTCGCCAGCACATGGTGGAGCCGACCTCCCTTCCTGCCGGAACATCAGGATCCTCCACCTCTGACACAACATCAGCCAATCCTCCAAATGTGCCTAGCCCTGTGCCTAGTCCAGAGGCCACAACATCTGCCTCTGGACAGGCCAGCCCGATGACATCCCGGACCCGGTCTGGCGCCCTCCCTCCCCCATCCAAACGGGTGAAAAAACGGTGACAGCAATGGTGACTTTTCCCACAATCCTTCTGTGCTTGGCTCATATTCCTTTTGGGTCAAAACTTCCCTCTCCTTTCTTGTGAAATGTTTTTATTTTTTTGATGTATGTTTATGTCAACAGTTATGTTGGGCCAATTTGTTTGATTTGGGAACATATCTTTGGGCAAAAAAGATGTCCCCAAAATTTTAAAAATAACTTTTTTTGTTTGAGCAATAAATTGGAAATTAAACAATGACATTGGATTGTGAAATTATTGTACAAATGGGTTACATTTAATCCTGGGCCAAAAGGCAAAAACTCGGCCCAAAAAAAAAAAAAGGGCTCTTTAAGGAACGTTTAAAAATTCATATAATTCGCCAAATTCAAGAGGCACAAATAAAATGGTGCGAAACTGAAAACATGATGAAATTATTGTTACAATAGGCCCTAATCACCAAATTGCTGCCCAAATAAACCCCCCCAAATGTACGCAAATTGACTGTGTCATCCTGACATTAGCAGCTCTGAGTTCCACCTGCGTACGTTTTGTGCTATCCCAAAAAACTGATTTCAAAACACATACCAAGCCGGTTCTCAATCCAACACTAATTGCTTTTCTGGCCGCCCGCGATTAATCGCAACAACATCGTGGAGTCCAGGGACGGAGGAGAAGGCCATCGCCAATGTGGTCGAGTAATCCAGACCCTAAGCTGTGCGAGCATTTGGAAGGGAAAGAGGATCATCCAGTGACGTAGGAGTCGGTCCGTACACATTTTACGCTCGCATCTGCTAATGTATGTACGCCCCAAAAACGCCTCGCCACGCCTGCGTTTTTCCATCTCCACCCTCGTCAACACCCTAAAACGCCCTGTTCTGTCAATCACATTTGACATGTCACTTCCTGTACGCTATTTTAGGAACGAGTCCCAAAAAACTCGCAATCTGCAGTACGCACATGCGCAGTGTTACTCCGACGCATGCGCGGTTATTGAACATCGGAACGCAACGAGCGTACTGCTGTTAACGAGTGGCTCTGAATGAGGGCCTTAATCCGGATCTGGTATCATTGACTGGGTCCAGAGATATTGAGGCCTTTGGAAGTCCCAAGGCCACCTTTTGTTTCCCTACTAATATCTTATAAATAAAAGCTGTGCACATCCAGGTTCACAAGTAACGTCCTGCTGGATCAGGAAGTGCCAAGTTCTCAGCGATTTAGCAGCAAGATTTAAAGCAGGAACTTTTTCACAAGACAGTACCAACCTGATTTTGCCTTTAAAAAAAATGCCACTTTAAATCTCACAGCTAGATCAGTGAAATCTCACCTTCCACAAAACGCAGGCTAATTCATTTGGCCTCCTGAGTAACCCAAATATTTTCATATACAGCTACACTGGTCTACCAGCTATAAGAGGCACACATCAAGGCCGGTGCAAGGTTTCTGGGCACCATAGGCAACAGTTAAATAACATGCCACACAGCAGTGTCTCAAATTCATAATATACTATATGGAATATTACACACAGCAGAGCGGCAAAATCATAACGTACCTCATAAAACTGCCGCAAATTCATAATATGCCACACAGCTGTGCCACAAATTCATTATATGCCACTCAGCCATGAATTATGCCATTCATTTATTTTTAAGTGGACTCAGCTACGCTCTCCAGTGGCCGGCACCCTTAGGCGCCTGCCTAAGGTTGCCTAATGGTAGCACCGGCCCTAGGCACACTCATCATCCTTCAGTTGCTAAAAAGTGATCACTTGATCCCATGATTGGGAATAAATAAACTTGAGGCTACTTCATTGCAGGGGTGAAGATCCCAAACGTAAAAAGGTAAGTATTAACTAACCCTAATTTACCCCCTAACCCTCCCTTAGGGGTGCCTAACCTTAACCCCCCCAAGTGCCTAAACCTAACCCCCCCTTCCCTGCAGCCTAACCCTAAGTCTCCCAGGGGGGTGCCTAACTCTAACCCCCCCTTCCCCTAGCATAACCCCTCCCGGGAGCCCCTAACCTAACCCTCCCCCCACGGCTGTCTGTGCCCGGCTTACCTTCGATCGGTAAGCAGGGTGTCGGGCTCCCGGCGTAGGTCTAATGACAGGCGTCGGGATTTCGCCGCCTGTCATTAGACACTTGCCGGAATTAAACAGTCAGGGCAGTCGGGAAGCCGGCGGTCAGGATTTCGTCCGTCTGCTTCCCCGCGCAAACACAGGGATAACATACAAACTCCACACTGTTTGGGCTTGAACCCAAGACCTCAGTGCTGTGAGGCATTCGATGCTGCCCACAATGTGTATGCAAAGCCAGAGAATAGGCTATCTCACTCTCTAAAGGAAAGCGTCAATGCCATTGCTTAAAGTAGTCACCTTTTTAATATCCATTCAATGTGTGGAAATGTAAAAATACTTTGTACAGTCTATTGCAGTAGTTCCTAAACTCAGTTCTCAAGGCACCCTAACAGTCCATGTTTTAAGGATTTCCATGCTTAAGCCCAGGTGACTTAATTACTAACTTAAGCCCTGTGTAACTGTAAACTAGACAATTAATTTGAACGATATATCGTTTAAATCGTCCAGTGTGTATGCACTTACCATGGGTCGTTAATGATATCCCCAGTCGTCTGTACATGCAGTCCAATCTGGGGATATTGTTAACGATGCCATGCTGCCGAATGCAGAATGGCCCCGCAACCCCCCTCCGCACCCGACATCGTCCATACACACATTATCCAGGGTGTCCAGTGTGTACGGGGCTTAAGTCAGCTAGATTATACCATCTGTGCACAAGCATGTATGTCCTTAAAATGAGGACAGTTAGGGTGCCTTGAGGAGTGAGGGCCTTATTCAGAGATGGACGGTATTGCACAGCCACGAATAAGATGCTGTGCAGTACCGTCCAACTACATCTGCGATCCGAGTGCTGTGTCCATAGACTCTGGTTTCTCCTTTGGCCAGTCTGCATAAGTGCGATATGTGATAAATTCAGTAACAAATCTTTTTTTTTTTTTTTCTCAAAGTTTAGACAATTATTAGTCTGGTAGCTTGAAAAATGGTCCTTGTTTAGTTTGTGATTGCTAATGTTTGCCATGGAGCACACCTAACCACTGGGCCTCTTCTTTGCTTTAGACTGTATAGAGGTTACAAGTTCAGCCATCTTCTGCCTCTCCCCCCGAAGACACATGGTAGCTTCTAAAGTTGCCACATCCTATGGAGACATGACCAGTTTTACTAACTCCAACACTGGAGATTCAACATGGGTGGGAGCATTCTCTTCATTTCAAATTACTGTTATTCATTATGTTTAAGGGTCCCTAGTGCAGAGAGATTGCTTACTTCAGACAAACTTAACTTGGGGTACAGTATCCAAGTTTTTCTTTATGGCCCCTTCAGGCAGCTTAATAATAGATCTCCTACTGGTACACCCACAGGGAGAGTAGAATCTTTAGACTGCTGTAGCAAGATTACACATGTATTCCTCTTATTCTTAGCAGATTGGCACCTCAATAAATCAATATACTATAAAACTTTGGGTCATGGGGCCTCCATGCTGCCACCTGCCAGGCCTCAGCAGTCTCATGCGGTAACGGTTAGAAGCTGGAAGCTCTGACTGATAGATGAAGGCCATGGCATTTATTCCTAGTTCCAAAATTCATTTTGTTAACCAGTGACGACCTATTTATGAAAACTTGACGTTTATTCCTATGCAGGAAGAAAGCTGGTCACTAAATGCATCACAGCTCTCTCTGCAGTTGTATTGCCTCATTGGTTAATTATTTGATCTTACAAACAAAATTAAATTCTGTTGTTCACAAACATTGAAACTAAGGTCCACTGAGTAGAGGAAGTGAATATTTAAAATATGTTAATTTTATATTGCAACACTTAAAATCATAGAGGTGCAGAAACATACCAAGGTGTTAACCTTATGTTCTATGAATATCTTGCATTCCTGTGTACAATATCAGGGGTAAAAACTAGAATTGTGTGCAAACACACGTGTTTTGGTTTTGGCAAAACCACCCTCAAGTGTTTTCGTTCGGATTTGGTTTTGAATGTCGATTTCTTTAAAATTGATTAAAAACAGCTAAAATCATGTAATTAGGATCTGCTTACATGCAATCCAAAACCAAGATTCAGTTCTTAAATTCAAATTCCGAACTTACAGCAGACCCAGACCGGGACTTGTTTCTATTCGGCACTCCTAAAGTGGTCCGAGCCGGGACTCGATTTGACTTGTACGGGTGTGTTCATTTTTCTGGAAAACCTAACCGCACATATCTAGCAAAAACCAGACAGACAGACACCTGCTTCTGCACATACGTGACTTGTGTTTGCTTTCTGGGCTGCCATCAGGGGGGACTGCCAGGACTGTAGTCCCAGGCCCGAACAGAGAAGGGGGCCTTCCCTCAATATCGACCTGCTGCCCGGTCCAGCCCACCAGCACTGCCTAGCACCATGTAATCCAGATTTGGTTTTATTGTAGATGGAGCGTCACGTCATGATGTCACATTGCGCCGCTGAGGAGCTGCGTCTCGTGAGGAGTAGGACTTGGAAGGAGCAACAAGTAGGAATTTGTGGCAGTTGGGGACACAGAATGGGGGCTGTCTGGGGACACAGAAGGGGTCTGTGTTAGAGATACAGAATGGGGGCTGGATGGGGACACAGAAGGGGTCTGGGTTAGAGATACAGAATGGGGGCTGGATGGGGACACAGAAGGGGTCTGGGTTAGAGATACAGAATGGGGGCTGGATGGGGACACAGAAGGGGTCTGGGTTAGAGATACAGAATGGGGGCTGGATGGGGACACAGAAGGGGTCTGGGTTAGAGATACAGAATGGGGGCTGGATGGGGACACAGAAGGGGTCTGGGTTAGAGATACAGAATGGGGGCTGGATGGGGACACAGAAGGGTTCTGGGCTGGAGACACATAAGGGTTCTGGGCTGGAGACAGAAGGTGGGCTAGCAGGAGACTCAATAGGGGTCTGGCTGGGGACACAGAAGGGGGCTGGCTGGGGAGACAAAAGGAAGGGCTGGTTGGAACTGGAGAGGCACTGCAGGACTGGAGTCACAGAAACACCAGGGGGGCTGCCTATTTTGTCAGTTCCGGGCCCCACAATTTCTGATGGCTGCCCTGGTTATTATTATTATCCATCATGCATCATGTTTCCTGTGCTTTGCTTAACCAATTTATACATCATTTCTACCGTACTTTTACTTTAAAGACTTAAGAACAAGAAGTAGAAAATAATCCTGCAAGAGTATTCCACAGGTGTGAAATACGCAATGCCTATGATTTTCATTGGGAAGCCACTGTCAGCAGGACAGAGAGTCCTGTACATATTTGAATTAATATAACCTCTTTACATACACAGAGACTGGTGCATGCAAAGTGAAGCCTCATTTCAGCTTTCTGTACTGGAACTAAAAGTCCAAATAGGACTTCACTGAGTATCCACTGCCCCCAGTACATGTCCAGTGGAGCAGAGCAGGTCACCTGAGTTTTATAAGAGCTGCAGTGACGGCAGCTCTGTCACTACATCAAAGTTCTGTCACTACATCCCAGCTCTGTCACTACATCCGAGCTCTGTACCTACATCCCAGCTCTGTCACTACATCCCAGCTCTGTACCTACATCCCAGCTCTGTCACTACATCCCAGCTCTGTCACTACATCCCAGCTCTGTCACTACATCCCAGCTCTGTCACTACATCCCAGCTCTGTCACTACATCCCAGCTCTGTCACTACATCCCAGCTCTGTCACTACATCCCAGCTCTGTCACTACATCCCAGCTCTGTCACTACATCCCAGCTCTGTCACTACATCCCAGCTCTGTCACTACATCCCAAGCTCTGTCACTACATCCCAGTTCTGTACCTACATCCCAGCTCTGTCACTATCAGTGGCGTAACTAGGGCAGGGCGAGCGGGGTACGTGCCCTGGGCGCCGTTGGACCGGCGGCGCGGGGGGGCGCCGCCGGCCACGGTACCGGCCCGCCTGCCCTAGTTAGCCAGTGTAGCGCCGACCGCAATGAGTGCGGTCAGCGCTACACATTTGCACAGGACCGGCGCTAGGCTTCCAGTGCTGGTCCTGCGCTGCACGCCTGAGCCCGTTCCCTCCCCCTGAGCGCTTGCCCAATAGCGCCAGGAGGCGGGCTCAGGCTGTGCATAACACACGCATCGCCGCCAGCGCTGGCGGCGATGCGTGTGTTAAACAGCAGCCAATAGGGTCAGATTGACTATCATTGACTGCTGCAGCACCCACTGCAAGAGCCGGACTTCCGTCCGGCTCCTGCAGTGGGTAATGGGACTGACGTCATGACGTCAGTCCCATAATGCTGAGCGCGCCAGCCGGGCGGACTGGAGGGCGGGAGCGGCATCGCGGACAGGAGCAGTGTGGAATCAGGTAAGTATATTTATATATATATTTATTTATTTTTAAACCTATGTGCACAACAGGGGAGGGGTTGGCTACTACTGGGGGGGACATCTACTGGTGGTGCCATTGGGAGGACCTCTACTGGGGGGGGGGCTACTCTACTGGGGACTACTCTACTGGGGACTACTACTTGAGGGGGGGGGGGGACTACCACTGGGGGCATTCTAAAAGGGGCCTAGTATTAC
Organism: Taudactylus pleione; assembly: GCA_031769625.1. NCBI lineage: Eukaryota > Metazoa > Chordata > Amphibia > Anura > Myobatrachidae > Taudactylus > Taudactylus pleione. The sequence goes on from JAUIMM010000334.1 coordinate 3,740,581, forward strand.
TAGAGGCACTGCACTCGGGGGACCACTAATGGGGGCAATAATAGGAAGGGCCACTACAGGGACCACTGGATAGGGGGGGGGGGTCACTACTGGGAGCCTGCATCAGGGGGACCACTACTGGGGGCACTGCATGGGAGGGGGGGACACTACTGCTGGGGGCACTATATAAGGGGCTTACTGCTAGGGGCACTGCGGGGACCACTACAGGGGGCACTAGATAGGGGGGATCACTACAGGGTGCCTGCATAAGGGGACCACTACTGGGAAAACTGCATGGGGGGGGGCTACTGTTGGGGGCACTATATAAAAGGGCACTGCATAAGGGGATACCGCTACTGGGCGCACTGCATTGTGGGGACTGCTACTGGGGGCACTGCATAAGGGGGAACACTACGTGGGGCACTGCATTAGGGGGGGCCACTACTGGGGGTACTGAGTAAGGGGAACTAATTGGGGGCTGTATAAGAGGGACCACTACTGGGGATACTGTATAAGGGGCACTACTATGGGCCTGCATGATAGGGACCACAACTGCATACTGGGGGTACTACTGGGGTTAAGGTGCATATGGATAGGAATGTTCAGTTTGAAAATAAAGGGGTATGTCATGTTGACATGCCCCATTTTTAAGTGACCACGCCCATTCTTCGGCGTGCACATGGGGGGGGGGCTCCCTTTTCAAATTTGCCCTGGGCTCCAAATACCCTAGTTACGCCACTGGTCACTACATCCCAGTTCTGTCACTACATCAAAGTTCTGTCACTACAACACAGTTCTGTCACTACATCCCAGCTCTGTCACTACATCCCAGCTCTGTACCTACATCCCAGCTCTGTACCTACATCCCAGCTCTGTCACTACATCCCAGCTCTGTCACTACATCCCAGCTCTGTCACTTCATCCCAGCTCTGTACCTACATCCCAGCTCTGTCACTTCATCCCAGTTCTGTACCTACATCCCAGCTCTGTCACTACATCCCAAGTTCTGTCACTACATCCCAGCTCTGTACCTACATCCCAGCTCTGTACCTACATCCCAGCTCTGTACCTACATCTCAGCTCTGTCACTTCATCCCAGCTCTGTCACTACATCCCAGCTCTGTCACTACATCCCAGTTCTGTCACTACATCCCAGCTCTGTCACTACATCCCAGCTCTGTCACTACATCCCAGTTCTGTACCTACATCCCAGCTCTGTCACTACATCCCAGCTCTGTCACTACATCCCAGCTCTGTCACTACATCCCAGTTCTGTCACTACATCCCAGTTCTGTACATACATCCCAGCTCTGTCACTACATCCCAGCTCTGTCACTACATACCAGCTGTCACTACATACCAGCTCTGTCACTACATCCCAGCTCTGTACCTACATCCCAGCTCTGTACCTACATCCCAGCTCTGTCACTACATCCCAGTTCTGTCACTACAGTACATCCTAGTTCTGTCACTACATCCCAGTTCTGTCACTACATCCCAGCTCTGTCACTACATCCCAGCTCTGTCACTACATCCCAGCTCTGTCACTACATCCCAGCTCTGTACCTACATCCCAGCTCTGTACCTACATCCCAGCTCTGTACCTACATCCCAGTTCTGTACCTACATCCCAGCTCTGTCACTACATCAAAGTTCTGTCACTACATCCCAGTTCTGTCACTACAGTACATCCTAGTTCTGTCACTACATCCCAGTTCTGTCACTACAGTACATCCCAGTTCTGTCACTACATCCCAGTTCTGTCACTACAGTACATCCCAGTTCTGTCACTACATCCCAGTTCTGTCACTACAGTACATCCCAGTTCTGTCACTACATCCCAGTTCTGTCACTACAGTACATCCCAGTTCTGTCACTACATCCCAGTTCTGCAACTACAGTACATCCCAGTTCTGTCACTACATCCCAGTTCTGTCACTACAGTACATCCCAGTTCTGTCACTACATCCCAGTTCTGTCACTACATCCCAGTTCTGTACCTACATCCCAGCTCTGTCACTACATCCCAGTTCTGTCACTACATCCCAGTTCTGTCACTACATCCCAGTTCTGTACCTACATCCCAGCTCTGTCACTATAGTACATCCCAGCTCTGTCACTACATCCCAGTTCTGTACCTACATCCCAGTTCTGTACCTACATCCCAGCTCTGTCACTACATCCCAGTTCTGTACATACATCCCAGTTCTGTCACTACATCCCAGCTCTGTCACTACATCCCAGTTCTGTACCTACATCCCAGCTCTGTCACTACATCAAAGTTCTGTCACTACATCCCAGTTCTGTCACTACATCCCAGTTCTGTCACTACATCCCAGCTCTGTCACTACATCCCAGCTCTGTCACTACATCCCAGCTCTGTCACTACATCCCAGCTCTGTACCTACATTCCAGTTCTGTACCTACATCCCAGCTCTGTCACTACATCAAAGTTCTGTCACTACATCAAAGTTCTGTCACTACATGCCAGTTCTGTCACTACATCCCAGTTCTGTCACTACATCCCAGTTCTGTCACTACAGTACATCCCAGTTCTGTCACTACATCCCAGTTCTGTCACTACAGTACATCCCAGTTCTGTCACTACATCCCAGTTCTGTCACTACAGTACATCCCAGTTCTGTCACTACATCCCAGTTCTGTCACTACAGTACATCCCAGTTCTGTCACTACATCCCAGTTCTGTCACTACATCCCAGTTCTGTCACTATAGTACATCAAAGTTCTGTCACTACATCCCAGTTCTGTCACTACATCCCAGTTCTGTCACTACATCCCAGTTCTGTCACTACAGTACATCCCAGTTCTGTCACTACATCCCAGTTCTGTCACTACAGTACATCCCAGTTCTGTCACTACATCCCAGTTCTGTCACTACAGTACATCCCAGTTCTGTCACTACATCCCAGTTCTGTCACTATAGTACATCCCAGTTCTGTCACTACATCCCAGTTCTGTCACTACATCCCAGTTCTGTCACTACATCCCAGTTCTGTCACTACATCAAAGTTCTGTCACTACATCAAAGTTCTGTCACTACAGTACATCCCAGTTCTGTCACTATAGTACATCCCAGTTCTGTCACTACATCCCAGTTCTGTCACTACAGTACATCCCAGTTCTGTCACGACATCCCAGTTCTGTCACTACAGTACATCCCAGTTCTGTCACTATAGTACATCCCAGTTCTGTCACTACATCCCAGTTCTGTCACTACATCCCAGTTCTGTCACTACAGTACATCCCAGTTCTGTCACTACATCCAAGTTCTGTCACTATAGTACATCCCAGTTCTGTCACTATAGTACATCCCAGTTCTGTCACTACATCCCAGTTCTGTCACTATAGTACATCCCAGTTCTGTCAATACATCCCAGTTCTGTCACTACATCAAAGTTCTGTCACTACATCCCAGTTCTGTCACTACATCTCAGTTCTGTCACTACATCCCAGTTCTGTCACTACAGTACATCCCAGTTCTGTCACTACAGTACATCCTAGTTCTGTCACTACATCCCAGTTCTGTCACTACAGTACATCCTAGTTCTGTCACTACATCCCAGTTCTGTCACTACAGTACATCCTAGTTCTGTCACTACATCCCAGTTCTGTCAAGGTCAAGAAGCTCCTTTTGCTCTTGTTCAATTTTGTCCATGAGTTAATGTGTGTGTTCAAAAGACACCTGATTGTAAGTGGGGTGATAAAATTAATACTGGAAGAAAACATAGAATGAAACCCTGAACAATATAGCACATTCTAGTCATTATTATTATATGCAAACACGTTTTACTTCAGCTCTTTCCATTGTGTGATGTCACCATTGGCCCTTCCCATTCAGTGATGTCAGCTGTCCCATGCACTTCTACCAGGCCTTGCCTTTAGTACTTAAGTAACTGACAGTTGTTATATGCGTCACTCATAACACATGCCAAGACTGCCCTATACAGTATATTCAAGCGGCATATCTTATTCTACAACATACTTTACCACAGAGTTTTAAAACGTGTACTTATTTCTTGTATATGCTCAGATTTCTGCACATAGCGATCCATGCACTCTCGCTCACTCATCCTATACTGCTAACATTGTTGAGAATGTGTGTAATGATTGTGGCCCAGGTACATGTAACCTTCTTCCAGCCCTTCAGTTTATACAGCACAGCCAGCAGCACCTTACCTGATCCCCTCCTCCTGAGTGTATGCAGGAGAGGCAGGAAGTGAATGTAACAGGTGATGGGCACAGATGGCAGAAAAGTTTACACCAATGGTTACAGTATATTAATAATGGGCACCACTAGCTATTATATTAACAGGCATCAATAATTATTAAATAATGATTGGCATGGGTGGATGAAATAGTGACACTGCTGATAATAATAGTAGTGGACCCAAATGGCTATAAAATTGGTGGTCAATGTTGGTAATGTGACCACTATTTATATAGGTACAGATAGATTATCCATAATGCTTTAACTTAAAATACAGATAGTTTTCAAAAATACCTTTATAAATACACAGGCTACAGCCACTATATTCCATATTGGCCTTCGCCGACCCTTGTTATAATAAATATTGCAACCACCATTTCTTTAGGGGTTTTTAATGGGGCTTTAATTCCCGGCTAATGGGCTCACTGTGAGATATTTAATCAGTAAATAGGACACGGCACATCATTATGCCAAAGAAATAGTGATCAGCTCCCACGCCATGAACACTGGGATTTACCATGGTCACTGCACACTTTATCCATTCAATAAGAATAACAAAGGGCGATAGATTGAGCCAGACTGTGGCAGGAAGGAGGGGTGAGCATTTAATCATGTAAACATGACTTCAGACCATTCCCCTTCATTTGCTATTCTCACTGATCATGCTAATTAATCCGGGGTGTTAATGTGGCTTTTCAAAATGCTCTGAAAAGTGGCGAATGCACGCTGTTCACAATAAAAACACAGAATACTCAGGAGTATATTCATTTTGTAACACTGGCACAGTCACACCTTCACACGGGGGAACATTAGCGCAGGGCAGCAGGGCCTAGAGCAAACTCTTTACTACTTATGTTAACGGGAAATGTACTTTATTTATTAGTAAGACTTAGTTACACATTTATCTTTAACTGTATGTCACCTTATATTTCTGCAAATCAATATCAATGGGAGAGACCTTATTTTATTAATCAAGCTATAATTACTGTGCTTCCATTGCTCACATGAATGAGATCATTTATTACATTTACATTACATGCAAAATCTTATAATTGCAATCAATGAAACACTTGGGTTCTGGACCTTTTTTTTAGGGGGTACCACCACTGCCACCACACAGGGTCAGACAGGGCTTTTCATTTAATTGCTCTGTCGGCCACTTTGCCCTTTTAAGCACTAGAGATGTGACATAATGACTCTGCAAAGTTGATACATAGTGGAGAGAATCTGCTGTCTGGCTTGCTTGCTATATATAGAGATACCAAAGCATTCAGGCCAGGCCAAGGGATTCCTTGGAGAGTTTATTCCACACACAAAAAAAAAAACCCTTTATTGAGATGATAAAAAATGGCTCCGTGCTCCTGACAGTAGCCTGATTAATTTTGTCACCCTTAAGGATGGTGTTATAACTTTATATATACAGTAGCTCTGGAGCTGTTGTTGCAAGCATTTGTAAGAACACCGGGCTTATGTGTAGTCCTTTCTCTCTCTCAGCCTAGCTGATCCACCTTAAGTAGCTCTATGTGCTGACTTAGAGGCTATTCAGTACAGGAAAGACAGTTATGAAAAAGCACCATTATTTTACAGTATATAACAAATAGAATACTGTATATGTACGTACAGACATCACACGGCAAGGGTTCACCTAAAAGTGGCAATAGTTACCGTTCCTTTAGAGGACTGTCCCGGCTAATGAAGATGCACTGTTCACTTCTCTGCCAGCAAGGCAGGAGCCAATCTCAATGTTGACCTTCTTTTGTGAGGTCCAGACAGCTACAAAGTGTAAGGGGACTTTGTTATCCACACAGGCATGATCCTGAACCAATTCAACAGGACCTGTTATCCCTAGACAGTTTGGAACTCTACTTTATGCCTAGTCCATGGTGGTGTGGCCTTAGTGGGGCTGGTCCTAGATACTAATTCCCAGCTGGAATAGATGCCTGTAGACAGAGCTGTAGCTAGACATTTTGGTGCCCTGTGCCAGAAAGAGCTTTGGTACCCCCCCCCCATCGTAAACAGGGTCATTACGCGGCGCAGGCGCATGGGCCAAAAAAAGGGCATGGTCTCATAGGGAAAGGGTGTGGTTGAGACAGGCTCCCAGCACTCAGAACCATCTCCATGTGTGCCTCCCCAGCCATTGACCTCACCGCACGTCACTCACTATTACTGTACATTGGTCGAGTTGTATTTTTAAAATGGGAAAACATCTGGATAAGAGTTTAAACCATGAGAGTTTTTGAGTCTGAAAAACATGCAAGTTTGCCTGTTCTCAGACTCTATTACAGTGGCCGAGTTTAAAAAGTGTGAGTTTACCTAAGGAAGTAAACCCTAGAGTGGGAAACAGCAATTTTCTGGTCTATACAATATTCATGCCAATGAATATTGCCTGTATTATGGTGGGAGGGAGGTGTGGGTGGGTGTTGTGTCATCATTGCTCCGACTCCCCTATACAAAGCCGAGATTTGCAATATGGTAACAAGGGGGTCTATTCTTTCTTGGGTCTGGGACAGCCACCTGAAATTTGGGAGACTTTCGTACATTTCAGGATAGTAGTTAAGTGTGTGATAACTGGGCCGTAGGGAAGAGTATGAGTGGTGCAGTTGCCCAGAGCGCAGACCCTGGGTCAGAACCATTGCTGCTGCACAGCTTCTACACATCTGGACTGGCACCCTGAGGCCAGTAGCGCTGCTGTAGTCCTGTTTGGAGTGTCCAAGGGAAGCTCTGGGCACGCACCCTGCAGTGTGTACAGTGTAGAGATCCCATATTCAGGCAAACACAGTAAAATGCAGAGCCCATATTTCAGTGTCTATGCAAAGATCATATTCTGATGACTACCATAATATGCAGAGCCCATATTTCTGTACAACAGTAAAATGCAGAGCCCATATTTCTGTACAACAGTAAAATGCAGAGCCCATATTCCAATGTCTACAGTAAAATGCAGAGCCCATATTTTGGTTACTTTAGTACAATTCAGAGACCTGATATCTTCATCACAGTAAAATAGCAGAACCAGCCAGGTATCAAATTTAGTGACAGGTATATTTAAATATAAGGTGTAAAGTATAATTAAATAATGGCCATATTACAATGAAGATGGTATATTACTTCTTTAGCTTTAGGGCTTGTACACCAGGGATTTTTTTTTTTACTCACCTGTGGTTTTTATGCTGTCACAAAGATGTAGTTGGCATCCCAACGGTCAGCATGCCGGCGGTTAGAATCCCAGTGCTGGAATCCCGAAAGCAGTATGAATCCGGCTCCAGAATCCCAACCGCTGACATTAGGGTTAGGTTTAGGGGTTAGTTTTAAGCACAAGGGGGAGGGTTAGGAGTAGGCTGTGGGAGGGAGGGTTAGGGTACCTACCAAAGTCTTTCGGGATGCCGCTGTCGGTATTCTGACCATCGGCATCTCGTACCCAACCGGCACTTCATTGAGTCCTATGAAGAATGCCCCTACAATGTGTTACATAGCTTTCAGATTGACCACTAGGCAGACAATGGTTGGAGGACTAAACACGGATTTGCTCTGTCAGTTTATTCTTCATAGTGTCCGGTGATAACTATTTGATGATACAGTTTTGATGCTATACATGGACTCAAAGGATTACACACTGGAGTTAAATACTCCATAATATTGAATATAGAAGTATCTGTATTATCCTGTATTGCCTATTGCAGTTTTTACTTGTTAATCTGAGTACGTCATTTATAAACCACAAAGTCCATTAAAATACGCGAGGTCTGTTGTTGGGTTTTTGTTTCCCAAAGTACATCAGTCATTAGAGAAGATCATCTCCATGGTTACCAGAAATTTGGAACAAAACTATGTATTCTTTTCTAGGAACTCATTTGGGAAGAATCAATTAGTGGCCTCAAGAGACAGCGCAAATACATCTAGTACACAAACAAATGGGATTGTAAAACTTAGAACGTTAAATGATGGAGAAAGTATGGACAGCAAAACACTATTTTGACCATGATGCATGATACCAAGCTGCGCATCTACATATCGATAATTATAATTTATTTTTGCTGCAATAAAAATTATGTACTGCTGGTATGTATCAAGAATCGTATGCAGGGAAAAGGGCTCCTATAAGAGCCCGTCCCTGCAATGTGTAAAAGTAAAGTGAATGCATTAGTAGTCGATAGAATAGCCTATAGGATACAATTACTGCAGATACCGGGACCAAGCTCCGGAATGCTTCGCATTCTGTAGCTTGGTAAATTCTGCAATAAACATAGAAAGGTTAGTGATTGGCTCTAATGTAATGAAAGAATATACCTTAGTTTGCAGCCAAAGAGAAAAATAATGGCTTCCCAACAAGCCCAACACATTTTTTATAGCAAGGAGTTATTTCTCAGGGGCCAACTAGGGTATTTTAAACCACAATAAAATGTCCTGGAGATATATTCACTCCTAGAATGGACACAATTAATTTAATTTTACTTTACAATTTACAGAATATTTGTTTTTTTGGCATAATATACAATCATAAAAACTACAATAGATGTATATATAAACACATAAGCAATAAGAGGTAAAAATAAAGCAAAAAATAAAATAATTGTTTTTTACAAATGTTGTAGTTGTAACGCATTTCGCAGACAGGTCTACTTCCTCACTGCGGTATTATATGTATTTTTTTATAAAACCACTTGGTATGATGATACCTATATGGAATGGAAACTCTCTTCTATATAAATCGCTCATTATAGGAAGATTGTTCAACAAAGATATTATACATTTCATTGTGGATCTAAAATACCCATGGTGGCGCCGGAGAAATAACTCATTGCTTTAGAAATAATGGGGCTGCTTTTGCGATAAAAAAATGGAAGACTGCAGCAGATATGTCTGATACCTGCTGCGGTCCCCCGTACATACATTCCGAGAAAATTTAATATTTGTGGTTACCACAAAAAAACTGTTGTTTTGGGGGGATATCTCGCAAATATTAAATGACAAATAGGTCCCATTGTATCTTCACACATTTTCTAAAACTTGCACAGAGACATAACATTATGACTGTCTAATAAATTGTTCCAGGTACAATTCATCAAATCATCTTTGATGTAAGAGAGCTTTCACTTTTGCAGTCTGTGAATTAAATGAGTCAACTCTCATAACAATCAAAGCTGCGCATTCTATTAGGTTAAATGTTTATATACTTGTATGTAATGCCTGAACAAGAACATGTTAAGGCACACATCCACTAGGCGATGGGGTAACGACAGTACATTTACTACATTGTAATCGTACCGTCGTTCCCCATCCCCTGCAGTGCCTACCACTGAGTGATATGTCGTTCAGTGTAGGCAACCTCCCTCATCCCCGAACATGGTCAATCTGTCATCATCGGCAGATTGACCGGCATGTTCGGGTGATGATTGATGTCGGAAACGACTAGCGGGAGCGTGCATCGCTGGTCGTTTCCGACATTATAGTGCATGGTTAATGAGCGATTGCAAGATTACGATGACGTAATTGTGCAATCGCTCATTAATATCGCCTAGTGCGCCTTTAGTTGCCTGTTATTCAGCAGGAAGAGCAATCTATTAAATTTTTTTAAAAACGTAATGCTTCACTTTAATAAAATAAAATAAATATTGAAATATTCTATAAGATATGTTTTTTTTTTCATCAGTTATTTTTTTTTTCATTTTTAAAATTATTTACTGAAATAAAAATAGATGGCAGAGTAGAAAAGAGGGGAAGGAACCACAATTCACAGATTGTGCATATCTATAAACATTTTATGATGTAAACTGCAACAATGGCATCCAAGTAGTAACATATAATGACATAGCAAAAGGGCAGCAGGGGTCTAAGAGGGCAAGATAGCATTCCTGAGTAACATATCTTCCCCTACACCAACAGATATAAATACATACCATCTGAACCATTTCATCAATGGCGAGGAGGCAGACACGGAATATCGAACATTTGCAGCTTCCATTAAAAATGCAAACTGCGAATAACCTTAAAAATGGATGGAGAACTGGAATTTTTACAGAACTGGTCTATGGTTGTGTTGGCTGCAAACTAGATGCTTCCTAATATGTAGCAATCATGTTTAAACAAGGGTAAAGGGTGAAGAAAGGCTTAGGACAGGGATGACTGCAATCTGACACTCAAAGCCTTATATGTTATATCAAACACCTCACGCCACAAATTCTGGATTGGACGGCTTTCCCAGAATATATGGAAAATGTCTCCCACAGTCATTCAGATTTGCCAACAGAATTTTGATTGAGTAGACCACATAATATGCAACCTGTTTGGAGTAACTATAGCCAGTGAAGCAATTTATACTGTAGGTCTAATGGTTATAGCATTTGGATAGCCGATGGCCAGTCAGGTAAGTAGATTCCCATTGTTGGGGAGTGAAGGTGGCTTGAAGGTCAGATTCCCACTGTAGTTGGGTCTTATTGATGGAGACATTACTGAGGCAATGGCCATACCAAAAGCCAATATGTCCCCTAGAGTTTCTCTTTGTTAATTTAGAGAGGAGATCGGGTGGGAGTAGTTCCAAAGGGCTGCTCACCTTAAAGGAACTAGCAACCCAGTCTCTGATAAGAAAAAACAATTTACTTGGGAAGGTGGTATTGTTACTGCAGCTGAGAAAAGGGTAGTGTGTTGGAATGTAGTGATCCTACCGGAGAGACAGAGAAACACTTACCTCTGGAATCAATCGAGAGATCACGTCATAGAGAGGGTGCCTGTCAGTAATGTCAGACATTTAGATATGAGTAACATGTCATCCCACTCCCTAAGGGCTCTATTTATTAACATTATTTTTACTAAAATAAAGTGAAAAAGGTTTTCACACCCTTTTCACATTATTTTAGTATCACCTATAGTTATTACAGGGCAATTGGAGTAGAATTCGTAAACTTCTACTCCAACCCCTAAGTATCACTTATTTTTAGTAAGCAGATCGCATTTCCCATAATTGTAATGGGAAATGTGATCCGACCAAAGTTACTAAAAATAAAATGTAAAAAAATATCAGGGAAAGCCCTGTGATAATAACGCCACCTGGAGGTGGCGTTATCCAGGGTCTCCCCCGGTTACTGGCCTCCTACTCTGCTCTAACGGGCAGAGCAGAGCCGGAACCCGGCCCCAGTGATCAGCTGTGTGGTCTAAACAGACCGCAAGCTGATTACTGTAAAAAAAAGAAAAAAAATTGTCAAAAAATTTATTTACTTACCTGACTCCAGGGACCTGTGATCGGGCCTCCGGTGATGTCTCCCCTCCGGTCAGCTGGTCTCCCATAGTGCACTGCGGCCCGGTCATCAGGTGATCCAGTCCCAGTGCAGTATGGGAGATCACCTGATCGGAGGCATATAGGACATCATCGGAGGATCGGATCAATCAGGTAAGTGTAATTAAGGGAGAGGGGGGTCATAGGGGGGAGTGGGGTCACGGGGGGTCCGCGATCATGGGGGGCGGGGCTTAGTGACAGGGGGTGAAGCTTAGCGCCGGGGGGGTAGCAATGGCGGCCGGTCGGCGCATGCGCTGGCACTTTGTCATGGTATTTTTTACGAAAAAATACAGTGACTAGTGTGCGGATTCGCAGGGACAGAGCTTTATCGCAAGCTCTGTGCCAGCAAGGGATTTGTAGTAAATCCCTGTGATATTGCCTGAATTCGCAATGCGAATTCAGTCGATAATATCACACTACAATCTGCGGATTGTCGATATTCAGTCGATTTCAGTCGATAATATCACACTACAATCTGCGGATTCAATATGCGGATTGTAGTAAATAGAGCCCTTAGTGAGTCCAAAATGGACTTGGAAGCATGGAACCACTGCCCTTTCCAAGTCCACCAACTTTTAGAGTTAGGCGGAAGTGCCCACTCTAAACTCTGCATGGAATATCGTGCATGCAGAGTGGTAGGCAGACAAATTGGGGACCAACCCACCTTGACATTTTGGGCTATATTCAAATTGAGGCGAAAAGTCCGTTTGCGCGATACTTTTTCGCCGATGACGTCATTTTCGCCTGTTTTGAGTTTCCGCCGTATTCAATTTGGAATACTTTTCGCCTAGGTGGAAAGTCAATGCAATGTAATAGGCAAAAAAGTTTCGCCTATGAATAGCAGGCAGAAAAAAGTGTAGAATTGCGGTTTTGGGGGTACAACATTGCGGGAACCCCTGTGCAGCCTTAAGACAGTCCCCTAAAGGTAAACTGCATCAAAAAAAGTTTAAAAATATTCGGGGAACACTCCAAAAAAATTGTTTCATTTTGGGGGTAGAAAAAAAAAAAGGGGGGAACAAAGTGCCAAACTATCTAAATTAATTCAGGTCGGGTCCCCATGTATGCAGCAGGTGTTTTCTTCATTGCGGGGACAAGAGGCAGGTGCAATTTTGCAGATTTGTAAAAATAACTTTAGGGACTTAAAAAGATGCTTGCCCCCATTTTCATCTACCCCAAATTTGATAGATTATTTTTTGGGAGAAAATAACTCTTCCTAAGTGCTGTTCTTTACCACTTCTTCATAGCCGCAAAATTGCACCTTGCGCGGCTATTACAAACACCGACTTCCTGCAGCAGGCAAAAATGGGGGTACCCATAGTGATCCCCCATGTCTGGACATCTTTAGGTGGGTCCGAGGCATAATTCCTGAAAATTCCTGTTTTATTTGTAAATGGGGTGAATGGTCATTTTAAAAAAACAGGGATAATTTTTCGATTACATATAGCAGGTGAAAACAAGTGCAGATTTGGGGTTTAGGGGTGTAGGCTTAAAAAAATAGCCAGCACCCTTGGGAAAGCCCCCTTCAAACGAAGTGTGCCAAAAAAAAAATCGTGACACCCCAAAAAAATTATTTTACATTTTGTGGTGAAAAAAAATGCCAAACTAATGAAATTAATTCTAGTGGGGCCCCCAAGTATGTGGCAGGTGTTTTTTTCATTGCGCAGAGTAGCGGCGGGTGTATTTTTGAAGAATTTAAAAAATTACCTTTAGGGTCTTAAAAATATGCTTACCCCCATTTTCATGTGCCCCAAATTTGATGGGACCACTTTTAAAAATGAAAAAAAAAAACTAAGTGCTCTTCTGCATCACTTCTTCAATGTCGGGAAAAATAACCACCTGCCGCATCTATTTAAAAAGCCGACTTTCTTCTGCAGGCAAAAACGGGGGTACCCATAGTGATTCCCGAGGTCTGGACATCTTTAGGGGGGTCCTACAATTATTTCCCTTAAATTCCCGTATCTTTTCACAGATCCAAGTTTCTCCTGTTCCCGATTTCGCCTACTTTGGAATTGAATACGGGGACTAGCGGGCACGCGCGCAATACTTTTACGCCTGGAAAACAGGCGAAGGAGGCAAAAAGTCCAGCAGGCAAAAAGTCTGGAATTTTCGCCTCAAATTGAATACGGGTCACCAAGCAGCCCAGCCAGAAGACCTCAAAGCCCAACCAGCTTTTCAGGAGCTCAGCTATATGAGTTAACATTGGATCAAACTTGACATCTGGAAAACTCATAGTACTATTTGACATATTAATACCAAGATAGAGAAGAAAATCAGGCTTCAAATGATACTTATAGTGGGATTCAAGAGTGGACATTAATTCTCCAGGTAAATTAAAAGCAAAATCCTCGGTGGTGTTTACCTTATAAAGGGAAGCCGCACTATAGTTATTGATCATATTATGAAAGATGGGCAAGGAAGTCTCCATGCTGGTTAGAAACAACAGAATATTATCTGCAAAGAGACATCATTTGTGTGAGGCGGAACCAACAGAAACACCAGGAAATGTCCCTGATTGTTGATGCAAACCGTTCAACTGCCAAAATATACATAATGGGGGAAAGAGTATGCCCCTGCCTTGTGCCATTTGTGATAGGGAAGGGAGACATCTGGAAGCCATTGCTAAAAACCCTTGCCTTAGGGTCACTATACAGAGCCGCAATTTCCATTGGGAATGTTCCCTGATGTGAAGCATAATTGAAAAGGGAGGTAAACATGGAGGCCACGAATGTGGCAATGTGTTTATACAAGGAGTAAAGCCATCCAGGTCAGGTGCCTTCCCCTTACGGAGCATCTTTATAGCAGCAAGAGTTTCTAGCTCCATCCATGGGGCATTAAGGCTGGTTAAATAATCTTCCCTCAACTGAGGGAGTTTAAGATCACACAGAAATTTGGCTATGGAGGTGTCTGATGGCTGAAACGTACAGCTATCAAATCATTAAACACTTTATCATAATAGTTGGCAAAAGCATTGGCTTTATCTGCAGGATTCAGCAATTTCTTGCCATAGGGAAATAAAATATTTTTAATCCGATTTTTAGCTTGGCACAAGCACAATTTCTGTGCTAGGAACCTGCCCGATCTGTTACCCAAGGTGTAAAATTTTAGATTGAATTTTCACAAGAGCACCCTTCATAGAAGATAGAAACAACTTCTAGAGTTGATTTCTTATAGATACTAGCTCTCTCTTAAGGAGGCAAGAAGGCTGGGCTCTATTCAGGGATTCGACACGTTCCAGTCTCAGTTCCAGTTCAGATTTCTGGTGTAAATATTGAGCTATGTAACAGGATGGTCACACTGTTTCTTTTAAATGGGCCATTAGCGCAATACGACACTGGGTATCAAGCATCTTTTAAAATGGGAGGCGCGATGGGTGAAAAATGCATTCTCTGCAAAACTACAACTTAGCCTTACCACGGTGGAAAGTGGCCAAGGCCAGTCTACATTTGTTTGGAGAATTGAGCCCATGAACAGGCAATGTCAAAAAATTTAACCATTTAGAATGAAAAAAGGGACTGCAGGGATTTTGCAGCGAGACAACAATCTAGATCATTGTTAATGGCACAAAACAATCTAGATACCTATAAGGGCAAGATGGGCTGTGGTACCCTAAAAAAGGTAAGGGAGCAAATCAAAACTAGGAAGGGCAGGGGGCAGAGGAAAAACCAGGGGAAAAAAACTGAATTAGCCTAAAACCTGGGGCTACACTGTTTTCCGTAGGGCAAGGGAAATGGCAAAGCAAGAAACATGGGTAAATGGCCCTTGTCTATGACCACCCATGTAGTAACCACACATTCAGATGAATAATGACAAATGTATAACTAAACATAGAACTGGTGAACTAGAGAACTAAGGAATGGGTGAACGCACTTTCAAATTGCAAAAGTCACTCAGGGTAGTAGGGGAAATACACATCAACCCCTTAAACAAACCAGATCGTAACAGTAGCAACAATAAGAATAATAATATGTGGCTATAGCAATGTTTAGGGGGGGGATCAGTAACATATATAAAACATAGGTCATGGGATAGCAAATAATAGAAAAGGCCGTCTTCACGTCCAAAAGAACTATTTAGCCTCCAATTGCCAAACAAATAGTCAAACATATGTACTTATCTATGTAGTACACAGTGTAACTACATAATGATAGAAAAACATGTAAATAGGGAACTGTATGAAATCAGAACATCAACATATCTGTACCCTCAGCTTGTCACGTTGTGCTGCTCTTTGTAAATTAAATGAGAATGTTAAGTAGCTTCATATAGTTAGAATTCACAGGCTTCAATGGAAGCCTGTGAATTCTAACTATATGAAGCTACTTAACATTCTTATTTAATTCACAGTCATACCTGGGATTCAAACCTATCACCTCATACTTTCAGTCAGTCATCTAACCAATGGAAGTCTATGAATTCTAACTATATGAAGCTACTTCACATTCTCCTTAATTTAAAATACAATCATACCTGGGATTCAAACCTATAACCCCAACTATGTAGACAAACACTTTACCAATGGGTCCATTTGCTCTAACATTAGAAATGTATGAATGTTAACTATATGAGGGCGCAAATTTATAGTTTGATGGGGGCGCCGAACACCCTAGCACCGGCCCAAGGGACAGCTGTACAATCTCAAACAGACCAGGCATGCAGAGTCCTGTCTAGGTACGCAGGACAATCCAGGAGAGCAGTACATAATTTACATGCCAAGTGTCCCAGGAGGCATGTGCAGGGGTTGCTGGATATCCTAGGCAGGAAATGGTGAGTGGGCTCTGGTCACCAGCAGCCGCTAGCAAAAAAAAAAAGTTTATTTTTTAAATAATTAAAAAAAATTTTTAAATTGACTTGTAATACATCCAACACAACTATGGCAACATTACAAGCAGATTCTCTGAATAAACCTCTAATAAAACTTTAGTTCCTTTTTATTGATGAACAACATTGTCACATACAGTATCTTTGCCATAAGAATTACTTAAATAATGAAAAAGTGAATAAGGAGTTGATAATTTTTTTCTATTTGATTCATACTAGTTTTCTACTACTCATTTGTATGGCTCAAAAATAGAAAAATAAAATAACATAATTGAGGTGTAGCTGAAGAATTGGATTTGACACTGGTAAACTGAAATTGATGAAGGGAACGTGTAGTGTACATTTCAGCTACACTGTAGCGCCATTTATATGTTTACCCTGATCTTTGATTGTTCATCATATTCCGGCGCGGAAGAGATAAAGTGAGGGTTCTATGCTAGGCAGGAAGTGAATTAGCTGTGGCACCTAGTCCTATGCATAGACAGATAATGTCAGTATTGATAGCCGTTTGGTTTTCATGACTGAGGTTGGAAGGAATCACATTTGATTTTCACACATGGTGTTTTGTCAGTCAAATATCTGCAAGCATGGCAGTGTGCCCACAAAGATTCATCATACCAGCGAGTCTGGAGTCTCAGCAAAAACGTATAAGATGAATGCACACCTGAGCTGTAATGGAAATCCATTCATTGTTAGGGGGGGGGGGTCACCATTTAGGTAATTTTCCTCCTTTATATATGTTGATATTTTTATAACACTTGTTTACATGTTATGTCAGAAAGGATTTTGCACACTGTCCATGAAATAAAGACACTATTGGTGAACTCTTGCATCTGCCAGAAAAAGATAATGTACCTTAATTTAACTGAAATACATTTACACCATCACTAATTTCATTTGGATACAACACAAAACAATCTGTGAAAAGTGTTAAAGTTTAGCAACTGCTCTCCTTGCTTACATTTAATGGAAAATTTAATTAAAAAAATATATATATTTTTTAATCTACTAGAGTATGTGGTCGGGCTACACTGACCTGTTGCATCATTTAATGGTATTAGCTGGAACTAGAGCTCAAAACAAATGGGGTTCCTGTCAAGAGAGTCCCTCACGCAACTGGTTATGATGTGATCACATGACACTTACATCCAATCATGTGCCACCCTTTTAGTCACTATATAGAACATTATACACAATTCAGAACTGTAAAACCGTACACATAAATGTGACTTATCTCAACCTTCCATTCATTATCTGCAGGTATTCTGAACTCAAATTATCAAGTACCATCAGCAGGTCAAGTTTTCAGGATTTATTTAATAATTCAAAGGTGATTTAACTATTTTATATGGTTTTGTTCCCACTTGTTTTCACAGAGAGAAACTCTGAAAACATGACCTGTTGGTAGTGCAACCAGGTGAGGCAAGGCATCATTGCTTATCATTACTCTGGTGGTTTTTTAAATACACCTTCCAGTGTAACGATATGGGCTCATCATGCTCTCTCTTCACCGGTGTCTTCCCACTCATTCAACAGGCTAATTAACCCTGCTTACCGTACCAGTTAGGTGCCAAAACTTTAGCCTTTGTTGCTCTGCTTTTTTTAATTTTCAGCTCTATATGCCTGGTATCCTGCTGGCCCTTATTGTTTCCTGTGCTTGGTATCCTGTTTATCCCAGCCAGCCCCTTTGTGCCTGGTATACTACAAAAGCATCTCCAGCTTCTTGAATCTAAAGTTTCTGGAACCCCAGCTGTGCCTCATATCTCATATTGTTAGCACCATCCTCAACCAGTTCATACATGCCAGTCACATTTAGTACCTGCACTTAGAGCTGCAACTTGCATGAGCTTAGCAACAAAGCCCATGCCTCCTTGCAGAAGTCCCTGTTGAACACCTGTGCCACGTTAGACTCCGCACCTTTAATCATACTTGCCAACTCTCCCTCATTGTCAGGGAGACTCCCTGAAATAGCAGCAATCTCCCCGACTCCCTGAAGAGTCTACCAATCTCCCTCATTTCACCTTACCCCCATTATGACACTGTTATATAAAAGAAAAAACAGAGATATATCCATTCAAATGGGATAATTTCCCTGCATTGGTTATAAGGCACAATGATCCCTATGGTTACATGTATTTTCTGAGAAGTACCAGTGTGTTTTCATCAACAAATAGATCTTACTGACTGCTTTGGGGCTCATTTACATGTGGATGTAAATCAATTTTAGGACACGTCTCTCAGATGTAGCAGTACACGCCAACTTTACCGCCGCGCTCATAGGTGCTGCTATCACAATCTCCCTGAAATGCTTTTTCAAAAGTAGGCAAGTATGCCTTTAATACTTGCCTACTTTTCCAGAAGATTCAAGAGACTCTGAATCTCGGGTGACTCTCCTGTATTTTGGGAAGAGCAGGCAAGTCTCCAAGAATCCGCCGCTGCTACTTGCTGACAGGGCCAGATTAACAATGGGACGGGTGGAGCTGCAGCTCCAGGCCTCCATTGAAAATAGGCCCTCAGGAGACTGACAGCCTTGACAAGAAAATCTTTTCCTGTCGCAGACTGCAAGCAGCCGTCCTCCCAGGCCCCTGCCTCCTCAGACCCCAGCACTTGACTTGCACTCTCACCTGTCAGAGTGATCAGTGCTTAGAGCCGTGCAGCATGCATGCAGTGTGGTAGTCATCCCTTCCTTCTACTCCAGTCCTCTTCTTCACTCGGGTCCTCCTGAGCCCGTCAGTCACAATTTCCACTCCCAGACGAGGAGCTGCTGCTGGATGGACCCTAGTAAGTTATTTCTTTAATGGCTTCATGGTGAAGGGAATCAATTAATGACTGATGTGTGTGTGTATATATAATTATACAGTCAGGTGCATAAATATTGGGACATTAACAGAATTTTCATATTTCGGCCTCTATTCACCACCACCACAATGGCTTTGAAATGAAACAAACAAGATTTGCTTTAACTGCAGACTTTCAGATTTAATTTGAGGGTAATTACATCCAAATCAGGTGAACGGTGTAGGAATTACAACGGTTTCTATATGTGCCTCCCACTTTTTAAGGGCCCAAAAGTAATGGGACTATCAACTCAAAAGCTATTTCATGGACAGATGTGGGCTATTCCCTCGTTATTTCATTATCAATTAAGCAGGTAAAAGGTCTGGAGTTGATTCTAGGTGTGACATTTGCATTTGGAATCAGTTGCTGTCGACTCTCTATATCAGATCCAAAGAGCTGTCACTATCAGTGAAGCAAGCCATCATTAGGCTGAAAAATCAAAACAAACTCATCAGAGAGATAGCAAAAACATTAGGTGTGGCCAAATCAAGTGTTTGGAACATTCTTAAAAAAAAAGAATGCATCGGAGAGCTCAGCAACACCAAAAGACCCAGAAGACCACGGAAAACAACTGTGGTTAATGACAGAAGAATTATTTCCCTGGTGAAGAAAAACCCCTTCACAACAGTTGGCCAAATCAAGAACACTCTCCAGGAGGTAGGTGTATATGTGTCAAAGTCAACAATCAAGAGAAGACTTCACAAGAGTGAATATAGAGGGTTCACCACAAGATGTAAACCATTGGTGAGCCACAAAAACAGGAAGACCAGATTAGAGTTTGCCACCTTATGTGGACCTTAAGCTGGCACTGCTCGCTGACAACCCCCCCCCCAACTTGATGACGTGATTTTCCCAGAACCACATCATTTGTCTCCCCCTTATGCACTCTTAGGCCCACCCCACCGTACCACCCACCTAGCTACTCATCCCGCCTGGACCCTCCTGGAGACCTCTGCCGAGAAGTCGGTAAATAATTTATTATCTCTGTAGCAGGAAGCCCCAAATCAGAAAGATCATAATGAGTGGGACATATCCTGATAATAGAATTGGCTTGGTTATAATCACAATGTTGGAAATGTAGCTACACGTTTGCCTGAATATCGTGGTGAAATCACAGCTGTAGTAGTCTAAGCTTCCAGGGGGTAAATTTACTAAAGGTACTTTTTAATCGATTTAAAAACGATCAACATCGATGTTTTGTTTCTGGGGCTAAATCACACATTTACGTATACTTAAAAAAACTAAATAAATAATTGTCTATTAGTAAATGTGTGATTTAGCCCAGAAACACAACATCGATGTTGATCGATGAAAGTAGACCTTTAGTAAATATACCCCCAGGTGTCTACAACAAGCCTCCCTAAGCAATGAAATGGCAGAAGATTCTCCACACACTGGGCCTGGTTCAGAGGCGCATGCTAGCTGCACACAATGCTGATATGCACGCAGTTGGCCGATGTTGGAATTACTGCACGCGCGTCTGAGTCGCACTGCGCATGGGTCCAGGTGGTTACCGCAGTGAGAGGCCGAGTGAATTTAGATGCAAGGGCTGTGGATTTTGGAGGGTATACCTGGTAGGTAGCAGCCATGGGCGTATCGCAGACAGCGGCTGTGTCTAAAGGCAGACACAGGACGTCATGTTCAGACGGAGAGACGGTGCCTGCCATAGGGCTGGTGCAAGCATCGATGGTGCGACTGATTGGGTGTCTAATGTCTTACTGAGACAGATTAGTACTGCTGCAAGTGGGCCTCTCAGTGTGATCAGAATTGGCCGCAGCATTAGCATAAAGATCTAGGTGCCACCGTGTCTCTGACTCTTTATCCACCGCAGAATCAGTCCAGATACCTAGTATGCGTTTGGCGGTCTGGATGCCGATGCTTACCTTACCGGCACCATAATACAGATGCCGGTCAGAATCCCGGCGCCAGCATCCCAACTGCCGGGATGCCGAAGGTAAGTAGCGGGGGGGGGGGGGGTTAGGCACTATTAGGCCTAGGAGGGTTAGAGTTAGGCACTAAGGGTGGGAGGGTTAGGTTTAGGGTGCGGTGAGGGGGAGGTTAGGTTTAGGCACTGGGGAGGAAGGTTAGAGTAGGGAGAGGGGGAGGGTTAGCATACCGACCACCAATCATTGTTATGTTAACCCTGTTGGGATTCTGACCCCCTGGATCGGAATCGGTATGAAATAGTGCCGACTTGCATGATACCCGGCAGCGGCAGCCCGACAGATGGACAGATCCCGGCAGCGGCAACCCAACAGCGCTGGAAATCCCAATCGTCCTCAGGTAAGTATATACTAACCGAACCCCCCTAACCCTCCTTAGGGGTGCCTAACCCTAACCTCCCCCCTGTAAGTGCCTAACCCTAACCCCCCCTTCCCCGCTGCCTAAACCTAGGTCCTCCGGGGGGGTGCCTAACCCTAAGTCCTCTCTCCACCTCCCTCCCGGGGGTGCCTAACCCTAACCCTCCCTCCCCCTAGCCTAACCCTAACCCTCCCAGGGGGGTGTCTAACCCTAAGTCCCTCCCGGGTGCGCTAACCTAACCCTCCCCCCCGCGGCTGTCCGCTCGCAGCGCCCGACATCCCTTCGATTGGGATGCCGGGCGCCTGTCTCCTGGTGTCGGGAAAATGACAGGCGTCTAGATATAGATGCCTGCCATTTAACCCACGCCGGAATAAAGCAATCGGGAAGCCGGCTGTCGGGATCACGTCAGCCGGTTTCCCGATTGCATCCCCCTGGATCCCGTTTGTCGGTATTACATACCGACTCCAGATACCTTTACCCTTCAAAACTACATCTACTTATATATTTTGAGTGAGGTTCCACTAGGTTGCCCTCCCGCCACCCCCTATTTGCTACAGATACATCTTATAAATACGGATAGAGTCATGTGACAAATACTGATAAGAGGCCCATGCTGCCCATGCTTCCCGTCTCCTAGAAGTATAACATATGGGCAATATCTCCACTTATTAAAACCGGCACTTTAGTAAATATCCCCCTTACTGCTTGCACTGATAAGTTGCTGTAATTACTTCCATGGCTGAAAAAAATATATTTCAATTGTCATCTTATTATGCTAAAAAGATGCCAACCCCTATGTACCTGCTTATGGACTGTCCTGGTTAACTCTATATTGCCACAATAGAAAATGACACTTCAGAAGAAATTGTCCATCCCAGTTTGATATAACCCCGTCCTTTGGCGTCACTACACGGTATACCCAAACTGGTAACTAGTTAGTACTGGGCCTTGTCATCTAAATTGTGCCTTTGACCTTGTTAGTGTCAACTGTCTCTTGTTTGTATTTGTTTATTTTCTCTTTGTCTAATGAGCGCCTCGCTGCATAACTTAGCAAGTGCAAAACTAACAACTACCCCATAAAAGTTAGAAGAAAGGTAATAACAACATTGCACAACAATTATACTATTAGATGTAAAACGCCTTGTGGTATATTCATAACTGCCATTGAATGGTAAAGTGCTCTAAGTGCAGACTAATATATTAGAAATAGACTATTGATGAGCGTTTGCCTACACAGTTCTCACACAGGCAAGTCAGCACGACAGGCCCTGCGCATATCAAAATAGACCTAGTGTCATAGTAATGAGGCTATCCCAGAGCTATTCATGCTGTCTCCATTCTGAGTCTATCATACAGGGTGTCTATTGTGAGGGGAGTTCATTGTAAAACAGCCACCTGCCCCTCTCCTCTCCCAGCAAATTTCACACCAAACAGATGCCAAAAACTACTCAGGTTCCAATCACTCAGACACAGTGCAGTATCATCCAAAATCCAATACAACACAAAGACTACTTCCGACTCATAGGTGGCACTGATCTACTGAGCAATCAATGTATCTGATTACAGTGCTTTCTAACAAATAAGGGTCCTATCCTTGCACTAGAATATATTACAAATAAATTGGCAAGAAATAGATGTATACAGTCACATCGTTGGGCATGGTACATAATGACAGCCTTGCATTCATTGCAGAACAGAATAATATGGAGAAGTCAGATGTATCCGCATGCGTACACGGAATTAAATGTGGATATTCGTCTGTATGCAGCTGGCCTGCCCCTCTCTGTACACTTGGGGTATATTTACCTTCCAGCTGTTTGGCAAAGTTTTGACCAATAGTTTTAAATAGAAATAAATGCTAAAGCAGCTTGGTTTAGCGATTATTACAGTTGCCACTTTAAATCCATCGCCCAGAACTGCCGGTCATCGATGGCTTTGACAAACCACAGGTTAGTAAATCTCCCCCTTGGTTTCATAACTGTCACCATTATCAAGATGCACTTTTACCAGCCTTATCCTTGTGCAACAGGTACATCTGAAAACAGGCGTATTTACATTAATACATAACTCTGCATAGTCTTCTGTTCTGTCAACACGCCCTCAATGAAAACAGCCTATGTACAAGCGCCCCATTGCTACCCAGAAATGGCGCCCAAGTTGGTTATTCTTGGCTCTGGAGCATGCGCAGTGTGAAAACACACAAGATATGTCCGCAAAACTGAATTGCATTCAACTGAGTGGCAGTGACAGAGTGTTTGCGTTACATTATCTGTCCGGCTATGACACACCCTGCACCCAAAGTATACTTACCTTGTGCCGGCAAGAGGGTCCCCTCCTCCTCTGTGGCGCCATCTTCCCAATGATATCTTCGGTAAGATGGCGCCGTGCCGTAAAAGTAAAGACTCTAGCACTTGCTCTTTCTTGTACATGCGCCATCTTCCAGAATATGATTGGGAAGATGGCTCTGCAGAGGAGTGACCCTCCTGTGTTCACAAGGTAAGATGTGGGGCGGTACACTGCTCAGAGGAGGGGGCCCTGACCCCTCTGTATTATTTTATTTTTAACTTTCCAAACTGTAAAAGTGGGAATTATTAACTGAAACAAAATTCCCACAGACAAGTAAAAACTGAGGTCTCTTACCAGAGAAGCCCTGTAGAAAAAAAACACAACACAGTTTTTATATATACATACATATACTGTATACATACACGCACATATACACACACAAGGATTGGGGTACCTTAGGTACGCTAATATTCATCTGCATGAAGAATCTTCACTACAGGGGAGTTTTTATAATGCGTTTTTAAAATGTCAGCTGATAACTAACTCATACACCCTTTTTTGTTGTTGTAAACATCACCCAAAGTAAAATCCTTACGAGCCTGATTCTAAGTTGGGCGAATCTCTTATTGTGGATGCCGACGGATGTGCAGAAGCGAATATACACATTTTTCTGTATATCTGTCCGATACTGAGTCGGATGGAACTTGGCCAAGTCTGTCTTTTCATGAAATACTGAGTTTTGGGACGGGAACTGGGCGGTGACAATGTGATTGCACTAAACCGCCCTGACTTATGGTAGTGTCATGGTAGTGTTGTGGGTGTGCATCTAAAGCTCCGGATCTCTCGCACATAGCATTGGGCTGGTACAAGTGCAGACACTAATAATGAGCAGCCGGTGGGAAATCTATGGGGGTTCCTGCTTGCAGACACACCAACGCCCACATTACTTGCCTTAACATAAGATAGTAAATCCGGCTTCCGCGGCCACCGCAACTACAGCCACTCAGAAACAGCATCTTTACCACTTATTACAGTAATTACCACGTAGAACAGTGAGCAGTCAACCTTCAGCAGAGTGCCTTCACAACCAACCCTGAATCACTTCCTGGGGCTTATGTAATAGAGAGCGAGCTTGCGACGCTACGGAAATTCAAGCAAGTGTTCCTGTTTTTTAAAGCAGCAATCGTTTTAAAGGTGAAACCAAGCAGGTTTTGCTTTTAAAATTATTGCCGCTTTAAAAACATGGGAACACTCATGAATTCCTGCAGTGGCACAAGCTGGCACCCTATTACATAAGCCTCCATAAGTGTATAAAAAACTCAAAAAAAAACATCAAACATCAGGCTCCTCCAAATAGATAGAATAATGTCTGCACTCAGTTCAGCAGCTCTACAAGAAACACACCTGAAAACCATAAATAGGATGTGTATTTCTCCTGTGGTAAGGAAACATTGTGTGACTATTGAGTCTGGGGACTGCCCTAAGTGCCATCGTCCTAATGCCTCTTTAGCACATGGCATTGCTGAAAGATTACAAATTCTTGGATACGCTTCTAAGCTATCTGAATAGTGTCCTGGCTCACAGACTCACTAAAGATGCTGGGGCCTTCCTATTTGCCACCTTTACTGTGTGGTACACTCAAACCTCTGTCACTTATCTTACCCCCTTTCCGCTGCTTGTTACAGTGTCTAAACAGGTTACAGGGGTTGGGTATGAAATCCCGAGTGTCAGGATGCCGCTGTTCAGAATACCGACAGCCAGAATCCTGACACCCATAGGACCTAAAGTTAAGTATTTTCTCTACCTCTACCCTAACCCTCTCCAGTGCCTAAACCTAACCTCCCCCTGCCCATACCCTAAACCTAAGACCCCACCTACACGGTCCCTAAACCTAACCCCTCCCCCTAGTGCCTAAACCTAACCTCCGCCACCCTGCACCCTAATACTAACCCTCCCCAGTGCCTAAACATAACGCCCCCATTCCTAGTGCCTAAACCTAACCTCCCCCTGCCCACACCGTAAACCTAAGACCCCACACCTCCACGGTGCCTAAACCTAACCCCTCCCCCTAGTGCCTAAACCTAACCTCCGCCACCCTGCACCCTAATACTAACCCTAACCCCACTAGCTAACGCTATCCTACCCGTAACAACCTGATACTTACCTTCGGGATGCAGACGATCGCGATACTGGTGCCGGGATCCCGACCTGTCGGGAATTCGGCATCGGTATTTGGACCGTCGACATCCCACACACCGGGATGCCGACTACATCCCGGTTACAGTATCTTGAAACACTATTTAAAATGTTCATTGTTGTCTTATGGATGTTTTATATCATGAACGAAGAGTGGCCACTTTTACTATAGAAAATGGCATTACATTTACCCAGTAGTGGGTATATATGTAGATCAGAGGCAGTGAGAGAGAGAGAGAGAGAGAGTGTGTGTGTGTGTGTGTGTGTGTGTGTGTGTGTGTGTGTGTGTGTGTGTGTGTGTGTGTGTGTGTGTGTGTGTGTGTGTGTGTGTGTGTGTGTGTGTGTGTGTGTGTGTGTGTACAACTAAAACAAATAGTGATAAAGGCGCTTAACTTTAGCAATCCAAATGAGCAACTAAGTGTCCTTTATGGAAGTCTCTGTGATAAAATAAAGGCAAAAGGCGCCTCCTAGTGCATTAAATTTAGATTTTCCTAGTGTCATATAAATTCTATATAATCCATACGTACCATATATAAAGCCCAGGGAATACCTTCGGGCTAAAAGCGCTTGTAACAGTGATTAATCCTGGAATCAAATCCCAGCTCCACCGGTCTTCCCAGGGATTTTCACAAGATGTGCATATATACAAAATAAAACAATATATATAGTGCAATATGCTTAAAAAAGGTGATTTATTTATTTAATTTATTAAAATCAATATAAACTAAACGTACATAAAAGAATGTGCACAGAGTTTTAATCGGTGCAAAGAGGGAGCAGCAGCCAACCATATAGGTCCCAGAACCGGAGTAAATTACAGTCTCAAAGCGATTTGTCCATCTGTTAAACCACACAAATATTTTTTTATATATATATATATATATATTATATATATATATATATATATATATATATACATACACACATACACATCATGTCACACATACTGTACACACACACAAACCTTGCAGCAGTTGTGGGTTGTAGAGAAGGGAACGGGACCACGCACCATGTTACTAAGCCCCGTCCCCTCACGACAAAATGCCACAATTTGCGGGTTAATTCGAAGGGGAAGGGGACAGGACCACATGACGTGATTCTGACGTGATCGCTTCATGTTGGTACCGCCTCCTACTTTGACCTTGGTGGAGCAGAGATAAATAACATAACGGTGTCCGCACTCGCGTCTGTCAGGGGGGTTTCTGGGTACTCAGAAACCCCCAACATGAGCTACTGTAGATAATTTACAACGCCACATCCCGAAGACGGATGTGTCTCGCTTAGATGTGAGACATCCGGCATTATTACCTGAATTAACCACTATTTCAGCATCCTGCACCGCTGCCTGCAAGCTACATTCAGTCATCGCCTGGGGAGCTGTATCAAACTGCTGCTCCACTCCATTACAACCAGTGTATCACAGTGAAGGGTTGGGTATGAAATGCTGATGGCCGGGATGCCATCTGACTAAATACCGATGCCAAAAACCCGAACGCTGAAGATCCCGACTCGGGCTGGTAAGTACCCTAACCCTTCCCTCCACTCCTCTAACCCTCCCTTAGTGGTGCCTAACCCTAACCTCCCCCAGGGGTGCCTAAACCTAACCCCCTCCTCCCCGCACCTTAAACCTCCCGGGGTGGTGTCTAATCCTAACCCCCCCCTCCCCGCACCCTAAACCTAACCCTCCCGGGGTGGTTCCTAACACTGTCCCCCCGGGGGTACCTAAACCTTCATTCAGGAAGCAGTCTGTCTAGATTCAGGCATCAGGATCTAGACGGGTGTCGGGATTTTGATGCCTGTCTTTAGTCCCGTGTCAGGATTTAGACGCCAGGATTTAGGCGGACGGCTTCCCTGCCATCTGCATTTTGACCGCATCCCCACAGGGAGTACGGCTGTACATTACATATCTTTCAATAAACTAACTGGGCTGGCTGTAGTGATCAGGCATCCACTGGTGTGTACATAACTCTGCCATACCACCGCACCTGTACACACGCATTTCCAACAGGTTATGGGCCCAGGCACACAAGTATAAAGCACACCTATTAACGATTTGTGTTTTTGTCACCCATTCAATCCCTCCCTCCCTCCCCCCCCCCCCTTCCTTCCTTTTTCCTTTCCTTCTCTTGGCCTGTAGGCCTGATTCAGAGACGGACGGTGTAGCACAGCCGCTGTGTCTTTGTAGGTAGCGGCTGTGCTACAATATTCAAAAGACACAACGAAACACTGCCGGCTTCTCTGAACCAATGCTGCTGCTGGAAACTCAACCATTGGATCAACTGACACCACTATACCAAAGTTCCGGGTCTGACCCGGGGGTTGGAATAGGGTTCCAATACGAATCAGACCCGGCACTTACCCCTTTCAAACTGCGAGCGCCGACTCAGGATATTCCCGAGTTGGCGCCGTTCACACCGGAGCCGGGTCTGCAGTGACCTGGCTCTTCTGGTGTTGCATTGGACGCTAGGAGATGATGTCATCTCCAAGCTCCACTGAAGCCAGCCAATCAGGCATCATGTGGCACGATCCGAGTCATCATGACCTTGATCGCGCCATTTACACTGCAGGGTGGCACAGAAACGACCCATGGACAACCCTGCAAAGTACCGGAGTTTGATCCCCGAGTCCCTGGCCCTGGGTGGATACATTTACACCAACAAAAATCCCTGATTGATGTGCATCAACCCGGGATTTTTAGGTCGGTGTAAAAGGGGTATGAGTGAACATTGGTCATCTGAGTAAACCCTCGGGTTAATGTAACATTTTTATCTAGAAAACTGGGACTGTCCTGTGAAAATAGGGACACACAGGAGACTTCCAAGCAATATATATTAGCTACATAATTGGGTGAGTGATGTGTTCCCTTCTTAAGTACAGGGAAGAGATTTCTATACCCGAGGAGCTTACAGCGTAATATGAAATGGTTACATTGAGAAGTGAAGGCTAGTGGCCATGCCAACAGCACAGCCTTTCATATTGCACCACTCACCGCTGACATGTCTCAGACATTTCTACATGAAATAAATAAGCACCCACATTCCACGCTTATCATATGTATCAGCAGGAAGCAAATGTCCTTTTTCCTTCTGTGACATGAACCAAGTTTTATGGTGCAAAGGAGAAACTTGACGATTGCATTATGTTGATGCATAGCCTCATTAATGTCATTTTTTCATTCATACTTGCTAATTTGTTTCTAAATTAATGTGCAAAACAATTATGAAACTAATCAACAAGAAATTGCAAAAAAATGAGCATAATAAGGTGGTATCAAGTACAAAAATGAAAACAAAATACATTAAAACCACATCTGTATTATAAAACGCTGGCATGACAAGTTAATGTGCCAATTCATCATCCTGTGTAATCATGCATCTGCAGTCATGCCAGGAGAGGTGGTTGTAATCAGTTGTCATGCTCTTAGTGGGAATACAGAGTATTATAAGGGGTTTGCACCTTCAAAAAAAAAAATGAAGTTATCAGAAATGCATTATTATATATTGTGTGTATTACCCGTTTATCACCATGTGATTCCCGTTAACAAGATACCAATTAAGTAAAAAATCAGTACAGCAAAGGCAGCTTGCTACCAAAATTATTAATTAGCGCCCTGTTACTGCAAAAGTAGGATACTGAATAAACTGGTTCTGATTATGCATCGGACACAAATTCAAAACTGGACACATCTCGAGATAGTCCACCAGAGTATACATGTGTACAAAACAGGCCTGCGAGAGCGGCCATGGGCCCAGGTACTGAGGGGGGCATGACCAAATCCAGGGGAGGTGTAGCCACAACTTTAAAAAAAAAAAGTCTGCAAAAGTGGCCAAAGAGGAGGACATATGTCCTCCTCAGCAGCTTGGCCGGGCCCCGCCTACAAGCCCAGGCCTGGGTAATTAGTATCCACCCCCTCCCGGGTCCTTGGTTGAAAACAGCAAACTGTCAGACGGATCAGGCACAGCTGCCCAAAATTTGGTGATATTTTATTCCGTTATGTGTTTCCATCTTTAATACATCACCCTCCCTATAACGAATCAGACGTTAGCACACCTACACATTGCAGCTAAAGAATAAATAATGAGTGACACTTCCAACACCCTAATAAACAATAAAGAACAAAATATAGATGTACTCTTTCAGTATCATGTACCTATATCTTCATTAAAATGTTCTTCGTATGAATTACACTTCAAAGCAAAGAAAAAACCAAAGCACAATAGTGCATTACCATTAATTAACATCAAAGAGACACCAATGTATGTGAGGAACAGGAATGGGATGTGAAGATCAATTTAGTATATTTAAATTCCTTTCTTTCGGCTGTAATATATATCGATATCGCCGGCAGCCAGTGCATTGTTAATAAATGACGTAATGGTGAGCGTTACATGGTTCATTAAAGTCATCCAGTGTGGACGCACAATCACTGTTGATGGGCATTCATTCCGATGTCGGAACAATTACCCATCGCTCCAGTGTGTACATAGCTTATCCATGAACTGTCTTCACCATCCAATGTCTGATTCGTCTGTTCAGGTGCTGAAAGAACTCTGGTGGACACTTTAGTATTCCTGCCTCTGTAGTGGCTTGACGCGTTTCGATATTTTGTGTATTTTTTTTTTTAAACAGTTGACACTGAAATCATGTTCAGTGAATGTGTGCGTCATAAAACCTAGTCATTGCACGCTCCAGTCCTCCCTTGGGCCAAATTAGTCTGAGGAATGTGACGCGGTTCCACTCTACTCCTATAAACTAGTAAGAGATAATAAATAAAAAAACATTGGTTGTGACTGAGTATGTGATGAGGTCCTATATATATGGTGCTGCTGGGACTGATAAGCTCTGAAAACCTGCACCCATACAGCTCTGAGTCCTGGGTGGTCACTCAAAGTGCCCTAGATAGTGCAGTGTTGCCAAGTGAATCTTTGGGTCTGTACTACATATACAAATGTCACCTGGGGCATGATGGGACTAGGAATTCCCTGGCTGCCTGGTTATTTGATAGTAAGTGACTCTTCCTTCACCACTATCCCCTAGAACAGTGGTCTCCAGCCTGTAAGCTCGCGAGCTACCGGCAGCTCATGGTCTTAATTTTGGTAGCTCACTTAGCTGCAGCACTGCCGAGTAAACTAGGAGGCTGTGACCTCTGGCACGTGCTCCCCGTGGTGTCGACACCATGGGTGGAGCCACAGAGAAGCAAATCAGGTGATTTCCGCAGCCTCTACAGCAATCACCTGACATACTACCCTGTGGTTCCACCCACGGCATCTATGCTATGGCGGAGCGAGTGACTTCCACCCAGCCCTGCCGGAAAATCACAGAGCATCCCTGTCTATACAGTATCTTTCTTCTACTGGGTCCTTAGGGATCAACAGGGATACCATGGGGGGGGGGAATTATGGTTGGAAGACCGGGCACCAAACAGTTAAAGATTCTGCTTCCAGAATGCCCCGGGTTCTTCCCCATATATACCCCGCCCCTAGCCATAGCACTTCAGTTGTTCATTTGGTGTGGCAGGATCAAGACGCACCTTTGTAACAGGGGACTGCTCAGGCAGTCTTAAGCTTTTAGGTTTTATTTTATTTTCTTATGTTTGAGTCAGTAGTACTCAGCGTCTGTATTAAGACGCAGATAATGCGACTATCTAGCTCCGCCGGGCTGCAACATCCGTAATTGTGCTGGTGAGTTCGGCGGGTCGCGGCTGAACTGCACCGGATACTCGGAGATGTCAGGTAAGGAGATTCCTCGCTTATGAGGAATCACGCACGACAGTCCTTGCTTCTGGTGTCAGAGACGCACCAGAAACTGCTGCTGTCAGGGCCCGGGATTGTCCGCGTCCTCACTACACCAGATGGGGCCTTATCGTTTGACGCCGGGGACCAGCAGCAGACACTATTTGCTGCCATGAGACCAGCGTACCCGGATGGTTAACGCAGCTTAGGGGAGGTAGGCGCTCCCCCGGCAGCTCCTTCCCAGATCCAGACGCAGTCCCTACGAAGGGTTTTGCGCATCTGGGTTGCTCCACCTACCCTCCACGTGTATATGAGATGCTCACGGTCCACGCTCAGTGCGCCCTGCAGCTGTGGTCTCAGAATGGTCTGGGTCAGTCTCCCTTGGTTAAGGTATATGGTGTTCTATGTCCTACCATTTCTTTGCGATGCTGTAGTTGATTTAGAGCAGATAGTAATTATATTACATATGCATTGTATGTGACTGTTTGCTAACTGATTGATGCTGTCTTTTATTTCTAAACCTGTCAATTATAACTATCACTGTTTTCTCTCCATCCTCCTGGGGTGGAGGTTTCTTTCTGAGTATTTCACATTCAATTGAGATTTTGTGAAGGCTGTCACATAACATTGCAATTATTGCCTTTATTGACCGTGTCAAAAGATAAAGGGAAACAGGAGGGGTAGGAGCCTGTGCTGGTTCCATGTAAGTCATCTACGGCTTGTGTGTCCTCTCAGGAGGTAAAGGATGGGTTGTGTGTTGTCTGTTATATAGAGTCACCTCACCAATCCAGTTTACCTGTCCCTGGACAGGAGCCATCTTGGGTTTCCTCTTTGTCCCAGTTTATGATGAAGGTTGTGGATCGTATGACTGCTCCTACGATGCCTCCTTGGATGAGGTGTCCACAGTATACTATGTTTGCACCTCCTAGGCATCCTTCATGGAAGGATGTTTACGGTCATTCTAGTCAGAGTATGGCACCATCTAATGTTAATAACAGACCGGCAGTAACCAAAGCGCTCAAGTGCAAGGTATCTTTTTATCAGTCTGCCCAACATATGGATTCAGACGCATCATCAGGGGAATCAGATGATGCAGAGAGCTCCTGTCCAGGATCTAGCTCTGGGGAGGAGGATCATCGTCCACGGTGGATGTTCTTTCTTTGGTGAGGACAGTTAAATCAGTCCTAGATATTCAGGATTATGAACCGGCTCATAGTAAAAAGGCTCCAACATTTAATCACCACCAGAAGGTGGTCAAAATGAAGTTTCCTGTGTCTTAACAGCTTACAGAGCTTATCGAGGAGGTAACCCTGATAAACTATTTTATGTGAATAAAAGAATAGCATCATTGTACCCGTTCCCACCTTCTATATGTACTAAGTGGGAGGTATCTCCTACTGTGAATGCTCATTTAAAACATTTAATCAGAAATGTTACATTGCCTAATCCATCAGCATTTTCGCTGAAGGATTCCACAGATAAAAAGATTGAAGCCTGTCTTAAAACTATATTTTCATCATCTGGAGCGGTTACTCATCCAGCTATGGCTGGAACCTGGGTAGCCAAAGCTGTTGAAGAATGGATAGGGGCATTGGAAGATTCATTACCAGAGAACAGATTATGAATATCTCCCAAATACGGGAAGCAGCTTCCTATCTGGGAGGGGCTGCAGTAGATGCTGGAATTTTAGCTTCTAGGGCATCAGCAGCATCAATAGTGGCACGCAGGGCTCTTTGGTTAAGGTCTTGGAAAGCTGATACAGGATCTAAGAGGGCGCTGGAAGTCTTACCTTTCTATGGAAAGGTGCTTTTTGGAGCAGAGTTGGATAATATAATCACTACTCTGGCAGCTTCAAAATCTGCAGGTCTGCCATCTACATCAAAAACTAGATCTAGGCAGGTTTCTTTCAGTGATTCCATCCTCAGGGACAAGCAAAGGAAAAGTCTTCCTCCAAGCCAACAAGTTTCCGTAAGTCTAAGCGACAAACTAAGAGGTCTGGCTTGGCCAGACGTCCAGCTTCTAAGCCGGACAACAAGCCCTCGGCCTGATGTAGCGGGCCTCCTCCTAGGAGATCCCAGGGTGGGAGGCCGACTTCTTCAGTTTGCGGATTATTTGCATCAGACAACTACAGATGCCTTGGTCTGTGAAGTGGTCTCTCAGGGGTATGCCCTCACTTTCAGGAGACATCCCCACCAGAAGATTTTTTGCACAGATCCTCCATCAGATGCGGTCAAGGCCTTGGCCCTTCAGGAAGCCATTCACTCCCTGCTGCAGGCGGGGGTTAATAATCCCAGTTCCTGTGTCTCAACAGGGAAGGGGTTATTATTCCAATCTGTTTCTGGCTCAGAAACCGAATGGGGCTTATCGCCCTATACTCAATCTAAAAACCCTCAACAGGTTTTTCCATGTACCCAAGTTTCATATATAGAAACTCTCCAGTCAATTATTTTGGCTATGGAGCTGGGGGATTACATGGTTTCTCTGGACATTCAGGATGCATATCTGCATGTTCCTATTATACCATCCCACCAGCAATTTTTATGGTTTGCTGTCCTTCAGCAACATTAACAATTTCAGGGTCTACCTTTTGGCCTATCCACGGCTTCCCGGGTATTTACCAAAATAATGGCAGTCATGATGGCCTCTCTCAGGCGTCATGGAGTCAGAATTCTATAATATCTAGATGACCTTCTGATATTGGCGCAGACTTCAGTTATGTTACAAAACCATCTTCAGATGACCATAGCCTGCCAACAAAGGCACGGCTGGATAATCAATTGGAAGAAATCGTCACTTTCTCCAACACCACAGATGGTACGCAAGCAAAGGGTATCCATTCTGTTAGCAATGCAGGTCCTGGGATCAATGGTATCCACCTTTGTCATGGTGGGCTATGCTCAGTTCCATTCCAGGCCTTTACAAAGATTGATTCTCTCCAGGTGGAACAGACAGCATCATCTTTTAAGATCTCAGAGGACCCTTCTCACTCCAGAGGTTCGTCACTCCCTCCTGCGGTGGCTAAGAATCATCTAAACAAAGGGCATCCCATTCTGGCACAGCACTAGCTCCAGGGCAGGCTGGTCCAGATCCAGTCCGATGATACGACTACAGTGGCCTACCTCAATCATCAGGGAGGCACAAGGAGTTATGCAGCCATGAAGGAAGTGACAAAGGTTCTGATTTGGGCAAAACGTCATCTTCCGGCCATTTCGGCAATATTCATACCGGGAGTACTCAATAGGGAAGCAGACTTCCTAAGGACATTTACGCCGGAGTGTTTCAGCTCCTGGTAAACAAATGGGGTCTACCAGAGACAGATTTTAATAGATTTTATGGCATCACACCACAACCACAAGGTCCCCAGGTACGGGTTCAGGTCCAGAGACCCATCAGCAGCCTTCATGGATGCACTGGCAGTAAGATGGGATTTCAAGTTGGCGTATCTCTTTTCTCCAATTTCTCTACTCCCAAGAGTTCTCAGAACATTCAAGCAGGAAGGTGGAACGGTAATACTGGTGGCTCCGGCTTGGCCCAGACGTCATTGGTTCACCGACATCCAGAATCTGTCCATAGACAGTCCATACCCTCTTCCTCTATGGCAGGATCAGCTAACGCAGGGTCCCTGCCGACATCCGGACTTACCACGTATGGCTTTGACGGGGTAGGGTTTTTCCAGTTCTGTAATTCAAATGATGAATATGGTATGGAAGCCTGCCTCTGTCCGCATCTATTACAGAGTTTGGTATTCTTTTGGTCAATGGTGTTCACATAGGAAGTATGATCCTAAGATATTCAGGATTTCCAGGGTATTGGCTTTTCTTCAGGCAAGATTAGACAAAGGTCTACGCCTGGCCACTTTGAGAGTGCAGGTTTCGGCACTGTCAGTCTGGTTCCAGAAGAAGATTGCTTCATTACTAGATGTTAGAATTTTTTCCAAGGAGTTTTGCGAGTTCAGCCTCCTTTTGTTTCACCGGTAGCACCATGGGATTTGTCTTTGGATCTTAAAGGGTTACAAGCTTCCTCATTTGAATCTGTGGACTCTGTGGATTTGAAGTGGTTAAGAGCAAAGACACTGTTTCTTCATGCAATTTGTTCTGCTCACAGAGTTTCTGATTTGACAGTGCTCTCTTGTTGCTCCCCATTTTTGATTTTTCACCAGGATAAGGCTGTTCGTCATACAAAGGAGGGTTACCTTCCTAAGGTATCCAGTTTTCATGTGAAATAAGAAATTGTTGTTCCAACCTTTCAGGCTCCAGACCTTTCTGTATGTGAAGCCTCCGTGGATGTAGTCCGTGCTCTCCGTATCTATGTGGAGCATATAAACTCTGTTAGAAAATCAGATGCTCTTTTTGTATTATTTGGGTCCACAGGGCACCCACCCTGATGCACCTGGCTTCATTGGGTTATTTTCTTACGGTCACAGATTCCCTCATCTTATGTAAGTTTCTGGTATACGATTGTTCTTCCTTTTCCTCTTTCCTTCTCCTGCCTTGAGGCTTGTTAACTAAACTGAAGTCCTATGGCTAGGGGGTAATGCACGTACCTCCTTGGAGTCGGTAATTAACAGTGAAATGTGCCTGTGCTAAACTTTTATTTACAAACTACAACAATATCACTGTAATAATTACATGCATTGTCGTTTTCTATAAAACATTTTTTTATTTTTATTAAATGACTTTCAATTGTTTGGTTATTAGCAAGATTTTTTTTTTAACAATTTCAGTAGCTCTTCAGGTTTCATTTTACTAAAGTAGCTCACACCTCAATTAAGGTTTGCGACCACTGCCCTAGGATATAACCCCCCCTACCTCCTCACCATGGACTACACAGCTTCCCATCTTTCCCTTCACTGGGGATATTGGTGACCCAATCTCTCACATGTTCTGCTTGTGGTCTGAGTTGTTCCCATTGCAAGAAATGTGCAGGTATCGGCAAGCTGGTCACTGTGGCCAATTACAAACCTTCACACACACCGCTGTCAGCTTTCTCACAGCAAGACTCTCAGCAAAACAGAGGACAAGGACGGACAATCACACGGGGGTCAGCTAATCACAATGAAGGGGAGAAGGAAAAGCCAATCACAAGGGTGTGCAGGAAAGATACCTAGCCACAGTCAGGAACTCTGTGGAGAATGTGAATATCTGCACCCCGCAGCTTTGAGCCCTTGGTGGTGACATAGCCCTACACGTAACTCTGGAAGCAAGCCGCACAATAGAGGCTCGTGGGCTGCATGTTAGACATGGCTGATGTAAACAGAATCTTGCTCTCTACGATCTGTAGCCAATCCAAGAGATGTTGTAGAAATTATTTTAACAAGCTCTCGGGCTGAAAGAAATGGCAAACTCATTGAGATTGTGAAGAGCTGGTTGAGTGGACGAGACATCATTAGAATCTTTGGTCTTGGAATCATAGCATAACCATCTCCCCAATTTACTGAAGAGTAATTTCTGTAACTTATTATTT
This sequence comes from Taudactylus pleione, assembly GCA_031769625.1. NCBI lineage: Eukaryota > Metazoa > Chordata > Amphibia > Anura > Myobatrachidae > Taudactylus > Taudactylus pleione. Next base: position 3,777,692 of record JAUIMM010000334.1, read on the forward strand.
GTAGTTTTAAGTAGTGCCCTAAAGCGCAATTAAAGTGCCCGACTCTTTTTTACTTCCATTTAGCACAGCTCTGATTGCCGGAATACGGAGATGAGTACATTTTTACTTCTCTTCATCTCAAACAAAAACAGCACCAATTAGACTGCTGCAGTGTTGGTTTTTATTCCTCTCTGACTGTTGCACTTGAATACCTTGTAAAAGCTCTTTTTTGCCCCCGTTTACAATAATTTTAATGGAATAAGATGATTGTGGTGGGTTTAAGATACAAAGAAAAAGCACGGGCAGGCAAACAACCAAACAGAGAGACATGTTCTGAATAAAATGTTACACGTGAAAAGGCCCTCAAGGCATAGTCTTCTTTCACTGATAAGAGCTTTGAAAGGAGATTGTATTTTAATTCAGCCAGTAAGTTCCCCAATTTACGTCCTAATTCACATAGTTGGTCTTAATTTAAACAGAAATGAGTGGTGGTAAGACATGCACCCACAATGTATTACTGGATGATAGAGAAATATTTCTAGCATACACAGCAAGAAATTCATCTAAAATTAAAATCAGAATGAAAATGCAAATGCTTTGTTATATAACAGCCGCACTTTCTTATACATTATACAGTATATATTAATTTATAATAATTTTATAATATAACACTTTATAATTTACAACATTGTTATATCTATAACTGCCTTTAAATTATATCTACATAATCATACTACTCAAGTTATTTCACTATTACCGTCATTAAATATAAACCATGTAATAGGTGACTTCTGATGTCATCACATCAGTGTTTCATAATAACTTCTGCGCTAGCAACTTTTACTGTAAATCATAGGTATGAGCAGTTAGCTTGACTTTAAAAGATCTGAAAAAGTTGATTTTGTTATTTCCATCAGGAGAAGTACTGTAATACTTTCTGGGCCTCAGAGCTAACATTCCAGTTACCTTTGGCGAGTTCCATTTGGATGGACTGGATCATCTCTTTTGAGCACTAATCAACACTGAGTTTTATTTAGTTAGACAAGCTAGCTTCAGATACTAGATGTGCAGGGAAAAGCTGTGTTGGTCAACAACATTGGCAGGCCTGCTGGGACCAATAGTGCACCAAGTCCAACAATATCATCTTGGTGTCCAAAAAGAGAGTGCAGAGATAGGATATCTAAATAAAGGGATAAGTGCCCAGGTACCTGTAAGTGTTGGCCATCTGAATAGAAAAAAGCGGAAATCATTGTGGGATATAAATGCTACCTGTAGCCATCGAGTCAAGTACAGTGCTGGAGAAATGACTACAGTAGTATAATTTCAATGTGAGAAGGTCTCTCACCCATTCATCCTACACCTTTGTTTGTACTGTGTTACTATACCTGGATGGTGGCACAACTTGCACAACCCTAGTTGCTTGCATGTGTAAGGACCCTTTTAAGTAACACACCACTGAACAGAAAAATGAGAAAGAGAGGACAGCACTATCAGGGACCAGAGTTAGGCATTTCCCTTATTAGGAATTCTTATGATAAGGTATAACATAACATATAGTAGTTACAATACAGTATACCCTAACATGCAGAGTCCACTGCTGCATGAGACTGAGTCACAGACTGCCTGAGCCCAAGCTTAGGGTGGGTTTACATGGTCTGAAAAAATGCCAGTGAATTGCCGTTATCAGCATATATCTCTGTAGCTCACTGCTGTGGCTGTGCCCCTTCTCACAAGGTGGTTCATATTTTGCTATATGGTGTGCATGTCATACAAAAAAAAAAAAAAAAAAAAGAGATGGAGCCCAGCAAGCTGCTCCAGCAGGGTTCTGGTGATCTATGATGCGTTGAATTTGGGACAGTCTGTATTAGGCTACTGTACTACCAGTCCTGAATAAGAGGTTAGGAGTTGGGACATTCAGTGGTTCTTGAAGGGTTCTAATGAAACCTGAAGGAGTTATGGCTCCTGGGAATGGCAGTGTGCCCCAGAGGAACTCGGCAAGTACCGGATGCTGCTGAGATCTGGCCAAATCCTTGAGGCCGAATTTGGTGCAGAGGTGGTGCTACGCCCTGGTGATAAAGCCCTTGAAATAAGTTTAGGCAGGAGATCTAGAATTGACACCAGAGAGGCCAGAAATTAAGATCTCAGCACCAAGATGGGTTTAGTAGAGGTGTGTGTATGCGCACTTAGAAGTCTTCCGATAAACAATATTACTACTAAGATCTTGCTTATTCCTGTGAGTAGAATGTCCCTGGCGGATTCCTGTGACCAACCAGTCAAAAAGCACAGAGTCAGTGAGTGGCTGGTGTGTCACCAGGAGGAGTAATGTCTGACAATATGTTGTGGAATTTCTCTTCTACTGTACAGAACCTATATTATAGAAAACGACCAAGCAAAACTGTCTTTTTATAAAAAAAAAATCTAATAATGTCCGTTTTTTGGCATTAGTTACTCAAAACAATACTATTGTATCTATTTGGAAGCTATTTGCCATTGCACCATCATGCGGTGTAAAGAAAAGACACTCACATCAACGCTTTCAGTCATTCCTCTGTGGTGGTCATCATAAGTCATACTTAAAAATTGAAAGGGGCAAATTTTATTGTTTTCTCCTACTGTTTTGCCAAAGGGTGCGAGTGCCGGGAGTGCCCATTACTTATCGCACATGGTGTGCACAAAAGCGGCCGGTTTAGACGTGAAAAGCGGCTAAACCTGTGCAAAATAATGGGTGTTCTTCCCAAACTGCACTGCGGGCGTCGAAAAGCCAGACTTTTCTCAGGTTTCTGCTGGCCGTTTCAGGAGGGTGCGAGCAGAAATAATGGCCCTCGCTTCAATTAGCATAAACAATTGAATAGCTCTGCATCTCTTTAAATGGTAGGTTGGCGCCCAGAAACAAATGAATTCCACCAAAGAGTGACAAAGATAAGATTTTATATAAAAAGTATGGTGGCCACTCACATCAGCTTAATGATATTGCCCAGGTGCTTGTAAAGGGCAGGGTTTACACTGAACCATAGAAAAAAAAGGAATATTCCCTCCAGCACACTGCAGCAATATTAGCAAAAATACCTGAATCCTACATGATAATAGAAATTCAGAGGTATTAGTTGCATACATTTGCAAATATATGATTAAGCACCGGGCCAGCATCAAGGCTCCTCTATACCGGCGTCCCTAACATTAAGGGGTTCACGTCCGAGGCGAAGGGTAGCCAAAAAGAATCCAGCCAAGGACCATTCCCAGGGCATCACACGAAAAATTGAAGAATGGTGATACTGAAGTGTAAAGTATAGATGTGTCAAGATAATCAATAAGTGTTAATATAATAAGAAAGAATTAAAATTACATAAATAATAATAAACAAACAAATAGAAAGGTGATGAAAAAGTATCTATGTGAATTAAGTGGTGATGCCCTGAAAAAGGCCCAGCCAAAGCAACACCAGGGGCCTCATGCCCAAACGCTCACCCCAAAATAATTATTGCTACCAAATAGTAGCACCCACTCTGGGTCATATAATTACAAATTAATGTGCTGCATAATAACAGCATATATATAAGCCAAGAGCAGACTCATCTAGGAGGTACTCCAGAATCCTCCAAATGGCACTATACGGACCAGCACATCCTCCCAATGCTGGCTCCCTTCATGCCTCTCAGAACTGCAAACAAAAAAGTATGGGGGTCACTCACATCAGCTTAATGATATTGCCCAGGTGCTTGTAAAGGGCAGGGTTTACACTGAACCACAGAAAAAAAAGGGTATTCCCTCAGCACACTGCAGCAATAGTAGCAAAAATACTTGAATCCAACGTGATAATAGAAATTCAGAGGTATTAGTTGCATACATTCGCAAATATATGATTAAGCGCTGGGCCAGCGTCAAGGCTCCTCTATACCGGCGTCCCTAACATTAAGGGGTTCACGTCCGAGGTGCAGGACAGACAAAAAGAATCCAGCCAAGGACCATTCCCAGGGCATGACACGAAAAATGGAAGAAACGTGATAGTGTAGTGTGAAGTATAGATGTGTCAAGATAATCAATAAGTGTTAATATAATAAGAAAGAATTAAAACTTTTTCATCATCTTTCTATTTGTTTATTATTTATGTAATTTACATTTTCTCATTATATTAACACTATTTGATTATCTTGACACATCTATACTTTACACTTCACTATCACCTTTCTTCCCTTTCTCGTGTGATGCCCTGGGGATTGTCCTTGGCTGGATTCTTTTGGGGTGCCCTGCGCATCGGACGTGAACTCTTTAATGTTAGGGATGCCAGTATAGAGGAGCCTTGACGCTGGTCCGGCGCTTAATCATATATTTGCAAATGTATGCAACTAATACCTCTGAATTTCTATTATCATGTAGGATTCAATTATTTTTGCTAATATTGCTGCAGTGTGCTGGAGGGAATAACATTTTATATATAAAGTAGTAAAGTAAGGTGACCCAGTGTACGCCAGGTCATCTGTCCATCCCACCCCCTCTCTGTACGCTGCTCTGTCACGCTCCTCCCCTGCTGTCCTACTCCATTCTTTGGAAAAGCAACCCCGGGTACCACAAAATTTTGGCTTAGGGGTGCTGTGAAAACCAGGCTGATACTCTAGGGCGACGTGAATCAAAAAAGTTTGGGAACCACTGCCTTAGGAGATTATTATATAGATGAAGTTGAAATATTATATGCAGTTTCTCTATTTAATCTGACCTCATATTTACTAGTCAGACACTACACTGCTCAAAACAGGCAAACCTCTGATCCAGCCCATATCTCCAACCACATCTGGCACATAAGGGTGGATTGACAATTGACCTAACAGGGGCTTTTTCTGACTTTTTCTAGAGGGGCCAGTACTGAAGCAATGGAGGTAGCTTCACCATTGCTGTCATTTATGGTAACCAACCCAACCACTGAAACCAGCTACTATATTTATGTAGATTGAACCATACAACCTTCTATGTCTTAAGCATATATTTTTCTCTTCCGTCCCACTGACAGCATTTCATTACCTCCACAGACTGTAGCAGCAGTAACATTCAGCTTTAACTTAATGATAGAGCTATTCATGTAATGGTAGGTGTTTAGGACTATTCATTTAGTGTAAATGTCTGGATGGGGGAAAATGGGCCTATCAATTACATTTGAATAGCTACTAATTAAAGTCATGGTATTTTGATGGGAAAAATAAATGTAAATGTTAATATAAATGTAGGGTATTTGGGGAGAGGGGGTATAGAGTATAGGTTGTTCAATTATTGTTTGTACTGTGCTTATTGGTGAGAACAAGTGAGCTGTACCTGGGTCCTACTGAACTGCCTCAGTAGCTGGTTCAAAGCAAAATTACTTTGATTACAACAATTGACTACATTGTGAAATATTTTAGTGCAGAGACATTTGCAAATACACCACAGGGGTGTTAAAGAAATAGAAAATCTCGGAGAAGAGTGTGTCCATTTGATGTAACACAGACCATTTGCAAACTATCTTACAAGATAATGATGCAGTAATAAAATACTGCACTGCATACAAATACACCATCACATGCAGAAAGCTTGTTATCAGGATATAGACACGTCTATCCGACATTTACAGCAACAAGTCGGTGAAAAAATGTATTCTGTACTACCTCTAACCAATCCATGAAGGCGAATGACTTAGATCCTTCTCAGTGGAGGACATTTTTTCACTGTACGACAAGAAAAAGAAAAAAAAGGCAAAATTTATTTTTGTGTGAACTTTATGAAGTTATTTTTCAAGATGTTCAAATCTTTAAGCTGGAAGACTGGCACCAGTGAAGATCCCTACAGCTGTAAAGGTAAGTACTAACTAACCTAACCTCCCCCCTAACCCTCCTTTAGGAGTGCCTAACCCTAACCTCCCTCCCTAGTGCCTAACCCTAACTCCCCTCTAAGTGCCTAAACCTAACCCCCCTTTCCCCGCAGCCTAAACCTAAGTCTCCTGGGGGGTGCCTAACCCTAACCTCCCTCCCTAGTGCCTAACCCTAACTCTCCTCTAAGTGCCTAAAACTAACCCCCCCCTTCCCCGCAGCTTAAATCTAAGAGGGGAATTCAATATGAAACGTAAACTTCGCTGTGAAGTTTACGTTTCATATGGAGCTTTTACCTGGGATAAAGTATCGGGCGCGTATTCAATATGAGACTAACGAAAACGGGACCCGGTGAAGTTGGATTTGCAGAAAGTTACGAAATTTTCCTTAAAAAAAATGTAGGACCCCCCCTAAAGTTGTAAAAACATGGGGGATCACTATGGGTACCCCCGTTTTAGCCTGCAAATGAAAGTCGGGAATTTAAATAGCCGCAGCAGGTGTTTTTTTCCCGACATTGAAAAAGTGATGCAGAAGAGCACTTAGGTTATTTTTTCTTTCGTTTTTTTAAGTGGTCCCATCAAATTTGGGGTACATGAAAATGGGTACTAGTTTTTAAAAATTCTGTTGTGCACCTGCCGCTATAAATCTATTCTAGAAAACACCTGCCGCATACTTGCAGAATAGCCCTGAACCTATTTCCCTATTCTTAAACAATTTTTTCCCATTTTTTTTTTCATCCCAATTTTTTAATTAATTTTTGGGGTGGCCCTACTTTTTTTTTTACTTTTTTTGACACAGTTATCTTTTAAATGTCATTCCCAGGGGTGCAGGCTATTTTTTTTAAGCCTGCACCCCTAAACCCCAATTCTGCACTTTTTTTCGCCACCTATTCAGTGGTGAAAAGTTATCCCCGTTTTTTTTCAAAAACTTTTCGAGCCTGCGAAAAGTCTTTGAAATTGAATACGGTGTAAAACTAAAACCTGCGATAATGACGTCATAGGTGCGATATTAACGCAAAAACGATGTTTTCGCTCCCATATTGAATAAGTCTCCTGGGGGGTGCCTAACCCTAACCTCCCACCAGGGGTGCCTAACCCTAACCCCCCCTTCCCTTAGCCTAACCCTAAGTCCCCCCCCCGGGAGCCCCTAACCTAATCCCCCCGCGGCTGTCCGCACCCGGCTTACCTTCAATCGGTATGCCAGGCGTCGGGCTCCCGATGTAGGTCTAATGACAGGCATCAGGATTTCGACTGCATCCCTCTCAGAATTACTCCCCCAACAGCTCCCATTCTGAAACACTGTTCTCACAGCAAAGCAAAACGAACACAGGGCGATACGAGGGAGGTGCGCAGCCAGGGCAGCTGTGAAACAGCAGAACAAAGAGCCCCTTCCTTATCGATAAGTGACTCAGATATAAAAAACTTAAGAGTTTGAAATCCCAGCATCTCTCCAATGTCAGTTGTTTCATCAGGAAAATTATAATAATAAAGAGAAAATTAAAATTGTCAAGGAGGAATTCCTAAATATTGTAGGTTGCCAGGCTTTGCCCATCTTTCCCAGGACAAGGATAACTGGTTATAGTAAGATTATTATTATACATTATTTTTCAGGCACCACAAAGTTTCTGCAGCACAGTACAGGCTCCATACACACAGACACATCAGTGGTACAGTAAATGTAAAATGACATCTCATTGGACAATACGGGTCAGTGATCTGACAAACTAGGTAGTAACTGGATTAGTGACCAGGCATGGGGACTCACTGTTTCTTAGCAGTCAAGTGGAAGGGAGTCATAGGGGGGATGACAATGGTTCAGCAATCAATGAGCCTGTACAAAATGAAGGGTAAGCACAAAGTCAAAGTTGCTTAAAGGGACTATGGGGCCCATGGTTAACAGCAAATATTGCGTTACACCCAAATGAATGAAGGAGAGACCACAGCATGCATCTCCGATACCTGCTGCGATTCCCACTGGCAGCCGCATCCCCCATAGGTTTCTATGAGGGATGCGATGCTGCCAACTTTACCAACATCTGGAATGCGATGCATTCCGGATATTGGCCCCCGCAGCTAACACTATCTGAACATGGTGTTAGCCGCTGTAGCCTATGGGCTACACTGCGCATAATTAGCCGGCATCTCTCCGGGCACATCGCAGGGAAGAACTCCTTTTGGAGCCCCTGTCCATGCATGTGCCGGATGATACATCCGGGCGCTATGATCGCATCTTGGGTGCTATGATCATGGGCGGTAATATCATGCCCAGATCGCATTGCAAGTGCAGTCATTAATAAATTGGGGCCTATGAGGTAAAGGACAGTAGCACTGGAAGCAAGGTTAGTGCAGTGGAAAAACACTGGGATGGAGGGTCCTGCCAGTTAGAGCTTACATATTAAAAGGGAGGGGAGAACAGTTGAAGGGTGAACTGAGGAGAAGTGAAGGACAGGGAAGGAGAGGAGTGGAGATTTTGGAGGAGTGGTGATAAGACGAGAGCAAAATATGGGAAGCAATATTTGTGGATACGGTTTTAACAGTATCATTATTAACCATGACCAGTCCTAAAATAAACTCCTAATTAAGACAATAAAATTTGTAGGTTATTGCAATATCGCCTCATCCGTGGTTATGAGTCACCTGGTCATTGTCATTTTTGGCTCATTGAAGGCAATATCTCTCCAAAGTTTTTTATATCACATGTCAAAGGTTTAATTTATTATTATTGGTGCCCACACTGTGCTTAATATGAAAAAGATCATGTTGGTTAATTTAAGCAAAGATGACAGAGTGATTAGTGAATGAAAAGATTGCGGGAAATCACGGCAAAAGGAAGACATGCTTTAGGGACAACCATTGGGGGGATTCTGAGAACATCTTTTATATATATTCGCTGTAATGGTGTGGGCTATGTCACCATATTTTCCTAAAATGCTGAAAAGATTTATTTTTTATTTTAAGATTAGTTTGGTTTCAGAATGTGCTACCCAAAACTTAAAAAAAAAAAAAAAAATTCTTATGGATATTTTAACCTCTAAAAGATGTTTAAGCCAATTTACAGTTAGAGATTTGTTTCCTAGTGAATATACCTAGGATGTACTCCCGGCAAGGTAGTTCTCTTATCCTCATTAGAAGGTTTGATACACCTCCCCTCTATTTCTTTAAGGTGATTTATGTTGTTATAGGTCACATGAAACTATTATTTCTTAAAGGTAAATACTACATTTTAGGAAACTTTGTGCTGTTTTTTATCGGTTTCCAAAATAATAATAATCTTAAAAAAAATTCAATATTTCCATAATTAAATCCTAACTGCATATAGTCCTTAAGAGATTGGTTAATTAGGTATTTAGGAACATTGTGATGAAAATATGAAAAATAATAAATGAGGATAATTGAAAGACTTCATTTGTTATTATACAAATGTTAGGTAATACTATATTTTAGTACAATGACTGGAAATGAAAAATATAAGTTTTAAAAATGCGTATACTGAATAATTTTAGTTGATTAATGCGTTTCCTTTGAAAATAACATACTGCTGTTTGTTCTTGCAGAATGGGTTGAAAACATTGTATGGGTAACCACATGGTAATTGACATCAACAATCGAAAACTAAATTTTATTCCAGATTATATATGTTGGAGCACCTATTAAGAGACGTTGGACTGTTGTAGATGATGGTTTTACACATAAGTTGATAATGGATCATCTTCTCCAATACAATCAGTATGTTGAAAGACCTTTACGCTTCCAAAAACTATATTAGGAAAAATTGTATTGCTATTGTTCCATGTGTAAATAATAGAAAAAATCTTATCCATCTATTTAGAGATAAAGATATATAGTGTTCCTATCTATGATAACATTAAATAACAGGTAAATGTAATTTAAAAAGTTTGGTAGTTTTAGTATTATAATAGCAGCAATATCAGATGTTAAAGATTACATTGTGGTATTCAAAAATGAGCTGGTCTAAATCTATTGAATAAAAGAGGAGATTCTGCGCCTCCCTGCCCATTGTTTTGTCACCCCCCTTTCATTCTCCTGTACCTTCCTTCTTGTTATTTAAAATACAATTGAATTATAAAAAAAATAAGGGAAGATTGTTGGCTATTGAAACAATGACACAATATTTTGATACAACTTCATGTGTTGAATGTATAAGAGGAGTCAGCAAATATGTAGAAAGGCAGGTTCATGCAGCCACCAGCAATACAATCCCATTCCTTTGTACTGTATGTGTGTTATTGAGAGATTTAGGGAAGGATACATTTGGAAACCGTTGTTTGCAAAAGACTAATGGTGCATACACACGGTACTACCTGTACCACCAACGACTTGAAAGATATCTTTCAGTGAATCATCCTGCCACATCTCTGAACAGGCAGAGTTGACAATACCATCCAAGTTGGCCTGCATGCATGGACGATGAAAGATATCTTCATTGTCCATGCGGGAACGAGCATCATTGGTCGTTGATAGGTTGGTAAGTACATAAAAATTAACGATATGAACGATAACAATATGAACGATATCATAAATACCGTTCAGCTCCGTGTGTATGCACCTTAAGACTTCTGGACAATTCAATCAATGCAATTGAAATAATAGTTAAATACAGAACAGTCATCTGAGCTAGGCATCATTTTACGAGCAAGGTTATTAAAATACTTAAGTGTGCCAGCTTGACCAAACAACTCACGCCACAGTGTTTGTTACGAGAATCATCCGATTTGCCATTTTGTAGCGACAAATCACCTATATCGCTCAATGTGTACAGGTGGTTGCGCACTCCCATGGTCGCTAGCGACGGTCACTAGGTTTGATGTGCTGTACATTAAACCTAACGATAATGCTAGCACCCTGTGGTATGCTAATGAAGGACGGAACAATGATCTTTCCGTCCTTCATTAACTCATTCTAGCGTGGACGAGTAATCCCCGCTCAAGGGCATTCATTTCAATGTCGGAACGAATGCCCATCGCTCCAGTGTGTACCCAGCTTACATTATTATGCCATATGTCTGCCTACTGTTTCTCACATATACCTGCATTGAAAAGAGAGCAAATTCTAAATATTAAGAAATTAACCTACAAATTTACAGAAGACAAAAATGGAAAGGTTATAAAAGAAAATGTAATGGACTACCATCAAGGAGTTGTTAAATGCTAAAGAAAGGAACATTGAAACAAACTGTGATGGAAATACTATATGTTATAGGGGATAAGTTGAATTTGAATCCCATAGCCATAATTTTAGGAAGCAAACTTAATTTTACCAAAAATTATACGTTTACTGGGGAAGGGGATTTTCTTTGATAGTCAGGGAGTTTGGGTGTATTGTTTTGATGCCCCACATGATAATGTTTGGGAGCAAGATCTAAGATCTATAAAGACTTATGATACATTTTTATTTCCTAGAAAGGGGTTATCTGAACTCAAGAATCTACTTACCAGAACCACCAAACAAGAGGCAAAACAGGAGGCAGGAAACCTAGCGAGATATCAAAGAAAATAATAAAATTATGTAATAGTAATATAATTCAACTCAAATACGATTAACTCATCCAAGAAATTTTTGAATGTCAACTTCTTCTTAATGATAAGTCTGAATTTTGTCCCTAACACTAATCTTTTTTACTTGTTTGTAGAATAAAAACAGATATATGAGGAACCTGACATATTTGTTAAATCTAAAGAAACACGATCTGGAATAAATGCACTAAATTTTAGACTGTATGAAACCATATGGGAGGAGAATATACAGACAGGAATTTTGGAGGATAAACACTTTTTGACTATATCTAAACTGAACCTAAATCTGAATTACTTTCTCTAGAGCACAGGTTCTCAAACTTGGACCTCAGGACCCCAAACAGTGCATGTTTTCCAGGTCTCCTCACAAAATCACAAATGAAAAAATTAGCTCCACCTTTTTTAAAATGTGAGAGTCATGAATACATCTGTGCACCTGCCAGGAGATCTGGAAAATGTGACCTGTGTGGGGTCCTGAGGACCGAGTTTGAGAACTACTGCTCTGGAGCAAAGTTGTCTCTCAGTTTTGAGAGAATTATGAGATTATGTTATGCTCATTAAACTAAAGCATAGGTTCTCAAACTCAAATAGTGCATGTTTTCCACTTCTACTCACAGAATCACAAGTGAAATAATTAGCGCTGTGGATCTTTTAAAATGTGTCAGTGAGTAATGAGTACACTTGTGCACCTGCTGGGTGATCTGGAAAACGTGACCTATGTGGGGTCCTGAGAACCACTGACCTAGGGGATAAGGTGGGATGTGTAGTAATACAAGATTGAGATCATTATATCAGAGACACTATGAAACAGATTGGGTCACTAGCAGATGTTTTCAAAAGTCCCTACCAAAGTATCTTAAAAGTCTGCTGGAGTTGCCCTTGGCTGAGGGGATAATACCCAAAGAGGAATTACACATTTTATTTCCCAATCACTCTTACAACTTTCTTTGACACCTTCTGAAATCTCATATGAAGATCGCAAATTAGTACAAAATTTTGTTGCAGATTTAAACTTTAAAAAAGACAACTGAAGTATACTCACAATGTAGATCATGTTACTAAACTTTTTGTATATCCTTCCCTCGATGCAGGGCAATAGATCAATCTAACTGCTGGAAATCAGTTGGCTCCAACAACTACTTATAATATAGCAATGGACATCACAGACCAGGTACAGAGATACCTTTCTGATTAGCTGCAAAGTTTTAGGTCAAGAATGGTACCAGATTTATATGGATTGTCTTATGCGGGCCATAAATCTAAGGCCTCGATTCTCCGTTTCAGTCGCCATTTTGCTGAGAAACAGCATGTTAAAAATCCCGACCAAAAATGTTTTGGCTGGGATCAGTGAATCGAGGATTTCCAACATATTGATTTTCTCTGATTACCAGACCCCAACATCGGCAGAATGGGGAATTGGGGCAATACTTCGCAGATGTACGTACCCCATTAGTGTAGAGCAGCGTTTTTCAACCACTGTGCCGTGGCACACTAGTGTGCCGCGAGGTCAGTGCAGTCAGAGCTGATTTTACTTGCACTGCTGGCCGAGGCAGTGCTGAGCTCTTCAGGGAGGCTCAGGCGCGCCCGGGTCGTTACCTATGTAGACGCGGCGGCATGACATAGGTCACGTATGCCGCGTTGCATGCCTTCCTGCACACTGCTTCCAGCTTTGCAATGTGCGCTCAGTCACTGAGTGTGACTGAACAACCCCAGCCAATGAGGGAAAGGACAGGATCGACAGTGAGCCTTCTCAGCTGGTCATTTTATTTTTTCTGTGGGGGCCATTGGGATTTTTTTTTTTGGGGGGGAGCAATGTAATTGTTTTTTTTTTTCTGTGGGGGCCACCCAATGTGAATATTTTCTTTCTGTGGGGACCATTTTGTTTTATTTTTCTGTAGGGAGCAATGTATTTGTTTTCTGTTAGGGCCAATTTCTGTTCTTTTTCCTGTGGGGGGCCAATTTGTGAGTGTTTTTTACTGTGGGGGCCAATACTGTGTGTTTTCTTTTTCCGTGAGGGACTGATGGTGTGCCTTAGAAATGTTAAAATCTTGTTTGGTGTGCCGCTAGTTGAAAAAGGTTGAAAATCACTGGTGTAGAGGTTGCCAGAAGAACAAAACAAGCACACATCACTGTGTGTGTATATATGAGAAGTGATACTTTCAAAGGCAAAAGAGGCACTAGAAACAAAGAAAAATTGGGAAATGCATAACATTTGAGAAACGGAACAATAGACCGTATCTAACACCTTTCAGATTTTTACTACATAAAACTTTAGTATACAGTTGAAAAGCAGGGATTGTCATACCTTTATGAATGTCTATAGGCCTGCCAACATGAATGGTACCCCATTACTATAGATGGACATAGAGAATACCAGGGGTACAAATAACCACATACCACTTTATATACATAAATACAATGTTTACGTGATCAACAGAAAAAAAATAAAAAAATAGTCATGTTGTTAAATGGAGAGAATCCCACTTTTTCTAATGGCAGTGCCCCCGTTTACATTGGAGCAAGGACCGGTGGACAGCAGAGTCTTGTAGACCCTCCCCCCAGCCCTTCTATCTACAGCAATGTTAATTATTGCCCATTGTTCAAAAATAATCTGCAGGCAATAACCAGGGGTGCCCAAAGAGGGCCCATACAGCTAAGTGGCAAGGACAGGGAAATAGAATGAAGAATAGAATGTACACAAGTGATCTATTGCTCCAGCAGGGATAGCAATCTTTTTTTTTTTAACCCCATAAATGAAGAAAATAAGTGGGACTTATTCATAGCACTATACGTCATGTAAGGGATAAGTCCAACATGTTTGTAAAACTGAATGGGTTAATGGTCGTACAGTGGTAATTCCAGTAGAGGCTCCCCAGGAAAGTTCCAGGTGATAGGGGAACCAGAGTTCTGTGCATCTTGAGTATTTCCTGGGTCAGTTTCTTTGTGTTGGAAGTAATTTGCAGGGCAAAGTAAAGGCATAATGGTCCATCTATCAACAAATGGGCCATTTCTCTCCTAGGCTGACATTTTGGTAGTCACACATGGGCCCTTATTCATGCACCCGCGATACTTTTTCGCATGCCGTACTTTGCAGACATTGCGTATTTTACCCATGACAACTTTTCGTGCACACCCCTGCTATTCATTGTATTCAATTTCAAAATATGCGAAAACACAACCCGGCGAATGCAAACCAGACGAAAAGTGCTGTCAGAATTGGGGAAATCAGCCTGAAACCCCCTAAAAGATGCACTAACATTGGGGATTAATGTACATGCCCGAAGTTGTGTAAATTCTCTATTTAGCGTCTTTACTCAAGTGGTGCATTAAGCTTTTTTTTAATGGTGAAAATAAGTAGTCCCGTCAAATTTGGGGTACTTCGAAATGGGTGCAAGCATTGTTTAAAGTCTCTAAAGTGAAGTTTAGGTGGGGGCTGTCCCAAGGGTGCTGAGTGTTTTCCCCACCTTTGCACCCCTAAATAGCGATTTTGCACTTTTTTTCTACATCTATTCAGAGGCGAATCTTTTTCGCCTATTACATAGCGTTTTCGCGTACGCAAAAGTTTACAATTGAATACGGAGATAATTTTCCACCTGGCGAAAAGGTGCAATCGGCGATACTTTTTAGTAGAATCACACTTTTCACGGCTAATTGAATATGGGCCATGGTGTCTTAAGGATGAAAATCTTTGCTGTGGGCGTTAAAATGGACTGGACCATTATATGGATGTATGGGTTTTGATCTGGATAATCAGTGAGGGCTGCAGTCAAAGATACATCAATATATGGCTCTTAGGAGTAATTGTTCTGGTGGTCTATCCACTACAATCTGTTCTTAATGCTGCTGCTCGGCTCATCTTCCTCTCCAGACGTTCTACATCTGCTTCCCCTCTCCTTCAAGCCCTACACTGGCTCCCCTTCCCCTTCAGATGCCAATTCAAGGTTCTTACATTCGCCTACAAAGCCCTCACCAAATCCTCCCCCTTCACACTCCTGCCCGTCCACTTCGCTCAACTAATGTATGCCGCCTCTCTTGCCAACTGATTACTTCCTCCCAAACGCCGCATCCGAGATTTTGCCCGTGCTGCTCCCTACCTTTGGAATGCTCTCCCTCTCCCCATCAGACTCTCCACAAATCTTCAAATGGGCTTTCAAGACCCATTACTTCATCAAGGCCTTCCAGCTCTCATCCTAACCCACCTCATGCTCTTTCCTTCCTATCTTCCCCTTCTGTGTCACGCCTGTCTGTCTGTCCCTCCCCTTAGAATGTAAGCTCTCATGAGCAGGGACCTCTTCCCTCATGTGCTTCTCTTTACATTTTCTTCTACTCTCTACTCCCCATTAGGGCACCTAACACGTGACTGCCAACTCCTGGTAGCTTATTGTGAGTGCTTTAATCACAATTTCAGCAATGTATATAAGTTGTGTCCTTGTCCTGCACTGTAATGTACTGTAAGTTACTTGTTTCTTCTTCACCTATTAGTTCTATGTACTATGTAAGGCACTGCGGAACACTTGTGGCGCCATATAAATAAAGGATAATAATAATAATAATAATAAATGGTAGCATGTGATAGAACAAGTGTATAGCTGGGAAGATTAACTTCCACTTGTGTTAGCAGTAGTAAGAATACATTGTGGCAGGCTGGTTAGATACTCCAAGGATGAGTGAAAATATTCTCCTAATACACAGGGAGAAAATGTTGGGAGTCTGGTGAATGGCTCTGCAAGATGGGTATACAGGTAAAGTAAATTCTCTTCGTGGGGTGGCTGGATTCATTTCATAATGCAGGTATGTGTAACGGAGCACTGTGTTGTTAAAACTTTAGACCCAGGTGTAGGCGGTGGGCCACAGAGTGGTTCCTCCTCCTGTGGGTCTTGCAAGGTGGTAGTAAAGAATTTAAGCCTCAAACGCGGCCTGCTAACAGGAATCTATACAGGCTGCAGAAAGCAGAGCCTGATGGAAGTATGGATTTACTCTGATAACTGGGAAGGGCTGGAGAGGCATTCTGACATTCAGGAAGAGAACTAAGGCCTGTCCTTGTACTTTCACTGAAAGATGCCTACAGTTCTAGGTCGTTATCATCAGATTAGGGTGGATTCATGATATCTCCCTAGAGCTATTTAGATATGCTGCCAGGTCCTTAGGCCATATGGGAGGATGGGAATATACAAACAAGAATTTTGGTGGATAAACACCCCCTCCATGAGTATTTTAAGGTGAAAGGCCATAACTAGAGGAATGTTAAAATTTATGAAAAGCTAAATCCATCCTTGGCCACTACAATCCATTGCTTTTCTGGCATTTACAGGAATCTTCCAAGAAAATTTGCAAATGAACAGGATATACAGTTAAATAATCTACGTACAGTATATGTCACAAAGCCAGTGTCCCATCTCAGCAAAGTGTCTTCTAGCTTTCTTAATTGATGGAAAAAAGTCTGCTAAATGGCAATAGTGTCATTCTCATGGTTGATATTTTATACTAACTACTAATGCGTTGGCGTCTTTAGACTAAAAAATTCTGAATCTTACGATCAGTGGTGGAGTGAGAGCACCAGTATAGGAAGTGCAGTATTTTTCCTGAAATTGTTCCACCAATGTTACCCCCGGATTGCTAATGAATAAAGGCAAAATCTTCAGCGTAGTACTTGTATCCTTAGTTACAGAGACATGACTGTGTTTCAGTAGCACCACTGGGAGCGTGTGAAGAGCCAGCTTGATAAGGCTCAGATGAATTTAAAAAATATTGGATTTATCACATTTATTAGACAGAGTTTGGGCCCTGGTGCTGAAGTCTCCTCAAAAGTACAGCCCCCTCCCCCCAGATAATGGCATTTGTGGGCATGCATTCCATGCAAAATTTCTACAGCCTAGCTGCTGGCTCACAAACAGCTAGAAAAAGCTTTATAAATAAATTACAGGGCATGCAGAAGATTAATAATGGCCTGATTTCTGCAAACATGCAGACTGGAACATCTATCGACACCACGGGTTTTCAGCTCCAGTACCACCAACGGGTCATGTTTTGTCATTCACAGGTGAGTTAATCTATTTTGTTGGGTTATGCCACCTGCTTCCAGACAGAAATCCTCAAAACATGACCTGTTGGGAAAACTTGAGGGATGAGGTTGAGAACTCCTGCTCTACAACATGCATGGTCTGTAATCTTCTAAGGATTTGTTGATATTAATACCATATTCCTGTGGCATTGGTTGAAACATAACCTCAAAGTATAAAATATCTATCCCCATGCTTAACAGTTGGCAAGGTAGGTATCTTGTTTCCAAATTTATGTTTTGATAGTTGTGGTCAAAAAATAAAATATAAGTTCATAGCACTGTATTCCTAAAAAGATACTGGCGTATTTAAATATATTAATTTGAAATTTTAGAAGTTGACATTTGTGATGGTGTCACAGGAGAGGTCACTTCTGAGAATCCTTCCGTGCAGATTTTTTTGTGCAAGCAACATTGTACTATACGGCTAGGGACCACTACTCCAGTGTCCAGAAACCACTTCTGCAGGTACATTACAATGATATATGAGTAACTCTTTTCCATGCTACAGTATCACATCTGCACCTTCTTCATCAACCTCAACAATATCTTATTTTTCCTCGAGGCAATTTAAAAAGAATTGATAATGATATCTAACCAGCTTTTAGATCTTGCTTTGACTTCCATTTTCTATTATGTTTCTGTCAGGGGAAAGCCTAAAGAATTCAGATATTGGATCATACTTTAGTCAGTTATCTTTCACTTGCACCAGTTGTTTACGCCCAACATTCTATAAGGCTACAAGAGTTAAGAGGATTCATCCAACTCTGGCACTGAATTCATGTGGCATAATTTAAGGCCTATAGAAGGCATCAGTTTATAAGTCATACAAAAAGAAAGTGGGGGGGGGGGGGGGTATAACTGAACCAATTGGAAGGGTGCCCAAACTACTAAACTATTGTACATGCCACATTATTATTTTTATTTAAATCTGATAATATTTTACAATAAAATACACAGTCGAGTCACATTATTATGACAACCAGTAATCGCCATGTGCAGCACGGACAGCAGCTAGACGGGCTGGGGGTGACTCAATAAGGTGCTGGTAGGTTGGCACAGGTATATGGAGCAATGCTGACTGCAGTGCATCCCACAGCTGTTCGAGTGTGCATGGTGGAGTATCCATAGAGCAAACACAACGGATCGAGATGGTCCCACAGATGCCCCATTTGGTTAAAATCTGGGGAATTAGGGGGCCAGGGAAGTGCTTGGAAGTCTTGGTTGTGCTCATACAACCACTGTTGGACATTTCTAGCTGTGCGACATGTCGAATTGTCTTGCTGGAAGATCCCATCCGCCTCAGGGAAGACAATCAGCATAAATGGGTGTACGTGCTCTGCAAGGATGGATATCATAACCAAATTGGTTGAGTGTGCCATCCACATGGATGAGTGGGCCCAGAGAATGCCATGAAAACATTCCCCAGACCATAACGCTGCCACCACCAGCTTGTGTTCTTCCAGCAATGGTTGCAGGATGTTTGTTCTCCGATGTTTCTCACCTGACATGCCAACATCCATCCGTTCGATGAAGCAGAAAACATGACTCATCGGAGGAGGCAACCCTTCGCCAATCAGCGAAGGTCTAATTCCGATACAGGCGTGAAAATTTAAGCCTTTTCCGCGATGCACCTTCGTTAGCATAGAAGCAGTGACAGTTTGCTTCGGAACCCCATACGCAGCAGGGTTCGCTGAACTGTCGTTTTAGACACACGTCTGGTGGACCCCATAGGTTTATTTTGACGTTGAGCTGCTCCACTGTAGTTTCGGTCGGTCCTCACGCACCTTCGTAGCCGACGTTCACCTCTCACATTAATGGCACGTGGTGCTCCGCAGTTTACACGTCGGTTATTCGCAATGGTGCCATTTGTCCAGTTACGATACGCTTTCACTACAGCAGCACGCGAGCAGTTCACAAACTGCACTGTTTCAGAATTACTGCCACCCTTGGCCTGAAAGCCAAAAATCAACCCAAATTGCTACTCGGATAAATCGTGCCTTTTACCCATGACAGCAACGAGTGATATGTGTGCAGATGGCATAGCACACACCTTAAATACCTACCAACACAGCGCACGGCACGTGACGTACTTCATGAGCTACGCGCTGCAGACATCAAATGTGACTCGACTGTGTAGTAAATGTGTAGATAATCTTGTAGAATTTCATATTTAAATTTGTGTCCTGAAGGAGTTGTGCAAAGTTTTAGGGCCTGATTCAGCAAGGATCGCTATCCTGCACTCAGTTGCTAATATCAGCGGTGATATGCAAATAATTGCATTCTCATTGCAACCTAACATAAGGACGCCCACTTCCCCTTACTCACATCCGTATATTTAGCAATATAGCGAAATAATCAGTAACATCGAACCCATATACACACTCGCACAAGCCCAGACCTTACTCAGAAAGTGCTAACTTCCATGCACGCTATGAGACCTCACACAGTGTATGGCATTGCAGCGGATAATTTGTGCACGCCCCTGCAACAGCGTGCGAATGCACTGGCACGCCCACGTTTCCCCGACCACTCCCTCATTACCACCCACAACGGTACTTCCTGTCAATCACTCAGCAATGGGTCTGTGAAGCCGCTGCGATTGCAGTCCCCATCGCAGCGGCCAGTTTGCGCACTTAAATGTGTATGCATGCGCAGTATAAAACTATCGGCAGATTGCGTGCGTATTCGCAGTTGCGTACGGTAGTAAATCAGGCCCTTAGTGTCCTGCAGGGGTTGTGCTAATATCTTAGTGTCCTGTAGGGGTTGTGCTAACATCTTCGTGTCTTGCAGGGGCTGTGCTAACATCTTAGTGTTCTGCAGGGGTTGTGCTAACATCTTAGTGTCCTGTAGGGGTTGTGCTAACATCTTAGTGTCCTGTAGGGGTTGTGCTAACATCTTAGTGTCCTGCAGGGGCTGTGCTAACATCTTAGTGTCCTGCAGGGGTTGTGCTAACATCTTAGTGTCCTGCAGGGGTTGTGCTAACATCTTAGTGTCCTGCAGGGGTTGTGCTAACATCTTAGTGTCCTGCAGGGGTTGTGCTAACATCTTAGTGTCCTGCAGGGGTTGTGCTAACATCTTAGTGTCCTGCAGGGGTTGTGCTAACATCTTAGTGTCCTGCAGGGGTTGTGCTAACATCTTAGTGTCCTGCAGGGGTTGTGCTAACATCTTAGTGTCCTGCAGGGGTTGTGCTAACATCTTAGTGTCCTGTAGGGGTTGTGCTAACATCTTCGTGTCCTGCAGGGGCTGTGCTAACATCTTAGTGTCCTGTAGGGGTTGTGCTAACATCTTAGTGTCCTGTAGGGGTTGTGCTAACATCTTAGTGTCCTGTAGGGGTTGTGCTAACATCTTAGTGTCCTGTAGGGGTTGTGCTAACATCTTAGTGTCCTGTAGGGGTTGTGCTAACACTTGCCAACATTTATTATTTTTTGCTACTATACACATTCTGTACATCAGTAAAACGTATCAATTACCTTAATCTCTCTACTATATATACTGTAAATATATATGTATATATATTTTTCTACACACATACATATGCTGTATACATAGATTGGGTATTTTAATATAATCTTATGGTAACAATTTCATGATTATATTATTTAACGAGCTGCCTGCACCTAGGACACATACTTACTGCATTACAGAGGCTCTTTATTCAGTAAATCTCCCTTCAAAAGCAAATAAAGAAAAAGTAAATTTGACAGACTTGGGAAAATTGAACTGCGCATATTGCATCCAAAAATCGTGTCCAAAATGAGAGCACGGAAAGAAGTTATCAGAGTTACATTTAAAGGCACTTTGTATGCAGTCGGAATACATCTGTGTATGAGGAAATGTAGGGCTGCAGCTCGGCAGCTGAATGGCAGAGAAAATGAAGACTATTTGAATACTGATGTGCCCCTCACATTCTCTATGCTCATCAAGGGCAGACAATAGGGCCGGCTGCCTTCGCCTGTCACACTGTGCCGGTCCTGGCTTTGCCAGCTTGTCACTCCCTGGCTGCTCTCAGAGACCAGCACACTAATAAGAAGTGTTCTGTATAGACGGGTGCTTCCCCTGCTGAAGCCCACCTCTTCCTCCTCTTCAGGCCGGTGACAGGCACCATGAAATGCTGAAATTAACAGTCCCATCATCTTGTGCGGCTTCCTCGTGGAAAAGCAGAAAATCTTCTTGTCACAAGAGAATGTACAATAATAGCCAATGTTATCAGCCTGTAATCTGGGAAGAGGCCACACTAAAACATGCCATTTGCAGGCCCCCAGATTTTTCTTTTTTTTTTGGGGGGGGGACGGACGGACGAATAAATTCTGTACCTTTTATTTTTAATCTTATTATTTTATAATTCTACAACTCCTAATTCTGAGACCCCAACATGACTGTATCCCAACACAAATGTAACACGGAATTAACTGTTCAGTATTTGCTAAATGACTTTAAATGATTAATTAATTATCAGATTAATACAAATCATGTTAATGATGTGGATGATAAAAAGTCTTATGGGTTTAAATAAAATCTACTTAGAACACTATTAGTTACTACAGCCAAAGTATAACATATCCCAGCATTATGGGAGTTGATGTTACACAAAAAATGGAAAGCCAAAAGATTGCAGGACTATTGCAAGGTAACTTTAGTGAGCGCAATGTGTTCTTGGCACAACTTATTTATTTTATCCCAGTCCAGATGTGTGGGATACTGCTGGCACAGTTACAGTGGCTGCACATCACTATTCTTTTCATTTAGAACACAGCTGTACTAGAATAATGAGAAGAAATGGTCAGGGAGAACGCTAGACTACACTTCATGGGAAAAGTCATTTACATGATCTGTCAGAACAGACCTGTCTGAGTGTGGGCGATCTGCGACAGCAGAAGTTGGTATTGTGCTCTAAAAACCCAGTAGGTAGGGCAAAGGGAAGCCAAGGAATTTGCTTTACCCACAATGCCCTAGTCCTTTTGTATAATTTTGGTCACTGTGAGGACATTAACCATACAGAGACTAAAACAGTACCCACAAACCTTTATGATCCGTAATATATTGCTATATCCAAATAAGTTCCAGAATTACATGTTAAACAAAATTTGCGCCATAGCTGTATAATCAATCCCCTTATAATTAACAACTTGTTCATTTCTGAAGGATGATTCCTTTCATGGAAAATATTTGACACTGGTAAAATGTTTTTAATGTTGATTTATAAACCTTCACCTGCACACCACGTGTTCACGGCTGAAATAGTAGCTGAAAAAGAGGGCTAATAAATTAAATGGAAAACATTCATATGGCATATTAATGCCTAATCATATATGTACAAATAATAAATCATCATCTATTACTGTTTTCTCTAGCAGGTATAAGGTTGTTTCACACACAAATGGGTGCAGCTTATTAAAAAAAAAAAACCTTAAAAACAAAAAAAACCATGCTCCAAAAATACAAAATTAAAAATTAACTTATTTTCAATTACAATGTAATTTTAATCAATATCATTCTTGCTTACTTTTAATTAAGCTCATGAAGCCTTTTAGATAACATAATGGATGGCCAATATGGTTTTCTATGGGAAATTTAGTAACTCTCCAGACCCACATCATATTACGAATATTAATACGTATACAAAAATAGCTGTAATAAATCCGTGAATATTGGAAACCTTTTAATGAAAATGTGTATGTTATTGTTACCTAAGTATAATCATTTTACAGTGGGTAAAATTAATTTCTTCATACATATATACTATATACACGCGTGGATGTATATACACACACACATATATATATATATATATATATATATACACACACACACACTTCTATATCTGCTCATGTGTATATATGTAAAAGCTCTATAGAAGTTTTATCTTTAATTCACTTTTTAGTTCTAACAAACCAAAATATGTATTTTGTATCCTAAAGCTTTGTTTATAAAAATGCAGACATGTAACACAAGACCTAATGAGCCACCTCCGCCGGCAGACTTTTGGCTCTGCACTATCCGAGAACTCCCTCGTGACTTCTAATAGCCTTGTAATTTACTGTATGGGGCATTTTACTCCCTATATAATTTACGAGACATTATCGAGAATAAATATTACTTATTTAATATTAATAAGACCCCGGAAGAACAATTGCCACCAATATATCTTCGAGGATAGAAGACAACATTAAAATATTTGAACACCATCCGGCAAAGCTGTTTACATAAAGTTACCTAAAATATAGTATGGTGTACGGATGTAATGGAGGACCCAGCCCTGCAGAGCTCTGCATTAATGGTATAATGGGCAGAGAAATCTTCTACAAGCCAGAGAGCTACTGACTAAACTTACAACATAAAACCCCCTCCTGTCATTTTTTATAGTAACAGTAAAACATTTTATTGAATTTATGAGCTACATAATAGCCACGGAGAATGTAACTTGAATTAGAACCAACTCTCAAGTATAATGTCAACCATAAACCCTTCTACTGCCCTGTTCCTTCAGCTTTTACACTCCGTTTTTTATTTTACCAGGGGATTGCATTACCATCAAATTCTTCATCATAGCGCCAGGCAATGAGTTCACAACTCGCATAAATTCCTGAGCTTTTCTCTCGTACAAACCTCAGACAGAAAGTGCAGGGACAATACAGGGAAATACCGTTCTACTGGTGTAACCTTTTCATAGTATAATAACAGCATGTATGGTTATTGTATGGGACTTGGTCATGTGATAAAGGACTTAGTCAATAGGTCAGCAGAAACCTGCCATTTGTTTTCACAACTATAACAACTCCCTACCTTGAGGTAAATTTAGTACGGTTGCTAGAAATCGCTACTTTATCAGCAAGCAGTAATGCGCCAAAACCATATTATTACAGTAAGATGACAATTTAGTCCAGGACCATTTATATCAAAATCAAATGGTAGTAAGTAGGAGGATAATTTTCTTTATTTTTAGCTCAATAATTCTGTGTCCAACGCACTAAATTCATGATAAAACCAAGATACGGTAGGCCAATTGTGGCAGAACCTGGATTTTACCAAAATCGCTTATGATTCGGCTGAGCCCAGGAACAACTCAAGGATTCAGGGCGTACATATTAAAAAACCTGCTACACAATAGCCAAACTTACAGTATATAAATACAGTACATCAGATAGTTTCAAATGGCACAAAAGTCGTTACATATCATACAGCAAAAATATTTTTTAATCATTTATCCACTATACAGCCCTCTCCACGAGGGCTCAACAGATTAAAGCTTTAGAGCAGATGATGTGTGTATAAAATATTATCAGTCATTTCTATGAATCTGCTTCAGATGTGTCAAATACTTGCAATTAAACATCTTTATGTCTTAAGAATTATGTTCGCCATTTCTAGTTTTAATGTCCTTAGTGATTTAAACCAACGAAATTGAGAGTTGAACTAGGTGATCTCATGAAGTAAGCGAGATAAAAAGAAATGTCTGCCAAATGGTAGAACAACTTGTTATGTGTTCCTATAGATCTTTTTTTATTCCCTTGAATGACTGATAAAACAGATTGGGAGAGCTATAAGCAGACAATTTGAAATCCAAGGAAAGGACATTTTCCATGTCTGGCCTGATGGTAACGCCTGATCCAGTGATTCGATTTGATTTATAGAATAACTGTGACAAATGATAACAAACAAACTTTTACTGCACAGAGTTGCTCTGTTATCTATGAAATTTGGCCATGTAGTGAGATCTTTTATCTGCAAGTTGTATCACAGAGAGGAAATGAGCAATTATGATGGGGTAATAGTGAGCTGCTGGTACAGCCCGAGTCAGTTTGAAATGGAATGAGGGGGAATAAACACCGCACCATGATAAATGTGAACATTGCTTTGCTGACAGATGATCTAACAGGTGTTCATAACAACTATATAAGAGGATTTATTTATGACCAGCCACAGCCGCAGCAGCGTAAATCAAACACAGCAGCTGCACTCCACTGAAAGCAACTCCCTGATGGAGGCGCCGAGAAACAACCCGCAGAACACAATTCATTCCAGAATCTCAATCATCTAATAACATGTTTCACTTAATTACGCTGTTCCATATGAACCACAATTAGGTTCAATTAGAAAACTGTGTAGGTTCTCAAACTTTTTGTAGTTGTACCAAGCTATTCCGGGGCAAGTGATTATTTATATATATCTTTTTTTTTTTTTTTAAGCGTACTTTTCATCAGAGGGATGAGGCAGCCATTTTGTAACTTAAACTAATACTGTATACTTGAGAATGCAGAGTACCCATTAATTACGAAATAGTGATCTAAATTAGGCATGAAGCACTCAGCGACACCTTTAGTTCATGGTTAATGGGTAAGCCCAATGTTGGTTCAACCCAGAGAGGGCTGAGGCTACTGTGCTGTACACTGGCGACGGCATACTTTGAAGCAGTTTATTTGTAGTTTTTTGTGGCAATTAAAAAAAGAAAAAAAGTTAGCCTTTTTTTCTTGCTTGCAGTAGACACATTGCTGAATACATAGGGCTAGGCTATGGTTTTTGGTAAAAGCAAAATTGTGAAGTAGGTCTAGAGGCACTGAGTGAAGCCGGCACACACTGCACGGATTACAGCTGTAGATGTTTATTAGAATACTCCTTGGACCTGGCGGCCTCACCTCATGGTTTCTGTATTTTCTGGAAATCTAAACATCTGTATTATGTTCATTATTTCTGTAAAGTGCCTTGAGTCCTTTTACAGTAAACAAAATTAGGGATCTATTTACTAAGCAGTGTTAGGAGAAGTGACAAGTGATAAGGTGGCAGCCAATCAGCTCCCAACTGTCATTTTTCAAACACAGCCTGTGAGATGGCAGTTAGGAGCTGATTGGCTGGCACCTTATCATGATTTAATTATTTTTTTGGGGGTTGGGAGATGGCTGCATACACATTCACATATGGTTATCATAAAACCACATGTACAGTGTCCATCTAACCAGGCACATTAAACTTGCATTTTGTTAAATGACAAACTTATATCTGATGTGATTCTTCATGTTTTTGTTGTGAATCAATTTATTGTTGAGGTAAATTTTACATTAATGCCAGGTTCATATCAGGTTATATCTGAATTTAATTTAATTACGCTGTTCCATATGACCCACAATTAGAAAGCTGTGTAGGTTCTCCAACTTGTTGTTGTACCAAACTATAACAGGGCAAGTACTATTTTTATTAAAAGAATACTTGTAATCACAGAGATAAGGCAGCCATTTTGTAGGTTAAACCAATATCCTTGCTCTCTTGCTTTTAGGCGACCTACAGTATAACTAGTATATCAACGAGGCTCTCTTACCTCAGCACACTGCTCTTCATCACTTTCTTAATTTAGACTGAAAACATGCAAACTCCAAGAAACATAACCACATTGGCGCATGCAGCTTACTATGGAGATTGGAAGTGAATGATATATATGAGGCAGAATTGAGGCGGCACTCGGGGATTAAGAAAAAGATGCAGATGATACCGATGTGTTATCCACAAACATTATTTAATCCCTGAGTGCCGCCTCAATTATGCATGTATTTCTTGCATCAAGCAGAGTTCTTTATGCTATATATATATATATATATATATATATATATATATATATATGTATATATATAAAAATATAAAGATCGGCTATATAAATTGTCACCATGGTAGAACTCTTGAAATGTTTTATTTGGCTATTATACATACACAGAAATATTGTGTTTCATTCATACAAGAAATAATTACTTGGGCAGCCTGTGCAGTAAGAATGTGAAAAGAGAGGAATGATTTTTTACACTTATAAAATGGTTGGCGATGAAGGTCCAATATCACAAAATTAAAAAAAAAAAAGGATATGAAACGTATACATTAAGCAATCACCACCTCTTCAGTACAACTCCACTCCAGTCTAACACTGCAAAACCATCCCTTACTGGACTCCAGTAGGCACATGACTGGTATTAAAAAAAACATGAAAACCAAAAAATGTTTGGAGATGACATCCAGCAAATGTAACAAATGGAGAATGTGTTTAAAAGCAGAGATAACCGACAGAAAAACGTATGATCTTTGGTTAGCACAAGCTCCACTATCATTCTGAGGCAGGAGACAAGATTGTCCAGAGTGTATTCTTCCCACTACTGCCAGATGGAAAGGCTATTATTATAAATGAAAGGCAGCAGTAGTGGATGCCAGGCACTTTTGTTTTGTGCCAGATTCTGAAGTCCAGATGTAAGCTGGCTACCCTTGGGACAGGACAGGCTTCAGCTCCCGCAGCAGAATAGAACCAATCACCGTCTTCTCAGTGTTTATGATGAGCTGTGCTGTAGAGGCTTCCTTCAGCTCCACTGTGACCAGCATCAATGACCCACTGTGCACAGTCTTTGCTGCAAACCTGCAACATAAAAAATAAAAAAATAGTAGAGAGATCATAGCTTCTGTACACACTAGCAATTTATCAATGGCTTGTATTATTCTTGTATTTATTAAGCATTTATAAAGTAAGACCATGCAAAACAGACCACTACTGCACATTAAGCCCAACACATCCTGGATGCATCCTCTAAACACCATACACAATGAGTGTTTATTTGTGTTAATATGCACAAATAAGTTTGTATTGTGTGAATGTGAGTACACTGCTGAAAAATTCCGAGACACAAAACCCCTCCTAATTACATGCAATTAGAAGCAAAACTGTCCTTTTGTGCCCTGCAATTGACTGAAAAGCCAGCTTAGGTACAAAGAACTTCTGTCAACCCTGCTAATTCATTCTGCCAGCACAGCAAGTGCAGAGCGAGAACAAGAAAGCTGCAGCCTTGATCGGATAACAACATGCAAAGTAAGACCCCTCTTTCTCCTGCTAACTTGAGAACAATAAACTTGCTGCACATGGTCTTTTGAAGACACTAACAACTACAGGAGCAGGTCCGTGACCAGCGCTGACCCCCTCTCTGGAGGCCTTTCCCCTCTTTCCTTTCTAAATGACACGTGTCTCAATCGGAGCCATCTGCCTGAATTTGTGAAACATCTCCAGCCACAAAAGCAGGCAGTTAGCCCTGACAACAGCGAACAATACAAAAATAATAAAACTGCTCTACTGACAGCACCGCTCTGGCTACTCAATAGCAAACCAACTGGACAGTGTCTCCTGTCTGACAATTAGCCCTTCACAGCGAATACTGTGGTCTGTAGGGATCTGTTTAATTACCATCAACATAAAGAAGAGTTTATCAGAGATACTCAAAAAAAAACTTCACACTAGACTTAATTAAAATATTAGCCACTTAAGCAGGAAACAGATTCTCTCTAAATGAAAAGTAATTTCTTTTTTATTTATTTATTTTTTAATCACATCAAAACCTCAACGCATTACACTAGTTAGGGAAGCAGAACATGTCATTTGAATCTTGTTAACCAGTTTATATGTAATCATTGCTATTTACTTTATTATAAAAGCATTAAGATCAATATTTATTCCTCTTCCACACCAAGCCAGCCTTTCCGCTTATTTTTTAATTTGTATTCATTTTTAATAATATATATATATTAGTAATATATATTTTATGCGTGTATATATATATAAAAATAAACCTGCAAATAAAGAAATTAAGTAGCAGGTAAATTTTCATCTAGTTGAAGTGCAGCAAATTCATTTTCTTTGATTTGTATGTCACAATACTGTTTGTGTTTCTAGTGATTAACGGTTGTGATATTAAGTTGGACATAGCGAATGGTTACTAAAATATCATGGTCAAAGGATATCTTCACTACAGAACTCTATTCTGAAATACAATGCTGACTGGAGATATTAGCATTCTGGTAGTTCTCCTCACTACTTAAAGGAAGGATGTCTATTAACAATAACTTATATTGTGCTTTACAATTGGATTTTGTGTGTGTGTGTGTGTGTGTGTATATATATATATATATATATATATACACATATATATATATATATATATATACACACACACACATATATATATATATATATATATATACATACATACACACACACACACACTAAAAAGCACGGTGGTGGCAAAAGAGTACGCAAATGAGTTAACACCACGTCATTGTTGCGCAGAATTACAGACTGATTTATCTAGTACCTGTGTTGTAATATGCTAAAAAGCCTTTCGATTTTTCCAAGCTTATCTATTACTTTGTACAGTTACATGCTCATACTTTGATCATGTACTGTAGCACTGTATTCCTGGCTCTGCATGGCTATGTAATAGCTGATAAGACAGGAAGTTTTATTCTTTGTTAGGAAGATGCTGTGCAGTTTTGGATGGACTCCCAAGCATAAATGAAACATGTGTTGGTAGAGGGGCTAAATCACTAGTGTATGTGTTGTCTCTCTGGAGAGTGTGAATATATTATCTATTTGTTTTGACAGCATTAATCACAATTAGTTCTTTGGTTGAAGATCTCAAACCTATACTAACTATGGCATGTTATTATCCCCATGGATTGAATGCTTCCTAAATGTACTTTTATCCCCAGAAAGGACGCACTGGCAGTTCCTAATCAGTTACCAGAGATTTTTTTTTACCAAGCAATACAATAGGCAAGGTCTTCTTGTCATTTATTTCATTCACAGCTTTGTTTCTACACCTTGCTGAACTGTAATGGGATTCTAGCTTAAATGTCTTGCTCTGTACTCCATGGATACATTACTTGTACCAATGAACAACATAAATACATAATGCTTTATTTTAATTGATGCAGGCATATAATCACATTTTAAATATTTATGCAAAATTAACACTTTAAAAATAAATAAATAAATAAAAATGGATTGTTTAATGAACTCCATTGATGGAATGTAAAGTTATATGGCATAAATATAATGTACGAATACTGTATAATCCTATTGTAGCTAGTAGCTTTCCTGTAATGTACAGGTTTTATTGCCTTCTGATTTTCTTCTATCCTGCAGCTATTTTTCCTTTATCCTCATTTGCGCAGTCACCAGAAGCTGCGACAATGAGCTACATTGCTAAAACTTTGCCTCCATACATGAAGCCTTCAATTACTGATTGCTGAAGCAGACAGAATCCTATTAGCAAAGAAGACAATGAGGCGAAGCACAGCCCTGCCCTATCAGTATAAAAATAATTAGTGAAAAGTTATCAAACATGCAAGAAACCATAGCCTAACATCACTAACAAAACAAAGCACAAAACACATGCTAAAGGCAAAAACGGAAGTACTGATTAGGTATGTGACTATAGCCATTCGCCTGTTGGAAATATTAATGGCACATTCAGATTCTGAGTCAAATAATACTGAACAGAGTTTATTTATATAATCAAAATAATGCATAACAACAACATATATTACAATGACATGCCAAATAATGCTGCACATATTCAATGTTACTATGTGTAGCAAAATGTATGGATCACCAATGCTCATGTGATCTGTTCCTGTTCAAATGAACTCAGTATCAAACACCCATTATATGACATCCATCCATGCTACAGTACATGATGTACCCATTATATGACATCAATCCATGCTACAGTACATGATGTAGCCACTGTATGCCATCACTCCAAGCTGCTACATGATGAAGCCACTGTATGCCATCACTCCAAGCTGCTACATGATGTAGCCACTGTATGCCATCACTCCAAGCTGCTACATGATGAAGCCACTGTATGCCATCACTCCAAGCTGCTACATGATGTAGCCATTGTATGCCATCCCTCCAAGCTGCTACATGATGTAGCCACTGTATGCCATCCCTCCAAGCTACTACATGATGAAGCCACTGTATGCCATCACTCCAAGCTACTACATTATGTAGCCACTGTATGCCATCCCTCCAAGCTGCTACATGATGTAGCCACTGTATGCCATCCCTCCAAGCTGCTACATGATGTAGCCACTGTATGCCATCACTCCAAGCTGCTACATGATGTAGCCACTGTATGCCATCACTCCAAGCTACTACATGATGTAGCCACTGTATGCCATCACTCCAAGCTACTACATGATGTAGCCACTGTATGCCATCACTCCAAGCTACTACATGATGTAGCCACTGTATGCCATCACTCCAAGCTACTACATGATGTAGCCACTGTATGCCATCACTCCAAGCTACTACATGATTTAGCCACTGTATGCCATCACTCCAAGGTACTACATGATGTAGCCACTGTATGCCATCACTCCAAGCTACTACATGATGTAGCCACTGTATGCCATCACTCCAAGCTGCTACATGATGTAGCCACTGTATGCCATCACTCCAGGCTACTACATGATGTAGCCACTGTATGCCATCACTCCAAGCTACTACATGATGTAGCCATTGTATGCCATCACTCCAAGCTACATGATGTAGCCTATTTATATGCCATCACTCCAAGCTACTACATGATGTAGCCACTGTATGCCATCACTCCAAGGTACTACATCAGGCCTGGCCAACCTGTGGCTCTCCAGCTGTTGTGAAAGTACAAGTTCCAGCATGCCTTGCCAGAGTTTTAGCATTCCCTAATAGCAAAACTGTGGAACGGCATGCTGGGACTTGTAGTTTCACAACAGCTGGAGAGCCACAGGTTGGCCAGGCCTGTACAACATGATGTAGACACTGTATGCCATCACTCCAAGCTACTACATGATGTAGCCACTGTATGCCATCCCTCCAAGCTACATGATGTAGCCACTGTATGCCATCCCTTAAAGCTACATGATGTAGCCATTGTATGGACATCACTCTGCTCTATGATGTAGCGAATGTATGACATCACTCCATGCTCCATGATGTAGTAAATGTATGACATCACTCCATGAGGAAACGTAAAACTAAAGCTTGGTACACACTATACGATCCATTGTCCAATATATTGTCCTGACATGGACAACATATTGTACACACTGTATAGAGTGTAATCCGTTCACTGCCGTTGTTAATCGCAACTTCCCACCTGCTGTGCTGCACATCAGATGGGACAAGGCAATGAATGATGTGGTGCATTTCGTATAGTGTGTACGCACGACCGCACATAGGGTTGGATTCAGAGACGGATGCTAATGCGATCGTAACTGCGTTTTCTTACCCAAAGCAGCTGCGAAAATATGCAAATGTAAGCAAAGTTCACCTGAGCATAGAAATGCCCACTGTTGCCTTCTCACCTGCGTGCAACTACTCATACCTACGTAAACATCGGTAACAACGAAGCATATCGGCGGCCATCAAACCCTGTCCGGTCAGGTCAGTACTGCTGCAACCTTGGGTGCTCTTCTGACACGCAGAGCTGCGTATGCAATTGCAGTGGCTAATTTACGCACGCCCATGTAACGGCGTTTATACGGACAGGCACGTCTGTGTTTTTGTGACCATTCCCTAGTACCATCCCCAAACGCTGCCAGTCTGTCGCTCACTTTGGATTCCTCTGCTTTCGTGATCGCAATGCGATCGCAGCAATGCATGCTCAATGGCAAACAATCGCTCGATCTGCGTGAAAAATGCATTAGCCTCTATCTCTGAATCAGGCCCATAGTGTAAAGATTGCATAGGGACAACCGTTGCATGGTTTGTTACAATGCATAGTGTGTTCCCAGCTTACCTCACTAGAGGGGCACCTTGCAGACTGATTAAATGTTATCTATATATGGTATAATTTCAATCATTTGCTATTACACATTTATAGTCATTCATCACATATAACATTTTGAATTTAAACCGGCCATATCCAACTGACATTAACAAATGCATAGGATTTATAATATTTTAAAAACAAAGAAAAAAAAACATTTCAAGTTTAATTTTATTCTTGTGAACTACTTCATTTATACTCTGTCATTAAAATTGACCAATCACAGCATTTAATTTAGTTTAATAATCCAAATTGATAGTAAAAATAGCTTTAATGTTGTCTTTGTAGCGGTTCACACTGCAAGCACTTAGAAACTATTTGCTGAAAAAGGGCCTATGCTTTATTTCGAGGAAATCTTTTGTATCTATTAAATTATCAGTTGCTGATGTTGTAGCTGTGCTGACCCCTAGTGGTAAGAAATAGAATGCAACTGCCAATGTCAAATGATTAAATTAAAATCAGACGAACCTAAATAACCGTTTAGTATAAAATTAATAATATGCACACAGTATATACTAACTATTTATTTTCTGAAAACTGTACAATACTAAAAATGCAAGGATGCTATTAAAAGAAATCTACCCAATATAATACAAAACAATTGAGTAATGTCAACGTTTTGATTATGTGGACCAACAAGAAGCCTGCTGTCTTCATCAGGTCATGGAGTATTAAATTAAACTGTGAACATAAACTGTGTGACGCTAAATAGCAATCATCTTTAATAGGAGTGTTAAAAAGATAATACAGTTCCTACATACATAGGCATCTGAAGGAACCGTACGGCTGCTTTTTGTCTAATTATGTTGTTATGTTATAGATCAATTGTTAGGAACAAAAATGTGGAAACTGGAAATATTTTTGGACATAGTCACAGCCCTTATTGCAGAAGGCAGTATAACAATTCATCCACATCTGCGCTCTCCAGATGTTTTGAAACTACAAACTCCAGCATGCCCTGCCAGACAGCTGATGGGATACTCTGGAACTTATAGTTTCACAGCATCCAGGGAGCCACAATTTGTCCGGGCCAATAATTTCAGGTTAGGTGATAGGTTTACTTTCTTGGGTGATTATGAAGGGTCCTTAAAGAAACATGATTTTGTGGTTTAAAAGGTGTGATCCTGCCAGTCCCAGAAAATAAGTCATTTTCCACTGGTTGAGGTAGCTTCATTCTGGTGTATATATCTTAGGGTACAGACAAGATACTATATCTTCTGTATGGGCCCCTGCGTTTTGTACCTACATGATTGCCCTCTGGGCAAAGCTTCTGTCCTCTTAGCTTTTGCATGAGATTTAGGAGCTTCCTAAATTAAGCAGCAGGACTGTGGTATCAGGAAATTCTATTTTCTCTCTCAGCATCTGCTGCAATGGGTTAAAGCCACTGTGTTGCTAATTTCTTCCTGAATGTGGCAACTAGTGGTAAACACATGTGTTGAGAAACCAAACCGATAGGAACCGTTCTCTACCATACCAAATCAAATCTAAATTAGAGGGCACACATGGGGGATCGGTATGAATGACCGCTGGACCT
Organism: Taudactylus pleione; assembly: GCA_031769625.1. Classification (NCBI taxonomy): domain Eukaryota; kingdom Metazoa; phylum Chordata; class Amphibia; order Anura; family Myobatrachidae; genus Taudactylus; species Taudactylus pleione. The sequence continues at coordinate 3,812,241 of JAUIMM010000334.1, forward strand.
ATGTCCGGCGGTTCAAATCCCGACGCCGGAAGACCGGCAACAGTGAAGATTCCGACAAGGTACGTAACCATCCCTAACCTTCTCCCCCCCCCCCTTAACCCACCTTTTGGGGTGCCTAACCCTAACCTCCCCCCCTAGTGCCTAACCCTAAGCCCCCCGTAAGTGCCTAAACCTGACCCCCCCCTCCCCGCAGCCTGAACCTATACCTCCCCGGGGGGGGGGGGGGGGGGGGGGCTAACCCTAACCTCCCCCTTCCCTTAGCCTAACCCTCTTGGGGGGGTGCCTAACCCTAAGTCTCCCCCAGGATCACCTAACCTAACCCTCTCCCCCCCGCGGCTGGCCATGCCGGCCGCCCGGCTTACCTTCGTTCGGTATGCCAGGCGTTGGGCTCCTGGCGTAGGGATAATGATAGGCGTCGGGATTTCAATGCCTATCATTAGTCCCCTGTCGGGATTGCACAGTCGGGAAGCTGGCAGTCGGCATTTCGACCGTTGGCTTCCTGACTGCATCCCCACACATGGTATGATGGTTGGTAAATTTGACTGAATGCAAAGATTTTACCTATCAATTTTATCATTTTCAATTACTAAAAAAATAAGTGTGCACGATTAGCAATTTGTTTTAATGATCATTACACTGGGGAACAGTTAATCTGTTGCCAGGGATTTAAGAGTCAATTTCGATTAATTTTGTGCTCCTGATCATGAATATGCCATGCTTATTTTTCAATTGGCTCTAGTTTTTGAGATATGCATATGTCTTTAATATTTATGAAAATTAAATAAAAAAATATATCTTTTTAACATTGTTTAATCTGAATCAATTTGATTCATAAAATGTTATAAAAAGACACAGGATAATTACATATATAAGTATTAGGAAGCTATGAGAACCGTTTTTTTGTAGGATTTTCTATTCTTGTTGCGGGCAGTCCCTCTGCAGACTCCAACAGTATAGTAACGTCTGGTTCAAGACAGTGCTTTTCTTGAAGTCTGGATGCTAAAAGCTCAGCTCCATTTTTCGATAAATTCAAGTAACAAATTAAATCGTTTTGCTCCTTTTGAGAAAATTTGTTTGGAGATGAGGAACTTTCTTCAAAGTCACTTTCATCTGTGTTGTCACTTGCACTGGATGAAATTAACATTTCCACATCATCACATTCAACTTCGCACAGAGAACTGAATGATGGTACAGGTAAATCTTTGCTATGTGGTATAGGTTGTTTTGCAGAATTCATACTTGGGTATTCCCATTTGCATTTCTTAAATCGATACATACCCTTAAATCGATTCACATTTACAGCACAATAATAGCAGTCACTAAAGTGATCTTTTGGCTCACACCACATCATAGGTATGCCGAAATTAAGTCCTTTTTCGATCACCTTTAGTCCAATTGCGGAGTGATTCCACGCAGGTTTTACAAACTTTGTGAGGCACCCAAATCTTGTCTTGCTGGCTTTTGGGACGTCCAAAATAAGCCTGATACGCTTGTTTTACAAATACAGTTATTTTTTTTCTTTCTTTTGCAACACTATATTTGCCACAAATACAACAAAAATCAGGGTTGTTAGTACACCGTCTCCGAGAAGAACTAATTTTTACGGCAAAAATGTTTTGTTTCACATATTCAGTGCCAACTCCCAACAAAAGCCGAGGACGTACTGAACAAAACAAGCCCAACCGGCGGGACAGAAAGAGGGCTGAACAAAGGAAAGGAGGTGTGCTAACTGCGTCACTAGGTCCTATCCGTTGCTCCTCTCTGTATGCTGGGAGGAGGCGTGGCTGTGGACTGAGGATGTGCCAGCAGGCTCAGCAGTGCATGGCCACGCCTCCTCCCAGCGTTAGTGAGGAGATATGAATGTGTTATGTGTTGCTCCTCTCTGTATGCTGGGAGGAGGCGTGGCTGTGGTCTGAGGATGTCCCAGCAGGCTCAGCAGTGCATGGCCACGCCTCCTCCCAGCGTTAGTGAGGAGATATGAATGTGTTATGTGTTGCTCCTCTCTGTATGCTGGGAGGAGGCGTGGCTGTGGTCTGAGGATGTCCCAGCAGGCTCAGCAGTGCACTGCCACGCCTCCTCCCAGTGTTAGTAAGGTGATATGAATGTGTTATGTGTTGCTCCTCTCTGTATGCTGGGAGGAGGCGTGGCTGTGGTCTGAGGATGTCCCAGCAGTGCACAGCCACGCCTCCTCCCAGCGTTAGTAAGGTGATATGAATGTGTTGTGTTGCTCCTCTCTGTATGCTGGAGGAGGCGTGGCTGTGGTCTGAGGATGTCCCAGCAGTGCATGACGACGCCTCCTCCCAGCGTTAGTGAGGAGATATGAATGTGTTATGTGTTGCTCCTCTCTGTATGCTGGGAGGAGGCGTGGCTGTGGCCTGAGGATGTCCCAGCAGTGCCTGGCCACGCCCCCTCCCAGCGTTAGTAAGGAGATATGAATGTGTTATGTGTCTCAAACGTGACTACAGGTACCAGCTACGTTCTGACAAATAAAATAAATTCTTGTTATTGTTGAAATGGGGTAGTTGTTAAAAAAGCAAAACTAAGTGGATTCTGTTAGGTAAAGCAGCCTAGACTAGTAAGGTACTTCACATGGAGAAAATAATTGAATTTTATAATTTTTCATTAATTTGAAAACCGGAGCCAATTCAGCTACAGCGAAGATCTAATGTGAAAATAAGACCTGCGAGTACTCTCACACCGATCTTAAATCCTTGGCAAGAAGAAAAAAAAAAAAAAAAATGTTTTTGTTCCCCTTATCTAACCTTACCCATGTTAATCAACAAAAGTGCTCATAAATGCTGCAGATCCAGGTGTGAGCATGCAACACAGCCTATACCAATAAGCGTCTGACAAGGAACTCTCCTAGCCCAATCAGGGCTTACAGAAAACACAATTAGACTTTGGCCCCCAAGTCTCTCATTGTACACACTGTCCACTCCCTCACGCAATTTAGGCCGTTCACGCCCAAGCACTGAATGTTACAGGTCTGTTTCACTTTAGACAGGTGTGGAGCACTGTGTACAGGTACTGGTGGGCAAATCAGGCTGTCAATGCAGTATACTGACCTGTGTGACCAGTCATATGAGAGGCAACAAGAGAACCCATGTGATCTGGTCTACTAGCCTATCCATTTCACTAACCGATCTGCTCGACGTGGCCATGGCTGAATCTTATGTGGAATTCAGATGTATCTTGCAAATGCAGAGGAATAATTTTCATTTATAGTGCCTATGGATTTAAGTCGCAAATATATATATATATTTATTTATATTTTTAAATAGTATATGAATGTATGCATATCAGGTTATTGATATTTTTGAAACGTGTCACAAAATTATGATTAAAAGGTTTAAATGTGCTTGGATCCAGAAACTGATACAGGCAAGAAAACCCTTGGGAGTATATTTACTAAAGTGCGGGTTTTTAGAAATGGAGATGTTGCCCATAGCAACCAATCAGACTCTAGCTATTATCTTCTAGAAGGTGCTAGATAAATGATAAATAGAATCTGATTGGTTGCTATGGGCAACAACTCCACTTCTAAAACCCACTCTTTAGTAAATATACTCCTTGGCCCCTCAAATGTTGTACTGTACTCTGGATGCCTGGCCTTCCTGACAGCATTGGCTAGCAACTAAAGGAAGAAAGAATGGCGAGAGTAGATTTTCAATCTGAATAGCATCAGTCTCCATGCCCTACAAGTGTTACACAGTAAATAATTATGTAATGTAATGTAATGTAAAAGGGAGGTTAGTAGGATTAACATGTAAGAGCGAAATAAGTTGAATTATCAGTTCAAATGAAAATGATGTACATGTGTTTGAATTATTTATCCAATCCATAGTGTATTTATAAACTGCTGCCAAATTATACTCCTTAGTGTTTGGGGATTAACTAATCCACGATGAAGCAGTTGTTGTAATAAGGACACTCTTGGGTGTTTATTAAAACAGATAAATATTTGAAATGCTCGGCTAAGAGCCTTAAAATCTTGGTTCGGGAGCTGCAGATACATAGGATACTGTAGAATGTTACTTATATATAATTACAAGATATGCTGAGACCTAAGTATCTTATTGGTCCATTTAAATGTGCGTCTTTCTAGCCTGTCTTTGCTGTTAGAGAATGTGCCAGTGCTTTGGTTTTCCTACAGCTTACTGCAAAGCCGGAGATAGCTCTGTGCTCAAGTGATATATCTGTGAGGAAAGGAAACATTGCCTCTGGACTATGAGTATACAGTAAAACATATATCACCCATCAATATCCAAATGTTAGGTTTTCTCACCTTAAGTACTTTCCATTTGCTCAATTTACTCACGTGCCTTAAAAAAAAAAGGATATACTGACTAGGGCAGTTACACATGACTCAAAGCCAACGGAGACTGAAAAAAAGATCTGATACCTCTGTTCTCCACTTCTCATTCAAGTTACAACACTTTAGGCCGGTCCTCCTTTCAAAAGACTTCTGAAAGAACTTCCACACCAAACCTTGGCTCTCCTCGGCTGGGACTTTTATTCCCCCCCCCCATCCGGGATAGGGTGTGAGGATGCCCTGGCTCTGTCTCAATGGATGGGTTGATCTCTAGGAGGCTGGCCAGCACCCCCAACAACTGCTACTGAAGTCAAGAAGTGGACTCTCCAAGACACAGGAGAAACCACTCCACGAACAATGACCTGTCAGCCTCGTGAGATGCGGAAGGGCTGGTTTACCTCTCCCAGGATGATTTTGGAATCTCCAGCCATCAGAAACCTCTTAGACACCGATACATTGAGGACTATACACACTGCATCCAGGGCACGAACATTTCATATAACAGACAATGATTACCAGCCATTCAATGTAACAGGCAAATATTAACATCACACACAGGACAGAGATATGGCGTCCCTGGCTTCCGACGAGAGGGGGATCCTGGTGGGTTTAGCCACTGCTGAAAGTGCCCAGTACCCATCACACATGGAGACACCGAATTGTTCACTCAATCACTTTTCGTGAGTGTAGTGAGTTTCCAAATGTATGTACATTAAAGAAGGTCCGACACAGTTACAGGCTAAGGTTACGATCACCTGCACTTTAGTTGTCATTTATTTATTTATTTTTTAACCCACACATGGAGCTGTACCAACAAGTAGGTACAATGTACCCACGTGCATAAAGACGTCAGGTGGCAGTGGCGATTGAAGAAGGAAGGGAGGACAAATGTCACATTGCTGGCTCCTGTGATGTTCATTTTGTGTGACACACATTTCTTAATGAGTATCATGCACAATAAGTGACTTGTTATTGAGCTTGGTAGGAGAAAAGATGGGAGAAGAAGTAATATATTCTTACACTTTTTTGAAGCTACAAGCACAATTTATTTATTTTTTTCATACGAGAGACTCCTCACAGTTACAAGGAAGGTCTGATTTCCCCTGCACACTGACACAATTAGATCTAGCGCAGCTTACCTGTGCCATCTCTGGTCATAATGTGGCTACCCAAATCGGAAGACAATGCTTTCCCCAGGAGTCACTTATTCACTGTTAATCCCATGAAACCTACAGACTCAAGAGGATGGTGTCACACAATCTACCCAAACATAGGTCAATGGAGTTCCAGTGTGTTTTGGACAAAATGTGTTTTATAAACCCTTCCAGGATACTGTATAAAGAGCATGTGTTGTATCATCTGTTTTACTCACAGAAATCAATTATTTCTAATGTGAGTAATTTGACGCAATTTAAACTGACCGGAAACAGATTATTCAAAAGATCCCTATATTCATAGTATTGTTTTTAATCAAAACACAAGATGACACCCCAAAAACATGTACTGTTTAAAGTCTATACAAACATTACAGTTATGATTGAACCAAATACAATGGAATAACTTTTCACCAAATGTAGTTTTGAATTGCTTAAAAGAAACACAAACAGCCTAATTAATAAAAAAAAACATAACTACACTTCTTGTGTTAGGTTTAGGGATATATCCCCTGTATGGATTTCCCATGTAGTAGCTAGTTATGCCTGTATATTTCTGGAACCCACACTTTCAGTTAGTATCCTGAATAGAACAAATCACTTCCAATGTATTACAGCAGTTACTGACAACCAATAAGCAAACTTCAATAGTGAAATGGCCACTTATACTAACAAGGAACATGCACTGGTTTCCCTGCACCATGTGTCACATATCATCGCGTCTGTCAGTGCCAGCGGCAGTTGTCACGTTCAAGGTACGAAGCCTTTTCTTCTCACAGCCGGCCTGGGGTTTATACATCAGCAGTGTTCACTGCCACTGCAGGAAGACTGGGAGAAGGGCACGCAGACGCATGGGGATTCCTCACCGGACTAGGGTCCTGCCCGTCTGCCACATACAGAAGTTCCCACAATGTATTCTTTGCTTGGTGATGAAGGTCCCTGGGTGGACTACCTGCACCACTCTCCTGTTACCCTCAGCGTTCTCCTTCACCCTCACTTGTCTGTGCCTTGATATTTGGGTTAACACCTCTTATCTGGACAGACATCTGTGTACCAACCTCTACCTGTTAGCTGCTATTTGTACAGTGACACAAAAGCACCCATCTAGCAGGCATACACACTTACCTGTATACATTGTTTTGACCTGACGGAACGACCCCGAGGTTGGCAGCTGCTACAAACTTCTGTGCCGCAATCTGCGGTGTGCTGTTCTGTGGAGATACTGTGATAGTCGCTGAATGCTCGTTCATACCAGTCAGCTTTGCTGTACAAATCAAACACAGAAAATGAGCGTTACAAGAGCTGGAGAAATGTCTTTATAATGGAAATGAGGACATTATATGAGGCATGGTGGGTGTACACAGAGGTAAGTCTTATTTCACCCAGGCAGTCAGAACAGCTACCCTGAACAGTTAGTACCAGCTCTATAAATACACTAGAAATACAATAAAGCCTGTATGTTAGATTCCACAATATTTCTGCATCAGCTTAAGAGGGAAACACCCATTACAGATTTAGCCGTACTGGAATTTGAGGACCCTGCTTCTTCTACAATATCATCATTGTAATATACTGACTTACTCTGTGCTGCTGTAAACATACCTATGTACACTAGGGTGAGCAATAGACAAAGAAGGACAACAAAAAGGTGCTCTGACCATAGTCCAAAAAAAGAGGAGCTTACAATCTGTACACTATAGGCAGATTGTCTGAACGTGAGAAGCATGGGGCTGATTGTATAACATACCTGAAATGCAGGGTGGCGTGACGGCATCATAGTGGGTGTGACCATACTACCAGTTGGCTTTTATTTAACAAAAATATAAAAAAAAATGCTGTTTTATTGCTGCATAAACTGGAAGCATCAGTTCAAAGAGCCCAGTGGGAACCCACACACATACAGAGAACATACAAACTCCAATAGAGGGAGGGTTGCAATAGAACACATGATCGCAGTGCTGAGAGGTAGCAATGAGCATAGTCTCAGAAAATGTACTTGAGATAAGACGGGCATGGTTGGTTATGTTCAGAGAGTGACTCGGGCAGATTGTGGGCAGGGTCTTTTGCTTGTTAGAATTTTGGAAGGTATTCAGTAAACAATTCTAGAGATCCCAGAAAAACACCTCAACTCCTGTAACTAGATTTAATAGACTGTTAAACTAAATGTTTTTTTTTTTTTTTTAAATATTATTCTATAATTAAGTTACTGTACTTCTCCAGTTTGCATGGCTATCAAAATGATGGGATCGGTATGAATTACCGCTGGACCCCTGGCCGGCGGTTCAAATCCCGACAGCGGATGGTCGACAGAGGAGGAATTCCCGACCTTCCCTAGGTAAGTATAAACTAACCTGTTTTTCCCCCTAACCCTCCTTTAGGGTGCCTAACCCTAATCCCCCCTCAAAGTTCCTAAACCTAACCCCCGCTTTCCCGCTGCCTAATACTAAGTCCCCCGGGGGGGGGTGCCTAACCCTAAGTCCCCCCCCAAGGGTGCCTAACCCTTCCTCCCCCTAGCCTAACCCTAACTTCCCGGGGGGTGCCTAACCCTAAGTCCCCCCCAGGAGCCCTAAACCTAAAACCGCAGCTCCCCCCCACGTGGCTGTCCGCTGCGGTGCCCGGCATCCGCTCGATCGGGATGCCGGGCGCCGGTCTCCCAGCGTCAGTAAAATGACAGGCGTCTAGATTTAGACGCATGTCATTCATCCCTCGTCGAGATTAAATTGTCTGGAAGCCAGCGATCGGCACTCCGTCCGCCGGCTTCCTAAATGTATACCATCAAGGGTGCATGATAGGTTTCAGGCAGTAAACTGCTACTTTCAGGCATCCACATTAATCAGTAAGGAAGGAAAGAAAGCATACAAAACCATGTTTTACTACTTTGTCCTAGTAACTAATGCTAGTTTCTGGCTTTAAATTCATAAAAAAAAAAATGCAGAAATGGTCAGGCGTGCTATAGCCGGTGTGCGGGATGTGATGCAGAATGTGAGTAACAAACACTCTTGCATTGAAAATGACAGAATCAACAGCATTTTCCATTTCCATCAATCCATTTAGAGCACAGGATAGCAGTTAAACTATAATATAAGCACCTATGGAATTTACTACTGTAAGAAAAAGCAAACTGAGATTTTTATTTTCTGCATAAAAACGAAGATGTTCCATTAAAACACATACAGAAACCATAAAATCCTTTTCGCGTTCTAAGTAAAATGTATAAATAAAAAAACAAAATGATGTTACTACTGTATGCGGGTGATAAATAAAGAGATTACAGGTATAACTTATATCTGGTGAATAGTAATGTCCTTTGATTCTCTTTAAAAGCGTTTGGTGACGGAAGTCTCAAATGTTTGTGTGGATCTGTCCTTTATATTAGCCACAGTCATACTCAGTGGCTTCTAACAGCCATACATTATACAGGAGAAGTTATACACAGCGTATATTAAATAGAAACACTTTGCTAACAGCACCAATAAGGTTCTAAAAAAAAAGATTATTAAAAAAAAAAAAGAAAAGAAAATGTTGTTATTAAGATCACCTCCACAACGCGCACACACTTTTTTTGTCAGAAGCCATTTGAGCTACCAGTATGTTTTTAGACTGTGAGAGGAACCTGCGGAGAACATACAAACCCCACACAGACAGGACCTTGGGGGGAATCAAACCCATAATCCAACCACTGTCAGACATCAATGCTAACCAATGTACCACTGTGCTGTGTTTCTAAATAAATATCATAGGAACATTCAAAGCATGTGGTCATGTCATGTTATATAAACATAGAATTGAAGGCACCTCATCTGTGTTACAGCTACATTGATGGAGTTTTAGTTCCACAGCCAATGAAGAGCAGCAGGCCTATCTAGCCTGACTAGTAGCGTGTTTTAAGGCTTTGACTAGGGTCAGAGCACTTTTTTTTTTTTGGATTCGGTTTTCATCTAATTCTGGCCCATTAAGTAGCAGTTTGAAAATGGACTGGGCTAGAATATCCTGTAGCCTATCAGATCACTGAAATGCTAAGTCTAGCACAGAGTATTTCAGGAGGTGAGGGGGTTGATCTGTCCGTTAATTTATTCAGAATGAACTGAACCAGAAAGCCACAGACAGAGGGCCTGATTCAGACCCGCTCGCTAAGATGCATACTCTTGCTGCTGCCGAAGGTATGCACAGTGTGTTCATGCGTCGCAGTGCGCATGCGCTTATCAAAGCGAAAATTCACAATGCATTTGCTCGTTGCGCATAGACAGCCCAGCAGAGTGAGTGACAGGGGAAGCAGTTTGTAGGTGGTAACAGGGGCTGGCCATTACAAACGGGGGAGTGGAGGTGCAAACGCAGGCGTGCCTGAGTATCTCAACGGTGGTTTAGAGGTGTGCATAATTATAAGACAGCGTCACAGTACACGTCACCTGGCTTGTTTTTACACTGAAGTGCTCGCAGTGCTTGCAGCAGGGTATGGTCAACCTCAAGCGCTGCGATAGCATCCGATGTACCGATGGTTGCATACACTTCCTGGACATGACGTGCACAAGTGGGCGTCTTAAGACATCCTGGTGGGTGTCTGCATCCATGGTGGGTGTCTGCATACACTATGTGATCACTCTCTAAAAAATACTGGGCGTGCTAATGCATTGCTGTATGATAGTGCTGCCTACGCAATTTACATACACATCGTGCGAGTGATCGTATCTAGCGAGCGGCTCTGAATCAGGCCCAGAGTTTGATAGTAGAAAGAGCAGAGTCCTCCAGCAGCACAGAGTGATGTGAAGCTCTTGCAGGAATGATGCAGGAAGATTGTGGAGTCAAACAGTCCTATAAAGGAAACTAAGCTTCAAACATCCAACACATCTTTAAATTTACTGAAAACATAGGAATACTGATATAAATAAGAAATTACCATTCAAAAAATCGGAACAAAATAAACTACACCATAAGCAACAGAATTATTCATGTTGGCAATATCCCATTTAACTAAAGCCACGCATTATCCCAGTATCCCATTATTGCTTCAAAAATGTGAACTAAACCACCACGTGTGTAACTAGACATTGTGGCACACACAGCAGACTTACATAAAGACTTCCTATGGTTGAGAAAAACCTCACTTATACATATTGGGCTTTGTTAAGGAAGGCTGGACCCCGTGTAACCATGGTATTTGTGTATCACCGAATGTGGGCGTACTGAGAGGTAGGTGAATGTATATGCCAATAATGGCCATTTGTAGGTTTGGGTGGAGTAGCTCTTTTAAAGAAAATATATAGTCCGCAAATACAAAATAATCACAATGTTTAATTGCAACCAAGTACTTCTCTATTTGGATTCCCAATTAAAGATAAATAACCATTACACGAGTAGAGTTGATAGCTATTTTGCTTAACACTGCAAAAAACTTGTTAATGAGCCCACAAACAGAGTAAGGTCAGTGCTATATGTCTGTACTTGTGTGGGTGGGTTACTGAGCAATGTCAGTCTTTAGTATTGTGCTTAACCTCCAAAACGTGGTGGTGGGGGTGGGGGTGGGGGTGGGGGTGGGTGTGGGGGTGGGTGTGGGTGTGTGTGTGTGTGTGTGTGTGTGTGTGTGTGTGTGTGTGTGTGTGTGTGTGTGTGTGTGTGTGTGTGTGTGTGTGTGTGTGTGTGTGTAGGGGATGCAGATGGCCTGCATGGGGTTGGGTAGATACAATGTGCCTGCTTGCTGGATGTCTGGTCAATGAGCAATGAGCCTGGAAAGGCAATGTTAAGGCTATTTCAAGCAACAATTGACTCAATAGAAAATACTCGGCATCCAGCATACATAGCTAAAACGCTAAGAAATGATGGAACATTACATGCTGTATTATCCTGTTTAACTACACTATTAGACAGCAGTTTCCGGAGAGTAGTAAAGAATGGGGGGGGGGGGGGAGAGACCAGAGAGAAAGAATACAGACCGTATATAGTCGCTTTTAAGAGTACAAGCTGACCTAACACTGCCTCTATATGTGTACATTCATTTAGGTTTTAAACCTTCTCCATTAAGCTATATTGAAGAGCAAATGCTCAATAAATGAATGCAACTATGTTTATGTTAAAAGCCTGTTTCCTGCAGCTGTAATTAAAGGACATTCGGTACAAAGCAAGTACTTTTTCTGACGAGCTTCTGCAAATGGAAAGATGGATACTCATTCATACAAGTGGATGCATCGCTTCATATTTAACCTCAACACTCTCGTCATTAATGCTTTGTCTAACATGTTCCATAAAAGACATGGTACTGCCCCATTGAAGTGAAATTAAAAAAAAAAATCAACTATACCATGCTTTTCAGAAAAGAAGGTTCATTATTACCGGCTAATGTATTGGCATAAAGAAAAGTAACATCCTATCAGACAAGGCACACATCCAATCTGCCTCCCCCAGCCCCCTCCCACTTTAACTCGTGCTGGTTTATTATTATAGGCAATTTGTACCACTCAGCATGACAGTGTAAACTGAATTAAGATTAATTTACATGCAAAAGAACACTTAGGAGACCAGCATGGTAAGCAAATGTATTGTCTCGATTGCTGAGGTGGAAAAGAACCTGGCGGGGAAAAAAATAAAAAAAAAGCCGCTGTAATTAAGGGGCATCAGATATGATTGCTGGAGGTAGTTAAGGGCCAGAAAATAGTACATGTCCAACTAGTTAAATAATTAGCATCTTGCTTGCAGGGGATTTATAAGATAGATTCATAAATCTTAATAAGGTAAAAGTAAACACCTTCCAGTGACGTTTTTCCAAAATGAGAATTTATAAAACAGAATCACTGTCAAAAAAAAAAAAAAGTGTCTGCATAAGGAACTTTCATTTCACTTCTGTAATAACTGGTGGACAGAATCCTGGCCGGCTACTATAGAAAGAGAGATGCGATTTTACTCCCAACAGGGATATGCTAGACCATATTACGCTTAGAATTTTGGAAACTCAAGCAACTTTACTCAATGGCTTTGGCAAATGCACACAGTAGGTAAAAAGTGCAAGATAGTCAATTGTTTGTAAAGTATCAGATATATCTACAATTATAGGTTTATAAAAGAAGGAACACATGAAAACCAGTGTCCGCTAGTTGAAAGATTTAAACTAAAATGTTAATGTAGGTTAAAGTTTACCTATTGTTTACACCCAGCGCATTTTGTGGGCTAATCCTATTTTCATCGATTAAATAGAAACTATTATTTGTGTCTCATGGCTCAGTAACGTCCCTAAGTCCCTAGTATGGCTGCGCCAGGATCATGTACCCAACCAATATGGACGAGGTTGTACTTCTAAATATGCTCCAAATGTCTGAAGTGACATTTACACTGGGAAGTCATAGGCTCATTGCCTACAGATGCTCAGCTTCCATTTTATTTTGGATTAAATCGGTTCGCTCAGCATATTCCAGGTGAGTAAAGGAGCGTACACACTAGACAATATGCTCCCTGAGCGATATCGTCTAGTGTGTCCCCGGCAGGCTGTGCTCAATGTCGTTCATGACATTGAGCACACCTGCTGAACGATATCATTAACGATATCGTTCAGCGCCGGACTCTCTCCCCCATTCCATAACATGCAGCAACCTGACGACATCGTCAGGATGGCCTGCATGTTAACCCGATGAACGATAATGACGAACGACCCACAGGAACGCGCGTCGTCATTATCATTCATCGTTTTTGTGTTAAAAATGGACGATAAAGTGGACGACTGAACGATATCGTTATCATTCAGTCGTCCACTTTAATCGCCCAGTGTGTACGCACCTTAAGTTGGTCAGGTAAAATAAAGGTAAACATTAGAGATCTATCATGAAGAAAGGTTATTAATTCTCCAAGTTCATTTAAAGTACACACTTTAACATGTTTTACCTGAGCTTCAAAACCTTAGTACATATAAATGAGGTGCTCAAACACCCTAATCACTACTGTGTCACATGGTGCTTAAAATACAGTACACACATACGGCAATGACAGTATGCTGAACACACCACAACAGGCAATTATAAAATAGGACAGGATTTCAATGGTATTACCCTGTAAATATACATATATATATATATATATATATATATACACATACATATATACACATACACTAAGGGATTCATTAATGATTTGATTTTGTTTTTAACTGCAGAACAGGAGCAAGGCCAAAAATGCATAATACATAGGCTACAATATAGTGCTTTACTTGTGGGACAACAGGAAATAAAAGTAACGTCTTGTATCGCCTTCCACAAAGTTCATATTAGACAATATAAACTTAAAATGTTATGACTTAATCTGTTCTATCTTGAGAACACGTGTGTAGTGTGCGACATATCCAATAAAGGGCCACAACTCAAACAGTAGCATGGTTTGGTGCGATGACCATATGTGGCATGTTAGTGTGCACTGCCGCTCATCACGCAAGGCCCGAACAGGAGCTTGCAGCTAGATAATTGAACCTGCCCCAAATCCACCACACTACTTAAATAGAACTGGTCAGAGAGTCCGGTACTACAATATACCGATATGTCCTCACCCATCTTTGCTGCAGTCGCGGCTGTTCTCACAAGACTCCGCTGGCGCCGGGTGTATTTTTTGTGTCATTTTTTTGCCGAAAATGTGTCTAAGTCACAAATTGATGCAACTAGGACGCACCAGGAGACTGTGCTAATTTGTTATGTGACACTTTTATACATCTGTGTGTGATGGAGTCTCTCAATCAGCATGTGAAGTGCTACGATGCAGTAGCCGCAGCTCGGTTCCCCACCACTGCTTTCACTCTCCGTTTTCCCCACAGATATACAAGAGGCTCATATCAAATTAATCAGCTCAGTCTCCTGTGCGTCTTAGATGCATTTACGGCTGCATGGCATATTTAGGCTAGATGAGCAAGGACACAGCTGTACAGCAAGGTTTGGAATGCATTTTTTAAACCCATCTGAACTACATTACATTTATATATGCATTTGATAGTAGACTTTAAGTGCACTTTTAAGTGCAGCAAATTGCTCCTACAGAGATAAACACTTTCAACTGCATTGAGATAGACTGAAACAAGAAATGGAAACAAGAAAAGTAAAGGAGCCTATCCATTAGGCAACCTGAGAAACTGACCTTCTAGCATTCAGTCCTTCAGGTCTTCGGGTGCGGTGCCCGTACTGAACGTCATTCAGTGCAGGAGACCGACCTCCTATCTGTGAACGTGTGGAACCCGACGCTCATCGCTAGGTTGACGAGCATGTTCCACAGATAGTCAGGGTTTGTAAGGACCCAGCGTGCAAGCGCTGGTCCTTGCCGGCTATCCATTAGACGACTTTCTGAACGTTCCGACCAAAACCTCCTGGTTTTGGTCGAATCGTACAAAGAGTCATCTAATGGATAGGGCCCTTAATACAAAAACTCACCCCAGTACACAACAAAAGCTAAAGGCATATAAACAGGCATACCTGTACAGTCACATGGTATAACTGATAGAATTATTCTTCTTCCAGGCATGTATCTATGCCTGAAGTGTGTTACTAAACACATCCAGAATGCATAATTGTAATGCCAATGTGTACACAGCAAAGAGGGCTCTGGGTGTTATCAGTTAGTATGTTAATACATCCTGCTACAGTGGCATGATAAACAACCCAGCTAGAATGGCAGACACTGCCACTACCAACTCAGTCTGGGGGATGGCCAAAGAATGTTCCTACATGCTTTTAACAGCTTATATTTACCATAAGACAGTTTCCCAAACTCCGCCATTACAGTCCATGTTTTAAGGATATCCATGCTTGAGCACAGGTGACTTAATTAGTACCTCAGTCAATTTGACTTAACCATATGGACTCCAGCATGGATAGCCTTAAAACCTGGACTGTAATGGTGGAGGTTTGGGAACCTCTGCCATAATATGATCTTTCGCAATTGAGACAGGTAGTCTTGAAGTTACTTTGCCACATTATAATCAGGCATTAGAATACAGGTTGAGTCTCCAATATCCAAAACACTTGGGACCAGAAGAATTTTGGATACCTGATTTTTCTGCATTTTGGAATATTTGCACACCGTAAAGTGATATCTTGTGGTGGGACCCAAGTTGATACACAGAATGTATATTTGTTTCATATACACTTTATGCACACAGCCTGAAGAGAATTATATACAATATTTTTAATAATTTTGTGCATTAAACAACGTTTGTGTACATTGGACCATCAGAAAGCAAAGGTGTCACTATCTCTGTCACGCTCAAAAAAATTAAGTTTTTCTGAATATTTCATATTTCAGAAGACTTGGATATTGGAGACTCAACCTGTAATTAATATACAAAAAAAAAACCCCAACATGATTGTTCTTGAAGGCACTGGTACATATTTACAGGTCTAACATTTTGGCAGTTTTGCTCCCGAGTAGCTATAAAAATTGAAGAAACCCTGATGGCTTTACAGGTAACCTCCGGCTCCCCAGTTGTTGTGGAACCCCAACTCACAGCATGCCCGGCCAACACTGCTCCACAACAGCTTCCTCTGACCCACAGGCAAACTAAGTCACTGCAGTCACACTCACCAGCCAGTCTCTCATCTAGGAGGCAGCGGAGCACTCACCTTTACTCGCAGAGCAGCTGGTAAGCAGCGAGGAAGGCTTTAGCCAGCAGAAAGTAAAAATATCAAGAGAGAGGACAAAAGGGGCATCAATAATACATGTTAGCAGGTCTAGGGTCCACATATAGAACTAGCCAAGATTAATGCAAGGAAATCATCCAAACACTCATGCGATGACACTGTTTAACTAGATAACATTAGCGTTCACAAACATATTTATGCCACTTACATGTGAATCATATGAATCGGTATACATTTAAACTGGGAAGCTGTTGGAAACATTATATCTCCTTCCATGCAAGCTACAATTTGCAGGAAGAGCAATGGAAATGTGTACATCTACCTCCATATTTTCTTAATGTAAAACTCTCCTGGGCGTTGCTACATAGAATGGGATTTAAGGCTTCTTTTGATTTGATACTTAAACATTAATAACAATTGTCGGCAATGTTCTTAAAAGGTATACATTTGATTAACTACAAGTGCCACTACACAAGACTTCATAATTATGCTTTCAGCAGCGTAAGGAGGGTATATCTTGTCTGGACGCTGCTCTGTAATCATTACATTTTGGATGCGATAAGTGATCAAGCATTTTACCAAGATTCGGGTTCAGCCAAATCCTTCGTACTGGATCAACTGTATCCTGAGTGCCTGAGTGAGGGTTCAACACCCAGATATAACTTATAAGTAAACAGCTCACTCCTGTTTACTTTCTATGCTCAAATTAGGTTCAATGAAATGCTAAATTAGTAATTACTGATTTGTGTTTATATGCACTTGACATTTATAGTTTAAACTAGCTTTTATGGTGTCTATGTGGCATTGGCTTTTCTAACATCTAGTGTGCGATCTCGCCAGGAGACTGATTATAACTTACCTTGCTCTTTTTTAAAGTCTGTTTCGGACATGGTTACTGGTAAGAGAAGTTCTCCTGGTGGCGGCTGAATTCCAACAGAAAACTGATCGTCTTTAGTGCTTTAAAAAAAAAAAAAAAAAAAAGCAAAAAGTTATTACTGCAAATCATGGAGGCTTTATAAGAGAACACTAGCACTTAACACCGGTGGAATATTGGAAAGGAGTCTCCTGTTTAAAAGCAATTTAATTAAAAGACAAACCATCATTCAAGATATGAATTTGCTACATGATCTAAAACAAGGTTTAGGTTTGTTAAATTCTGTTTTCACACTAGCCAGTGCCCTGATATAGGTGCAACACTACATACGCAGCTAGCTGCATGCTCTGTTGATTACCATTCTATTAGTAGCTACCATTGCAGTTCAATTGTCTTTGAGACCACAACTCCCACAATGCTTTGTGTTGTTACAACCACTGCAATAGTTAAACACAGCAAGATAAGCAAATGTTTGAGTAATAACTATGCTTTTACCGAATGTCTCAGCTACTGGATTTTAGGGAACTGCTGTGTGTTATTGTGAGTAATCGGGGGTCTCCAATAGATCGGATAAACAGGATTTGTGTGTGTGTAAAAGGGCACTATAGGCCAGGTACCATGTTAGGCACAACCAATTCATGAATTACAGAAATTAGTGCCAATGGCACTGACGTGCAAAATATCTATATTAACCCTCAGCTTTTGATGTTGTATCCAACTTCTCCAACACGTGCAGATATCTGTCCACATCTTAAAATGCCAATGAGGCGAGGCACTCACTACATCTCTGCCAGCACTGCCCCCTCTTCAGACAGACCAATGCAGAGAATAAACATGTAATGACCCCCTCCTGAGCTATGTATTATATGCTAGTTATCGGATCTCTGGATATGTTATGGTTGATGAAAGAAACACCCAGCACCACCCAAACTTACTGCAGAAATTCAATATTAATTACAGACAAAGCATAAATCAGTATAAATAATACAATGATTGATACCGAAGAATTCAGGGAGACAATAAAATCAATGCCATACAATGCATAACAAAGAAAAGTATAGGCCGACGTGGATTACAGTCAAATATTTATTCTCGATACTCCTGCGGGTACCATTTTAGTAAGCACAATACAATGACTTGTAATTGGAAATCAATTGATTAATGTCCATGATATTTAAAAAGAACATTTACAATAGGTCACTGATGAGCCTTAACTTTTTGTGATGGGAGACTTTGAAGTTGAATAAACATGCAATAGCTGATACCACACTGCTCACGTCCATCAGAGTGTAAAATGCTGTATTACCAGCCCCCCAGGCTTTCCATCAAATGGATGGCAGCATTTATCAAATCTACCTAAAACTAATGGCTATAAATACTTAGCCAGCCATAACATTATTATAGAATGTTTCTCTGCCATAAGATTAAAATAAGTTGCATTATTAGCATAGTAAACAGTTAACTTTCACAATGTTCAAATTGCCTGCTTCCAGTTATTACATAATATAGTATAAAGGTGTGGTATGACATAATATAGTATAAAGGTGTGGTATGACATAATATAGTATAAAGGTGTGGTATGACATAATATAGTATAAAGGTGTGGTATGACATAATATAGTATAAAGGTGTGGTACGACATAACATAGTATAAAGGTGTGGTACGACATAACATAGTATAAAGGTGTGGTATGACATAACATAGTATAAAGGTGTGGTATGACATAACATAGTATAAAGGTGTGGTATGACATAATATAGTATAAAGGTGTGGTATGACATAACATAGTATAAAGGTGTGGTATGACATAACATAGTATAAAGGTGTGGTATGACATAACATAGTATAAAGGTGTGGTATGACATAATATAGTATAAAGGTGTGGTATGACAAAACATAGTATAAAGGTGTGGTATGACAAAATATAGTATAAAGGTGTGGTATGACATAATATAGTATAAAGGTGTGGTATGACATAATATAGTAAAAAGGTGTGGTATGACATAATATAGTATAAAGGTGTGGTACGACATAATATAGTATAAAGGTGTGGTACGACATAATATAGTATAAAGGTGTGGTATGACATAACATAGTATAAAGGTGTGGTATGACATAACATAGTATAAAGGTGTGGTATGACATAATATAGTATAAAGGTGTGGTATGACATAATATAGTATAAAGGTGTGGTATGACAAAATATAGTATAAAGGTGTGGTATGACATAATATAGTATAAAGGTGTGGTATGACATAATATAGTATAAAGGTGTGGTATGACATAATATAGTATAAAGGTGTGGTAAGACATAATATAGTATAAAGGTGTGGTATGACATAATATAGTATAAAGGTGTGGTATGACATAATATAGTATAAAGGTGTGGTATGAAAAGCCAACATTCAGAATGTCGACAAGTTCAAAATGACGCCAGAATGTTAACATGGACAAGCAATATTTTAAAATTTTTTGGATAAACATGACGACATTAGAACCATGCCAACATATTTTCTTATCGACCTTTTGTCCATGTCAACATTCAGAACCTGACAACATTCTGACCGGATCCCATGGTATCATGGTATAGCAAAAGCAAAAAAATAAAATGAGGGTAGAACACTAATGCTGGGCATACACTATACAATTGTCTGTCAGATATCTGTCCAATCTGGCTGGTTGGAATGAAAACCTGGTACTGTATGGGAGTAAATGACAGTCGATCATATGGTTTTAAACACTGAAAAAAGGAAAAAAATGTTTTTCAAATTGGTTAAATTTGTGTTTTAACCAATTTGTCTGAACAACCATTTTTATCTGTTTTCCAGTGTTTGTGAGCAAGTGGTCGATTGTCATTTTCTCCCATACATTACCAAATTTTAATTTCAACCAGCCAGATTGTATCTGACAGATAATTGTATAGTGTATGCCCAGCATAAGACACATTAAGCGATATATTATTGGATGATATGCCGTTTTCAGGCAAAATGGAACGTCATGTCATTCACAAAGTATAGTGTGTACACTCAATTGCACGTTCACATACGTCGTCAGATGGGTTGACCGCGCTGATGACAGCATGCAGGTGAATGCAGGATGGAAGGGTATATCATACACCGGATTGTGCAGTGTGTATGGCCACCCGATATATCCTTCCATCAGGCGTCGGGTGGGCTAATGTGTAACTAGCCTAACACTGGTAACTGAAATGCAATAATAAAGGCCAGATCTCTGTTGCAGGGTTGTGAATGGAATCCCAGTTCACAGAGGGCCGGATTCATGTTCGATCGCAACGCTGCGGGCACACGCAGCTGGTTGGTGTTTGCGTTCTGCACAAGCATCACACTACGCGTGCGCAACCCGGGCACTGTGATTGGGTATGCGAATGCAGCGGGCACTCAGCGGCACAAAGAAATAATTGATAGGAAGTGCTGTTTGGGAATGGAGAGGGGGGGTGGTCAAAGGAACGCAGGCATGCAGGTGCGTTTAAACGCTGTTACAGGGGCGTGCATAATTAAGCCCCAGCAACGGCATATGCAGCCAGAACTCTACATGGTGACAGGAAGCTTAGCAGGTTGTACGGCATGTCAAGCTCAACCACAACTATGCATATGGGTCCGATGTTACTCGATGTTACCGCCAACTTGCGGATGAATTTAATAGGAAGTAGGTGGCTTTATAAGCTTGGGGGGCATCTTGATATAGTGCTGCGATCGCGCTGCATTCATTTGCATATTTTCGTTACATGCGGGTGTGTGCAATTGCAGTC
The DNA here is from genome assembly GCA_031769625.1 of Taudactylus pleione. NCBI lineage: Eukaryota > Metazoa > Chordata > Amphibia > Anura > Myobatrachidae > Taudactylus > Taudactylus pleione. The sequence continues at coordinate 3,832,943 of JAUIMM010000334.1, forward strand.
TTGCGATCCATGCTGAATCAGACCCAGAATCCCAACTCCGGAATCCCAAAAGGTGGGAAATACAGACGATTGTAGGTAGAACCTAACCCTACCCCTAAACCTAACCCCCTTCTCCGCGGCCTAAACCCAACTGTCCTTTCCAGCAGCCAAAACCTAACCCTCCCCCCTAGTGCCTATCCCTAATACTTACTGTAGGGATTCAGGGGGTCATTCAGACCCGGTCGTTAGCGCCGATGCGCTCGGACCGGGTCGATGGCCCCCCACAGAGCATGCGCACGACGGCGCCGGCGCCATCGTGCGCATGCGTGAGACCCGCAACGACCGGCGCTGTCTCGATCCAAAGGGGGTGAGCTGTTGATGTTGATTGACAGCTCGCCCCATTTGGAAGGCGGGCCGGGGGGGTAGCAGCCCAAATGGAGGCGTTCCCATGGGAACGCCTACCGTTTGGGGGAGGCCCCACTGACATCACTAGTGATGTCAGTGGAGAGCTTCCGGCTCTGACAGAGCCAGAAGCTCTCTGGGGCTTACGACAAGTGAGACCCTACCCTAGGGTCTCGAAGTAAGCCCCGATGGTCTCTGACCATCGCGACCATCACCCGAGCGGTCGTTAGAGCTGTGGGTGTTAACCCACAGCCTAACGACCGCAACAGAGGTGGGCGGTCAGGATGCAAGTGGCCGCCCAGTTTCTGAGCGACCGCTTGCATCCTCCGACCGCCTCTGAATGAGGCCCTCTGTACCCAGGATTCTCACTGCTATCAGGATCCCCCCCCCAATAGCCAAACCAGCCCCAGGCTTGCCAGGGTTTCTAAAAATACGGGGAACAAAATGTGTAGGGTTCCACCGTATTTTAGAAACCAACACCAGGCTGCAGGGACTAGTGCTGGTTTTAAATATAGGGGGCAAAATTGACGTGAGGTACGCCCTATATTTAAGACCAGTACCAGACCCAACCGACTGGGGTGTAATGCCACAGCCCGGAGCCCCAATCACCGGGGCTCCAGGTCCAAAGCATTACACCCCAAGTCGGTCAGCGCAAGCCAGTGATCTCGGGGGAGTTGGGGACCCCCCCAAAAAAGGGTCCCCCCTCTCCCGAGCACCACAGGCTTACGCTGAAGCCTGGGGCTCATCCCCATACCCCTGGAGCAGTGGGTATGGGGGTAATAGGGGGGCCAAATAATGTAAGACTATTGTAATTTACAGTGGAACTACAAGTGCCAGCATGCCTGCCATTTTGCACTGTAATTTCACTGTAAAATAAATAGTTAAAAAAAGATAAAACACACACACCGTGCCCAGTATAAGTTTATTACATACACCTACCCATTCACACACACTTACCTATACCAGATGTTCGGTCCCCTTGTCAAGTAGAAATCCATGGTAGCTGGCCCTGCAAGAAAGATTTCATACTCACCTACATCCAGCGCTGGTCTCTGCAGTAATCCATGGGTGTTTTAAAACAAAAAAAACGTGTTACCCGATCCACGCTACAAGCTATCTGTATGTGTGTTGTCACACATACAGATAGCTCCCGAATGCCCGCTGCCGGCACTTCACGAGGCATTGCAGACCTGAGAGCCAATCAGCGGCCGTGCTGACTGTAGCGCGGCCACTGATAGGCTCCGGCAACTGACAGTTCCCACGTGGGTGGGGGGGGGACTATGTCATTTTTGCTCTAAATTTTTACAATTTTTTTTTTAAAGGTTAACTAAAACAGGAATTTTTGGAAAATATTCTAGGGACCCCCCTAATGATGTCTAGACATGGGGGATCACTATGGGTACCCCCATTTTTAACTCCTGAAGGAAGTCGGGGTTTCTAATAGCCGCGGCAAGTGCGACTTTGAAGAAATTGGTGCAGAAGAGCATTTAGAATTTTTTTTTGCGAAAAATAACATTGCCCAGCAAATTTTTGGGTACTTGAAAAGAGGGGTCAGCATATTTTAAAGTTGCAAAAGAGACTTGAAAAAATTTTTTTAACTTTGTTCCTCAACATTTTTTTTTTTTGGCCCCCAAATTCAAAGTGCTTCTTTTGGGGTGTCCCGATTTTTTTTTTTTTTTTTTACACAGATCGTTTCAAGGGGTCATTCTGAAGGGTGCAGGCTATTTTTTTTAAGCCTGCACCCCTAAACTCCAATTCTGCACTTTTTTTCGCCACCTATTCAGTGATGAAAAGTTAGCCCCGTTTTTTATCAAAGACTTGTCAAAACTGCGATAAGTCTTTGAAATTGAATAGGGTGAGTAGGGTGTAAAAGTAAAACCTGCGATAATGACGTCATAATTGCGATATTAACACAAAAACGATGTTATCGCACCCATATTGAATACCCCTGTATATGTGTTCATTTATCTCAGTTCTAACAATACTAAACCTATAAAGAATGCAGATAATGCATGGCCCTCAATGCCTCTAAAGATGAGAATCCAGGATTTCTGGTCTACCTCTGCTTCTGCATCATATTAGGGGATAGTTCTAAAAATTAGAAAAAGGAGCTTATTGATAATTACCATCACCTATTTCTGCTTGGACCACGAAAATAAGCATTTTCAGTACTGTAATATCCAAAAATGAGAGCAAGAGCGCAACGTTCCAACAGGATGTAATTGCATCTACCCCAATGCTATACTTTTAGTGAGGTTTAGAAAATGAAAGCAAACATCTGATAAGTTGCTATTGGCGACATCACCATTCCCCTTAGCACCAGTTTTCAGAAATGTCTGATGTGTTTTGACACATTGTTCTAATGCTCATAAAATACTTTCCAAAAACATCATAAAGTTGCTAAAACACAATATAAAATATTTACTGATTGGCCATTGTTTGTTAAGTTTACAGGAGAATAAAATAAACAATTTACACCAATGACTCCTAGTTTCACAGATAGTTTTCTTTTTCTTATATATACACTTTAATGCAGGAAACCAGCATTTGTTATGCAAAACACATAGCCAGTGATTGGCATCTAAAGTCAATTGATCTGCCTATTACCACTATCTCCCAACCCCCTGAGATTCTGCTATAAGGCTATTGATTCAAACGCTGCCGATCGGTTTCCATTTTCTGATTTTGGGCAGGCCAATTAAGAAAGTGAGTAATTGTGATTACACTGCTTCAGGATCAATTACATTTGATTCAAGACAAAGTGCTTCTACTGGAACAACGCAAAGAAAATGATTATGACGATTGATGCTTTTATGTTGTATGGTTCTTGAAAAAAGTCTGGAAATAAATGATTTCTCCATAAAAGTGTAAAAAAAAAAGAAACAAACAAAAAAAAAACCCAAAACAAAATGTAATGAAACCTTCACTTGCCTAGACGGTCACCATTTTTACAAATTTTAAAAACCAGAATTAAAATGAATAATTTTTGTAACATTTTTTTTTTAAAGTTCTCCGTTCAGATATTTCCTTTTTCTTTTTAGATCATATCTAACTATCTGTAATCCCTACCACAGCGTTCGCTTATTACTATAACATGTAGGAGCAATTATTTTCATTGAATCCGAACAAACATGGTAAAACATACCCAGGATTAATAAAAGGTTAGACAGTTTGCAATCACTATATTTATACAATCATACTAAACAAATGCACAGTACATAATGAAACTTACAAACTGCAAACAAAATCCAGCTCAAGAATCGGAAAAGGAGGGTGCGGGGAATGTGCTACAGGGAGGGGCATCTCACGCTCACTACATAACCACGCCTACTGCATGAAATTGGCCACACCCCTTCTAGAGGCACACCACAAGCTGAGAGTTCTGGGATACTTGATGTATGGACACAACTAGTAAATGTAGTAAATGCTACGTATTGATCACATTTAAGCAAGTTTTATAACTTGTATTCTAGATAGCAGGATGCCCTAATTCGCACATTAATGTACAATAGGTTATATTGGTAGAAACACAGCAAATGAAAAGTGTATGGATAACTCAAGCAAATTGGGAACCACAGAATCCTATCTTCATGTTAGTTGTAACAAATTTTACATCATATATGTATGAGAACGATGAGAATTCATGGCTTGGTTTTTGGACTTCTAGCAACTTATTTTCTATCTTACGATCAAAAATAATTGCCAAATTAAAAATAAGCACCAATTGTTATATGGAAATAAGAGCAAGTCGCCAGTGGCAATGTGAACAGACCTAATAAGATTAAACAAATCATCACTAATAGGACTACATGATCAGTATCTACAATACAGGTTGAGTCTCCCATATCAGTTATTCCAAAAACCGAAATATTCCAAAAACCGGAATATTTAGGTGCATATGTGACGTCATGACGTCACTAGTATCAGCGGCCAATGACTAGCGGCGTGGGCGTGGTCCACCCGCCAGGCCACCCCCCGCATCACCCGCCGGACCCCCAGCGGCAGCTGCCGGACCCCTCGTTACAGCTGCAGCACCCGCCGGACCCCTCGTGACAGCAGCAGCACCCGCCGGACCCTTCCGCCTCAGTCGCCGGACCCCTCACGACACCCGCCGGATCCCTGTAGCACCTGCCGGACCACCGCAAAAACCCCGCCGGACCCCTGTATCACCCGCCGGACCACTGCAACACATTCCGGACTCACCCGCAGCACACGCCGGGGCCTCCCGTGACACCCGCCGGGCCCAGCCCCCCAGGTATTCCGGAAACCAGAATAATGCAAAATCCGAAATGCTTGTGGTCCCGAGCATTTCGGATATGGGAGACTCAACCCGTACTGATTTTAACCAATGCATGGACCAAAATAAAGTTCGGTACCATAAGTATTGATAGTGCGGTCCTCATTTATCAGTTGGTAGCCCTATGGTGACAATGAGGCACTTGGTGACTATTGCAATACTGCCGCCTTCAGAGAGAAACCAGGTTGTTGGTGGCCGTAGACTACAGATGGATGAGAGGGTCATTGTTAGTTTGCTGCTGAATACATTGTCAACTGACAATGTATGATTTAGAATGTAAGCTCTCATGAGCAGGGCCCTCTTGCCTAATGTGCCTTTCCTTACTTAAACTTTATTTACTCCTTACTCCCCACCAGGGCACCTGACACTATCTCTGACTCCCTGCTGCTTATTTTGACCGTATAATCACTAATGCAGCAATGTGTATAAACCATGTCCTTGTCCTGCATTGTATTGTACTGTAAGTCACTGTTTTTTTGTTTCTGTACTGTGTAAGGCGCTGCAGAACACTTGTGGCACCATACAAATAAAGTATAATAATATATGACAACTGATATACAGGCTAGAAGCACAGAGGAAACAGGACAATAGGTAGTAGAATTTGGATTGGGTTACGCAAGGTGGAAGGCAGATGAATATATGCCATCTAGTTTTTGATGCTTGACACAATTTAGGACATGAATGTGATAATATAGACAGCAAGCAACCGTACAAAGTATCGAAATTCATTATGGTTCGGTTTCATCTTTGTCATTGAGATAACATTGCCCCAAATCACTAAAACTTACAGACGGCTGATGTTTGAAGGAAATCTATTTATAGTGTTGTAGGTTATTGTCGGCTGCTCAGTAATATTGATCAACCTTGTTAGTCTAATAGGAAAATAATAAATAATTACTGTGTGATGCTAGCATAAGTAATCAGTTTTTCTATAACTAATACAATAGACCTCCCTAAACATAAAGGTGATGATCTGCATAAATCAATGTGCTTTGGTACAGTGCTTATATTTATCATAGCAAGCATCCTTTACTCAACACAGGAAAAGTCAAATTGTCCCATTAATAAAATAACTGTTTAGAGCTTGTACCAGCAGGTGCATAACATATAAAAGGGGAAAAAGTATAAAAATAAATCCTTGTATTTATAGCCCTATCAATCAGCAAATGTAAAATAAAAACATCAAATGCTGTATCTCTATACATGAGAGCTAACCGAATACATCTTATGTCTACTCTGCCCTTTATAGTAAACTTAAATAAGTCAAAAATGTTTCAAAATGCTACCTAAAGAGATAAACAAAAAGATAAAACTTACTGGTGATGTAACAAATCCACCCCAAACTAAAACCTGGCCTGGCAATGCAGTTTATGGAGAGGCCTGGTCTGGCAATGCAGTTTATAGAGAGGTTATGTACTAACGCAGTTTTATGCTGTAGAAACACACTTTCTAGTTTTGAAACCTTTTTTTTTTTTTTTCTTTCTTTTTTTTAACCCCCCCCAACGGTGGTGGCCACACATGAATACACAACCCCGAGTGTGGGAGTTAGAGAGTATGGGAGGCAACAGGTTTTGGACAAGCTGAGTAATATACATTTATTTTTCCATGAGTATATGGCAGGCTTACTAAACTGCAAAGCAGCGGTTCACAACCCAGGAGCCACAAGACAGACTGCCCACCTGCAGGTGATTATCCTACTCTGGGGTGGATAGCTCCATTGCTATTTGGCTGTGGGACGTCACATCCTTGTCGTAGCTTCACTGCACACATCAATTTAGGCAATGTAACACATGGGAAAGAAAAGGGTCAAGGACGTGGATGAGGGTAGAGAATAGTACAGGAATGTGCATCGGGCCAGGGTTCCCGTTAAGATTAGGATCAGAATCAGTACAACACCAGCATGTCAACATTCTAACGATGTCAACATATCAGTGCCAACATGCTGAATGTCGATATGGTCAAAGTCAACATTATGAATGTTGAACACATATACCAGACCTGTTGAGAGTATGAAGGAAAAGAGGGAGCTGGGCAGTCACAACCCCCTTGGATGGAATAAAATGTTTCTAAGCATGTATATAAATCTAAGTGGGTAACTGTAAGCAAATTCTGGTATGGAAATGTAGGAAACAAGTTGTTGTGAAGCAGGTGGGCAATAGATTTTTGTTTGTGTGGTTTTATTGCAAGTATGTTGGGGGGGACAACGGGACACTAGGCTCAGGATGAAAGAGGTTGAGCTACAGACTAAAGCTGGGTACGCACCTTTGAGATCACTCAGCTGATCAGTATATGCTATCAGCCGAGTACTGTGTCCCCAAGCTTTACCCCCTGTGAGCACACTGTGTTAGAAATACGGGCTTCTGTGGGATCGGGAGGTTGGCACATGAGATGCAACCTCCCGATCTTTGCTGGAGAGTTACCGGATAATCGAGCCGAGGATTGTACAGGTGTGTGTCCAGCTTTAGGAGGACCAGGAACTTTTAACACCTCACTGCACCTTAAAGAGTTTTCTTGTATAAATTGCAAAAGTTTCAGGCTCTTTTCAGAATGGAAATATGTTTTAAACAGTTGTGATTGTAAGGGGGAAGTTTTTGCTACACACTGACTTTCAGTAAGAAAAACTGAAGGACAAAACAGCCACCATCTATTACCCTTCATCTGCAGAACACAACTCATCACAGAACAACACTTGCCCTAATATGCACAATGAAAGGATATAAAATGACAAACAGCTCACGTTGTGCCAGTTAGGACTATGCTCTGTGCAAAATGATTCAGCCAACAATTAGATCAGCTGCAATCCACTCAGTTATTTGAATTCAGGGGGAAAAAAAAACAATGGTACATGTTGCACTTGGCCTGACCATATAAGTGGAAAAAGTTACAATGAACGACTGCTCCTGGGGTTAACAGTCTACCTGGAGTCTCAGTCACTAACAGTACAGCTACAGGTGTGCAGCACACAGCATCAAAGTTTTATAGCCCAGGTCTGTCAGATGTAATCAGGCACTGAGCAGGTGCGAATGGGTTAAAGGATGCTTTTCCCTTATGCTGATATTAGGCAGGTGCAATCTATATGTCTGCGAGAGGTGAAGTAGAAATCAATGTTATGCATAGTTTAACTTGCAAAATATGATGTAATGTAGAGTGGGTGAGTCACAGCTTTCTAGCTCCCATCGATGATTACATCCAAGATGTATATACTTATGAGAGCCGGAGATCGGGTGTTATAATGCCTATAAAGTGTTCTCATCACCATGAATTATTCTATGATTCAATTGTTTATCCCTAATGTCAGGCTTTGTGTTTGATGTAGAAATTAATTTTAATTCATTTATTTTATTATATTTTCCTTCCCTTTGCTGCCTAACATCAGTCTCATTCAATGCATAGGAAAGAAAGCAGGCTGATTCAGCAGGCTTCCAGTTTAACGTAAAAATACGGTACCTGCCACTGTCCTCTAAATCAACAAAACTATAGAGTCATTGCAAAGGATCCTTTTTCCTGGTACCATTAAGTCTGGCACTGAGCTCAAAAACACAAAATCACATACACCTTACTAATACGGTATAAAAGTCTAGATACACTGCATGTGCTGTATTAGGTGGCTCTCTAACCCTCATTGCTTTTAATCCGTTGATACAATACAATTATTTAAAGAAATGGACATTTATCTGTAGTAACATAAGCAGGAATTGTACGCAAGTGTTACAAGCTATAACAACCAAATCAGACACTAAGACACTCTGGAGCTCATTCAGACTCGCTTGCTAGATGCCATCGCTCGCTCCGAGCGTATGGAAATTCGGCTAAGTGACGTCAAGGCAGCCGCTCGCAGGTCAAGTCATAAGCACTCCCACTTTGTTTTGGCGAGCGATCACTTTTTGTTTGTAGACGCCCACCAGCCTGTCTAAAGACGTCCACTTGCGTACGTCATCTCCAGGAAGTGCATGAAACCACTGGTACTTCGAGCACCATCGGCTGCGATCGTAGCGCTTGAGGCTGACTATACCCTGCCGCAAGCACTCCAGTGTATATTTCTAGCAAGTGACGTTTCCTAGGACGCTGGCTGTTAATTATGCACGCCTCTGAAACGGCGTTTAAAAACTTCGGCACGCCTGCGTCTGCAACTCCACTCCTCCGTTACTACTGCCCTGCCCTATTAGCACCCACAAACGGCCTCTGCTGTCACTCATTCCTCTGGGCTGTATTTGCAGGGCAAGCGAGCGTATCCCGATCGCTCGAACTAGTTTGCGCACGTGCACTGCGAACTATAAGTATGCGCACATTTGCAAACATCGCCAGCAACCAGCGATCGCTTGCTAGCAAGCAGGTCTGAATGACAGTTAGGAGCTGATTGGTTGGTACTTTATCTCCATCTACTTTCTCTCTCTCCAAGGCTTAGTACATAGACCCCCTAAAGCCGGAAGGCGCTGGGGGCAGCAGATGAAGGCTCAGAGGCTCCCTGTTGCCCAACACTCATCTAAAGGGGGAGATCTTGGCGGTGGTCGCGATATGTTGGAACGGCACGCATTGCTATTTTTCCTCGCATCCCATAGAGATGCGCAGAAAAAGGAACGATGTTCAGCCTACCATATATTAGGCAAAGTAGGAGCCAAGTCGAACACTTCGGAGATGTTTGGTATCGCATCAGCTGGTACTGAATTGCCCCCATAGTGTATTATATAACAGAAACAAGACGTGTATATACCAGTATCGCTTGCTAGAGGAGTAAAGAATCAAACTGTACAACTGATCAAGCGGCAGCTTACTGGCCATGTTATATGATCCCAGCTTTACGGAGAAACTATCAGATAATAGGACTTACCCTCAAACATTTACGTTGGACCATGCTATAAAAATTCTAGGAAGCTGTGAACTTAATGATTATTAGTTATTACCTACGCTGACACCATAGACTTATGGAAGTGAGCAATGTCTGTTACTCTACAAGTCATCACAGATCTATGTTTTTAGCGGTCAAAGAAACGGTAATAGTTACTATACGGTGCCCTCCAAGAAGTGCACGGAAATCGTGTAATATATAGACTTCAACACCGGTGGCAGTAGGAAAGAATGAGACATACACAGGCATGTAAACCAACGGTTCAATGCTCTATTTTGGCATTTTCGTCAGGGTGCAAGTACTTGAAATAGAGCACTGACATGTTGGTTTACATACCTGTGTATGTCTCATTCTTTCCAAGTGCTGGCGGTGTTGAAGTATATATATATATATATATATATACATACATATATATATATAATTTGTGCAGACAATGATGGAGCGGAGAGGTGTCTAATATCTGAACAATAAAATACATTTATAAAATAGCTGGTTGTTCTTTTTCTTTCATTAGAAGCCAGAAGAGAACAGCGGACACAACAAGTCTATTTATAGTAATGCGACTTACCACAACTGAAAGCTGGCAGTCTGAGTGGAATCACAGAAGTCAATACCCATTGAGACCGTAATGGATCCCTCTGGCTCCAGAGAATCTGCAAAATAAAATGTTTTCCCCACATAAATTTACAAAGGTAAAAGAAAATCAAATAACAAATACCAGTCAGCATGCACATGCAATAAAAATGCTTGGCTTATCACATTACCGGCTGGGGAGGCCGGCTACACGAGAGACCATGCTTCTCTGTCAGAAAAACAAGTATAAATAGGAGCGTCCATTGAGGAAGTAGCTGCAAGACCGTGTTTGCTATGCTAAATTGGATTTCTGTTACTATAGGATTTCTTTCTTCTCTAAATAGATACAAATTTTGCACTTTGGAGACCAAACACAATGCTGGCATATAAACGATATATACGTGCTGAAGTTAATTTTAAAAGCAAAAATCAGGTGTACTCTATAATCTGACCATGTGTCTGTGGGTCAGGCCGTTTCCAACAGAATTACCCCACATACATATCCCATAATTCTGTTTTAAAGTTTCATACCTACAGTATTTTATTTTGTGTGAGGAATGCCCAATAAATACACACATGATGTCCTGGTTATAATACGATTGTAGCACAGAGTGGCTTAATGCAAAGAGCAAAAATTAGGGTTCCAAGGGGCAGTCCTGACTTGAATTCCAACCATAAGCCATTTGTCATTAGTAACATATGTAGGGTTATAATAAAGATTCTGAATAACCTGAAATAAGAGTTATGGTCCACAGGGATATCATAGGGAAGGTGGTTGGTGATCCAGGCACCAAACAGTTAAGCTTTCAGCTCCCAGGATGCCTCAGGTCCACCTCCACATATACCCCACCCCTGGCCACAGGAATTCGGTTTTGTAAACAAGCCCAAGGCAGGAGAAGGAAAGAGGAGAAGGAAGGACAATGTACAACAGAAACACTCTCACACAAGATGAGGGAATATGTAACCAAAAGAAAAATTACATAATGCAGCCAGGGTGGGTGCCCTGTGGACCTCGAAGAAAAAGCCTTAACAAAAGGTAAGTCTACCATAACTCTTATTTTCTTCTTCAGCGTCCATAGGGGGTCCACAGGGATACCATGGGGATGTTCTATAGCAGTCCCCTAAGAGTGGGGACAGTCCAGAGCAGAGAGGAGAACCCGCCGCCCAAAGGAAGCATCCTGAGAGGCAATAGTGTCAAAGGCATAGAACCTAAGAAAGGTGTGGACAGAAGACCACGCGGCTGCCTTGCATAATTGTTCAGCAGGGGCACCACGACCAAACATCCACGATGGTCCCACAGACTGGGTAGAATGTGCTTTCGCCATGTTTGGAACAGGGAGATCAGCCTGCATGTAAGCCTGAGAGATAGTCATACGTAACCATCAAGCCAGAGTTTGTTTGTTCGCTTTTGATTTTCTAAAAGGGTTTGTACGATCCACATAGATACGGAGAGCACCAACCACATCCATGGAGGCGTCACTTACAAAAGGGTCTGAAGACTGGAAAACTGGAACCACAATCTCTTCATTCACATGAAAACGGGACTCTACCTTAGGAAGGTAACCCTCCCGTGTATGAAGGACAGCTCTATCCTGGTGAAAAATCAAAAAGGGGGAGAGACAAGAGAGCCCTGCCAAATCTGAGATTCTGCGTGCAAAGGAGATAGTGAAGACACTTTCTCCTCGCTATCAACCACTTCAAATCTACTGAGTCCAGAGGTTCAAATGGGGGAGCCTGTATCGCCTTGAGAACCAAAGACAAATCACATGGTGCCACAAAGGGTGGCTGAACTCGGAGAACACCCTGAAAACAAAAATTCCAACATCCAGCAGAGAAGCGATCCTTCTCTGGAACCAAACTGACAGTGCAGAAACCTGTACTCTCAGGGTGGCTAGGCGGAGAAAAAGGTCTAACCCAGCCTGGAGAAAAAAAAAAAAAAGAGTACCCGGGAAACCGTAAAAACCTTAGGGTCATACTTTCTGTGGGAACACCATTGAATAAAAGAGTGCCAATACTCTGCAATAGATGCAAGCAGAAGAAGGTTTGTTTTCCCCTAAGTCTGTCTGTCTGAATCACAGAGCTGTAGAACCCTTTGGCTCTTAAGATGGAAGACTCAAGAGCCACGCCGTCAAAGCCAGACTAGGTAAGTCCGGATGCAGGCAGAGACCCTGCGCTAACAGATCCAGTCATAGAGGAAGAGGAAACAGAGTGTCTATGGATAGATTCCATATGTCGGTGAACCAATGGTGCCTGGGCCAAGCAGGAGCTACAAGTATTACTGTGCCGCCTTCCTGCTTGAATTTCCTGAGGACCCTTGGGAGGAGGGAAATCTGAGAAAAGAGGTACGCCAGCTTGAAGTCTCACCTTACTGTCAGCGCGTCCACGAAGGCGGTTGAGGGATCTCTGGTCCTGGACCCGTACTTGGGGACCTTGTGGTTGTGACTTGAGGCCATGAGGTCTACATCTGGTAGGCTCCATTTGTTCACCAGGACTTGAAAAACCGCAAGGTGGAGAGCCCACTCTCCGGCGTGCATGTTCTGACTACTTTGGAAGTCTGCTTCCCAGTTCAGGACTCCTGTGATGAATATTGCCAAGATAACCGGAAGAGGACGTTCTTCCCAGATCAGAATGTTTGTCACTTCCCTCATGGCTGCCTGACTTTGCGTGCCTCCCTGCTGATTGAGATGGGCTACTGTGGTCGTGTTGTCGGACTGGATCTGGAGCGGCCTGCCTTGGAGTAGGTCCTGTGCCAGGATGAGAGCTTTGTACACTGCACGAAGCTCCGGATGTTTATGGGCAGGTGACTTTTCTGATTTGTCCATCTTCCCTGAAAGGTATGATGACCTGTCACTGCCCGCCCATCCTCGAAGACTGGCATCCGTGGTGAGGAGCACCCAGTTTGGAATCCAGAATAGGCGATCCTTGTCCAGATGAGCCTTTTGTAGCTACCATGAGAGAAAGCGCCGAGTGAGAAGGATCCTCTGGGACCGTATTAGATGATACTGCCCGTTCCACCGGGAGAGAATCAATTGTTGCAGAGGCCTGGAGTGGAACAGAGCATATTCCACCATGTCGAAGGTGGATACCATTGACCCCAGGACCTGAATCGCTGATAGAATAGATACCCTTTACTTTCTAAGCAATTTGCGCACTCATAATAATAGGGCTGAAATCTTGTCCCCTGGCAGAAACACCCTGTGTGTCTAAGAATCCAGAAATGCCCCCAGATGTACCATGCGCTGTATTGGAGAAAGAGGATTTCTCCAACTGATGATCCAGCCATGCGTCTGTAGGCAGGCAATGGTCAGTTGGAGATGGTTTTGTAAAACCGCTGGATACTGTGCCAATACCAGAAGGTCGTCCAAGTATGGCAGTATTCTGACTCCCTGATGCCTGAGGTAGTCCATCATAACCGTCATTATTTTGGTGAAGACATTGATAGACCAAAGGGCAGTGCCTGAAATTGGTAATGTTGTTGCAGGACAGCAAACCGTAGAAATTGTTCGTGGGATGGCGCAATAGGCACATGCAGATACGCATCCTGAATGTCCAGGGAAGTCATAAAATCCCCAGATACCATCGCCAAAATAATTGACCGAAGAGTCTCCATAACTTGTTGAGGGTTTTCATATTTAGAATAGGGCGATGAGACCAATTTGGTTTCTGAACCAAAAACAGATTGGAAACCCTTTCCTTGTTGAACCACAGGAACCGGGATTATCACCCCTGCCCGCAGCAGGGAGTAAATGGCCTCCTGGAGGTCCAACTTCTTGATAGAATCTGATGGGGGAGTTGTACTAAAAAAAACTTCTGGGGAGGATGCCTCCGGAAGGCATATCCCTGAGAGACCACTTCTCGGACCATGGCGTCTGTTGTCTGATGCCAGTAGTCAGCAAAATTAAGAAGTCGGCCTCCCACCCTGGGATCCCCCAGGTAGAGTCACAGGCAGAGGATTTGTCGTCCGACTTGGAAGCTTGACATCTAGATGTAGACGCCGGTCATTTAACCCTCGCCGGGATAAAGCAGTCGGGAAGCCGGCTGTCGGGATTAGGTCCGCCGGCTTCCCGACTGCATACCAGATTATCTAATAGCACAGCGCTGTCTGATAATAATTACCATAACAGATCACCTGCTGAAATATAGTTAACTGCTTATATGAAATACCCCATCAATATACAGTTTTATCCACAAAATGAAGCGAACCAATAACTGAAAGGAAAGTATGTATAGAAAATGAATAGCGGTACACTTCTCAAATACAATATCAGCAAAGGTGACTGTGTGTTAAGGTGCCCAAAGACAGGACAATCCGTCTGGCCAGCAAAAGTAAATACACACAAAGTGAATGGCCAAATCTGAAAGCTCCAATCATGATGGTTGGGCTGCATACCTGGACCTGACCGGCTACTATTAGCATAGTCAAACAACGATCCCATAAATGGTCAGATGAAGCTATTGGCTAAGCGCAGTTACTACCTGTCCTGACCGGTACATGATGCAGCCCCATGAAATGACGTTAGGATCAGTGGCCTTTTTGGGCCAATACATGCTACGATCTGTATCTAATTAGATAAACATGTCTAAATGTCCCAAAAAAAAAAAATCATGATCTCTTCAAGAACTATGTACAAATCATGGGTAGTGGGATTTAGAAGTGCCTTATGGCAGGCAAAACCTGGACACTTAAAATTTTATTACATTAAAAAAATTCCAATACATAATTAGATTGTATTATCTTGGTGTTAAGTACTGTACAAACAGAATAAAAGTAATTAAGGCAGCAGTAATTATTCAGGAAAGAAACCACTTTCCTGTACCTACAGTAGGATACAGCCACTGGTCTATGAAGGTGACTCAACCATTAACATAAGGCAATAGAATGCTACGTGTCTAACAAGAGATTAACTGGATTGTAATAAAGTATCAACCGCTTCTACAGCTGTACAGTACAGAGACACAAAAAGTAATTTATACATGGAGACAGAGGTGGGAGTCACAACAAAAAGTATTGGTTTTTTTGTGTTATGTTTTCTGTATAATTATAACTACTTTTTACAGGTGAGAACAAAAGTTATTGGATAAAGATGCTAGCGTGCAACACTTTGCTTCCTCTGACAGGTGTAGGGTGAATCGGGGTATTCCGGCCTAAATACAGCGGAGGCAGAGTTATGCCCCTGACTCTATGTCCAAATATATCACATATAAGTGTAGCTGGAAAAGAAATTCTAATCAAGGGCAAATGAGGATTTTTTTTATATATTATACAGCCATGGCCAAAAGTTTTGAGAATTACACAAGTATTGGTTTGCATAAAGAATGGTACAAAAACATCCTCCAAGAGCAACTTCTCCCAACCATCCAAGAACAGTTTGGTGATGAACAATGCCTTTTTCAGCATGATGGAGCACCTCGTCATAAGGCAAAAGTGATAACTAAAGTGGCTTGGAGAACAAAACATTGAAATTTTGAGTCCATGGCCAGGAAACTCCCCAGACCTTAATCCCATTGAGAACTTGTGATCAATCCTCAAGAGGCGGGTGGACAAACAAAAACCCACAAATTCTGACAAACTCCAAGCATTGATTAGGCGAGAATGGGCGGCCATCAGTCAGTATGTGGCCCAGAAGTTGATTGACAGCATGTCAGGGGGAATTGCAGAGGTCTTGAAAAAGAAGGGTCAACACTGCAAATATTGACTCTGCATAAACTTAATGTGTCAGTAAAATCCTTTGACACTAATGAAATGCTTGTAATTTTACTTCAGTATACCACAGTAACATCTGACAAAAAGGTCTAAAAACACTGAAGCAGCAAACTTTGTGAAAACCAAAACTTGTGTCATTCTCAAAACTTTTGGCCATGGCTGTATATGTTATATGTGCACATATATTGCTGCAATATAAAAGAAAAAAATATGACACATGGAATAAAGACGGAGTGTAGTTATTAGGTTGATTTGAAGAATGTCGACAGTTATTACAATATTAAAATGTCTACAGGAAACATGTTATGTGAAATGTTGACATTGTCAGATTGCCGCCATTAGTGTTAGGAACTAGGGGAAGCTTAAGGTTAGGTTGCTGGGTTGGGCATTAAATTGAGTGTCAGGCACTAGGAAAAGGTTTGGCGGCGGGAGGCTGGGTGGGGGGGTATTTAGAGTTAGGCTGCGGGGAAGGAGGGGTTATTAGGGTTAGTCACTAGAAGGTGGGTTAGGGGAGGTATGCTCAATGGAACTCCTTTCTATCATATGACTCTGCCAGCAGTGACAGGCATATGAAAGACGCAGCTGGAGTTGTCAGGAGCAGGTAAGTCACCACAAGGGATAATATTTCAACATGTCCATGTTTCATCAGTGTCTCCATGACGAATGTCAGTCATAATGTTGACATGGTTACAATGCTGACGACATATCACACCACACCCAATAAAGACAGTTATGGTGTTCCCTTACTATCATGAGCTTTGAAGGTATAATTGATGCACCAAAGGGCAGAAATCTATCAGAAAACAAGTAGATGTAATTAAACAATGGGGTTGGGCGATGGCAGGTAGCACATTCCTATCTCAGGTCCCAATCCTGCATAGGGATACCCTAAAGCATCTGCACAGATACAGTTCAAAAGCTGAGCAGGCTTTGTATTGGTGGGAAGACTGCACAGAAGGGTACTGAAGAGGATTTCTGGTGGCTTGGGAAATTGAGGTCAGCTCAATAATTCAGGTTATTTTGGGGGGCAGCTTACTAAGCGGCTTCTTACATGATGCAATGGGCCCTGGCAAAGGGTTTGCTGTAAGAATAAGTTAATCATATAATCATATTATATTCTGAGGAATATGGAAAAAATCATTCAAATTTAAAACTAAAAATGAGTATAAAAGGGAACTGTTCATATGATAAAAACTAACTATAATGCGCATAAATCCATAACAATAAAGAGCAGGATATATGGCATACTGCCCCCTATTATAACATATGAGGGTATTAAGAGCGCTGTGACCATTGCTTGGAATTTTCTGAAAGCCAACGAACCAAAGTGACTTCTATTAACCTTATATTTCACAGTAGAGGGTATTAATTAGCAAATTAAATGTTACTTGTATTTTTTTGTTAGATTAATCTATTTTCATTTTTTTTTTCACTTTAAATCAGAGAAAGGAAAGCGGCCCCTTCCAGAGTTCTGCGAGGGGAGTCTGTGTGTGAATGGGGATGGGCTGTGGTTTGCTATTCTGGTATTGACTATTACCCCTTTCAGACATAGTGAGATTCCCAGGATTTTGGCCTGCCTCGGCCAAAATTCCCGGGTCTCGTGTATGTATGAAAGGTACCGCCGACCCTCCAATTGTCCAGGGTATTTCCTGGGACTTAAGTCCCTGGAAGACTACCCTGCTCTAGTGTGAATGGTGCAACCTGGCATTTTACTCCCAGGCTGCACCTAGCAGCTTCTGATTGGCCCAGGCTCGGACTGGGCCACCGGGGAGGCGGCACCAGCGGCCCATATAATCACCCCCCATCCCTGTAATTACCGGAAGTAGCAGCACCGCCGGTAACAGTGCCCGCCGTCACCCCTTCCCATACTCACCGCCGGTAACAGCACCCGCACCGCCCCCTTCCCATACTCACCGCCGGCAGCAGTGACAGCAGCGGCCCCCCTGTCCTCAAAACCAGCGGGGGAATTGTGGCAGCTGTCACCGGACAGACAGGGTGGGAGAGATTACAGCCTCCCCATATTTTCGCTGCTGCACGGAACTGTACAGGGCAACTACAGGTACAGGGAGACTGCTCTGCTATATCACACATGCTGCATATGGTAGAGGGGCTGGGGAGAGAGAGAGAGGGAGCAGGGGCAGACATTTTCAGTGACATGTCCCTCTGTCACTTTCCCCACCTGTCCCTCTGCACCTTACCGTCCACTTACTGTGTAAAACAATGAAAAACCCAGCTTATGTCTGAAAAGGGTCTACCCGGGTAGAAGCTGTAGTGTGAAAGGGGGGGGGGTTTCGACCAAATTGTGCACAGGAGAAATTCCCGGATCTGAGCAGGAAATTTCCCGGGTGGTACTGTATGTCTGACAAGGGTATTATAGTGTGATGGCTGACAGGGACATTGATGCAGGATGTAAGGAATGAGAGAGACAGCACTATTATAATCTCATTGTGTAGAAGAAAACCAACACTCCCACAATGTGATACTGTTAAGACTATGCCTTTTACACATTTATATTAGAAACAGATAATTAGTAATACCCGGTATAGTACAAGGCTCAGATTTAGGCAATGTCTTGACAAATACATGCTGGGATTTAGAAGGACAATGTTTGGTGTAGTGTGCTCATACTCCCAGTGATGCAAAAAACGGGACACACATTAAAATCAATTTACCATAAGATGTATAGGAATCAGGCAATAAGAGTATCTTCCTCTGCCTCAGTGAATTACTTAACATAGTAATGGACCATTAAAAGGACAGTGAAATATACAACAGTGATAAGTCTAATTTGGCATGAACATACAAGACATTAATGGAACAGCAGGCTTCATATCACCCTTTATGTTTCTGCGGGTACACGGCTAGAGATTCGGCACAGATGACAGAATATTTCTTGTAGGAAGAGGGATATAGAAAACGAGAAGCTGAACAGGGAGAATTACCCCACTAACATTCCCCAGTATTGTCTTTGGTTAATTAGCACTCTAATATAATGTGTACATAGCTGTATCACAAAGCCTCTGGGACATTTATTAATATTTGAAGAAATGTAACATAATAATACATAATAATATAATACAATGTGTGACCAAAAGGAACGAAAGCGTAGTTATTTATCGGGTAATGACGTCTCAATCTTTCAAGAAATGTAAGTGAAATGTTTCTACCAATAATACCATTAGGCACTATAACTGGTACCTTCACATACAAATGATGAATACCACATTCCCAAAAAGAGTTATAGCTGACTAAAAACTATTGGGAAAGTGGGGCACACACTATCTAGAATAAAACTTCTAACTGAAAGTCCACCTTTTTTCCACAATGACTAAAGTGGTACTAATATAAGTAACCACTCCTGACCCCGATGACAGTCCAAGCAGATATAAATTAGTACTAGACACTGGCCTTCTAACTGGTGAACATTGCTTGTCCATTGGGACAATATTGAACTTCCCAGCAATCATCTTAGTCTAAATTCAAAATGGTTTCATGCTTTCGATGGATTAGAAAGATCAACCAATCCAGTGATTTTCAACCTTTTTCAACTCGAGGCACACTACATAAGATTTTAAAATTGCCAAGGCACTCCATCCGGCAAAACGGCGTGCGTGACCAATGAAAACACATACACATTAGCTCCCACATAAAAAAAAAAAACTCACTACACTGGCCTCCACAGGAATAAAACTCACTACACTGGCCTCCACAGGAATAAAACTCACTACACTGGCCTCCACAGGAATAAAACTCACTACACTGGCCTCCACAGGAATAAAACTCACTACACTGGCCTCCACAGGAATAAAACTCACTAGACTGGCCTCCACAGAAATAAAACTCACTAGACTGGCCTCCACAGAAATAAAACTCACTAGACTGGCCTCCACAGGAATAAAACTCACTAGACTGGCCTCCACAGGAATAAAACTCACTAGACTGGCCTCCACAGGAATAAAACTCACTAGACTGGCCTCCACAGGAATAAAACTCACTAGACTGGCCTCCACAGGAATAAAACTCACTAGACTGGCCTCCACAGGAATAAAACTCACTAGACTGGCCTCCACAGGAATAAAACTCACTACACTGGCCTCCACAGAAATAAAACTCACTACACTGGCCTCCACAGAAATAAAACTCACTACACTGGCCTCCACAGAAATAAAACTCACTACACTGGCCTCCACAGGAATAAAACTCACTACACTGGCCTCCACAGGAATAAAACTCACTACACTGGCCTCCACAGGAATAAAACTCACTACACTGGCCTCCACAGGAATAAAACTCACTACACTGGCCTCCACAGGAATAAAACTCACTACACTGGCCTCCACAGGAAACCACACACTACACTGGCCTCTTCAGGAATAAAACACACTACAGTACAAGTGCGCTGAGGTGACCGCCGCAGCACATCGGTTGAAAAACGCTGAACCAATCAGATGTCAGGGGCACAAATTGAACCAATCAGATGTCAGGGGCACAAATTTCATGACGTTCACAATTTTCAAGGTTTCAACATCTGTTTTTATGTCTCTCTTCAGCAGATTTCTATTACAAATACTTTTCCACTATACCCTACAGATTCAATATTCAGTAACTTCAATGAGCATTACTGAAGTTCACATTACTGTTTATGGCTGTTCCTCAGCAAACACCAACAAATGCACTGCAGGCTGCAGCAGACAGAACTGCAAGTAACGCTTTGCTTACCTATTGGACTGAACACGTGCATCTTCAAATCGGTTCTCTTTTCTTCTATGTGAATGTTCTCTATGTCTTTGTCACTGGTATTACGAAACGTAATCTGCACGGAGACCATTTGAACTCCGAAAATGCATGGCAGTCGTGGGAAGTAATAGTGTGCGGACAGACCTTTGCCGCTCATTCGATGGAGAAGTTCATGCGTCTTTGTAGGGACGTAAGATGGCACGCACACCTGTACAGCACATAATAGGCAGAAATGAGCATGGATTAAAAATAAAAGCTTAACCAAGGTGCACATTGATGTTAATGGCTGTTTACGATCCCATTCCCTTTACAGCTTCTGCCAGAGAAAATAACCCATAACACTGGTTATGATACACTAGATCACGGGTAGGCAACTTGTGGCACTTCAGCTGCAGTGGAACTACAAATCCCAGCTTGCCCTGCCATAGTTTTAGCATGCTAGGATGTGCAGGTCCGCAGCAGCTGGAGTACCACTGTTTGCCTACCCCAGCACTCGATACTGGTAAGCTTTAGTGCCTGCACTACATCAATTACCCCAGCAAGCACAGCCAGATGCTATCACCATCTGTGAGAATACCGTACAGATTTGCAAAGTGTTGGCATGTAATCATGCAGTAAAATGTATAGGTGACACGTGACCATAATCAATGGTCCCAATCATATGATCTGCACAAGATAAACTGCGGCATGTAAAGATATATACAACCACGCAAGCCTATATAACATTATACATATGAAACCCAACCTTTTTACCATTAATATAGGAGTACGGAATGAAGAAACTTTTCCAGTGATCAGGAAAAGACTAGCGCAGGACTTAGGCAGCGTATTTGTAAATGATAAGTCACACCTTTGGATGGTTTATGAAAATAACCAATCAATTCTGCAGACACCACGTTATTTCTAAAGGAAATCTATGCGATTCCTGATGCCTGCAGATACACAGCGGCAAAGCACACATTTTATCAGTTTATTACGGTAAGCAAATAAGCGTGGAATGAGAGGGCACATAACTGTCTTCTTAGCGCTTACTGAAACATTTATAAGAGCTGTTATCTCCCTAATCACATACAGACAGCGTGCAATTTTAAAGAGGAGAAAAGCTTCATATTTTTTAACACTTCACTAAAAAGTAACTGAAGAGTGTAAAATGAAAAATACTCCGTGCAGTTAGCCGGTAATGGACCATATTATCAACTCGAGTTAGATTTATAGGATACAAACTAGTCGCTAATAGTTATTTTATGACATAGCATGTCTGC
This sequence comes from Taudactylus pleione, assembly GCA_031769625.1. NCBI lineage: Eukaryota > Metazoa > Chordata > Amphibia > Anura > Myobatrachidae > Taudactylus > Taudactylus pleione. The sequence continues at coordinate 3,854,743 of JAUIMM010000334.1, forward strand.
TTTTTTAAGGTTATTAAGATTAAAATCGTGAAACTTTCTAGAACGGAAAGAAATGAATTATAATTTGTAAGAGAGAGAAAATAAAATAAAAATATGGAAAATGGTTGTTTCAGGTGAAAGCTTGTAACAGAAAAACAAGCGCTATTCAGAATGTAAATCATTGGACATGCCAAGACATTTAGCGACGCACAGGATATTTTATGTAATAATATATTAAAATATTGTAGTGGTCCACATATACAAAACAAGCGAAGAATATATGAACACAGCCCTAAATATGGGCTCAATTTCTGAGAACGACACAAAAAGACACAAAGAATACACACAACCTAGGCAGACATTGCTTTTTTTTTGTTTTGTTTTTTAGAGGGGGGATTTAAAAGAATATTGAGGAGTATGCACCTTATAAATACACTAGATCAGCGGTTGCTAAAGTGTGCCTTTGGGGTCAGCGCACACTTGACACACTTGTACTGCAGGCCCGGGAAGCTGCTGGGCTCTTCTGACCTATGGAAACGTGGCGGTGTGACATCATACGACACACACCCCGCGCTGTCCGCCTGCACGACCGCCAGCCAGCCCGCCTGCACGTCCAACAGGGACAACAGTAGGCCTTCTGAGCTACCAACAGGTAGGGGCCAATGAGTGTAATTTTATTTTTTCTGTGGGCGCCAATGTGGTTTTTTTTTTTTTTCCTGTGGGGGCCAGCCAATGTGATATTTTTTTTTCTGTGGGGAGCAAAGTGGTTGTTTTGTTCCGTGGAGACCAATGTAGTGTTTTTATTCCTGTGGGGTCAGTGTGTGTATTTTATCCCTGTGGAGACCAATGTAGTGTGTTTTATTCCTGTGGGGTCAGTGTGTGTATTTTATCCCTGTGGAGACCAATGTAGTGTGTTTTATCCCTGTGGAGACCAATGTAGTGTGTTTTATTCCTGTGGGGTCAGTGTGTGTATTTTATCCCTGTGGAGACAAATGTAGTGTGTTTTATTCCTGTGGGGTCAGTGTGTGTATTTTATCCCTGTGGAGACCAATGTAATGTGTTTTATTCCTGTGTGGTCAGTGTGTGTATTTTATCCCTGTGGAGACCAATGTAGTGTGTTTTATTCCTGTGGGGTCAGTGTGAGTATTTTATCCCTGTGGAGACCAATGTAGTGTGTTTTATTCCTGTGGGGTCAGTGTGTGTATTTTATCCCTGTGGAGACCAATGTAGTGTGTTTTATCCCTGTGGAGACCAATGTAGTGTGTTTTATTCCTGTGGGGTCAGTGTGTGTATTTTATCCCTGTGGAGACCAATGTAGTGTGTTTTATTCCTGTGGGGTCAGTGTGTGTATTTTATCCCTGTGGAGACAAATGTAGTGTGTTTTATTCCTGTGGGGTCAGTGTGTGTATTTTATCCCTGTGGAGACCAATGTAATGTGTTTTATTCCTGTGTGGTCAGTGTGTGTATTTTATCCCTGTGGAGACCAATGTAGTGTGTTTTATTCCTGTGGGGTCAGTGTGTGTATTTTATCCCTGTGGAGACCAATGTAGTGTGTTTTATTCCTGTGTGGTCAGTGTGTGTATTTTATCCCTGTGGAGACCAATGTAGTGTGTTTTATCCCTGTGGGGTCAGTGTGTGTATTTTATCCCTGTGGAGACCAATGTAGGGTGTTTTATTCCTGTGGGGTCAGTGTGTGTATTTTATCCCTGTGGAGACCAATGTAGTGTGTTTTATCCCTGTGGGGTCAGTGTGTGTATTTTATCCCTGTGGAGACCAATGTAGTGTGTTTTATTCCTGTGGGGTCAGTGTGTGTATTTTATCCCTGTGGAGACCAATGTAGTGTGTTTTATTCCTGTGTGGTCAGTGTGTGTATTTTATCCCTGTGGAGACCAATGTAGTGTGTTTTATCCCTGTGGAGACCAATGTAGTGTGTTTTATTCCTGTGGGGTCAGTGTGTGTATTTTATCCCTGTGGAGACAAATGTAGTGTGTTTTATTCCTGTGGGGTCAGTGTGTGTATTTTATCCCTGTGGAGACCAATGTAATGTGTTTTATTCCTGTGTGGTCAGTGTGTGTATTTTATCCCTGTGGAGACCAATGTAGTGTGTTTTATTCCTGTGGGGTCAGTGTGAGTATTTTATCCCTGTGGAGACCAATGTAGTGTGTTTTATTCCTGTGGGGTCAGTGTGTGTATTTTATCCCTGTGGAGACCAATGTAGTGTGTTTTATCCCTGTGGAGACCAATGTAGTGTGTTTTATTCCTGTGGGGTCAGTGTGTGTATTTTATCCCTGTGGAGACCAATGTAGTGTGTTTTATTCCTGTGGGGTCAGTGTGTGTATTTTATCCCTGTGGAGACAAATGTAGTGTGTTTTATTCCTGTGGGGTCAGTGTGTGTATTTTATCCCTGTGGAGACCAATGTAATGTGTTTTATTCCTGTGTGGTCAGTGTGTGTATTTTATCCCTGTGGAGACCAATGTAGTGTGTTTTATTCCTGTGGGGTCAGTGTGTGTATTTTATCCCTGTGGAGACCAATGTAGTGTGTTTTATTCCTGTGTGGTCAGTGTGTGTATTTTATCCCTGTGGAGACCAATGTAGTGTGTTTTATCCCTGTGGGGTCAGTGTGTGTATTTTATCCCTGTGGAGACCAATGTAGGGTGTTTTATTCCTGTGGGGTCAGTGTGTGTATTTTATCCCTGTGGAGACCAATGTAGTGTGTTTTATCCCTGTGGGGTCAGTGTGTGTATTTTATCCCTGTGGAGACCAATGTAGTGTGTTTTATTCCTGTGGGGTCAGTGTGTGTATTTTATCCCTGTGGAGACCAATGTAGTGTGTTTTATTCCTGTGTGGTCAGTGTGTGTATTTTATCCCTGTGGAGACCAATGTAGTGTGTTTTATCCCTGTGGGGTCAGTGTGTGTATTTTATCCCTGTGGAGACCAATGTAGTGTGTTTTATCCCTGTGGAGACCAATGTAGTGTGTTTTATTCCTGTGGGGTCAGTGTGTGTATTTTATCCCTGTGGAGACAAATGTAGTGTGTTTTATTCCTGTGGGGTCAGTGTGTGTATTTTATCCCTGTGGAGACCAATGTAATGTGTTTTATTCCTGTGTGGTCAGTGTGTGTATTTTATCCCTGTGGAGACCAATGTAGTGTGTTTTATTCCTGTGGGGTCAGTGTGTGTATTTTATCCCTGTGGAGACCAATGTAGTGTGTTTTATTCCTGTGTGGTCAGTGTGTGTATTTTATCCCTGTGGAGACCAATGTAGTGTGTTTTATCCCTGTGGGGTCAGTGTGTGTATTTTATCCCTGTGGAGACCAATGTAGTGTGTTTTATTCCTGTGGGGTCAGTGTGTGTATTTTATCCCTGTGGAGACCAATGTAGTGTGTTTTATCCCTGTGGGGTCAGTGTGTGTATTTTATCCCTGTGGAGACCAATGTAGTGTGTTTTATTCCTGTGGGGTCAGTGTGTGTATTTTATCCCTGTGGAGACCAATGTAGTGTGTTTTATTCCTGTGTGGTCAGTGTGTGTATTTTATCCCTGTGGAGACCAATGTAGTGTGTTTTATCCCTGTGGGGTCAGTGTGTGTATTTTATCCCTGTGGAGACCAATGTAGTGTGTTTTATTCCTGTGGGGTCAGTGTGTGTATTTTATCCCTGTGGAGACCAATGTAGTGTGTTTTATCCCTGTGGGGTCAGTGTGTGTATTTTATCCCTGTGGAGACCAATGTAGTGTGTTTTAATCCTGTGGGGTCAGTGTGTGTATTTTATCCCTGTGGAGACCAATGTAGTGTGTTTTATTCCTGTGGGGTCAGTGTGTGTATTTTATCCCTGTGGAGACCAATGTAGTGTGTTTTATTCCTGTGGGGTCAGTGTGTGTATTTTATCCCTGTGGAGACCAATGTAGTGTGTTTTATTCCTGTGGGGTCAGTGTGTGTATTTTATCCCTGTGGAGACCAATGTAGTGTGTTTTATTCCTGTGGGGTCAGTGTGTGTATTTTATCCCTGTGGAGACCAATGTAGTGTGTTTTATTCCTGTGGGGTCAGTGTGTGTATTTTATCCCTGTGGAGACCAATGTAGTGTGTTTTATTCCTGTGTGGTCAGTGTGTGTATTTTATCCCTGTGGAGACCAATGTAGTGTGTTTTATCCCTGTGGGGTCAGTGTGTGTATTTTATCTCTGTGGAGACCAATGTAGTGTGTTTTATCCCTGTGGAGACCAATGTAGTGTGTTTTATTCCTGTGGGGTCAGTGTGTGTATTTTATCCCTGTGGAGACCAATGTAGTGTGTTTTATTCCTGTGGGGTCAGTGTGTGTATTTTATCCCTGTGGAGACCAATGTAGTGTGTTTTATTCCTGTGGGGTCAGTGTGTGTATTTTATCCCTGTGGAGACCAATGTAGTGTGTTTTATTCCTGTGGGGTCAGTGTGTGTATTTTATCCCTGTGGAGACCAATGTAGTGTGTTTTATTCCTGTGGGGTCAGTGTGTGTATTTTATCCCTGTGGAGACCAATGTAGTGTGTTTTATTCCTGTGTGGTCAGTGTGTGTATTTTATCCCTGTGGAGACCAATGTAGTGTGTTTTATCCCTGTGGGGTCAGTGTGTGTATTTTATCTCTGTGGAGACCAATGTAGTGTGTTTTATCCCTGTGGAGACCAATGTAGTGTGTTTTATTCCTGTGGGGTCAGTGTGTGTATTTTATCCCTGTGGAGACCAATGTAGTGTGTTTTATTCCTGTGGGGTCAGTGTGTGTATTTTATCCCTGTGGAGACCAATGTAGTGTGTTTTATTCCTGTGTGGTCAGTGTGTGTATTTTATCCCTGTGGAGACCAATGTAGTGTGTTTTATCCCTGTGGGGTCAGTGTGTGTATTTTATCTCTGTGGAGACCAATGTAGTGTGTTTTATCCCTGTGGAGACCAATGTAGTGTGTTTTATTCCTGTGGGGTCAGTGTGTGTATTTTATCCCTGTGGAGACCAATGTAGTGTGTTTTATTCCTGTGGGGTCAGTGTGTGTATTTTATCCCTGTGGAGACCAATGTAGTGTGTTTTATTCCTGTGGGGTCAGTGTGTGTATTTTATCCCTGTGGAGACCAAAGTAGTGTGTTTTATTCCTGTGGGGTCAGTGTGTGTATTTTATCCGTGGAGACCAATGTAGTGTGTTTTATTCCTGTGGGGTCAGTGTGTGTATTTTATCCCTGTGGAGACCAAAGTAGTGTGTTTTATTCCTGTGGAAGCCAATGTGTGTGTTTTTTTTATGTGGGAGCCAGTAAAAATGTTTTTTCATAGGCTACGCACACTGCGTCGCCGGATGGTGTTCCTTAGCAATTTTTAAATATTGCATAATGTGCCCACAGTTGAAAAAGGTTGAAAGTCACTGCACTAGATACTATAGACATCAACGTCATTGTTTATCCATGTCGATCAATACAATCAAGGCAACGTTATGGAGAAAATAGGGTATTAGGATTCAAAAGAGGGACAGTTCAGGGGTATGCTATAGTAAATAAATAGCCTAAACATAATCACTAGCTTAAAGTGTATGTGTGAGCATAATAACACATGAGTAAAATTAAGTTAACTATGTTAATGTATTTTTCAGAAAAGCACCAGAGAAGGGAGTCCGTAATTGCTAGCTGCTATAAGGAAAGGCGAGAAATATCTGGCAGTACCCGGTCAGATAATCTGGTGGGAACTGTGCCTGAAAAAGTGGTTTTGCCTGCACTGTGATGCAGAATTAATGGTTATATCTACATGTTTAAGTCACTGCTCTCCATAGTAACAAGTAAAGATGGCCAGTTCATGTAGGGTTGGCAATTTGTGTAACTATTGCAACAAGAAAAATGGTGCCCGTGATGGCACTCAGCATAGAGTCTGACTGGCCAAAGGCATCCAAAGCAGCCCTGTGATGTTTTACCAATAATCACAGGTCCACTTTGACCTTTATTTATCAATATTTTATTTATTATTTATTACCAGTTATTTATATAGCGCACATATATTCTGCAGAGCTTTACAGAGAATATTTCGCCATTCCCATCAGTCCCTGCCCCAGTGGAGCTTACAATCTACATTCCCTAACACATACTCACACACATACACAATAGGGTTAATTTATTGGGGGCCAATTAGCCTGCCAGTATATTTTTGGAGTATCGGAGGAAACCAGAGCACCCAGAGAAAACCCACGCAAGCACAAGGAGAATATACAAACTCCACACAGGGCCGTAGTGGGAATCGAACCCACGACCTCAGTGCTGTGAGGCAGTAATTCTAACCATTATACCGTCTGTGCTGCTACATATATAAAACAAGAAAAGCCCTTAATTTGCGCTAAAATAATAGTAGTACTAAATACCAAACACTGTATACGTGTACCAGCTGCACCTCCCTATTGACCCCCTGTTAGATGGGTGTCCAGAATAGTGTAGATATATAAGGAGAGGGCGCTTATATCTTAAATTTAAAAAATCACAGATTGTGTACAAGGAACATTCAGATGCATAGTACATCTAAATATAAAATCTTTAAAATGTGATTTTTACTAGAATGAAATATCAGTCCTAGATACTGTAGATTATAGAAATTTGTTTTTGGAATTGTCTTTAGGATTTTTCTTCCAATGTGGGAATAGATACTGATGAGGCAATTTTCACTGGTATTCAATCTTTCCTGAAATATACCCTCACACCAGAAAACACCCAAATATAGTAGGCCAAATGGCCACAATTAGTATTTAAAAAGGTTTATTTTACAAATATTTGACATAAACACCAGTTAATAACATAAAACTGTTGAATCAGCTTACATAAAGTGCGATGTTATATACGAACTGTAACAGGATTGTCCACTGTTGCACCCAATGGTGTAAAGTGTACTACGAAAGACCCCGAACAATGTACAAGTATTATGATCCAACGCGTTTCGTCCTTATAAGGACTTTATCAGGGGTATATCAAATTCAATATAAAATAACATTCAGTCCTAAATTAGCAACTGGATACACTTCTCATTCAGTCCCAAGTCTAGCGATCGGGCTCAAATTTCACCAGAACACACTTGCTTTCTCCATCAAATTTCAGCAGGTATAAAATCACAAGGTCCAAACCTCAGAGGCTGTGTATGCATCCTTTCATCTATCTAGGACTGATCTGTCATTCGAGTAAAAATCACATTTTAAATATTTGATATTTTATGTATTATGCATCTGAATGTTTCTTGTAAACAATCTATGTGATTTTCGATCGAAGCGCTCTCTCTCTCTCTATATAACTAGTTGTTGCTAGTACACAACAGAACATTCATTCATTCAGACTGACATCATGAAATTAATCAAGTTACGGCAATAACGCCATCCCCCTTTGTGCTTGGGAGCTTGTGCTTGGGAGCTTGTGCTTTAGTGTAATGGAGCCTTTTAGACAATGCCTACTTTATTAAATACAAGTGAACGTACGGTTCCCAATGGTGTGCCCTCCATTGATCTCGTACTCCAAAAAGGCAAATATGCGATTGTGTTTGGCATGTGGTATTACTGCCAATATGCGATTGTGCTTGGCATGTGGTATTACTGCCATTTTCCTAGTGCCAATGGGTAGTCAGCCGTGATAAAAGTAAATGGTAAAACGATCAAAAAGCCATAACCCAGGTAAAAGAGACTGCAAGAATAAGTATTTCATCCCTAAGCAGAACGTAACTTCCTCATATTTAGTTTTAGTATAAAACGTTTGTCTGGTCCCAAACCAAGCAACTTACAGGACTGAATGATTCTATTAAGATCTTCCTATTTCCGCTGGCAAAAGAACAAACGATCTTATTCATAACCTTGACAATGCTTTGAAGAAGTGACAAAAGAACAAGAAAGCTGATTGAAGGGGTCCATTATGTATCAACTTAAAGGAAGGCAAAGTGATTGATGAAACTCCCAGTCACCTTCGCTATGAGCGGCTGTACCTGTATCCTTTATGTCAAATGACCTGAAAATCCTGCTGACAGCCTAACATTCACCACAAGGATACAGCGCTCAGAGCTGCGCTTTAACTTGGTTTTAATTGCTGGCAAATTGTCGTCAGGGAGTTTCAGAGTCTGATCAGACCAGGATGTTTTTTTCCTGCAAAAACCTACGCAGCTAATGTTGGCAAAATGAAGGCAAGAGAACGCCTGGATGTACCTAGCAATATACTGCAGCATAATAATGCACACAGCATTACTGGTCTATAATACAAATATGTATTACCAGTATGTAAGGGATTATAGAATAAGACAGAAATGTACTTGTTACCGTGCCGTGCTAAGGGTAACGCTGACAGGAAAATAACCACACTAGAACAGCAATAGATCCCAATACAGGTCTAAGAAGGCCACTTACATTTCCTTTTGTTGAACACTGATGCAGGGATGGATCTGTAACCTTACAGTTTGCTGTAGCCAGAAATCATCAGAGAGAAGGCAATGGAAAGGAATGCATGGACCGTTTAGATGTAAGCTGGAATCTGAAACACTGAGCACCTCCTCAGCAGCTGGGTATCCATCTGCCCCCATCCTAGTGTAACAACCTCTCCTCCAGGCTTCTCATGGCTGATAGTATCACTGTATGTCTCGTTTGCCATGCCCACTATCGACTCTGTCCTCAGATTCACTCCTGTAGACCAGTATGTTATACCTCTTTTACACCGGAGCTAAAACCCGGTTTATTGCAGGGTTAACTCGGGTAGTTCCTTGGTGTAAAAGGGGTAAGGGTTGGATCGCCGGGTCGAGTGACCCGGCAATCCAACCCAGGTAAATAGCAAGGTTTAACCCTGCTGTGTGTACGGCACATTCCGGGTCTCGATGACCTGCAGTGCGCCACAAGCCGGCCGATTGGTCTGACTTCAGTGGCGCTTGGAGATGACGTCATCTCCAAGCGTCCACTTTCACGCCAAAAAAGCCGTGTCTATGCAGACCCGACTGCGGTGTGAGCGGCACCGACTCGGGAATATCCCGAGTCAGCACCGGCTAAATTCCAGGTCTGAACTCGATAGGAACCCTGTTCCAACTCTGGGTCAGACCCGGAATTTTGGTGGAAAAGGGGTATAAGTGACAATATTACGTTAGGTGTAGTATCTTTTGCACCTACTATAGGGAGTCATGTGCAACGATTACTAGTAGTAAACGAGGCACATACACCAACCACTCAGGGGAAGCCGCTATACGATATGCATAGGGGGGGAATTCAATTAGACGAAGGGTTTACCCCTGGTATCCAATAAAAAAAAAATAAAAAAATTGGTTGCAGGTTTTTTTTGCGGGCAAAATCCTATGGGAGGGGGAGGTTTTATTTTTTTAACGGAGCCTGCATCCTGCGGACAGCTGCAGAGGGTGTGTGCAGGTGTAGGGTGGTATTGTGTAGTGTGTGCGGGTGCAGGGTTAGGGGTAGCACCTGTCCTGTGACAGGCTGCCCCATGGAAGCTGTCTGAGACTCTGGAAGATGGAGAAGAGAACCAGAGGAGGACAGCACTGCAGAAGGTGAGTAATTAAGGACTAATTAAGCTAATTGGAAACAACCAATTGCTTAATGAGCAAAAAATATTACACTTTATGTTTAAACAAAACAAATCTCATATTTTAATACATATGGTTTTATGTAGGTTGGCTGCTCCATTGTAAGAGCATATAGACAACAAAACTATATCTCTGAATCTAGAATTATGCTCAATAACCACTTCATAAATGGAATTATTCTGTAATACTGTTTACAATTAAAAATAAATTTATAAAGGTTTGCTTGCTGAATGAAACCAGGGCACTGTGAAGTCCAAGAGGGACTTGATTCAAAACTCATGGCACCCCAGTTGTTACCTCATGTACAAGCAGGGGATAGCGGAGAGGATGTCCCAGGTATCACATGACATGCTAGCATTGGCTGAGAGTGCCCTAAAGACATTAATACAGCGCTGAATGAGTATCCGCAGCTTATTAATAGCACACAGAAGCAGCAGTGTTGAATGTGTGGTACCCAAAGAGGACAAATGTTGGCCGTCCCTGCAATAGAGCACCTTTGGGAGAAATTTGCAGCATGGGTGTGCAGCAACAGCATGATGTTCTCATTAACCAGAATCTCTGAGGAATGTTTCCAGTACTTAGCTGAATCCATACCACAAACTTATATATTCAGGTTGCTCTGTGGATAGAGTGGGTTCCTACTCAGTACTAGAAAGGCATTCCTAATTTGGTGGTCACTGACTTATATATACACATGAATATACACATGAATACAGCCAAAAGTATGTGGACACCCGAACATAGCCAAATGTGTTGTGCTCATTACAACAAGAAAGGTTATTATAAGGAGCTGATCCCCCTTTACAGCTATAATAGCCTCCGTTCTTCTAGGGTGCTTTTCACTAATTTGCTGCAAGCATTTTCTGCTATTGCGTACGATCTAATATAAAAATAAACAGTGCAGAATAGTTCTTACAGAGCCCACTCACTACCAGTTTCTGAAGTCATGAAATCACTATTGTGTCCAAGTCTGGGACAGCGCAGAGAGTGGTGCAAGAGTGCAAATTCAACGGCACAGTTTTTAATATACAGTACAGACACATTCATAGCGGCACACTAGTTGTCCTAGCCTTTTCAGGACACAAGGGCAGAGCTGACTGCTTACAGTAAATGGCTAACAGAGCGTCCTTTATTATGGCAATGAAAGGCTCTTGTTTGCTTTGGGGGAAGGGACCTGATGCACTGTGTGTGACTCCCGACCCACTGGGGATGCGCCAGAAATCCCATTGCAACACCTCCACTGGGCATGCGCCAGAGATCCAATTTGTAACCCCTCGGAGCTGGCTGACAGCCACCACAGCGCCAACCGTGCAGACATTGATGCAAGTTTGCGCTTTAAACGCACAGTCAGTTTGTAATGCAGAGACCTCTCTCTCAAACAAAGCCCACTACCAGTTACTGGTCATGAGAAATCACTATAGTGTCCAAGGCTGGGACAGCGCCGACATTGACGCAATTTTGCGCTTTAAACGCAGTGTCAGTATATACTGTAACACAGACATTCCAAGTTTACACTTTAAACTCACAATCAGTTTGTAATATAGAGACCCCACTTTTAAACAGCCTAATACAGTACTAATTTCTAAAGTCATAGGGCAGCACAGACGGTGTAATGGTTAGCGTTATTGCCTAACAGCACTGAGGTCGTGGGTTCAATTCCCATTATGGCCTTAACTGTTTGGAGTTTGTATATCCCTGTGCTTGCGTGGGTTTCCTCCGGGTACTCCGGTTTCCTCCCACACTCCAAAAATATACTAGTAGGTTAATTGGCTCCCAGCAAAAATTACCCCTTGTGTGTATGTGTGTGCATGTGATAGGGAATATAGAGTGTATGCTCCACTGGGGCAGGGACTGATGTGAATGGCGAAATATTCTCTGTAAAGCGCTGCGGAATATGTGTGCGCTATATAAATAACTGGTAATAAATAAATAAATAATAAGTCATGAAATCACTATACTGTAGTCTCGGATACAGTGTGTGACTCCTGACACACAGGGCATGCGCAGTAGAAATAGACTCGAAACGCCATACTGTAGCGAGACTAGCTTTGTGCTGTACATGGGTACTGTATTGGAGCATCATACACCCCTTTCTTGAGCACACAGTGGCATAAAGTAGCATAGAAATGACAGAATTTGTGGATAATGTATTGAATAATGAATTAGTGAAGATTTAAAAAATATATATTTTAAAGGTCTTGAACCCGCGGGACAAGAAGACGGTAGAAGCAGTGAGGCTAGGCATTAGCCCCCTAGCCCTATACTACAGTAGTTCTTAAAGTCATGGAATCACTACAATGTCTAAGTCCGGGACAGTGCCATCACCGCAAGTGTGCAACTTCAACCACACAGTCAGTACAGTAATACAGACAACTGGGCATGCGCAGTGCTATGAGACTCAATATGCCACAGCGCTACATGGCGTATGGAGCAACAAACTACAGTAGCTGGGCACACCTACATATACACTATAATGTATTGAGTTTAGTAAGGGTTGGATAACAATACTGAACTACAGTAGTGAATAAAAAAAATTATCAAGGTCTCGAACAGGCGGACAGGAAGTGTAAGCAAGGTGGTTCACCTAACCCCTTGCCCACAAGACTGTCCTAGCAAGAATTGCATCTGTCATGAATGTGATGTGATGGCTGCGAATTACAGTACGTGTACTGTGAGCCTCCTTGTACTGTAACTCGACTGGCGTATGGAGTCAGTTTGTAATACAGAGAGTTCTCTCTCAAACAGAGCCAACAAGCAGTTACTGAAGTCATGAAATCACTATAATGTCCAAGTCTGGGACAGCGCAGAGAGTGGCGCAAGTGGGAAAATTCAACCGCAATAGTAATACAGACAACTGGGCATATGCAGTGCAATGATCTTCCATACGCCATGGCATAGCGCTACATGGCATATGGCTTGGCTCCACTGGGCATGTGCCACAGATCCCATGCAAATACTGTACAGTGCATGAATGTGATATCCATCCAATTTAATAGTATGGTATTCAATACAAATTACAACAGTGGAGCACTCGCCACCCAGCGGTTAAGCGCTGTATTAGATGCCATAGCGTATCCTTCGCTGAAGAATACCATGGTACACCACAAGTCCAGCCATCACGTACCGTTCCATGGCGCAACACAGGGCCCTGAATGGCACGGCATGAACAACAAACTAGCTGGGCACATCAGTATACAATTCAATTCTTTATAATATCAGTGTACGCTGTGGCATTCAAATTTCTCTTAACTGGAACAAACCATGAAAAGCAGCCCCAGACTATTATTCCTCATCCACCAAACTGTACAGGTGGCAGTATGCATTCGTGCGTTGTCCTGGCATCCATCAAATCAAACTGCCAGATGGTGACGTGATTCGTCACTCCAAACATCACATGTCCTCTACTCTAGAGTTCAAAGGTGGTGTGCTTTACACCACTTACGCCAATGTTTGCCATTACTCGGGGTCTGCTTAGGCTGCACGGCCATTGAGACCCAATTCATATATATAGTAAAAAAAAAAAGGGAGAACAGAGCAGCCACTAAGGATTTAGTACCCATCATTAAATTTGTAAATGTTTGTACATGTTATAATAATGGTGGCACATCTGTAATTTTTTTTTATTGTAAATCTGAACGTCTGGCAACCAAAGTGAAAGTCGTTGCCTACTCCTGCAACATATTGTGCATTATGTTTTTGCTACATTGTGTACTTGCTGTCCAATTATGTGGGTGCTGCATATTGCACTTGCATTAGATGGAACATATAAAGTTTACATTAAAGCCAACTCACAGCCTATGCAAAGTGGAGGCAGCCATTTTATGAGCCAACAAATATTACTGAAAATATGTGTTAATAACTATTACCAGGATGAATTTGTATTAATTCTGAAGACTATTGGCTTGCCCATAACATGGACGCCTTCACTGTGTGTATGTGAAATAGACATTGGAATCATGAAGACTTGGCTGTCGAGAGTTATTCCATTACTTTTTCTCTCTAACAAGACAGAAGTATGGTAACTCCCCCCTCGCTGGTGCAGAACAAAACAGAATTTACTAACTGTCTTAAGAAAAGTAAATGCTAATAAATAAAATATTACAATGTTCCCCTTATACTACACAAACAATGTACTTCTGGAGGAGCAAGAGAAATCATCCATCACTTTGCTGCTAAATCCAAATTGATTCCTTCAAATCAAATCCCTACAAAGCAGTTGACAATAAGACTTGACAGCTAAGTCGTATTTTGACCTTCTGTGAGACGACCTCTTAGCTTTGATTTCTTAATCCATTTGCTCATGTGCACATCACACAGAACACAGTGAGTCTTCCTTCCCCACAAGGCAGGGAAACCACTGAAATGAACATTTCACCATCTAACCAGTGACACATTTGAGAGGTAAGGAAAAAAAAAAAAAATATATATATATATATATATATACATATATCTCTCTACACAATCTGCTGCTCTCGTGTGGGACACACTGCAACACTTCCTCTGGGCATTTATTACCTGTTAAAAAACAATCTTTTGGTGAGTGGCAGTTCAGGGTTTTTGAGAGCAGGCTGCAATATTTCTTCGGGTCTGCTGAGTCATAATTAAAGCTGAACTGAGCGGAATTGGAGAGGGAAGGTCAGCAAGGTGCCGTATGAGAGATGAGGCTGGGCTGATCGGGACCAAATGAACAAATTATGATGGGCCCCACTCAATGTGATGAGGTCAAATGCTTGTTTCTACCCACTGACAGTTCAATTTCCCTGAAATGTCTCTCGATTCTCTATCGACTAATTATGAATGAAACGTTATCACCTGCCCACACCAAAAGGGGCCTAAATGCTATTTGTTGGTGCTTCTAAAGTCAAAATATTGTCTGAAGCGGCGACATGGCAGAGAATGCTTTTTCTAGAAAACAATATGTGGTACGTGTATATATCCATGTTGTTATATAAACCCCACCCCCAAAAAAAAACCTTCAAAGGAATCTTGTGGAGAGAATGGTGTTAAACTGTTTCCACGACTACAATGATTCTTACAAAAGGTGGGAAGATGTATGTATGTGCAGCGATCTGAATCTAGATGCTGGCCAGTGATACCCATATGATAAGATATTTATATGCAAGTGTCATTACTACATTATTTGACAATGGTTCATCTGTGCAAGATCAATGTTTGGAAGGGATGACACATTATAACAGAGCACACACCATTGTCACACTGCGGCAGCCAAGCCTACCTGTTTAAACTAGAGATGAGCGGTTCGGTTAGGACTCATTCTTTTCGCATGTTCGGATTTATGAGAGAGAGCGGAACAGCCAATAAGATACAGTTTCTAAGATCCAAACATGACCGAGTAAAACCGATCATCTCGTCTCTAATTTAAACTTTCCATTTATCTCCCAATACACTATTTGTTTCACACTTATTCATATTTTACTTAAAAATAAGGAAAAATTGAGCTAGCTTTACTGGAAATAAAAAAACCTCTTAAATATTTTTTTTTAAACTGTTGACATTTATATATATCTACACTTTGTGCTTTATTTGGAACAAAAACAGTTAAAATGTCATCAAAAAATATTTTCTAATATTTGAGTGTAAGTGTAATACTCCAAGGTATTATGTGAACCCCAAAAAGCATTCCTGTGCGCAATTGCACTAAAATGTTTTCTATGTGGAACTAGTGCATATTTATTATGCCCATGTCATAATGGGCAGGAATGCTGAGGATTAGCCCAGTGGGGCACTTGTACTGCGCGCCTGTATTTTTAACCTGGCAAAGAGTCTTATTACGCTATGAGGTCATGGGAGAACAAAAATACAATTCACTTGATACAGGTAAAAAGAGCAAATCTGTCATTTTTATTTTTTTACAACAGGGTTATGTAATGGCCAAAATAAATGATCTTAGTTTTACCGCCTAATCCCAAGTAATAACTAAGCAGCTCTTTGGAATGTCATTTCTGACTGTCATAACACGTCCTTAATAGAATTTGGAGAATCCACAAATTTACAGAGCAGACAATGCAAATCATGGTCACAAGGATCATTTTGTGGCACGTGGCATGTGGGGGTCCCTAGCAGACTGCGTCAGAATTAGCCACGGATTGCGTCCTGGGGTCTGTTACCATGGGTAAGGTGCCCAAAGCTAGTCAATTACAGACTTGGCAGCGCCACAGAGATGGCATTAAATGCTCATTTCAGTTAGCAGCGCATCAAACTTGGAGATAATAGTACAGGTATATAAAACAAAACGATTTTACTGCAAACATTTCTTTTAAAAATATTTCCATTTTCAATTGATTGTTGGAAATTGACAATAAATACAGAGAACAATTCATATTGCAGCATACAATTACTATGTAGAGCACTAAATAGCTGGTGATCCTATATAAATATACATATGTAGGAGCAACAGTTAGAGGCATAGAAACTGGCCCCACACAGTGATTTGTCTGTCCAGCCCTATACTGCCAAGCAGCCGGCCCATTTCCCTCTCACACTAGGAAGAGGCTGACATAGGGCCTGACTCATTACAGATCGCAACTTCAACAGCATACGCAGTCAGACGATTGTTGCATACTGCACATGCATTGCAGTGCGCGACGGCTAAATTGCGTTCGCACTGCAGAGCACGGTAAGCCATTGCAGAGTTATTGGCAGGTAGTCCAGTTTGGGGGTGGTGACAGGCGCGTGGTTGGAGAAACGCAGGTGTGCCTGCCCGTTTGAACGCTGTTGCATGGGTGTGTATAACTTAGCCACTTGAGTACTCACAGCGTGCAGTGAGGTTAGCAATTTCTGAGGAAGGTCAGACCTGGTGTAATTGTGAGTGAGGGGGCGATGTTACTCGAAGGTTCCCAATGTATACGCAGGACTGTTATTACGGATGTGAGATAGCGGTAGTGGGTGTCTCTATGCAGGCTGTGCAATGGAATTTGTGATCGCACTCATTAGCATATTTTCGCAGCAGGTCTGCGTGCCTAATCGCAGCTGCGATCGCAATAGCGATCCGTAGTGAATCAGACCCATAGTCATCTTCCGACATGTCCCATAGTGACCCAACTACTGTAACTGCATGTGGTACTGATCTATTTGGACTAGCAGCTTGAATTGTTTTAATTACACACCTGTTTTATTAGCGCAAGTAGCTAGTTGTTGTTTTTGCACCAACTAGATTTCAGTTTTCTGTAACTGCAATTAGACTACTGTGAGGCCTCCTGCCGGCCTTAACGTAGTGACATATCCATATTAACACAAAAAAGACATCACAAGATTGGAAAGCACATTTGTACAACTGTAAAGAAACTTAACACCACTAAGACTGTGTGTAAAAAGAAATTGATACACAATACTAATACAATAAGATGTAGACACGTACAACAATAGAGTAACAGACAATTTAATTGATGTTCTGCAGCTACAGTATGACATCCTATATCAGACACCTTAGACTAAGTGCAATGATCTCCCACTACCCATCTACAATGATTCTGGGGTGAGAAGACATCCTGGTGACCAGACCTACTGTAGTGCCAAGACTGATTTCTTTCAGGGAATTCCCTGGCAGAGAGCATCCCATGGAGCAAACATGCTGTGATATCATGGCTGGGAATAAGTGGGCTTCACAAGCAGTGCAGTTAGAAATCAGCACTAGTATACATGCTAGCAATGATGATATCCACTCAAATGTTTTGTGTTTTAAATAATTAAACCCTGACACCCCCCCCCCCAATTCTCCCCCCCACCCTGACAGTCCCACAGCACAGAACTTGGAATGGCAAATGTACTCTCATTTCATTTATTTCGATAACCTTTAATTAATATAGCGCCAATGCTATTACGCAGCACTTTACAAAGTCAATTTAATCATTCACATCCGACTCTGCTGCAATGAAGCTTAATCTAAACTCCCTACCACATATACACGCAAATAAAACACACAAGAAAACACCAGAAAAAAATCAGACAAACAAAAGCACACAAAGACCAAAAAAAAAATGAATACCCACAAAAACAATGAAAACTCGCACACAAACACATGCGCTAGTGTGTGCACACAGGTCAATTCTGTCAGAAGCAAATTGATCTACCAGAATGGTTTTGAGTGGAAAACCAGAGCACCCGGAGGAAACCTATGTAAACGCTGGCAGAATATATACACTCCACAAAGATAGGTTCTAGTTGGTTTGTGACCTTTGTGGTGACAATCAACAATGCTAACTACTGTGTCAACATGCAGCCATTCAGCCACTGAGTGATGCATTCAATTTTAATCTACTGTTACCATAGATCCAAACATGAGTTCTGAGATTGAAGATCGGACAAGTGAGCCCTCAGTCCTAATCTGACCACATTTTAGTTCCAAATCTTTGCTAGTTCCCAAAACTTTATTCTGGCATTATCCAAGTCAAGGTTCAAATTACAAAGTACACAATGTCTCGGAGACTTGATTATACGGGTTGAGTCTCCCAAATCCAAAATGCTTGGGACCAAGGGTATTTTGGATATTGGAATATTCCGTATTTTGGAATATTTGCATATCATAATGAAATGTCTTAGGAATAGGGCCCAAATCTAAACACAGAATGCATTTATGTGTTATATACACCTTATACACACAGCCTGCAAGTAACTTTATACAATATTTTCAATAATTCTGTGGCTCAAACTAGGGGTGTGCACCGGCCACTTTTTAGTGTTTTGGTTTTGGATCTGGATCTTTCTTCGTGTTTTGGATCTGGATTGGTTTTGCCAAAACCACCCTTCCGTGTTTTGGGTTCTGGGTTTTGTGTTTTGGATCTGTATTTTTTTTTTTTTTAAAAGAATAAAAACAGCTAAAACCACAGAATGTGTTGGTTTATCTGCTCCTATGCTATTATTAACCTCAATAACATTAATTTCCACTCATTTCCAGTCTATTCTGAACACCTCACACTAATGTTTTTATGTCCAAAAGGCTATGCTAAGCGACACGAGTGGGCGGCACAAACACGTGGCCTATCTAGTTGTGGCACTGCAGTGGCAGACAGGATGGCAGTTTGAAAAACTAGGCCCCAAACAGTACATAATGCAAAGAAAAAAAAAGTGGTGCAAGATGGAATTGTCCTTGGGCCCTCCCACCCACCCTTATGTTGTATAAACAGGACATGCACACTTTAACAAACCAATCATTTCAACGCCAGGGTCTGCCACACGACTGTGGCTGAAATGATTGGTTCGTTTGGGCCTCCACAAAACAAGCTGGCAATTAATTTGTCCTTGCACAAACTGGCTCTACGGAGGCAAAATGTCGTCCTCATCCACTGATTCCTCACCCTCTTCAGTGTTGTGTACATCCTCATCCTCACAGACTATTAACTCGTCCCCGCTGGAATCCACCACCACAGGTCGCTCTGTACGTTCTGGAGGCTGGTCTCCCTTGGAAGAGTTGATAATTCATTTTTATGAACATCATCTTCTCCACATTTTCTGGAAGCAACCTCCTACGCCTTTTGCTGACAAGGTTCCCGGCTGCACTAAACACTCTTTCGTAGTACACACTGGAGGGGGGGCAACTCAGGTAAAATAGAGCCAGTTTGTACAGGGGCCTCCAAATTGCCTCTTTTTCCTGCCAGTACATGTACAGACTGTCTGACATGTCTACTTGGATACTGTCACCGATGTAATCCTTTAACAGACAGACACACGCATGTCGCTGCTGCTTTGAGGATGCAGGTGCGGCTACAGCCCACACATTTCACAAAGACAGAAAAAAAGAATTTTTTAGTTTTTGTGGAGCGCACTTTGGGGGTTACACCACCCTTTGACAGACAGACGCACGCTTGTCGCTGCTGCTTTGAGGATACAGGTGGAATCTAGATGGGATTTGGAACCGGGGACACACTACCTCCATCAATTGTCTAAATCCCACTGCACTAATGGCGGATACCGGACGCACGTCTAACACCAACATAGCAGTCAAGGCCTCAGTTATAAGTTTTGCTTCAGGATGACTGCTGTCGTACTTCATCCTCCTCGCTAGGGACTGTTGGAGGGTCAATTGTTTAGTAAAACTAGTGGTGTTCCTACTTCCTCTCTGGGATGATGGACAACTCCCAGCAGCAGCAACAGCACTAGGAGGAAGTGGTTCTTGATCTTTCCCTATTTTATATTTATCGGAGAAAGTTTGGTCCTCCATTTATGTTGTATTGATATATACGTGCGGCTAAGGCGCACACAAACACAGAAAATAATTTTTTATTTTTGTTGGACACTATTGCACTTTGTGGGTTACACCACCCTTTAAGAAATGAGCCAGCCGGCCCTTTACTTATGGGACACAGGCGCACACTTGGCGCTGCTCCTTTGTTGATGCACGTGCAGCCACAGTGCACACAATTCACAAACACAGAAAATATTTTTTTATTTTGTTTGGAGTGCCCTTTGGGGGTTACAGCACCCTTTAACGGACAAGCCAGCCGGCCCTTTACTAATGGGACCCAGGCGCATGCTTGGCGCTGCTCCTTTGTTGATGCACGTGCGGCCACAGAGCACACAATTCACAAACACAGAAAATATTTTTTTATTTTGTTTGGAGTGCCCTTTGGGGGTTACAGCACCCTTTAACGGACAAGCCAGCCGGCCCTTTACTTATGGGACACAGGCGCACGTTTGGCACTACTTTGCTGATGCACGTGCTGCTACTGCGCACACAATTCACAAACACAGAAAATATATATTTTTTTTTTTTGGAGTGTACTTTGGGGGTTACAGCACCCTTTAACGGACAAGCCAGCCGGCCCTTTACTAATGGGACCCAGGCGCATGCTTGGCACTGCTCCTTTGTTGATGCACGTGCAGCCACAGTGCACACAATTCACAAACACAGAAAAAATATATATTTTTTTGCACTTGGGGGGAGCACCCCTGATGGACAGAGCAACCCCTGGACAACACTACAGCACCCCTTTAGGACTGGGACACTGCACAGGACTTTGGAGTGGACACAGCCCCTATGGAGAACTGACTGCACTACACAGTCCAGCCAGCCCCTATGGACAACAGCAGCACAGCGCAGCACAACACTACACAGCCCAGCCAGCCCTAACTCCCACCCTCCCTCTTCACTGTCCACAGCCGAGTGAGAAAATGGCGCTGACGCGGGTACCTTATATAGGATCCAAAACCCGCAAGACCCGGAAGGCGGGATGATGAAGTTTTGCCTCGATTTCAGATCCAAGTCAGGCGGGAAAAGTCGAGCCTGACTCGGATCGGCCTCAGATCGGGGGGGGTTCGGGGGGGTTTCGGATTTCAGAAATCCAAACCCGCTCACCAATAGCTCAAACAAACTTTGTGTACATACATGAAATTCATTTATGTTTCATATACACCTTATACACACAGCCTATAGGTCAGTTTATACTTTATTTTTAATAAATTTGTGCCTTAAACAAAGTTTGTGTACAGTGAACAATTAAAAAGTAAAGGTTTCACTATCTCAGTCATGTTAAAAATATTCCGTATTTCGGAATATTTGGATATGGGAGACTCAACCTGTAGTAGTTATTCACTTCCTCTCTATGGCAGATACTTCCATAAAGCTAAACATCATAGAAACCAAAGTCTTTGATTATGTTACATGACTCAGATAAGTGTATGACAGTAAGAATAGTGGACAGCAGAAACACTGTAAGGAAGTAATGCATCTCCCCCGGCTGC
Source organism: Taudactylus pleione (assembly GCA_031769625.1). Classification (NCBI taxonomy): domain Eukaryota; kingdom Metazoa; phylum Chordata; class Amphibia; order Anura; family Myobatrachidae; genus Taudactylus; species Taudactylus pleione. The sequence goes on from JAUIMM010000334.1 coordinate 3,875,948, forward strand.
GACTGGAGCACACAGAACGCCGAGAGCCTCTCTGCAGCACAATTAAGCATGGAATAATGCCGCTCATTACTATTAGCTTTTCTTTCCTTTGTCAAATTCACACTAATTGTATTGTTCTAAAGTTGTATCATAATGGCAGCTGCTTGCCCATCATTTGTATTTTCCTTGTTAATCCCGACGCAGTGAATTAACCTTTAATTACCATTGTTAAAATTGAAATGAGCCTTGTGTCTGCCTGGGGCCAGCTCCTTTCTCTGAATGATAGCGCTGGAAAAGGAGAGGGGTCACTGAATATGTCCCATGTCATGTCTGATTGCTGCTGCAAATGTGAGGCGGGAGATCTTACCTTGCAAAACTATGAGCAACATATTTTGGTCCTAACACTTATTGACAGTGCTATAACTGGCCAGATAATTAGTCTGCAGTTAGCGCTCCTCGTGCGATAACCTTTCCTATATCCATATATAGACATTTGCCAGAATCGTTATGGTGCAGCACGAAAGAGAATTCACTTTTTCTTTATACTTTGATTTTGAAAGTTCCACACAGCAACTGTTGGTATACGTATAGGTCAGACACATAGTATACAGCTATCTCCACAGATCTATATAAATAGCTCCAACACACACTAACCTATATATAAGCGTTATGACAAAACTGTGGAGCTGAGGTTCCTATTTATCATTTACCTGGGATTTTACTCAATAAATAATTCATATCACAAAAGACTTCCATTCCTAGATGCCCGCAGCTACCTGAAGTGAGCCGAATAGATGTCTTAAGCAAAAATGTAGCGTAAAAGGCTACAGTGGCTAACGTCACGCTAGTTAACTTGGGCCAGAACACAGTCTGAAAAAAAATGGAGGATTGCAGCATTAGTTTGCCTAATGCAGGAAATATGTTCAGGCGTTGTTCAATAGGCTATTTCCTTAAATTGTGCAGAATCTTCTATTTCTGAATGATTATTAAGGGGAAATTAGTTTGATAAATAGGCCATTGAATCCTTTTACAAAAATGTTACGGAGAAAGTGGTGTTATCACTAACACCTTACTGTCTGCAGGGTACAGCCTGTCAATACCTGCGACGTAGCAGGACTTGGGCACAGTATCTACACGAGAACTGAGAACACACTCCAAGGAAGAGAACAATGGAAATACAGGTTTAGACTGCTGTGTACAATTGTAGTTACAAAATGTTCTATAATACTACTTTTTTCCCAAATAAAATGTATTATTTTGCATTCCCATCTGTAGTGTTTTAATTAGAATCTTTGCACGGGCTGTTGGGAGTCACTGTTACTATTGCCATTCGTAGGCAGCTTTAGCCAGTCACTAAAAAGTCTCCAGAAACACCAGCACACAAGAGGGAGAATTGCAAGAAAATCCTACATAGCAGAAGTAAAATGTTGTGTGACATTTCCAGTCACAGGATAACACACACAAGAATAAGACCCGTCACATGTGGCAGGCTTAGTGGTATGCAGTAACAATGAACTGCTGTGAATCAGTTACTGCAACTAAATGTCCCTAATATTACTTATTGCAGAGTACTATAGTATTATACTTACAACCATAATCCTTTCACAGCATAAGTCACAAGAGACAAGTATATATTTAATTACCAGTTATTTATATAGTGCACACATTCCGCAAGTGCTTTACAGAGAACATATGGACATTCACATCAGTCGCAGCTTACAAATGACTATATTCACTACCACATATACATGCACATACACACTAGGGTTCATTTTTGTCAGAGCCAGTTAACCTACCAGCATATTTTTGGAGTATGGGAGGAAACCCATGCAAGCACGGGGAGAATATACAAATTCCACACCGTTAGGGCCGTAGTGGGAATCGAACTAAGTGCTGTAAAGCAGTAATGCTAACCATTACACCAACCGTGCTACCCGCAAGAAAGATAGAAAATCCTCAACAAATATCGGATTGTGATTCATCAATTCAATACTGGTGTTATGCAAAGTTGAACGCAATTTGTCCATAAATGTTCCCAAAACTAAATGAAGCATAACTGCTAAAACAGCCTGCCCTGCGCCTTCCCCACCCGCAGACCACAGTGTCCAGAGTGTGGGAAAAGCAGCAGTGACTAAGTTGGGGGTGTGGCCTTCCCGGTCATCCACACCCCTGTTTCTGGAGTACACGGGCGCAGAGAGTCCCTGCCCGCGGTCTAGTAGGAACACTATAAATGTGAACAACTCTACACACGGGAGAATGCACACATCTCAGCGATCAAACTGCCACTATACCTACACTTGGCTTCATAGCGCTCATCACCAGTGTGCGCTTGCACCAGCCCGTACACACAACCCTGCAACTTTGTTGACACTACGTCTCTGAACTTTGCCTATGTGTGAATGCCCCATTAACTTCCAGTTAAACCGCTTCAGCCGCAAATGGAGAAGCGACTGAGTTCAATACGACTGTACATGGCCCATACTTGTGAATGTCTGAAAATCAAGTCTTGTAGAACGGCAGACACTGAACACACTAGGTGAAAAATAATGCAGTAATAGCAGCATACAGCCACACTGCGCTCTCCAATGTGGTTAGCTGCATACAGCCCCAAATTTTGCTCTTATAAATTCTAAGGCTGCTCTCGTGCCATAAGCACGGCTTCTATAGTCATCAAATTGCCCGTGTAATACAGTAACTGATTCACTGACGCATGATATGATTAAAATTAAAATGAACACAAACATATTTTCTATTTCATTATAATAAACCCAATCACGCCAAGATGTGCCTACAATTTGTGCATTTCTATAAGAGTGTGGGTCTCTCATGTGGACCCAGGGTCACAAGGGAATGTAGAAAAATGGTATTGTGATACTATACTCTATTATTAATCTTCATTTATGGACCAAGTGGATGAAACAGAGGAACAAAGTATACTTTCAATAATGTGCAGCGGCTAGGAATTTGGAGGAATAGGCTTTATTGATAGGCTTTATAAAAGCTGTATGCAATTACAGCGCTGAATGATTTGAATAATAGACTGTCTGACATATTCTGGGATAAGTGGCTGCTACATTTCTCTGATATTAGGGTCATATACTCATCTATTCTTACTCCAAGCTCTCCTTCGCCTGGTAATAAATTAATTTCTTAGTGTTAGTTCAGCATGTGCCCTACAGTTAAATTCATTTTCTCTCTCACTGAAGGGAAAAAAAGTAAAAAAAAAAAAAAGTTAAGATATAATTTTTGATTTCACAGCTATTTCTTACAGTATGCAAATAGCTACTTATGGATCCCTTGCTATACAATAATAATGAGGCTTACATAAGTAATGCACAGCAGTGTTTGTCAAATATCAGAGTACACAACAATTTTAAGCACTGCGTGACACCAGCTAACCTAAATATCATCATTTCACAGATTCAGCCAATTACAATGTAAGATATGGGGCTAAATGTATGAATTTATGCAAGTCTTCCCTTACTTTTATAAGTAACAATCATTTAAAAGGCTAAACCAGCTTGGTTACTCTTTAAAATTATTGTCACTTTAAAAACAGGGGGAAACGTGCATAAATCCCCACAGCATGGGAAGATCGCAATCTACTACATGATGTGGTGTAATCCTGTTAATTATGTTTTGCAACCATGGACTGGAACGAAAACAATAAGCGGGTACAAGGAAAAGCAAAAAAAAAACAAAAACAAAAAAAAGTATACTCCTATACAGTGTAAATTCAGGCAACTAAAATTCCTTATCCAAATTGAGGCAAAGCAAATTTATATTCACAATGTACCATGGGCAGCTATTTGTAGAACTGTGCCTGAGACCACTGATTCCTCACAATTAATTTGGATTACCGCGGTTGTGTGTGTTCCGGATACCCATGGTGCCCAATTTAAAAAATTGGTTGCAGGATTTCTTGCAAGCAAAATCCCACAGGACAGGGATAACCTTGCGGCGGCATACACTGCCGCCAGAAGATTAGCGGCGGCAATGTATGCGGGGAGTGGGTGCAGGGTTAGAGGTAGTACCTGTCCTGTGCCCAGCTGGTACATGGAAGCTGTCTGTGATGCTGGATAAGAGAACTGGAGGAGGACAGCGCTGCGGGTGGTGAGTAATTAAGGACTAAATAAATTAATTGGAAACTTCCAATTGCTGAATTAGTCATTGTGGGGCTGCCCAAAGGATTCTAGAGTAACTGCTGACAATTTTTCCTTAAACATTTGGATTTTAAGAAAAATTGGAAGTGATCTGGATCGCTTAAAAAAAATTTGAGAGCTCAAAATAAATAAATAAAATGACTCACCCAATTGAACAGCAAAAATCTTGCACCTGCGAGAAAAACCCAGCATGGGCTAGAGTTTTGGTAAACTCGTACCTAATTGAATTTGCCCCTTAAGCTGCAGACTGGACATCTGTATGTATTAATACCATATTGAACCTGGTGCGGGTTTCTTTTTACATTCTGTAATAATACAGATGAGGAAGGGGAATGTTTTACTATAGAGGTGAGGGAAGGGAATGTGTTATTACACAGGTATGGGAGGGGAATGGGTTACTACACATGTGAAGGAGGGGAGTGTGTTACTACACAGGTGAGGAAGGGGAATGTTAAATGTGTTACTACGGGGTAAGGGAAGGGAATGGATTACAAAATGGGTGAGGGAGGGTAATGTGTTACTACAGGGGTGAGCGGGGATAATGTGTTACAACAGAGGTGAGGGAGGGTAATATGTTAATACAGGTGTGAGGAAGGGATTGTGTTTCTACACAGGTGAGAGGGGAATGTTGAATGTGTTACAACATGGACAAGGGAGGGAAATGTGTTACTATAAAGGTAAGGGAGTGGAATGTGTTAGTACACAGGTGAGGGAGGGTTAATGTCCAATTATAGCAGTGAGGGAGTGGTTGCATATTACTATAGAGGTGAAGGATTAATATGTTACTGGAGTGGCGAGATGAAAATGGAAACAGTAAATACTGTATCTAAGGTCTACCCAGGAGAAACTGGGTACATCAGCTAGTCTATATATCTACACATATATAGCAAAATGTCCTAACTGACTGACTAATCAATGCTCAGTCCAACCCTGGACCTAGAAACACAAAAATTGGGGAGTATATTCCTTCCATGACTAAGAAGAGATTTTTTGAAATTCAACTCCTAAGGGGGTGAAAAGGGCTAAAATGTTTCCTCCCCCTGTGCAATGTTCTGCCTGACTGACTCATAATGGCTTCATTACAATTCAGAATTCAAACACCAACTGTAACCCAAGAGCTGCCAAACATCACTGGCAGTTGGTGTGGCTCCCCTATATGAATTGTGAGGGGGAAGGGAATGTGTTACTACACAGGTGAGGGAAGGGAATGTGTTACTACACAGGTGAGGGAAGGGAATGTGTTACTACACAGGTGAGGGAAGGGAATGTGTTACTACACAGGTGAGGGAAGGAAATGTGTTACTACACAGGTGAGGGAAGGAAATGTGTTACTACACAGGTGAGGGAAGGAAATGTGTTACTACACAGGTGAGGGAAGGAAATGTGTTACTACACAGGTGAGGGAAGGGAATGTGTTACTACACAGGTGAGGGAAGGGAATGTGTTACTACACAGGTGAGGGAAGGAAATGTGTTACTACACAGGTGAGGGAAGGAAATGTGTTACTACACAGGTGAGGGAAGAGAATGTGTTACTACACAGGTGAGGGAAGGAAATGTGTTACTACACAGGTGAGGGAAGGAAATGTGTTACTACACAGGTACGGAGGGGAATATCAAATGAATGTGTTACTACAGGGGTGAGCGAAGTAATGTGTTACGACAGAGGTGAGGGAATGGAATGTGTTAGTACACAAATGAGGGGGGTAATGTCTTACTATAGCAGTGATATATTAATATAGAGGTGAAGGATTAATGTGTTACTGGAGTGGTGAGATGGAAATGTAAACAGTAAATATGTAAGGTCTACCCGGGTGAAACCAGGTACATCAGCTAGACATATATATTCTACAGATACTGTTTCAGTCTCCCAATACACAATGAAATCAGAATAAAAACAGATCACTTACATTTATTACTGGTGATGAGGTAGAGAGGGATAAACCTTGCAGATCTCCTATTAAACTAGGAGAAAGGATTGCAGGTTTGGGAACAGCTACAGGAGATGGCAAACTATTAACTGCAAGAGAGAAAAATAAAGATAGTAATTCCATATTAATGTTAATATGTATGGATGCAAAAGTAATGTTATTAAAAAAAGTTTGTATACAAACATAGATCTATATCTATACAAATACATAGGAATGGGACATGTGCACTACGCAGTATATGAAGCATAATACATGACATACATTCTAACCCTCATAATCTATCTATCTATCTATCTATCTATACATAGTATAAAATAAAGTCTCTGGAAGGCGTCTGTGCTTGTTCGGGCTAATCTCGTGAACCACTGGATGGATTTTGATGCAGTTTTCACTCTTCTATAGAATAGAAAAATTGATCTAAGCCCTGTTTATACAAAATGTCAGTTTTTACATTTTTTTTCCGTTCCTATTTCATGTTAAAAACTATTCTTTCATTTCAAATGAGTCCAATTCCCAGTAAGAGTGTGCTTTCGCAGGTCAATAAATAAAGCACAGGGACAGACACTTAGGCGGGTATCCAATTAGGCACGGTAAATTACCGTGGCTAATTACCTCGCTCTGGGCTATCCAATTAGCCCCGATGCCGGCACTTATTGGAGATTTTGTTTCATCTGCCTCAGGCAGGCGAAACCAAATCCGTGATAAGAAGCCATTTTTCTTCCGATCACGGCAGTGATAATACATAGAATCCACTAAAAGTCGCGGACCTATGTGTTTTTGTTAGAAAAACAGAACATTTTCGAACGTAAAAAATGGGGTTTAATTGAATACCACAAAAAAAAAAAAAAGACCCGAAAATCGTTGGAAAAAACCCTGGTTTTCCGTTCTTAATATGTTTCGCAGCTAATTGGATACCGGCCTTAATGTGGCTGAAGTTGACCTAAGTAGAAACTGTTTTGCGCATGGACTGTCACGTGAAAACAATCTTTTTGTGTTGATGTCAGGAGGAAAAACTAATAATGCCATCTACATACAAGGCAATCTTATAACACCTCGGTTAAAAAAAAGACTATTGCAGTAAATTCAAATTTGTTCCCATGTGAAGTGGTGGCGGGTCGCTAATGCTTCACAAAATACAAGGTGAGAATGTTTATATGCAGTAATTCTCACCCAACATAGGGATAATCTAATATAATATGCTCTGTAAAGCGCTGCGGAATATGTGTGCGCTATATAAATAACTGGTAATAAATAAATATGCAAGTCAGATAAACACATCTAATCCACATGACCCAATCTCTGATATCCTACTTGTCTAATAAACAACCTGACACTGCTAGCAACAGTATACCAAAGTCTATACATGTACATGGTGTTAGTGTAATTTAGCAATATATTTAAAAATGGAATAAAAGTTTAAAACATAATTTTCATCACAATTGGTACAGAGGGTGATACTCTCATATCAGATAAATAAAGATTAAGCCCAGCACTAATTATATGTCAGTCCCATTTTTGGGACATATTCTGAGCTGTGTTCCTAACAGTTGTCTCTATGAAGCAACACAGGGAAAGGGCCATGGACGAGGTCCGGTTTGTATGACAGTGTAACAGGACAGCTACAGTATCATGGACGATGTCAGGTTTGTATGACAGTGTAACAGGACGGCTACAGTATCATGGACGATGTCAGGTTTGTATGACAGTGTAACAGGACGGCTACAGTATCATGGACGGTGTCATGACAGTGTAACAGGACAGCTACAGTATCATGGACGATGTCAGGTTTGTATGACAGTGTAACAGGACAGCTACAGTATCATGGACGATGTCAGGTTTGTATGACAGTAACAGGACAGCTACAGGACCCGGTCTCAAGGTTTTTATTTTTGAATCAGGAATGTTGGAAGATCGTTAAAATATAGGTTACAAATATACAGCATTAGAAATGCCAGCAATCAGCAGAATAGTTATCAACATTACTTACAGTTATCTAGGTCTAGTAGGGAGATGTCCTTATGTATAGTAGGTGCCTTGCCCTGAGCGGGTTTCTTTTCAGTTTTCTGTTAGAAGAAATAATGTGTCAGTAGAATTCATAATACAAACGTGTGCAAATGTGTCTAAATTTCACAATCATTGTTCTATGTTTGCCCAGCAAACAGCTATTTTAGGTAACCAAGGGGAGCTTGGAGAAAGATAGAATTGTGAGAGATAAAGTACCAACCAATCTGCTCCTAACTGTCACTCAAAGACTTCAATAGAAGATGTGTAATGCTGGAAACCCAGTGACCATAAATTACACAGAAAGGTATTTGCAGGATCAAAAAGAAAAAGTAGATGGCTAGTCTATACAAAGAATATGGAATACACTACTTTTCTGGCAATGTGGAGAAAGGAAGGGAGCAGTGTGACGTGGAGAAAGGAAGGGAGCAGTGTGACGTGGAGAAAGGAAGGGAGCAGTGTGACGTGGAGGAAGGGAAGGGAGCAGTGTGACGTGGAGGAAGGGAAGGGAGCAGTGTGACGTGGAGGAAGGGAAGGGAGCAGTGTGACGTGGAGGAAGGGAAGGGAGCAGTGTGACGTGGAGGAAGGGAAGGGAGCAGTGTGACGTGGAGGAAGGGAAGGGAGCAGTGTGACGTGGAGGAAGGGAAGGGAGCAGTGTGACGTGGAGAAAGGAAGGGAGCAGTGTGACGTGGAGAAAGGAAGGGAGCAGTGTGACGTGGAGAAAGGAAGGGAGCAGTGTGACGTGGAGAAAGGAAGGGAGCAGTGTGACGTGGAGAAAGGAAGGGAGCAGTGTGACGTGGAGAAAGGAAGGGAGCAGTGTGACGTGGAGAAAGGAAGGGAGCAGTGTGACGTGGGGAAAGGAAGGGAGCAGTGTGACGTGGGGAAGGGAAGGGAGCAGTGTAACGTGGAGAAGGGAAGGGAGCAGTAACGTGGAGAAGGGAAGGGAGCAGTGTAACGTGGAGAAAAGAAGGGATCAGTGTAACGTGGAGAAAAGAAGGGAGCAGTGTCACGTGGAGAAAAGAAGGGAGCAGTGTCACGTGGAGAAAAGAAGGGAGCAGTGTAGCGTGAAGAAAAGAAGGGAGCAGTGTAACGTGGAGAAGGGATGGGAGCAGTGTAATGTGGAGAAAAGAAGGGATCAGTGTAATGTGGAGAAGGGAGATCACCATCACTTGCTGTACTGTTATGGAATGGGCTACATCTGTGGATCAGGCTACACATCTATCCCGCCCCATAGCGGTGTGCTGCTGTCAGAGGAGTTAGGACTAAATGGTATAATTACTACACAACAGCATTTGAAAAGGTTTGTTCAATATTTGTTATTGCACTTATAAATATAGCAGTCAAAACTGTTTACTAAACCCCTAAGTTCCCAATGTGAAGACATTTTCCTGGGGATGTAACATGAAGGTTCAGATGCTTAATAGAAACAGCCAAGGACAATTTCCCAATTCTCCATGGATGATCTACAGCAGAGGCATTCAACATGCGTCCTTCCACCTGCTGTGAAACTACACATCCGGTGGCAGAGAGATCTACAGTATCCGGCATTGGAAGATTTAATTTGTTCATACTTCTGTATAAATTAGAAGCGAATAAAACACATTGTATCACAATATAGTACATGCTCTGCTTAAGGGCATGCTCCAATCATGGAACCATTACAGTAGCACCTGCTTAAAGCTACTCAGTCACACGTTTATTGGTTTTGATGTAGAGCAGGCAGTAATGTTGAACACATTGTAGTATACAGATTATGGGTGTATAATCATCAGACCCATCAAAGAAAGTGCATTATTTCCAGCTAAACCATTTTATGGCTGGAATTTAACTCTCATGTGTCTACTGAACCTTACTAGACATGATGATGCATGGTACGGGATTAATGTAAATGGGATTTTGTTTGCTCTGGAAGGGAAATGGTTTAATTATAGTCTTCATACCTTTGCAATGCCAAGGCACATAAGAGTTTTCATTTGGAGCCTTTTTTATTTCATTTAAAAAATAAATTGTGGAAAGACCAAATGTATTGTCATGACTGAATTCAAATTTAAAAAGAAAATAAATAAATAATTGAATTAAAGAGAAGACCGCACTACTTTTCCAGCTGACAAGGGAAGTGAGGAACACAACGGATCTATAAAGTAACTAATCAACAGCCTAATACGGTTACATAAAATCTCTTTCTAACACCCCAGTAAATAAGAAATATGGAGGAAAAATAGTACATGCATTTGGACTATTTGATGCAGAGGTAGTTGAAATCCTGGCTGTCAAGATGCCGGCGCTCAGAATGCAGACGCCGGAAACCTGACACCCGTCAGAATCCCTGCATCAACATCCCGACAGTAAATAATGGGGTTAGGCAGTAGAAGGGGAGGGTTAGGTTTAGGCATTGGGGGGGGAAGGGTTTGGTTTAGGCATTAGAGGGGGAAGGGGGGTTAGGTTTAGGCACTGGGGGGAAGGGTTTGGTTTAGGCATTAGAGGGGGAAGGGGGGTTAGGTATAGGTATTGGGGGGAGGGAGGGTTAGGCTACTTACAGACAGGTGTCAGTATCCTAACCCTGGGATGCTGGAGTTAGGATTCTAACAGCCGGGATCCCGAATGTCGACAACCCATACCCAACCCATTTAATGTACTGCATGTACCCCCATCCATTGAGTTGCATGAACAATAGAACTCAGTTGATTAGGTCAGGCAGCCTCCAGCTTACAATGCAGCACAGATTCGTATTCCCCATCTACAAGTTGCTGATGTGCCAACGAGTTGAGGATTTCCCGGAATAGTGGAAATCCCTGTATGAAACCTCACCGATCTACAACTTGTACATCAAGTGCAGACCAGCTGAAGATCACAACGAGTGTACTAGGTCTCCTAAAAGAAGTCGGTAACAATAAGTGATGACATATACAAGTCACCAATAGTATACGTTTCCTATGATGCCAGAGCTGAGCCAGTAATCAGTGAAAGAGAAGGTGGAACCGGTGGCTTATAGAGTCTATGCCATTCACATGTGTTTATAAAAGAGCACGCACAACTCTGAGAAAAGCTCAGTACAAAAGGTTCACACTATGCATACATACAATAACAGATTCATTAAAAACTGTATCCAAAGAGAACCATTAAATGGGTGAAATGGTCATCATCGCATAAAGGCACCCATTACTACTATTTTAAGCAAGCAGCGTAATATGGCTTATGAAACAAAAAGACCTATTCAAATGGTAGCTCTTTTTGTTTTTTAAATCGTTTCCCTTCATTTGTGGTGTATTTTATATTTTAAGAAACTGGTGCACAGCATCATAGACTGGGCATATATCTCACCTTAGCGTTAGTCACAGTTTTAGGTGTCTGTGGCACTGAATCACTGTCATCTCCTGACTCGGATTCAGAGTCTGCACTTTCTTCAGATGAGGAACTGGACTCTTCAGATTCACTTAGAAAAAGAGGAAGAGAAGTTAACATTGACCACTACCAAAAAATGAAATATGCCAGCTAAAACAGTGACCTACCTAAGCATTTCCCCCTGTTGTGTAAATGGATTTTAATCCCAGCACTGTGAAATGCCTTCAATCGAGGTTATTACTTGAAAATGTCACATGGGATGGAAAACTAACATTTTTCATTAAATGTGGAATAAAAATATACAAAATGTATATGAATATTGATTCACCATGTACCTTCTTCACTGTGTTGCCAACATGCTTACTTATTACTATGTAAATTATATAACCCTATAATGAATTGGCCCCTGCACATATCAAATGAGTCTATCAACTCCTTTGGGAGAACTCATAATTGCGGCACACTTTTAATTGAGATATGACATTTAGGGGTAGGATTTACTAAAGATTCTAAATCAGTAGTGATGTTGCCCATAACAACCAGATACTAGCTATCATTTTTCTATTGCATTCTAGAAAATGAGACACAAATCTGATTGGTTGCTATGGGCAACACCACTATTTGTCTGTTTTAGAAGCTTTAGTATATATTCCCCTTATGCTGGGTACACATTAGGATGACCGGCAATCGTGCACACGGTCGAGGCGATTTCCCTTTGCCCTGGGCCATCACAGATTGCCAGTACACACTAGGCAATTTAATGAACAACGGAACAATACCTTGTTCCGTGCTTCATTAAAATGGAGTGCCACACACACGATATCGTTTGATGTGCAGCACGGTCAAACGATCGCGTATGTCGATTTGTTGTTCCAATACGGTAATCCTGGTATAGTTCTATCTAGTGTATACCCACCTTTAGTTTTTAAAAGATGCTGTCCTTAAAAAGAAATTAAATCCTATTTTGTAGTTTACTAAACCACCGTTTTCTCACTTTCCTTTAAACGTCTTTGGTTCCGCAGTGATAAGTCTGATAAACGTAATCAGGAACGAAGTGGCTAAATCTGAAATAACCGATTATGAACCAACTTAAATCACTACTTCCCTTTCTAGAATTTAAACTTTCCTTGGTGCACACTTTCTTGTCCTTTGCACAAGGACTGACAGACTCAATCATCACACACACACAATGTTATTGCTCGCTAAGCGGTATTATATAATAACAGTGTTTCAGTGATGAAAAACCTGCAATAATTGAACCTACAGATTTCATTTATTTAGTGCCGAAGCAACAATATAAATCACTTTTACAATCATTAAATACTGACTTAAATTAATAAAGTGATAATTAGGGCATTATGCTGTATTTGTTATGGAAGTGGCAGGGAGAGTTGCTTTAATTACTGTCTGTAATAAAAGGAGCAGAGTGCGTACTATTACCCCAATCAGGGCTGTCAGACACGACTGAGCTAAACGGCAAAATCATCAGCTGAGCTGGCAGCGGGTTACAGAGCAGAGGGTGATCATGTCTGCAGAGGCTACAGATCTATTACCATGCTACTTATTAGTGCCAACTATTAATAGGCTAGCTTAACACACTAGATCATCAATGGAGGCAACCACACAGAGCCTTTTGTCTATTGAATGTAAGCTCTCAGGCAGGACACTCTTTCGGCTTGTTCTTCCCTTGCACTCTCTTTACCACCAGTATTCCCTATCTTTTGTCTCCTTCTCCCCTTCCGTGATTATAAAGCTGGGTACAAATCTGTACAAAATCGCCATGCCGTTCTTTTGATTCCTGACCTGCTCATGCGATATCTCAAGAGTGTCTACGCTAGTGCTTTGCAATTGGGTCTCACTCAGACCAGCTGTTTTTTTTTTTAAAGTATGTAAACCATTCTCATCTAGCAAGCTACATATTGTTACTTACATTCTGTCTCATGTAATTTATCTATGTTTGCAAAGATTGTGATGTAATGACTTGATTGTAATTGATAATACCTGGGTGGGGGATGTTGTTCAGTGATGCCTAGTTTATTGTAGAATACTGCTTGTGTTTACTCAAACCCATTGATAAATTTCTTCTTTGATTAGTGGAGCATTTGTGCTCAGCTGTAGCATGTCTCAATCAGACTTACTTCAAGTTTAGAATCAGTCTAGAGGCAGCCGTGGATGACTATACGGCAGACCGTGTATTATAAGCACTCAGTGTGTTATAAAACGAAGTGTAATTTATGTCACAGTTAAGAAAACAGTTAAACGTTGAACAACATCTACAGCCAGGTAAAATCAAAATAGCCATAATATTACAAATGTACTGTCTGAACATGCCTAGGACTAAGAAAGGCACAAACAAAACCCTTCGAGCTATGTGTGCAAACGCTAGGAGCTTAGGAGATAAAATCTCAGAGCTAATAGCAATAGTGACTAGGGATGATCTGGATATTGTAGCTATTACGGAGTCATGGTGCAATGAAAAACATGACTGGAACATAGCTATACCGGCATATACTTTTATTTAGAAAAGACAGAATGAGAAAGATTGGAGGAGGGGTAGCAATGTATGTGAAATAAATAAAACCTACTTTAATAGAAAATATTGCAGAAAAAACTGAGGCCGGTGACCATAGAAACGGGAGAAAGACATTATTCGCACAGGGGTGATTTACAGGCCATCAGGCCAGGGGAAGGAACTGGACGGGAACCTTATGTAAGACATCACCAAAATGAATTTAAAAAGGAGAGGTAATAATCATGGGAGACTTTAATCTCCCAGATGTAAATTGGTAGGGCTCTTTTGCAAGTTCCATTAGAAGTGGGGACTTTCTAAATGCCTTGCAGGGAGCATCCCTCAAGCAACTGGTGAGGAAGCCCACTCGCAAAGATGCTATACTAGACATCATACTCACAAATGGTAATAGGTTATCAGATGTAAGATCCAGTGACAATCAAGCAGTATGGTTTAGTAAAAAGACAGGATTCGACTCATGCCACACAAAAACAAAGGTGTTAGATTTTAGGAAGGCTGATTTTGCAGAGATGGGGAGTTGTGTAAGCAATTCATTGGCAGATTGGAGAACCTTGGAAGGAGTGCAGGAGAGGTGGGAATAATTAAAAAGTGCAATAGAGAAAGCAACAGATCTTTTTATCAAAAGGGTTACGAAAGGCATAGGAAAAGGAAGCCAGTATGGTTTACAAAAGTAGTATCAGCTAGTGTGAAAGTAAAAAAGAGGGCATTTAGGAAATATAAGCAGACTCGGCATAAAGAAGACAAAGAGGTGTATCTTGTCAGAAGGAAGGAGACCCAAGAAGGTGATCACATGTGCAAAGGCACAGGCTGAAGAGAAAAAAAAATGGCCCAGTTAGTAAGTAAAGGGGCCAAAACTTTTTTTTAAGTATATAAATGAAAGAAGAAAATCAAATGGTGGAATAATAAGAATGAAGATAGACAGTCAGAGTCTTGCGGAGGGAGACAAGGCCATAGCAGATCATCTAAATGCTTATTTTTGCTCGTTATTCACTACAGAAGGAGAGGGAAAGGGGAAACCGTTAAGTTGCAAGGATACACGAGGTAGATACAAGTATATTTACAGAGGAAAAGGTCCTAACAGAACTGACAAAACTAAAAGTGGACAAATCAATGGTGCCAGATGTGATACATCCAAGGATACTAAAACAGCTTAAAGGGGTGCTGGTAACACCATTAACTGAATTATTCAACCAGTCTCTAGCTACAGGAGTAATTCCAGAGGACTGGAAAAGAGCAAATGTAATCCCACTGCACAAAAATGGAAGAAAAGAAAAGGCAAGTAACTACCGACCAATGAGCTTTACGTCAGTAGGGAAAGTAATGGAATCACTATTAAAAGAAAGACTTGTGGAACATCTCAAATCCAACATTTTCCAGGATCCCACACACCATGGGTTTACTAGGGGGAGATCATGCCAAACAAATCTTATTGATTTTTTTGACTGGGTGTCTAAAGTAATAGATCAAGGGGGGGGCGTAGATATAGCTTATCTAGACTTTAGTAAGGCTTTTGACACGGTCCCACATCGCAGACTGATAAATAAACTTGAAAACTTGGGACTGGATTCTAAGATGGTTAAATGGATAAAAACTTGATTGCAGAATAGGAAACAGAGAGTTGTAATAAATGGAGTGGAGTCTCAGGAAGGAATTGTGAGAAATGGTGTGCCCCAAGGATCTGTACTTGGACCAGTGCTTTTTAATATATTTGTTGGTGACATTGCAAATGGTATTAAAGGGAAAATATGGCTTTTTGCAGATGATACAAAAATATGCAACAGGGCAGACACACCTGGAGGGGTAAGACAAATGATGGAGGATCTAGAGGAATGGTAAAGAACATGGCAAATTACAGTTTCATGCAAAATTATGCATTTTGGTCTCAAAAACCCAAAAGCTAAATATAGTATTGAGGGTACTCTGATGGAAATTACAGAGGCGGAAATGGATGTAGGAATCACTATTTCAGGTGATTTAAAAGGCAGGTAAGCATTGTAACAAAGCAATGAGGAAGGCAAGTCAGATGTTTGGTTGCATAGGGAGAGGAATCAGTAGCAGGAAAAAAGAAGTGATAATGCCACTGTATAGATCATTGATACGGCCTCACCTAGAATACTGTGTTCAGTTCTGGAGGCCACATCTCCAGAAAGATATAAATACATTAGAGACTGTACAAAGAAGAGCAACTAAAATAGTGCATGGCCTACATCACAAAACTTATCAGGAAAGACTAAGAGATATCAACATGTATAGTCTGGAACGGAGAAGGGAAAGGAGGGACATGATAGAAACTTTCAAATATATCATGTGTTATAACAAGGTGCAGGAGGGAGACATTCTTCAAAAGAAGAGAAGTACTAAAACACGAGGACATGCACTGAAACTGGAGGGAGGTAGATTCAAAGGAAATTTGAGAAAATATTACTTCACAGAGGGTAGTAGATAAGTGGAATAGCCTCCCATTAGAGTTGGTAGAGGCTAAGACAGTAGAACAAGTTAAACATGCTTGGGAAAGGCATAAGAATACCCTTACAAAGAACTGAGGATCACATAGGGTTGAGGTTACCAAAAGGTAAAAAAGGGCAGACTAATGGGCCAAGTGGTTCTTATTAGAGATGTGCACCAGCCCCCGTGTTTTGGATCTCCCCTGGTTTTGGATCTGGATTGGTTTTACCAAAACCTCACCTCCGTGTTTTGTTTTTCGGTTTTGGATCTGGATTTTTTCTTAAAATATCATAAAAATAGCTAAAATCACATACAATGGGTCTGTTTTTGTTCCTACAGTATTATTAACCTCAATAACATTTATTTCCAGTCATTTCCAATCAATTTTGATCACCTCACAATATTTTTTTCATCTAGGCCAAAAGGTTGCATCCAGCTAGCTGGCTGACTAAGCTAAGCGACACAGTGGGCGGCATTAACATGTGGCAGTTCAGTTTCCAAGTTCCAACACGGATACAGTGTGTTATACAGTGGGGGTGGACACACCAATAGTACACTTACTGTGACAGCAGTGTCGGCAGTGCTGTGAACCTCATACATTGCAGAATTTTTTTTAAACAATCATCTGCAAAACGCAGATTTGCCCAACTGATTGCTGATGTATGGGGACCTTAACAGCAAATGTGCTCCTGTTCTTCTAGCTGGAGCACAGGTGTGTTAATCTAAAGGCCCCCATACATCAGTAATCAACTGGGGCAATCCAGCGTTCTACAGATGGTTGTGTAAAAAACAAATCTGCAATGTATGGGATTCATAGATCACAGATTCCAACCAAAAAGTTATTGGAATTGGTAAATCAGGTTCTCCAACACATTGGATTTTTCAGACTAACTTTCTGGTGTATGGTAACAATCAACAGATTTGCAGGCCATTACTAGTAAAATGATGAGCCTTTCAAGATTGCAGATCATTTTCAGGAAAGACAGATCTGCCAATGTATGGGTGTAGGTTGGCGGATTGGATAAAAAAAAAAAAAAAGAGAAATGGTATAACATACAAACCTTAGTTAACTCTTTCTTCGAGGTCCATAGGGTCCACAGGAACTACCTGGGGATATGTAGTTGGAGTGATCCATTGAACCAAACAGCTTTTAAGCTCCCAGCATGCATAGGGCCTCCCCCCTATATACCCCGCCCCCAGCCATTCACTTTGTACTTTCTTCTCCACTAGGCTTGGTTACAATGTACAAAATAAACACCTGTCAAAAAAGTCAGGGTGGGTGCCCTGTGGACCTCAAAGGAGAAAAAAAAAAAGAGTTAACTAAGGTATGTTATGCCATAATTATTTTCTTCTTCAGGGTCCATAGGGTTCACAGGAACTACCTTGGGGATGACCTGAAGCAGTTCCCTTAAGTGTGGGGATGCTCCTGAGCAGAGAGGAGAATCCGCAACCCAAAAGAAGCATCCTGGGAGGCAAAAGTATCAAACGCATAGAATTTGATAAAGGTATAGAAGGAAGACCAAGTGGCTGCCTTGCACAGCTGATCAGCTGAGGCGCCATGTCTAACCGCCCACGATGGTCCCACAGACCGAGTAGAATGTGCTGACAACTTGTTCGGGAAAGGGAGATCAGCCTGTGTATAGACCTGAGAAATAGTCATACGCAGCCAGCGAGCTACAGTTTGTTTGTTAGCTGGTCAGCCTCGTTTGTGAAACCCATATAACACAAAGAGCGCATCTGATTTCCTGATGGAGTTGGTATGATCCACATAGATACGCAGGGATCGAACCACATCCAGGGAAGCTTCACCCTTATAAAGGTATGAAAATTGAAAGGCCGGGACTACAATTTCCTCATTCATATGAAAACGGGATACAACCTTTGGAAGGTAACATGTTCTAGTACGGAGGACACATCTATTTTGATGAAAAATCTAATATGGGGAGTAACATGACAGTGCTGCCAAATCAGAAACTCTGCGAGCTGAGGAAAAAGCGAGTAGAAAAAGAGTCTTCGCTGTCAACCATCTAAGGTCCACCTTATCCAAGGGTTCAAAGGGAGAAGCTTGCAACGCCCTGAAAACCAAAGATCCACCGGAGGACTAACGGCCGTTGCAGGCGTAGAAACCCCTGCAAAAAAATTCTAACATCTGTCAGAGTGGTAATTCTGCATTGGAACCAAACTGACAATGCAGAAACTTGAACTCTCAAGGTACCCAGACGAAGACTTAAGTCTAGTCCGGCTTGAAGAAAAGAACGAATTCGGGAGACCCTGAAAATCTGTTGGAACTTCATTGAAAAAAAGAATGCCAAATCCTGTGATAGATGCAGGTGAAAGCAGGCTTCCTTGCCCTAAGCATCGTCTGGATCACAGAAGTAGAAAAACCTTTGGCCCTTAAGACGGTAGGCTCAAGAGCCATGCCATCAAAGCCAGCCGAGGTAGATTCGAATATAGGCAGGAACCCTGCACTAGTAAATCCGGTCGTAGAGGCAGTGGAAGTGGGCTGTCTATGGATAGACCAGTCAGATCAGTGAACCAATGTCTCCTGGGCCAGGCAGGAGCTATTAGTATCATCCTGCCACCTTTCTACTTAAACTTTCTGACGAGATTGGAGGAAACAGGTATGCCAACATGAAGTCCCACCTCATCACCAGAGCGTCCACGAAGGCGGCTGAGGGGTCCCTTGTTCTGGACCCATACCTGGAGACTTTGTGGTTGAGACGTGACGCCATGAGGTCTATGTCCAGTAGTTCCCACTTGTCCGCCAGGAGTTGAAAGATGTTCAGATGAAAAGCCCATTCTCTGGCGTCTATGTCCTGACGACTTAGGAAGTCCGCTTCCCAGTTGAGGACTACTGGGATCAAAATATTGCAGAGATTGCTGAAAGATGGCATTCTGCCCACTGCAAAATGTTCGCCACTTCCTTCATAGCTTCCGGACTTCGTGTGCCTCCCTGATGGTTGATGTAGGCCACTGTGGTCGCGTTGTCGGACTGTATCTTGACAGGCCTGCCTTGAAGGAGGTCCTGCGCCACTGCACGAAGCTCCAAAATATTTATCGGTAGGCGACTTTCCTGAGCCGTCCACCTTCCCTGAAAGGTGTGATGACCTATTACCGCTCCCCATCCTCGCAGACTTGCATGCGTTGTGAGTAGTACCCAATCTTCGACCCATAATGGGTGACCCCTGTCTAAATGAGTCATCTGCATCCCAATGAGATAGAATCCATTGTTGCAGGGACCTGGAATAGAACTGGGCATAAGCCACCATGTCGAAGGTGGATACCATGGAGCCCAGAACCTGCATCGCTAAGTGAACTAATACTTTCTGCTTGTGGAGCAGACTGCGCACTCAAGATTGTACAGCAGCAATCTTGTCCACTGGTAGAAGAATCCTTTGCCCCAGGGAATCCAGAAGCGCCCCCAAGTGCACCATCTGCTGAGTTGGAGAAAGTAGACTTTTTCCAATTGATTATCCAGCCGTGCTCTTGTAAACAGACAATGGTCATTTGGAAATGATATTGTAACACCTCCTGAGATTGTGCTAATATCAGAAGGTTATCCAAATATGGCAGTATCCCGACTTCCTTTTCGTCTGAGATATGCAGTCATGATTGCCATTATCTTGGTAAATACCCGAGGAGCTGTAGATGGACCGAAGGGTAGAGCCTGCAATTGGTAATGTTGCTGACCTACAGCAAACCTCAGAAACCCCTGGTGCAATCGTGCAATAGGAACATGCAGATACGCATCCTGTATGTCCAGAGAGACCATGAAATCTCCATGCTCCATCACCAGCATAATTGACTGTTGGGTTTCCATACAGAACTTGGGCACATGGATGAATTTGTTGAGAGACTTCAAATTCAGAAAATGGGGTGATGCAACCCATTTGGTTTCAGGATCAAAAACAAATTTGAATAATAACCCTTTCCCTGTTGCGTCACAGGAATATGGGGATTATAACTCCTGACCTCAGGAGGGCACCAATAGCCTACCGGAAGGCCAAGGCCCTGACCAGGTCCGAAGGAAGAGTTGTACTAACCAACCTCTCAGGGTGATGCCGCAGGAAAGTGAGGGTGTATCCCTGAGACCACACCTCTCGAACCCAAGCATCCATAGTTGTCTGATGCCGGCATGAGAAAACTATACAAGTCGGCATCCAACCCTGAGACCCCCAGGGAGAGGCCCGCCCCATCAGGCTTACTGTCCGGCCTGGATGTCTGGTTGACCAAAACTTCTTGGTCTGCGGTTTCTTGCGGGAATTATCCTGCCTAGAGGAAGACTGTACTTTTGCACTCAACCCAGCAGATATAGATGTTGCCGGTGAAGCCACTGTATGTCATCCAGTTCTGGTCCAAACAGTACTTTCTTAACAACATAAGAACCAGAACTCTGAGGATCAGAGTGCGATGAGGAGGCATAGTCAGAATCCTGAGGCAATGTCTGAAGTGATCCTCTCTTATGTCCCTGCTTTACCGCCCCTGGTCTATTTGCTTGCATTACCTGCTGAGGGGCTATAGACAGCAGCATACTCTGACTAGAATGAGCAAAAGAATCAAACCAAAAAGGGATTCATTGGGGACATATACATAGAAAGATGAAAATGCTGGGGATACCCCATAGTAGGTGGTAGTATCGTAGCAGGAGCTTGTGACGCTGTAGCCCTGTCCACTAAATGTGAGACCAAGAGGCAACCCAGGGTGGTTTTTGTGCCGCTGCAGGTGTACCCAATAGGAAAGGTGACCATTTACAAGCCATCTTGCACAAAATCCTGCTCTGACAGGCCAGCCTAACAGGATTTACATGACATCAGTGCCGGAGGCTCATCCTTCTCCCCTTTACCTGTAGACATAGCAATGTATAACAGATATAAGGTATAAATGCAATGTGACCCTCTTCACATTTGTGAAAAGCCAATGAAAAATCCCACACACCTTTTCAGAGGAATGAAGAGAAACACAGTGATAGATACATCTGAGAGTTTGGAAAACAAAAAGGCAGTATAAACACAGCAGGTAGCATTAAAGTGACATACAATGCATAATATATATATATATATATATTCCAAATGAGAACGGCACCACACACTTTATTTAATTGGCAAGGAGTGCAAGGCACATCAAATTGTAAACATGGAAAAAAGAGCCAATACATCCAATTTAAATAATGAAAAAAGCTTTTATCCATATACAATGTGCATCAAAAAGATTTCAGTGCATCCATAATACTAAGGTGTTTGGATAACACCGAGATGGCTGCTGTCGGGCGTCAATGGACTGAGGGACGCAGGTTCTTGCTGCTTCTGATGAATACTCTATGGCTTAATGCATGTTATTGAATATACCCGGTTGTCCCATGCCCATCGTGAATATGCACTATATTATGGATGCACTGAAATCTTTTTGATGGACTTAGTATATGGATAAAAGCTTTTTTCATTATTTAAATTGGATGTGCTGGCTCTTATAGTGTATATATATATATATATATATATATATATATATATATATCTCTAATATATATATATATATATATATATATATATATATATATATATATCACTAATGAACTCTAAATCAACTGACCAGCCCCACAGGGGTATTGGTAGGATGTAGAGTGCTACATACCTGATCCAGGTGACAGGTATATAGGGAGACAGACCAAACCTCTGAGACAAGCAGCTTTCAGCAGTGCACCCAAAGCGCACTGTGAGCATCTCACACACAAGGTGGTCAGAAGTAGCAAACCAGGTACGGCAATCCTCACTGGAAGTTGCGTCTGGGTTGGGGGAAGAGCACCTATCTCCCCTAAACTGCGATTTTGGCGGCACGGGTACGCTGGCCTCACAGTAGCAGACGCATACTAGTGTGCACTAGTGCATCTACTACACGTCCCCGGGGACAGACGATATGGTCCCGGCAGCCTTAGTGAGGACACGCAGACGAGTCCTTCACTTGCAGTATCCTCCGATGCGTCTCCTACACCAGAGACCTGAACTGCAGCGCACAATTCCCCGCAACGAGGAATCGCCTTACCATCTCCGTGAATTCGATCGCAGTCCACACCGTAGCGAAGCCGCTAGCTAAGCCACGCTGTGGTCCGCTGAAGTCCCCGGGGCATATAGCGATGCTGGTGTTTCGGAGGTAGGAGTCGCAGTATATGCATTATAATCGGCGCCTACTACCGCTAAACTCTTGTTTCCAAAACAAAGGTAAATCAAAAAAAAATAAAAGAAAAAGCCTGGGACTGCTTAAGCAGTCCGGCTGTTATAACGGATGCGTCTGGATACTTGCCGCACACCAAACAAAAAACTGAATGCCTGTGGCTGGGGGCGACGTATATAGGGGGGAGGCCCTATGCATGCTGGGAGCTTGAGAGCTGTAAGCTGTTTGGTGCAATGGATCACTCCAACCGCATACTCCCCAAGGTAGTTCCTGCGGACCCTGAAGAACAACAAAAATCACAATATGTGAATCTGTTTTTGTGATTGCTGATGTATGGGCCCCTTTACACGATAGATCTTCAGCTGGTACTAAGTATTCCTGAGGATATCTACAAAACATGCACTGTGGACCACTTTTGATTAATACTGCTATAGAAATAAGCTTGCCCTGCCAAGGATGCTTAGTATTTGATTAAAAAGACTACAAATAGTCTCAGTTTTTAGCAAAGTTAACCAAGTCAAAGTTATAATCAACTACAGCCAGACCTGCTGTTCTGAAGGCACCGTAAAAGCATTGGGCAGTGAAGGTGCGTTCACTTTACCGTACATATATGTAACCTGACACAAGATTCTACTGACCACAACAGATATCTAGTGACCTCACTGATGCGAGTCTCATTTCTCAGTGATGTCACTGGTTCCTAGTAAATTGGTAGGCTGTATCCTCATTAATATTAGGTTAGCACACATAATAGCTGCTTATTCTGCGTGCAGGTGTTAATCACGCTATAAGCTATTTTTTTTTTTTTCTTGCTCTGGATGTTTCAATGTTACATTCTTTTACTTTAATCTTCTCCACACAAACAATGATGGTGATGATACATGTGCACATATATTTCTTGCAAACAATGTTACCTGGCACTTTTACTTTTCTTCCCTTTGTTTGGGTGTGCTTCATCATTTGAGTCATCCTCTTCTTCACCAGAGGAGCTGGCATTGCTATCCTCACTGCTACTTTCCTCCTGATCATCGCTGCCCTCCTCGCTGTCAGACTCATTTTCTAGCACAGAGACATCACAAGTAAGGGTATGGCCCACACAGAAAAGGCTTACTGTACATCAACCTGTCTTGTTACTGGCTAGATCCAGGGAAAAGAACCTAGAACACTTCATAAAACAATGACACACTGACAAGCCATTAAAAAACATTACTTCATCATATAACAATCAATACAAACTACAGATACATTATGATGACGGATATGACACTTCTGCTTGCACCTAACAATAGTTCTCTCAACTTGATCTATAAACCTCAAAGTAATTCACGCAAAAGAAAATCTCGCAGTTCAGGCCATGTTTGCAGTGTACGTTTGGAGACTTGCTAAATGAGCTAAATAAAGGCTGTACATGGGAAAAGTACATCACTATAATAAAGTAGAACAGTAGGGGGTGTAAAGCTGGGTACACACTACACGATGTGTCCTACTGCAGGCCCCACTGGGCCTGCAGTTGGACAGACGAGCGATGTTGCTAGCAACCCGGGGGAGCACGCATACCATGGGTATACACTAGACGATGTACCAGATATGTCGCTCCTCAGGATCGGAAGACATATCGTCCAGTGTGTACTCGGGTTAATGTCCACATTCTCACAAACCCCTTCATCATCTAATATTTGTCCTCTTTTTGTTTCCTTCAATACAGACCCTTGTTTCTGTGTTCAGTTATGGTCCATATATGTAATGTGCATTCATAATAAGCCCAATATATACCATAGAAAAGGCAGCAATGTAATATATTCTGGTTCTACCCCTAAACATTCCTTCCTGAGCCACAAAATGGGACACTGAAGCGACAGTACATGCTACAACTGTATGTGCGGTGATCGCTGTAGCTTATTACTCAAGTCTGCATCCGCCTGTGTTGCTTTACCCGTTGTTCTGATAAATGGATTACAAATGCAGCAGGAGTTTGTCAGAATAGCAATCTATTAATTACTGGGCCAAGCACTGTAATAATAGCTGACAAATGCTTTAACTAGTGCTGGATGTATCATGGGCGCAATAGGCTGTGGATGTTAATCACTTCTGATTACGTAGCCTTAACGACTAAAAACATATGAAGAGCAGCAAAACATTTAATACATATTTTCTCTCTCTAATTAAATTCTAATTAAATAAACTATAAAACAATAATATATATATAATATATTACTAAATGTAACTGGAGGGGAATTTTTGTTAACAGGAGAAATGTTGGCTGCATGCATAGCCTAACTTCTGGCCATGGGCCTGATTCAAAGTATCACGGTATTGCAATGTTTTCACAATACCGCAATGTTTTTTTTTAATCTGCGCATGCGGAGAGATTACACTGCTCACGTGCACATTCAGATCTGCGCTCTCACTTTCAGTGCCGCATAGCCACAGCATGCCATTTTGGGGGAGGAGCGGGGGCGGCAATGGGGACGGTTCTTCAAAACAAGGGCTTGCTCCGACGCAGATTTCCTGGCCCTGGCTGAGGAGTACCGTAACCCATTCTGAGTAAGCTCAGATTTCCTCGAGCGATGACTGCGAGCATCGAACACAGGCATCAGATCCGCTATGCTAGCAGGAGGCAGCTTTTTCCTTCAGACGCTTCCTGCAGGAATTAGCATAATTTAGCAGTAGCGGCTGCTACTGCTTACCGTGATATTCTGAATCAGGTCCCATGTGACAGGTAGAAAAATGCAGATGACCACTAGAGGTCAGTATGCGCTACAACTACATGGAGAGGTCTCAATGATGCAAGAAGTGATCTAGCCAGTATGAGTGGCAACAAATTGGAGCACTGATCCTTAGTTTGATGTCTGCACAAGTGTGTGGCCAGACAAAGAGATGAAGAACTTTCAGGAAAAAACATGCACAACCCAAGCTAAAGAGTTTGAAATTATCTGGGATCTGCGGCACTCAGGACTCAGTAAGTCACTCAGACACTGGAGGTAGGTATTAACGTTTCAGTAATTGTTAATACCTACTGTACATCCAGTGTCTGAATGACTTTTACTGAGTCCCACACCTTCGGCTAAGTGTGTGTGTGCGTGTATATATATATATATATATATATATATATATATATATATATATAGAAATAACGCCGGCACTCCACAGTGTAGTCAGTACCTGCCTGGGTGCCCTCTAATGGTGTATGAACCAAGTATATAGGGAAAAACAGCGGAACTCTCAGGACTTGAAAAATAAATGAGACTCACGACTCCAAGAGATCAGCGTCCAACGTTTCAGTCGGTGTGACTTTTATCAAGAACGGCAGTGAAGTACAACACATCTTACCTAAATACCCAGTGACATCCCATAATGTCCATGCTCATCTCATCTGCTGCCCGCCCGTGAGACTACGTCATAGGGGCGGGGCCGGCGCAACCATGATGACGCGGCCGTCTGGAGCTCCAGGCGCTGCATATAGGTTGCCGTGGCAACCCGGCTAGTGGAGCTGTCGCGGGACTATCGTGTAACGCGCCTGCGTCAGACGTCTCCACGGGTTACCATGGCAACCCTGGGGCGTCTGAGTACTGCGTGGGGTAAAAAGAAGAAATGCAGGCTAAGTGAAAAGATAGTATCTGGTGGGTAACATAATGTTTAAGCTGTAAAAGCTATATGGGCAATAGAAAATGACAGAAAATAGGGTAAAAGCTCCAAGGTGCGCGGAGATGCCATGCAGGTAATATGGGCAGGACAAGATGTGATAAACATATACATAATACATATAAGTGAAATCAATCTGGTACAGAAACACGAGACAAATGTGCAGTGTATACTGCATATGTAAACATGAAAATAGAAACAAATAATGAAAGTAAAAAATAAATAAAAAATAAAGAATAAAAGATAACTCATGGTGACATTAATCTCTCATCCTGTCTCTCCACAGCTCTTGCTTGTTTACTGAATGAGTTATCTTTTATTCTTTATTTTTTACTTTCATTATACCTGCATGGCATCTCCGCGCACCTTGGAGCTTTTACCCTATTTTCTGTCATTTTCTATTGCCCATATAGCTTTTACAGCTTAAACATTATGTTACCCACCAGATACTATCTTTTCACTTAGCCTGCATTTCATCTTTTTACCCCACGCAGTACTCAGACGCCCCAGGGTTGCCATGGTAACCCGTGGAGACGTCTGACGCAGGCGCGTTACACGTTAGTCACGCGACAGCTCCACTAGCCGGGTTGCCACGGCAACCTATATGCAGCGCCTGGAGCTCCAGACGGCCGCGTCATCATGGTAGCGCCGGCCCCGCCCCTATGACGTAGTTTCACGGGCGGGCGGCAGATGAGATGGGCATGGACATTATGGGAGGTCACTGGGTATTTAGGTAAGATGTGTTGTACTTCACTGCCGTTCTTGATAAAAGTCACACCGACTGAAACGTTGGACGCTGATCTCTTGGAGTTGTGAGTCTCATTTATTTTTCAAGTCCTGAGATTGCCGCTGTTTTTCCCTATACATACATACATATATATATATATATATATATATATATATATATATATATATATATATATATATATATATATATATATACACACATATACACACACACACACACACACACACATACATACATATATTGCCACTGTTTTGATTGCTGACAGGCATATGTAGGAGAGACAACTACATTTGGATACAGTATTCATGATCTTCATGTCAGGACAGGTCTGATACAGAAGCAGATGACAGAACACTTCGATAATGCCCCCCATGTGACCAGAAGCGGCGCCTCTCCATAGAGATCTGTGACCTCACATTAGAATCCCTCAATCCTCAGCAAATCAGCCAAAAACAGCAAATCAGCCAAAAGCAGAAGGTGAGGAAGAGACATACAAACACCTGCGTACATAAGCCCTGTATTGGGGCAGGAAAAGGTTGCATGCCTTTCATTGTACTTCAGCAGCATATTAATAGGTTTAGTCTGGAAAATGCACAGAATTACCGCTGGATGCAGCAGACGCATCTTCCTCTTCTTCAGACTCTGAATAAAACTTATCAGATGTAGGTTTTACTTTTTTGGGTTTTCTGACTGAGGTTTCCCACGCTGACACCTGCAAGATGGGATAGGATTGTAAAACACGTGAGAATACGGTTAATCTCAAGATTCACCAAAAACTCTACTAATCATCAGAAAAAACAGCCATGCAGCCTGCTAGACACAGAAAAACAATGGCACATAAATGCGTCCACATATATCTTACATCCTTGCGTGATAAACAGCCCTTCTGGTCATGGTGGAACTCTGTAGCGCCAAGCATCTTGTGTGCGACTTTTTACCTTGAAATGCATCTGATTTGAAAAGCGATGTGAATAGGACGCACAAGCAGCTTCTGCTGATTAAAACGATATGCCTATACACCCACAGTCGCATAGCATTTAGCCATGCCGCGTATCATTTTAATCAGCAGAAGTTGCTTGTGCGTCCTATTCACATTACTTTGCAAATAAGAAGCATTTGAAGGTAAAATCACTAAAAGACGTTCTGCACTACCGAGTCGCACTGCGGTCACGCATTATGTTTAACGCGACTTGTAGCACATGGAGGTAAGATGTGGACACATCAGTAAATTGCATTATGGAACTATAAACAAACAGCAAACCAGGCAACAGTCTGAAAATCTTTATGCAAAACTCTGACGACAAAATCTGCTAGGGCGAGGTTGAGAATCAGATGGCAAAGCTGTAAACATTGATTTTCTCTTATTTGACACAGCTGATGTTAAGAGAGTTAAATTTGATGTGACATTTATAGCTGCAGAAATGACTTTCACTTCCAAAACAATTTATGTTGAGAAGTCTGCAAAGTTCTTCTTTGCAAAGTGTTTAAAGGGCAAGAGGTGGCAGACGGAGAACTTTAATTGCTAGAGTGGCTGATGGAGATATGTTAAAAGTAAACTTAAGATTAATTTTAAATGATTAATAAATTCAGTAAAAATGCCCATCCGGACAATAACTACAAAAGTTCAAAGAACAAGTTAATTGTAAGGTTTTTAAAAATATTTGGCAGTGATGCCATCAGCAGACCTCTGTATCACTGCATCACATCGCCTCTTGCAGAAGACTATAGGTCCACCACATGCAACCAATCACTGTAATGGATTCTCCACCGTCTATTTTTTTTTTTTTTTTGTAACAATTTGTGCACACATACAACCAAAATCTGCTAAATTTGAAATATGGAGTTTATACAAGAAATGATGGGGGGGGAATCAGCATATCAAGTCCTCCCTCAAACCCCATAGAGGTGCGAGGGAAAAATTACAGTTATGGTAGACTTACCTAGATAACTCCTTTTCTTAGAGGTCCATAGGGTCCACAGGGACACCATGGGGATATTATGGTTGGAGAGATCCAGGCACCAAACCGTTAAAGCTTCAGCTTCCAGGATTCCTCGGGCTCTCCTCCATATATACCCCGCCCCTAGCCACAGCCCTTCAGTTATGTTAACAAGCCCCAAGGCAGGAGAAGGAAAGAGAAGATGAGGGAATCCGTGACCAAAAAATAATAAAAAACACCCATGCAGCCAGTTGCGTCAGGGTAGGTACCCTGTGGACCTCGAAGAAAAGGAGTTATCTAGGTAAGTCTACCATAACTCTAATTTTCTTCTTCAGGGTTTATAGGAATCCACAGGGATACCATGGGGTTGTCCTAAAGCAGTTTCCCTAGGGTGGGGGACGCTCCTGAGCAAAAAAGAAGAACTCGTCGCTCAAAGAAAGCATCCTGAGAGGCAAAAGTATCAAAGGCATAGCACCTAAGACCACATGGGTGCCTTACACAATTGTTCAGCAGAGGCAACACGACTAAATACCCACAATGGCCCTACAGAACTAGTAGAATGTGCTGTCACCGTCATTGGGACAGGGAGATCAGCCTGTGTGTACACCTGAGAGATAGTCTGGGGTAGCCATCTTGCCAGAGTATGCATATTAGCTGGCCATCCTCGTTTGTGAAAACCACATAATACAAAAGAGCATCTGATTTTCTAAAAGAGTTTGTATGCTCCACATAAATACAGAGAGAACGAACTACATCCAGGGAGGCTTCAGAAAGATCTGTAGCTTGAAAAGCTGGAACTACAATGTCTTCATTCACTTGAAAATGAGACACTACCTTAGGAAGTTAACACTCCCTTGTACGAAGAACAGCTTTATCCTGGTGAAAAATCAAAAATGGGGAGCGACAAGAAAGTGCTGTCAAATCAAAGATAAATCCCACCGTGCTATCGGTGGAACAAAAGGAGACTGAACTCACAGAACTCCCTGAAAAAAAAATCTGACATCTGGCAATGAGGCAAGCTTCCTCTGGAACCAGACTGACCATGCAGAAACCTGCACTCTTGTGGCCAGGCGGAGACAATGGTCTAAACCCGCCTGTAGAAAAGCCAGTACCCTGGAAATCCTGAACACCTTAGGATCATACTTCCTATGGGAAAACCGCTGACCAAAAGAATGCCAAACTCTGTGATAGATGCGGGCAGAGACTGGCTTTTGTGCCCAAAGCATCTTTTGAATTACAGAACTGAAAAAAGCCTTTCGCTCTTAGGATGGAAGATTCGAGAGCCACGCCGTCTAAGTCAGATGGGGCAAGTCTGGACGCCAGCAAGGACCCTGCGTTAGCAGATCCTGCCATAGAGGAAGAGTATACGGACTGTCTATTGATACATTCTGTATGTCAGTGAACCAATGACGTCTAGGCCAAGCCGGAGCCACCAGTATTACTGTTCTGCCCTTCCTGCTTGAAGTTCCTGAGAACTCTTGGGATGAGGGAAATCGGAGGAAAGATATACGCCAGCTTAAAGTCCTATCTTACTGCCAGTGCAACCACAAAGGCTGCTGATGGGTCTCTGGACCTGGACCCGTACCTGGGGACCTTGTGGTTGTGACGTGACGCCATGAGATCTATTTCTGGTAGACCCCATTTGTTTACCAGGAGCTGAAATACTCCCGGATGGAGAGTCCACTCTCCGGTGTGTATGTCCTGACGACTTAAGAAGTCTGCTTCCCAATTAAGTATTCCTGGTATGAATATTGCCGAGATGGCCGGAAGATAATGTTCTGTCCAAATCAGAACCTTTGTCACTTCTTTCATGGCTGCGTAAATTCTCATGCCTCCATGATGATTGAGGTAGACCACTGTAGTCGCGTTGTCAGACTGGATCTGGACCGGCTTGCCTTGGAGTAGGTCCTGTATCATGACAAGTGCTTTGTATACTGCTGGCAGTTCCAGAATGTTTATTGGCAGATGACTTTCCTGATTTGTCCATCTTCCCTGAAAGATGTGATGACCTGTCACTGCCCCCCATCCGCAAAGACTGGCATCTGTGGTGAGAAGCAGCCAATTTGGAATCTAGAATGGGCGCCCTTTGTTCAGATGATCCTTTCTCAGCCACCACAGGAGGGAGTGACGAACCTCTGGAGTGAGAATGATCCTCTGGGACTTTATTAGATGATACTGTCCGTTCCATTTGGAGAGAATCAATTTTTGCAGTGGCCTGGAATGAAACTGAGCATACCCCACTATGTTGAAGGTGGACACCATTGATCCCAGGACCTGCATTGCTAACAGAATGGATACCCTCAGTTTGTGTAGCAACTTGCGTACTCACAATGATAGGGCCACAATCTTGTCCGAGAATCCAGAAGAGCTCCTAGATGTACCATCTGCTGTGTTGGAGAAAGCGATGATTTCTTTCAATTAATCATCCAGCTGTGCTTTTGTAGGCAGGGTATGGTCCAGTTGAAGATGTTTTTGTAAAACAACCAGAGTCTGCTCCAATATCAGAAGGTCATCCAGATATTGCAGTATTCTGATTCCCTGATGCCTGAGATAGGCCGTCATGACTGCCATTATTTTGGTAAATACCCAGGAAGCCGTAGATAGGCCATAGGGTAGAGCCTGAAATTGGTAATGTTGCTGAAGGACAGCAAACCATAACATTGTTGGTGGGATGGTGTAATAGGAACATGCAGATATGCACCCTGAAAGTCCTGGGAAACCATGTAATCCCCCGGCTCCATTGCCAAACTAATTGACCGGAGAGTTTCCATACGAAACTTCTATAAATCTGTTGAGGATTTTTAGATTTATTATAGGATGATGAGCCCCATTCGGTTTCTGAACCAGGAACAGATTGGAATAATAACCCCTTCCCTGCTGCGACACAGGATCCGGGACTATTACCCCCGCCTGCAGCAGGAAGTGAATGGCTCCTGAAAGGCCAAGGCCTTGACCGCATCTGATGGAGGATCTGTGCAAAAAAACTTCTTGGGAGGATTCCTCCTGAAAGTGAAGGCATACTCCTGAGACCACTTCTCAGACCCAGGCCTCTGTTGTTTGAAGCCAATAATCCGCAAACTGAAGAAGTCTGCCTCCCACCCGGGGATCCCCCAGGAGGAGGCCCGCCCCATCAGGAAGCAAGATCTTGTGCACAGATAGTAGCAGGTGGGTTGGGTGAGGGAGGAGTAAGAAGCAGTTTAAATGTATTAATAAGTCGCTTGGGGTTAGAGGATTGAGGAGAGATTACAAATATATGTTTGTATGGCAGCGCCCAGAGCAGTACGATAAAAGAGTTGTAGATAGTCTTATATGTGAGGAAGTCACTTGGAGTACGAGACTTTTTCACCACTGACGTTCTACTTTACATGAGTTTTTAGTAGATGCCTTGTTAAGTTAGAATGCCATGGTTGACGTCTAAGTCTAGGTGGTGGTTTAGGTGTGATGCAGCAGTCTCAGGAGAAGTGAATGTAGAAATTGGTGGGAGTAGTAGTTGTAGAGAGGTTGATAGTTTTTGAAAGTTAATAACATTAATATTTCTACGTGTTTTAGGAGGTTTGGTTGATTTCAATGACATGGAGGTTGATATAATGGAGGAGAGTGTACAGATGATAAGGTTGTGAACAGAGGGGGAAAGGAGCATTAGTGAAATCAGAAACTGAGCATAGTCTGGTGAGTACAAGATCAAGGCAGTGGAAATCTTGATGAGTAAAGGAGTCAGTCCATTGGGAGAGGCAAAGAGAGGAGGTTAAAGAGAGTAGTTTGGAGGCATGAGGAGAATGTGGACTGTCAATGGGAATATTGAAATCACCCATAACGATGGTGATGTCGTCAGAGGATAGAAAGAGAGGGAGCCAGGCAGAAAAATGTTTTAGAAATTGTTGAGGTGGCCCAGGTGGGCAGCAACTCGCAGAAAGAAAGGGGTGAAAGTCCTGATAGAATGTACTTCAAAATTATGTAAATGTGAGTGAAGGTATCTGTGGGAGAACTGTAAATGTGAAAGATTGGGACAGTAATATTCCTACCCCACTCCTTCACAATTACCAGGCCTGGAGGTGTGTGAGAAGTGTAGGTTACCAGGAGAAAGTGCAGCAGGGGAGACGGTGTTTGATTGTGCGAGCCATGTTTCCGTTATCGCCAGAAGGTTGAGGTTAGTTGAAATAAAGAGGTCATGGATGGATTTTAGCTTATTGCAAACAGAGCGTGCATTCCATAAGGCACATTTTAGTGACTTGGAGGGTGAAGGGAGGCACACAATGTTTATGAGGTTAGCTGGATTTATAGTTCGTTGTGGGTGTGGCATGTGGGTCATGCCTGGATTTAGTGATATGTCACCAGCTAATAGTAGCAGCAGGAGAGAGATATAAATATATTTGTGGGATTTGAATGAAAGATTTTTATGGCGACAGGTTGTGGATGTTATTGTCAATGTGTATAGATAAATTAAAAGCTTGTGTGTGTTTGCAAGTTCCTTCCTATGATTGTTGAAACAAGATCATATTGACGATTGTATTAATAAATATGTAAAAGCTTCACAATCTAAAATCAGATCAACTTGATTTATTGTGTATGCACAAAAAAAAAAAAAAAAAAGATTATGATTGTTCAATGAAACATGATCATAGTCCTAAATTTTGGTTTTTAGACATTTTGCATCATGCCACAGAGACTAATTTCCGCTAATTTAATTGCATAATGAGAATTTTTTTATTTTCAATCATTTTGTGTGAGCACCTTTAGACTGCAATAACTAGAAGTAGGATTATGACACGTGTATTGGTTTTCTTCTACATTAGCCGATGGGACACACACACAGCTATGAGGAGAAACACTGTCTACAGCCTATTTTTGGAGGCTTTGTTTTCTTCACTGGGTATTCCAAAGCCTCACATGTTTGGCAAAACAAATATATATGAGATCCTCAGATACTGATAGAAATTAGATACTGTAAGCATTATAGGAGAGCAGGAGAGGAAGGATAATCTGCTCCATTACATCACATCAGCAGGGCCGAAACTAGGAATTTTGTCACATGGAGCAAGGCAGTAATGGTCCTCTTAGCCCCCTGCCCCTCACCTGGTTGCGGCCCTGATATCAGTACAGATACTGTGTCGGATGTTCCTTCTCCAACAACACAGCACCGTGCCCCAGTAAGAATAAGTACCAGGAAGATAAATCTTACATATATTTAAGATGAAAAATACATACAGGTTCAATTACTTCCACATTGCGAACACACGGATCAGGCGCTACTTCCGGCCAATCAGACAGCTCCAGGTACCCAGAAGCTTTAGCGTTTAGTGTATGAGACAGAGTGCCAAGCTGAAAACGATCTCGATCTAGTGAATAACAAACATAATAAATATCTGATTACAAACTCACGTGCACCAAGAGGAAACCATTATTAAGAAAGGAAATGACTCCTGTTACATTAGCTTGGATTTCACAGAACATACATAAACCAAAAGAACCCATAAAAAGGTCAGGGTGATTATTTCAATCCATACTTTACAATAATCTCCTCCATAATGGTCAATACAGAAGCTAATCAGTCAGTGTGTTTACAGGCGCTGCACTGGAATGTAGCTTCTGTACAAATAACCGTACGCTAGATATTAAGAATGACAGCACAGTTAAACAATCCATATATAAGGCTTGCCACTAGCTCATTCAGCATTTTAATTGTTATTTTTCTGCTACACGGAACACCATTACAACAGAAATTAGCTATGATACTACATGATTACTAAAAAAAACAACAAAAACACCAAAGTTCTGAAATTAACATATATGATTGATATATTCTATAAAACAAGCCTGTGCCTTTTACTCAGTCCTCTATTAAGCTAAATACTGGTGACGCATCACACCAGCGCTCAGTCTCTAAGGACGGTGCAAGCTCTGAAGACCTCAGGAATGTAAACCGGGTATAAAAATCATTGCATTGTCCACAAAGTTTGATTTCCTTTTAACCATTTGCCTGGCACAAACTCATGGGATGCATCTGCAGTCAGGATTGCTGTACCTGACACGGCCGCAGCCCATGAGTCCAGGTCAGCCTGCTCATCTCACATGTGCAGAATGAATCTCCTCCTCATACTATGGCCCACTCAGAGGGATGTTGTGATCTGTGACCGCCGACATCACTCCCGAAATCGCGCCCCGGAATGCCGTGCGAACAGCGCTCTGGGGCACATGTGCTGGAACAAAAGTGAGTGATCATATTTCCCCCGAGCATATGAGCAGAGATCAGCTGCAGCAGGGAGGAATGATTATCAGTCCCCTCTGTACCATGCTCTGTAATAAGGTGTAGGGACAGGTCTAGGCCACAGGTGTGGGGGTGGTCATCTTTTGGCACTTGGGGGGGGGGGTGGGGGAGGTGTATTAAAAAAAAATACAAATTAACATACAGTGACACATTGGGGAGGGGGGCAGCAATAATACAGTGGGAGCTCCGCCACTGGGGTCTATTACCACTAGGTGGGTGGGGGTGATAATGCTGGGGATCTTTTGCAACTGGGGGAGCTATTTCTGATAGGGGGTGGGAGGCTACTTTACATTGGGGACCTATGGACACAGGGGGGTGGCAAAACACTCCTAATGCATGCTTTTTTTTTTTTAAACAAAATATTTAAATATGTTTTTAAAAATACATTTCAAACTTTACTAAATTAAAAAGAGATTCTGACCTTTTTTGAGAGAAAAAAAAAAAGTGTCAGTTAAGTGGTTAAAAAGTTTATGTGAACTACTACTGTACCAAATAATAAATGTTTATAAAAACCCTTCATCATTGCAGAAGCATCTGTACTGTAATAATTCTTGGTCAGTGCTAAAAGTCCTGGGAATTGTGTTGCATAAATGATGACTTTTGTAGTAAGATAAGTTTATTTTCACATATGGCATACATGCTCACAACTGATTCTGTGCAGTCAGCCTATTATATTATATATGTTTTTTTCTGAATCCCCACCACTCTGAAAGGCCAAAAATTTGGTTTTCAACAACTATTTAAAAAAAAAAAAAAAAATTTAAAATCATCAATGTTTGACACACAAAGAGAAATCAGTGTGTGTGTGTGTGTGTGTGTATGTATATATATATATATATATATATATATATATATATATATATATAGTCCAGTATTAGTCCACACTCACGTCTGAAAATCCAATTGCTGGGGTAGCCACCCAAAAGGGATCACCTGTATCCCTGCATACAAAAAATGAACAAAGGGGGTGCACTCACCAGTCTTCTAAAATGAGTTTTTATTTCATCTTTTTTAAAAAAAAATTTACAGCATCATAGTAAAGCTCCGACGTTTCGGTCCTAGCCATGGACCTTTGTCAAGGTACAATTCCAAGTAGTACTTTGCATATACTCAGGTATATATTGATGCAAAGTACTACTTGGAATTGTACCTTGACAAAGGTACATGGCTAGGACCGAAACGTCGGAGCTTTACTATGATGCTGTAAATTTTTTTTTAAAAAGATGAAATAAAAACTCATTTTAGAAGACTGGTGAGTGCACCCCCTTTGTTCATTTTTCATATTTTATATATATATATATATATATATATATATATATATATATATTTTAATATGAGGGTAATTACATCCAAATCAGGTGAACGATGTAGGAATTACAATGGCATCTATATGTGCCACCCACTTTTTAAGGGGCCAAAAGTAGTGGGACTATAAACTCAAAAGCTATTTCATTTACAGGTATGGGCTATTCCCTCATTATTTCATTATCAATTAAGCAGGTAAAAGGTCTGGAGTTGATTCTAGGTGTTACATTTGCATTTGGAATCAGTTGCTGTCGATTCTCAATATGAGATCCAAAGAGCTGTCACTATCAGTGAAGCAAGCCATCATTAGGTTGAAAAATCAAAACAAACCCATCAGAGAGATAGCAAAAACATTAGGTGTGGCCAAATCAACTGTTTGGAAAATTCTTAAAAAGAAAGAACACGCCGGAGAGCTCAGCAACACCAAAAGACCCGGAAGACCATGGAAAACAACTGTGGTGGATCACAGAAGAATTATTTCCCTGGTGAAGAAAAACCCCTTCACAACAGTTGGCCAAATCAAGAACACTCTCCAGGAGGTAGGTGTATATGTGTCAAAGTCAACAAATCAAGAGAAGACTTCACAAAAGTGAATACAGAGGGTTCACCACAAGATGTAAACCATTGGTGAGCCACAAAAACAGGAAGACCAGATTAGAGTTTGCCCAACGTCATCTAAAAAAGCCATTACAGTTCTGGAACAACATCCTATGGACATATGAGACAAAGATGAACTTGTACCAGAGTGATGGGAAGAGAAGAGTATGGAGAAGGAAAGGAACTGCTCATGATCCAAAACATACCACCTCATCAGTGAAGCATGGTGGTGGTAGTGTCATGGCATGGGCATGTATGGCTGCCAATGGAACTGGTTCCCTTGTATTTATTGATGATGTGACTGCTAACAAAAGCAGCAGAATGAATTCTGAAGTGTTTCTGGCGATATTATATGCTCATATTCAGTCAAATGCTTCAGAACTCATTGGACGCCGCTTCACAGTGCAGATGGACAATGACCCGAAGCATACTGCAAAAGCAACCAAAGAGTTTTTTAAGGCTAAAAAGTGGAATGTTATGCAATGGCCAAGTCAATCCCCTGACCTGAATCCGATTGAGCATGCATTTCACTTGATGAAGACAAAACTGAAGGGAAAATGCCCCAAGAACAAGCAGGAACTGAAGACATTTGCAGTAGAGGCCTGGCAGAGCATCACCAGAGATGAAACCCAGCGTCTGGTGATATCTATGCGTTCCAGACTTCAGGCTGTAATTGCCTGCAAAGGATTTGCAACAAAGTATTAAAAAGTGGGAGGCACATATAGAAACCATTGTAATTCCTACACCGTTCACCTGATTTGGATGTAATTACCCTCAAATTAAATCTGAAAGTCTGCAGTTAAAGCACATCTTGTTTGTTTCATTTCAAAGCCATTGTGGTGGTGAATAGAGGCCAAAATATGTAAATTCTGTCAATGTCCCAATATTTATGCACCTGACTGTATAAAAACATTTTTCTTAACAGATTACCATTGCATAATATCCTTTAAAAAAGAAGAATGAGAGGGAGAGGAGGAAAAGGAAAAAAAAAGGGAAGAGAGGGGGGCTTCGCCTGCGGCCCAGTACCCCATTAACTAAATTAAATAGGAGGGCCAGATTGAAATATTCTGGTTTCATACCAAAATGTTGCATGAAAACAACTATGAATTTTTTGCCCAATTGACATATTTAAGGTATCAATAAGAGAATATCAAACTTCAAAAACTTCTCAATGCATTCTTTATGTAATGATGTCTCCATCCATACCATTTTGAATATGTGAAAGAGTTTATCTGTAAACATTGATATTGAAAAGGGAGTATATACATTTCCTCGCCACGGCTGAGAGTATTAAAAGTAATTTCCGACAGTCTGGCGAAATTTTGGAGGTACAGTAGTTGTCATTATACCAAAAATTGCCCACTCCGGGGTCAACGACAGAAAATTAAGAACTCCAAGATTGCAAGTTGTTTAACTTGAATCCAAAATATTTTAATAGGAAAACAATCCCACAAGCAGTGGAAGGGAGAAGCATCGGGTCTGGCACATTTCAGACAAGTTAATGAGGGAGTAAGTCCTATCAACTGACAGCATGAGGGTGACAAGTAAGCCCTATAACATATATTAAAAAACATATCTTGGTATGTGATAGCCGAGAGAACTCGAGTGAAGTATAATAATGCTTGTAAAATCGAGGATTCACTAACATCAGGGAAGTGTTTCTGCCAACAAGTGATACCAGTATCATAGTGACCACTATAGTACGGGGTACGCAATATTTTATAAAATAGAGAAATAGCTCCTCTAGAGCCAATGGAAGATTGAAGCGCTATATCTAATTGGTTCATCCAGTCCATGGGAGAAAGAAAGGAGATCACCTTTGAGATATAATGTTGCGCCTGCAAAAAGGATAAATTATGGGTATGTAAAAAAGGAGAATTGAGAATGAGCCTGAGAAAAAGATAGTGCACGATGTGTGGTAGAATCTGTAAGATGACGAATTGTATTTAAACCATTCAAAGCCTATAATGTAAATGGAGAGGAGGCCAATCCATGTTGAAAGTATATGTTTCCTAATAGGGGTAGGACAACTAGGGTTGGTAATAAAAATATAAAATGGTGTGCAAATATCAGGTTACACCTGCAGGAAAACGTTGCTTGGCTTTTGCTGCCAGCTCCATGGAACGCAAGCAAAAACAACAGGTTATCCTGCGTGCATAAGCTGCATAGCATAAGCGCACATGGTTTAAAAGGAACCTCTTGCCTAACTGCATCTGTCCTGAAGACTTAAATGGCCCATACAGTACATCTGGCCTGCATCAGGGCAATTCCCCATTCTGCTAATGCAGGGGTCAAGAGATCGGGGAAATACAACATGTCGGACAATCTTGATTCCGACACGAAAATGGACGGATTCTGCGAGTCCCGGATTTTGAAAATGTTTAATTTCCCTAACAGATCGCTGATCTACAATGTCTGACAATCTGTTTTTTTTTATGCTCGATCGGCGCATCTCATCAGCAGAACGGAGAATTGGGCTGTAGATGTATGGCCAGCATTAGATAAAGCTGCTATTATTTTGAAGACAAACTGTGAATGTCTGACACTCTTTAACAATGTCTGTAACCATGGAAACAAACTGCAATAGCTGTTTCCATGGTTACAAATGTAGTTACGTTGTGTCAGACATTGAAGTATGTACAACATGTCTACAACATGGCAGCAAGAGTCTTGTCCAAACCTTAAAGGGTTAGAAGTCCTTTCAGTAGTATCAGGAGTTACCCCATTAAGTTGTGGCACGCTGTATAATGATTTCAGTTAGAAAACATTAGTAGAAAAGTAAAAACCTTCTGAAGAGCACAAGTGGAAAAGTTACCCATAGCAACGAATCAGCTTCAAGCTGTTACTTATAAAGTACATTCTAGAACATGACCACTAGAAGCCGAAAGTTTGACACATCTCCCTACAAGCATGCTGA
Source organism: Taudactylus pleione (assembly GCA_031769625.1). NCBI lineage: Eukaryota > Metazoa > Chordata > Amphibia > Anura > Myobatrachidae > Taudactylus > Taudactylus pleione. The sequence goes on from JAUIMM010000334.1 coordinate 3,915,914, forward strand.
TTCAGAATCACACGGATCTCTCTACAAGGATGGAAATGGCAGGTTTTCACATACAGCGCAGACTCAGTAGTGAATTTGCACATCTTTGCGTCCTACTCCGAGTTGGATGCAACGTGGCTGGATCTCCTCTCCGTGAAATAGGGCATATTTGAGCATGAACTGGGCGATGGACAAGCAATTATATGTAACCACCCTAAGTATTTGGAGTGTCACCAATAGCTCAGTGCAATTCTCAGTCCTGTGTACAGGGAGGGGAAGCCTATTTCTGACAAATCTCTAGCACGGGGCTGATGCAAGTACAGATACTAAATGATGACTGTTGTGGTGGTCGGAGTAAAACCAATGGGGGGCACGGGTTTCCGCCTTGCACACGCATGAACCTAGCATTAGTTGAACAGATACTCGCAGTAGCCATAAAGTAACAAATCAGGCGTCCGGCGGCAACTACAGCCACTTTGTGTATGACACAGAATCAGCCACAATGACTTATTTTTGAGTGGTGTTACCCTTTAACATCAGACTCCTGACTCTACTGTGTCATTCCACAGCATTGCTGTTCTGTAACATGAGGATATATATATTACCTACCTTTGAACGGAGATTCAAGTACTGGGGCAGGTTTCTGGGCCAAAAAGATCCTTTTGGCATATTTGCTTAGTGCTCCACTCTTCTCATTGGGAACAATCAGCTGTCTTACAAAACGCGTGCGGTCCCGGATATCGTAATTCTGATCATATTTGCCCAGATTTAATATGTACTGAGTAAGCAGCTTTGTCTGTCAGAAGGGGAGAAAGGACAGACAGGGAGATGAAGGCACACAATTCTTTTAAGGATTATTGATCACTTCTCAGTAAAAACATTTAAAGGGGGTAACACAAATGAACCATTAATATAAACAAATGCTGTCCCGCAAGGAATACGCATTTCTGTAGCTGCAAATGGAATATTGAAGCCTGAGCACATGTCCCGTTCTGAGCCGGGAGGTGAATGCGAACTGCTGCAAAGCAGCCATGTGCTAGATTATTAAACTGCTGAAGTGGAAAGAAAAGGCATCATTAAAAAATAATCATAGATGGCAAACCTACTGAAGGGTCTACGTGAGGATAATGAATGTGGAAATACAGCTAAAAACATGGCACTCAAAACTTAATAGAGAAAATATGCAGGACATCAAAACATCAGCGGGTATTAGGGGGCTGGCAAAGTGTTTCATCTGAGGTGTGTTTTATGAAGAGATAGTGTCCCTGGCACCACCAGGGTCCACGCGCTCTCTCTATACTCTGTTACTTTGCTCTGAATTATGACCCATTAAAGGAGACACATGAATCATTGAACTGGATTACTGCAAATTATTTGCAGTGCATTTAGCCGTTACTTTTTTATAAAAGCAAGCTGCTGATGCCCTCTAAAAACCAAGATAAAAGAGTGCTTACGGCCTCCGGTAATATTGTTCATTTATTTATGTAAGGTAACAGCTTGTTTTATGGTGGATTTTCCATCATTTCTTAATTCAGCCGTTGAATACGCTACATTAAAACTGCATTGAGATAGTTTTTATAACAGCCTGCAGGAAACCAAATTTTACCATTATGTTCTAAATTAGATGCATCTGAAATGCATAAATGTTTGTTAAAAATAGTCTGTTGGTAACTGTGGGTATAGAGCACAAATGAAGACACAAATGCCTCCGATAACAAGCACGGAGTGTGAAATGTGGTTATTTAAACTAATGAAGCAAATTCATATACTCTGTGTACGGAACTGAATAAGAAAAATGTTGTCAGCAGCATTAAGAATTATTTGCAATCAAGTATGATGGGAGAGGTCTCTCCGCTTATAGACCTGCTGTAATTACACAGTATTAAGAGTTTCTTCATGTTCCTGTACGCTTGACCTTACATTACCACCAGCTCAAAATGAAAGTGGCCATGTAAGCATTAGAAACTAGACTTGTGCTGCTAATTTCAGGCAAAACCATGTTTCTTTAATGTTCTTGTCCTGTTTGGTCAACTAAAGCAGAAAGGTTTTCAATCCGTGCTTACCAACCTTTTTTTTTTATTCCAAACTTTGGAATTAGTCTATTTATTTTTATTTCTGACTTAACATTTATTTTACTTAACATTAATTTTATTTCATTGATAAAACGTAATAAGTCATGAAAAAAATTATTATAAACCAAATGAAATATTGGCTTTTTATTTCATCCATTAAACTACATTTCACATAAACAGTGAATATCAAAATATTTATACTTTTTAACCAACCACATCTAATGCTGGGAATACATATCAGCAGATCGCCTCCATAATTGTATTGTGTGTGCGGGAGACTGAGGGTAAAATATCGGTCAGGCATGCCGGAGCGTCCAGCATGAATGTCCGATGTGATAAATTGCAAGTAAAATGTCGGCCGCATCAGGCAATATATGCCCAGCCGCTGCCAAATAAGACATTTCACAGGGAAAAATGGGAAATGTCTCCTCCACAGGGGCGGAGCGCAGATATCAGAGCCAATACAATGTTAGCTATCTCACAATGTATGCCCGCGATATCTTCTGAGTGTCAGGCTGCCAGATGACATGTCTGTTGGACTGACAGGCATTTTATCTGGCAGTGTATGCCCAGCATAACTTTTAGTGGCACCTCCATCTTAAGATGGCCATACACCGTAAGATTATCTGTCCAACCATCTAATTAGTTGGTGGCTGGTTGGAATGAAAATCTGCTAATGTATGAGAGCAAATGACAATCGACCATTTGCTCCCTAACACCTGAAAACAAGAAACAGTTGTTTGGTCAAATTGGTTATAGCAAACTGATATATTATCAGAACTTCGTTCCAATCAGCTAACTAGTTGAACAGAATCTTAAGGTGTATGGCCAGCTTTAGCACTATTCCACAAAGACTGGTTGGGAACCTCTTTGTTATATGTATTGTGGAGACAAGAATAATATCTGCATTTTTGCCATTTGCCCTAGCATTAACTATTAGCTAGACAGTAATGTAGCCAAGTATATTTCAGAGTTGTTTGAACAGCTTGCAATCGCTTTATGCAATACATATGGAATAAGTATCCTTTATCGTTAGCTATTATAGGGCTGATGAATAGGAATATGCATTTTTAGAACAAAACGCCCATCGATTTACTCAGTAAATTTGGCTGTTTACATGGGAGCATAAATATTTCTATTTTAAGCTGCACTTGACTATGGTCTGAACACATTATTGCATTAAAATAACATCTGCATCCGGATTTCATCAGCTTTCCACTGAACAGGAACAGAACATACATAGGTTGATTAGTACCCTTATTTAAATGGCTTGTAAACTTCGGGGATATGTGACATACAGTATTATAAATTTTGCTGACTATAAATCGCACTTAAGACCCAATATTGTGAGTGCTATGGTTGGAATGTACAGCTGATAACTGTCACTAGAACAGTGATCTCTCCCCACCTATATTCCTCAGCTCTCAGCAGGTTACTGTAACAGAAAGCAGGTAAACAAATTAAGACCAGGGGAAATGAAGCAGCTGTTCTAGTAACCATGCAGCAATACTGTCTACTTCAATGTGACACTAGAATGAGTACTGGTCTCCTCTCATCTACCAAGCACCCAATACTGCCCATTTTGCCCCCTGGATCAGGAATTTAAAAGCGTTAATTTCCCTGTGTTATCTGAGCACTATGCTCATTGGCAGATGAAAGATATAACCTGCTGGCTGCGTAGCCAAACTTATTACTTAATTACAGTCTGCTACAGAGACCATGAAGGGGTAATTAAATCCCAATGACAGCCATAAGATAATTATAAGAACTATATAACTATCTGGATGTGAAAAGTAAACAACATTTGCAATGAGGGTGGGAAGTTCTAGGATAATAGGAGTTGGGAAGACAGACACAGCGTAAGAGAGGAACATGGTAGAGTAGAGACCTATAACCAGGAGAAAGAGAGGAACAGAAGAGGTAAACTTGGAAACATCTGTATAGGGCACGTGTGGGGGGCCGTTTTAGGCTGTGTTATTAGTTAATGAAAAACAGTCATTTGATCCAATACCTATAATATTGATTTGCAAGTTGATCTGGCTAACAATTATGGTGGACTAAAGAGGAGACCCTGATTATGTACCCAAACAAAGTCCATCAACAATTCTGTAAGGAATGAATAATGCCACCCCTTGAGCCCTTAAACAGAAGGGAAGCAAACACCTTTCACCTAAATTAATCAATGTATTTAAGCCCTATTTATACATGTAGAATGAAACTAGTACTGTATGTACAGTGCATCTGGAAAGTATTCACAGCTCTTCACTTTTTCCACATTTTGTTATGTTACAGCCTTATTCCAACATGGAATAAAATCATTTTTGTCCTCAAAATTCTACACACAATACCCCATAATGACAACGTGTAAAAAGTTTTTTGTGATTTTTGCAACTTAATTAAAAAAAAAAAAAAAACAAAGGAATCCCATGTACATAAGTATTCACGGCCTTTACTCAATACTTTGTTGATGCACCTTTGACAGCAATTATAGCCTCAAGTCTTTTTGAATATGATGTCACAAGCTTGGCAGACCTATCTTTGGCCAGTTTCGCCCATTGCTCTTTGAGGCATCATGTTGTATGGGAAGTGTTGGTGCACAGCCATTTTCAGATCTCTCCAGAGATGGTCGATCGGATTCAAGTCTGGGCTCTGGCTGGGCCACTCAAGGACATTCACAGTTGTTCTGAAGCCACTCCTTTGATATCTTGGCTGTGTGCTTAGGGTGATTGTCCTGCTGAAAGATGAACCGTCGCCCAAGTCTGAGGTCAAGAGCAGGTTTTCATCCAGGATGTCTCTGTACATTGCTGCTATCATCTTTCCTCTATCCTGACTAGTCTCCCAGTTCCTGCCGCTGAAAAACATCCCTACAGCATGATGCTGCCACCACCATGCTTCACTGTAGGGATGGTATTGGCCTGGTGATGAGCGGTGCCTGGTTTCCTCCAAACATAATTCCTGGCATTCACGCCAAAGAGTTCAATCTTTGTCTCCTCAGACCAGAGAATCTTGTTTCTCATGGTCTGAGAGTCCTTCAGGTGCATTTTGGCAAACTCCAGGCGGGCTGCCATGTGCTTTTTACTAAGGAGTGGCTTCCGTCTGGCCACTCTACCATACAGGCCTGATTAGTGGATTGCTGCAGAGATGGTTCTCTTTCTGGAAGGTTCTCCTCTCTCCATAGACGAATGCTGTAGCTCTGACAGAGTGACCATCGGGTTCTTGGTCAACTCCATGACTAGGGCCCTTTTCCCCCGATCGCTCAGTTTAAACGGCCCGCCAACTCTAGGAAGAGTCCTGGTGGTTCCGAACTTCTTCCATTTACGGATGATGGAGGCCACTGTGCTCATTGGGACCTTCAAAGCAGCAGATATTTTTCTGTACCCTTTCCCAGATTTGTGCCTCGAGACAATCCTGTCTCGGAGGTCTACAGACAATTCCTTGGACTTCTTGCTTGGTTTGTGCTCTGACATGCACTGTCAAGTGTGGGACCTTATATAGACAGGTGTATGCCTTTCAAAATCATGTCCAATCAACTGAATTTACCAGAGGTAGACTCCAATTAAGCTGTAGGATCATCTCAAGGATGATCAGTGTAAACAGGATGCAGCTGAGCTCAATTTTGAACTTCATGGCAAAGGCTGTGAATACTTATGTACATGTGATTTCTTAGTTGTTGTTTTTTTTTTATGAAATTTGCAAAAACCTCAAAAAAACATTTTACACGTTGTCATTATGTGGTGTGTAGAATTTTGAGGACAAAAATGAATTTATTCAATTTTGGAATAAGGCTGTAACACAGCAAAATGTGGAAAAAGTGAAGCACTGTGAAGACTTTCCGGATGCACGAAGTATTTTTTACCCCTATTTTAGTCTTTGCCAGGTCTTCCATCATGAATCATGAATAGCCTGGCGGGTGATATAGGTTATTCGCTACCTATCAAGCATCTACAGAACCACCTCCCCTAAGCAATTCCTGAGTGAGGTCTGAGCAGCCTTGACTGTGCGTATGGGTCCAATGTTACCGATTATTTTGCTATGTTGCCCAAGTATACGGATGTGAGTAAGGGTAAGTGGGCGTCCTTATGGTAAGCTGTGATCGCAATGCGATTGCAAACATTTGCATTTCACCGCTAATATTAGCAACTGTGATGCGTGCATTCTAGCAGAATAGCGATCCTTGCTGAATCAGGCCCAGAGAACATGGGCATGCTGCATATCATTTTAATCAACAGAAGTTGTTTGTGCCATCTATTCTCATTGTTGTGCGAATAAAATGCATTTGAAGATAAAAAGATGCACAAAAAGACAATAGGCGCTACTGAGTCACGCCACGACATGGCGCGAATAGAAGGGCTGTTTAATGCGCCAGGAGGCTAGATGTATGTTGAGCCATCTGTAGCTTTTAAATACGAGCAAAGTCTGACTATTTCACATGTATTTGGTTTACATATTTTTACTGCAAACAATATGAGATATGGTAAGAACTTACCCTTGTTATCTCTATTTCTACGAAGTCCATAGGGTTCCACAGGATACCTTGGGGTATAGGTGTGACGTCAGTCGCAGGGCACCAAAGAGTTAAGCTTTCAGCCTCCCAGGATGCACTAGGTCCCCCTCCTATACCCCGCCCCCGGGCCAAGGCACCTCAGTTAGTTACCAAGCCATAGGCCGGAGGAGGAGAAGGAAGAGAGAGAACAAAGATCTGGACACATACAAGAATCACATTCTCACCAGAGGGAGACGGAAAACCGGTGACCAGAGCAAAGCTCATCTGCAGCACAGGTGCGACAGGGCGGGAGTCCTGTGGAACCCTATGGACTTCGTAGAAATAGAGATAACAAGGGTAAGTTCTTACCATATCTCATATTTTCTACTTCAGGGTCCATAGGGTATCCACAGGATACCTTGGGGATGTCCCAAAGCAGTATCCTTTAAGGGTGGGGACGCTCCTGTGCAGAAAGGAGAATCCGCCGCCCGAAGGAAGCATCCTGAGAGGCGAAGGTGTCAAACCTGTAATACCTCACGAAGGTATGGACAGAAGACCACGTAGCAGCCTTGCAGATCTGAACTGCCGAGGCACCACATCGAGCTGCCCACGAAGGACCCACAGACCTAGTGGAATGAGCCTTCAGAGAAGGAGGGACCGGTAGGCCTTCATGAAGATAAGCTTCAGAAATAGCCATACGGATCCAGGCTGCCAAAGTTTGCTTTGAAGCAGGCCAACCCTTTTTACAGAAGCCATAGAGGACAACAAAGCGTCCGACTTCCTAAACAAAGAAGTGCGGTCCACATAAGTCCTTAAGGCCCGCACAACATCCAAAGAGGCCTCACCCACGGACAGACCCGGTGAGTTAAAGGCCGGAACAACTATTTCCTCGTTAACCTGAAACTGGGAAACAACTTTGGAAAGAAACTCGGGCCGAGTGCGGAGCACTGCCCTGTTCCCATGAAAAACCAAGAAAGGGGGTCTACAAGAAAGAGCCCCTAACTCAGAAACACGTCTGGCTGAAGCAACGGCCAGAAGGAAAACAGTCTTAGCTGTTAGCCATTTAATATCCACTGAGCCCAGTGGTTCAAACGGCGGTCCTTGGAGAGCCCTCAGGACCACAGCCAAATCCCAAGGCGCCACAGGTGGAACAAAGGGCGGCTGAATACGGAGAACACCTTGCATAAAGGTGCGCACATCCGGGATTGTAGCAATCCTACGGTGAAACCAGACAGATAGGGCCGAAACCTGTACCTTCAAAGAAGCAAGGCGAAGCCCATGATCTAGTCCCGCTAGCAGGAAGGCGAGAATCCGAGACAGACGAAACTCCCGCGGTGCATAACCTCTCGGTCGACACCACTGGAAGAACGTATGCCACACGCGATGGTATATCCTCGCGGAAGACGGTTTCCGAGCTCGTAACATGGTACGCACCACAGAGCTGGCAAACCCCCAGGACCTCAGCATGGCCGTCTCAACAGCCACGCCGCCAAAGACAGCCGAGTCAGGTCCGGGTGAAGACAAGGACCCTGAGACCGAAGGTCCGGTCGTAGCGGCAACCGCAGAGGACTGTTCACGGACAGACCCTGAAGGTCTGAGAACCAGTGCCGTCTGGGCCACGCGGGAGCTATCAACAGGAGCGTCCCTCCCTGTTTGAATTTCCGGATTACCCGTGGAAGAAGGGAGACCGGAGGGAACAGGTATGCGAACCTGAACGTCCACCGGACGGACAGAGCATCCACCAGAGACGCCCCTTCGTCTCTTGTGCGAGACCCGTACACCGGCAACTTGTTGTTGTGCCGGGACGCCATGAGGTCGATTTCTGGAAGACCCCACCTGTCCACCAGTAGTTGAAAAACGTCCGGGTGCAGGGACCATTCCCCTGGATGAACGTCCTGGCGACTTAGAAAGTCCGCCTCCCAATTTAGCACTCCCGGGATGAAGACCGCTGATATGGCCGGAAGATTGCGCTCCGCCCAAACCAGGATCCGAGAGACCTCTACGAGAGCCGCCCGACTGCGAGTTCCTCCTTGCCTGTTTATGTAGGCCACGGTGGTAGCATTGTCCGACTGGACCTGCACCGGGTGACCCTGGAGAAACCGCTGTGCCTGCAGGAGAGCATTGAAGACCGCACGGAGTTCCAAGATATTTATTGGAAGCTCCGCTTCTGTCGGTGTCCACCTGCCCTGGAACAAGTGTGGACCCGAAACTGCTCCCCAGCCCCGAAGACTGGCGTCCGTTGTCAACAGGACCCAATTTGGAACCCAGAACGGACGTCCCTTGTTGAGGTGGGTCATCTTTAACCACCACGCAAGGGACAGGCGAACCTCCGGGGTGAGCACAATCGTCTGGAACTTCAGAGACTGAGGCAGCCCGTTCCACTTGGACAGGATCAGGTGCTGCAGAGGTCTAGAGTGAAACTGGGCGTATTCCACCATGTCGAACACCGACACCATGGAGCCCAGTAAGCTCATCGCCGAGTGTAAGGACACCCGGCGGCAGTGCAGACAACTGCGCACCCTTGACTGTAAAGCAGAGATCTTGTCCTCCGTCACGAAGATCCTTTGCTGTCCCGAGTCCAATAAGGCTCCAAGATGCAGAATCCTCCGAGACGGGATTAGAGTGGACTTCTGCCAGTTAATTAGCCAGCCGTGCCGTTGCAGCAGTGCAATGGTCAGGTCCAAGTGGTGTAACAGGAGCTCTGGAGATCCTGCCACCAATAACAGGTCGTCCAAGTACGGCAACATGCGGACTCCTTGCAGCCGCAGAGAAGCCGCCATGACCGCCATAGCGTCCTGTATGTCCAATGACACCATGTAGTCCCAAGGTTCCAGCGCCAGAATGATGGACCGTAGGGTCTCCATCCGAAACTTCGGGACCCGCAAAGACTTGTTGAGTGCTTTGAGGTTGAGAATCGGACGATATGACCCATTGGGTTTCTGTACCAAAAATAGATTTGAATAGAAACCCTGGCCCCTCTGGGAGAATGGAACAGGCACTATAACTCCAGCCTGGAGCATAGTGTGCAATACCTTCCGCAGCTCCGTAGCCTTGTTCCGGTCTGATGGTAGACCCGTGGTGAAGAATCGAGCCGGGGGTCTGTGCCGGAAGGAGAGGGCGTACCCGTGAGAGACCACCTCCAGAACCCAAGTGTCTGTCGTAGTGAACGACCAACACCGGGAGAACTGCAGCAGGCGGCCTCCCACCCTGGGATCCCCCAAGGGGAGACCCGGACCGTCAGGCCGCAGGCTTGTCATCTGGCTTGGGGGCCGGACGTCTGGTACTCCATGCCTGTTTCCGGGGCTTGACCGATTTCTTAGGGCCAGCCTGTCGAGGAAACGACTGTGGTTTGGGCCTGCCCTGGGCCCTAGATGACCGAAAGGACGATGGTCCAGAACCAGAAGGAGCAGCGGCCGACGGGAGACAAGCAGATTTGGCTGCCGCCAGCGTGGCCACAATCTTATCCAGATCCGGACCGAAGAGAACTTCTCCGGTAAACGGCAACGCTTCCAGACCTTTCTTGGATCTGCGTCCGCCTTCCAGGATCGCAGCCACAAGGTGCGACGAGCAGCTACCGCTGCTGAAGAAATTCTAGACACCAGAGTACTAATGTCTAGAGCCGCCTCGTTGATGTAGGTGGCCGAATCACGGAGATTGCCAATCAACTCCGCTTGTTCGGCCGGACAGTCGGATTCAAAAGAAGCCTCTAATGAATCCGCCCAGCGCTCCATCGCTCTGGCAACCCAGCAAATGGCCATAGCCGGCCGTGCTGCCCCCCCTGCAAGGGAATAAGCGGACTTCAGGCAGATTTCTACCTTGCGGTCCGTAGCATCCTTAAGGGAGGACATGGATGGCATCGGCAATGTGGCACTACGGACAAGACGGGTCACGTGAGAATCCACCTGTGGAGGGGATTCACACTTAGCAAAATAATTATCCGCGAACGGATAAGCCACCGCCAGGCGTCTCTGCGGCTGGTATCTTTTGCCAGGTTGTTTCCACGCCTCCTCTAAATGGTCCACCAACTGACCCGAAAGAGGAAAGACTGTGGCATCGCCCTTCACATCTTTGAAAAAGGCATACTTAGATTTAGCCGCTGGGGGAACTTCGTCCTCAATCACCAAGGCTGTGCGGACCGCCCGAATAAGTCCAGGAATATATACTTTGGACTTAGCATCAGCGTCCTTAGTATGGAAAGGTTCCTGATCGTAAGGATCCAGAATCTCCCCATCATCAGACGTCCCTTCGTCATCCTCATAAGGAGCGGACAGAGACGCCACCGGCCTTTTATGAGGCCGCATCACAGACTCCCCTTGCAACACATCCGACAAGTGCTGTACAGAACTCGTCAGGGAGTTAACCCACGCTGGCTCCTGAGAACCCGGGAGCGGGGAAATAGGGAGACTGTGGGGTACCACCAATTGTCGTGGGAACCCCTGCATGGGTGACGACACCACAGACTGCTGGGACAAACCCATCGGAGTAAACGCGGGCTGCGGAGCTAACTGGCCCACTAAAGCTGTTAACGCCTGAGCGAAACAAGCCCAGGGCGGCTCCTGTACCGGTGCTGTAACCGTAATAGGCCGCGCCATGGACAACACTGCCGGCAAAGGCCCTCCGCGCTACCCTCCCCCTCCGCTAACGGTACTTTGCACGTGGTACACTGTAGCCGGAGGGGAAAATCACTTTCAGACATGATGGCACCACGTATGTGACCTCTCTCACCAATTAAGTATTAAATAGGCGAGAGACCACCCTGCAGCACCGCACCGCAAGGGCTTTAGCAGAAAGAACAGGGACAGTAATAAAGCTGACAGTTTAGAGAAGAATAGTTACAGGCAGCGCTAGCACAGTCACATACAATGCAGAGAAATAACAATTCCTGCACTAACAGCGCTGATCACTCAACTACACAGACACAGGGCCTGGTAGGACACAGCGCTGCATACACAGACCTGAGCCACAGCGGAGGAGAGGTATGCGGGGGGACCCAGACCACGATGCTTCCTTCCAGACTTCCAGCAGCGTTCACCATGCGTTGCAGAGAAGATGGCCGCCGAGGAGCAGAGAGAAGCTGGCCTGGGGGAGGAGCGCTGACACAGGACCAGTCAGCACAGTGCAGAGAGGGCTGTGTGCAGCGGGGGAGGCGCCGGCTGTGAGACAGGGAAGGCGCGCTCCCCTGGCATGCATTTAACCCCTGGGACGCCGCAGCGCTACCGCTCTGCTGCGGTCCGCTGTCCCAGGGGCTAGTGGAAGCGCAGGTTGGTCGCCTGGCTCCACGCTGCAGCCAGTCCCCAGGGAGCCCCCTGCCTGGGGACTTAGGACCATGTGATCAGCGGGGACCCACCGCGGGACCCCGCTGCTTACCTCTGTCCCCCTTGAATCCGGCCATGGTCCGGAGCATCTGGGGTCACCGCTAGCTGTGACCCCAGACGCCCACCAGCATCCCCGGATCAGTACCGGCGTTCTGGTACCGGCGGGGTGTAGGGAAGACAGCATGGACGTCAGGACTGACTGTCCATGCTGTTCATCCAGATATGCAGCCACAGCTGCATGAAGAAAAAGCTTCAGGGGCTCTTCTAGCCCCCACTCCAACAGGTGCACCCGACTCCGGCCGGGCACCAAACTAAACTGAGGTGCCTTGGCCCGGGGGCGGGGTATAGGAGGGGGACCTAGTGCATCCTGGGAGGCTGAAAGCTTAACTCTTTGGTGCCCTGCGACTGACGTCACACCTATACCCCAAGGTATCCTGTGGATACCCTATGGACCCTGAAGTAGAAATTACACTTATCAGCAGCAAAACATTAATATGAACTTTTCATACTGAAGAAAAATCACATAACATTGTGTTTGATGGACATTGTACAATAAAATCAATGAATATTGAGGCAGAATTATATTTGACACTGGCACCAGAGAAACTTTCTCCCAGTTGTTTAAAACATGTGATAAGAGACAAGTCTATTATGTATCACATATTGTATTCACATGATTTTACCTGTTTGGAGTTGGTTAAGTAAAGCTTTGCTGCAAGGTTTAATATCTGCAGCTTCACAAGGTCATCCTCATTAGTGAAGCTTTTTGCCATCTTGCGCAGAACATCAGGTGCGATTTTAGGCACTCTCTCACAGTACTCTCCAATAAGCCACAGGATGCTGGCTCTTGCCATGGGAACCTGCATATGAGAGATTAAAGAAAAATATTTAATTTCACAACTCAACAGCTCCTAAGATGAGTGCAATTACAAAGCAAACAAAAGCAACCTTAAGATAGCTAAATAAAAATCACATTCAAAACAATCAATGTTTGTAAAAATAAGTAAATTTGATACTACTACAGAAGTGAAATAAAAATATTGTTTAGAAAATGTATCGGGAGTAAACCACTTTTCCAACTTAGGGCCTGATTCAGAGGTGGACACAGTTGCAGCCGCAACTGTGAGTTTTGCCTCGGTGCGACTGTGCATTTATGCTAATGCCGCAGTCGATGGAATTCGTGCAGAGACGCCCGGCATGTGGAGCTAATCCGCCACTGTGAGTGGTAAGACGCACCATCGGTCAAACAAACGATCAATGCACCAGCCCTATGGAGGCGCATATTATGCGTCTGAACATGCTCTCCCACCCACACGAAAAATGGGGTGCCCCTACCTATGACAACCAGCCCTGGTATCTTCTCCTCGCCCCTGGGGCTATGGGGATGGACTTAATAAAGAGTTAAATAAAAATGTTTTGTTATTTTACAGGTGGCCTAGTGGTCCCTGCAAGCTTGCCCCGGCATGACAGCAGCTGTCTAACCGCAAGTACCAGCATGCCCGGACATTAATGGTCTGCTGGTACAGAATATATTAAACAATAGATAGGACACCGAATATGGAAGTCTTATCAAATAAAAACACATCCCTCGTTTACCAATTAATTACTTACAATATGAAGGGGTTGCATCTGCTTTAATTCATGTAACATCCAGACTCTTGGCAAAACAAACAAAAAAAAAACAGTTGCTACTGCTCCTTAGGGAGCCCAGTCACGAATGAGTGCTCACTCAGAGACACACTCCATAGGAATGAAAGGGGATGCACCAATTGGTCAGTTTGAGACAGTGCCCATACTCTGACCAATCACCAGTCCAGGGCCCTGGTACAAGTACACGCAGCTAGTTTTTTTTTTATAGCAGCACAAAAATAAACAAAACGTAAAAAAGGATTAATACTGGCCCGTCCAGCTCTAACTAAACAAAGTGATTCCATCTCTCAGAGTGGAAGGACACATCGTCTTTCCCACAAAAAAAAGTCTTTAGCACAGCACTTACAAAAGTCTTTTTAGCACAGTCTCTTCCAATCGGCCTCTGACCTGTTCCCCAGGTGGTGAGAGGCTGACTACACAGCTAAAAGCACCCTTAGTCAGCCTTTCACAGGTAGTCTAAGCTGCTAATCAGATTCCATCTACACACATACAATACATACACGCTGCTTCCGATAAGTATAAATAATACACACAAATGTTATTGCATGCACTGCTTGTAATATCATACACACTAGATCTCTAATTTTCACAATAATTGGACAATTAGGGGACACTGTCTCATGGTTGTTCATAGTTGGTTTCATTTATTCTGATCTGAGCGGAGTAGTGTATAAATAAATACAAAAAATTGTGCTATAAACTTCTTTAAGCTAAGAAATATACAAACTTGTTACATGTACCTAGCATATTTGCCTATCAATGCCAATTTTTAAGTACTACTTATGTAATTATAAACCAGCAAATTGTATAAAGCTAGAATCGCATAGCCATTACGCAGACTGCAGAAGTAAAGAGCAATTCCTGAAATACTTATATAATGAACACAAAATATACCTAGTAAACTGCACTTATTTGCTGTTTAAGATGCTTTAATACAGTGTGGGCCATTCCATTAATGACTGCAGAGAAAGCCCACTGCTAGCTTTTGAAAGGTCAAGGTCTGGGCTGAAAAGGAAAACCCCAGTATATATTACTTCCATTACCATCGAGCTTAATGTCGCTATGCATCCAGAACAGGCTGACGTTCTACTGTACGGCACAAGGATTTAACCAACAGTTAAGTGCACTTTCTTAACTCAGGCGCATCAATAGTACTTGCAATCTTGTTACATATTAGAAAGACCTAAGCTACGGCACTGCGCTTCCACAAGTAGTCAGAGAAGTGAATTTAAAAAGGAAAATGTACAAATTATGTACTGCAAAGGGATCCACTTAAGGAACAATGCGGACCTCACAAGCTTTTTATTTACGCCAGAACGGCTGCAGCTAAAAGCACAGCTCGTCTCTATTTAATCCATTTGAAAAGAAGAATGAGCAATGGTAAATTAGTAGCTGGAAGACAAACAGAAACACACACAGGGCTAGTATCTAGTATAGACAAGGAAGGTTGATTAAAATGTTTCCAGAAGTTTATGGACCGGATTCAGAGTTGGGAATAGAGTACGATAGAGCAAGTAAACGTGCATCTGGACAACCATGTAGCACTGGGTATGCGTTCGCCATTCCGGTGGCCTGGATGCCAACGCACCGATTACCAGTGCCGAAAAACAACGCAGGTCAGAAGCCCGGCACAGTCATCCCAACCGCTGGGATACCAAAGGTAAGTATCAGGGGGCTAGGTTTAGGGTGCAGGGTTAGGGACAGGCACTAGGGGGAGGGTTAGGTACTAAGGGGGGAGGTTTGGCACCAGGGAGAACGCAGAGAGACTGTGCTGGTCGCCACAGTGACCACTATAAGGAAGCAAATGCGCAGTCTAGGCAGAGGTTCCCATAGTTACTCCGCATGTCAAACAGAAAAGAGGGGTCGAGGAAGTAAAAACTGGGGAAAAAAGGAGGAGAGGAGAGAGAAAAAGGAAGGGAAGGAAAAGGAGAGGGAGAGAGAAAAATGGGAGCAGGCAGAATAACATTTATAGGGGAGACAGGGAAAGAGAAGGTGAAACAGAAGTGGCTACAGAGACAGGGGGCAGAGAGATGGCGGAAATGGAACCAACAACAGTTACAGGTACCTAACGCAAATAACGCTTTTATGCACTTGCATACTCATGACCTGGTTGAATAATTGGTCCAAAATACTAGTACTAATTTAAAATTCTAGAAACCCACGTTACTTTGCCAAAATGTCTTTGTACAATGACTTTCCATACTTGTGTTGGCCTGCAAGACAAGTGGATTATTGCTTGGTGTACTATACCTCAGTGGTGGCCAAGATGTCGACCGCAGTCTATAGGATGACTGAAGAGGTATATGAATTCCTTTGATAAAGCTGTGGGACACACAGGGAATGTGTCAGGAGTACTCTGTACTGAATCCTTTGCACTGGGACTTTCATACCATCTTTCTAAACGCCTGCACCAAGCCTTGGAAACTTTTTTTGGCAATGGCACTTTACATACAGTGGACTGTCATTTTTTCGATGCAGCAACTTCATCCACAAAAGGTTCATCAATAATAAGGGACTACACCACCATGCCGGATTGCTTCTGCTAATGAACCCCATACGGTTGGACCATAGTGGTAATTATACGAGACTGTGCGACTTCCAACTGTAATATTCAAGCAATATCTTATCCATCATTTGCCATTATAGAGAGGCTATAATAGGAAAAGATGTTTTGTTGTCATTTATATGATATTTCCCAGATGCTGACTCACCATCCAGTGAAAATTATGTGATTGATATTTTTATTCATGATGATATAGAGTTTAATTCAGATTCTTACTAAGGAAAAGATTTTATGAATTATTATTATATAAATGTTTTTTTCTTTACTATATAGTTGTTTTATAATAAATGGGTTGATGCACTATATCCATTCCATTTCTTATTACTTTACATTGCATGACTATTCTAGCGCTGTACACCTGCATTTTAACTCTTTCCTAGGTATATGAAATCGCCTGCTACTGCAGGACCCAAGCAATCAGCAAGTGGCCCTCAGAGCCCAAAAGCATGGCCACCCCTGCCATCCATGAAAACTAGAACCTAAAATACCAATTCCTCCTGACCCTTTTTTGTAAAGCTTTTACGCTAAATTTCTAAACCGTAATTTACATTTAAAAATTCAAGGCACAGACATGAAGTAAACAATCATTATATCCACAGCAGACTGAAAAACACAGATGGCACTGCTTACACATCCAGCGCACTCTTATTTTGTAACAGTCTGAATACTGTGCAAGACACTGCTCTTCTGAGTCCGCACCATATTCATAGGTTCTTTGGAGCACTACAATAATGCTCCTTAAGGGACCACTAAACCCCAAAACTGAAATACAACCGGGAGATTAAAATACATTGTTCAGTGTTAACCTGATATTCTATGACGCTCTACTAAAGGTTCCCATCAACTAGACGATTAAATTGAGCGATTGAATGATAACGATATCGTTATTGTTCATAAATAGCTTGCAAATCGATAAGAAAAATGTCTAAAACGACCAGCAATGCGCGCTCCCGCTGGTCGTTTTAGACATCTATCATTGGCCAAACAAGCTGTACAACCTGACGATAACGTCAGGTTGAGGATGTTAGGGGATGATTGATGTGTCTACACTGTAGGCACATCACAGACTGACAAACGACTGCACGATTACAATGTCGTAATCGTGCAGTCGTTTTCATTTCTTTAAGTGGATGGGCACCTTAAGAAGAATCAACTCCACACAGTATTACAGCAAGCTCCCCATCATCTTCAAGAAAAAACAACATTGACATATCACACAGGTAAATAAGCTAAGATCAAGTTGCTGTGATACTGATTGCCCTGCCCTATGTATGACCCTAGCAACCCATAGAGTGGTATCCTATTATTTTTGTTGAAATTATAGGATAGTTCTCCCGAAAACACATAGGAGCCGCGATAAGCTCGCGGACCTGTTTTCTTTTTTTTGGAAAAACAGCATTTATCATGGATTATTTTTCAGGACACATCAGGTCCCCAATTCGGGGCTAATTGGAGACATGAGGTCCCGAATTCGGGGCTAACACTGAATTGGTAAATTTACCGTGGCTAATTGGATACCCCCCATAGTGTGCATGTCTGCTGCCTACGCTGTCAGGGGGGGTTAGTTAACTGCTTGACATTTTTGCCATCAACAGTCACAATGTTGACAAGATAATGTCGAGCGCAGAATGCCGACATGGGAGTAATGTTATTTAGAGCAATTTTCTCTGTCAGCATTAGAACTGTAAATATCATGGTTTCCAATACGTCAGTGGGACTAAACCACTATCCGTGCTGAAGTATTAAACTCAGTGGTGTTGAGACTACACAATAAGTTGCTGTTATGCCTTCATTGTTCCACTAGCATTTACAATTGTTGCCATATTCAACATTAATAAAAAGTGCTGGGACCATGCACAGTGTGTCAGGTTCGGAAGCAGGACGGAGGCTGCGGGTGTGGGATCGTAAGATCCCTTTCCTGTGAGTAAAGCCTCCATAGGCATAAAGCCGTTTACACCATCTGAGGATGCCTTAAACCAGTGGAGGCAAACTGCAAAACGTTACGCTTTTGGAAGTTTGGAACATAGAGGTCAGACCATAGTCTCCATTGATAATAATGGGGTCTGCGATATGCAGCGCTAATAAGTCTTCTGCAGGAGATTTCTGTGCAATCTTCTGCATTAGGCTGTTAGCTCATCGCAACAATTCATACAACTGTGCAGGACCTGGTGCTTCTACATAGTACAGGTTGAGTCTCCCATATCCAAAATGCTTGGGACCAGGGGTATTTTGGTTAACGGAATATTCCTTATTTTGAAATATTTGCATATCATAATGAAATATCTTGGGAATGGGACCCAAATATACACACAGAATGCATTTATGTGTTATATACACCTTATACACACAGCCTGCAGGTAATTTTATACAATATTTTCAATAATTTTGTGGCTCAAGCAAAGTTTGTGTACAGAAATTAAACTTATGTTTCATATACACCTTACTGTATACACACAGCCTGAACTATAATTTTATACAATATTTGTAATAATTTGTGCCTTAGACAAAGTTTGTGTAAATTGAACCATCAAAACTCAAAAGGTTTCATTACCTCAGTCAAGCCAAAATCATTCCGTATTTTGGAATATTCCATATTTCGGAATATTTGGATATGGGAGACTCAACCTGTACTATAGAAAAAAAAATGCTTGATAAATAGGCCCTTTAGACTTTTATGAGGGACAATTGCCAAACAAAACTTAAGTACCCCATGACTGCATACTGCACACTCCCAAACACTTTCTTTTTAAAATATGTCAGTCAGTAATAAATACATGGTGCCTTGAGGACTCGAGCCGGGAATCCGTGTATGAATACAGTTTGTACATATAACACATATACGTAATCAGGGGTGGATTGGGCCACCGGGACTGCGGAAAAGTTCCTGCTGGGCCGGTCCCCTCTCCGCCCTGCTGGGCAGCTTTACACAGCCGGCGGCTCTAACGGCCGCTACCGAACAGGCAGCGGTCATGAATGAGCTTCTGTGCATGCGCAGAAGCTCATTCACAAGGGAAACGGCAGAGGGAGGGCTGCTGTGCATGCAGAGCCGCAGCAGCTGCTCCCATGGGGCATTGCGGAGCATGTGACACCTCACGGCTCCACCTCCAGAGTCGATAAATTATGTCCTGCTTCGGCAAAATGCCGAGCTACTGCCTGATCACTAGTGCCAGACCTAATCGCTGCCCAAATGGCGGAACGATGTGCCGCCATCCGTTCACGTAGAGTTCGGTCAGTTCAGCCAGTAGCTCGGCATTTTGCTGAAGCAGGACATAATTTATCGACTCTTCGCTATATGATTGATCATATACCATCGATGTATAGAGGGGGCGATAGATCACGGAGATTGTTACAGTGTGAATCCCGTTGGATTTACCGACTCGGTACCTTATTTCCTAAAGGCCTTAATGACAATCTGGGCCTGCACTGTTTTATTTAACATAATATGCCTTATGCATGGCAGTGTGGTTATTAACATATGCATGTCAGCCATGTAATTGTTAACGAGTGCTGGTCTCATGATTTTTTTGTCGCATAGGTCCCATGTTTACTACGGACGTCTGTCCGGGTATAATATGGTAAATATGTTAGTGGTAATGATGGAGGGAGGCGATGATGATTAGTTACTCGGTGTAATCATATCCAATACCCCTGCCAGACGGTCTGTTTATAATGGATCCATTGGTGTTATAAATATGTGGGTGTGCGCTCTCTATATTGAATTTATACATATGAATTCTCTGATACAATGCTATGACTTTTGGGAGGAATAATATGAGATATGGTAAGAACTTACCCTTGTTATCTCTATTTCTAGGATACCTTGGGGTATAGGTGTGACGTCAGTCGCTGGGCACCATAGAGTTAAGCTTTTCAGCCTCCCAGGATGCACTAGGGTCCCCCTCCTATACCCCGCCCCGAGCCAAGGCACCTCAGTTAGTTATCAAGCCATAGACCGGAGGAGGAGAAGGAAGAGAGAGAAAAAAGATCTGGACACATACAAGAATCACATTCTCACCAGAGGGAGACGGAAAACCGGTGACCAGAGCAAAGCCCATCTGCAGCACAGGTGCGACAGGGCGGGAGTCCTGTGGAACCCTATGGACTTCGTAGAAATAGAGATAACAAGGGTAAGTTCTTACCATATCTCATATTTTCTACTTCAGGGTCCATAGGGTATCCACAGGATACCTTGGGGATGTCCCAAAGCAGTATCCTTTAAGGGTGGGGACGCTCCTGTGCAGAAAGGAGAATCCGCCGCCCGAAGGAAGCATCCTGAGAGGCGAAGGTGTCAAACCTGTAATACCTCACGAAGGTATGGACAGAGGACCACGTAGCAGCCTTGCAGATTTGAACTGCCGAGGGACCACGTCGAGCTGCCCACGAAGGACCCACAGACCTAGTGGAATGAGCCTTCAGAGAAGGAGGAACCGGTAGGCCTTCATGAAGATAAGCTTCAGAAATAGCCCTACGGATCCAGGCTGCCAAAGTTTGCTTTGAAGCAGGCCAACCCTTTTTACGAAAGCCATAGAGGACAAACAAAGCGTCCGACTTCCTAAACGAAGAAGTGCGGTCAACATAAGTCCTTAAGGCCCGCACAACATCCAAAGAGGCCTCACCCACGGAAAGACCCGGTGAGTTAAAGGCCGGAACAACGATTTCCTCGTTAACATGAAACTGGGAAACAACTTTGGGAAGAAACTCGGGCCGAGTGCGGAGCACTACCCTGTTCCCATGAAAAACCAAGAAAGGGGGTCTACAAGAAAGAGCCCCTAACTCAGAAACACGTCTGGCCGAAGCAATAGCCAGAAGGAAAACAGTCTTAGCTGTTAGCCATTTAAGATCCACTGAGCCCAGTGGTTCAAACGGCGGTCCTTGGAGAGCCGACAGGACCACAGCCAAATCCCAAGGCGCCACAGGTGGAACAAAGGGCGGCTGAATGCGGACAACACCTTGCATAAAGGTGCGCACATCCGGGATTGTAGCAATCCTACGGTGAAACCAGACAGCTGGGCCGAAACCTGTACCTTCAAAGAAGCAAGGCGAAGCCCATGATCTAGTCCCGCTTGCAGGAAGGCGAGAATCCGAGACAGACGAAACTCCCGCGGTGCATAACCTCTCGGTCGACACCACTGGAAGAACGTATGCCACACGCGATGGTATATCCTCGCGGAAGACGGTTTCCGAGCTCGCAACATGGTACGCACCACAGAGCTGGAAAACCCCCGGGACCTCAGCATGGCCGTCTCAACAGCCACGCCGTCAAAGACAGCCGAGTCAGGTCCGGGTGAAGACAAGGACCCTGAGACAGAAGGTCCGGTCGTAGCGGCAACCGCAGAGGACTGTCCACGGACAGACCCTGAAGGTCTGAGAACCAGTGCCGTCTGGGCCACGCGGGAGCTATCAACAGGAGCGTCCCTCCTTCCTGTTTGAATTTCCGGATTACCCGTGGAAGAAGGGAGACCGGAGGGAACAGGTATGCGAACCGGAACGTCCACCGGACGGACAGAGCATCCACCAGAGACGCCCCTTCGTCTCTTGTGCGAGAACCATACACAGGCAACTTGTTGTTGTGCCGGGACGCCATGAGGTAGATCTCTGGAAGACCCCACCTGTCCACCAGCAGTTGAAAAACGTCCGGGTGCAGGGACCATTCCCCCGGATGAACGTCCTGGCGACTTAGAAAGTCTGCCTCCCAATTTAGCACTCCCGGGATGAAGATCGCTGATATGGCCGGAAGATTGCGCTCCGCCCAAACCAGGATCAAAGAGACCTCTACGAGAGCCGCCCGACTGCGAGTTCCTCCTTGCCTGTTTATGTAGGCCACGGTGGTAGCGTTGTCCGACTGGACCTGCACCGGGTGACCCTGGAGAAACCGATGTGCCTGCTGGAGAGCATTGAAGACCGCACGGAGTTCCAAGATATTTATTGGAAGCTCCGCTTCTGTCGGCGTCCACCTGCCCTGGAACAAGTGTGGACCCGAAACTGCTCCCCAGCCCCGAAGACAGGCGTCCGTTGTCAACAGGACCCAATTTGGAACCCAGAACGGACGTCCCTTGTTGAGGTGGGTCGTCTGTAACCACCACGCAAGGGACAGGCGAACCTCCGGGGTGATCACAATCGTCTGGGACTTCAGAGACTGAGGCAGCCCGTTCCACTTGGACAGGATCAGGTGCTGCAGAGGTCTGGAGTGAAACTGGGCATATTCCACCATGTCGAACACCGACACCATGGAGCCCAGTAACCTCATCGCCGAGTGTAGGAACACCCGGCGGCTGTGCAGACAACTGCGCACCCTTGACTGTAAAGCAGAGATCTTGTCCTCCGTCACGAAGATCCTTTGCTGTCCCGAGTCCAATAAGGCTCCAAGATGCAGAATCCTCCGAGACGGGATTAGAGTGGACTTCTGCCAGTTGATTAGCCAGCCGTGCCGTTGCAGCAGTGCAATGGTCAGGTCCAAGTGGCGTAACAGGAGCTCTGGAGATCCTGCCACCAATAACAGGTCGTCCAAATACGGCAACATGCGGACTCCCTGCAGCCACAGAGAAGCCGCCATGACCGCCATCACCTTGGTGAAAACACGTGGTGACGCCCGAAACTGGAAGTGGTCGCTGCGGATTGCAAACCTGAGGAACTGTTGATGGCGCACAAGAATAGGGACATGCAGGTAAGCGTCCTGTATGTCCAATGACACCATGTAGTCCCCAGTTTCCAGCGCCAGAATGATGGACCGTAGGGTCTCCATCCGAAACTTCGGAACCCGCAAAGACTTGTTGAGTGCTTTGAGGTTGAGAATCGGATGATACGACCCATTGGGTTTCTGTACCAAAAATAGATTTGAATAGAAACCCTGGCCCCTCTGGGAGAATGGAACAGGCACTGTAACTCCAGCCTGGAGCATAGTGTGCAATACCTTTCACAGCTCCGTAGCCTTGTTCCGGTCTGATGGTAGACCCGTGGTGAAGAATCGAGCCGGGGGTCTGTGCCGGAAGGAGAGGGCGTATCCGTGGGAAACCACCTCCAGAACCCAAGTGTCTGTCGTAGTGGCCGACCAACACTGGGCGAACTGCAGCAGGCGGCCTCCCACCCTGGGATCCCCCAAAGGGAGGCCCGGACCGTCAGGCCGCAGGCTTGTCATCTGGCTTGGGAGCCGGACGTCTGGTACTCCATGCCTGCTTCCGGGGCTTGGCCGATTTCTTAGGGCCAGCCTGTCGAGGAAACGACTGTGGTTTGGGCCTGCCCTGGGCCCTAGATGACCGAAAGGACGATGGTCCAGAACCAGAAGGAGCAGCGGCCGACGGGAGACAAGCCGATTTGGCTGCCGCCAGCGTGGCCACAATCTTATCCAGATCCGGACCGAAGAGAACTTCTCCGGTAAACGGCAACGCCTCCAGACCCTTTTTGGAATCTGCGTCCGCCTTCCAGGATCACAGCCACAAGGTGCGACGAGCAGCCACCGCTGCTGAAGAAATTCTAGACACCAGAGTACTAATGTCTAGGGCCGCCTCGTTGATATAAGTGGCCGAATCACGGAGATTACCAATCAACTCCGCCTGTTCGGCCGGACAGTCTGAATCAAAAGAAGCCTCTAATGAATCCGCCCAGTGCTCCATCGCTCTGGCAACCCAGCAAATGGCCATAGCCGGCTGTGCTGCCCCCCCCCGCAAGGGAATAAGCGGACTTCAGGCAGATCTCCACCTTGCGGTCCGTAGCATCCTTAAGGGAGGACATAGATGGCATCGGCAATGTGGCACTACGGACAAGACGGGTCACGTGAGAATCCACCTGTGGAGTGGATTCCCACTTTGCAAAATAATTATCCGCGAACGGATAATCCACCGCCAGGCGTCTCTGCGGCTGGTATCTTTTGCCAGGCTGTTTCCACGCCTCCTCTAAATGGTCCACCAACTGACCCGAAAGAGGAAAGACTGTGGCATCGCCCTTCACATCTTTGAAAAAGGCATACTTAGATTTAGCCGCTGGGGGAACTTCGTCCTCAATCACCAAGGACGTCAGGACTGACTGTCCATGCTGTACATCCAGATGTGCAGCCACAGCTGCACTGAAGAAAGCTTCGGGGGCTCTTCTAGCCCCCACTCCGACAGGTGCACCAAACTAAACTGAGGTGCCTTGGCTCGGGGGCGGGGTATAGAAGGGGGACCCTAGTGCATCCTGGGAGGCTGAAAAGCTTAACTCTATGGTGCCCAGCGACTGACGTCACACCTATACCCCAAGGTATCCTGTGGATACCCTATGGACCCTGAAGTAGAAATAAAACTGATGTTTTGGTTTTGAATTGTACGCTGGATTAACAAAACTGAAACAATATTGCTTTCTTTGTTTTTAACTTATTTTAGATACTGATGGTAACCATGGCAACGGGCCGTGCAGGATGACGTCATTTGTGGGCATTCACTGACCGGACCTGGAAGCTGTGGAGCCGCACATGGTGTTTGGTGGTGGGGTATAAGTGACAATTTGTGATATGTTTGTATCCTGAGGACGATGCAATAAAGGCATCGAAACGTTGATGTAGCTTACTCCTGTGCGAACTTTATACCGGAGTGCCGCTGAGATTGGATGTATGTATTGCTGCTGTGACACAGCATGCTGCGGAGGACACCCGGGACTGCTTTGCATTTTTAATGAGAGTGCCATTCTATTGCTTTGTGTATATATATATGTATATATATGTATATATATATATATATATATATATATGTATATATATATTATATATATATACACATATACATATATATATACATACACACACACACACACACACACACAGGGTTGTATGTGTTTGTTACTTCAATATCATGCACACTGACATTTATGTAGTACTTAGTTATTTAGAGGTGATTATGCTATTTATAGAAAATGTGTGTGCATCTATCTATCTATCTATCTATCTATCACTGCTCCAAGCGTGACTTGACGTTGCAGTGACGATCCTATCACGTGTTTGCCCAGAGAAGCCGGATGTATTGCTGGTGGTATCTCTGATTGCCTATCCCTGACCCCTAACTCTCCCACTAACCCCCCTTTCCCGAACCCACCTTTCCCGAAGCCTAAACTTAACCCACCCCCGTAGCCTAACCCTAACCTTCTCCCGGAAGCCTAACCCTAACCCTCTTCCCCGCAGTCTAAAGCTAGGTACACATTAGGCGATGTGTACCCAGCAAGATCTCGTGAGCAATAGGACCTGGCGCGGGGTTCCGTCAGGGACAGAGCAATGACGTGTGGTAGTGGAGGCCAATCAGCAGCATCCTCAGATCTTTCTGCATGTACAAAAGATTTGAGGATGCGATGGACAACCGGCATCATGCGTACACACTGGACAATATAAATAATTTGTTGTTACGATGCGCCTGAATCGGCCAAATCGCTCAAGATATTGTCTAGTGTGTACCCAGCTTAACCCCAACCACCCCCCTCCCCCTAGTGCCTAACCTTAAACCTAACCCTTAAATCTAATACTTACCACCTGGATTGTGGCGCTGGTATTATGAGCCGGGATGATTACTACATATGTATGAATCTAGTATACTAGTTGGTAAACATGCTGTTTTTCAGTGTTTTATGATTGCAATTATTTATTTTACTATTTGATGTACAATGTGGCGCCCCCTTCTTGTGCTTTGATTTTAGAATATATAATAGCTGCGTCCAACTCAGAATCAGGCCGTATGAGGAGAAATCCCGCCCCCCTTGATAGTACCCGCCTCCTCATAAGACCACGCCCCATTTAGGGCTGGTTCTAGAAATTTCCTGGGCTGGTTTTCCATCCCAATCTGCCCCTGTACGTAATAGAGCAGCCTATAAACCTACTGATTGTAAGAGAAATGTCTCTGGGCAAGGTTGTTGGCTTGAAGCTAGTAGAAGCAAGGTGGGAGCATTCCTTTACTTATAAACATTTTTTATACTGCCTACATACAGTATCACGCAGCACTTTACACAGATCATTTAATAATACACATCATTCCCTGTCCCAGGGGAGTTTGCAATCTGTATTCCCTACTATCCACACACAGGTTATCTCCATTGCAAGTCAATAAACCACCATAGAAGTCTTCCTTCTGTTCTGTCCACCACTGAGTGTGGTATGTTACGTTGACATTCATAAAGTCAACATGGTTAAAATGTCGACATGCAGCATGTTGACACGGATGACATGTTGATATGATAGAATGTCGACATGTCGTCCTTTGTGGCACTGCGGTCACTAACCTGGTCCCCAGCGGCAGCAGAGTCTTCCGGGTCCTAGAGGTAAAGAGGAGCACTTCTGGCGGAGACATGCGACAAGCGTCGTTCCGGTGAGAACTCTCCCCCTATTCTCCACCCCTAGAGCCAAACTCTAACCCTCCTCGCAGCCTAACCATAACCTTTCCCTAGTGTCTAACACTAACCTTCCTGGCAGCGCTGAAACCTAAGTGTCGGCATTGTGAACATGTCAACATGTTGAACCAACCATCAACATTGCGACTGGATACCTGTCCACCGGGATGTAGTGAACAGGTTGGTGGATGGGAAGCCAGCCGTCGATATACCAACACCGGAAGCCCGCCTTCCGGCAAAATGCAGACGCCGCTATCCTGAATGGGATCAGGATACCGGCGACGGCATCCCTACTGCCGGAATCTCAAACGTAGGAACCGGGTAATTATTTGCATTAGCCCGGGGAAGGAGGGTTAGGGACCCCCAGGGGGAAATCAGGGTTAGACACCCCCCGAGAGGGTTAGGCACCCCCCCAGGGAGGTTAGCGTTAGGCACCACTAAGGGAGGGTTAGGTTACTTACCTTCACCTGTCGGGATTCTGCATCGTTAGACTTGCAGCGTCGGGATGTGAACCGGTGGCTGATCGTTTCTGCATACTAATAACATTAGCTTAAACAAGTTACAGCAAGTATGTGACAATTAAACCATATTAACAAAAGCAACTTCCCATTACTGATCTTTTTCTGAAATTGATGACACGAGACTGATACAGTATTGCAGGAAATAAACCTGTTCTTATGGAGACAGACTAAACAATTACTATAACTGAACTGTTATCACCATACCATGCATTGCCCCATACTTATTTAAGAGAACACAAACTGTTGAACTATAGAACCTGAGGTGTGAAGTGACATTCAGAATGTCAATATCAGAATGGTCAAAATGTCGACATTAACAATTTCAACATGGTCATTATGTCCACATTGTAAATACAGACAGTACGTTTAGGGTTATGGTGCAGTTAGGCTGCGGTTAATGATTGAATATTAGAAAACCGTTATTGCGACATACCAACTATCGACATTGTGCATGTCCTCATCACATGCCACAACCTCATTATATACACTCATAATAAAAGCAGGAAAATGCAATGCGACTTGTTCTCATCCACATGGTTTTTTATTAACTAGGAAAGCTATTCATCACAAAATCTGCATTTAATGAGCCATTTGCTGCTGTAGCAATATTTGGGAAATTATATATTTAGAGGATTCTAAATTATAATCTAACTTGATTAATGTGCTTGGCAATCAAACAGACTTCATTCCTGAAACCAGTTTTTGGAAGCCACTCCTCCCACTTCACTAATACTGCCAATTAAATCATTTTATAATTAAAACTAATACTGATATTGATATTTGTACATCTCATTAGTCATTACTTAACATCGTAGTAGCAATGCTTGCAATTTCAACATTTTTGTGAACATGTTTTAATATAAATGTTATGATTAAAATTAAAAAGCCTGATGCTACTAATATTGTAGTTTAAAACACAAAATAGTGTTTTTCCCTGAAAATTTTGCCAGCCTGGTAACATTAAGTAATAGCCGGGTGGGCGCAGTGTAAACTGGCAGGACACAGATATAATTTTTAAGACTTGCAGATATTACCATCTTGCTGGCTGGACACAGATATAATTATGTCCAGCGCTGCACGCCGAGACACAGTGCTGCACGCCGAGACACAGTGCTGCACGCCGAGACACAGTGCAGGCTTGCCCTCTCTGTAATTGCCCCACCGACCAAACTGCGCCCTGCCCGGCCAGTCACACTACAGCTCTGATTTTGGTAGCCACACACCTTGAGTGTGCTAGGTGGCATGTAAATAAAAAACCCTGGGTGAATCGCCAGTGAAATTGATCCTGGAGAGAACACTGCAATATACTGTGCATCAGGTGCAGCTTTTTCTGTGTGCTACGGAATATTTTCTTCTCAAACTAGTAGCTACACGATAAAGGACCTTTGTGATCACATTATAGGTTTGTCCAAATAGACAAGAATCTTATAATTGTAGTGACAATTACAAAATACTAAGCCTTCTGTGCTTTACAGCAATTCCTTTCTACTTTTCCCTATAAGTGGGAGGAGTATCAAGCAGTGAATAGATTGGTGAAGAGGACCAGTGGAGATGTTGCCCATAGTAACCAATGAGCTTCTACCTATCATTTATAACGCACTTCGTAAATGCTACCCTCAAAGTTGATTGGTTGCTATGAGCAATTTCTCCACTCTTTTTACTGCTTGATACATCTCCTCCTAATTTTTTCAATTACCTTCACTGGATATCGCTGAAGCCATAGGGCATCTTTGTGTCCTTTCCCCGGAGCAACAGAAATAGACAATACTCCTGATCCTATAAAGAAATGGCTGCAAAGCACAGAAGATGACTGAAAAAGGGCAACACAATGGTAAATGTAGCTGGATTGTAGTGTACATGCCAATAAATACAGATTTCTGAAATAAAACCAAAAACATACAAACAGCAAAGTATGGTTCACTAGAAAACTTCTAACCAAACCGCTGTGATTCAACATAGAAACAAACCAACCTTTATGATAAACACATTGGTATGTTTTATCTAAGTGTTCTACAGTAGGTTTAACCATTTCCTATTCCTAAAACACAGAGGATAAAACAATAAAATGAAAATAAAATTCTGGAAAAGAAAACACATAACTATACAAAACATCCACCAACACTATAAAATATACTGCACTGTAAAGAAATAGGAATAAATCTGCACTGTCTGAATATCCCAACTAAGCCTATGCTCGGCTGATCAGCTGTTTCATCATCATTCTGTGTACCAAATGACTTTGGAGGATCTTACACAACAGTGAGTAAATTTCAGAGTGGATGACACCTCGGAGAAACATTGCAATAAAGAATTTTTCTTTTTGAATCCAGGGTCCATTAGGCGCCTCATCGCTGAAAATGACACCTCATCAGCTTAGCACAAGTAAAATTTATAACAACATTAATACAACAAATCCAAGAGTCAAATCCCAGAACAAGCAGTCGTGCAGCCAAATTCAGCACATACTAAATTCAGAGGCCATGATAAAATGCAGACGCTTCTATAACAACTTGGCTGCAAATAAATAATGCTGCAGTAACAGCATCTAAATGACATATTTACATTAGGTTTCCTGAATTCCATTAGAAAAATATTGTAAGTGGCATACATGTTCTTATATAAATCACATGTGATAATTGTTAGCTATAGTCACTTACTAATGTCATTTCAGAATACGTAAGTGGCACTAGAACTGCTGCCATCATAGTGTCACACTAGTGCTGATCCTGGTAAATTGGGAAATTAGAGGGGGCCTGGTCATTAGACCATAAAAAAAAAAAATGGAATTAGCCAGACAGAGATGGGCAGATACTTAATTACGGTCTGTGTGCAGGCAAGGTGATACACTCCAATATAATCTTACGGATAATAACGGTCCTGGGTGTAGGATGAGGAAGTACAATTGCATAAAATGTAACCTTAATGTGCCACGTTTCTGAGGGTAGATGTTGACCATCATTAAAAAAAAAAAAATGAAAGTTGCCTCAAACCAGTTACTATGTAACATTTCACATTAGAATTATTACTGTAAAGATACAAGGGGTTGTTACTTTGATATCTGTTGGGCTTTAGTTGTATAATTTTATAACTGTATGTTATAAAGACTGACGGCTCACCTGGTAGGCTGTGGTCTCCAGTTTCCTTTATCAGTTACATTTCAATGTTTTTAAAGCTGGGTACACACTGAGACGATGTCGGCATGATATGTCGTTTCCGGCCGAATCGCAACGGCATATTGGCCACATCGCTCAGTGTGTACAGACTGAAAAATCTAATATTGGAATGTACTGGAGATAACATCGTATGTCTGTTCCCATACTCACTCCCTTACAGTTCACTCCTTCGTGTATAGATAATAATGTAATGAATACTAACAATGAATGCTGTATTAAGATGTAGTGAGAAAATACTGCTATGTTGCAATGTGAGAACACTATGCTTTATATTATTGTATGACCCTCGACTACCGTACAGCTGCTTGATAAGGTTATGTGTCAAATAGTGAAATTAGCCTGTAATGCATACAGCTTTTATGACCTGATACAGGAACATATGAAAAATCAAGAAAATTAAAGGACCTGTTCAGGAAAACACAATGATCCAGAGTATGATCTTGATGATAATGAATGGTTTTCCTAATTAATCCCAGCTAAATGGTTTAATGAACTTAGTAGATGGACATCGGGAATTCTTACACTTATTGATTAAGGTTTAGCTTTGTTTGCAATCATTTATATTGCTGTAAAAATTGCTATTTTTCTGAAGTGACTTACACGTGACTGTTGTTTCTCCAAGGAAAATACACCAAAGGCCTTGATGATAACTCAAGTCTATGATAACATCTATGCCCAAGACAACATTCCATTTGTGGAACCAGTCTCATTGAGGATGGCAAGAAAACATGTGGACAATGCAAGACTATCATTTCCTTGAATATGACAAGATGGACAGGATAAAAGACAATTAGAGACTGAGGACCTTGGCCTTGCCCTACAGGTGATGGGTCAACGCTCCCAGGAGGGGGGGTGATCCTATGTATAAGTTCCTGTAGATGGGCTTGTATGTATATGCACCTGTACTTAGTATAGCAAGAGCACGTTCAACCGTATAGTATATCGGTCAATCATTCATTATATCTGCTAGTGGATAGGCCCTGAACGATGACAGATGCGCACTCCAGCGGCCGATAAATCGCATCTATCATCTCTCCAACATTTTGGTCAATTATCGCATATAGTTGTACGATATTAGCAATATTGTGTAATGTATATGCGGTAAACGACGAATGACGAAAGATATTAGCAGCAGCTACAGAGCGGTGCAGAGAAAAAAATCCACTTCCTGAATGATGTCATGCGATATCGTTCATCGTTTGCCAAAATCTGTCATGTACATGACAGATATCGTTCAGCACAGCCACCAGAATTTGTCTTTCATCGCTCCGAAATACATCTGCTAATGGATAGGCCCCTTTAGATAGAGCGCATAGTATAAGTTATGAATAAAAGATGGGAAATGAGAAATCTGATATTAAGCTATCCACATATAGACTCCATTTTGTAACAGGATGGTGTGTCTTTAAGAAGAGTTATTCATAAGTGTTAATTCAGCTGTAGTCAGGTTTTGGTGACCTTCCTGGTTTAGGGCAGATTGGAATGTACTGGAGATAACATTGTATGCCTGTTCCCATACTCACTCCCTTGGCTCCCTAACGGTTCACTCCTTCGTGTATAGATAATAATGTAATGAATACTAACAATGCTGTATTAAGATGTAGTGAGAAAATACTGCTATGTTGCAATGTGAGAACACTATGCTTTATATTATTGTATAACACATAATTATAGTCAGAGGGATCTTAGAACACTAAGCTGGTGGTTGTGTGTTGATTCGCTCTCCAGAGTATACTCTGCTTCCCAAGGGTTCTGACACACAATAAATGAGCTTTGGTCGGTGATTAACCACAGAAGAATTATTAAAGAATCTTAAAGGACAATATCTGATCTTCCGCAGCCGCTTGCGACATCGTCCGGTCGGTCGTGCTGCAATATCCGGTTGGATAATATCGCAAGAGGCCCTATTGCAGGTAATGAAGGACGGAACAAGGTATATTCTGTCGTTCATTACCTTGTTCTGATGTGTACCCCAGGATCCGATAGGTCGGCACGACATTTCGGTTGAGTACATGTTGCTCAGTGTGTACCCAGCTTAAGAAACCATTTAACTGCCCATTCCACAACAGGCACCAACACGTAATATTGTCACTTGATACAAATTACACATTATTTACACATAGTTTTGCTACCTGGGATTGATGAAAACCAACTCAGTAAAACTGGCATGGATAATAGGATAACTGATTTTATTTGGGATAATTAATTCTCCAGGTGTAATGAGGATTTGCTTTGTGATCTGTTCTTATTCAATGTTCCTTTACTTAATTGGTGCTAGATAATATTTCTGCTTAATGTGTGTTACATTTACTTAATGTTTGCATTAGTAAGCAGCTATAATACTTCAATTCAGGACAGTATAACTTCAAGGTTTAGATGTTTTTCAAGCTTTGTAACCTGTGGGCTTTAGAAAATTATATATTCTAAAAGCAGATTGTCAAAGTTTTTCTTTGAATGCGATATTTTAATTTGAAACAATCTGGGCTCAAGCATGGATATCCTTAACACCTGTACTGTAATGGTAGAGGTTGGGAACCTCTGCTCTACACACTCATAATTTGACTTTCAGGATTTTTATTCATAGCATGATTGCCACATTTTTTACCACGTTAAGTAATTTTCGGACAACTCGGCGCTAATTGAATCGTCCCGCGTATTTGAATAGGCCATGGCATACAAGCAAGGAACACTTGGAAGCTGACACGGCGATAATCCCAAGAGTAGAAATGTAAAAACTATCTTAAAGGCTACAGGTCAGGTCTGAAGCGATGACCATCTACGCACAACAAATTGGTTCAGAGTGTTTTAAAATGCACGCTCATTTGCACTAGCAGGATGAAGCACTATTATTGCCTGTGAAACTGGTAGAAAATACATTACTACTTGAAGATTCCGGGATTAGCCATCAAATGACATGGATTACTAGATAAACAGTATTTTAATCAGTTTTTCATTGTTTCTAACCCAATTCCAAGTCCAATCTTACATTTTTGCCAGGGGGCGGTGCCAGGGTGGAACTACAGGACACAGACATGGTTATGAGATCATCTACCTTTCCTCCTCTAGGCACCAAAATCTTCCACCCCCTAAGAGGCGGCGGAGGTCAGCTCTGCATTGAGAAACAATAGCTGGCGTCGCCCCGTACCAAAGACCGAGCACAGTGTTGGCCTTACATTAGAAAATGTTTTAGATTCTAGAAAAGGTTAACTGAAAGTGCAATGAGACGAAACAGGTTCAGTGTCCCAAAAAAAAGGATAAGCGCCCAATTTTGTTGTCAGTATTTAATGAAGCAACTGAATCTAAGCAATTCCCTACAGAAATGTTGGAGGCACGAATAGTTGCCATACCGAAACCCGGTAAAGACCTTCATTTTGTAGCTAACTACTGCCCTATTGTATTATTGAACACAGATGTCAAATTGTTCCCTAAACTGGTTGCTAATCATTTATCTTGTTTATTGCCAACTCTCATTAAACCGGATCAGGTTGGATTTGTGATGGACAGACAGGCCCCAGACAATACGCGTAGAGTTATTACTATAATAGAGCATTATGATTTCCTTACAGAGCCCTTGCTGATTTTGTCGCTTGATGCCGAAATGCCGTTTGACCGCCTACATTGGAGATATTTGACGGAGATTTTGCACCGATTCGGTTTCCAGGGGAGAATTCTCGGCTCTATATACCTGTCCTTCCGCGAAAGTTTTTGTCAATGGTTGTCTGACATGTGCCGTTTGATATGTCAAATTTGTCAGGGATGTCCCCTTTTACCACTCATCTTTGCGTTTGCCATTGTCGATTAGGTCCCTAAATAGCATACACGGCCCTTTTCTTGGGGGCTCCTCCCATAAGATAAGCTTATTTGCAGATGATATCTTATTATGTTTACTTCACCCAGAAGAGTCTTTTCCAGCACTACATGCTGTTTTGGATCAATATACAGCAGTGTCATATTACAACACCACTAAGACAGAGGCCCTTACCTTTAACATCCAGAATGCACTTTTGGAAAAGTTGAAGGAGACCTACAGATATATATGGAAATCTAAATCTCTTAAATACCTGGGAGTGCATTTAACTAGAGATCATGATCTCATTGAATGTAATTTTGGGCCATTGTTGAAAGCCTATGAAACTTTAACTAAGGAATGGATGCTACATGAGGAATTCTGGCCGGGATGGATTGCGGCTGCAAAAATGGTGCTCCTCCCGAAAATGATGTACTTATTTCGTACCATCGATAGACCATTATCTAAATCTATATGTAATAAATTTTATCAAATACTTACTAAATATATCTGGAAAGGGAATAGACCCAAAATAGCAAGAAGCACTCTCACCCTCTCCAAAGCGGTTGGAGGAGTAGCCTTCCCAGACTTGGAACGCTATCATTCAACTTGTATTCTTAGTCAGGCCAGAGATTGGTTCATAATTGACTGCACCAAACCCTGGGTACTTATTGAAAGGAAATTTATGCGTCCCTTCCCTCGTCTGATTTATTCTGGTTGCCCCCTTCTGAAATCTCCTTCAGACTGGGATTCTGTAAAGCAGTTCAGACTGCAATAATGTGCTGGCATGCATATGTTTCCTTAGATGAAGAAATTTCCTTGCCTTCCCCTAATCTGTCTCTCCAATCGATAGCCAATTTGATTACAGATTTGTATTTAGGTTCATGGGTTGGGGCGGGCCTTTCCTCCCTGAGTGACGTATTCACAGAAAATGGTCTTGCCCCTTTTGTGTTCCTTCAAACTCAATTTGGACTAATGAAGCAGGACTTTTATAAATACTCACACCTGAGACATTGGTTACAAAGCCACCTCCCTTCTCCAATTAAGAAACCTGCCTTCCCAGCGTTGCTATTGCTCCGTTTCCGATCTCCTAATCCTAAAGGAGGTATCTCTTGGTGGTATCAGTATCAGATAAGGATAAATAAAAAAGGGAAATTACCATGCCAGATGAAATGGGAGAGAGATTTAGCTGTAGATCTTTCTGAAGAGGATTAGATTATTTTTCATTCTGGTTTTACAGTATTAACCATTCAGAAATGTATTATAAGCTACTTTAGAGAGCATATTTTACACCTCAGAGGCAACATAAAATCTGGTACTCTGTCTCCCAATATTGTTGGCGAAACTGTGGTTTGGTTGGAGACATTCTCCATGTTTTCTGGTCATGTCCACTACTTCGACCTCTATGGAATGTGGTGTTTTCCATGATAAGTAATATAGTTGGAACAACCATTCATGCGGAGCCCCTAACTGCTTTATTTAATTTTTATCCTGGGACATTATCCCATGGTGAGAGATATATCATGGGACATAGGAACTGAAAAGCCTAAAGCTGGCCACACATCTAAAGATTATCTGTCCAACCAGCCAACTAGTTGATTGGTTGGAATGAAAATCTGGAAAGGTATGAAAGCAAATGACAATCGACAATTTGCTCCCAAATGCCGGAAAATGGACAAAAACTGTTTGAACAAATTGTTTAGATCAAACATTTAACAAACTTGTCTGAACTACCATTTTCATCTGTTTTCTGGCATTTAGGAGCAAATTGCAGATCATCAGTTACTCCTATTCCTTACCAGATTTTCACTCCAACCAATCAACAAGTTGACTGGTTAGATGTAAGTTGGTCTAGTGTGTGGCCAGCTTTAGATAGGACCTAAAGGTTGTGGAATGGATAATGACATGGCTAAAGGACATCAGACAGTGCTGTAACCAATGGTGTGAGCTCAGATGAAGGACTGGTAACCAGTGTAGTACTCAGGGATCAGTATTGGTCCTGTTTAATGTACTCATTAGTGATATTACTTGTGGACTATAAGGGAAGATGTGCCTTCCTGCAGAGAACACAGATTTGTAACAGGGTTGATACACCAGGAAGGGTTAAACCATGAGAATGTAAAATAACTTTGCAGAATCTAAGGACCCGTGATGTGGTCTGCGAGCATAAATATTTTGACAAATATATATATATATATATATATATATATAAAAAAAGACCTTATACTCTCCTTTGGCAATATATATTCATGTGGAGTGTGCTTGCTTGGGTTTCCTCCAGGTACTCTGGTTTCATCCCACACTCCAAAAATGTACTGGTAAGTAAATAATAAGGTTAAGACAAGTCACAAACTGCTCTATGCTAGTCTCTAAAGTGGAGTACACACTTGAACGACCTGTTGATCTTGCGATGGCCCAATTCAATATAACGTGCCCACAAACACACTGCTCCGTACGATGACATAAAATATTGTTACAGGTTACCGCATCATTACATTTGATGTGCAGCACATTAGATAGGAAGGTGCGGCCACACAATTCAAACGATACTCTGGGAGTATAGACTATACGATGGCCACTGCGATCCGCCAACATATCGTATGTACCCAGCTTTACATAGATGTTGATTAAATCTGTCCAGTCAGCACCTTTGTTATGCTGGGCATACACTATACAATTATCTGTCAGATACAATCTGGCTGGTTGAAATGAAAATCTGGTAATGTATTGGAGAAAATGACAATCGACCATTTGCTTACAAACACTGGAAAACGGACACAAATGGTCATTCAGACAAATTGGTTAAAACAGACGAATATAACCAATTTGAACAATTGTTTTTTGTCCGTTTTCCAGTGTTTAAAACCATATGATCGACTGTCATTTGCTCCCATACATTACCAGGTTTTCATTCCAACCAGATAGATTGGATAGATAATTGCATAGCGTATGCCCAGCATTAGGAATGCATTGCTCTATTAGATTTTTAAATCCCCAGAGATGTCAATATGGATGAAAGAACCATTGCAGTACTGGTGGGTGCAAGTCGTCTTAAAGTACTACTGGCATGGGACCACCACCATCTGATTTTAAGCAGGAGGAGGGAGCCAAATTAAAATGATTGCTCAACTGGAATTACCTTTAACAAAGAGTCTATATTTACAAATGTGTCCTTTGCCCGGAGGAGAATCAGAGCCAGCAGTGTAGAACAGTAAATGCTGAGTGAGTTCTGCCAAAGACCACTTTTCCCTCCACTCAACCCATACACTAGCAGTCTCACACCTATTCCACATCTTTCACCCTTTACAAACCCAAACACTCCAAATTCCATATTTATAAACGTCTCCAGCAACTTCATTAGCACATAATTGCTAACACACAACAGCTTTTAATGTAGAGAGTCTCCTAATTGCTCAACCCCACTCTAACATTTAACTCTCTCTGTTAATGTAAAAAGCCTAATTAGGGCGACAAAAGTAAAAAAAATGTTTAGTGAATAAAGTTGAGTACCAACAATTAGTACATTAAGATAGTGTAATAAGATGGTGCCACCTGCCTCCTAAGGAACAGAACCAGTCTTTTAATACTGAAGGGCATTAATGCTCTTTGTCTTTGTGTAATACCACTTCTAATAGTAAAATAAGGGGTGAGAAGATGTAAAAGTGACAAGTTCAAATGCATAAGTTTCCCAATATTGACAAATTAAGAAGTCCAGATGATTTATTAGTTTCTACCCTTCAACAATACAAAGTTTTATTTTCCTGGACTCTTTCCTTTATATCATACACAGTGTTGTTTATGTGCGTTTGTCCTCAAGTAATGCTGGGTACACACTGGCAGATATATTGGCCGATCAATTGATCGGCCAATATATCGGGTGCCCGTCGGCCAGTGTGTACCAGCAATATGTCTGTGAACGATGTCGTTCACAGACTTATCGCATCAGCTCTGCTGCACAGCCGATGGCAGCTATGTCTGTCCATTGGGCAGTGTGTACGGGTGGTCTGCCGACTGCCCGTACACTTGCAGCAGAGGACGCAGTGAGGGGGGCTGGTCACACACCCCAGCCAGTGGGACCCACGGCCAGAGAGAGCTGATTGTTGATTAGTGTGCATGAACGACTATCATCTGCAGATATATCTGATCAGTGTGTACACAGCTTCAAACACAACGTTGCTCTCTGTACACAAATGTATCTAATGCAGATAAAGCAGATCTGTGTCAATTCCAAGGACAATGAAAAAAACAAACAGTTTTGCATACAAAACAAAGACTGTACTGAAAAGCACATAAAAGGTCTGAAAGAGGGCACCTGGGAGCCCAAAGGGAAGGCCTCAAATGTAAGCTGTAATAGGAAATAAGGAAGGGGGATCACCAACCTTACAGAGGATGCAGCAGATTAGATAACATCACATCATTATTTATGTAGGACAGAAAGAGAGGGTTTTCCTATTTCTGTCCTGGATAATTATGTATATGTGGAACACAATAGCCAATTCCTAGTTTTGCAGATTATTGATAACACTAATTACAATAGGATGTTGGTGCTGCCTGTAACGGAGATATACACATAGCACCAGAGCCGTAACTAGACTTTTTGGTGCCCTGGCCAGAAAGTGCATTGGCACCCCCACCCCCCCCATGTCTGACGGTCAGGCCCCAAATCGCCCAGTTTCTACGGACCACACGATATGTCGGCCCATCGGCGATGGGATCGTGGCCGACATCGTTTAGTGTGTACCCAGCATAAGACAGGCTTTCCCTTATCAGGAGCTACATCTGTCAGACAGCCAGTCGCTTTGTTAGAACATGTGCGAGAGGCCTCCACGCTTTCATTCAATCATTAATATGCATAACAAAAATGTTAACAGTGTTCCATATGCTGCTTCATTTACCATGAACCAATACACTCCTCTGCTCACACCAAGCAAGTAGTGCCGGCCTATATTTCTTGGTACATAGACTTTTTCCCCATGTAGAATGGGATACACCCAATGCTGCCAATATAAGATTCATGTACATTGTGTGTAATCACCATACGGATACAGTGGAAGAGAAGCTGGACATGGACCTCAGTGTTCCTACCTGATCATATCATCTGCTCTTACTATATCACTTAACTTTGTTTTGTATTAAAATTTCAATACATTTAATACTGCAGATCAAGGTTCTATGAGTCGGGGTACATAGAAGCAATTTTGTATTTAACTCAGAAAAATGTGAAAAAAAAACAAAACACAGCTTGTTATTAAATCCCTCTACTTTGTAGGATTATTACCTGTGTAATGGTGAGAGCGGAGCTAATTTATTGTCACTTTAGTAACCACAGCAACTAGATAAAAGAAAAGATAACTAGGGAAGAGGAGACGCCAGAGTAAGGCAGGTCATATAGGGTTAAATGTATAATGCAATAAGCAACTTTGCTTATGGAAATAAATACTAATTATTAAGAGAATGGATAAATGAAACTGCAGATAACTATGCATATTAAAGACCTTTGCACTTGAACTTTCTGACTTTTTCCTGGAAGACCTAGCTTTTTCAATGCGGGAAGAATAATGCTATATATGGTCTTTGTTTTTTGTTTTTTTGATCATGTTAATGAAATAGACACCAAAATGTTCTGCCTTATTCAAAAAGTTACTCAGTGAAGCTGCCATATTTCTGAATGTCCATCTCACGTCCCAAGTCAGGAAAGATCACCCATCGGTACACAGTGGAGCTAATATTCTCATGAATACTGGACATGAAGAGTTTTACCCACATTCTCAAATACAGGTTTAGCCTGAAAATAAAGGATGCCTGTGTGGTGGGTGCACTGCAAGCAATTGCATACGATAAATGGTTTTTATTATAAAGCATTGCTCATATCAGACAGATATGCAGAGTACGTAAATATCTAGTATTTCCACATCCCACTTAGAGAGATGATATGGTAGCACTCAATCACAAAAATCCAGGAGTGAAAAACTAGTGTAAGTTTGTGTAAACCAAACACACATTCATAATCCATCAATTCATACAGGTTGCTAATCACCCCTAATAATAAGTATTAACCTAAGCGAGTTCATTTTTAAATCATTTCCAGCGTATATACTGCTTCATGCATATTGCTGTACAAGAACATATAACTATTCTTCATCTTTACAGAATAAAAATTCTACTAATATAAAAATATACATAAAAGGAGAGACATAGGGGGGAATTCAATTAGCAGCAGTACTTTACCACTCGCTAATTGATTCCCCGGGCTAATTCAATTAGCCCCAAAGACAGCACTTATCGGAGGTAATGCCTAATCGCAGGAGGCGCAGCTACGCCCCCCTTAGAAAAAAAAACAAAACAGCGGCGTGAGTGCTGAGGAAGGGGGTGCAATCAGGGTGATTGCACCCCTACACCCCAGCACAGGGAGAGGGAGACAGCCCAGGAAAGGAGGTGGCAGGAGTGGGTGGGGGAATGGTTGGTGCGGTGCCCGAAGAAAGTTCAAGCTTTAAAATACTGTTTTATTTGCCCGAGAAAATATCAGGTCTAATTGAATTTCCACCATAGTTGCAGAGCTTGTGGTTAAATGATAACATTCCTCTAATAAGCAAATTATATATTAGAGTTTCTTTAATCTCCACCGGTCCAAATAGACTTTGCCATACACTGGGCAGATAAACGTCAATCAGCAGATTTAAAAAAATAAAAATATAGGAAAAAACCCACTTACAGTAATTTTGCTGAGGAGCTTCGCCATATGTTTAATGATTTCACTATGCTGTGTCGGCTGGGTTTGTAGCAGTTTCTTAATAACGACCACACTTTCTGCGACCACGGCATC
This sequence comes from Taudactylus pleione, assembly GCA_031769625.1. NCBI lineage: Eukaryota > Metazoa > Chordata > Amphibia > Anura > Myobatrachidae > Taudactylus > Taudactylus pleione. Next base: position 3,956,618 of record JAUIMM010000334.1, read on the forward strand.
TGAAAGCGGAGAAGAAACACAAAGTTGAGATACAACATAGCCGGTATACAAAGACCATAAACTACATTGTTTAGGAGAGAATACACAAAAATTTATAATTTCACCAAATGACCACTTAATATATTCTATGTCACACACACAAAAAAATGTCAAACGCATATAATGAAACTGTATACCAAAACATATTTAAATTACAATTCTATAATGAATATGGCTTTAAAATGCCTCTTTAATTACAACGGTTTAATATGTAGCTCAGACGTTCCCAAACTTTTTTGAATCACGGCGCCCTAGAGTGTCAGCATTGTTTTCATGGCACCCCTGAGCCAAAAGTTTGTTCTTGAGAAATTCAGAAAAAAATGTAGTGGAGTAGTAAAGTGAAGTAAATTGTGCTGACCTGTCATCCTTAGGGTCAGTTATGTGATGGGGACAGGTTTGAGCTAGTTTGTCTACATATTTACATTACATTGACCATAAATAATATGATTTAGTGCTGGACCACCAGCCTGAGGCACCCTTGCAAGTGTCCCAAGGCACCCCAGGGAGCCAGGGCGCACAGTTTGGGAACCACTGATGTTGCTCCTCTTTTTCAAGTGACCAAAAGTAATTGGCTCAAAAACTATCTCATGGACAGGTGTGGGCTATTCCTTCATTATTTCTTTATTAATTAAGCAGGCAGAAGGTCTGGACTTGATTCCAAGTGTGGCATTTGCATTTGGAAACTGTTGCTGTGAACACACAAGTGAAACAAGCCATTCTTAAGCTGGCCACACACTAGACCAACTTACATCCAACCAGCCAACTTGTTGATTGGTTGGAATGAAAATATGGTAAGGAATGGGATTAAAAGATAATCAACAATTTGTTCCTAAATGCCAGAAAAGATGAAAATGGTCGGTCAGACAAGTTTTGAACAAATTGTTTAGATCAAACATTTAACAAACTTGTCTGACGACCATTTTCATCCGTTTTCTGGCATTTAGGAGCAAATTGCTGATCATCATTTACTCCCATACGTTACCAGATTTTCATTCCAACCAATCAATTAGTTGGCTGGTTGAACAGATAATCTTTAGATGTGTGGCCAGCTTTAGGATTTAATAGCAAAATAAATCCAGAGAGATAGCAGGACCCTAGGAACGGCCAAATCAACAGATTTGAACGTACGGGTAAGCTCAGAAACACAAAGATGCCTCAAAGGTCCTCAAGGGACAATAGTGGTGGATCCATTCCAAGCCCTTCACAACACCCAGTCAAGTGAGGAACACTCTCCAAGAGGTAGGCACATCATTATCCAAGTCTACCATAAAGAGAAAATCTTTTCACGTATTTTCACAATGCGCTCCCGTTTTTCACCCTATCCAATTACAAAACACACAAACGTATTTGTGCGATAATTGGCATGGTGAAACTAGCGAAAACTACAGCACATTTTCGGGATATCAGTCTGTACCCCATAAAAAGCCCAAATTACATAGGAAATCAATATAGAAGTGTATTAGTAGCCCTAATACAAGTATCTTGGGTTCTTAAATTGTATGAAATGGTTGATATTTGGATAGGTGTGAAAAATTGATAAAAAGCAATATTTTTTGGAGAAAATAATTGCTGTAGTTAAATTGGCGTTACATTAAAATGGGTGAAAGTATATTTTTGTGCCTTTAAAGTGCACTTTTAAAAAGTTAAAAATACACCTGCTGCAGCCTCCTGAAAATGTTTAAAACACCTGTCCCACCCATACAGCCCCCCCAAAATACCTGACCCAGTACAACTTTAACCCATTTCCCAACACTTTTTACATTTTCACCCCAAAAATGACATTAGGGGGAATTCAGTTCAATAAAAAATTGGGTGTCCTGAACCAAGTCCCCACATTCTTAGCCAAAAATAGGGATTTTGCACATTTTATCATCTGCTCTGAGTTGAGGAAAACTTTTCGCTTTGTTCGCTCTATGGAATTTTCGCACATGCGAAAACTTCAGGAATTGAATAGCGTGATACGCACTTATGTGCAAAAAGATCGCACCTGCAATCGCTTTTCGCCAAACGCGACTTTTCGCACCTAATTGAATACGGCCCTTAGTATTAAAAATGAACATTTTATTTAGGATTATGTTATTTTGCCCAATTACAATGGAGCCTCTGAAAATAGGACTGGGTATAAAAATGGTTGCAATTCCTAAACGTTTCAGACAATATTTTTGTTCAACCCCTTAAATTAAAGCTGAAAGTCTGCACTTCAATTGCATCTTCATTATTTAATTTAAAATCCACTGTGGTGGCGTAACTATGTACAATAAGGCTTAAGAAAGGCTCCAATCTGCCAACTACTTGTGTCAGGAGGCGGCTACATGGGCTATAATAGGTAAAAGGCAGCTGTGTAGTATTGGTTATAATACATTGTTGTTTGGTAAATAGAAATGAGATAAAAGCACTGAATTGCAACCTGCATGTAGGAACACACGTCGCAAACAGGGAGTCACAAGCGTTTAGGAATTTAGAAGTGATAGGAGAAACTTTTGAAACAAGTTATTAAAAAAAAACTGTGGTATTATTGAAGGAACTACATTTAACTAATGAAATAGCTATGATTTCCTTTGTTTTTTAAACTAGTTAGTTCTCTATTGTCTGATGTTTTTACAAATGTTGTCAGGTCACAAAAAACATTGAACACAAGCAGATGTGTCACATCAGAAAGATAATGAACTACTGGTATAAGGTAACGACAAAATGGGTTCAAAAAGAAATATATATAGACCTCCAAAAGAAATGGTAAGTCAGTAAAGTCATGGAATAAATGTGTTTTGAAAACACAAATACCTATCGCTCATGAGAATACCCTCCATCCCGCCCCCCTAGCTTGTTACTTCATATAGTAGTGCACTTCTAGAATTTCAGATCTACCCTAAACATCAAGCTTATGTGAATAGGTTACCAAGTATGTAATATGAAGAGAATAGATTGCCAAAATGTATTTTTATGGTATTCTACTGTCACCTGGTGGAAGTGCACATCATCCAGATAAACTCATTCACAAACCTATATATACCTCTATTACAAGCTCAGTGCAGATAGGATTTAGAACTTTTCGATATCTATGCAGTGAGATATGACAGCCAACAGCTATAGTCATCCAAGCAAGTTGGTTAATAGCAGTACAGAACTAACTAGGACTAGAGGAAGCTTCTAGCTGGAATAATATTGGTACTCCCAATGTGTAGTGTTGGAGTGTTTGCAGAATCACAATAGCTGCAGGGCCAATGGTTGCCCACCATGACCTACATTATCTGAAGACTAATTCTGAAAGACCCAAACAAGCACGTTTACATTACATCCAGTATAGAGGTTTACGGAATGGCGACATAAAAAAAAAAAAGTAGCTATCTGCATGATGCACAATGACTGACTTATATCAACTGGAAGTCATGCAGTTAGCACTCAGGCTATACAACATTTTTACATACAATTCTGTATAATAACAAAACAAAAAAAAATGTTTGCAAAAAATAACTTTTATATCCATCTGCTGGATTATTGAAGAGGGAGACCTACAAAGCATCATTTCCCTGCCAGCACTGCCCTCTACAGGCAGCTTTTAAAAATGTTACAACTTGTACATTGGGACTAGTTTTCATATATGTGCTGGAAAAAATGGTAGAAAACGCAGTTGCATGCCTTCTGTAAGCTTTAATTCAATGACCTTTACCAACACACTCTATTGTACTTGTGGTGGTATGCGTTAACACATGAAAAATAGATCATGCAGTGTTGAATAGTTTGAATTGCAACCTGAAAGTTTAGATCGTAATGGTGGGAACGAGCCTATAAGAAAACAAACATTAAAAAAATACTAAAACACAGTTTGAAAAAGACTACACCTCTAAAAAGTATTTCACCTGCCTGCTAATATATACAAAGGATTATCAAGTATCCCTGATATATTTATGTCCTTATGTGTCTTCATGTGTTTACTAAATAACCTTTCTTTGATTACAATTTTTATTTTTAACAATTACGGTAGACATATTTAAAAAAAACTCACCCTATAACCATTTCCTGGACGTTACCCATAGTACAGAAGACAGCTCAATCCTGTACAAATTACCTATATCCAGATTCCATCACTTTTCAATATTAAAATGTAACCAATAAGTATATATAAAATGCAAAACTGAACTGTTTTTTTTTAAATTAATTTATATACCTAGCCCACAGTGCTGGGGGATTTTATGTATAACAAATATAGTTAGTTGCATAGTTAATGCACCTGGGAAAAGACCAATTCACTAGGAAACACTCAAAATGCCTGCTATAAAAGGATCCTGTTCTCCCAATGAAACAGATCTACCATTTATTTTCAATACGGTGCAAATACACCGTTTCTATAATCGTCATCCAATAAACTCTCCCCCAATTTACTCAATAACAAAATTTTTATGTCTGGCCACCTTTATCCTTTGATATCCACTTTGGATGACTTCTAAAATCATACTAGGGGCCTCATCTCTAATTTCACTAGAATGATCGCCAAGCCCCTTGACACCAGACTCGCTCAACATTTTTAAAGCCATAACAGCACTAAAAAGTTTGAATAGGAAGTGTCTGTAACCTGAGCCAACACCCACAAAGTCCCCTATAAGTGTTCTCTGACACTTTTATTTTGTCATGAAACTGGCAATGGCCAAAATATGTACGTCTTATTTTGCTATGCTATCCTGATATTCTATTGTACCAAACAACAAATAACTAATAGCAGCCAGGGATCTTAGATTTGATTACAACCTGTTTTGGCAAATACTTGTTCAGGTTATATTTTTAGCTTTATGATTATTCATCCAGCTAGTGTCCACAACTGTGAACCTCGAGTTACTATAGTAACAAATGCCTTAAAACTTCAGCCAGTAAAAAACATAAGGACATTTTAGAAAAAGGTCAAGAACTACCATTTAAGAGAAAGACAAAAAAAAAAAAAAAACAACCAGCAACAAAATAAATTACATTTCTAAAACACCAATAGTAGAACTGCTCATAGGCCTCGAAGGAGGTTTCCTGATGGGACCTAGAACGGGCTGACCCACACACATAAGCGCCTGTCTAACAGTAGATTGAATCCACCAGGCAAAAGACTGCTTAGAAGCCGGCCGGCCAACCCCACTTGTGAGCTTTAAACAAAACTAAGACCGTCTTGCGAAAAGAAGAGGTCCGCTCCACATAAATGTGCAATACCCCGACCACATCCATGAGATACGGAGAAGAAATGCTCACTGAAGAATTTGGGTGCCAAAATGACGGCAAAACAATCTTGTAAATCATATGGAAACTCAATCCACCTTAGGGTGATTTTACGTTCAAGTCCGTTGTTTCAGCCAATCGGATGAAAAATTAAAATAACAAGAGATATGGTAAGTACTTACCATTGTTATCTCTGTTTCTACAAAGTCCATAGGGTCCACAGGATTGACCTTGGGGTATAGCTGGATCTGGATCCACGGGCACCACGCAGTTAAAGCTTTAGCTCCCAGGATGCACTGGGTCCATCCTCCTCTTTACCCTGCCCCCGAGCCACAGGCACCTCAGTTGGTAAGTAGCCAAGGCCGGATGAGGAAAAACAGAGATAAGGAAGACTGGAACACACAAGAACCATACTCACAGAAAGGGAGACTGAAAACCGGTGACCAGCCGCTGAGCCCATATGAAGCAAGTTGCATAAGGGCGAGAGCTCTGTGGACCTATGGACTTCGTAAGAAACTGAGTTAACAAAGGTAAGTTCTTACCATATATCTGGTTTTCTACTTCAGGGTCCATAGGGGGTCCACAGTGTTGACCTTGGGGATGTCCCAAAGCAGGTCAAATAAGGGCGGGGACGCTCTTGTGCTGAAAGGAGAATCCGGCACCCGAAGGAAGCATCCTGAGCGGTGAAGGTGTCAAAAGCATAGAACCTCAGAAAGGTCTGGATGGAAGACCACGTGGCCGCCTTACACAGCTGAACAGCCGAGGCACCATGGCTAGCTGCCAACGAGGGGCCCACAGACCGACTAGAATGAGCCTTAATAGAGGCTGGAACAGGCAAACCCTCCCGTGTATAAGCCTCACAAATAACCAAACGAAGCCAACGGGCTATAGTTTGTTTGTTGGCAGGCCAACCCCTCCTGTGAAAACCAAAGAGGACTAACAAGGAATCCAACTTCCGAATGGAACTAGTCTGGTCCACGTAAACTCAGAGCATGGACCACATCCAAGGAAGCCTCACCAACCAAGAGATCAGGTGATTGAAAGGACAGCACAACAATTTCCTGATTAATGTGGAACTTAGAAACCATCTTAGGAAGAAAACCCAGACGAGTGCGAAGCACCGCCCTGTTCTGGTGAAAAATCAGAAAAGG